>OX438821.1:12910963-15310963 GCA_949316475.1 Hypomecis punctinalis | reverse complement strand
TAGTTAGCTTGGGCAGGGTTTAGGCTCGGATACTTTTTTTGCACGATTGTGACTCTAAAGATATTTGCTCGAAGCATGCCATAGATCTTTTTTTTGCCATCCCATTTACCATTTATACTAGCTTAATTTTTGTGCCATGCCATAGATTTTAATTTTTGACTTATTATTTATACTTATTATCTCAATTTTTATGTCATCCCATATTATATCTCAATTTTTGTGCCATACCATTATCGGAATATTATGTGCCATCCCATATTATATCTCAATTTTTGTGCCATACCATTATCGGAATATTATGTGCCATCCCATATTATATCTCAATTTTTGTGCCATACCATTATTTGAATATTATGTGCCATCCCATATTATATCTCAATTTTTATGCCATACCATTATCTGAATATTATGTGCCATTCCATATTATATCTAATTTTTGTGCCATACCATTATCTGAATATTATGTGCCATTCCATATTATATCTAATTTTTGTGCCATACCATTATCTGAATATTATGTGCCATTCCATATTATATCTAATTTTTGTGCCATACCATTATTTGAATATTATGTGCCATCCCATTTTATATCTCAATTTTTGTGCCATACCATTATCTGAATATTATGTGCCATTCCATATTATATCTAATTTTTGTGCCATACCCTTATCTGAATATTATGTGCCATTCCATATTATGTCTAATTTTTGTGCCATACCATTATCTGAATATTATGTGCCATTCCATATTATATCTAATTTTTGTGCTATACCATTATCTGAATATTATGTGCCATTCCATATTATATCTAATTTTTGTGCCATACCATGTATCTGAATTTTATGTGCCATCCCATATTATATCTCAATTTTTGTGCGAATTTTATGTGCAATTTTTGTGCCTTTGAGCTATATCAATGCCAAAAAACACGTATATACATTGCCTCTGTTCCTCAAAACGGAAAACTGAGGGTCGATGATACAATAAAGTTCTCGCATGGAGACCACAGACGCAGACAAAAGTGTATTTTTAACCGACTTGAAAACATAAGGTTTCAATTCGACTATGTTTTTTGGTATGTATGCTACATGATTATTCGGCCAATTAATTATGAATCCACTTTGAAGATACATATTTTTTGTTTTAGACCGACGAACCACCGGAGGTATACAATTCGACGCGTATATATATATATTTTTTTTATGTATAACCACGCATAACTTTTTTCATAATAGTCCGATTTCAATAATTATTTTTTTATTGGAAAAAGTATACTTCAAAATTGGTCCCATTTAAATTTTATCTAAATTGGCTGAGCCATTTTTGATAAATCAACAATAATGGGAAAAATATTACATAGATCGGTGCATAATATTTGCGTTCTAGCGATGCGCCCCGGCTTCGCACAGGTGTATTATACATATAAACATTTCTCTTGAATTACTCTATCTATTAAAACTAACTGCATCAAAATCCGTTGCGTAGATTTAAAGATATAAGCATACATGGGGACAAACAGCGGGAAGCGACTTTGTTTTATACTATGTAATGATTCTGTACACGGGTGAAGTCGGTCATGCTATTTTTTGCAAAAAATAATAATTTAGATCATATTTCAAATACTAACTTATCGAAAATGGCTGAGCTGTTTTTGAAGAATCAACAATAGTAAAAAAAAATTGTATGCACCGATAACCAGTTAACTATTCGAATTTTGTACACTGTTGACGTCGAGCGTTGAGCCATTTTGGCGAAAAAGAATTATTCCAATAACCTAAGGGGCAGTACAATGGTCAAGCAGAGATCACCGCCTGGCAAGCGCAGCGTAGGACGTAGACTGACAAAATGTATATTTTGTGTTGTTTCTTTTCATTGCAGGTTCAACCGCCGCCATTGAAAATGGTCCGCGATGCGGACACGGGACAACTAGTGCTGGTATTCAGCCGCGCGAAACCGAGCAAACCGACCAGAAAACAAAGCAAAGAGGAGAAGGCTCCCAAGGATATCGTCTGTGAGGTGTGCGGGAGGAAGTATGCGGTAAGTGCTGTTTATTTATCTAAGTTATTGTCGTTTCTTGCCATTATTATTTATCCATCTTTCATCATCCATCACCATTAATCATCCATCATTATGCATCATCATCCATCACCATTAATCATCAATGTTCTCGCCTACCTCGGCGCCTCAGTGGTTAGTGACCCTAACTTCTGGATCAAAGAGGCGTGGGTTCAATCCCCACCCAGGGCAAATATTTATGTGATGAACATAAGTATTTGCTCTGTGTGTGGGTGTTATTTAGTTACTATCTATATAAATATGTATTTAAAAATAAGTATTATGTAGTATATCAGTCTCTGGCAGCCATATCACAAGCTTTGCTTAGTTTGAGGTCAGAAGTTGTGTGTAAGATGTCCCAATTTTTTTTTTTATATTTTTAAAAAAATAATAATCATCATTAATCCTCCATCATCATTCACCATCCATCACCACTAATCATCCATCATTTTTAATCATCCATCATCATTAATCATCCATTATCCTTAATCATCCATCACCATCAATCATCCATCATCATTAATCATCCATCATCATTAATCATCCATCATCATTCATCATCTTTAAATATTCATCAACCATTATCACTCATCATCCATCATCATTCATCATTCATCTATCAAATCATTATTCATTGTCCATCATGATAATTCCCATTGAAAACTACCAAGTAAGTACTAATCCGAAAGGGAGTAGTTTGTTAAGTCTCCCCCTTACGGCTTAGTTTACAACTTACTCAAATACCCCTGTAATAGTGTAGTAATAAATGATAAATGTAATATGCGTTTGTCCGCAGTCGAACGCCGCGCTACGCTATCACCAGCGGGTGCACACCGGGGAGAGGCCGTATCACTGCCATTTGTGTCCCAAGGCCTTCACTATGCCGCTGTTCCTACAGGTAATGTACATGACTGTATATTAAATACCACTTCACACTTCTCTCTCACACGCATATATTTAATATTATTATTATTTATTTATACATTCACACGTTACACGCTCACACATTTCACATTCACACATTTCACCCTCGCACATTTCACATTCACACATTTCACCCTCGCACATTTCACACTCACACATTTCACACTCGCACATTTTACATTCACACACTTCACACTCAAATACACACACTTGTTACTAGAGCGGGCTAGTCTTCTGGATCAAAGTGGCGTGGGTTCGATCCCCACCCAGGGTAACCATTATGCTATAAACATAGGTGTTTGCTCTGTGTCTGGGTGTTATTTAGTTACTATCTATATAAGTATGTATTTCAAAATAAGTATATGTAGTACTTGCCGTGGGGTACCAGCAGAGTAGAATAGCACCCCCCTCTTGTACCAGGTGTCGTAAGAGCCGACTGAGGTACTACGGAACCGACAGTTGGCGGTATACCCATCCAGAACAGCGTAGCTCAAGTGCAACAGGGCGGGGATGGGCAGCAGCATCCCCGTCGCGAGAGCTACGCCCTGCGATTGCCAACACGCTTGCCCAGCGCGGCAATTATGGGCAAATCCCCCTTATGGTTGCACAAAATGAAACCAGGCCCCCAGTCCCCGGCAGCTCCGCTAGTCCTGGTTCCGGCAGCGACCACGGTAACGGCGGAGCAAGGGGTGCTAAGAATCCCCGGCAGAGATCCGGCTGTCACCCCAACCGACGACGACTGGCCCTGGCAACATATAACGTGCGCACCATGAGGACTGATGAGAAGATTGCGGAACTGGAAGAAGAGTTGGGTAGGTTGCGATGGGATATTATGGGGTTATCTGAAGTCCGTAGAGAGGGCGAGGACACGATAACCCTGAAATCCGGCAACCTACTGTACTACCGGGAAGGTGACCAACGGTCCCAAGGTGGTGTTTGTGGTGGCTTTCTCTTTTACAGGTCTCTCGTTAACAACATCATTACCATCGAAAGTGTGTCGAGCAGGGTTGTATACCTGATACTCAGAATATCCAAACGATATTCGTTGAAGGTCATCCAGGTATACGCACCGACCTCGTCACACCCCGATGATGAAGTGGAGGCTATGTATGAGGACGTAAGTCGAGCCATACATACGTCTAAGACCCGCTTCACGGTTGTTATGGGAGACTTCAACGCAAAGTTGGGCAAGAAAAGCGATGATGAGTTGAGAGTGGGGAATTTGGATATGGGCAACGGAACCCCAGGGGCCACATGCTGGCAGACTTTCTGGAGAAAGAGGAACTCTTTCTTCCAGAAGCCACCTCGCAGGAAATGGACCTGAATGAGTCCCGACGGTACCAAGAGAAATGAGATAGACTTCATGACTAGAGAGAAACGGATATTCAACGACGTCTCCGTGATCCACAGGGTAAAAACCGGCAGTGATCACAGAATCGTGCGAGGCAAACTGAATATCAACGTTAAACTCGAAAGGTCCTGCCTGATGAAGTCTACGCTCCGACCTATTCGTGCCCACATACAAAACCCCGAGAACTTTCAGCTCGAGCTCTCGACTCGCTTTGCTTGCCTGGAGAACTTTGCGTCGGTGGACGAGATCATTAACGGGCTCGTAGAAACTGTCTAAACGGTGGGTTCTAAGTTCTTCAGACCCCGCCGTTCAGATAGACCTCAGAAATTCTCCGATCATACTCTAAATCTCATGGCCGAACGACGCTCGCTAAGACTGCAGTCTTCGGATGATGCAAAGTCATACAGGCGGTTCAATAGACAGATTTCAAAATCGGTGCGGTGCGACATTCGTCTCTTTAATACTAAACATGTTAAAGAGAGGTGCGTGTATGCCCGGAGCACTCAGGCTAGCCTAGGCACCTCTTCTTGCGGCGGCGTTGCGTGGCGGCGAGCCCTCTTCCAAAAATGTGGTCGAGGAGGACGATGGCTGGCACGTGCGTCAACTCGTGAACGGGTGCTGCTTGCGGGAGCAGGACGGCTCGGTGCATATACGTAACGTAGTTTAGTAAAATATATTGTCTTCTTAGGAAAAAGTCGAAACATTGTTAATAAAAGGTACAGGCCCCGGAGTCTGTAGAGTATAAAACACAAATAAAAACATGCTAAAGAGACAATAGAGCGGAACAAAGGCTCCAAAGTGTTCGCGAGGCATTTGTCTATTGGGCAAAGCCAGTTGACAAAGCTGAAGAGAGAAGATGGCAGTGTAGCGTCGACCAAGGCAGAGGTATTGCAGGAGATCGAAAGGTTTTACGGACAGTTATACGCCTCGGTAGCAAAGCCTGTAAACAGTGCGGCCAAAGACCCAAGAGTCAAGCTGACCCGACACTTCACCGAAGACATCTCGGACATTAGCTTGTACAAGATTAGGATGGCCCTGAACCAAGTTAAGAACAATAAGGCGCCGGGTGACGACGGAATCCTTTCAGAGCTTCTGAAAGCGGGTGGAACGCCGGTACTAAAAGTCCTTCAGAAGTTATTTAACACCGTCGTCCTCGAGGGCATAACGCCAGAAGCGTGGAACATAAGCGTGGTGGTGGTGTTCTTCAAAAAAGGTGACAACACCTTATTGGAAAACTACAGACCCATCTCGCTTCTGAGCCATGTTTATAAGTTCTTTTCAAGGTTCATTACGAATCGTCTCGAACGCAGGCTTGATGACTTCCAGCCTCCCGAACAAGCCGGTTTCCGGAAGGGCTTTGGCACCATGGACCACATACATACGCTGCGGCAGGTTATACAGAAGACCGAGGAGTATAATCTGCCACTTTGCTTGGCGTTTGTGGACAATGAGAAAGCCTTTGATTTGGTCGAGACATGGGTTGTGCTTGAGTCCCTACAACGATGCCGTATTGACCATCGGTACATTGAAGTGCTGAAGTGTTTGTATAATAACGCCACTATGTCGGTTCGAGTACAGGAAGAGAGCTTCAAGGCGATCCCTTTGAAGAGAGGCGTAAGACAGGGAGACGTAATATCACCGAAACCGTTTACTACTACTCTGGAGAACGCCTTTAAGCTCCTGGAATGGAAAGGACTCGGCATCAACATCAATGGCGAATACATCACTCACCTTCGATTTGCCGACGATATTGTGGTCATGGCAAAGTCGATGGAAGAACTCAGCACGATGCTCGAAGGTCTTAATCGAGTCTCTCAACAGGTGGGTCTTAAAAAGGAACATGGATAAGACAGTGGTCATGTGTAATTCTCATGTTGTACCCACCCCTATTTCAGTTGGGAACTAGGTTCTTGAAGTCGTTGACTCGTACGTCTACCTAGGACAAGTAGTCCAGTTAGGTAGGTCCGACATTAAGAAAGAGGCCCATCGCCGAATCCAACTCGGCTGGGCAGCGTTTGGAAAATTGCGTAACGTCTTCTCGTCCGACATACTCCAGTGCCTCAAGTCGAAAGTTTTCGACCAGTGTGTGTTGCCAGTGATGACTTATGGCACAGAAACGTGGTCTCTCACTATGGGCCTTATTAGTAAGCTCCAAGTAGCCCAACGAGCTATGGAGAGGGTATGCTCGGAGTTTCTCTACGAGATCGAAATGAGGAGATCCGTAGAGGAACCAAGGTTACCGACATAGCCCAGAGGATTAGCAAGTTGAAGTGGCAATGGGCAGGGCACATAGCGCGGAGAACTGATGACCGATGGGGTCGAAAAGTTCTCGAGTGGAGACCACGTACCGGCAAGCACAGCGTAGGACGTCCACCCACGAGGTGGACGGATGACCTTATTAGGACCGCAAGATCGCGCTGGATGCAAGCCGCTATCAACCGGTCTTATTGGAAATCATTAGGAGAGGCCTATGTCCAGCAGTGGACGTCCTATGGCTGATATGATGATATGTATATATTAGTCTCTGGCAGCCATATCACAAGCTTTGCTTAGTTTGGGGTCAGAGGCCGTGTGTAAGATGTCTCCCAATATTTATTTATTTCAATAAAATTATATATTAGTGTATACTAGCGATCCGCCCCGGCTTCGCACAGGTGTATTACGCATATATTGTAAACCTTCCTCTTGAATCACTATCTATTAATTTTAAAGATAGCATACATAGGGACAGACAGCGGGAAGCGACTTTTTTTCTATGTAGTGATATATAATATTCCAGATCCACGTGCGCACGCACACGGGCGAGCGCCCCTTCCAGTGTCCGGAGTGTCCGAAGGCTTTCAGTAACAAGGCCGCCTTGCTGAGGCACGAACGGGTGCGTACGACTTACTATACGGCCCGAATCTAACTTCTTGGCGGCTGTGAACTTAGCTTATCCTACTAATATTATAAACGCGAAAGTTTGTGAGGATGGATGGATGGATGTTACTCTTTCACGCAAAAACTACTGAACGGATTGAGATGAAACTTTGCAATAATATCTTAATATATATGACGGCGCCAGAGCACTGTAAACAGCACGTGCAATGGGCGAGCGGAACTCCTTGCAAATATTTATTATAAAGAGGTTTCTCTCGGCGGCCGACGGAACTCTTTGCTCGCCGCACGTCACTGTAAAAAGGCGCCATAGCAATATTGATGGTCGGTTGACAGTTGAGATGGAATATCATTGTCATTTGTTTAATATTGAGAAAAATACGTAGAAAGCGGCGGGAATAGATTAGAGGTTGAAATAATTGAGATATAAAACGTGTGACTGTAATTACTTAAGTTATCCAAGGAGAATACAATTAATTCTGATAACTCGCTGCCTATTTATTTATAACGATCCCTCAATGGATGAAGAAGATTGTCGGGCCAGTCTGGCGGACGCGCCGATATATATAAATCTCGTGTCACAATGTTTGTCCTCAATGGACTCCTAAACCACTTAACCGATTATAATAAAATTCGCACGCCATGTGCAGTTCGATCCAACTTGAGAGATAGGATAGTTTAAATCTCAAATTATACGAGCAATTTTAATTTATTTAGCCACAGCAACGCGTGGCCGGGCAGCTAGTAGCTTATATATCAAAATAACACATAGGCTATAAATTATAATGATATTGCGTCAAAATTCAAAATATCATGCGGGCGAAGCCGCGGGTAAAAACTAGTACTCCATAAAATTTAACTTAATCTCTGCGACAGCTGTCAGAAAAATCACCAATGAAGTCCTGAATTTCTTAATAGTACAGACACCTGTCAATGTCATACTTTGTGGACATGCCGATTAGTGATGGGCGACGAATGATCGTGACCACAGAGTTTTAGATAGAGTTTTATTTAAAATATCGATAGTTTATACTGACGATATTTTAAATAAAACTTAATTTATCATTAATTTTATTGTATATTTTAATATCACAACATTTTTTACATGTGTAATTAAATTAATCCCAATTATATGTTACATTAGCATCGATGATAGTAAAAAATGTCGATAAATACTATCGTTACATTATTATGAGTATTTAATTAATATCATGACATTATTTACATGTGTACATACTTGATCTTAAATAACAGTAAGTAAATAAAATCCAATTTCTCACCTTCAACTACTCATTCGATTTCATCACAACAATGTTTGAAAATCGATATTTTCCACCACTATCTCAACTCTAAAAATGTCAATCTTCTATGTCAATGTCACTGTCGCAGAGATCAAGTTAAATTTTATAGAGTATAGTTGCGCGAAACCCAATTCTGATTGAAACTCACTTAATAGCGCGCGGATCGATTTATGGCTTGTACCCTTTGAAGCCGTGGTGGTCTAGTGGTAGTGACCCCCGCCTTACAATCGTGAGGTCGTGGGTTCAAATCCCGGTCCTGTACCAATGAGTTCTTTGGAATTTATGTACGGAATTTCACACCACAGGCTTTTCGGTGAAGGAAAACATCATGAGGCAACCTGCATACGTCCGTAGAAGAAATTCGATGGCGTATGTGAATCCACCAACCCGCACTGGGCCAGCGTGGTGCATATGGCCCAATCACCCTTCGTGGGTAGGCCTACGTCTTGCAGTGGACTGATGAAAAGGCTGATACAGTACAGTACCCTTCGAGCAAACATCTACAGAGCCATAGTCCCTAAGTGAAAGTAGTAAAAAAATGTCCGAGCGCCGCCATACATACCGACTTAGATATTTACATTAAATTATTCACAATGACCCGTTTTCTCGAATCTCGACGTTATGTCACCTAATTGGTTCTTGTAACCGAGCACTTTGGCATCGCGCGGCGTTGTAGTCGGCTTGCAATCACCTTGTACCAGCCTTTTTTTTTTTTTTACTTTCCACTGCAGGACGTAGGCCTACCCACGAAGGGTGATTGGGCTATATTCACCACGCTGGCCCGGTGCGGGTTGATGGATTCACATACGCCATCGAATTTCTTCTACGAACGCATGCAGGTTGCCTCACGATGCTTTCCTTCACCGATTGTAAGGCGGGTGTCACTACCTCTTGACCACCACGGCTTTTACCGCGATCGCCTTACGACTAAGTAAAAGCCTGCCCACTGGGTAGCTTGCGCAGGGTTTTGTCTCGGACATTTTTTTTGCACGATTGTGACTATACCTTGTAAAATATAGCTTGATACGCGAGACATTGACATATGCGTAATGACTCACGTATATCAAGTACCGTATTTTTATAGTCCCTCGAGAAGTCATCTAAGCTGACTCACGTCATGGCTCCGACTGTGTATAATAACTTACCTATAGAAATAACGTCGGCAACAAGCTTACGTTCTTTTAAAATTAAATAGAAAAATTGGCTTATCGAGCAATCTTTCTATAGGTACGACGAATTTTATAAACGTTTGACATAACTCAATATTTGTTTTAATTCGTATTTCTTTATTTATGACATTTGTATTCTTATTATTCATTTGTTTTTGGATTGAATTTTGCTGACATTGTATTATTTAAATTTATTAATTATTATTGAAATTGAATAATTTTATATTGTTAATCTATTACATCCAATGATTACATCATTGTAATGAATGTATATTATTTGACGTGTAAATTGACATTTTACCAATAAATTATTTATGACCTATAGTCAAAATATTCGGTATTCAATGCTCTACTTTTACCACCAACCCGCACTGGGTCAGCGTGGTGGATATGGCCCAAACACCCTTCGTGGGTAGGCCTACGTCCTGAAGTGGACTATTAAAAAGGCTGATACAGTGCAGTAATGCTCTACTTCATGGTAGAGATGCACGAGCATGAAGTACAACATTGTGAACCGAACATTTTGACTATAAAAAATATGAAAACTTTCTTTTTGTGATAAACATTTCAAAAATTGACTCGTTCGCAGGATTTGAAATGGCGCTTCCAACAATGTAGTAGTAGGTAAAAATGATAAACACTTTCACTAATTCGGCGCCTTCGCAGAGAGCGTTTTAGTTTAATTGGATAAAGCATCTGGGCCGGAGTCCCGGAGAGATGCAGGTTCAAATCCTGCGAAAGCGTCGATTTTTGAAATGTTTATCACAAAAAAAAAAATTCTATACACCTAGTGTGTGAAGCACGATAAAATAATTTCATGAAAAATATGATACTTGATGTGCGTGAGTCATTACGCGTATTGAATGAATGAATTTGAATGAATGAATGAATTTATTTATTTGCAAGAATGTAGTACATACAAGGTGTTACAATTGACAAATTTCCTTACATCCTGTCATTTCTGACCAGCAAATGTTTTTATATTAAATTAATATGGTAACAAATTTTCTTAAAGGGCCACAGGCTTTACTATGGCCACAAGCTACAAAAATATGAATAAAAAATAAATGTCATTATATATTAGAATTATTGAAGTCAAAATTATACAATGCAATGTCAAGTAATGTCAAAGTCAAATTTTTAAGATGTCCAAGTCAATTTTAAATATTGTAAGTTAAATTAAATTGCAAACAAATACTCAAAAGCTACCAGGGGCATTAAAACGGTTTTCTGTAATTTAGAAACTCGGATACTTCGTAAAAACAGTGATCCAACAAGTAGGTCGTTAAAGTTTTTTTTAAACTTAAAATATGGTAACTTTTTTATATTTTCAGGCTATTTATTATAAATTTTGATTGCCATACAGTATTGTTAGGACGACCTTGGATTTAGGGTTCTTTTAAAAGTAATGGCAGCGTTTCAAAGATATATCACTGTTTAATTACACACACGTTTAGATTACAAATTAAAATGTCACATTTGTTATAAATAAAGTACAGTTTAAACGTTGTTTTTAATATAAACAGAGCGTAGAATCTTTTAAGGCCCAGGTTCAGCAACATTATCTTTCAAAGCTCTCTCTGACTGATACTCATATCATTTATTTGTGACTAATTTTTACCCGCGGCTTCGCCCGCATGATATTTCGATTTTTGACGCAATATCATTATAATTTATAGCCTATGTGTTATTCTGATATATAAGCTATATTATTGCAAAGTTTCATCTCAATCCGTTCAGTAGTTTTTGCGTGAAAGAGTAACAAACATCCATCCATCCATCCATCCATCCATCCATCCATCCATCCTCACAAACTTTCGCGTTTATAATATTAGTTGGATATATTTACGTATAAGTATGTTTATTTTTATTGTATGTATTATTAGAAGTATTTATGTATGGCTATTATTATGTTGTTATTTTATTGTTGATTAGGAATTTTTAGTAACTTTCTTTCATTTTTTTTTGTTTTACCTTTTCACCGTCCTTGTCGTCTTTACGTTTCCTCGCATCCAAGAGAGGTTGTCTGGAAGAAATCGCTTTTAGCGATAAGACCGCCTTTTGTGCCTTTTCTGTCTTTGTTTCTTTTGTTATTTTTTCTTGTTGGTGTCAATAAAGTGTTGTTGTATTGTATTTTATTGTAAACACTAGGGACTCTAATATGGGGGTCCCGGTAGAAACTAATTACTTGGACAAAAGTTTCGGAGAGCCTGGGTAATGTCCCGGCTTTTGGAAATAGATTGGACGGCGACTCAGTGGTAACTGAAGGGGCGCTGAAGGAAAACCAGTATTTATACTGATTCTGGAAACAACAGATGATTAGCTGGTTGAAGCCAGAAATGAATGATTTTAAAGAAAGACGGCTGTTGACAATCGAGGAGTGTTTATGAAAAGTGGATACAGCGGATGCAACTTGATTTAGGGATGTACTCAAGCAGGGGCGGATTGAGGAGATATTATAACAGTGCTAGTTTTTACCCGCGGCTTCGCCCGCATACGCAATATATCATTATAATTTATAGCCTATGTGTTATTCTGATATATAAGCTATATTATTGCAAAGTTTCATCTCAATCCGTTCAGTAGTTTTTGCGTAAAAGAGTAACAAACATCCATCCATCCATCCATCCATCCATCCATCCATCCATCCATCCATCCTCACAAACTTTCGTGTTTATAATATTAGTAGGATGTCTGTTCGGTATACACCGAACAATCATAACACAAAATTATGATGTGTAAAGATTTCTATGTTTATTTGATTTGTACATAATATTTCGCTTGTTTTTAGGTAAGTTTTTAGATTTTGATGATGTACGTTGAAAGTTTGGTGATTGAATATATATATGGTTCCTTGCCGATTTCGGCTATGGCGACCTTCGATTCTGCTCTAACTACAGTTAGATAGGCTTCGTTCGTGTGCCTTCATATGGCTGTAGTAGCCTATTTTGGCTTTAAAAGTGCGTGAACACAGGCTACATGTCAAAACACCATTGACAAAATTATAGATCATGTTACTCGGCGGTCGATTTCTAAGCTCGTCTCGCCGGGCATCAAGATCGCAGCTTCTACTATCTTCAAACGTATAAACATTTTCCTGCACAAGGCGACGCCATTCAAGACGGTTCTGGGCCAGTTGTTCCCAAGAGGAGGGCTCAATCTTACATCTTCTCATGTGCCTTTTCTGTGATGGTGATTGAATATCGATGGAATGAGTGAGTGAATGGAAAGGTGACACATTAATGAAATGAATGAATATTTGAAAAATGACGCGAAGACGGCGCGAACAATGTCAATGTCTCGCGTATCAAGCTATATTTTAGAAGGTATCTTATAAAGTTTTCTTTTCCCTAGGTACATACAGGCGTAAAACCCTATACTTGTCCGATGTGCTTCAAGTCGTTCACCCAGTCGAACTCCATGAAGCTGCACGTGGCCACGGTGCACCTGAAGCAACCCGCGCCTTATAAGAGCAAGAACAGGAAATTACGAGAGGCGGCCGGTAAAACATTCAAAGTTAGTATACTATGTTTTTAGCATATTTACTGAAAAAAAAAAACTAGATAAAGTCATATTTTAACCCCTTAAAACCTTAATTTCTACCTAAAACTCAATACTAATGACAAATAATCTATATTTGACATGTTTGTGGCACACTTGGCATAATCTGACATATTTGTCACAATCTGACATATTTTCAATTCAATCAATCAATCAATCATTTATTTATTTTCTGAACACATATATTACAATGGAATTTTCAAAATAACAATACATTTACAGAACAAAACATAAGGAGATAATTCCAAGTAATTCTAGCGGCCCCACACTAGGCTCAGAGGCCCGTATTGTGGCGACCAGAAAAACGAAACATACAAAAAATGATATGGTATGGAGGTATCCTAGGTTACAAGCATTGCAACAAAAAACTTGGTTCTATTTAAAATAACACACTAAGATCAGTTATACAATAATAATAATAAATGGATCAAAAATAAAAATGAATATAGCAATGAAGTTACTCAACAGCAATTAGTAAGATTATGCTCTGTTTAATTTATGCCCATAGTGTAGTTGTATGTGTGTGTGCGTGTTTGTGTAACTTCAATTCAATCTTTTTATTTCAGATAAAAATCCATAAGTCAAACACATAAAAAAATACTTAAAACTATCTTAACCTATAGTTGGGTTTGGACCCGGAATGCCCAACATGCAACTTCGTCCAGTGCTGCATTATTGGGCCGTCCAGGTCCATCCTCCACGCGAACAGCCGTAGGTAGGTGTTGGAGCCGGCGCGCACACGGCGCATCAGGGACGCGGTTTGTTTGCGCATAATGGCTCCGAAGTCGTTTATGCGTTTTCGTAAACATCCCCGATGCAGTGCATATTTGCCACAATCAGACATATTTGCCAAAATCTGACATATTTGCCACAATCAGACATATTTGCCAAAATCTGACATATTTGCCACAATTTGACATATTTGCCACAATCAGACATATTTGCCACAATCAGACATATTTGCCATAATCTGACATATTATGCCACAATCTGACATATTTTGCACTATCTCGTAAAAATGGTTGCATGATTGTCAACAGCTATCGCCGAATAAAATCAAGCCTTTCGCGCCGAGCACCAACGAAGATGTCAAGTTGCTGTCCTCATACTCTCACGACACACACACCGACGGGGCTTTTGAGGTATATATAAAACTAAATAAATTATTATGAAAATATTACTTTAAAAATACAAGTTTTTGAGATCCTGTATATCATGTAGCAGCCTCGTGCCAGCCGAGACAAGTAAACGAGCCCAAACACGACGGGTCTATCTTGTTCAGTACAGGAGTTCCACGGGGCCCCTAGTGGACGCTCGCCCATAGTAGACTCTGGACCACCAGTTAACACGGGGCCCCTAGTATTCACGGGGCCCCTTGTAGACACGGGGCCCCCAGTGAACATGGGGCCTCTCTAGTGGAGGTGGGCCCCTCGTGGACGCGGGGCCCCTAGGCAGTTGCCGAATTCGCCCTAGGGATAATCCGGCTGATGTCTGTAAATGGCAAAAACGCAAGAAAATTTCAATTTCGTTGGACTTTAAACTAAATATATAGGTAGCGCCACGCAAGTCGGCGGGTGGGAAGTTAGCCGCAGATGACACTTCGCCGTGACTCGCTGATTATTGCGCATGTGCACAATGCTGACATGCTGGGAGCGCGCGGGAGGCATGAGGTTGGCGGCTCTCTGGCTGCCGCGCATACCTATATTTTGTCTTTTGCGCAGCGTTCTGCGCCTAACTTCCCATCCGCCGACTTGTGTGGCGCTGATTATACCCATCTTTTTTTTTCAGGTGGTGATAGGCGAAGACATTGTGCAAGACGCGTCTTGCTACGAAGTTGTTTACGAAGGAGATGAATAAAAGTGAAAAATCTCGGCCAAGTGCGAGTTGGACTCTCTCATGAATGGTTCTGTACAGTATGGGAGGCCCCGGCAAAAAAAAATTTGTATGGGAAAATTTCTTCCTCAAATCTTTACTTTATTCTTTTTTTAGTATTTATTGTTATAGCGGCAACAGAAATACATCATCTGTGAAAATTTTAACTCTAGCTATCACGGTTCATGAGATACAGCCTGGTGACATACAGACAGACAGACGGACAGCGGAGTCTTAGTAATAGGGTCCCGTTTTTACCCTTTGGGTACGGAACCCTAAAAAGTGACTTGGAGGAAATTTTATAAAGAAATATCTGTTCACAGTGTACATTCATAGCGATATATAAGGTTATCCAGAACTGGTGAACTAATAGCCCGGGAGGTAAGCGCAAAAAAATGCTACTACTTTTTAAAAGCTGATTTTTTGGTATTGTCATGGTGACGCACAACAACTACATGTTTTGGGTTATTGTACTGTACCAGCCTTTTAATATTCCACTGCAGGACGTAGGCCTACCCACGAAGGGTGATTGGGCCATATCCACCACGCTGGCCCAGCGCGGTTGGGTGGATTCACGTACACCATCGAATTTCTTTTACGGACGCCTGCAGGTTGCCTCACGATGTTTTCCTTCACCGAAAAGCCAGTGGTGTGAAATTCCGTACATAAATTCCAAAGAACTTATTGGTACGGGACCGGGGATTCGGACCCACGCACCTCTAGACCACCACGGCTTGGGTGATTGGCTGTGGTTAAACTTTTTTTATATTATAGATCTACCTGTACGCCAATTTTCACCTTTTAGAAGTTGTTGCAAGATACTCATTTATTTCTGTAAAAGTTCAAACGCTGACCCAGCTGACTTACTCTGGAGTATTGTAGTGCATCACCATGACAATGTACAAAAAAAAACAGCTTTTAGAAAATAGTTGCATTTTTGCGCTTACCTCCCGGGCTATACGCTGAAAGGGGGTGATTAAGACCATCATTATGAACAACTGTTACTATCAAGCCAACCCTAAATTCAAGAAAATAAAATCAGCTGTTTCATACATTTTGTCGATTCCGAGTTGCGATTTTGTATGAAACAGTTTTTGTAAAAGTTGTTCGCAATGGTGTTCTGAAACGGTTTCGGCCGCGTACGCAACCAATGTTTGCAACTGGTTGCGTACAATGAGTATTTCCTCTTCGTAGGCAACTAGTTGCCAAAGAAGAATATTTTTTCCGCATACGCAACCAACGACTTTTTTTATATTACTACACTACGTGCGATAGATAAATTGGTGGTTCGTTAATCCCTCATGGCACTATAGAATTTATGAATACAAAATGACAATTTGTACTTTTTTAAATGACAGATGTCCAAGTGACAGCTGTCATATTCTAGAATGTATGACAGGTGTCAGAAGTACAGATGTCAACTCGAAAGTAGTTTGTCTCCGTAATTTTAGACCATTACTGTCTTCACAAAAATGAGAGAGCTCAACTAGATCAATATTTCCGATGAAAGCTGTCAAACTCAAAAGAAAAATAACTCCATAGCTGATTATTCTAGATCATTACAATCTTCATAAAATGAAGATTTCAACTACATTTATTTATTGTAAATAAATAAATTTAATTTGAATTTGAATTACGGATGACAGAAGTGGTATCCGAAACGTAGATCTAGTTGATCTCTCTCACTTATGTGAAGACAGTAATGATTTAGAATAAACAGTTATGGAGATATTCTACTTTTGAGTTTGACAGCTGTCATCGGAAATGTAGACCTAAGCTCTCTCATTTTTGTGAAAACAGTATTAGTTTAAATTACAGAGACAAACCACTTTCGACTTTGATAGCTGTCCCTCTGACACCTGTCATACATTCTAGAATGTGACAGCTGTCACTTCGACATCTGTCATTTTTTTAAATAAAAAAATATATGTTTTTTTTTATTTAGTTATTAAACTCCACAGACTCCAAGGTATGTGCTTTTTAAGATATACATTTTAAAAAAGATTTGAACGAAATTTCTTATAACTAAAGGCTTTAGAAGAGGACTCTAAATCTAATAAGAAATTTAAAATACGATTTTAAACTACATTGATTTTAAATATAATTTTCCAAATTACTACTAATATCGCGCAGAGCCTCCATCACCGCCGCGTTTCGGTCTTTAATTGCCATCTTTAAATTATAGTCTAAAAAATATATGTTTACAACACTGCGTTCCATTACAGGTGTAGTTGACGTAGGCCAAAAAGCTGCCAAACTAAAATGGGATTGGGCGGGTCATGTGGTTCGTATGCACCCCGAGAGATGGGCCAGGCTCGTCACACAGTGGGTACCGGAAGGCAGACGAAGGCAGGGAAGGCCTAGAAAACGTTGGTGTGACGATCTTGACACTTTCCGGGAAGGTTGGCGGGATTGATTTGGCCACAGAACGCGATGAATGGAAGGAAATGGGGGAGACCTTTGCCCAGAAGTGGGACATCATAGGTTGAGAAAAAAAAAAAAAAAACAAATTGTTCTTTCGTATACTTATAAATTAAGTAGTGACATGAGGAATTAACGAACCACCGAATTATCTATCCCACGTACTGTAGTAATATAAAAAAGTCATTGGTTGCGTATGCGGAAAAAATATTCTTATAGAGGATAGAATATTCCTATAAAGGATAAGTTTTTCCATAAATTAATTAAACATTATTAAAGGACATGTCCGCAAAATGTATGAAGGCTGGTATAATAATAATCAAAAATTCGAACCACAACACTAGTTACGTTTCAATAAAGTTCATATTTTTCTGAGTCTATTAAAAATACGGTTAAAAACAAAAAAGAGCCCTCCGATTTTTTAAAAAATAATGTTGAATTTATTAAGATTAATTAATAATATATTTGGCTCAATAGGTAGTTTATCTCTATCAACCCTGATTAAGTAACCTCCAAATTGTTAAATATTATAAGCATTTTTACCAATTAGACACACTTCTTAAGTGTTTTTTTGTCACATTGTACCTACTAACTGGTCACACTGGTAGGTTATAATTTTTAATTTTAGCAAATTAAGAGATGAATGTGGAAGAATCATCTACGAATGGAAGTAAAATAACGATAGAAACACTTTAGTATTGCTAAACTAGTAAAAATAAAAGGCTGTATTGTTATTTTTGAAAAAAAAAATGGAGGGATGGAAATATCTATACTAAATATTTTTGAAAAGCCCATAGGACAAGCTTTCAAATGAGGTATATATCATCTTGGTTCGATTTTTCTCTGAATAATATACCACTCGTGGACGTCACCTTTCGAATACTTCGGCCACATTTAGCAAGGCAACCCTGTTTACATATATTCTCCTATTCATATAATTACGTAACAAATTGGTTTGAACCGCGTACGCCGCTCATAGGGCGGGATGTCCTTGCAGCGGGATCTCGGGCTCAAATGGGTTGTTTTTTAAACAATTGATCATGATTAAGTTTTCTTTTGTAAACTGTATATTAAGTCTTAGCAGTCCATTGCTGGACATAGGCCTACCTTATGTTATTGATTCGATAATAGTCAATGAATTAAAAAAAATGAAATATTTGGAACAGCTGATTTTGTACGCGATTTTAGAGTTGGTCCCATACTTTTCATTTTGTTTACTTATAAATGAAGTGTATGTGTATTATTGTACATATATTATAATTATCTGGTCATGAAATAAAAGGTTAGAATTTATTTAGTTTTTTATTTTGGTAACTTATAGTATAAACCGAAGAAGCAGAATTGAAGCCGTGGTGGCTTAGAGGTAGTGAGTGACACCCGCCTTACAATCGTGAGGTCGTGGGTTCGAATCCCCGGTCCCGTACCAATGAGTTCTTTGGAATTTATGTACGGAATTTCACACCACAGGCTTTTCGGTGAAGGAAAACATCGTGAGGCAGCCTGCATACGTCCGTAGAAGAAATTCGATGGCGTATGTGAATCCACCAACCCGCACTGGGCCCGCGTGGTGGATATGGCCCAATCACCCTTCGTGGGTAGGCCTACGTCCTGCAGTGGACTGTTGAAAAAAAAAAGGCTGATACAGTACAGTATAGTATAAACAATAATAAATATTTTGAAGACATGTTACACACGGCTCTGACCCCAAACTAAGCAAAGCTTGTGATGTGGCTGCCAGAGACTGATATACTACATATACTTATTTTTAAATACAGGGTTATTTCTAATCAATTTGCATCCTTTTAGGGGCTTATTCTGTAGGTACATCAAAACTAACCACTATTGTTCAACGAATTTTATCAAAACTCAAAAAATTCTGTTCCATAGAAAAATCTCGTTCATCTCAACGAAACTAAAAAATGTAACAACTTTTTTTAGTTTTGACAAAAGTTGCAGACCAAAAGCTGTTAGTTTTGATGTGCAGAATAAGCCTCTAAAAGGATTTCAGTGCTTTGCGAGACGAGCCCACGTGCTAGTACTCCAACCTTGAAAAAGATCGCCAAATGCGATTAAAACTATAGTTTTCTACTAAAATTATGTGTGAGTAATATTAAATAAGCCGTGGTGGTCAAGAGGTAGTGACACCCGCCTTACAATCGTGAGGTCGTGGGTTCGAATCCCCGGTCCCGTACCAATGAGTTCTTTGGAATTTATGTACGGAATTTCACATCACAGGCTTTTCGGTGAAGGAAAACATCGTGAGGCAACCTGCATACGTCCGTAGAAGAAATTCGATGGCGTATGTGAATCCACCAACCCGCACTGGGCCCGCGTGGTGGATATGGCCCAATCACCCTTCGCGGGTAGGCCTAGGTCCTGCAGTGGACTACTAAAAAGGCTGGTACAGTACAGTACAGTAATATTAAATATTGATATTACAATGCACACCACACCCTGGTATCATTATAATTTTATAAAGTCGTAATTTTAGTTTAAGTTGGGGCAAACCTAAATTCATTCTCTCGAAAAAAAGATGTCCGACGTAGTTGTATCGTAAAGGAAAGAAAGAAATTTATTAACTGAGTAAGAAATCGGTACAAATTGTCCACGAAACAACATTATCATTAGGTTCTCAACAGTTGGATTAACAGCGGGCCCCCAAACTCGGCTAAGCCGGTCTCTTGGTGGCCCATTCCAAATTAATTGCCAAGAGCTGAATTGGCGCGATTATAGACTATTATCATACCATATCAAAACTTGATATACCATATAATTGACATACAAATTTGATAAGTGACATTTAGAAACATTAAACAAAACGTAGGAGGTATAACAAAGACCAAGCATATTACTAAATAAAATTATAGTAAACTTACATAGTTGATAAAGACATTGCTTTAATTTTAAAAATGTAAAACGTTGAAGAATAATATTAAATAGTGTAATAAGAAGATAGAAAACCTCTTTATTTGAAAAGTCCCGATCTACGAACCTCTCAATAAGTAACACCTGTTGTTTAGTATGGTCACACTAAATTTCATTGTTTTAAAAAGTATATTGCTATCTCGCTCTCTTTCGTGAACGGCTTTACGACGCGCACGCGTCTCAGATGTAAAAATTAAAATAATAACTAAAATAGACTTATTTCATAACCTGTGTGTGTAAAAATCATATAATAAACGTTATTTAGTGAAATTACGTGTTTAATTCAATAGAGTGCAGTGTAAATAGCTAAAATAACAAACACCTGTGCTTTACTTTAATTAAAATGTCTGTAAAAAGGATGCTAATTGATTACCAATAACCATGTATAGAAGTTGTTGCGCAAAACCCAAACCTGAATAAAGATCACTTAACCGCTTCCTGAGGATTGGGTTTTGCGCAAGTTGTAGCTAACCAAGTAGATTGATTTGGAATATATACCTACACAGGCGTAAAGTAGCGTGTCTGGCAATTTTCTATGGGCTCCATTTCGGCGAGTGTGCGTTCGAACTCCACGACCTGATTCCTCCATCTCCTTTCCACAACAGAACAAGCCGGAAGTCGCATAAATACCATCGCTACATAGTCGACGTATATACAGAGGGCTAAGTGCGAAATTTTCGCTCAAGCTCGATCGCGTTAACGTTTGATGTGATTTCTATGGAAATGGCACAGCGCCATATTGTGTCACGTACAGAAAACTGGATAGCTAAGTGTGAGTATTTTTTACGGTAATGTAACGAGCGCTAAACCGATCGAACCCGAGCGCGGCAACGTCTGTGATTGGCTAATTCAAGCGTGTGTCAATGTGCTCGGTCCACGCGACGTAAAAGTAATTCGATTTGTAAATCTCCCACTTGACACTGCGCGCTACACAAATCGAAGGATGGGAAGTTATGCGCAGAACGCTGCGCAAAAGCCGAAATATAGGCATTCGCGGGAGCCAGAGAAACGAGACGCCGGGGCACAAACGCCCGCCAACCTCATGTCTCCCGCGCGCTCCTTACGCACTACGACACGCGGCATCGCAATTGTGCACACATACGCAATAATTAGCCAATCACGAAGTGTCATTTGCGGCTAACTTCTCATCCGTCGACTTGTGTGGCGCTCAGTATACCACTTGCTCGTACTTAGAGATTCGATACCGCCAGGGATTGGAATGCCTCCGTCATTGTTACCTGAGAATTACAATACAATCTAGATATCTTCAAGTCAAGAGTGAATAGGTATCTTCTAGGTCCACGTACTCCATCTTCGGCTACAACTTCGCTTTCCATCAGACGAGTTGGAGGCCAAATGTATTAGCCCTATTATGAATAAAACAACCATTTAGTAAACTTACACGTTTATTTATGTCGCTACTTACAGGATTCAGTTTCATTTGAAATTAAAAGGCGTTTGTTTCTACAGCCCTCGAATTTTTACAATCTTACTAATATTTTCATGTTATTTTTCTAGAAAATTACGTCTAGTTTTAAAAAGATTTTCGAATTATGGCCGATTACGCTTACTCTATGTTTTATAATAATGAGTTATGAAAATCTTAAAAATATCTTGGAAAATGAACTTAGCATAGGTTGTGTTCGAAGAAAAATAATATTAGTTATAGGCCGCGTAACAGTTGGCGGAAATTATGTTATACCTTGTAAAATATAGCTTGATACGCGACACATTGACATTGACATACATACACGTGTAATGACTTGCGCACATCTTCCTCTTCTTAGTTTTGGCGTCGCATTATTGTGCATTGGCCAGTGTCAAGTAATTTTTGATAATATTTTTATCAAAATAGTCACTGTCGTAGTCTCGTCATAGTCCAATAAAGTCGCTGTCAAGTCCAATCATAGTCCAAGTCATACCTCAGTAAAGCAGTGGAGACTTTACTAGGGGCGTCTATGGAGTTTTGGTAACAACACGGAACAACATGATACGTCACAATATATCACTTGCCTACACTCCTGCACGTAAATCAGCTCATAATCAATGAAATACCACCATTTTTTACTAATTATCACTGATAAAAACACAAGTTTAACAAAATAATACAATGAGGCGACATGATTTTTCCGCGTTCCCGCCAAAAACTATACACACATCAAGTACCATATTTTTACAGTCAACATGTTCGATACACAACGCTGTACTTCATGGTCGACATGCACGAGCATGAAGTACAACGTGAGCCGAACATTTTGACTATCAAAAATATGGTAATTGATGTGAATGAGTCATAACGCGTATGTCAATGTCATTGTCTCGCGTATCAAGCTATATTTTACAAGGTATAGCTACAAGCTGCGCAGTATCCAATCAACGCGCGGCTTTGTGTGAGCTTCAGGATTGGATATTGCGCAGTTGGTAGCTAACTTCACATCCGCCAACTTGTATGATTCGGATAGTTATATTGTGTCGATGGGGAATCTGCCGGGCTAGGATACGCACCACGTAATATTTCTTTAGACGCGTCAAAACGAGACAGCGTTATGGTAAAGTATATATATCTGTCACTTTTTGACACATCGATAAGAGTTCTTTTCGTGGTCGCATGCTGGACTAGCTGGGGCATTATTTTTGACTTTCGAACGACTGGGAACGTATACGAAACCTTACGGTCATTTTGTACGTTCCATTTTACGATATCCTGTTCTGTAGTTTACCCCATATGTTAAATTACCGTGTCCAGTACTAGAGAATGGCGAGAAAGGGATAATTTTAATTAAAAGACATGTCCACAAAATGTATGGAGGATGGTATAATAATAATCATAAATTCTAACCACAAGTTCATATTTTTCTGAGTCTATTACATTAGTTAATACTAAAAAAGGGCCATCCGTTTTTAAAAAAATAATTTTGAATCTATTAGGATAAATAAATATATTTGGCTCAATAGGTATTTTATATCTATCAACCCTGATTAAGTAACCTCCATTATTGTTAAATGGAAGCATTTTTACCAATTAATTTGCTTTTAAGTGTTTTTTTGTCACATTGTAGGTACCTATATTAACTGGTCACACTGGTAGGCTATAAATTTTAATTTTAGCAAATTAAGAGTTGTGGAAGAATCAGCTACGAATGCAAGTAAAGTAACGATAGAAGCACTTTATTATTGCTAAACTAGAAAATATACAAAGATGTATTATTATTTTTCATACAATTTATTTTTCTCATTTAAAAAAAAATGAAGGGATAAAAAAAATTAAATATTTTGAGAAGCCCATATATCAAGCTTTCAAATGATGTATATATCATCTTGGTTCGATTTTTCTCTGAATAATATACCACTTGTGGATGTCACCTTTGAAAGAATTATCCATTTCACAACACGTAGTTTATTTTTCGTACACGTAGGTATTAGAATTTAGACGTATATGGAACTTGTATGGAGACGGCTACGACGTATACGGAACTTTATGAATTCTTCATACAATCTGTCAAAGTTCCGATTTCGTCCGAGAAACTACAACTGTTTCTGTATGGCTCCATACATTTCTGTACAGCGCCCCTGGCGGAAACGAGGAAGGACTAACCGAAATGTATGGAGCCACACGCGAACGCAAAAGTTTAAGCAAACTACGCAAAGCCTGGACTAAGGGCTCAGGGCCCTGAGGCCTAGTATTAGTTTGCAGAGTAAACAAATACTTTCGCAACGTGTTTTCAAACAATCTGTCAAAGTTCCGTATACGTTCCCAGGTGTCCGAATTTGAAAAAATTGGTTTTACAGCTCGTCGACAAAGTTCACCGTAAAACCGTGGTTTTAATAACAAGATTATTTTTTGCAAAAATTTGCATGACCGGACTGCCCGTGTATCGATCGATCGATGTAGCATTTTTCACATTATTGTTGATTTATCAAAAATAGCTCAGCCGATTTCGATAAAATTTTAATGGGACAAATTTCGAAGTGTACTCTTTCCAATAAAAAAAAAGAATTATTGAAATCGAACCACTATGTAAAAAGTTACGCGTGGTTATACAAAAAAAAAATATATATACGCGTCGAATTGTTTTTGACCGTTTGTTTTTGACCGACGGTTTTGTCGGTCAAAAACCGGCGACCTTGACCAATGTCACGGTATAATTATTGTTTGGTTCGCTAGTCGATCAGCGTCGACGAGTCAACGAGCCAAAGTCGTCAACTTTAAAACCGAGTTTTAAAGGTTGTATGTCGATCAGGGGCCTTATTTTTCTACTTCGATCGCCTGGGATAAATATACGTATATTTATCTATAAGGACGACTTTTTTGATTATCCTGACATGTCAATTTTCAAAAATACCATAGACTGTAAAGGGGGATGTAACTATAAAATGAAACGTTAATTAAAAAGAAATCCCGAGAAAAAAAAGCCGTTTTCAAAGATAAGTATTAGTACGGATTAGGTGTTCGAATTTGAAAAATAGAGCCTTGGGGTTTTTTATGACTTTCGAACAGATGGGATGTATACGCAACTAATATGGCGACGGCTAGGACGTCTAGGTAACTTAACGGTATCTCTATACAATCTGTCAAAGTTTCGTGTACGTCCTAACCAATGTTCAATGAGGCGTTTTCTAAAAAAAAAAAAGTGGTAAAAGTATCCAATAGATGGCGACAATAGATTGAAATCATCCTCTATAATCTAAGGAAATCATCGATACTTTGACTATGAAAATCGTACTGTCATTGTCAAGATGTCTTCTTCTTCTTTTTTAGAAAGAAAGAAAGAAAGAAAGAAATTTATTTGCAACAAAAATAATAGGTACAATAACAACAATATACAACAAAACAAATCATAAAACACAAACAAAAACAACAGTATTATACCTAAAATCCCTGTCACAAAACTGGTCCCAACTCAGCGTAAAATATTATAATTATTATAATACTTTTTTTATGTTTTGGCGTCGCATTGTTGTGCATTTGCCAATATCAAGTATTAAGATTGAATAATTTTTAGTAATATTTTATCAAAATAGCCACGTCGTAGTCCAATAAAGTCGCGGTAAAGTCCAAACGTAGTCCAAACGTATTCATACCTCAGTGAAGTATTGGAGACTTTAATATAGGTTTCTCTCTCACACCCTATTCCAGTTGATATTGACAGATCAATTTATATGACTATTACGCCATCTAGTAAGTTTTGTGACACTATTTTTTTTTTGGAAAACGCCTCATTGTCAAGCCCTTGAGTTAAATCTCTTTAATAAGTTAGTTTCTATTTCGTTTTCAACAATCAATTAGAGATGGCGTTTTTACAAACTTTACTATTTTTCTTCGAACACCGTACAAAAAATATTTTACAAAAATGCTTAATCGGCAGTGTTGGGTAGGTATCATAAAATATTTTATACACAATTTAATAAAAAAATAAAATAAAGACATTCAGCAATTTTTCCTTATAAATAAACTAGTGATGTGTACAAATATTGCTTCAATTTCGACTAAAATTAATATTGCACCTAAATACATACAATTTTCTAGTAAAGGAGAAAATAAACTTCGAATACGACAAAAAGTGGTGTTTTCCGTGAGAATAACAAATTTTTATCACGTTTTATATTTTAATTTTAATTACATGCAAAAAATTTGCTTGACTTGCTTATAGACGGCGCCACTGAAACGTATTGTACTACTAGCTTAGTGGGCGTCCATAAATTACGTGAGGAATTTTTTAATGTTTTTTTGAACCCTAATGGAGACATAGTGTGATTAGCTTCGACCTCCTTCCTCCCCAGCCGTAATTTCATGTGACACTTTTCTAAACGTACGCGCGTGCGTCTATGAGGGGTTAATACAAGTTTACACATAAACTGAAACTGCAGGGTTGTAGTTCTCGTATGGTATAAGTTGTACATTGCGCTGTAAATTATTGTACAGCGCCCCCTGGCGGAAACAAGGAAGAACTAACCGAAATGTATGGAGGTACGTACCTAAAACCTGGACTAGGGGCTCTGGTAGGTGCTGACACTTGTACTATAGGTCCCGGCACGTAAGTTGAACAAAAAAATATCACTCTCTTCCTTTCGTTACCAGAGAAAACAAAAGAGAGGTAGCTATGGTTTAACGTTCAAGTTGTTTGCCGGCTACTATACCTAGTTAAATTTTCGAACTTCGCGAAATAGTAATTAATATTTACTGCAATACAATATATTTATTGTAATAGAATACATTTTTGTAATACAATACAGTTATTAAAATACAATAAATATCATTGTCAGATGTTGTCATATTTTCTTCGTTGTGAAACATGTTTGCATGTTACTTGAATGCAACTAAATTTTATACTGTTTTAGGCAGAAAAAACGTGCTGAAAAATGAAGTGCTGTTTTCCAAAATTCTGCCCCCCAACGTGAGATTGGGTGAGATTCAGCTCTACCCACTAAGCACCTCACTTAACCACACTACCTCAATGCGGGTCGGTGAATTCACATACGTCATCGCATTTCTTCTCCGTAGGTACGTAAAAGTTGCCAGTGGCCACAAAGAACTCATTGTATGAATTCTGATTTGACCCTTAAAACGCAAAACTTGTTTATTATGATGGTCTGAATCACCACCTTCCTGAGGGATTAGTCCAGGTTTACAGGTAAATAATAATTGAAACTGCAGCCGTTTCCGTATGGCTTTTTGGACTATGTGGTCGTCCATGTCGAGATGATGATGATGATAGGATAACATCTCGCAAAGGAGTACTCCGCCGATGATGATGATGATGGAGAAGGAGGAGGTTGCGTCTGCCTGATATTGCTGCCGATAATGGTGTTCTTCAATCTTGGTGGTGTTGTGTTCATCACGTCGGGTCACCACTTTGGACTATGTGGTTGTCCATGTCGAGATGATGATGATGATAGGATAACATCTCGCAAAGGAGTACTCCTCCGGGCGAGGTGTCGTGCCCGGGGATAGCTATCCGACAATGTAATCTTTAGGTCTTGTTATGGTTCGGCCGCCGCTGAGAATTTCGTTTGCGCGATGCAGCCCTCGGCTTGTGATTGGCTGACGCAAGTTTCTCGAGGCTCGCGCGTGGTGGCGCCACATGTAGCGAAGTTAGTCGCTACAGCTCTATACATTTTTGTACAGCGCCCCTGGCGGAAACGAGGAAGAACTAACCAAAATGTATGGAGCCACACGCGAACGTGAGAGTTTAAGTAAACTACGCAAAACCTGGACTAAGAGCTTTGTTTAAAATATTATATTCTGAATTGATATTCTAAAACAATATATGGTAACACTAATTCTTATTTTAATTTATTTGTGAGAAAATATTTGTTATTCACATGTCAACACCGTAAATATAATAAATATTTATATATAATATCTAAATAGCGTCATCACTAACACGTTTTATTGCTTAATATTAGTTAATACTACGTATTTAATAATAAATTCTTTTATATGGATGCGTGACAATTCATTCTTGGGAAATATTATTATTAAAGTGATAAAAAATTTACATAACTATAAGTTTAGTTAAGTTATTTTTTTGACTATTAACAATTAGCCAAAAAAATAACTAAATAAATAAATAAATTGTATTTGCTTAGATAAACGACAAAAGATATAACGCAAAAAAACTTTATATATTATTATAAAAACGCTATTTTTAGCATTTTCGATTTCCCAAAAAGTGATAATAATAATATTATAATTATAATCATTATCAGCTCAAGTAAGTCCACTGATACACATAGGCCTCCCCAATAGATTCCTGATAAGATTGTTTGGAAGCGGCTTGCATCCAGCACGATCCTGTGGTCTTGATGTCATCCGTCGTCTACCTTGTGGGTATGCTGCGATACCTACACTACGCTTGCCGGTACGTGGTCTCCACTTAAGAACTTTTCAATTCCACCGGTCATCAGTCCTCCATCCTACAACTGTGCCCTGCTCACAACCATTTCAAGTTGCCGATCCACTAGGCATGGACATTATTTATAAGCATTTATCACTTTAATAATAAATTCATTCAAAGGGATGTACAATTCATTTTTTGGTTTACTTTTAAACTATTTGAAATGATATTTACCTACGTCCCTTTTTATTTCAATGAGTGTAAGAAGGCTAGCAACAATTTTTGTGTAGTCTTAAGTTTACAAAATGATATCTACAAATTAAAAAAAAAGAAATCCTTTAGGTATTAACTGACATAAAATTAAATGTTCTTTAAATTTTTGTGAGCTTTTTGGCCAATTGCGTTATAGGTATTTTTGAATAGTTTTATTAATACACAAAGCCCGATGACAGAGGCGCCAGCGTATCTATATTAGCTAAATAGCATAGTTTTTTTTCTTTTTCACTTTAGACATTCGATAGAGAGAACGCTTTTTATGCTGCTATTTAATTAACGCTGGCGCCTCTGTAATCGGGCTTGTAAAGTATATAAAAGCGTATATATGCCCAAAAATACGTTAAAAATGTTAAAATGTTGCCAGCTTGTACAGTGAATTTTAATTCTCCCAATTTGGTAGTTTAATATGAGAATGTACGAATAAAAGTATTGTTATTTACTAAACTTATTCAGATATCAATTTTTATTACAAATTTACATATAATGAGTACAAATTAATAAAAAAAGTCTTTTATAATGGCATAAAAAGTTTTGTGCGGGTAAAATAACATGGTACCTAGTCATGATTTGAGCTTAATGAATTTTTGGTATTAACTTAAAACCTATCGCAAAGCAAAATAATCGCTTTAAATATCTTATAAGTTTGCTGTAGAGGCGCGAGTGACATCGTAGCATAAATAAAATGTCACTACGTACGAGTATATTTATCGGTCCCATTCAGCACTTTAGATGCTTTGAGAACACAAATATATAGGCAGAATCAAGATTCTTGACGGCTGTGAGGTTAGCTACAAACAAACAAATAATTTATTTTGACATAATAAACGTGTTACAGCGATTCATGATCCATAGGCTCTTGAACTAGTCTAAGACTGTGTCTCAGGAACCAGTGGCTTCTCCATATTAACATAAAAAAACATGCCATGATGTAAATAAAGGGTAGAATTAACTAATTTAGAAAAATAAAACGTAATCTTAAAAATAAAAACCGGACAAGTGCGAGTCAGGCTCGCACACCGAGGGTTCCGTACAAATCCAGAAAATTTCACAAAATTGAGAAGTTGTTAAAATCTCTATACAACCATCTATATAACCATCGACAAAAGAGTTTTTTTCTTCTTTTCTCGTCATATATCAAAAAATAATGAAAATGTTAAAATAATTAAAAACCTGTTTAAGTATGTGCTAATGAAGTTCTTTTATATGATACCTTACATGATACGATTTACTCACTTTGAATTTTGAACCCATATTTTGTGAATTTTGAGGCCCTATTTTTTGTGATATAAATAAAAATGTTCAGTTTTCAGATTTATTCCTATATGTGTACTCTGAGATAATGCTTTTCGCCAAATTTCATAGTTCTACGTCAACGGGAAGTACCCTGTAGGTTTTGATTTTTGTGAGTGCGAAATATGCGTTTTTTTTACGACATAAACGGCTCTAACTTTTTAAACGATAACTGCAAGAGATCGTAGATATACGTATACAGTCTTGACATACACACAGACGGACAGACGGACAAATTGATCCTATAAGGGTTCCGTTTTTTCCGTTTGAGGTACGGAACCCTAAAAATTGAAAAAAATAGTTCCGATATAAATTATAAATACTACGCTAAGGCGCGCAAAGCCCAATCTTCGCGCGGAAGCTACGTAGGCTTCATTCAAGGTTAGTTTTCGCGCAGCTTGGAGTTAATATCACAATCGTCAAGAAGTTTCATTCGGCCTATGAGTTATTTTCAGTTGTTTAATATACAAAAAATAGAGAAAAATATTACGCAGTCACAACACTTCAAAAGCTTACACTTTCTAATCCAATTAAAAATATAAAATCTTTGGTGTCACGTCAAATCGTTATACGATCGTAGAGAGAAATTAAATATTTTGTTAACTGGTAACACTGAAAGGTTAGGAGTTCGAACGGCGCGCTTTCATTGGCAAATCAAATGGCGCACTCTCATTGGTCAAGGAGGGTATATAAGGCGAGGAATGTGGCGAGGTGAGACAGTTGCGTCGTGGCTGCCGCCGCGAACATTGGTGTCAGTTCGTCCGCGTGTGCTGTGTGCGTGCCACCCAGTGTATGGAATTGGAAGATATCGCTGACCTGGAAATAAGAAAAAACAAGTTAAACCCAGCCAGCATCGACATAAAAATATCTTTTATGCCATGACATGATTAGAGTGCTATTCGTATTTCAGAATAGGTATTCCTTTTTATCTGTGTATAGCTAAATAGCGCTATACGCACACAATGTGTGACACTTAACTTTTAACTTGTCTACCAGCACATCTAGATTTCAACATCGAAAAGCCGATAGATGGCGCCAAAAGTACGTACCTCATTCCACCCGTATCTGTTCTTAGCCTGCACTATGGCCTCGTACATAGCTCGTGGCTGCAGCTGCCGCAGCTTTTGAGTGACCGCGTGGTGTAAGGACTCACCGCCTGTGCGAGCTAACTTGTCTACTAACGCCATCTAGTTTTCAACGTAGTAAAGCAGATAGATACGTACCTCATTCCAGCCGTATCTGTTCTTAGCCTGCACTATAGCCTCGTACACAGCTCCCGGCTGCAGCTGGCGCAGCTCGTGCGTGACGGCGTGGTGGAGCGAGCCGGCCGGCGGCGGCGCCGGGAGCACCACGTCGTGCCATCGCCCCGGCTGCTGGAACGACTCGTTTATCTGTTGACATACAAGATAAGTTTGAAAATATTTTTGCCGTCATAGCAAATCTTGTTGAAGTGAAACATCTAATGCGACTTCCAACAAGGTTGCGGGGTGTATGAAAGCACTGTTGCGTCGAAGTTTCATTTCTTCCGCGCGGAGGGACTCCACGCACTACGAGTATTTTTCTTTTCAACGACTCCAAAAATCGAGATTCTCAGTTTGCCGACTGGATGTTTCTTGAAGTGAAAACTACTTTAGTGGCGTTATGCACTTTTTGGAATGGTTAGGTACAAAACGGAATGGACCCCACGGGACGAAAAAAGAAAGCAAGGAAGACAGAGAAAAAGATGGAGAGATGTTTTCACAGATAGAGCTGGACCTGACTGGATGACAAAGGCAAGAGATAGAGAAGAGTGGAGGAGACTAGGGGAGGCCTATGCCGAAGAGGCAACTTCTACGGATAGATAGTTATACATTTATACCATTAGTTAGTTTTTAAGCGGAACCGTGCTTTTTTATTTTATTTCTTTAGGTGTTTAGGTAATAAGCCGTGGTGGTCAAGAGGTAGTAACACCCGCCTTACAATCGTGAGGTCGTGGGTTCGAATCCCCGGTCCCGTACCAATGAGTTCTTTGGAATTTATGTACGGAATTTCACACCACACGCTTTTCGGTGAAGGAAAACATCGTGAGGCAACCTGCATACGTCCGTAGAAGAAATTCGATGGCGTGTGTGAATCCACCAATCCGCAATGGGTCAGCGTGGTGGATATGGCCCAATCACCCTTCGTGGGTAGGCCTACGTCCTGCAATGGACTACTAAAAAAAAGGCTGGTACAGTACAGTACAGGTATAAAATGTTAAACTCGCATCATTACGTAAGCTAATCGAAAATTCGTAAGACGGGTTTTCATTTCTGCCGGCACTCCCGGAGTGCTTGTTTTTTTGTACGTATGTTACGCGATTATTCCGCCAATTACGAACCGATTTGACGATATCTTTCTGTGCCATCATCTCATTCACCATCTAAGCTACTGGAGCAGTTATGCCAGCGGCCCAGAGCCACGCTCCGTTACTTCAAGGAGCTGGGCTGGCTCGGGTAGACGCTGGAGGGGGAAATGCACAAAACACCCCATGTGGGACGTCAGTGCAGGACTTATCGCCCCTACTTCAAATTAGAATTAGATATTATCTTTCTGTTTGGTAGATCATACTGCAGAAGTAGTTTCATTTAAATTTTATTGAAATCAGTCGAGTGGTTTTTGACAAATGAATAAAGCATCCAATCGAGGCATTCCAGTAAACTATGCAAAAATACGAAATTTGTACGTAGATTGCAATGACTTGAGCCGGTTGTGAATATTTTGGCGGAAAGTAATTAGGTATAATATTTAAACATCACGACAAATTCAACGCTCAACGCAAAGGCACTTTAAAAACACGGACACAAAGACAAACAAATTAATCTAAATAATCAGAGGAAACTGTGGATTTCCTTTAGGTTTAAAAAATTTTTAGTTTTTTTAATTCTATCATAAGTCAAAAGTAACCGTCTTACCACAAAAGTTTTACGCACGCTCTAGACAATGTTTAATAGTACAAATTGCACGGTTAAACAGTGTTTAAATCTTTTGTGATAGGGCGGAAATTGTTTAACTGTTGACTTATGATAGAATTAAAAAAACTAAAACGTTTTTAAACCTAAAGGAAATCCGCAGTTTTCTCAGATTACAAATTGCACAAATTGATGTACAACAAATGAGTTCTCGATAAAATAGTCGATGATATCCTTTACTGTTTTATAGATGTAGCTACATGAGAGCTAGCGTAGGTTATTACTTTAGTATATTATAGATGGCGCCACTTACCGCGAGCTGTCGGTAAAGCAGCCTCAGCTCGTCTAGCGGCGGATAGCTGTCCACACTGAATGACAGTGTGTAGTGAGTGGGTGACCGAGCGAGCGGGGCGGAGGTGAAGCGCGCGGGTCCGGGCCGCCCCGACACTTCCACGTGCTGCCGCGCGCGGCCCAGGCTGTTGTCTGCCACACAACTGGAAATACAAAAGCAAAAAGTATAAATTAAATTGAAAATTTATGATAGCTAATCAAGTTGCTTAGTTTGCTGTGACTTCTCCAACTATTTTAATTTGAAACGACTCTAAAATCACACTGAATACCAGCCAGGCTAGTATGCGCGCCACGAATTATTTCTTTAGTAGCGTCAAAACGAGATAGCGTTACGACAAAGTATATCTGTCACTTTTTCACACGTCGAAATGAGTTCTTTTCGTGGATGCATGCTTGACTAGCTGGTCAGAAAAGTGGACTGTAACAAATTGAAATGATCTGTACTATACTGTAACAGCCTTTTTAACAGTCCACTGCAGGATGTAGGCCACCCACGAAGGGTGATTGGGCCACATCCACCACGCCGGCCCAGTGCGGGTTGGTAGATTCACATACGCCATAGGATTTCTTCTACGGACATATGCAGGTTTCCTCATTATGTGTTCCTTCACCGAAAAGCCCGTGGTGTGAAAATCCGTACATAAATTCCAAAGAACTTATTGGTACGGGACCGGGATTTGAACCCATGACCTCACGATTGTAAAGCGGGTGTCACTACCACTATACCACCACGGCTTTTCTGTACTCACGATCTGTATCATCTCATCGCAAGAAAAAAATAATGCGTGGAGTCCCTCCGCGTGGAAGAAGTGAAACTTCTACACATCAGTGCTTTTATACCCCCTCCATGGTAGCGTTAAACGTTCAACGCAACCTTGTTGGAAGTCGCATTAGAAGTTTCACTTTAATATATATCATGACTATCAAGAGAATTGGAAAGAGAGAGTTTTGGGCCACGTGTAGGTACTCCAAAGTCTGGCTCAGAACGAGCATTAAAGTTCTTAATCCATTCAAAATATCGAGCGTATTGGGTAATACGTCTAAATATAAAAATTGATTTTTCTCTTTATTTACCTATAATTCCCAAAGTCCTCCGGCTGTACGTTAGCGATGAGCAGCGTGTGGTTATTCCCTCGAGCAGACATAGTCACTCGCTCCGACGCGCTCAGGGGAAATGAGTTCTGGTACCATGACACCTGAAACATAATGAAAAATATTTGTATTTTTGGTAGGTAGTTAATTAAGGCATTTTTGCGCGATAATAAACGGACAAAAAATGTTAGATCTTATAATAAATATAATGATAGTGGCATACCCACGATCTTACACTTAAAAGGTGATAAGTGTCGTTTAATGTTGGCACTACTTCAACCGACATTGCCAAGTAAAGAAGCGTGCTGGCGCGAGCTGAGTCTTTTGAAAATCGAATATTTTATTTCCGCATCCGCGCACCCGCCGCCCGGTCCCATGTGCTACATGTAAAATCTGTGGAGAAATCAGCGAACCCTTTTTGGATAGAGGAACCAGCAGAGAAATCTCCGACGAAGACCACCGCACAGGCTTGAGCCCGAAACAACCACCTCACCACACGGAGCCCCACAGGTTAGTGGCTGTCTCCTCTCTACACTCTATTCCACACAAAGAAAGGTTCTATTCACCTCAGCAAACAGGTCAGCAGTCAGCTCCACTGTGATCTTTTCTCACCAAGTCATAAGCCAGGCTGTTTCCCACTCTATTGCACAGATAATAAGGTTCCTTTATTTCACTTTAGCAGAAAGGTCACCGAGCATGGCAGGTTAGATCGGTATCTCTCGCCTGTGTGCACTCACAATCGCATCGTTCCGCTATGATCTCCACCTGTCAGGCTGTTTTCTATTCAATTCCATAAAAATAAAGTCAAAATCACCTCAGCAGGTGGGTCAGCAAGCACGGTGCACAGCAGCTCAGCTCGAAATCCTTCCCCCGTGTGGACCCACGATCGCTCCACTGTGATCTCTGGCGGGTCTGAAATGAGCAAGAAAGTTGATTAGTTAACGCCATCTGTTATTAAAAGTTAGAACTATGTAAATGTAAAAAAATATGTAGAACTCGACTAAGTTTATGAACAACTTTGTGGTCGAGTGTTACAAATCGATGGCTAAAAACGCTATATTTTATCTGTGTCGTTCTAGCCTAACTTTACTTAATCTACCCTTAAATATTGTTTCTATAGTTTTTCGTTTGATCTTTGTTTTATAATAGTTTTTATAGTATTTGTTGAATAGTGCCCTTGCACAGTATATTACACACACATTCACGCACTCACACCATTTCCCTCTCTCTCTTTCTCACACACCCCTCACACACTGGATATAGGACGTAAATTATCCATATTTATTATACACACGCCTTGAACAATTTGGAGTTAAAAATAGCGCCATCTATCAGAAATACGGTACAACTTAATAGGACTTGTAGTTGAAACTCACGGCCTCTCACATTTGATACAGTACGTACTCGTATATTAGACACATTTGTTACACACACGTCGTGGCTTTTATACAATGCTGAAAAAGCGTCATCTAGTATCTAAACAGTACAACTTACACAGCACTTGCAGCTGGAACTCGGTGACCAGTGGTGCCCCCACGCCGTTGTCGACCGTACAGGCGTACCGGCCCGAGTGGCGCCTCTCTAACCGTGACAGCTGAAGCTGCGGTCCTTCGCCGATGCGGGTAGTCGTGTCATTCTGAAACGGAGGCGCCTGTAGGAGAATAGGGCTGCTCTTTGGACAATACAATGAAGTTATTATTTTAAAGTAAATGCCTTTAAAAAAGGTTTTTCAAGTTATTTTACATAAATATGGGTCGCGCGCACGCTTAGCCGGACGTAAGCCGTTAGGGAGTAAGCTTGGTGACACTTAGTAGGTATCACTATATTCGGTATCACGTCACCTGATGTGTGTAATTCCCACACGCACGATTTTTGCGTTTGTTACTTTTGCACTATGCGAGTATTTAGTCATAAGCCATTGATGTAATTAACATTACAAAATAGTCAGTTTTATCGTTTGCGCGTTTTAGGTTTTCTATCAGCGCCATCTTGCATTGACAATTGTCCATCAATGATAGAAACTAGGTGGTGCCACATGACAAATAAAAGGTATAGATGGCGCCAGTAGTTGATATACAGCTCAAGATTCTATACAGCTTGGCATTGGTTTTAGTATCTCACCGATTTGACTGCCTCGGTGGCTCAGTGGTTAGTGACCCTAACTACTGGGTCAAAGAGGCGTGGGTTCGATCCCCACCCAGGGCAAGTATTTATGTGATGAACATAGGTGTTTGCTCTGTCTGGGTGTTATTTAGTTACTATCTATATAAATATGTATTTAAAAATATGTATAAGTAGTTTATTAGTCTCTCTCAGCCATATCATAAGCTTTGCTTAGTTTGGGGTCAGAGGCCGTGTTTAAGATGTCCCCAAATATTTATTATTTATTTATTTTAATATTATTTATTAGTTTATGCCAAGTGATAAAAGAGTAGTAGAATTGATGTGTGTAATTTTGTCACGCACGCGCTTATGACTTTTGGCACTTTACAAATATTTTTTCATACGTCATTGATTTACTCGTAGTTTATTTTTCATTATCAGCATCTTGATTGGATTGTTATATGTCAATGTTAGAAATTAGAAGGCGCCGCATAACAGAAGTAGGTATAGATGGCGGCACTAGTTGATGTGCAGGTAAAATATGCTTATTCTATTATTAAGATCAAAGATTTCCACCGTAATTTTGTTCGGTATGGTCCTAGTGTCTCACCAGTTTGTGCCACGTGACGCTGGGCACGGGGTTCCCACTAGCGCGACATTCGAGCACAGCTGCGCCCCCGCGCCGCGCGGCCGCGTGCCGTGACTCGGGCGACGCGCGCACGCTCGGCGGGACCAACACCTCCACCGTGTGCACCTGGTCGCGTGCCACTCGGTCCGATATCTGGCACACGTAGTCGCCTGCGTCCTGGAATGACACACAGATTTGCTATAAAATTGTATTATTAGCTAGGAAGCTCTACTTATAATATATTTTTTATTAAAGCTATATGCCCTCGGCCAGCGCGCGAAACCCAAATTTTATTGGGTTTTTAACCATTTATTGTTAAACTACTTGAGAAAACTTAGTTAACGTCCACGAGTGTTAACGAACAATTTATACCTAAATAAAATAGGGAAAATAATGAAATTTAGAAAAACCAAAATAGTGAGTCAACGCACAAAAGTCCATCAACTGCTAGTTGACACTCTTTTTAACACGCTTTTATTAGTTTCACCTGTTTGCTTGCTTGTAACCAACCCCTTTGAGCTCGATTTCGACCTACTATGAGCGAGCAGATATTCTTTAAACTTTGCACACCTATCAAAGACCGATGACAATGAATTAAAAAAAAATGACTACTCCTGCTTAGGAGTAGTCATTTTTTTTAATGCAGTGCTTTTTATTTGATTTAATTTTATCGATGACTTAGAATGAATAAACCGGCGAGTTGTTCGACTTATCAGAGGTCACTTAGGATACCTATAGATCATGGAAAGATAATTGTAAAACTGAAATAAATTAAAAAACTTAATTATTAAGCTAGATATGTAGTAGTTTTTAAGACTACAGAAGATAAAAACTATCTATAGCCATCTCTAGCCAGATAAGTTACTAATACTAAACATAATTTTGTCATTAGAAATTTTGAACTGTTACCAAAATTACTGTTAGTGTTATTTTTGCTAGACTCTATGAAATGTTTTCTTTCCAAGTTTCTATTACACTGTTTAGCATAAATATTTAGCTAAAACTTTGCTATGCCCTATGAAACAGGGTGACATGTACCTAAGTTAATTAGTCCTATATTAAGATTTAATTGTAACTTAATGTATGTGATCTTGCAAATAAATAAATGAATAGTGAATATAGATAGTGGAAGAAAACTTCATAGCCTAGAAAACCGCTCTACGATTTATATTCTGACGATTTTCTATAAGATTCATTCCGGAAAATGTGCATCAGATCTACACGTCCTTATCCTATCATCCCCTTTTTTCTACAGGATAAGTAGGAAATGCGCCTCACAACCCCCCTCCACTTAACTGTTGATATCCCTTTGATAGATACATGCGAAGTGGTTTGACTCAACGTTTCTAATCCGTACGCCAGGAAATGGAACAGTCGCCAAACTGTTCCATTTCCTGGCTTTCCTGTTTCCTGAGACATACAATCGTAGCATTTCTATGTCCGAGTGGTACCTGCTAAGCATCGACTTGGCATTTTTTCTACATTATGGCGCAATGGTGTGCAGGCGAAGCTCCGGTACCTTCGGGAATCAAGCTTCTGTCAGTGGACAAATATCCGCATATCCAGCCCTCATCGCCTTGGCATTTTTTCTCTGCTAAATCCGCGTGCTTCATCTTTGACTAAAATGTCACGAGTTGGCAAACAAACGTGGACTTATTCGCGATAAAAAACAATTGGTTGTCTGTAAATTCTGTTTATGGACTATAATAATAATTACACGTGATAACGTCTCATGAAAACATTGTTGAATGAACTACTGAAACAAACCGAACGCGCGGGACCGATCGTGCCTCTCTATCGGTTGTTCCACGCTCGCGCTTGTACTCTTGGCTTTGGTGGTGGACAAAGTGATAAAGAGAAACAAATAGATAAATAAGGAATATTGAATATCTATGTCATAGGATATATTTATATCAATAAAAAGATAAATCTAATTATAAAAGATAATAAGTTTAATAATTACATTTAATAGTTACAATATAATAATATCAATAGAAAAGTAGATATTTAGTGAACAACGTATGGGTCTAATGACTCATAAGTATGCTCATTCAAAGAAAACACGCTGATAATTTGAAAGCATAAGGCTAAATCATAAGTTCACAGTTTTTCGGATATATGGAATGTAAATCAGCTCCCTGATCACGTCGGGCGAAAAATAGAATAACAAAAAAACACTGTTTTGTGCACTATTTCTACCCTAATTTCTAAATACTATTTCTTTGGAACAAATAAAATTAAAACTTAATTTTAGAAATAAATACCTAACGATTTCCCAGTCTTTCTTTCACTTTCGACAAAAGTAATCTCAAAAACGCCATCTACCGTTACATCCAAACTATTTTAAAACATTTAAAACTCATTAAAACATTTGAACAATCAAATCCTTATCTTTTGATAATTAAATTCGTCCCTCGACATCAATGTTATCTCAAAGTATATCTGATTCAATTCAGTGGAAAAAGACATTTCAGTGTTAATGAAAAAAGATTCGCCAAAAAGCGAGTAGAGAACGCAAAAGTGGCGCCATTTTATGCCCAACGGAAACAAAGGAAACGAGTTAGAGTGATAGGGTGAGTACACCTTCTTAATTAAAGTGTAACTTTTTAATCTGTGGAAATAGTCTAAATCTAAAATCTACTTCAGGGGCCAGAACTCTAGTATTTGACATGGCAATTTCAAAAGAAACCATATACGTATTTCTATACTAATATTGCGATGTAGCCTGCTCCGCCGCGCGGCGCGTCATACCTAATGTGCGCGAACCTTAATGCGTGTAAACACGTAATCAAAGCGCAGACCCGAACATCTTAGATTATATTTTTTTTTGTCACTCACTGCTTCGTTATTCAACTTTAGTAAATTTTTTAAAAATCATTCATAGACATCTGCTTACTAAAATACCTACGTCATTTTAGTTATCATCACCTAGCTGCTATCTACAAAAACAGTTTAAAGAATAACCTAAAAATTTATCACAAAAACCTAACCTACACGCACACTATCCTCAACCCCACACAATGCCAATAAACAAATTAGTACACCTTTCCGACCGAAACTTCCAAAATACCTATCTCGGGAGCATTAAATCATAACCTAACTACTACCATAAAGACTCCTTGCCAAAACACACAGAAAAAAAAACAAAAAAGAACATGGCCGCCGAAAATTGCGCGCGAAACCGTACCTCAGTGTTGCCATACATAAAAAATAACGAGCGGGTACTACCACAAAGGTTTTTATGTCGCAATTATCATATTTTTACAGACCAATTACCGTTTAGGGTGCTCTTTTGCATTTTTCGAGCGAAAAAAAGAATGTTTGGCTATTTTTAGTGTTATTAAGCGGATTGGGTGCGTAGATGTTTATTTTTTTGGTTGGATGGTGTGAAATGTTGGGGTCCAATTTAAAGGTCGATTGGGATTAGTCTAAATGTTTTTTCCTGTCTTCTTCAAGGTTTTATAACTTAAGGCTCATCGTCTCAGTCGCGCGAAATTCAATTTTTTGGGTTTTTTGCTTATTACAGTCAAACTAGGTACTCATCATGAGTTTATGAAAATTCATTTAGCGGCTATGAATAGGCACTTGTACCTCTGGTGTGTCTAAATTAGCGGTCAGTTTATGCACAAACGTGCATCAATTGATTTTCACCTTAGTTAGAATTAATTTATGTATGGAATTTCACACTCCTAACTTTTCGGTGAAGGAAAAACATCATGAGGCAACTTGCATACGTCCGTAGAAGAAATTTGATGGCGTACGTGAATCCACCAACCGGCATTAGGCCAGCGTGGTGGATATGGCCCAATCACCCTTCGTGGATAGAAAGGTGGCTTACATTCAGCAGTGGACTATTAAAAAACTGCTTCAGTAGGTACAGTAATCTGTGCCTCAGTGCTTCAAAACAAGAGTACTATTTCAATATGTGGGTTAAAATCACACTCCTCCTCGTTGACACCGAAACAAATGCCACCAATATGGCCGCCATTCTTCGCGCCATTTTATCCGCCATTTGTATTTACGTATCGCATCCATAAACAATAAGGAGCACATGCCGAGGGTCGCGCACTTCATAACTTTTATACTCCCTGTTCGTGACAAAGGGACGGATAGATGTGTAGTTTGTTCTACGTGCTCTGATGGCTATGGAATATTTTCGTATTCACGGAAGAGAGAGAAAAAGCACGTGATGTCATGTGATTGTTATGTAGGTATAGGCCGAGTAAATTTTTTTGGCGGCTGTGATTTTTGCATCCACTCACGAGGTGGACGTCCTCCGCTGCAATCCCCAGTACGTAGACTCAGTCATCAGTCCTCCTTGCTATGTGTTCTACCCACTGCTATTTCAACTTGTGGATCAGCTAGGCTATGTCGGTAACTTTGTGTAGCGACTAACTTCGCTACATGTGGCGCCACCACACGCGCGCCTCAAGGAAACTAGCGTCAGCCAATCACAAGCCGAGGGCTGCATCGCGCAAACGAAATTCTCAGCGGCGGCCGAACCATATCAAATGTTAAACGGTCGGATAGCTATCCCCGGGCACAACGCCTCGCCCGGCGGAGTACTCCTTTGCGAGATGTAATCCTATCATCATCATCTCGATATGGACGACCACCAAGTCCATATTTGTTTCTTCATCGGATCTCTTCATTTCTTTCAATACTAGTACTAGGGTTCGACAATATTGCCGCGTAGGAGTGCGGGAGCGTGCCCGTAGTCCCGACACATGGCGCAGAGGCGGAATCATCCCAGATTTTTAATGGGTATACCGCCGACTAGGGTCCGCGGGGCCTCCCGCATAACCACCGGTCTCTCCAAGCTGGTGGCATCCATAAGGGATTTTCCTGGGTCAAAAAAAAGGGTTAGACAATTTTAATACCTGAGGCCCGACGTCAGTAATTTGCAAGTTGTACCCGTCGACTAGCCGGAAGCGCTCGTCGCGGGTGACCATAAGACTGGCAGCTGTCAGCACGGCCGGTCCGCGCCGCCAGAGCAGCACCAGCGACCCTGGAGCACACGAAATAATTTGTATATTGAATAAAAAATGAACATTACATTACACATGAAAACAATTCTGACCCCAAACTAAATAAAGCTTGTGATACACTACCTATACCAAAGACTGATGTACTATTTATACCACAACCTATACATATTTTTAAATACATACCTATATAGATAGTTATATAGATAGTACCTAAATAACACGAGCAAATCTATGTTCATCACATAAATGCTTGCCCTGGTTGCGAATCGAACCCACGCCTCTTTGACCCTACTTTCCCCTTACTCTTTGGGTTACTAACCACTGAGCCACCGAGGCATACTTAAAAATAACAAGTAAAAATGGAGAAAATTGAGTTGTTGAGGTTCTATGAAAACACTCTATATTGTCTATGTATAGGTATAAGTTGCGAGTGCTCCATTCAAGTTCCGTATACGACCAACCGTTCGAACTTGAAAAATCTGGCCCCTGCCCTGGGCCAAAAAGGAGTGAGTTCGGTTCCACCCAGGGTAGTGCCGTTATAATACGTAATATGCGAAAACCACATTAGTTTGAAATGTAGTAGGTATCGAAGTAATGCTGACTGACTCACCAAGGTTCTGCACCTGACACGGTAGCAGCAGCGTGTCGCCCACCACCGTCCTGAAGGAGTGGCCGCGGGACAGGAATCGAGGGCCGTCATCTGGGGACAACAAGACGATGTTTTTGAAGTGAAAATTTCTTTAACGGCGTTGTGATGGGTAAAATTTGTTAGACTCGCGTCAGGACACGCGTAAATGATCGAAAATTCGTAAGAGGTAGAGTATTCCACTCTCTTTTGTCGCGCGGGAAAAATGCATTCCAGCTCCTCCCAGGGCGCTTGCGCGAGAGTGCGTGTGTGATATTGTATTTTACTACATAAAGTATAGTACTGGTACTAGGCGCAAGCCTTATTTCGAAAAATATAAAAGGTGACATCCACATGTGGTATATTATTCAGAGAAAAATCGAACCAAGATGATATATACATCATTTGAAAGCTTGATTTATGGGCATCTCAAAAATATTTAATTTTAATTTTATTATCCCTCCATTTTTTTTTAAATGTGAAAAATAAATTGTATAAAAATAATAATACAGCTCTGTATTATTTCTAGTTTAGCAATAATAAAGAGCTTCTATCGTTATTTTACTTGCATTCGTAGCTGATTCTTCCACATTCATCTCTTGATTTGCTAAAATTAAAAATTATAACCTACCAGTGTGACCACCCAAGTAGCACAAATAGTGGCAAATAGCTCGTATATTATATCTACTTGCAGACTTGGGTGAAATTTACAACCATTATGAAGTTCTATATAGGTGGAGAGAACCCTTATGCAACCATTATAGAACCAAGTGGAGAAAAATTGCAGCTTATTTTTAGTTCCAAATGGAATCTATAGCAGGTCTCAAGATCACCATGAGTGGCAATTAGAACTATGAGTGTAAAATGTGCGCAGCGAACGATTCATTGAACAATAATGCGTTCGTTCATTCAACGCGCTCGGTCATTGAGCGATAAATGAGACGTCAAAGTTATTCAGAGTAGCGACAGTCCGCGATAGCTGTAAAATTGTATTTTGTGTTACGGACGGTATTTTGATTGAGATTGGCGCGGCCATAGTGCATATTATACTTTTGTTTGTGTTTGGTGACACTTAATACATAATATTGTATTTGCTTCCCTGCAATGAAATATCACAAAAGTCATTGCGATTGTTTTGTTACTGTGAAACTATACATAGTTTTCTTTGTAAATTTCAACGGGCCTTCGATTTGATCAAGACTTATTAAAAATACTGTGCTAAATTAATAAACGAAATAATACTATTGAAAATTAAAACTGTTAAAAACCTGATATAATAGTTTTAGGTTAAGTATGATGTTAAAGTACATCAATCATAACTATCAAAACTCTGTGTTTACGCATCAGTGAGATAAAAAACATGTTCAAAACAAAACATTTTCAAGGTCTCCATTTTCTAAACATGGCGACGTAAAGAAATGTTATAGTTCTTAATATCACTAATATATGCTCTATTTGCACCTACAAGATGTAAAAATCACTTACTTATATCTTGCGAGTGGCAAAGCAGTGGATCTTATTACCAATAGTAATTATTTTATCTTTTGTAGATCTCCCAGTGCCTGTGGATTAGGGGTCCCAAAATTGATAAAAACGTTTTACTTTTTTCCATGTTATGGAATTCATTTTTATAAAGGTCCTGATGATTTAGTACTTTGATAGGCCTATGCCTAAGTGAGCGTAAGACAACAGCTTAAACAATATATATACACATATGCGTTATTATAGTAGCAATAGTTATAATAATAATATAATACCTAATTTTGAAACTGTTAGATCTTTAGTGGTTTCAAATAAGTTGAAATTACTGCTTTTGGTATTCCAGAACCCCTATAGAAACTTAGTTACGCGTTGAAGTGGCGTGGCAGAGTACACTAGCCCTTAAAGCTGCAAATATAACAGGTTTCAAAAGAGCCGCAAAATGATACCTTTAGCTACTACAAGATATATATTCCTCTATTGTATTACTTATTTGGAACTAAAAGTGCCAAATAAGAGTACGATAGCGCTTAGATTTAGGAGTTGCATATATGTGATTTAGATACCTTATATACAACCAATACTTCTGTATAAGTGGAAATTAAAACCTGTATGTTACTTTAGGTAACAAAATCGGTTTTATGCTACCGTAGGAAACAAAGCAGAAACAAAAATCTTTCCTATGAAACTACGAGCGACAAGAAGTACTCATATACAAATAAGAGTTGTGTTTGAAGCTAAAGGTTTTATCAAACACTGTTATACAACTAATTTGCAACTTAGAGCTATAATATAAGTTGCAAAATTCACTAGTGTGCTACTTGGGCAGTTAGTAGGTACAATGTGACAAAAAACACTTAAAAACTGTGTCTAATTGGTAAAAATGCATCTATTTAACAACAATGGAGGTTACTTAACCAGGGTTGATAGATATAAACTACCTATTGAGCCAAATATATTTAATTATCCTAATAGATTCAAAATTAATAAAAAAAATCGGAGGGCTCTTTTTTGGTTTTAACTGTTGTAATAGACTCAGAAAAATATGAATTTTCTCGAAATGTAACGAGAGTTTTGGTTAGAATTTTTGAATTTTATTATACCAGCCTCCATACATTTTGTGGATATGTCCTTTTAACATTAACTTGCTTATATTTATTTGAGATCTGTAAATTCGTCCGTAATAACATGCATTTATACATAAAACGAAAAGATTTACCAACTAATCGTTCGCTTCGCCACGGAGATAGATTAATGCTACCCAAGTCACGACTTCACATACATTCCTCTGGAACACTTTCAATGTCCATAAATATATTTAATAAATTGCCTAATGAATTAAAAACTGAAAATAGGGACACAATATTTTTAAAAAACTTAAAACAATTTCTTATAACTAAATCTTATTATACATTAGACGATTTTTTAAATGAAAAACATTGACATTAATTAAAGTATTTTTGACATTTATTATAAATGAAAAACATCGACATTAATTATTGTATTTTTGACATTGTTAATTTTTTGACATTATAATGACTTCACTGACATTTTATTTTGTAACTTAGTGGACATTTAAGCATTTACTAACAATTTCGTGTTTTTATTTTTATTTTCACTAAAGATTAATTAATATGAACTAATTAAAAACAGAAAAGAGGAAGGCACTTGACGAGGAAGATTGCCTTCCTCTTTTCTGTTGTTGCTGCGCCCGACGGGGTCCATATGCCACTTTGTACCATTTATATTTTTTACCATCATGTACTTTATGGAAGCAGAATAAATGAATTACTTTTATAATGATATATTTATAATGATAAATGTAAATCTTGAATTAATGTTCAAGTTTTCAGTCCTGCCGGCACTCCCGGAGTGCAAGCCATTGTTTTTTTTAACAAGGTTTATTGTTTGTATATTGCCTGGAAAGGCTTAAGAAGGGAAAGGGTCAAGGGTTTATTGTGTAGTGTAATTACCGTCTAACTTTACATCAAAACTTTCATTAACCTCCCTATAATTGCCACAACAGCTTGGCAACATTAATCGCGATCAATCCATCGGGCCAGTGTTGCCATACGCCGGACGCCATAAATAGCGCAATTCTACCGGAAGCGGATCCGGTCGTTTCAGTATTTCCGGTCCGTACATATAATCTGTGGCATTTCGGTTAATTGTTTAATCTTGTATGAATTGATTTGTTGAACGTATACAGGGCGCGAGTAATCCGGAGGGGTCAAATAGTCATGATTTTTATGGGACCAGGGGAGCATTTTTCGAATTTCGCACGGTTTGGTCGTATACGAAACTTCTATGGAGTATTTGCAACTTCCATATACAACATAGAGTTTATCCAGACAATCTGTCAAAGTTACGTAAACGCTAAAGGACATGTCCACAAAATGTATGGAGGCTGGTATAATAATAATCAAAAATTCTAACCACAACACTCGTTATATTTCGAGAAAGTTCATATTTTTTGAAGTCTATTACAACAGTTAAAAACAAAAAAGAGCCCTCCGATTTTTTTAAAATTAATTTTGAATTTATTAGGATAAATAAATATATGTGGCTCAATATGTAGTTTATCTCTAGGAACCCTGATTAAGTAACCTCCAAATTGTGAAATAAAAGTATTTTTACCAATTAGACACATTTTTAAGTGTTTTTTGTCACATTGTACCTACTAACTGGTCACACTGGTAGGTTATAATTTTTAATTTTAGAAAATTAAGTGATGATTGTGAAATAATCAGCTACGAATGCAAGTAAATTAACGACAGAAGCACTTTATCATTGCTAAACTAGAAAAAGTAATAAGCTGTATTGTTATTTTTCATACAATTTATATTTCACATTAAAAAAAATGGAAGGGTGAAAAACTCTAAATTAAATATTTTTGGGAAGCCCATAAAACAAGCTTTCAAATGATGTATATATCATCTTGGTTCGATTTTTCTCTGAATAATATACCACTTGTGGACGTCACCTTTCCCTCAAAAAAGGGCGGGAGATATACTATAAATATTTCACATGATTGCTTAGTACATTAATCCTTAGGCTTATGTATTCAGACCACGTATAGACCATTTAAAAAAAGGTCAGTCATACAAGGCAATTCAGTTTACAAAATTAAAATAAATGAAGATTCAGTGAATGAGTTGCCGAGCCACGAGGTCTACTGTTTGGAGAACGAGTAGTCATTATTGTCCCGGCTTTTCGCAGCTTACTAGTTAAATTGACTTGTTCGTCAAAACGTCTGAAAAGATTTCGCCCACGTGGACAAATTGGCACCTTCCGATTTACTTTTTTTGTAGCCTGTACTATGGCTTTCATGATGATAAATAGATAATAGATAATCACAAAACAACACGAAAACTTTACAGTTAAGTAGGTACTTCATTTATCTTTAAAACGAAATGTTAATTGCGGTCTTATTGAAGTCATCCTTCCACCTTGTGGGTGGACGTCCTTCAGGGTTGAACATAGTCATAATAATGAGTATATTGATATCCTAGCACATGTCCGTGCTCTAGAATAAAATTGCGGATATTTCTGCGTGAACAAAGAAAAAAAAATTAACACGTTGAAGAGGTTAGCATCCGCGAAACAGAACTTCTTGTCCGGGTGCTAACACATCTTTGTATATCTCATGTATTTTGCTGTCAGTAAAGATGAGTTATTATTACTGAGTAATTTCACTTTACTGCCTATCTCATAACCACGTACAAAAACAATATAGCCGCACTCCATTTCGCTCCTTGTTTCTTTTTAAGAAAAGCATTAATTTCCTGTCAGGCAGACGTATTAAATCTTATATTCAATACACGAGGAGTTCCAGAATAAATCCTATTTCAATAGTGCCTCGTTCAAACTTAGACTATTAATATCTTTCGATTCAGTAGTTCCGTGAAAATTAAGTTTTAAACGTTTTTATTTTCTGTAAAACTGGCTGTAGGTAAAGTTCTCTAATGGAGGCAGTACCGGCAAGAACAGTGTAGAATGTTTTAGAATAATTAATGAGAGTAAATAAATATTGGGGGACATCTCACACACGGCCTCTGACTCCAAACTAAGCATTTTTTTTTTAATGAGAGTTCGAAATGTTACCGCAAAAAATTGCAAAACAGACAATCGTGTACAAAATTGGAATAGTTCGCTAGAATTGATGCCGAATTTTTACATTATTGTTGATTTTTTGAAAACGCTAAGCCGATTTAGATAAAACTGAAGCTTTGGTCTGGTGATCATGACGCACAACGCTGCGGTATGCGTTGCCGGACACTCAATCATATGAAAAACGTCGAAAATGTTCTCTTGTTCCGTTGCAGTATGCGTCAGCGGCGAGGGGCAAGCGCGGTGAAGTGGGGAGGTGTACTGCCGTACAGCGCGGCGTCATTCTCGGTTCAACGCTGCGGTGTGCGGTGTGCGTCACGGGTGTGTGTTACTGAGTCTTGGTAGCTGCGGCAAAATCAACTGACCACCTCTCCGCAGGGACGCTAAATGCTGCGTCGTGACGCTGCGTTGCGGCGCATACCGCAGCGTTGTGCGTCATGATCACCAGACCAAAGCTTTACACGGAACCTCGGGAGTATACCCTTTCAAATTATTATTTTTTTGATCCAGGTCGCAATTGGCGAAAATATCGATGAACATACACAAAAAAATCATACAGAAGAACATAGAACCTCCTCCTTTTTGGGAGTCGGTTAAAAATACGAATGACGACAATTCATCAATAGCTAAATCGAGGAGATTGAGAAATAATAAAAATCGAATAAAGATGGCGTCAAGCCGGAAATGGTGGGAAACGGTCCCGCGTCCGGGGTTGCCATCCGACATATTGTGATGTAGCTAAATTGACTGTTTGGGAGATAATATCGTTAGGATGTGACGAGAATGGTTTCATAAAGTCTAACGATTAAGTACTGTTCTGTAACAGCCTTTTTAGGGTTCCGTACCCAAAGAGTAAAATCGGAACCCTAATTACTAAGACTCCGCTGTCCGTGTGTCTGTCTATCACCAGTCTGTATCTCATGAATCGTGATACGTACTGTACTGTATCAGCCTTATAATAGTCCACTGCAGGACGTAGGCCTACCCACGACGGGTGATTGGGCCATATCCACCACGCTGGCCCAGTGCGAGTTGATGGATTCACATACGCCATTGAAATTCTTCTCCGGACATATGCAGGTTGCCTCACGATGTTTTCCTTCACCGAAAAGCCAGTGGTGTGAAATTCCGTACATAAATCCTAAAGAACTCATTGGTATGGGACCGGGATTTGAACCCACGACCTCACGAATGTAAGGCGGGTGTCATTACCTCTAGACCACCACGGCTTAATGTGATAGGTAGAACGTTGAAATTTTCACAGATTCATTTCACAGACAGAGAAAGAACAAAAAATTTAATATTTTTTGTATTATAGGGGGCTCCCATACAGGTAACGTGATTTTTTTCCTTGATATTAATGACGGCAACAGGAAGATTGAAGTTTTCACAGAATTTTAAATATTATGTTCCTTCGAAAATAAATAATCAACTTAAAATAAATTAACGGGGCTTCAATTCGGCACGGAACCCCTTGTGGGCAAGCCTGACTCGCACTTGCAATTTCTTCTACCGACGTATGCAGGTTCCTTTACAATGTTTTCCTAAACCGAAAAACCAGTTGTTGTCACGTACACAAATTCCAAAGATCTCATTAGCACGGGACCGGGATTTGAACTCACGACCTTACTATATAAGGCGGTTGTCACTACCACTAGATCACCACGGCTTAACGATTAAGTAAGCGCGCGAAGTAATAATTGTCTTTTTCATTTCTTTTGCAACTTCTCACTTAAAATTGATGTTTACTGGCAAAATATATTTAAAAATCGTCATGTACAACTTTTACAATAGAATCAATCTAGAAATCGCGAAAAATCAGCTATTATATAAAATGACCTCGAGATAACATCGAAGACAAGATGAATTTTTGTCTGGTTTTTTCCATCAGCCATAAGCAGTCCACTGCTGGACATAGGCCTCCCCCATGGATCTCCAATAAGACCGGTTGGAAGCGGTTTGCATCCAGCGCGATCCTGCGGTCTTAATGAGGTCATCCGTCCACCTTGTGGGTGGACTACGATGCGCTTGCCGGTACGTGGTCTTCACTCGAGAACTTTTCGACTCCACTGGTCATCAGTCCTCCGCGCTATGTGCCCTGCCCATTGCCATTTCAACTTGCTGATCCGTTGGGCTATGTCGGTAACTTTAGTTCTTCTACGTATTTCTCATTTTTGATTCGATCTCGCAGAGAGATTCCGAGCATTGCCCTCTCCACAGCTCGTTGGGCTACTTGGAGCTCACTAATAAGGCCCATAGTGAGAGAACACATTTTTATGCCATAAGTCATCACTGGCAACCCACACTGGTCAAAAACTTTCGACTTGTGGCACTGAGGTATGTCGGACGAGAAGAGGCTACGCAATTTTCCGAACGCTGCTCATCTGAGTTGGATTCGGCGATTGGCCTCTTTCTTGAAGTCGGACCTACCTAACTGGACTACTTGTCCAAGGTAGACGTACGAGTCAACGACTTCAAGAACCGAGTTCCCAACGGAAATCGGGGTGGGTAAAACATGGCAATTACACATGACTTTCGTCTTGTCCATGTTCATGTTAAGACCCACCTGTTGAGAAACCCGATTGAGGCCTTCGAGCATCGTGCTGAGCTCTTCCATCGATTTTGCCATGACTACTATATCGTCGGCAAACCGAAGGTGAGTGAGGTATTCGCCATTGATATTGGGGCCGAATTTTTTCCGTCCCAGGAGCTTGAAAGTGCTATCCAAAGTAGCCGTAAACAGTTTCGGAGAAATTACGTCTTCCTGTCTTACGCCTCTTTTTAAAGGGATTGCCTTGGAGCTCTCTTCCTGTACTCGGGCCGAAATAGTGGCGTTATTATACAAGCACTTCAACACTTCGATACCGATAGTCAATATGGCATCGTTGGAGAGACTCTAGCACAGCCCATGTCTCGACCGAATCAAAGGCTTTTTCATAGTCCACAAACGCTAAACAAAGTGGCAAATTATACTCTTCGGTCTTTTGTATAACCTGCCGCAGCGTATGAATGTGGTCCATGGTGCAAAAGCCTTTTCGGAAACCGGCTTAATCGCAAGGCTGGAAGTCATCAAGGCTGCACTCGATGCTGCGCTGGTTTTTTAATTGGACCTAATATATAGTTTATCTCTAAACTAGCGACCCGCCCCAGCTTCGCACAGGTGTATTAAACATATATAAAAATATAACCTTTCTCTTGAATAAGTCCTCTTAAAAAACCGTATCAAAATCCGTTGCGTAGTTTTAAAGATATAAGCATACATAGGGACAGATAGACAGGGAAGCGACTTTGCTTCAAAGAGCATCAGCCTCAAGTGAGCGCGTGAAATTAACTTATTTTGCAACTTCTTACTAACTAAATAGTGTTTGCTTTGTTGTGTTTGTTATGTGTCTAGGAATTTTAGAGGTCTATGAAAAATATTTACAATACTTTAGAGCTAATTCAGAGATCGAAAAAAATCTGCTGTTCTATAAAAATATCTCGAATCAACATAGAGTCTCGGAAAAATATACGAAACAGTTGTTTTCATTATTTGTTTTATGGTTTAAAATTAGTTTATAAATTAAAATTGAATGTAAAATTGACATTTTAAACTAAAAAAAAAATCAGCATATGAGGAAGAGCTATTACAAACTATCAGATGCTATCTCTGACAAGAACATTTTTTCTGTTTCCAACAAATAATGTTTTCTACAAGGATAGCTTAATACTATTTTTATTTTTACTTTGACGAGGCTATTGCTGAATAATCTGTTATCTGTGATAAACATTAGTTTTAACTTTTACTTTGACGATGCTATTGCTGAATAACGTAACATGGTATTTTTCAATTTTTTGATATGTAATTATAATTTCTTTATTTTCATACTTGTTGACATTTTTAAACTGATAATGACATTGTTATTTTTCATGATACTGATACAATTTTATTTTTGATTAGTAATCTAATATTTTTTTTGTGTACCTAATGATACTGATTTGGTAAAATTTAAAAAAGTTGAACTTTTAAAAATTGTAACCAGACGATTCCAAGTGCCTGTATTGTGTCTACGGAATAAAGGAATTTTTGACTAAAATAATGATTATTTACTGCACAAGATAGATGAAATAAGAAGACAAGACGGGAAAGAAATAGAAAATAAATATTTTTATATAATTATCACGTATTATATCTGTTCTTTATTTCGTAAAACAGCATGGCCGCCCGTGCAAGCCAAATCTTGTAGGTCCATCAGGGCTATTAATTTTACTCGTGGCAACACCGGAAGCAGAGCTCCCAACAAAAATGTTTGGAACCGCCGGAAGTGGGTTTTGGCGCGCGGCGTCTCCCGCCAGACGGCTAGCCGACGGCAGGGATGCCAGTTCGTACAGAATTTCTTATGACGTGGGAAAATTTTTAATTGATTTTGTTTTGTGATTTTTTAATTTATTAGGTTTTTTGAGGCCATTATTTATCGTTAGCAAAAATTGTAGAAAATAAAAAATATTTAACAGCGTCACTCTCATACAGAGTTACCATATCCTGATTAGTAGTAGGTAAGATTTTAGGATCTAATCTAATTGGAATTTTTACAAAGGACATGTTCACAAAATGTATGGAGGCTGGTATAATAATAATCAAAAAATCTAACCACAAGACTCGTTACATTTCGAGAAAGTCCATATTTTTCTGAGTCTATTACATCAATTGAAAACAAAAAAGAGCCCTGCATTTTTTTTAAAATTAATTTTGATTTTATTAGGATAAATAAATATATTTGGCTCAATAGGTAGCTTATCTCTAGGAACCTCCTCCAAATTGTTAAATAAAAGCATTTTTACCAATTAGACACACTCCTTAAGTGATTTTTTGTCACATTGTACCTACTAACTGGTCACACTGGTAGGTTATAATTTTCAATTTTAGCAAATTAAGAGGTAAATGTGGAAGAATCAGCTTTGAGTGCAAGTAAAATAACGCTAGAAGCACTTTATTATTGTTAAACTAGAAAAAATAAAAGCTGCATTATTTTTTTTCAGATAATTTATTTTTCAATTTAAAAAAAAATGCAGGGATAAAAAAATCAAAATTAAATATTTTTCAGGAGCCCATAAAACAAGCTTTCAAATGATTTATATATCATCTTGGTTAGATTTTTCTCTGAATAATATACCACACGTGGACATCACCTTTTACAGATTATACATTATTCAGTGGTCACAAATATACTGTAACTACCTACTCATTTACGCTTACCTGGAAGATAAGTATTTGCTTGAGATTTCAAGATATCATGTTATATCTTAGTAATAATTATTTTTCGCACAATGGCAAAACCAACATCCACCGTGTACACAATTCGAATAATTCGCTCGAATTGATGTTTACAATTTTTACATTATTGTTTATTTTTCAAAATCAGCTCCGCCTATTTCGATAAAATTTAAATGGGACCACTTCGGGAGTATACCCTTTCGAATTAAAAAAGATTATTTTTATAAAACGAACAGACGAACAACAAACAAAAAATAAAACTTATCCTTTTTGGATCGGCCGGGTAAAAAGACAGACGCAGGTAAAACTATGATTTGATTTTTCGTATATAGAATGTGGACGCTTTGTTCTAACGAGACTAACCACCTAAAAAGGTGGAGCTTTGGTGAGGACTATCTTGCAGTACGACTTAAGCATGTGGTGGGTGGAAACAAATCGTGTAAGTAATTCCTAGACTTGTTCTTAAAATACTCCTCAGGGGTTAGTCCAGGCTTACACGGAAATTGAAACTACAGTTGTTTCCGTATGGCTCTATACATTTTTGTACAGCGCCCCTGGCGGAAACGAGGAAGAACTAACCAAAATGTATGCAGCCACACGTGAATGCGAAAGTATAAGTAAACTACGCAAAACCTGGATGGGCTCTGTAAAAGATGTAGGTATTCCCCAAACTCATTGGCAGCAACGGCATCTAGATTGTAGGGAGTTTAGATTAAAGGCACTGGCAACCCTGCTCGCAGACTCGATTAAACATGGCGTCGGACGATTTCTTTTATAAGTTGAGATGTAATTTCCTCTCTGATCGATTGCTGGCCTTGAAATCATTTTCTCGTCAAATAAATATCGAGAAAAATTGTTAGTGAAAATTGAAAATAGATCTGATTTGTCAGGAGATCGAATCAGAAATGTAGAGACCAGCCCAAGGACTTCAAAAAATTTTGACGTGTTAACGTCTTATAAATCTATAAATCCTTAACAACCGCCAAGAAGTCTGTTTCGGCCTATACAATTAACACGTTGGCTCCGACGCCATTTTCAGAAGACTCGTAACTGTTCTAAACCGCAGTATTTATGTGACTTTAGTCACTGGAGAGTACTGGGACTACTCCCTGGGTGCAATATATACAAAAAATCTCTTAAAATGATGATTTTTTAGGGTTCCGTAGTAAAACGAGGAACCCTTATAACTTCGTTGGGTACGTCCGTCCTCATGTTACAAAGCCTTATAATTTCCACGTTTATTAACTAAATTACATGCAATTTGAAATTATATTAGTTTAGGTATACAATTAAAACAATTTCATAATTGTATATTTTAGGGGTAGCTCCCGTACATGTAAAGTGGGGATGAAAATTTATTTTGTCATACGATATTATAACATAAGTACAAGCCCGCGTTGTTTTAGGTTACCGCGCTGTTTTTTCGTTTTTTTTTCAGTAATTTCAAAACAGACATGAGCAAACCAGACCGATAAATTACTAATATGCGCGAGAGCAGCGAGTGCCAAAATTTTTCGGTTATCTTCAGTAATTTCAAACCAGATATGAGCAAAGCAGACTAAACACACTGCTATCACTAACCACACTGCTATCATGCGTGGTTGCAGTGAGCCTCAATTTTGTTTCGTTTTTTATTTTCAGTAATTTCAAAACGGGCATGAACAAAGCAGACCATAGCTACTACATATATGCGCGAGTACAGCGAGCGTGAAAGATTTTTTTATATTTTAGTAGTTTGAATACAAATTTGATAGTCGTACAAATGACCTCCAACTATACAGCGGGCCGCGGTTTGACGACAACTGAAATTTATATGAACACCGGATACAACTCACGATTATTTGAGCGGTCGAGCCGCTATGCGTCCGACCGGTTTCAGAGTAGTTAGTACTCTTTCTTCAGGGAATACGCGCGCCCCCGACAACGTGAGTGCGCGGGCGTCCGTTGTCGGGGGCGCGCGTATTCCCTGAAGAAAGAGTACTAACTACTCTGAAACCGGTCGGACGCATAGCGGCTCGACCGTTCAAATAATCGTGAGTTGTATCCGGTGTTCATATAAATTTTAATAATGAATCCTCACGCTAGTTTTAATGAAGTGACGACAAATGCATCGTAATTAATTGAATGATTAAATTACACCGCAATTTCTATAAGAATAATAGAGGTTGCATATAGAAATTGCGAAGTAATTCTGTACGGGACTGAGGGAGGGAATACGATTTTTGGCGCTGCGCTGGCTGAAAGACTCGTAAGAGATCTTTTTAACTTTTAATACCCTAACGCACTTACTGCGGTTGTTTTGCGCGAGCGCCGCGTGCGCCGCCAGCGCGCACAGCAGCGCGCGCCACCCGGCCATAGCTCACGCGCGCGCACCCATCATCTGAAACAATACAACAGATATATGAACATTAATAGCTTCAATTTTATTCTATTAATTTGATATGTTATAAATTGCACGATAATATTATTCCAAGCTTTAATGAAATTTAAAATGTTTATATGTAACTTTTAATTTAAATTGTAATAATTTGTAGTACGAGTATATGGCACTAAGAAGGAAGTGCAGATGTCTATAACACATGTTTATACCTAGGGTAGGCATCTGAGCGACTATCATCATAAATTATGTTACTAATACAATGAATTATGTGAATGCTATTTACAGGGTTATTTTTAATCAATTAACATCCTTTTAGGGGCTTATTCTGTACATCAAAACTAACAACTTTAGTTCTGTAACTATAGTTCACCCGCGACCAAATGTATGGAACAGCTGATCTTTTTTTGAGTTTTGACGAAAGTCGTAGAACAAAAGTTGTTAGTTTTAGATGTTAGATGTAACATAGGGCCTTGAAGGATGCTAATTGATCAGAAATAACCCTGTATATATATTGCAAAGTGTTAATTTTTGTGCCAATAAAAATACATTTTGGTTCACACACGCCAAAAATTTTGAAAAAGCCTTATAATGCAGAATAAGTATTTATTATTTATTTATTTAATAACCAGCTGTCCCACAGATTGACGCATCGACAGGTCGCGACAGATGTGAAGTTGTATGAGCTCTTGAAGAGCTCTTGTTTGGATTACACAGCTGTTGTACTTGTTGTCCAAATTGGCATAAATATTAGGTTTTCTTTAATAATGGTATAATTTTGATTGTGTTACGACACCCGACTTGCAATCGCGAAGGTCGCGAGTTCAAATCCCGGTCCCGTACCGATGTACGGAATTTCACACCACTGGCTTTTCGGTGAAGGAAAACATCGTGAGGCAACCTGCATACGTCCGTAGAAGAAATTCGATGGCGTATGTGAATCCACCCAACCGCGTTGGGCCAGCGTGGTGGATATGGCCCAATCACCCTTCGTGGGTAGGCCTACGTCCTGCAGTGGACTATTAAAAAGGCTAGTAGAATACAAAACAAAATTCAAATAGTTCTCACTAATCGATGTACTGACATTTTTCGATCAGCCCCCGTACCTAATAGCAATCGTAATAGCAATCGTTTATGACTTCATTTTAGTCATTTGGCACCGCCTATGTGACGTTAGCCGTCAATTGCTTTGCGCGGATTGCGAAAGCAATTGTTGAAACAACAACTTTGATGGCCAACGTCACATAGGCGGTGCCAAATGACTAAAATGAAGTCTTAACGATTGCTATTTCGATTGCTATTGCTTTAGGCGGTAGGGGCGCAGGTACGTAATATATAAATATACAGGGTTATTTCTAATCAGTTAGCATCCTTTTAGGGGCTTCTGTAGATCAAAACTAACAACTTTTGTTCTGTGCAACTTTTGTCAAAACTAAAAAAAAACAGCTGTTCCTTACATTTTGTCGAGGGTGAACGAACTTTTTCTATGGACAACTTTTTTTTTTAAATTCATAAGTCGTAGAACACAAGTTGTTAGTTTAGATGTACAGAATAGACCCCTAAAAGGATGCTTATTGATTAGAAATAACCCTGTATATATCTTATTGTTGATTTTTCAAAAACCACTCAACTGATTTCGATAATATGTAAATAGAACCAACCTGATGTATCAAAGACTAAATCATAAATCAAGCATAACATACATATGTCGGGGTCTGAGAGTGATCGTCTCAATCACCCGACATCGTTATTTGTGGGTCTTTCATTGGTACAGCTCGCCGGCGGCCTCCAGTTGTCCATCTCACCAAAATAAACACTCTGTACTACTGCGACGGGTGGTTTTATTGACCTAGTATCACTTGGTAATCAATTTAACAAGAATTATCGAGGATGAAAACAGATTTCATAGTCAATGGATTTGCGCGGGTGCAATCCGCCTCGCGCACGGAATGGCATGACGTTTCTCCGTCATCTGTCAAAGTCATTCCGACACAAGCATGCAGTGTTGCCACGTGCGACCCCATTCGGGTGATATCCACTTTAAAATCATCACTATTGCTTTCAACTAAAACCAGCTATACTGTCTCACTCCGTCACATACAAAAAAACATAACAGTCGAATTGAAATATTGTTTGAAATCGGTTGATAAATCAAGGTTAAATCACAAAAATTACTCAAAAAACTTGTCTAAACAAATCAACTGGTTTTATCATCCTTGTTTTCTGGGGTTCAATCCCATTTGTACCCCAAAACTACCCCTAACAGGTTTAGCGCCCCTAAGTGCTTGTAAATGCATGAAACGGGGGAAAAACAACCGGGGGCGGGAACACACCACGAATAGGTATTGAAAATTAACGTTATTTGAAATTAATTTGTGTGCGGCCGACTGCGCCCTTAAGAGCTTTCCAACGAGAGAGGGATATAAAAATAAGTTCGTAAAGACCGGGTGGCTAGCCCTGGTGTCAGAATTTTTAAGCCGTCTATTAAGGGGGCGCCTTTAGCCAAAATCAAGCGAAAGGTGTATTTTTAAATACGTGGTGAAAAGGTAACGAATATAAATATCCATATTAAAAAATACTATAGGAAAGGAAAAATCCTATAGTAGCAGAGTAATTGCGTAGAATTTCGGAAAATAATATGGTTACTTTAGAAAAAAATTAAACCTTCGCATCATAAAAAAAACTTTTTTTTTTAAATGCTCGAAATTATTAGCGCCAATACCACATTATTTTTGACGAATTACGTAGCCAGACTAATGTTCTAGTAGAGTAATCGATTAGTTTTTTTGACAAATTACGTAGCCAGACTAATGTTCTAGTAGAGTAATCGATTAGTTTTTTTGACAAATTACGTAGCCAGACTAATGTTCTAGTAGAGTAATTGATTAGTTTTTTTTTAATATATGCTTAAATTTTGAATAAATAAATAAAATGTCACCTAAAAATATAAGCTGGCGCTCGAAGCCAACATCATCGTGAACTGTGTCATGCGATTTTCAACTCTAAACATAGCAGCATAGATTATAGAGGGCGATGCAAGAAGCGCGGGTGAAATCTGTTTTTTTCGTGCGCACTCTTAAGGGCCTCCGATATAGCTAAATGGTTAAAACAACAGGGACAATTTCCCATGTCATCCTAGCCACGGCAACGCTCAGTTGTAAATGCTACCCGCAGTCACCCTCCGAACCTATACGGAAACTATAGAAGCCATTTTTAACCAACTTAAAAAAAAAAGTTCTCAATTTGACTACGTTTTTTGTGTATGTATGTTACGCGATTACTCCGCCAATTATGATGATTCTGATTTTGCTTTGTAGATTTTTTTTATTCCTTGTAAGTTTGCGTTTGACTACAAACTGCCTGATGTTGAGCTAGATATATATGCGGTCTAAGATGTAGCACGCTTACCTAGAAGATACCTATTTACTCGGGATTTGAAGACAGTCACGTTGTACTTTAGCGGGAAGACAGACCCAGGCAAAGCGTTCCACATTCTGGCTGTTCGTATGAGGAATGAGGATTCGAAACGCTTGGTTTTAACGCGTGGGATGTCCACCATAAAAGGGTGGCGTTTTGGTCGCTTCTGTCTAGCCGTACGATAGAAGAAAGGGGCAGGTTGGACCAGATTGTGCAACTCCTGAGCGCACTCTCCGAAGTGAATCCGATAAAAGGCCGACAAACACGCCACCTTACGTCGATCCTCAGCCTCCTGGCTCGCCGCTCAATCGACTTCAGAGCCTTCAGTTGATATTTGGCAGAGCCATCCCAAAGGTGAGAGCAGTATTCCATGCAAGACCTGATCATTCGTTAGATGTGGTCCCATTTAAATTTTATCGAAATCGGCTGAGTCGTTTTGGAAAAATCAATAATAATGTGAAATGTAATCAAAAGAAAGTAAAGTGACTAAGATGATTGTTAACAACTGTTACTATAGCGCCAACCCAAAATTCGAGACAAAAATCAGCCGTCTTACCACAAAAGTTTTAGCACGCTTTAGACAATGTTTAACAGTACAAATCGCACGGCTAAACAGTGTTTAAAGCTTGTTTAAATCTTTTGTGGTAAGGCGGTAGGTGTTTCATTTGAAATTGCATAACACAACAGCTGTTTTTTTCGTTTGAAATGGCCTGAATCACCTCCTGTTGGCTTAGTACGCCAGTTCTGGTTAACACTGTATAGTATACTTATCTATACATGCGAGTTACCTATGATTTCTGACCTATAACAAGTTTAAAATTTGTCGCGTAAGGGCACCCCTATGCTCCCCTCGTAACTAGGGTGTCCATATTGAAAGGAAAGAGAAAATAAAAAAAAAATGCTTGTCTGTAGAGTCGGACTGCGTACGATAATTTTATGCAAATATCAATAATTAATTAAAATAATTCATATTTACCTATATATATATAGGTAAATATGAATTATTTTTTGCAAAAAATGACATGATCTACTTCAAAGAATTCGCGAATATTTCGTACGGACGTGTAGCATTTTTCACATTACACATTTTCATTTTTCACTTTTCAAAAAATGGCTCAGCAGATTTTTTTTTTTTTTTAATTTCAAATAGTTTTGCGTTTGACTACTCACTGCCTGATGTTAAGCAGATGTGCGGTCTAGGGTGTAGCACGCTTACCTAGAAGATACCTATTTACTCGGGATTTGAAGACACTCACGTTGTACTTTAACGGGAAGACAGACCCAGGCAAAGCATTCCACATTCCGGCTGTTCGTATGAGGAATGAGGATTCGAAACGCTTGGTTCTAACGCGCGGAATGTCCACCATAATAGGTTGGCGCTTTGGTCGCGTCCGTCTAGCCGTACGACAGAAGAAAGGTTCAGATTGTACAACTCCTGGGCGCACTCTCCGAAGTGTATCCGGTATAAGGCCGACAAACACGCTACCTTGCGACGATGCTCAAGACTTTGCAGTTGCGACTTAGTCAAGGTGTCGTTGTCAATCAGCCTCCTGGCTCGCCTCTCAATCGACTCCAGAGCCTCCAGTTGATATTTGGCAGAACCATCCCAAAGGTGAGAGCAGTATTCCATGCAAGACCTGACTTGACTGATTTCGATGAAATTTAAATGGGATCAATTACGAAGTATACTATTTAAAATAAAATAAGAATTACCGAAATCAGACCACTTCATAAAAAATGATGCGTGGTTGTACATAAAAAAATATATTCGCGTCGAATTGAGTACCTCCTCCTGTCGGTCAAAAAGGGCTCAATTTTGAAAGCTGTTAGGTTTAAACTTAGGTACGTACTGTACCAGCCGTTTTAATAGTCCACTGCAGGACGTAGGCCTACCCACGAAGGGTGATTGGGCCATATCCACCACGCTGGCCCAGTGTGGGTTGGTGGATTCACATACGCCATCGAATTTCTTCTACGGCCGTATGCAGGTTGCCTCACGATGTTTTCCTTCACTGAAAAGCCAGTGGTGTGAAATTCCGTACATAAATTCTAAATAACTCATTGGTACGGGACCGGGGATTTGAACCCACGACCTTACGATTGTAAGGCGGGTATCACTACCTCTTGACCACCACTTCTTCAAACTTAGGTACCTAACATATATCTCTTAACTTATTTGCTTTAGACAGGGTGACACTTTTTAAAAACAAGTTAAGAGCTATAAAGACATACTTCAATGTTCATCATATTCGCAATACAGTAAAACATAAATTATAGGTATAGTAGCAAATAAGACAACATGATATCAGTTTGGAATAAGTGCAGGTTTCACATTTTATTAGTGGGCAAAAGTGCTTTTATTAATGTTGCTTTTAAACTTTCGCGATTTGAACACATTATCGATGAGGAGGTATTTATTTATCTCGTAATTTTTGTGTGCGATTAGTCCCGTAGTATATAATCATAATGCCTTTATTAACTACGATAAGATACAATGCTACTTTACATGCTAAAACTACCTACACTACTGCTACATAGAAAGCAATTGGATCATTCACAGTCCCTTGAAGGTCTAAAGATAATCCAAGTGCTCAAGCCCACTGCCAGTTGGCAGCATGCCCAGCATGCGAAATTAATAGATTAATTTGTAAATCATAAATTCATAACGTTAAAGAAAAATAAATTAAATAAAAAAGCCTTTTATTTATCATCAATCAATTTTTTAATTTTTTATTTATTTGTCCTGAATATAACATACATAAGTACAATTAAAAGTACCGCCAAACAGCGAAGCGGTTTGTAGGCAGGACAGCTCTCACGTTAGATACATAACTTAGTAACTATGTACAAGCGGATAGAAATACATTCCCGTGTTATTATAGGTACATGTGGGCAATGTAATGTCATTATCAATTATTTAATATTAACATATTTTGTTATAATCTAAAGTTTGATACAAATGTTGCTTTCTAATGTGTTAATCTTCATCGCTTAATTTATCCAACATCAGTTTCTATAACATTTTTTTAAAGCTAAGTTTTGTTTGAAATGATTTCTCGAAATTTTCCGGTAAGTTATTGCATAATCTAGGTATAATCCACTGCCTAGTATTATACCTAGATTGTATTATTATTAAATGTACAATTCATTTAGTCATAAAATATTAGTTTGTTGTTTGATTCTGTTACATTTATAAAATAGTTATATACTCAGTGATGCATTATTACATTTGTCAAAAGAGGTTGTTTAAAGAAAAATAAATACGGCTATAAATATTGTTTATAAATAAATAAATAATAGAATATTATTTTAGAATGAAACAAGTTTTTTTTTCAACTGTCCTAAATAATTTGGACAGTTGGTAACCATACTTTTGGGAAATCAATTACTTGGAACGAGATAGGGACGGTGTTGAACGCTATTTATTATTTAATTATTATTTTTCATTCGACTATCAAAATCTGTTAAATACAATGTAAGTACAATAGAACTTTACGTATTCGTATTTACATGAAACAAATTCGTACCTATAGGCCGCGTCATACTAGTTGGCGGATGTGAAGTTAGCTACAAGCTGCGCAATATCCAATCCTGACTGAAGCTCACACAAAGCCTCGCGTTGATTGGATGTTGCACAGCTTGTATAATCCGCGCCACACAAGTTGGCGTATGGGAGGTTATTCGCAGAACGCTGCGCAAAAGGCAAAATATAGGTATGGATGGGAGCCAGAGATACGAGACGCCGAGGCACACCCGCCTGCCAACCTGATGCTTCCCGCGCGCTTCCTACGCCCGTGCTCACTACTTTGCCACTTGCGTGTATTGTGCACACATGCGCAATAAATATCGAATCACGGCGAAGTGTCATCTACAGCTAACTTCTCATCAGCCGACTTGATTGGCGATACATATAGCTAACTTCATTTCCGTCAACTTGTGTGACGTGGCCTATAGTCTGTGGATGATTCCATCACTTTTTGCGTAGTTTAAATAGCTGTTTTATCTATATTATTGTTTTAACACTTTAACCATGTCAGAGGCCTCCAGGCGGCTTAAACAAAACTCTGGACACCAGGGCCAGCCGCCCAGCCTATACGAACTTAGTTTACCTACAGGTAACTATATTTCGTTTTGTTGTGTTTGATAATACCACATGCCCGTTGTAAAAAAGTGCCATCAAATAAGTTCTTTTAGTTTTTAGTTAAATAAAATAAAAAAGCCTTTTATTCTTACAGTAAAATTAATAGTGAAAGGTTGTTTCATTAATGTTTTAAAAATATATAATTATATATATATTTTTTCGTGAATTTAAATGTATATAATGCTATTTTTAGTTTTAGTCTGTAAGATTCCCTATAAAGGTGAAGGCCTCCTCCAAGGATAGCCACTCCTCTCTATTTTGTGCTACTTGGAGCCCATTTTACTTATACTCAACATGCATCGTTCTATTCCTCTTTGACACGTTTTGATTTTGTGTTTTACTTTATAAAGTAAAATTTTAGTTAGTTTGATAAAATCTTTTATTTTAGACTTTATTTGACGTGATAACTTATCCTATCCTACTAATATTATAAACGTGAAAGTTTGTGAGGATGGATGGTTGGATGGATGGATGGATGTTTGTTACTCTTTTACGCAAAAACTACTGAACGCATTGAGATGAAACTTTGCAATAATATTGCTTATATATCAGAATAATATATAGGCTATAAATTATTATGATATATTGCGTATGCGGGCGAAGTAGCGGGTAAAAACTAGTAATCTTATAAGTCGATGAACGCCGGCTGCACGCACGAACAACTATCACGGTTTACTTGATCCGAGCGTGCAACCGAGAACACGGAACAAACGATAGAGAGGTACGATGGACTTAAGCGTTCGGCTTGTTCCAGTGGTTGATTCAACAATGTTTTATTTTTAAGACGTTATGACGTCAAATTATCGTCCGTAAACTGACTTTACAATTCGGCGCAATGTCAGGACTGTGAATTAGCTGAGTTGGGAGAGCGTCGGGCTAGTGATCCGAGGACGCAGGTTCGAGTCCTGCATTCGCGACGAATTTTTGAATTTATCACAAAAATAACTCTGAGATAAACCTAGTGTGGGAAGCACTATACAGGGTTATTTCTAATCAATTAGCATCCTTCTAGGGGCTTATTCTTTACATTAAAACTAATAACTTTTGTTCTACGACTTTTGTAATAACTCGAAAAAAAAATTTGTTATATAGTTCACCCGCGACAAAATGTACGGAGCAGCTGATTTTTTTTTAGTTTTGACGAAAGTCGTAGAACAAAGGCCGTGGTGGTCAAGGGGTAGTGACACCCGCCTTACAATCGTGAGGTCGTGGGTTCAAATCCCCGGTCCCGTACCAATGAGTTCTTTGGAATTTATGTACGGAATGTCACACCACTGGCTTTTCGGTGAAGGAAAACATCGTGAGGAAACCTGCATACGTCCGTAGAAGAAATTCGATGGCGTATGTGAATCCACCAACCCGCACTGGGCCAGCGTGGTGGATATGGCCCAATCACCCTTCGTGGGTAGGTCTACGTCCTGCAGTGGACTATTAAAAAAAAAGGCTGGTACAGTACAGTAGAACAAAAGTTGATAGCTTTGATGTACAGAATAAGCCCTTAAAAGGATGCTAATTGATTAGAAATAACCCTGTTTAATTAAAATCATTACACTTTACAGACAACCAATTTTTTTGGAGAAAATAATGGAATAGATTTTTTTTTCAATTGTCCTAAATATTTAGAACGGCTGGTCACCCTACACCTAGGGGAATCAATCACTCGGAACAAGATGCGTTGGGGATGGTATTGGACGCGATTTATTATTTATTTATTTATTTAGGGGTCGCCTGGTGGGGGCTTCAAAAAATATTATCGCTATTTGCTTAGAAAAAGATGTTAATGGTTGGACATGGTATAACAGAAAGGACTCAACCCACAAAATGGTACATTTTTTATGTCGAATAGGGCTACATTTGGCCACGAACTCGCCTGATGGTAAGCGAAGTTGTTGCCGAAGATGGAGTATGTAGACCTAGAAGATACCTATTCACTCTTGACATGAAGATATCCAGATTGTAATCGTCAGGAAACAATGACGGAGGCAGGGAGTTCCAATCCCTGGCGGTCCGCATTATGAAGGAAGAATCGCTTAGTACGAGCAGGTGGTACGTCGACTATGTAGGGATGGTATTTAAGCGACTTCCGGCTTGTTCTGTTGTGAAATGGAGATGAAGGAATAAGGACTTTTGAGTTATGATCATTTAAAGATTCAGATTGCCTTAAATGTGGTTTGAGTGTGAGATGAAAATAATATCGGCCAAGTGCGAGTCGGACTCGGGCATGAAGGATCCTGTACCGTGTGGGAGCAAAATAATTTCATGGACCGTAGCCATAGCTTGTTCTAAAGAAGCCATATACTACATATGCGAAAATCATGAAATGGAACGTTAAATAAAAAGAGAACTTATCAAAACAAATATGGCGCATGGTTTTAGAAATGTCACTGTCAAAGTTTGTCAATAGAGCCCCGGGGCGCTATTTTTCAAATTCGAACGCCTAGAAACGTATACGTAACTTTGACAGATTGTATGGAGAATCTCTATGTTGTCTATGGAAGTTGCGAATACCTACATGCAAGTTCCGTATACGACCACACGGTGCGAAGTTCAAAAAACGATCCCCTGTGGCTAGGAACCATAGAATAAGAATAGTCATAGAAACCGTACTAGAAATAGCGAGAGATATACATCACTTTGTCCCATTTAAAATATGAAATTTTAAAGGTGTTAGAAAAAGATGCACATTACAACAAATTTTGAAGTACGTAATTTCAACTTACGTAATTGCGAAGGGTTTCACAAACTAGCATTGAGCTATCTCGGGTGTACAAATTCAAAAAGGTAAAATCATTAGAAATTTGAACTTTCTTACTGGAACTAGAGGGTTAAAATTTCCGAAAAAGACGAAAGTTTAACCAGATTTTTAACCATTTTGACATTTCAACTGGTGATTTTGACGTATGCGACAGACATTGCGTTTTTTTTGTTCCACTCATTCTCGCGTATGCTGTATAATCAAATATGAATAAGACAGCTGTAACGTAGTTTTTATTTGAGTAAAATTTAGCAATACTTCTATTAGATGTAATTCTTCTGAGCTAGGAACGTAGGAACTTTGACAGTCACAGTACGAACACCATTCGCAATAATAATATTTGTTTTGCTACATCTGGACAGACGAAAGCAAAATCGCCGTCATAGATGAATCGGAGCGAAACCAATCATTCAACTATGATCGAAATGAAACACTAAACCTAGAACTCGCGATAGCTTTTCCAAAACGTTTATACTACAAGTATATAAAAATAATACCTCGTTCTATAATCCTATAGTAAGAATGTGTCGCCAATACAATGAGATCTTGAAAAAACATCACGCGTCTATTGACGTGTTTGATCAAAAGCTAAGTAAATTCAAAAGAAACGTCAGAAATATTGTTTTCACGGCATATGATAACAGTGACAAGTAATACATATAATTTATTTCACAGGATGTTATATAGATACTTAAGTTAATTTAAATTTAATTTTGTATAAATTTCTGCTTTTATAAGTCTAATCATGTTGTGTACACATATTTAGAAATATAGTTTAGATCTAAACTTATGCAATATTGATTTTGTATTTTTTGTAACTGTATTTTGTTTTGTGTGCCAATAAAATAAAATAAAAAGATCGCCGTGTTATAACGGAGATTTTCGCTTTCGCTCGATCGAAAAATGTAACTTATTGTTGATATACAATAAATAAATAGGTACAACCTGATAATATTTCGTACGTAGGCCTATGTTCAGCATTGGACTGTTAAAAAAGGCACAGAAACAAAGCAAGCAACCCGACCTTAATAATAATTACATTTTATTTAATTACTGGGATTAAAAAAAACAATCGCGAAATTACATCAGCGAGACGAGGGTACAAAAAAATAATAACTCTTTTGCCTCCATGTTCGGATTTAAATGAAATGTCAGGAGAGATTTTTTACAACCATCTGCCAAAAAAGAGATTCTATATTCCGACTGTTTTTTAAAGGACTTCAAAAAGGAGGTTTTCAAGTAGTCTGAATGTTTTTTTATACAGGGTTATTTCTAATCAATTAGCATCATTTTAGGGGCTTATTCTGTACATCAAAACTAACAACTTTTGTTCATCATCAAAAACAAAGAAACTATTTGCAAAACAACCAAACACCAGAAATACATTTACAAATAAAAAACAACAAACAAAACACAAAATATATACTTAATTATTTTTTTTGCAATAAATAGCATGACCGACTTCACCCGTGTACAGAATTCGCGAATATTTCGCACGGATCGATGTAGCATTTTTCACATTATTGTTGATTTATCAAAAATGGCTGAGCCGATTTCGATAAAATTTAAATGAGACAAATTTCGAAGTATACCAATAAAAAAATCCCCCCCCCCATCCCCTTCCCGACCTCAGATCACCCGTAAATTATTTTTCCTTTTATTTTTATAATATTCCCCTCCTTTTCTAATGGGTTTCATCCTACTATTATTTTTTTTGGTTGTATAAATTATCGACACTGGTGTAGTATTGGAATCAAGGATTTTGAATGACGCCCACTGTCTAAAAAGCCCGGAAAATCCACTGAATCGTGATAATTTTCATGTCTCTATCTAACTCGTGCTACATTAAATATATGCATCTCTATCAGACTTTCTGCATCGACCACATTATCCGTCTATATCTCTGTAACATCAAATCAAAAACAAAGAGACAATTGGCAAAACCGCTAAACACCAGAAATACATTTACAAATAAGAAAGAAAACAATCCAAAAACGCGCCCTTTTAAAGGGAAGCGCACCCTTCGGATTTATCTATTTAAATTAAGTATTTAATCCCGAACGAACCAAAGCCATGGGAAAGATTTTAAAAAGTTTCCCGGGTTTTTAAATGTCAAACTGACTGTCAAGCGCACGCTTTTGAAACTGACAGATTGCGAGGAACATTTTTTTTAAATATGGATACAAGAGCGATGGTTTTAAAAAGTTAATTACTTTGACATTGTAGACAAATGAAGTAAATAAATTGAAAATTGCGGTTTGTTTATAATCGTTATCGTTTACGACCCACTGCTAAGCATGGCATATATTTTTCATCACATCTATTCGAAAAGGACTACTTGGTTCACCTTTAAGTGCGCCCAAAGGTGGTGTTTTCTATAAGGAACTTAATAAGTGCGCCGGAATTATCTTTGCCGCGCACTTTATGAATTTGGAACAAATAAGTGGACCGGAATGATCTTTGCCGCGCATTTTTTGATTTTGGAAGTATTTGTAATGTTAGTGTTCAACGCCAAGAAAATGAATGAAAATAATGTAAATATAAGTTATTAAAAACAAATGATAACCATTTGTTTTATTATTAGATACCATTTAATTTCAAATTAGTTGTTACTCTACGTTATATTAAATAATAATATTACAATAAAATATGAGGCGCCTTTTATTTTCTCAGGGGCCTCATATTTTATTGTTGAAAAATAGAGTGTACCACTCGGGCGCAAAATATATTATTGTCTCGGGAGACGTACTTTGAATCCCTCGCTACGTTCAGGATTCTACTAAAGAATCCCTCACTTCGCTCTGGATTAAAAACAGCGCCCTCGCCGTAATAATATTATTTTGCTCCCTTAAGATACAATCTTTAGAGATTTTTACTAGAGAAAATGCTATGTATTATTCTTGAAGGTATACTACAGCATTAATAACGTACTGAAAACACGAGATAAGCAATTACTTTATCTGTGTGATTATGATTAGTCCTGCAATACTACAGGACTATATATAACAAAGGCTATACTGTATATGTATGACAACATATTTATAACATGAAACCGCCGGCCGTAGCCACAGTTCCTATTAACTAATATTTGGACAGCTTCTCGTAGACACACAGACCATATAAAAAAGAAGACGTAAACTTTCTTTTTGTGATAAACATTTCAAAAATTGACGCGTTCGCAGGATTTGAACCTGCATCCTCTGGGACACCAGCCCAGATGCTTTGTACAATTAAGCTAAATCGCGCCCTGCGAATGCGCCGAATTAGTGAGTGTTTATTATTTTTACCAACTACTACATTGTTGGAAAAATTTAAATTTAATTGGACAAAGCATCTGGGCCGGTGTCCCAGAGGATGCAGGTTCAAATCCTGCGAACGCGTCAATTTTTGAAATGTTTATCACAAAAAGAAAGTTTCTATACACCTAGTGTGTGAAGCACGATAAAAATAATTTCATTGATTAAGCAATGCGTCATTTCTCGTTAATGGTAAGAAGTTCTAATAATTTCACATTAAATGACTGACTGGTTTAAAGCAGTTCTCACAAATGGCGCTTCCAACAATGTAGTAGTTGGTAAAAATGATAAACACTCACTAATTCGGCGCATTCGCAGGGCGCGATTTAGCTTAATTGGACAAAGCATCTGGGCCGGTGTCCCAGAGGATGCATGTTCAAATCCTGCGAACGCGTCAATTTTTGAAATGTTTATCACAAAAAGAAAGTTTCTATACACCTAGTGTGTGAAGCACGATAAAAATAAGAAGACGTTTACGTCTTCTTATTTTTAACGTGCCTATACGAAGTTACTTACTTTAGTAAGTAACTTCGTATAGGCCGGGTGTCTAGCCCAGGTGTCAGAGTTTTTAAAACGCCTAAAGACCTCTGACATGGTTAAATGGTTTAATCAATTGGAACCTACAATGTCATCCGAGCCACGGTAGCGCTCAGTTGGTAAATGCCACCCGCGGTCACCCATCCAAATACTGACAAGAGAAGACATAAGAAGTGCCACAAAACTGACTGAAAACATTGGCAAATACTTAACTCAAGCGACGCTAAAAACAAAAAATACCAAACACTATGCAAATACTAGAAAAACAAATCCATAAACAAATAACCGCCCCTAGTTTGCGAATTAGCGACCCCTCGCTTTTGATCTGGGAAATTAGCCGGATTCCCACGCAGGGGTCAGGGGTCGGGGGTCACTGGCGAAAGGGTTCACTTGACCGAGCGAAGCGAGGGAGCTCAGTCTGACATTGTGGACAATTCAATGTTTTAGTGATTATTTTTTATTCAGTTGTTCTTAAAATTTTGAAGGCGCCTTAAAATTGGCTATAGTGTTAATAAGACGAGAAATTTTTATATAAGGGGTAATTTCTAATCAATGAGCATCCTTCTAGGTTCTAGGGGCTTATTCTGTACACCAAAATTAACAACTTTTGATCTGGGACTTTTGTCAAAACTAAAAAAAAAATTCGTTCTTCCATAGAAAAATATCGTTCACCCGCGACAAAATGTATGAAACAGCTGATTTTTTTTTAGTTCTGAAATCGCGGAACAAATGTTGTTAGTTTTGATGTACAGAATAAGTCCCTAAAAGGATACTAATTGATTAGAAATAACCCTATAGTTTATTTAATACTCAAAATAATGCTAGAGCTGTTTTTGAAAAATCAACAATAGTGTAAAAATTGTAAGTATCCATCAATTTGAGCGAATTATTCGAATGTTGTACAAGATGGAAGTCGGTTGTGCCAGATTTAGGAAAAAAAATTATTATACATAGTGCCTGGATTTTTAGTGAGGTCATTATTATTATATACTACGGGACTAGTCGCGCACTAAAATTACGAGATAAATAATTACCTCATCATCCCGACGTTTTGGCCGAGTTGCATCGATCGTGGTCACTGGTAGACTCAATTTGACTGCCTCGATGGCTCAGTGGTTAGTGACCCTGACTTCTGGATCAAAGAGGCGTGGGTTCGATTCCCACCAGGGTAAGCATTTTTGTGATGAACATAGGTGTTTGCTCTGTGTCTGGGTGTTATTTTTTATTGAAAATTTTTACAAACCACAGACTCCAGGGTCTGTGCCCTTTGTTAACTAAAATTACAATTGTTAGATGATACTGTACAAAGAGAGTTAGTAGGTACTTGAAATTTTGGCCTAAGTTAGTTAGTTGGTGCAATGCGTGAATGCCACGAGCAGACCGGCGACCCGCAAGCAGCACCCGATCACGAGTGTGACGCACGTGCCAGCCATCGCTCTCCTCGACCATATTTGAGGGAAGAGAGCGACCCGGCACATGATGCCGCCGCAAGAAGGAGCCTTCGATGGCGAGCATGAATGCTTGGGGCATGCGCGCAATGCTTATTTTTTATAAATTACAAATACACATTTTCACGTCCTATGGCTTTTTTTTTTTGCCTTCTCCCGGCCCAGAGCCTCCATCACCGCCTCGTTCCGATCCCTGACGGCCATCTGCAGGTTGTATTCCCTGATGGTTTCCGATGACACAGACGACGCTCGCCGTACGAATCGACTGATGGCATCATTTTCGATGTCGTCGGCGTAGTAGATGAAAGTCCCAGTGTGCCGCGATAGTGCAACGACCGCGTGTGAGACGCTCTCATGTAGTCTCATTTTTGGCTTTGTTTTTATAACGATTACCGATTCGTATGTCAGTCCCTGAGCTTCGTGAATGGTAAGAGTGCGTGATCCTGAGCCTCCCCCATAACCTTGGCTTAAAAGGGTCTCCTTTTCTTCCTGCGTATGCACTAAGAAAAGTGTATTGGGGAGGGTTTTGGATATTTGAGCCCCCTTGAACCTTTTCTGCTCAAGAGACCTAACACGAGGGGCTGAGGAATATATACCTGAGTATATTTCCCTCAACGCATACGCGACATCCATTGGGTTTCTGTGTGTGCAGAGCAACTCCTGGGTGATATTTGCAACCAGCGTTGGACGATGGTACCTCATCTCGAAGAGATTTTCTCTGTCGATATAAGGCAACTGATTGACGTCTCCAATGAGGACAAGTTCGCTAGCACCAGACAGCCGGGCAGCCATTATTATGGCTCCAAAATGGTTCATTAGAGCTTCATCCACCAGAAGGCGACCGAAGCTCTCTTTTCCGAAACCATTGACAAGAGATGAAGCCATGGTTCGCACTCTGGATTTTACCAGATCTCCTATGATTTGTGTGTTATTTAGGTACTATCTATATAAGTATGTATTTAAAATATGTATATGTAGTATATCAGTCTCTGGCAGCCATACCACAAGCTCTGCTTAGTTTGGGGTCATAGACCGTGTGTGAGATGTCCCCCAATATTTATTATTATTATTATTTAATTACTCGTAGATTAGACCCGTAGGCCGTAGTATAATAATAATGTGTTCAAATAGCGAAAGTTTAAAAACAACATTTCAGTGAGTACTTTACTGAAAATCCAGGCACTTTGCAAAATGACATAGCTCTTGTAAATGTATTACAAGTATTGTATTACAATTATTATGTATCACGGCAGCTGTGTGTGTGTGTGGGTGTGAACAACACAATACACAATACATACTATACATAAATAAATACGCCAGTTGTGACGCGGGACTCTAATTATAAACTGTTTGGCGACACACGAGGAGGCATTGTGGACTTAGTTTAATATATAATAAATTATATTTTAAAAAACCGGACAAGTGCGAGTCAGGCTCGCACATCGAGGGTTCCGTACAAACATATTGTTAAAATAATTTTAAATCTGTTTTAGCATGTGCTTATGAAGTTATTTTATATGATACCTTACGTGGTACGATTTACTCACTTTGAATTTTGAACCCATATTTTGTGAATTTTGAGACCCTATTTTTTGTGATTTAAATAAAAATGTACAGTTTTTAGATTTATTCCTATATGTGTACTCTAAGACAATGCTCTTCGCCAAATTTCATAGTTTTATGTTAACGGGAAGTACCCGGTAGGTTTTTATTTTTGTGAGTGTCAAAATATGCGGTTTTTTACAACATGAACTTTTTTGTACGATAACTGAGAAGTTTTTCTTTTACACAACTGCAAGAATTCATAGGTTTACGTATATAGTTTAAATTTCATCTCGATATCTTTACGCGTTTCCGAAATAAAGAGTCTTGACATACACACAGACGGACAGACGGACAACAAAGTGATCCTATAAGGGTTCCGTTTTTGCAGTTTGAGGTACGGAACCCTAGACAAGAAAAACTCAAAAATAGGTCCTCAATTTATGTTGTATTGTTTTTGTAAATATGTTACGCGATTTCTTCGTCAATTGTGAACCGATTTTAATGTTTATTTTTTTGTTCCATAGATCACACTACAGAGGTAGACCGATTCAAATTTTATCGAAATTGGTTGAGTAGTTTTAAGAAAATTAATAATAATGTAAAAATTAATACATGGATGACACATCGATTCGTGGGAACTTCTTGACTGTCTCGATGGCTCAGTGGTTAGCGACCCTGACTTCTGGATCAAAGAGGCGTGGGTTCGATCCCCACCCAGGGCAAATATTTATGTGATGAACATAGGTATTTGCTCTGTGTCTAGGTGTTATTTAGTTACTATCTATATAAGTATGTTTTTAAAAATATGTCTATGTAGTATATCAGTCTCTGGCAGTCATATCACAAGCTTTGCTTAGTTTGAGGTCAGAGACCGTGTGTAAGATGTCCCTAAATATTTATTTATTTATAACTATTTGCATTCTGTAGGTACACGGTTGAAGTCGGTAATGTCATTTTTGGAAAAAATAATTGTACTAAATATCACAGTGGTAAATTCTCCAAAGTTAAGTAAAAACACACATCTCGGCAGCTGTGTGTGCGGGTGTGAACCACACTCACCGCAATAAATACGTCAGTTGCGACGTGGGACTTTCATTATAAACTGTTTGGTGACACACGGGAAGGTATGGGCACAGTAATGGCACAGCCCGGACACTCCGCGATTTTCCATACAAAATCTGCTGTCTTACGCACACGACACAGTACTTACTCACAGGCGACACACATACCACAGTAAATACACACGCACGGTCGCTACACGTGCATATGTGTGCGGAACGTCTATGGCTGTCAGCGATCACCACGACGTGACGACATGCTGCGTGAGTGAGACAGTTGCGTATTCAATTAGCAAAAATGAATATAAATGTAGGGCTTAAAAAGTATAACAATTACTTAATTTGGAAGCATTTTAATAATAGTAACCAATCTACTATTTGAAAGGAAATATCAAGAGGAATTTACCAAATAATGTAAAATAAGTTTACTTATTTACTTATCCTTAGATGAACATTAACCCAGTTGTTACGGATATCCCTTTTTTCGGAGGATCGTTCTGATTTTTTGTATTCGGTCTAATTATAGGCTTACTATATGAGGAAAAATAAATAAAAAATTGTAGGTATTACGGAAAAGCTGGAAAATGGTGTTTGATATACGGAACGCTAGTAATATGTACTGCTATAAAGCAGATGTACCGTAAACATTAAACAATATATATTTTACCTGTTTAGGTAGGTAATAAAATTACAAATTACTCTATAAATAAAAAAATCACTGTTTATTTTTTTTAGGAACACCAATTACTTAGGTAGGTAAGTGTTAAGTACCTGAAAATAATTTACTCAGCTTGTGTGTGATAGGTTTCCAAGCAAAATTTTCGGTGTAACGAGGCATTACATTTTACAAAAAAAAATATCATTTTTATTGCACACAGCACATTGCAACTGTTCCGTTCTATACTTGATTAGCAATGGGATATCCGGGAAAAGTACCATTTCTTGCCACGAATGGAAGTATGATAACAGCCAATGTTTTGGTCAGATCTATTTACGCCTCTCATGTAGGTAAGACTAGTAAAAACAAGAAAACTTTCCCAACAGCAAAATAGATACATCCAAATTGATCAACCTCGGAGTATGAAAACCTCGGATTCCGAAGAAGCATCGCTACATCTTCATTAGAATGTTACGGTACTGGTACAGCTTGAAAGCCAGGCAGGCCAGGAGGACATCAAAAAATTTTCAAGGAACTTCACGCTATGATGGTCACATAAAATGATCCGAAGTACAGAACGGAACAGTTGCGATGTTATGTGTGCCATAAAAATGCTGTTTTTTTGTGTAATATGTAAAATCTCTTTACACCCCAAAGTTTGTTTCGAAACCTATCACACACATGCTGAGTAAATTATTTTGAGGTACTTACTACATACCTACTTACGTAAAGTGGTGTTCCTAAAAAAAAAAAAAATATTTTATTTATTTAAAGAGTAATTTGTATTTTGTTACCTATTTAAACTTCAAAAATATATTGTTTTAAATATTTACGGTACAACTGCTATATAGCAGTACATATTACTATCGTTTGATATACGGAACATCAACTTTATAGACAAATAAGTGACATAAATTGTTAGAGAATCAATAAACATATTAAACTTATATTAAAGATAATACTATAAATAATAATGTTTTTAAAACAATTACCCAATATAAATACAATTAATATTATCTACTTACCTCGAAACACTCATGACAAATAAACACGATTTGTCAACACTTATAAATTTTATACGTGCAACTCAAACTAGAACAAACCACGTCTATTCGACAAAGGGATAATCCAGCTATCACAAACAATAAACAAAGAAATTTGAAACTATCCACGTTTTGTTTAATATTTTTTATTGTTCATTGATCCGTATATCAAACGCTAGTAACAAGTGGGTTAAAATTTCTTCTATTATTGATATTCAACCATACACAGCACAAGTCTTCCCTATAGTCACAGTCTAGGTATTTTTTATTACAAGATCTACTCTGCACGCACGCAGAGTACACGATCGGTACGTGAAACGCGGGTTTGAAGTGAGGAAGACTCAAGCGGGTGGGGGGTAACGATTGACCGTTCTATACGTAGTATTATTATATCTTCTTTGGCTAGGGTATCTAACAGTATTTTTACCATATTTTGATGGAATGTGTCCGGAACGAGGCGCTCAGACGCCTTTTATTCTGAGACAGTTCCATTGGTTTATGTATTTCGTATTTAGCTCAACTCACAGCTGAGGAGACAAGAAGATACTAGCCGTGGTGAAAGCCGGTCTGGCTAATAGGACCAATGTATTGTAAATATTTAATATCTAATTGTTTTTCCTACCAGTGCGCCATTTGTGTGTCGCTGTGCGAAAAAGCACTTTAATAAAGATTTAAAAAAACCGGACAAGTGCGAGTCAGGCTCGCAGATCGAAGGTTCCGTACAAACACGTTGTAAAAATATTTAAAAACCTATTTTAGCATGTGCTAATGAAGTTCTTTTATATGATACCCAACATGATACGATTTACTCACTTTGAATTTTGAACCCATATTTCAAGAATTTTGAGGCCCTATTTTTTGTGATTTAAATGAAAATCTACAGTTTTCAGATTTATTTCTTTATGTGTACTCTGAGACAATGCTTCGCGCCAAATTTCATAGTTCTATGTCAACGGGAAGTACCCTGTAGGTTTTGATTTTTGTGAGTGCAAAATATGCGGTTTTTTACGACATAAACGGCTCTAACTTTTTCAACGATAACTGAGAAGTTTTTCTTTTACACAACTGCAAGAGACCATAGATATACAAATACAGTTTAAATTTCAACTCGATATCTTTACGCGTTTCCGAAATAAAGAGTCTTGACATACACACAGACGGACAGACGGACAACAAAGTGATCCTATAAGGGTTCCGTTTTTTCCGTTTGAGGTACGGAACCCTAAAAAACAGAATTGTGACTTGGCCCTATTACCTATACTATAATTATGTTTATGTTTCTCTCTATATACAAAAATAGAGGCTGAAAATCGAAAAAAAGACTGTGTCCTTGTGGAACGGTACCAAGATTGCTTGCTGCATTTGCTAGATAATTCTTTGCGCGAAGAATGAACCAGCTTTCTTGTCACCAGCAGCACAAGTTTTGACGAAACTGTGTTAGAGAATTTTTAAGGGATGAACCCCACGGTTCTAAAGTTTCGACGCCAAGCGGCAAAAATAGATATTCACTTGTGAGTGATATTAGATTTTGTTAGATGTGTTTACATCAGATGGTTCTTTCAGGGCAGACATATTATTTATTAGTAAAATAGCTATTTTTGATTAATCAACAATAATGTGAAAAATGCTACATCGGTCCGTGCGAAATATTCGCGAATTTACACGGGTGAAGTCGGTCATGCTAATTTTTGCAAAAAATAATTATTTAACAACAACCGCCCGTAATGTCACCACGGTTCTCTTTCTCTTTTTTGCACAAACTCTACAGACGAGCATATTTTTTTTTTTTTTTATTTGGCACAAAAAATTAGTTCTAAACAATTGAACGATACTACCTGCAGTAGTCAGAAAGACTGTGTCGCGGGCAGCATCGCCCACCTCCGGCAAAATAATTTTAACAACATTATAAATTTGAGTACAAATAAAAGACAAAACTATAATCAAAACTGCATAATTTAGACAACAATTATAGCCGTTAGAATATCGTGTGTGCACGCGTGTGTGTATTGTGTGTGTGTGTGTGTATGTGTGTGCGCGCGCGTGTGTGTGTGTGTGTGTGTGTGAGATTGCAATCAAGTTATAACTGTAATTAAGTCCTCGGTATCTTGATAAGATAGTGATAACAGCCATTCAACACATTTTATTTTACATTTATAGGATATAACCTCCACCTTGGAAGTCAGTTAATGAACTGTAGAGAACGCCCACAATAATCCCCCGTATGTCACCGGCTGTATAATTTGCAATGAGATAGGAAAGTGGTTCCGCCGTCACGTGACTCGGGCGGTTTATAATTTATACGTGTTTGGCCACAGGCAGGGACTCAGGGCGTGGGGGGAAGGTACTTGCCCCTCTTAGATAGGATGACATCGTTAAACACCAATTCAAGACACTCAGTAAACAGTAATTCTTATGTTTCAATAATTATTTTTTGCAAAAAATAGCATGACCGCCTTCACCCGTATACAGAATCATTACATAGTTTAGAACAAAGTCGCTTCCCGCTGTCTGTCCCCATGTATGCTTATATCTTTAAAACTACGCAACGGATTTTGATGCAGTTTGTTTTAATAGATAGAGTAATTCAAGAGAAATGTTTATATGTATAATATATCTGTGCGAAGCCGGGGCGCATCGCTAGAACGCAAATATTACGCACGGAACGATGTAGAATTTTTCACATTATTGTTGATTTATCAAAAATGGCTCAGCCGATTTCAATAAAATTAAAATGGGACCAATTTCGAAGTATACTATTTCCAATAAATAAAAAAATATTGAAATCGGACGAGAATGAAAAAAGTTATGCGTGGTTATACATAAAAAAAACTATACCCGTTGAATTATATAATTCCTCCGGTGGTTCGTCGGTCAAAAATAAAAAAAAATGTTTATTTACATAAACTTTAAAAGAAAAAGAACTTTACACTACATGACTACACTAATACACAAGGAAAATTAACACTTACACATTAACAAAACATTATTTTAAATCTATGACAAGTCGGCTCCATCTCAGCATAATGCCGGCTACGAACAACCGATTGCGCTGACAGGCTGACACTCATCGATAGATGGCGTTGTTTAGCGTTAAAACGCACTATTGGTGAGTAGGGACTAATGACTATCTTTTAAGATAGTCATTAGTTTTATAACTAACTTTTAAGATTATTTGGAATAAACGTACTTCGAATTTCATTCAGGCAGAATTCTACAACAGATGGTATAACAAGAGAGTGAGCAATTGCGGTTTTTTAATCGGTTATTGGATCAAAAAGGGCTCTAGCCCTTATTTTAGATTATTCAAAAACCACTCAATTGATATCGCAATAAACAAACACATTGTTAAAATAATTAAAAACCTGTTTTAGCATGTGCTAATAAAGTCATTTTATATGACACCTTACGTGATACGATTTACTCACTTTGAATTTTGAACCCATATTTTGTAAATTTTGAGGCCCTATTTTTTTGTGATTTAAATAAAAATGTACAGTTTTCAGATTTATTCCTATATGTGTACTCTGAGACAATGCTTCTCGCCACATTTCATAGTTCTATGTCAACGGGAAGTACCCTGTAGGTTTTGATTTTTGTGAGGGTCGAAATATGCGGTTTTTTATGAATTTTCTGGATTTGTACGGAACCCTCAGTGTGCGAGCCTGACTCGCACTTGTCCGGTTTTTTATTTAAGTGTTCATTTTAACTAACTAGACTGCCTCGGTGGCTCAGTGGTTAGTGACCCTAACTTCTGGATCAAAGAGGAGTGGGTTCGATCCCCACCCAGGGCAAATATTTATGTGATGAACATAAGTGTTTGCTCTGTGTCTGGGTGTCATTTAGTTACTGTCTATATAAGTATGTAAGTAATGTAGTATATATATAAAAAAATAAGTATATGTAGTATTTTAGTCTCTGGCAGTCATAACATCAGCTTTGCTTAGTTTGGGGTCAGAGGTCGTGTGTAAGATGTAATTTTTTTTTTAAAAACTTAATGCGTTGGCTGAAATTTTTGGCGGTAATTTTTTTTGGCCCATATACTGATCCTTAGTCCGCCCCCTTAACGTACTTAGTATCTAACTTGATTTCGTTTACTTAAATTACTCTTGACTATGTTAAATTTATTACTTGAGGGAATTTATTCCACAGTTAATTGAAGAGTAGCATGAGCAGGACGCTCGCTTGTTGGTTACTTCATACATCGGGCTTTTCAACTTCCATCCATCAGCCATAAGAAGTCCAATGCTGGACATAGGCTTCCGCGCCTTCCGCTATGGATCTCCAATAAGACCAATTTGTAGCGGCTTGCATCCAGCGCGATCCTGCGGTCTTAATGAGGTCATCCGTCCACCTTGTGGGTGGACGTCCTACGCTGCGCTTGCCGGTACGTGGTCTCCACTCGAGAACTTTTCGACCCCATCGGTCATCAGTCCTAAGCGCTATGTGGCCCTGCCCATTGCCATTTCAACTTCCCAATCCGTTGGGCTATGTCAACTGGACTCGCGCACAAAAGGTTCCGTATGTTTGTGTTATTTTGATGGATAAGCATTATCATTGCAAAGTTTCATTTCAATTCATTCAGTAGTTTTTTGCGTGAAAATGTAATAAACACACACACCTACTTACTTTCGCGTTTATAAAACAGTCAGGTTTTTCGTAGAGTTTAAAAATAATATATTCTTGTTTTATTAAATAATTATAGTCAAACTACGCACGTCAACTGTACAGGGAGTGGAGCTAGTTGAATATAATATTAGTGGAGGCGTCGACACGAACCGAGCTTAATATCGAGCATAAATCGATAACCTACGCAAATTCAATCATGTCGTGGGGCCACGGAACTAGCGAGTCAGCATATACGAGTACCTAGTCAAGATTCGAGAGCGTCGCGGTGGTGTTTTTGATTAATGCTATCAATAAAAAGTACGACTGATTTGGAAGTCATTTACTTTATATTATCTAATCCTAACCTAACAGACTGAGTTGGAAGTCTGTTCCCTTACATGGTAACTTAACTAATGCTTGACAAAACTTATTCTATTTAACATTAAACTTATCTAAACAAAAGAAGGGGTGGGCGTCGATGCGCTTTCACTCTGCACAATAGAGGCTTGCGCAGCGGGGCAATTCTATTAGCCGATCTCTTTACTAAAGTGAAACGCTCTTGGACCTGTCTCGTTTTTCTGACAGTTACGACAGCTCAAAACTGTCAGAAAAACGAGACAGGTTCAAGAACGTGTCATCTTAGTAACGAGATCGGTTGACAGAATTGCCCCGCAGATGTGCAATGGTAAAAGGATGCGCCGTCGGTCGGGTTAACTGGTCAACGATGGTGATAACATAAATACCTATTCTTATTCTTATTTGTAGTAGGGGCGATAAGTCCTGCACCGACGTCCTGCATAGAGTGTTTAGTGCATTTCCCCCTCCAGCGTCTACCCGAGCCAGCCCAGCTCCTTAAAATAACGGAGCGTGGCTCTGGGCCGCTGGCATAACTGCTCCAGTGGCTTGGTTGGTATACTAGATGGCGATGAGGATGATGATGTAGATGCTGATGACAAAGCAATAGTAGCGTCATGCAACCCGAAAGCGATTCTAGTTTCTGCCGTGGCCTTGCAATGCCACAAGACATAGCATATACCTACACGTCATAATATTTTTTTGCAAAAAATAGAATGATCCACTTCATCCGTGTACAGAATTCGCGAATATTTCGCACGGATCGATGTAGCATTTATTACGTTATTGTTGATTTATCAAAACTGGCTAAGCCGATTTTGATATGATTTAAATGAGACCAACTTTGACGTATATTCTTTCTAGTAAAAAAAAATATTATCGAAATCTATAAATATACTGTGAAAAAATTGCGTGGAGTCCCTCCGCGCGGTTCTATAGGTTCGCGTTTGACTACATACTGCCTGATGTTTGATATGCGGTCTAGGGTGTAGCACGTTTACCTAGAAGAGACCTATTTACTCGGGATTCGAAGACATCCACATTGTACTTTAACGGAAAGACAGACTTAGGCAAAGCGTTCCACATTCTGGCAGTTCGTATGAAGAATGTGGACTCAAAACGCTTTGTTCTAACGCGTGGGATGTCCACCATAAAAGGGTGGCGCTTTGGTCGCGTCTGTCTAGGCCGTACGATAGAAGAAAGGGGCAGGGGGGACCAGATTGTGCAACTCCTGGGCGCACTCACCGAAGTGTATCCGATAGTAGGCAGACAGACACGCCACCCTACGTCGAAGGTAGTTCATATTTAGTTCATCTCTTATTGATTGGGTTAGTTTATTAAATATCTTGATTATAGTGTATTCTGGTCCTTTCTTAACGATTTCTATCAGAGGCTCGGGAGCCAATAGCTGGTTCTTCCGGCGGGGGTTTGGTGTGACTGTAAATAAATTAGGGTGTTTTTTGACAAATAGCGCGGCTTCTAATATGTATATGCAAGGCAGAGTTAATATTTTCGGTTCTTGAAAGTGTGGTGTGCAGCTATCATGCATCTCCAGACATTCATTATGACTCGAATGCATTTCTTTTGTTTGATAAACAGGTCATTAACATCGGTGCTGTTACCCCATCTAACTATGGCGTATCTACGCCAGGCATAAGCGTATGCATAGTAGGCAGTTTTTGCGGTTTCGATATTGGTATTTGATTTTAGAATTGATAGTCCTCCTGGCTCGCCTCTCAATTGACTCCAGAGCCTCCAATATAACAGCTTGTGATCGCTAAGTTACTCGCTGGTTCCGTGGCCCCACACTGTTAATGCCAAAGTTTGCGTGCTCAGCGTGCTAAGTTAACGTTTACTTATGTTGTTATGTTTCGGATAACTTCATTAACTAACTGGATAATTTCATTACGGGGATAATGAGGTGATGCGTTTTTACACGAGTACATGGAAATATGACGAGATATGTAAAATATATCATTAGGTGTGACAACTCTATTCCTTCTGTCGTTGGTTTATATTAATTTACAATAGTTATACCTTTCTCGTTTCTAGAATATATAGTACACAATGATTTGGGCAGAGAACAGACTTACATCACAATTAAATTATGTCAACACTTTCTTTGTTCTTCTTACATGTTGGTTTTTACGGCGTTAAATCGGAAATATACTATCGGACGCGGCTGACGGACGCGACTGACAGCCGCGACTTTGTGCACAGTCTTTAAAGATCCGGTGTGCCAGATCGCTCTCGGACGTCCGAACGCTCAAGGTCGTCCGAAGGTGACGTCCGCGACTTATGTCCGATAGTGTGCACGGCTCAGTGTACTTTCATAGTCTAGGTCGCGGCTGTCAGTCGCGTCCGTAAGACGCGTCCGCGCGACGCGGCTTCGACGATTCCAAATAAATCATGCACTCCTGGGAACAAGTCTTTCATTTAAAATCGAGATGCGGAACCTGAATCACTACAGTGCTACCATCCTCGCCCGGTAGCATAGAATGAGACAATGAGTCTCAACATATCTGTCACTTTTTCACACGTTGAAATTAGTTATTTTGGTGGTTTTTCGTGGTCGCATGCTTGACTAGCTGGATAACCCTGTGTGTTGATAAATGACATGGTTTCTCACTATGGATTAGTAAGCTCCAAGTAGCCCAACGAGTTGTACATAGGGGCTATGTTTGGAGTCTCTCTGCGAGATCGAATCAGCAAAGAAGAGGTTCGTAGAAGAACCAAAGGTAACATAGCAAAACAGATTGGCAAGTTATAATGGCAGTGGGTAGATTAAGACTGATGATAGGGTTGAAAATATTCCTTGTGGAGGCAGGCACTTTATTTTTAGGGTTCCGTATCTCAAACGGAAAAAACTGAACCCTTATAGGATCACTTTGTTGTCCGTCTATCCGTCTGTGTGTATGTCGAGACTCTTTATCTCAGTAACGCGTAAAGATATCGAGTTGAAATTTAAACTGTATACGTATATCTATGGTTTCTTGCAGTTGTGTAAAAGAAAAACTTCTTAGTTATCGTTTAAAAAAGTTAGAGCCGTTTATGTCGTAAAAATCCGTATATTTCGACACTCACAAAAATCAAAACCTACGGGGAACTTCCCGTTGACATAGAACTATGAAATTTTGCGAGAAGCATTGTCTCAGAGTACACATATAGGAATAAATGTGATAACTGCACATTTTTATTTCAATCACAAAAAATAAGGCCTCAAAATTCACAAAATATGGGTCCAAAATTCAAAGTGAGTAAATCGTATCATATAAGGTATCATATAAAAGAACTTCATTAGCACATGCTAAAACAGGTTTTTAATTATTTTAACACTGTGTAATTATCTAAGTATGACGAGAATAGAGAAAAAAAAACGGTTTTGTCGATGGTTGTAGTATAGACATTTTAACAACTTACTTCCCAATTTTGTGCAATTTTCTGGATTTGTACGGTACCCTCGATGTGCGAGCCTGACTCGCACTTGTCTGGTTTTTTTGTGTGTATCATATCATCTTCGAGCAAATAATTATCTACAGAGCCACAATCTCTAAGTAAAAATAGTATAAAAACGTCCGAGCGTCGTCGTACTTATATTATATAGGTACAGCAAGCCCAATTATGAAGGCGCCATCGTAAATTTAATAGCGACGTAAAAAGTGTTCTCTCTTTCGAATGCCTAAAGTGAAAAGGAAACAGAGGGCTAAGTGGGAGATTTTCGGTCGAGCTCGATCGCGTTAACGTTTGATGTGATTTCTATGGAAATGGCACAGCGCCATCTTGTGCCACGTACAGCAAAATGAATAGCTAAGTGTGAGTATTTTTTACGGTAATGTAGCGAGCGCCAAACCGATCCAACAAGCGTGGCAACGTCTGTGATTGGCTAATTCAAGCGTGTGTGTCAATGTGCTCGCGTGTGTGCACGGCGGGCTCGGTCAACGCGACGTAAAAGTAATTCAATTTGATTTGCAAAACTCCCATTTGACACTCAGAATCAGTCTAATTACCTATTATAATTACGATGGTGCCCTTCATAATTGGGCCTATTAAATACCTAATTCACAATGGCTCATTTTCTCGAATATCGACGTTATGTGATCTAATTAGTACTTGTGACTGAGCACTATTAGGCATCGCCCGGCGTTGTAGTCTGCTTGCAATCACCTTACGACTAACGAAAAAGTCTGCCCAATACAAAGCTTGGGCAAGGTTTTGGCTCGGACACTTTTTTGCGCGATTGTGATTCTATAGAGACTTGCTCGATGTATACTTACTATCGATAAGTTTTATTGTTTTTTGGAAAACGCCACAACTTTGGTTCTACGGCTTTTGTCAAAATTAAAAAAAAACAGCTGTTTCATACATTTTGTCGCGGGGGAACGATATTTTTCTATGGAACAACAATCCTTTTTTGAGTTTTGACAAATGTCGCAGATCATAAGTTGTTAGTATTGATGTACAGAATAAGCCCTTAAATGATACCTACTAATTGATTAGGAATAACCCTGTATTGATTGTGTATACTAAGCGCCACACAAATTGGCGGATGAGAAGTTATCCGCAGATGACAGAATCAGAATCAGAATCAGAAATCGTTTATTGCAACACTATGTACAAAGATGTTATAATAAATATTAGTTCCAATAGCGGACCCATTACGGGCGTGCAATATTAAAAAAATGTAACTTGGTTAGACATTACATTACATTACATTACACAAGCTTACCTACGTGAAATGTATTAACTTAGAAAATAATCAACACTTCGCCGTGATTCGCTAATTATTGCGCATGTGTGCAATGCCGACGCCGCGTGGCGTAGTGGTGAACACGGATGTAGGGAGTACTAGGGAGCGTGCGGGAGGCACGACGAGGCAGCGGACGGGTGTGCGCTGGCGTCTCGTCTCTCTGGCTCCCGCGTTTACCTATATTTCTGCTTTTGCGCATAACATCCCATACGCCGATTTGTATGGCGCTTAGTATACCTAAGTAATTTTTAGCCCACACCGGTACCTAATTTATACAATTACAATTATAAGATTATATTCAAGATACTAGGATATGTAGTTGCATTTGAATGTTCAAGTATGAATTAATTTTGCCTTTATTATCCATCATTAATTATTCTCTAGCCGCCGCTGTAGGATTCCCTGTGTCGCGGTGGCTAGTTCCTTTCCAAACGAGAGAAATGAATATTGTGTATTCCAAGAATAAAAAATAAAAAGTTTAATCTAACCGCGTTAATTAGTTATATAAGAAAACATTAGTAGTATTAGTAATTTTATTAAATGTTTTTTAATTTTATTATTGTAAGATTTCTAAAATAGACTTGAAGTAGTGATTAGTAGGTATTATTGGTATTGAAGGTATCAATACGGATTTTTTCTTAATAAGTATATATTTAGTATATTAATGTATAGTGTTTATGTATTGTTCTGTAGGGTGTTTTAGCTAATAATTCGTATAAGTTCTTCAGTTTCCAAATAATTTAAACTATTGAGATATGCTTTAATTTTGTTTTTGCTAACTCTTTTTGTACACTGTAATATGTCAGTTTTAATATTTACTCTTTTGTATATAAATCCACCACGGAAGCTGATTACTCGAAAAAGATGCATCGAAAGCTTACAACAGCGTTGTCTACTGTTCCGAAAACTACTAGTAATTTTGGTGTAAGTAGTCGGATATTGTATTAAATTAGTACAGAAAACCCAATACGTAAATTTGACACGAATTTTTGGCTATTATTGAATTTCGATTCCTGCGGGATTTCACCCACATTACTATCCCCATCTCAGTCATTCGTTATATTTTACATCATTACGCTATTCCCCAGGCGAGTATATCCAAACTCTACTGCTTATTCTATGGTTTCCTTCCTGTGACGTCATACTAGTGATGTCCGTAGTCGATAATATGCTGCGATTTATCGATAAATTTTCGCTGTGTTTCGATAGATATTAATTAGATTATTGTAATGCTTTGTTTATTTTATCATTGTTTTTAAATACATATAATGAGAAAAAAAACTGTTCCAGGATGTGACGCGCGAGTTTCTATCCAAATGTTTTTTTTTATTTAGCTCCATATCATTATATCGCAACGGCCTGAAAATACGATATTTTACGATGAGTGTGATACTAGGGTACTAGGATAAGTCGATTATAGACTAATGGCACATATTATTCGTGTTCTTGACAAGGCCCAATAAACAATTCATACTGTAATGTGTAAACAGGCAGATTTAAACGTCTTGGCGGCTGTTATCTACCAGCTGCGCACCTCCTCTCTCTTACGCCTATGACTGTAATATATTGCTACTGCGCAAACTAATCCCCTCATGTCACAGCCTTCAAGAAGTTTCGTTCGCCATTTAGGCGTATTTCTAGAAATAAAACTATTAAAGGTGACGTCCACAAGTGGTACATTATTCAGAGAAAAATCGAACCAAGATGATATATACAGAATTTGAAAGCTTTATTTATGGACTTTTCAAAAATATTTAGTTGAGATTTTTTTATCCCTCCATTTTTTTTAAATGTGAAAAATAAATTGTACGAAAAATAATAATACAGCTATGATTTATTTCTAGTTTAGCAATAATAAAGTGCTTCTATCGTTATTTTACTTGCATTCATAGCTGATTCTTCCACATTCATCACTTATTTTGCTAAAATTTAAAATTATAACCTACCAGTGTGACCAGTTAGTAGGTACAAATTGACAAAAAATACTTAAAAACTGTGACTAATTGGTAAAAATGCTTCCAATTAACAATAATGGTAACAGGTTACTTAACCAGAGTTGATAGAGATAAGCTACCTATTGAGCCAAATATATTTATTTATTATAATAGATTCAAAATTAATTTAAAAAAACGGAGGGCTCTTTTTTGGTATTAACTATTGTATTAGACTCAGAAAAATATGAACTTTTTCGAAATGTAACGAGTGTTGTGGTTAGAATTATTGATTATTATTATACCAGCCTCCATACATTTTGTGGACATGTCCTTTAGTGGTAGTAAATCTGGGTTAAGTTAAACTTATTTATCGATATCTATGTTCTAACCCCAACACTAGTGCGGCACGCGTGCGTCACGCACACCGCGCTTGTCGCAGCGGCACGTGCGCGACATTTGTCTTGTCTCGTTGCTTGATGTCGCTTGTAGGGAGCCATTATTGTTAGAAAAACGGTATTTATTTGAAACAAGTACAATGTTGTAAGAACATTATTGTCTACTAGTAGCAGTCTGAACAGTAGACCTCACATCTGTTTAACTAATTCTTCTCGAGCCTATGTCTCAACTCGCTCTTGACTGATTTGTTTCATGCTCGCAAATTTTGGTAGGTTAAGTTAGACGATTTTTGACCGACAAACCACCGGAGGAAGCACTCAATTCGACGCGTATATTTTTTTTATGTGTAACCACGCAAGATGGATGAGGCTAGCACAACACCAGAAAGAATGGCGAGAAAGAGAGGAGGCTTATACTCAGCAGTGGGTGGAACTGGCTGAATAGATAGATAGATAACCACGCATAACTCTTTTCATAGTAGTCCGATGTCAAAAATTATGGACATCGGACTTTTATTGGAAAGATTATACTTTGAAATTAGTCCCATTTAAATTATCGAATTTTTTGATATTTTTGACAAATTAACAATACTGTGAAAAATGCTACATCGATCTGTGCGAAATATTCGCGAATTCTGTACACGGGTGAAGTCGGTCATGCTATTTTTTGCTAAAAATAATATGATTTGAAAATAATGATTAAACGAATTTGCCAAATATTACCAATATTAAGCCCGATTACAGAGGCGCCAGCGTAAATTAAATAGCAGCGTAAAAAGCGTTCTCTCTATCGAATGTCTAAAGTGAAAAAGAAACAGAACTATGCTATTTAGCTAATATAGTTACGCTGGCGCCTCTGTAATCAGACTTACTAATAATATAAAATAGCTCTACACCAAATTCCCCCATTTTGAGGAAAAAAACTCTTCGATCAATGAGATTCACAGAATATAAATAAATAACTTGTGTACCAAGTTTCGTCAAATGGGACCACCTCAGGAGTGTATCCTTTCGAAATAAAAAAGATTTTTTTAAATCGATCTACGATTGGCAAAAATATTCCTAAACATACACAAAAAATACATACAAGAGGAACATAATTATAGAGTTTCCACTTAAGATTTTTATTTCAAAGTAAAAAATCCTTTGGGTCTCCAGCACAAAACTAAGAAGCTATTTTACCTTAAAAATAAAAAATTCTGCGACATAACGTCATATTGCCCTAAAAATCCATACATCCCTGTTTCAATTCAAAACGCCCTAAATAGGTAGTACATGAAACATGCATTCTCGGCCTAAAATATGGCGAAATCCCTAAAAGTGGTAACACTGGTACCTCCTCCTTTTTAGAAGCCAGTAAAAAGCAAAATGTTCAAGCCAAAACTGAGACGCTTCACTCTCTTGGCCAATAAGAACATTATACTATATAAAGTTAAATTACCACTGACTTATTGACTGACATAGAGAATTGTTTGGGACAACTGGGGGGTATGGGAGAAAAAGTGAATATAGGCAAAGAAGATATAATAATACTACGTATAGAACGGCCACTCGTTACCCCCCACCCGTTTGAGTCTTCCTCACTTCCACCCCGCGTCAGGACTCGTCAAATTCACTCTGCGCGCGGGTTGCACAGGCCGGTGATTTTGACTACAAAAAATACAGACTTACAATGGGGAAGACGTGTGCTGTTTATGGCTGTTCTACAACAATTCGCGACAAGATATCATTTCATTATTTCCCTAAAGATAAAATAAGGTACCTTATTTACTTTTAGTAGGTAGATAATATTGTTATAAAAATTATGTTATTCAAATTTAGTTCCTTTCTCTTGATAATTTGTTTCAAATAAAATAAATCGCTTACTTTTAGTTACAGTGCTGTCAAATTATTATGAATTCATTATACTTTATAAGCACTAGAATGATATTCATTTTTGTAAATTTATTTCGCATCTAGCTCACTTCCGCATGAAAGTATGGCGGATCGGTCGTAGAGTACGCCAAGATAATTCTGCGCGCGGCCAAAATTGGGAACTAATTCAATGCTGATAGAGAACTCGTAATGCTACCAACATAACGTACGTAGCGCTGCTACTCGCGCGCATAATCTCTCGTTCGCTCGTCGTGCTGATCACAGATAGAGTTGCCATGGGCGTGAAAATACTAGTTATTATCGTAACGCAACTGTTACAGAATATCGGTATCGATATGCAATGTATTGTTTCGCGTTAACACATACATACCAAGTAGATAAGTGCTAATTTGTATTTGTATATTTTCTGTAAATAAACGAACATGTATATAAAATTGAGTTAATATGTACAGTCCTATAATTTGTAGTTAATTTTTCTACATAAATACTAATACTAAATATATTTTAATACATAAAGAATTAGATTTTGTTAATCTCACAATAAATGACAAAGATAAACCTTGTCAAAGTTCGGGAGTAGGGAGTTATACTTTTCTTTTTTATTTTTGCTTTTCGCGGAGATGATTTACATAAGACAAAATGTTTGGAACGTGCGTTGTACGGGCCCACGTCCGCGCCCGTCCTGAGCCCGCCCTGTCTTTAATCATACCTCAACGAGCTATATCATTACCAATTTTAAAATCATTGTTTTGAATAAATATTTAGTGCTACTTAATTGACATCAGAAAAAAATCGTGTCAAATATTATTTAATAATTATCTATCTAACGGACTAATTATATTTTTTTGTCATCAAGCTAATTATACCTTTTACAAAAAAATCTTCTAGACATTCTCAAAAAATCTTTTTACTAAGATTTTTCCCAAAATATCAATATTTATTAAAAAAAAACGACCTCTGCAAATATGCCTAAAATTCTGATATTATATTCTAAAAAGTCGACAGAGACACCGAAAAAATACCGTTTAAAATTCTGGATTCTCATCACACTGGCACAAGACATGTACTGTACGTAGTATTATTATATCTTCTTTGATACATGTTAAGCTACTAAGAATATTGTGATAAACTTTTAGAACCTCCTTTTTGCGTCAAGGGTTAAAAATATTTTTTTGCAATTATTCGGAAACATTGCCAGAAACAGTTATGAAAACCAGTAACGATCCCGCAACCGCTATTTAACCGGTGAGGGGCCTCACTAGCGTAGGTGTATGAAATATGAAATTAGGGACTTCCCTCAGTTGGCCATCTGTCGGTGCGTTTAGAACGTGATTTACTTAATCGTTAATTACTAGGTATAATTATCTTTTGTTTAAATTATGGGAGGATTTTACAAATATACATAATCGTGTGTGTGCGTGTTCATATTACTGGATACTTGAACAATATGTAGAAAATTAAGGGAATTTCGTAACAGTGCCGTGTTTTGGTTATGTTCTACGTAGGTAAATGAGTGATTTCATCGAAATAAGTGTATGTACGATTGTATGTGAAACCTGCAGCGGCTAGTACATCGTATCAGTACTCACAAAACTTCTTGGTAAGTCAGAATTACAATTCATACGGTCGACATGGGTCGTTGACAACCATAGGCGTTCTACACACAAATACCCGTGTAGCGTTCGTGCGTATGTGTAGTGTCTGTGAGTAAAATGTACTGTTGTGTGCGTAAGACAGCAGATTTTGTATGAAGAATCGCGGAGTGTCCGGGCTGTGATATAGGGTCATATAGGGGGTGGTTCAAAACCTCTGGGAAAAATCTGAAATTGGAAAAAAGTCGTACCCTGATGGTGAGATGCCCTCGTATCTCGAAAACGATAAATAATTTTACTAAAGCAGTTGAACTAAAAATTGTCAAAACCCTGGGACCTTTTTGGAGAATTGAAAAAAAACATGGCCGCCGAACAAAAAAACATGGCCGCCATACAAAATTGAAACGTCAATAGCTCGGAAACGGTAAAACTTTAATAACAAGTGTTTGACCAAATGTCATAGGGAATCGAGAGATCTACCTGGTGGGGTCGATGAAAATTCAAGATGGCGGATTCAAAATGGCCGCCATTTTTCAAAATGGTCCGAGGGGGCTGATTTTTTGCATCCGGGGGTTTTTGGGGTCCCTGATTTCATTGATGAAAAAAAAATTTGAAAAAGTTTTTTTTTAAAGATGGCCGCCATACATTTTTTATTTTTCATCTTTAGACGATTGTTTTGAGGAAACTATTTGCAATGACAATAAACCGATGGCAGATTCGTATAAAGATGGAATGATGATTTTAGGATTAAATGGTGAAACCTCCGAAGGTCAACTCCTGGTATTGGACCCCCAATGGATCTCGAAAACGGTGGGGCTTAGAGATGTACCTTCCTCACAAAATATTGAGTACTACCTTGGTACTCTTTGGAACAATAAAAAAAAATATGGGTCCCATACAAAAAAAAATGGCCGCCATACAAATTGGACGTTTTACTTAGGCACGCCATACATTGCCTCTTTGACTCATTTAGATCGTTGTTTTATGCAGATTCGTATAAAGATAGAAAAATGATTTTAGGATTAAATGGTGAAACCTCCGAAGGTCAACTCCTGGTATTGGACCCCCAATGGATCTCGAAAACGGTGAAGCTTAGAGATGTACTTTCTTCACAAAATATTGAGTGCTACCTTGGTTCTTTTTGGAACAATTAAAAAAAACATGGGTCCTATACAAAAAAAAAATGGCCGCCATACAAATTGGACGTTTTACTTAGGCACGCCATACATTGCCTCTTTGACTCATTTAGATCGTTGTTTTGAGGAATCCATTAGCAATGACAAAAAACTTAATGCAGATTCGTATGAAGATGGAATAATGATTTAAAGAAAAAATGGTGAAACTTCCGAAGGTCATCTCCTGGTATTGGACCTCCAACGGATCTCGGAAACGGTGGGGTTTAGAGATGTACTTTCCTCACAAAATATTGAGTACTACCTTGGTACTTTTTGGAACAATTAAAAAAAACATAGCTCCCATACAAAAAAAAAATGGCCGCCATACAAATTAGACGTTTTACTTAGATACGCCATACATTGCATTTTTCATTTATTTAGATGGTTGTTTGGAGGAAACCATATGAGATAAGGAAAAATTGAATATAAGGATGATCGATGGAAACAATGGTGAAATCTCGGAAGGTTGACTCCTGGACCTGGACCCTCAAGGGATCTTGAAAACGGTGGGGTTTAGAGATGTACTTTCTTTACGAAATATTGAGTACTACCTTGGTACTCTTTGGAACAATTTAAAAAAATATGGCTCCCATACAAATAAAAAATGGCTGCCATACATTTTATTTTTCACTCGTATAGATAGTTGTTTTAAGGCAACTATAAGTGATGGGAAAAAACTGATTGTAGGTTCGTATAGAGATGACAAAATGAAAAAAAAAGAAGCCAGAATCTCGGAAGGTCAATTCTTCAACCTGAAGTCCTAAGGGATCTCAAAAACGATGGGGTTTAGAGATGTACTTTCTTTACAAAATATTAGGTACCACCTTGGTACAAAAGTCGTCATGGGTATCGTTTTCGGGGGTGGAGATTTCAAAAATGACATCCATTTTGACATTAAAGATGGCGGATGTCACTTTTTTGACAAAAGTCGTCATGGGTATCGTTTTCGAGGTTTTCGGGGGTGTAGATTTCAAAAATGACATCCATTTTGACATTAAAGATGGCGGATGTCACTTTTTTGCCAAAAGTCGTCATGGGTATCGTTTTCGAGGTTTTCGGGGGTGTAGATTTCAAATATGACATCCATTTTGACATTAAAGATGGCGGATGTCACTTTTTTGACAAAAGTCGTCATGGGTATCGTTTTCGAGGTTTTCGGGGGTGTAGATTTCAAAAATGACATCCATTTTGACATTAAAGATGGCGGATGTCACTTTTTTGACAAAAGTCGTCATGGGTATCGTTTTCGAGGTTTTCGGGGGTGTAGATTTAAAAAATGACATCCATTTTGACATTAAAGATGGCGGATGTCACTTTTTTGACAAAAGTCGTCATGGGTATCGTGTTCGAGGTTTTCGGGGGTGTAGATTTCAAAAATGACATCCATTTTGACATTAAAGATGGCGGATGTCACTTTTTTGACAAAAGTCGTCATGGGTATCGTTTTCGAGGTTTTCGGGGGTGTAGATTTCAAAAATGACATCCATTTTGACATTAAAGATGGCGGATGTCACTTTTTTGACAAAAGTCGTCATGGGTATCGTTTTCGAGGTTTTCGGGGGTGTAGATTTCAAAAATGACATCCATTTTGACATTAAAGATGGCGGATGTCACTTTTTTGATAAAAGTCGTCATGGGTATCGTTTTCGAGGTTTTCGGGGGTGTAGATTTCAAATATGACATCCATTTTGACATTAAAGATGGCGGATGTCACTTTTTTGACAAAAGTCGTCATGGGTATCGTTTTCGAGGTTTTCGGGGGTGTAGATTTCAAAAATGACATCCATTTTGACATTAAAGATGGCGGATGTCACTTTTTTGACAAAAGTCGTCATGGGTATCGTTTTCGAGGTTTTCGGGGGTGTAGATTTCAAAAATGACATCCATTTTGACATTAAAGATGGCGGATGTCACTTTTTTGACAAAAGTCGTCATGGGTATCGTTTTCGAGGTTTTCGGGGGTGTGGATTTCAAAAATGACATCCATTTTGACATTAAAGATGGCGGATGTCACTTTTTTGACAAAAGTCGTCATGGGTATCGTTTTCGAGGTTTTCGGGGGTGAAGATTTCAAAAATGACATCCATTTTGACATTCAAGATGGCAGATGTCACTTTTTTGACAAAAGTCGTCATGGGTATCGTTTTCGAGGTTTTCGGGGGTGAAGATTTCAAAAATGACATCCATTTTGACATTAAAGATGGCGGATGTCACTTTTTTGACAAAAGTCGTCATGGGTATCGTTTTCGAGGTTTTCGGGGGTGTAGATTTCAAATATGACATCCATTTTGACATTAAAGATGGCGGATGTCACTTTTTTGACAAAAGTCGTCATGGGTATCGTTTTCGAGGTTTTCGGGGGTGTAGATTTCAAAAATGACATCCATTTTGACATTAAAGATGGCGGATGTCACTTTTTTGACAAAAGTCGTCATGGGTATCGTTTTCGAGGTTTTCGGGGGTGTAGATTTCAAAAATGACATCCATTTTGACATTAAAGATGGCGAATGTCACTTTTTTACCAAAAGTCGTCATGGGTATCGTTTTCGAGGTTTTCGGGGGTGTAGATTTCAAAAATGACATCCATTTTGACATTAAAGATGGCGGATGTCACTTTTTTGACAAAAGTCGTCATGGGTATCGTTTTCGAGGTTTTCGGGGGTGTAGATTTCAAAAATGACATCCATTTTGACATTAAAGATGGCGAATGTCACTTTTTTACCAAAAGTCGTCATGGGTATCGTTTTCGAGGTTTTCGGGGGTGTAGATTTCAAAAATGACATCCATTTTGACATTAAAGATGGCGGATGTCACTTTTTTGCCAAAAGTCGTCATGGGTATCGTTTTCGAGGTTTTCAGGGGTGTAGATTTCAAAAATGACATCCATTTTGACATTAAAGATGGCGGATGTCACTTATTTGACAAAAGTCGTCATGGGTATCGTTTTCAAGGTTTTCAGGGGTGTAGATTTCAAAAATGGCATCCATTTTGAAATTCAAGATGGCGGATGTCTCATTTTTGCAAAAAGTCGTCATGGATGTCGTTTTCTAAGTTTTTAGGGTCGTTAAGTCATCGCCAGAGAAAAATGTACATAGAAAAACCCTCGCGGGCCGCATGCGGCCCGCGCAACGCCCAAAATACTAGTTACACTATATAAAGTTAAATTACCACTGACTGACTGACTGACTGACATAGAGAAATGTTTGGGACAACTGGGGGGTATGGGAGAAAAAGTGAATATAGGGTCATATAGGGGGTGGTTCAAAACCTCTGGGAAAAATCTGAAATTGGAAAAAAGTCGTACCCTGATGGTGAGATGCCCTCGTATCTCGAAAACGATAAACATTTTTACTAAGCAGTTGAACTAAAAATTGATAAAACCCTGGGACCTTTTTGGAGAATTGAAAAAAAACATGGCCGCCGAACAAAAAAACATGGCCGCCATACAAAATTGAAACGTCAATAGCTCGGAAACGGTAAAACTTTTATAACAAGCGTTCGACCAAATGTCATAGGGAATCGAGAGATCTACCTGGTGGGGTCGATGAAAATTCAAGATGGCGGATTCAAGATGGCCGCCATTTTTCAAAATGGTCCAAGGGGGCTGATTTTTTGCATCCGGGGGTTTTTGGGGTCCCTGATTTCATTGACGAAAAAAAATTTTGAAAAAGTTTTTTTTTAAAGATGGCCGCCATACATTTTTTATTTTTCATCTTTAGACGATTGTTTTGAGGAAACTATTTGCAATGACAATAAACCGATGGCAGATTCGTATAAAGATGGAATAATGATTTTAGGATTAAATGGTGAAACCTCCGAAGGTCAACTCCTGGTATTGAACCCCCGATGGATCTCGAAAACGGTGCGGCTTAGAGATGTACCTTCCTCACAAAATATTGAGTACTACCTTGGTACTTTTTGGAACAATTAAAAAAAACATGGGTCCCATACAAAAAAAAAAATGGCCGCCATACAAATTGGATGTTTTCCTTAGGCACGCCATACATTGCCTCTTTGACTCATTTAGATCGTTGTTTGGAGGAAACCATTAGCAATGACAAAAAGCTAAATGCAGATTCATATAAAGATAGAATAATGATTTAAGGAAAAAATGGTGAAACTTCCGAAGGTCATCTCCTGGTATTGGACCTCCAACGGATCTCGGAAACGGTGGGGTTTAGAGATGTACTTTCTTCACAAAATTTTGAGTACTACCTTGGTACTTTTTGGAACAATTAAAAAAAACATAGCTCCCATACAAAAAAAAAAATGGCCGCCATACAAATTAGACGTTTTACTTAGATACGCCATACATTGCATTTTTCATTAATAAAAAATGAAGGAAACCATATGAGATAAGGAAAAATTGAATACCTATAAGGATGATCGATGGAAACAATGGTGAAATCTCGGAAGGTTGACTCCTGGACCTGGACCCTCAAGGGATCTCGAAAACGGTGGGGTTTAGAGATGTACTTTCTTTACGAAATATTGAGTACTACCTTGGTACTTTTTGGAACAATTAAAAAAAACATGGCTCCCATGCAAATAAAAAATGGCCGCCATACATTTTATTTTTCACTCGTATAGATAGTTATTTTAAGGAAACTATAAGTGATGGGAAAAAACTGATTGTAGGTTCGTATAGAGATGACAAAATGAACAAAAAAAAGAAGCCCGAATCTCGGAAGGCCAATTCTTCAACCTGAAGTCCTAAGGGATCTCAAAAACGATGGGGTTTAGAGATGTACTTTCTTTACAAAATATTAGGTACCACATTGGTACAAAAGTCGTCATGGGTATCGTTTTCGGGGTTTTCGGGGGTGGAGATTTCAAAAATGACATCCATTTTGACATTAAAGATGGCGGATGTCACTTTTTTGCCAAAAGTCGTCATGGGTATCGTTTTCGAGGTTTTCGGGGGTGTAAATTTCAAAAATGACATCCATTTTGACATTAAAGATGGCGGATGTCACTTTTTTTCAAAAAATCGTCATGGGTATCGTTTTCGGGGTTTTCGGGGGTGGAGATTTCAAAAATGACATCCATTTTGACATTAAAGATGGCGGATGTCACTTTTGTGCCAAAAGTCGTCATGGGTATCGTTTTCGAGGTTTTCGGGGGTGTAGATTTCAAAAATGACATCCATTTTGACATTAAAGATGGCGGATGTCACTTTTTTGCCAAAAGTCGTCATGGGTATCGTTTTCGGGGTTTTCGGGGGTGGAGATTTCAAAAATGACATCCATTTTGACATTAAAAATGGCGGATGTCACTTTTTTGACAAAAGTCGTCATGAGTATCGTTTTCGGGGTTTTCGGGGGTGGAGATTTCAAAAATGACATCCATTTTGACATTAAAGATGGCGGATGTCACTTTTTTAAAAAAATCGTCATGGGTATCGTTTTCGGGGTTTTCGGGGGTGGAGATTTCAAAAATGACATCCATTTTGACATTAAAGATGGCGGATGTCACTTTTTTGACAAAAGTCGTCATGGGTATCGTTTTCGAGGTTTTCGGGGGTGTAGACTTCAAATATGACATCCATTTTGACATTAAAGATGGCGGATGTCACTTTTTTGCCAAAAGTCGTCATGGGTATCGTTTTCGAGGTTTTCGGGGGTGTAGATTTCAAAAATGACATCCATTTTGACATTAAAGATGGCGGATGTCACTTTTTTGCCAAAAGTCGTCATGGGTATCGTTTTCGAGGTTTTCAGGGGTGTAGATTTCAAAAATGACATCCATTTTGACATTAAAGATGGCGGATGTCACTTTTTTGACAAAAGTCGTCATGGGTATCGTTTTCGGGGTTTTCGGGGGTGGAGATTTCAAAAATGACATCCATTTTGACATTAAAGATGGCGGATGTCACTTTTTTGACAAAAGTCGTCATGGGTATCGTTTTCGGGGTTTTCGGGGGTGGAGATTTCAAAAATGACATCCATTTTGATATTAAAGATGGCGGATGTCACTTTTTTGCCAAAAGTCGTCATGGGTATCGTTTTCGAGGTTTTCGGGGGTGTAGATTTCAAAAATGACATCCATTTTGACATTAAAGATGGCGGATGTCACTTTTTTGCCAAAAGTCGTCATGGGTATCGTTTTCGAGGTTTTCAGGGGTGTTGATTTCAAAAATGACATCCATTTTGACATTAAAGATGGCGGATGTCACTTTTTTCAAAAAATCGTCATGGGTATCGTTTTCGGGGTTTTCGGGGGTGGAGATTTCAAAAATGACATCCATTTTGACATTAAAGATGGCGGATGTCACTTTTTTGACAAAAGTCGTCATGGGTATCGTTTTCGGGGTATTCGGGGGTGGAGATTTCAAAAATGACATCCATTTTGACATTAAAGATGGCGGATGTCACTTTTGTGCCAAAAGTCGTCATGGGTATCGTTTTCGAGGTTTTTGGGGGGTGTAGATTTCAAAAATGACATCCATTTTGACATTAAAGATGGTGATGTCACTTTTTTGACAATAGTCGTCATGGGTATCGTTTTCGGGGTTTTCGGGGATGGAGATTTCAAAAATGACATCCATTTTGACATTAAAGATGGCGGATGTCACTTTTTTGCCAAAAGTCGTCATGGGTATCGTTTTCGAGGTTTTCGGGGGTGTAGATTTCAAAAATGACATCCATTTTGACATTAAAGATGGCGGATGTCACTTTTTTGCCAAAAGTCGTCATGGGTATCGTTTTCGAGGTTTTCGGGGGTGTAGATTTCAAAAATGACATCCATTTTGACATTAAAGATGGCGTATGTCACTTTTTTGACAAAAGTCGTCATGGGTATCGTTTTCGAGGTTTTCAGGGGTGTAGATTTCAAAAATGACATCCATTTTGACATTCAAGATGGCGGATGTCACTTTTTTGACAAAAGTCGTCATGGGTATCGTTTTCGAGGTTTTCGGGGGTGAAGATTTCAAAAATGACATCCATTTTGACATTCAAGATGGCGGATGTCACTTTTTTGACAAAAGTCGTCATAGGTATCGTTTTCGAGGTTTTCGGGGGTGTAGATTTCAAAAATGACATCCATTTTGACATTAAAGATGGCGGATGTCACTTTTTTGACAAAAGTCGTCATGGGTATCGTTTTCGAGGTTTTCGGGGGTGTAGATTTCAAAAATGACATCCATTTTGACATTAAAGATGGCGGATGTCACTTTTTTGACAAAAGTCGTCATGGGTATCGATTTCGAGGTTTTCGGGGGTGGAGATTTCAAAAATGACATCCATTTTGACATTAAAGATGGCAGATGTCACTTTTTTGCAAAAAGTTATCCTGGATATCGTTTTCGAGATTTTTGGGGTTGTAAAGTCGTCACCACAGTAAATTCTACAAAAAAAAACCCTCGCGGGCCGCATGCGGCCCGCGCACCGCCCAAAATACTAGTTTATACTCTATAAAATTTAACTTGATCTCTGCGACAGCTGTCAGAAAAATCACGCCTATGAAGTCCTGAATATCTTAATAGTACAGACAGTACCTGTCAATGTCATACTTTATGGGCATGTCGATTAGTGATGGGCGACGAATGATCGTGACCACAGAGTTTTAGATAGAGTTTTAATTAAAATATCGATAGTTTATACTGACGATATTTTAAATAAAACTTAATTTATCATTAATTTTATTGTATATTTGAATATCATAACATTTTTACATGTGTAATTAAATTAAACCCGATTATATATTACATTAGCATCGATAATAGTGAAAAATGTCGCATAAATACTATCGTTACATTATTATGAGTATTTAATTAATATCATAACATTATTTACATGTGTACATACTTGATCTTAATTAATAGTAAGTCAATAAAATCCAATTTCTCACCTTCAACTACTCATTCGATTTCATTACAACATTGTTTGAAAATCGATTTTTACCACCACTATCTCAACTCTAAATATGTCAATATGTAACTGTCGCAGAGATCAAGTTAAATTTTATAGAGTATAAGAACTATCCTAAAGTCAAACAAGCGTCACTCGACAATAGTGATGGTATCAATAGGGCAGAGCTCGCTAGTTATCGTGGGTCGTGTGCCGTTCGCGTGTCTATTGTTATGATACACCCTAACTTTGTAGGGTGGTTTTTCCTATAAGGTCCTAACTAAGTATAAGCACAATAATATTATCTATACAGTAAGCCCGATTACAGAGGCGCCAGCGTAAATTTAATAGCAACGTAAAAAGCGTTCTCTCTATCGAATGTCTAAAATGAATAATATAATATATACTTTTAAAAAACTAAAAAACTCGTTTAGGAGATTTTTTTTTATAAATGCATTGTCCTTGCTCTTTGATAGGTGTGCAAAGTTTGAAGAAAATCTGATCCTTCAAAGTAGGGCAAAATCGAGCTCAAAGGGGTTGATTACAAGCAAAAATACCTACAAGCAAGCAAACAAGCAAACAAGCAAACAAGCAAACATACATACCATGATAAAATTTGTATGAGTCATCCGAGCCAAGGTAGCGCTCAGTAGTAAATTAAAGGTGGGTATAATTGTCCCCTTGTATCAGATGGTAATGTCAGATACCGTGACAGTGACGTATCGTGCGCGCGAGCGCGATGGCCTGGAAAAATTAATTGCGGCGGCCATTCCGCGATAACACTTGAATTTTAATTTACTACCTGTTTTTAAGCCACATTGGTAGAACAAAGACTAATAGAAAGAAGGATACAGGTAGCTCATATGTACTGTACTGTACCAGCCTTTTTAATAGTCCACTGCAGGACGTAGGCCTACCCACGAAGGGTGATTGGACCATATCCACCACGCTGGCCCAGGGCGGGTTGGTGGATTCACATACGCCATCGAATTTCTTCTACGGACGTATGCAGTTTGCCTCACGATGTTTTCCTTCACCGAAAAGCCAGTGGTGTGAAATTCCGTACATAAATTCCAAAGAATTCATTGGTACGGGACCGGGGATTCGAACCCACGACCTCACGATTATAAGGCGGGTGTCACTACCTCTTGACCACCATCTTGAGCTCATATATACAAATAAATAAATACACTCGTTTCCCTTAAGTTTGTGTATAAGAATGTTATTCTGTTCCCGTCTAACAGTCAACAGTCTACGTAGACCGATGACAATGCATTTATAAAAAAAAAAAACATTTCTAAGCGCGTTTTTTTAGTTTATTTTATCATTAATATTTTACTAGCTGCCCATCCCGGCTTCGCCCCGGTACGGACAGTTTTTAAAAGTATAATAAACAAAGGCCTATCTCTTAAGTTATACCAAACTGCACACAGTGTGCAAAATTTCGTTGAAATCGGTGCAGTAGTTTAGGAGTCCATCGCGAACAAACAAAACGTGACGCGTAATTTACATACAATGTGTTTGTCTCCCGGTGTCGGAGCCTTAAGCGGTGACATCTATGGCAAATTTTGAACAACTTTTACTGTGGGGTCAACTCTGAAAACGCAAAAAACAGCTTTTCCATACTTTTTGTCGAACGTCTATAAAAAAAAATTGTATGGATCAACAGTTTTTTTACGTTTTTACAGATGGTCCCATAGTAAAAGTTGTTCAAAATTTGTCATAGATGTCACCGCTTAAGCCTCCGATACCGGTAGACGAACACATTGTATATTAAGATTATATTTAAAATTTGACAGTAACATTTATAATTAAAGGTAGTATAGTGGTACCTGCCGAGTAACACCGCTTTACAATCTTAAGTCGTGGGTTCAAAACGATTCCGTACAAATGAGTTTGGAACTAATGTACCGAAGTTCAAACCACTACATTGGCTTTACGACGAAGGAAAACATTGTGACTATTGTGAGGCAATCTGCGTACGTCAATAGTCATTCGAAGGCCTATGTGAATCCACCAACCCGCACTGGACCAGCGTGGTGGATATTTATTTAATTATTTATTTCGTACACAAAACAGAATACAGTCAATAAAATATGCTTAAATATTGTAGTGATAAGAACTATGAGCTAAACCATATTCCAAAACATGTGAACACATCATGATTATTATAACAGTACTTAAGTATTTGATAAAATACAATTGATATTAAGTAGGTTAATACATCAACAAACTAATTTAATTATTATAACTACATTCACGGTGAACCGTGAATGCAATCCTCCTCACGTCTCTTTTAAATTTTGGTAAATTTGAATCGAAAATGTCTATTGCGTTATGGTGGATCTTAAGAATTTCGTTGAACTGGCGACACATTCTAATGACTGGATTGTAAAAAGAAGTATTGTTCTTATAGACGCGCAGGTAAAAGGTTTTAGGTTTAATGTAATAGCTGATTCGGACTTTAGGAGTAACATTGAAATCTTTGATATGATATGGCCTAATCACTCTTTGTGAGATAGGCTTACAGCTACTTATAATGTTGGTAGGTACATGGCAGTAATTAGGGTTAACAACACAAAAACAAATAAAATAAACTAAATACAAATACCTATTACAAACGTGATTCGAACGTTCTACAGCTAATTTCAAAGCATTCTTCACCCAATAGGGGCGTTATCCCTAACTTTGAGAAACACTACCCGCTATTCGAAACTCAAAATAGAAGCGTTTGAAACTCAATCACTGGTTCAATTAACGCTCAAACGTCGAGTGACCCGATCGATGATCCGATTTATATTATCGATATCAGAATTATCGATAAGTTCCTGCACTACGTAGTTTATTGATAGTGTTGTTGGATCTTCTGTTTTATTTATTAATTTGTTTCTAATGTTTTTTTTTTAATTTCGAATAGGTTCGCGTTTGACTACACACTGCCTGATGTTAAGTAGATGTGCGGTCTAGGGTGTAACACGCTTACCTAGAAGATACCTATTTACTCGGGATTTGAAGACACCCACGTGGTACTTTAACGGGAAGACAGACCCAGGCAAAGCATTCCACATTCCGGCTGTTCGTATGAGGAATGAGGATTCGAAACGCTTGGTTCTAACTCGCGGAATGTCCACCATAAAAGGGTGGCGCTTCGGTCGCGTCTGTCTAGCCGTACTTTTTACGCTGCTATTTAATTTACGCTGGCGCCTCTGTAATCGGTCTTCTTATTAATCGATTAGTTGACTATTTAATTGATTGAACATTACAAGATATAAAGGACATGTTTTTTTTTTAAATAAAATCATCATTAAATCTACTTTTCAAGATTTTTATTGTCCAGCGTCCCCATCGTTGATCCGATTTTTATTATCGATACGAATATCGAAATTATCGATAAGTTCTTCACTGTCTAGCGAGATGTTGCTTGCATTGTAGCAAAGAAGATATAATAATACTACGATTGTAGTTTTCTCGAAAGTAAGTAATGAAACCAAAGTCAAATGAAAGTTTAATGTTCTAACTTCTAAGCAAATTATGTTTAATAATGTAGTATAATAACTTGTCTAAAACTTATTCCTAATAAGTGAATATCTTCCAAATTGTACGACTCCACGTAAGCAAGATCCACCTAACCTAACCAAACCAAATATACAGGGTTATTTCTAATCAATTAGCATCCTATTAGGGGATTTTTCTGTACATCAAAACTAAAAACTTTTGTTCTACGACTCAGTACGAAGTTCTCCGGGTCAGCTAGTTTTTCACATTTGTTACAGTTATCGATATAATTCTAGGCCGATTATTATCGACAAAGTCGCATCACTAGAGCTTGATTGGAAACTCTATACACGATAGAGGTAATTGGTCATTATGGAGGAGCTTTTGAATGGAAATGAAAAACAAAAATGTGCTTATCGACGTTTAAACAAACTACCTATTACTACATAATTTAATACCTATAAGTACCTTAATTTCGACCATTAAAAGGCAATAATTAATTGCCAAGCGACATTTTGGGAGATATTGATAATGAAATCAATTGATTTCAACAATATTAATATTATACGAGGTGCATTCAATAAGTACCTAGCCTTATCGCCAGAGGGCGCTGTAGTTTCAAAAGAGTTTTACCACAGTGTAGCACATTCTTTTTTAATTATTTTTTCAAATTCTCATTCCAATCCCTTCATTTGTTTTAATTTGACAACTTATGGAAGCGAACGTATCGATCGGTTTTACAAAAATGGAAAAAGAGCAATATCGTTCGGTGATTAGATTCCTATTTTTGGAAGGGAAAACGCGCATCGAAATCAAAGAGCGCTTGGATGCCGTGTACGGTGACTCTTCTCCATCGATGGCCACAGTCAAGAATTGGTTCAACGAGTTTGCACGTGGCCGTACGTCGGTTTTTGATGAACCACGTCCAGGTGCACCGAAAACAGTTGCTACAGAGGAAAACATTAAAAAAATCCATGATCTCGTATTGGCAGATCGCCGATTGAAGGTTCGGGAGCTAGCTGAGACTGTAGGCATTTCAGAAGGAACAGTGTATCATATTCTTCACGAGGAACTCGGCATGAGAAAGCTGTCGGCGGGATGGGTGCCGCGTTTACTCGTACCACCAAATATCGCATAAATATTTATAGAAACAACATCAAAGAGCCTCTGGCCTCTGGCCTCACGCCTGGTTCGATTCCCACCCAGGGAACCCACCCAGGTGTTTGTTCTGTGTCTGGGTGTGATTATTTATATATTAAGTATGTATTTAAAAATATGTATCACTACATAGTTGACTGCCTCGGTGGCTCAGTGGTTAGTGACCCTAATCAAAGATCAAAGAGGCGTGGGTTCGATCCCCACCCAGGGCAAATATTTATGTGATGAACATAAATGTTTGCACTGTGTCTGGGTGTTATTTAGTTACTACCTAGGTATATAAGTATGTATTTAAAAATAAGTATATGTAGTATATCAGTCTCTGGCAGCCATTTCACAAGCTTTGCTTAGTTTGGGTGGTTAGATGTCCCAAAAAAATATATACAAAAATATATATAGTGTAAATATGTATAAACTGTCCCTATGAATGCTTATATCTTTTAAACTACGCAACGGATTCGGATGCGGTTTTTTAATAGATGGAGTGATTTAGAGGAAGGTTTGTATTATGTATACACCTGTGCGAAGCCGGGCGGGTCGCTAGTATGTGGTAAATAAGTCTCTGTATGTATGTAGTAAGCAGTCAAATGACAAGCTTTGATTAGTTTGGTGTCAGAGATCGTGTGTAAGATGTGTAAAATGTCTCCTAATTTGAATTGTATCGAAATCGGCTCAGCCTTCTTCGATAAATCATCCATATTCATATTATTTATTGGTATCATAAATATAAAAGATACACGTCACTAACTTATTACAATTACATTCATTATTATTAAAATAATAATATTTTGCTTATAATAATAACCTTTTGTTATGTAGCAAATTATTAAATTAAATTGAATTAATTATAGGTAAAAAGCAGTGGTGGCCTAGAGGTAGTGACACCCGCCTTACAATCGTGAGGTCGTGGGTTCAAATCCCGGTCCTGTACCAATGAGTTCTTTGGAATTTATGTACGGAATTTCACACCACGGGCTTTTCGGTGAAGGAAAACATCGTGAGGCAACCTGCATATGTCCGTAGAAGAAATTCGATGGCGTATATGAATCCACCAACCCGCACTGGGCCAGCGTGGTGGATATGGCCCAATCACCCTTCGTGGGTAGGCCTACGTCCTGCAATGGACTATTCAAAGGCTGATACAGTACAGTACAGTACATCCATGTACATACTCGTATGTACATGGATGTCGCATCGATTCCTGCAAACTACGCGAATTCTGTACCCGGTAAAAGTCGGTGGTGCCAGCATTTTTTGCGAAAAACAATTATTACCCTTTGGGTACGGAACCCTGAAAAAATCGACCTCGTCATCATCCTTTAAACTCTTATTCCAATGTCGTAGTTCACACAGAATTCGGTCTCCCCGCGAAACGTCTAATTTAATGGGAAACTTCCGAAGTGCCCGCGACGGATTCTTTCAAAGTAAGATTTATGTAGCTGGCATACTTCGAACAGGAATTTTGATATTACACCGGACTTAAGGGTCTTTGACGAAATTTCCGGAAAAATATTTTACGGAAAGCTATTCCTTGTCGAAGGTATAAAAATTTATAGGTAAAGGGATTGGAAGAAACTGAGTTAGATAACATTGTAATAATTATTTTATTAAAAAATGGCATAATAACCGACTTCATTGGTTGCCATTTGCAATCAACGAACAAAATTCGAAATTCGAAGCCGTTTAGTGTACTGTAAGGTGGCCTAGTGGTAATGACACCCGCCTTACAATCGTGAGGTCGTACGTTCAAATCCCGATCCCGTACCAATGAGTTCTTTGGAATTTATGTACGGAATTTCACACCACGGGCTTTTCGGTGAAGGAAAACATCGTGAGGCAACCTGCATACGTCCGTAGAAGAAATTCGATGGCGTATGTGATTCCACCAACCCGCAATGGGCCAGCGTGGTGGATATGGCCCAATCACCCTTCGTGGGTAGGTCTACGTTCTGCAGTGGACTATTAAAAAGGCTGGTATAGTAGTATACAGTATATTCAATTGTTACCATAAGTAGATTATTTTTATTTTGTTTGACTTTAACTAAAGAAATCTTTAAAATGTACCATGTACCCTGTGTTTTATTGAAAATCCTGAGATATCACGAGATTTGCAAAATCCGGCCGCAATCCTGAGAAAAGTCGAAAAATCCTGAAATCTACGGACAAATCCTGAGATATGGTAACCCTAGGCGTAGCCGATTATCAGGTGGAACAACAATATTTCGTACTTACATTAAACACAATTAAAAAGAATTGTCGCTTTTTTCCAAAATAAATCACACACACAAACACAGCTTTTTCACAAATAATAAATAGTTTTACAACTGTCAAATTCGTTTTTTTAAACGCAATAAATAATTGAAAAACGTTCGTCTAAACTTTTTACTTTTTAATATTAAAAAAATCTAAACACTCATAATTATAAGTTTTTACACTGAATTTAGTTTTAGGACCTAAAGTTTTATTACGGATCTTATTTAACTTATATTAAACTATAATTTTTAATAAAATAAAATTGTTTTGCTTAAGTTTATTTCACATCAATAATTACAATTATTATGAAGTCATTTATTCATTAATTTAAATAACATTAATAGGTATTTAGAACTTTTCACTGATTTTTTTATAAAGCGACAACAAAAGAATAAGAAAGATTCTCCTTTTTTTTTTTTAAACAACAAAATGATACCCGCCTCACGACTATTTCTCTTGCCGGTCACCCTTCAACTAACTCCGACACTAGGGGCGACAAGTCAGCCCCGCTATACAAGCAAATACGTCACACGATCAACTTCATAACAATTTGGGGTCGGACAAATAACATGATTAAAGATTATAGACTAAAAATAAATCATTACTTCTTCTTCTTCTTAGTTTTGGTGTCGCATTTTTGTGCATTTGCCAGTGTCATGTATTAAGTTTTAATAATTTTTGATAATATTTTATCAAAATAGTCACTGTCGTAGTCTCGTCATAGTCCAATAAAGTCACTGTCAAGTCCAATCATAGTCCCAGTCATACCTCAGTAAAGCAGTGGAGACTTTACTAGAGGCGTCTATGGAGTTTTGGTAACAACAGGGAACAACATGATACGTCACATTATATCACTTGCCTACGTAAATGAACGTAAATCAGCTCATAATCAACGAAATACCACAATTTTTCTCTAATTATCACTGATAAAAACACAAGTTTTACAAATTAGTACAATGAGGCGACATGATTTTTCCGCGTTCTCGCCAAAAACATAAATCATTACAAAAATATAACTTTTTAAAAATACAAGCTTTTGAGATCCTGGATATCGTGGAGCAGCAGAATGCTAGCAAAGACAAATAAAACGAGCCCAAACACGACGTATCTTGTGTAGTACAAGTAAGCGTTCATATGACCACCTTCCGACTCCATCATCAGATCAGCTACATAGTACCATATTAGATAGAAAACCTCTTTATTGATTCACATTCACACACACATATAACAGAAAATAGATGCTAAAACATTTGATCTGATCTCTTTTTCTTCTTTCATCTGATTTCTTCCTTGATTACTCCAATGTCACGCGATATAATTTACATAATAATATACTTACTTGTAAAATTTCAGCTCCACCCGAAACCGGGAAGTTGGTCAAAGGAGACGTCCATAAGTGGTATTATTATTCAGAGAAAAATCGAACCAAGATGATATATACATCATTTGAAAGCTTGTTTTATGGGTTTCCCAAAAATATTTAGTTTAGATTTTTTCACCCCTACATTTTTAAATGCGAAAAATAAATTGTATGAAAAATAACAATACAGCTTATTATTTTTTCTAGTTTAGCAATAATAAAGTGTTTCTATTGTTATTTTACTTGCATTCGTAGCTGATTATTCCATATTCATATCTTAATTTGCTAAAATTAAATATTATAATCTACCAGTGTGACCAGTTAGTAGGTACAATGTGACAAAAAACACTTCTAATTGATAATAATGCTTCCATTTAACAATAATGGAGGTTACTTAATCAGGGTTGCTAGAGATAAACTACCTATTGAGCCAAATATATTTATTTATCCTAATAGCATTTTTTTGGTTTTAACTGCTGTAATAGACTCGGAAAAATATGAACTTTCTCGAAATGTAACAAGTGTTGTGGTTAGAATTTTTGATTATTATTATACCAGCCTCCCAGCGACCTTCAAGAAGACACCTAATCGTACAAAATGAAATGTCGCCGACCAATATCAACCAATCTTAGATAGATACACCAATATAGCAACTAGTCTTCATTAGACTGGCGTTGCGGTCGCGTCTCAAAGCAACGAGGTAAATATGGTGAACTGTGTCATTCTATCTTGCCGAAATTACTCGGTTTCAAAAGAAATAACGAAAGGCATTGTCACATTCCACCGGTAAGTAATAAATATCTTTCTATGTGATTTACAAGCAAAAGCAAAATATTGAAAATGAAATCATTTGACAATGTAAACAGAGTGGAAAATTTATCTATGGTCAGTTAGGAATGTCGGATAATGTATGAGATCGAATATAGACTCGTCAAATCGATTAACTTTAAGGTCAAAATTGATTTTTACCCGGACGGCCGGTCATGTAAAGGAATAAGGTCGCAAGGTCAATGTGGGTCGAACTACGAGTACTAGTTTTAGATCGATTTAACAATATGGATGCAGAATCACGTGATGTGTTCACATTTTTAACCGATTTAAAAAAGGAAAGAGAGAATATGTTCGTCTGTATGTATTTTTTTAGGTTTACGAATGAAATAATGTTTTTTTTTTACTTCTGGAAGAGAAAAGATCGAATTTAGCGGTACTTAAGGCTGTCAGCTGTTATTTAATAGTGTTATTGACTTTTGTTTATAACTTCTGGAATAAACGATAAAAACGTATTTATAATTACCAAAGTCCACCTATTAAAGAGTCAAGATGTGAATAGATTAATCGAAATTTCAGCCAGCCGGACTTATCATGTGATAAGACATGACGTTATCCTAGACTCGAATCAATTTAGGAATCGATTCTTTTCATCGTGTATTTTGAAATCCCTATTTCAAGTGGCAAGTTCACTCAAAAGTTGTCTATGGTACAAATTGTATTTTTCACATTTTTAAGTCTAGGTTTGTATGAAGAGGCTCCTTCTGTGCCCTGTGTAATAGGGCCTATTCTGTGCAGCCTCCATACATTTTGTGGACATGACCTTTAACTTGCAAGATTCATTGTCGTGGCATTTACAACTGAGTGGCTCTAATGACACGTTAAATAGGCATGACTGGGTATTAATATTACTTTTAATAACTGGGTATTAATTTTTAATATTAATCATTATTATAATAAGTCCGTGTCACGTATTTTTTCTTTTGTCAAGCAAACAACAAATGACAAAGATAAACCTTGTCAAAGTTTGGGAGTGGGGGTCGTGACGTCACCTCTCTTACAGAAGTCTATACATTTGTATGGCACTTGTGACGTCATGCGGAACTTTGACAGGCTATATCTTCATCAGTTTTTGTTTGATTGGCAAAAGAAAAAATACGTGTCTCATATTTTTTGATGGTGTATCTGACGGACTTATGTTTTTTTAGTCATCACTATTGAGTAGGCTCCGGTTGTTTTAAGCGTTTAGCCATGTCAGGCGGCTTAAAAACTCTGACACCAAGACCACCCACCACTATAAAGTAAGCTTGTATGGTCACCCGGCCTATTCGAACTTACTTTAAAGGTTAAAAATACAAGAGTACCTACCTCCCTCTGAGATCTGCTAATAGCTTATAGTTCACCCCTATTTTTTTAAAATTAGGGTGGCAATATGCAGAGGGTAGTTAATCTAATCATTTTAATTATATTCCAACCAGGACACGCCTTAGTTTAGTACTTTTAAATTGATTTTTAATTTGGGAATGGTGGTGTGAGATTTTTAAGTGTTGTTTTTTTTTTGGCGTGGCATGATTTGACATTTGCTAGTATTAAGTATGAGGTTTCGTACATATTGTACCTATGTACTTACGAGTATTATGGACTATTAAGCTGGAAACATACTATCGGACGCGGCTTACGGACGCGACTGACAGACGCGACTGATAGGTATCTAGACTATGAAAGTACACTGAGCCGTGCACACTATCTGACATAAGTCGCGGACGTCACATTCAGACGACCTTGAGTGTTCGGACGTCCGAGAGCGATCTGGCACACCGGATGTCATAAGACTGTGCACATTGCTAAGTCGCGGCTGTCAGCCGCGTCCGATAGTATGTTTCCGGCTTCAAAGTTATTAACCGAATACAATGAAAAATTTAGGAATTTCTTTTGAAATCTATGTTGTTCTGTTATTGTTTTGATTTTGGCGTGGCATGATTAAGACATTTGCTAATATAAAAAAAATGAGATTTCCCAAGTGTCCTAAGTATTATTCCTACCTACTTACTTAGTAAAGACAATACGAATGACGACTAATAAAATATAATTAGTCCGTCAGATAGACCATCAAAAAATGTTAGACACGTATTTTTTCGTTGGTCAATTAAACAAAAATTTACGAAGATATACCCCGCCAAAGTACCTCATGACGTCACAAGTGCCATATAAATGCATGGACTTCTGTAAGAGAATAGCCCGTCAAAGTACCGTAAGACGTCACAAGTGCCATACATATGTATAGACTTCTGTAAGAGAGGTGACGTCACGACCCCCACTCCCAAACTTTGACAAGGTTTATCTTTGTCATCTGTTGTTTGATCGACAAAAGAAAAAATACGTGTCCAATATTTTTTGATAATCTAACTCACAGATAAATTATATTATTGATATTTTACCCAGTCACCATGCCTATTAACAAGTAGCCTTTTATGGTGGACATTCCGCGCGTTAGAACCAAGCGTTTCGAATCCTCATTCCTCATACGAACAGCCGGAATGTGGAACGCTTTGCCTGGGTCTGTCTTCCCGTTAAAGTACAACGTGGGTGTCTTCAAATCCCGAAACCGCACATTTGCTCAACATCAAGAAAGAAAGAAAGAAAGAAATACCGTTTATTTCGTGACATACATGAACAAATATAAACAACAAACAAGAGTAACAGTGGTTAAGCAGTAAGTGCACATCAGGCAGTATGTAGTCAAACGCAAACCTGCACTGTACTGTACCAGCCTTTTTAATAGTCCACTAAAAGACGTAGGCCTACCTACGAGAATTTCTTCTACAGTTGTATGCAGGTTGCCTCACGATGTTTTCCTTCACCGAAAAGCCAGTGGTGTGAAATTCCGTACATAAATTACAAGGAATTCATTGGTACGGGACCGGGATTTGAACCCGCGACCTCACGATCGTAAGGCGAGTATCATGACCACCATGGCATCGAAGGATTGCGTTATTTGAAATTAAAAAAAAGTATTGTTAAAAGGTTTAAACCTAATGCAGCATAAAGTACCTTCAGTTTTGTGTTTTGATTTTTCAGAAATTTTATTCAAGATTCCTTCAAAACAAAAATTTGAAACTTAGCAATTTCGTTCCAAATATTTAAAGTTTCATCTTCTGGGAAAAGAAAACCACTAAAATAAGAAGAGGGTAGTTTTTAAGTGAAAACGCGGAGTCCGAGAGAAATTCGGTGGAAAATAACAAGAACTAACATTTAAGTGTCCATAGATATATTTTATTAGTAAGGAGTGGGTAAGTGTGACTTATATACAGGGTTATTTCTAATCAATTAGCATCCTTCTAGGGGCTTATTCTGTACATCAAAACTAACAACTTTTGTTCAACGACTTTCGAATAAACATTAAAATAAACTTTTGCATAAACATTCCCCTTATATCACTATATTAAAAAAACCGCATCAAAATCAGTTGCAAAGTTTCAAAGATATAAGCATACATAGGAACAGATAGACAGGGATGCGACTTTGTTTTATACTATGTAGTGATAGTGACGAATCATACTATACGTTTACTGAAATATAAAGTTTGACAAATGATCTGTAACTAGTTGTTATTAATAAAGAGTATGGGTATGAGCAGTGTTGTCAAAGTAACATAATTAGTAAAATGACACACGGGCGACCTCACCTACGACGTTATTCTTTTTGAACAAACTTTGAAAATATGTTAACCTCACCACCTCTACCGACATACCTCGATGGCTCCCCACAATTTATTCAACTATCCGATTCCCAGGGGGCGCAGGGGGTTGAAAAGTAACCCTTACAAGCTACATAGGAGATTTTAAGGGTAGTTTTCCGCAATGCCTCCATAATTCTATACAAAATCTGTAATCGTCGTTTTAAAAGGTTTCCACTGATGGACATAGATCACTTTTATTCAAGCTAAAACATTAAAAAATAATTGGCCAAGTGCGAGTTGAACTCGTGCACAAACGGTTCCGCACAGTATAGAAGCCCCACTTAATATATTTTATTTTAATTTGTTAATTATTTTTGAAAAGAATATGTCTACCCGTGACCACGGTCGATGCAACTCGGCCGAAGTGTAGGGATGAGGAGGTATTTATTTATCTAGTAATTTTAGTGTGCGATTAGTCCCGTAGTATACAATAATTATAATATGTCTACCGCCTTAAATTTCAAGCATCTTCCCGTTGCCGTTATTAATATCGATCAAAAAATCACGTTACTTGTATGGGAGCCTCCCCTCAAAAATTTGTTATTCTCTGTTTTTAGTATTTGTTGTTATAGCGGCAACAGAAATACGTCATCTGTGAAAATTTCAACGTTCTAGCTAACACGGTTCATGAGATACAGCCTGGGGACAGACAGACAGACGGACAGACAGATGGCAGAGTCTTAGTAATAGGGTTTCGTTTTTACACTTTGGGTACGGAACCCTAAAAACAGCTATCTAGCTATCACGATTTTCGAGATACAGCCTGATGACAGACAGATGGACGAACAGCGGAGTCTTAGTAATAATAGGGTCTCGTTTTTACACTTTGGGTACGGAACCAAAAAAAAACAGCTATCTAGCTATCACGATTTTCGAGATACAGCCTGATGACAGACAGATGGACGAACAGCGGAGTCTTAGTAATAATAGGGTCTCGTTTTTACACTTTGGGTACGGAACCCTAAAAAACAGCTATCTAGCTATCACGATTTTCGAGATACAGCCTGATGACAGACAGATGGACGAACAGCGGAGTCTTAGTAATAATAGGGTCTCGTTTTTACACTTTGGGTACGGAACCCTAAAAAACAGCTATCTAGCTATCACGATTTTCGAGATACAGCCTGATGACGGACAGATGGACGAACAGCGGAGTCTTAGTAATAATAGGGTCTCGTTTTTACACTTTGGGTACGGAACCAAAAAAAAACAGCTATCTAGCTATCACGATTTTCGAGATACAGCCTGATGACAGACAGACGGACGAACAGCGGAGTCTTAGTAATAGGGTCTCGTTTTTACACTTTGGGTACGGAACCCTAAAAAACAGCTATCCTAGGATGTCCACTGCTGGACATAGGCCTCCCCCATGGATTTCCAATAAGGCCGGTTGGAAGCGGCCTGCATCCAGCGCGTTCCTGCGATTTTTATTATGTCGTCAGTCCACCTAGTCGGTGGACGTCCTACGCTGCGCTTGCTGGTCCGTGGTCTCCATTCGAGAACCATCTGTTCTTCGAACAATGTGTCCTGCCCATTGCCACTTTAATTTGCTAATCCGCTGGGCTATGTCGGTAACTTTGGTTCGTCTGCGGATCTCCTCATTTGTGATTCGATCCCGCAGAGAGACACCGAGCATAGCCCTCTCCATAGCACGTTGGGCTATCTTGAGCTTATTCATGAGGCGCACATTAAAAGAACACGTTTCAGTTCCATATGTCATCACTAACAAAAAACAGCAATCTATCACGATTTTCGAGATACAGCCTGATGACAGACAGATCGACGAACGGCGGAGTCTTAGTAATAGGTTCTCGTTTTTACACTTTGGGTACGGAACCCTAACAATGTTACGCAGTGCTATGAGAGACGAGCCCGCGTGCTAGTACTCCAGCCTTGAGAAAGATCGCAAAATGCGATTGAAACTATAGTAGCAGTTTTCTACTAAAAATAAAGCGTGATTAACACCTGTGCTATACCTTAAAATGAACCCGAACAAGTTATTTTTTCAAAGAGTTATCTTTGTGATAAGCATTTCACAACTTATAGCGTTGGTGGCGCCACCTGTGATACCCGTATTAGACAGGTTATCACTTCAACTTGAAATTATTAGAACTTCTAAAGATTGACGAGAGATGACGCACTGCTAAATCAATGTTATTATGTTTATTTTAAGTGCTTTCCACACTAGATTTTTATCTCAAAGAGTTATCTTTGTGATAAGCATTTCAAAAATCTGAAGCGAACGCAGGATTTGAACCTGCCCCTTCGGATCACTAGCCCGACGCTCTAACCAACTGAGCTAGCTCGCCTCCTACGCAAGCTTCAAATTTCTGAATTAGTTATTTCTGAATTCTGAATAAGTTGGGAAATGTAAGCACTTCAGAAATTTGAAGCTTGCGTAGGAGGCGAGCTAGCTCAGTTGGTTAGAGCGTTGGGCTAGTGATCCGAAGGGGCAAGGTTCAAATCCTGCGTTCGCTTCAGATTTTTGAAATGCTTATCACAAAGATAACTCTTTGAGATAAAAATCTAGTGTGGAAAGCACTTAAAATAAACATCATAACAAGTTATTTTTTGATTGAATCAGGCGTTACTTTGCGGAAGTTCATCTTCAAATCTTTGTTTTGAAAAAATATTTAAGTAGTGTTTTTGCGCTGTATTGTGTTGAAGGCAAATAAGTTCAAGGGCCCTATTCAATAAATAAAATAAAAAAAAAACTCAAAAGAACACGATAACAATTATAAGTTAAAAAAAATCCATCCATCCATCCATCAGCCAAAAGACGTCCACTGCTGGACATAGGCCTCCCCTATGGATCTCCAATAAGACCGGTTGATAGCGGCTTGCATCCAGCGCGATCCTGCGGCCTTAATGAGGTCATCTGTCCACCTTCTGGGTGGACGTCCTACGCTGCGCTTGCCGGTACGTGGTCTCCACTCGAGAACTTTTCGACTCCACCGGTCATCAGTCCTCCGCGCTATGTGCCCTGCCCATTGCCATTTCAACTTGCTAATCCGTTGGGCTATGTCGGTAACTTTGGATCTTCTACGGATCTCCTCATTTCTGATTCGATCACGCAGAGAGACTCCGAGCATAGCCCTCTCCATAGCTCGTTGGGCTACTTGGAGCTTACTAATAAGGCAAAAAAAAAGAAAAAAAGATGTAAATAATTGAATATTACTTGACTGCCTCGGTGGCTCAGTGGTTAGTGACCCTAACTTCTGAATCAAAGAGGTGTGGGTTCGATCCCCACTCAGGGCAAATATTTATGTGATGAACATAAATGTTTGCTCTGTGTCTGGGTGTTATTTAGTTACTAACTATATAAGTATGTATTTAATAATATCTACATAATATAGTGTATCAGTCTCTGGCAGCCATATCACAAGCTTTGCTTAGTTTGGGGTCAGAGGCCGTGTGTAAGATGTCCCCTAATATTTATTTTATTTATTTAATAATGGTAATAAATTTCACTCGTATTTTCACTGCATTCTATTAGAAATATAATTGTAATTAATCCGTTAAAAACCGGACAAACAAATTTAACAAAAAATTAGATAAAATAGTAAAAACACTCAATAAATAACACACTCTTACTGCACTACACCTTATTCAACACATGTTTCACCTCTAACGAGGCATCTTCAGGACGAGTTGACTCTACGAGGTCGCTCGCAAGTTTTTTTAATTAAAACTTCCAAACAGTAGACCTCGCGACACATCTTTTCTTCTTCTTCTATTGTTTGGGGTCGCATTGTTGTGCATTTGCCAGTGTCAAGTATTAAGTTTAAATATTTTTTGATATTTTATCAAAATAGTCACTGTCGTAGTCACGTCATAGTCTAATCAAGTCGCAGTCAAGTCCAAACGCAGTCCAAGGCATACCCCAGTAAAGTAGTGGAGACTTTACTAGATGCGTCTATGGAGTTTTGGTAACAACATGGAACGACACGATACGTGTCTATATTATCACTTGCTTACACTCATGCACGTAATTCAGCGCATAATCAACGAAATACCACAACTTTTCACTAATTATCACTGATAAAACACAAGTTTAACAAAATTATACAATGGGGCGATATGACTTTTCCGCGTTCCCGCCAAAACCGCGACACATCTCTTTAACTAAATCTTCATAATCCTGTATATCGAGTCGCTCTTGACGGATTTGGTTAATACTCACAAATATTGCTATTATATCAAACTCTCTCAGTGATATACCTATCAATAACCTATCCATCTGATTTACGACTTAATTTTTTTGAAATATCAAGATACTTAATTTTACTGTGTACTAGCGACCCGCCCCGGGTTCGCACAGGTGTGTTATACATATAAACCTTCCTCTTGAATCACTCTATCTATTAAAAAAAACCGCATCAAAATCCGTTGCGTAGTTTTAAAGATATAAGCATACATAGGGACAGACAGACAGGGAAGCGACTATGTTTAATACTATGTAGTGATACTCATACTCATTTATTAATACATTTTGGTACACGTTTTAGATTTGTAGTGAAATACGTTAATTGAATTCTTGTTCCTTTTTTACTGACCGGCGAACCGGAGGAGGTACTCAATTCGAAGCGAATATTTTTTTTTTATAATATACTAGTTTTTACCCGTGGCTTCGCCCGCATACGCAATATATCATTATAGATAGATAGATAGATAGATAAACGCTTTATTGCACACCAAGAAATAACCATAATAAGAAAAAATAAAGATACAAAAACAGTGTAACAAAGGGCGGCCTTATCGCTAATAGCGATCTCTGCCAGGCAACCTTAGGATGGAGAGGATAGATAGCGTATAAATAATGGACGGGGTGCGCATTAAATAAAAAATAAAAAAAAACATATATATAGTTATACATATAAATTAAATTATACGTCATAAACCTACATACACTAAATAAAAGATATAAATACTTAAAATACATAAAAATAAAATAAACCTACCATTATAATTTATAGCCTATGTGTTATTCTGATATATAAGCTATATTATTGCTAAGTTTCATCTCAATCCGTTCAGTAGTTTTTGCGTGAAAGGGTAACAAACATCCATATATCCATCCATCCTCACAAACTTTCGCGCATAACTTTTTTCATAGTAGTCCGATTTTAATAATTCTTTTTTTTAATGGAAAGAATATACTTCGAAAGTGGTCCCATTTAAATTTTAACGTGATCGGCTGAGCTATTTTGAGAAATCAACAATAATGTGTGAAATGCTACATCGATCCGTGCGAAATATTCGCGATTTCTGTACACGGGTGAAGTCGGTCATGCTAATTTTGCAAAAAAATAATCTTGTATTTATGCTTAGCAGTGAGATTATATGTAATGTAATGAGTAATGAAATAAGTTATTCTTATAATAAAAAAAAATATACGAGACTTGAAAACCACGTCCATTTTGTCGGCTCGAATTCCGAACCTCTTTATTGAAGTCGGTGGAAAATACAAGACCCTAGTAGGGTGTGTGCTCCCAAGGGAGTAAAGCATCGCTTTTTTCTGACAAATTACATTTTTTATTTGATCTTGGGGTGGGCCAGACATGTTGTGGCGAATTTATTTTAATTTGGCCCGCGTAATAGGAATTTATGTTTGAGTAGATATTTAAACCGACTTCCAAAGTCGGAGGGAAGTTTCAATTTGACGTGTTTTGCGTATTTTCGCTGTTTGTAAGGCTGATTAAGATACATATTTTTTTTTACCAAATCTTCGCCAGTAGCTCAGACCAAATAAAAAAACCAGACAAGTGCGAGTCAGGCTCGCACACCGAGGGTTCCGTACGAATCCAGAAAATTTAACAAAATTGGGAAAAAAGGTGTTAAAATCAAAATCTCTATACTATAACCATCGACAAAAAAGTTATTTTTTTTCACTTTTCTCGTCAACCATCGAAAATTACACGTTGTTAAAATAATTAAAAACCTGTTTTAGCATGTGCTAATGAAGTTCTTTTATTTGATACCTTTCTATGTCAACGGGAAGCATATAGGGTACTTCCTGTTTACATACAACAAGTTTTGATTTTTGTGAGTGTCGAAATATTCGATTTTATACGACATAAACGGCTCTAACTTTTTTAAACGATGATTGAGAAGTTTTTCTTTTACACAACAGCAAGATACTATAAATATACGTATATAGTTTAAATTTCAACTCGATATCTTTACGCGTTCCCGAGATAAAGATTCTTGACATACACACAGACGGACAGTCGGACAGACGGACAGACGGACAACAAATTGATCCTATAAAATATTCCGTTTTTTCCTATTGAGGTACGGAACCCTAAAAATCAAGACAGAATATTGTGAACAAAACAAGTGAGGCCGGCAATACTACACCTCACCGTGTACAGACACAATTACACACACAAACATGTACAAGGAAACTACGCCTTGGATTGTCAGTCGAACTATGGCGATGCAACACCGACGCACTCACCACATGTATAAAAAACCGGCATCATCTATCTGTTCACGACATTTTGTCTTGATTTTTAGGGTTCCGTACCTCAAAAGGAAAAACGGAACCCTTAAAGCATCACTTTGTTGTCCGTCTGTCCGTCTGCGTGTATGTCAAGACTCTTTATCTCGGGAACGCGTAAAGATATCGAGTTAATATTTAAACATACAGTTTAAATATTAACTCGATATCTTTACGTATATCTATGGTCTCTTGCAGTTATCATACATTGAAAATTACTGTAACAGCCTTTTTAATAGTCCACTGCAGGACGTAGGCCTACCCACGAAGGGCGATTGGGCCATATCCACCACGCTGGCCCAGTGCGGATTGGTGGATTCACATACGCCATCAAATTTCTTCTACGGACGTATGCAGGTTGCCTCACGATGTTTTTCCTTCACCGAAAAGCCAGTGGTGTGAAATTCCGTACATAAATTCCAAAGAACTCATTGGTACGGGACTGGGGATTTGAACCTACGACCTCACGATTGTAAGGCGGGTGTCACTGCCTCTAGACCAGCATGACTCCTAATAAAAGAAAAAACTTCTCAGTTATCCTTTAAAAAAAGTTTGAGTAATATAGTTATTTATTTATTTATTTATCCATTACTTGCCGCATTTACAGCGTACGCCAAGGCATGCGACAAGCTAGCTATTTATACTACAATTTCAACATTCTCCATAAAATAATTCAAAGAATAAAATAAAACATACAATAATAAAAAAAAAACAATTAAATCAGGTCCATATTGATGAAATGTCAAAGTAAAATAAAAATAATTAATTATTAAACTCTTTCCGATAAAAAAAAGAATTATTGAAATCGGACTACTAGGTACGTAAAAAATTATGCGTGGTTATACATAAATAAAGAATATATATAATGCGCGCACTGAAACATTCTATGGCAAGTCGTTTGCTTTTCAAGCTGTCCAATAGGGAAGTTTCCCGTTTTCTAGTTTTATTTTTATTAAATTACACTAAGTCTGCAATAAATTATGGTGTTTTTATTTTTCAATTATCTTCAAAAATGACGGAGTTATGAATTTTTAAACATGACCGCACGAAATCAAAAAACCTCGCGACGGATTTACGCGTGTGACGTCATTCGGCTTCAGAGCCGCGCCGTGGGTTAGGCGGGAGTAAGGAAAAAAGGAAATAAAGTGCTTCATTCTATGTCGGGTATTTTTCTAAGCCACGAATACAAAGTTCATTTACTCACGACAAAATTATGGGAATGCTGACTTTTTATTCGTTATATTGGGGGGTTAGTCCCATAGTAAATGTTGATCATAACATAAAGATGAGTACAATGATATTTTTTAGAATATCATTGTACTCATCTTTATGTTATGATCAACATTTACTATGGGACTAACCCCCCAATATAACGAATAAAAAGTCAGCATTCCCATAATTTTGTCGTGAGTAAATGAACTTTATATCTAAAATGGAACAAGACTTGGTGTATGTGTCTAGTGTACTGCGGTTTTTACATCTGTAACTATTAACTAGTAGCTCTCCAAACAGTAGACCTCGCAAGTATACATTTTCTCGTAATAAGTTCTCAAAAATGCACAACTTTCACAGGTAAATATATTCTTAATCATAAAAATGGTAAGGTTCTTTACTAAGATATTATTGTATATTATGGGACTACGTAAGTAAGTTTGTATAGGCCGGGTGGCTAGCCCTGGTGTCAGAGTTTGGGACTGATCCCCTATACAGGGTTAGCTAGCTAGAACTGGTGAAGCGTAATATATTTTGTTCTAATAAAATACTTTAGATAATTTTTTCAAGGCTTTTATTTTCTAGTCCCAATAAGTTGTCAAGTGCGTGTCAAGACATGCGTATGATAGGCTTCCGTAGACGTGACGATGATTATGATGATGATAAAAACCAATTTTTAAGATGGTTGATTACTATGGAAACGTAATTTAGTATGAATTCTTGGTTGCCTGGGAGAATTCGCTTAAAGCGATAAGGCCACCAGTTAGAAACCTATTAATTGTATTGTTTTGTCCCTGTAATTTTTTATGTTATGTGGTTGTCTAATAAAGTGTTATTGTTTGTTTGTTTGTATGAAATATACATGTGAGGTCGATGACCTCTAATGTTTAAAAATTTAAATTTTTTTCTTTATAGCTCTAAAATTTATGATTCCACAGTGCTCAAAATAATTTTCAGGGAAAGTTTCTAATATGGTCTGTAAACGGCGTCCGTTCGTTACACGGACATAACGAAGTTTTAAGGGTTCCTCGTTTTACTACGAAACCCTAAAAATGACTGAACAAAGTGACAGCTGTCAAATTCTAGAATCCATACTAGGATGACATGTCAGGTCTCAAAGTGACAGCTGTCAAACTTAAATGCGGTTTATTTCTGTAACTAACGATTTTAGACCATTGCTGTCTTCACAAAAGTGATAGAACTCAACAATATCTATATTTCGGATGACAGCTCTTTAAAGTAATTTATCTCAGTAACTGTCGTTTCTATACCGTTACTTTAGGCACAAAATTGATAGAGCTCAACGAGATCTACATTTCGGATGACATCTGTCATGCCACTCTAGTATGAATTCTTTAATAATATGCCATATAATGGCAGATGTCACTTTCACATCTGTCATTTTCGGAACTAAAAAATAAGTCCTGAAAAACCTATTACCTACAATAACTTTATAGGAACAAATATTAGGCTGAGAAGTTTTGGATAACCCTATACAGGGGATTAGTCCTATAGTAAAAGTTGGTCATAATTTACAATGATATTTTAGGACAGAATTTTGTAATTATGAATATATTTGCCTGTGCAAGTTGTGCATTTTTGAAAACTGATTACCAGAAAATGTTCACCAAAATGTAAACTTGTGAGGTCTACTATTTGGAAAACTACTCGTCAATATATACAGATGTAATAACCGCAGAACAGTAGGTACACACGTCAAGTCTTGTTCCATTTAGAAATAAAGTTCATTTACTCAGGACAAAATCATGGGAATGCTGAGTTTTTATTCGTTATATTGGGGGGTTAGTCCCATAGTAAATGTTGATCATAACATAAAGATAAGTACAATGATATTCTAGAACGTATTCGTGGCTTAGAAAAATACCCGACATAGAATGAAGCACTTTATTTCCTTTTTTCCTTACTCCCGCCTAACCCCGCGCCGTGGGTTAGGCGTGAGTAAGGAAACAATACAATTAATAGGTTTCTAACTGGTGGCCTTATCGCTTTAAGCGAATTCTCCCAGGCAACCAAGAATTCATACTAAATTACGTTTTCATAGTAATCAACCATCTTAAAAATTGGTTTTTATCATCATCATAATCATCGTCACGTCTACGAAAGCCTATCATACGCATGTCTTGACACGCACTTGACAACTTATTGGGACTAGAAAATAAAAGCCTTGAAAAAATTATCTAAAGTATTTTATTAGATCAAAATATATTACGCTTCACCAGTTCTAGCTAGCTAACCCTGTATAGGGGATCAGTCCCAAACTCTGACACCAGGGCTAGCCACCCGGCCTATACAAACTTACTTACTTAGTCCCATAATATACAATAATATCTTAGTAAAGAACCTTACCATTTTTATGATTAAGAATATATTTACCTGTGAAAGTTGTGTATTTTTGAGAACTTATTACGAGAAAATGTATACTTGCGAGGTCTACTGTTTGGAGAGCTACTAGTTAATAGTTACAGATGTAAAAACCGCAGTACACTAGACACATACACCAAGTCTTGTTCCATTTAGATATAAAGTTCATTTACTCACGACAAAATTATGGGAATGCTGACTTTTATTCGTTATATTGGGAGGTTAGTCCCATAGTAAATGTTGATCATAACATAAAGATAAGTACAATGATATTGTAGAACGTATTCGTGGCTTAGAAAAATACCCGACATAGAATGAAGCACTTTATTTCCTTTTTTCCTTACTCCCGCCTAACACACAGCGCGGCTCTGAAGCCGAATGACGTCACACGCGTAAATCCGTCGCGAGGTTTTTTGATTTCGTGCGGTCATGTTTAGACATCCATAACTCCGTCATTTATTAAGATATTCGAGTAAATTTTTCACTGTGTCTAATATAATTCTAACGTCCTTAAATGTATATAATTATTTTTAGTTTTTATGATAAAGGAAACTTCCCTATTGTGGAATGCTTTGCCTGTTCCAATACGCAAAGCTCCATATCTTGATGTTTTTAAGGAAAGCGTTAAAATGCTTTACCTTTCACAGGTGCCATCGCAGTAGTTCTGTTGTTAATTTTGTTCTAATATATTGCTATGTAATTTTTTTTATTTATATCAAACTGTATGTATTAGTGTATCTTATATTATTATTATGTTATTTATGTATTAGGATGTAGGTACTAAATGTATTCGAATTTTAGCTCGTTATGTAAGTATTTATTATTTGTAATAAGTTTTTTTTTTTTGTCAACTCTCTTTTGCTACTCACTCCGCATTTTCTATTTTTTTTTTGTTTTATTAATTCCTCTCCAGAAGAAAGGGTTGCCTGGAAGAGATTGCTATAAGCAATAAGGCCGCCCTTTGTTGCACTATTTTATGTTGTTGTTTTTTTTTTCCTTCCTGTGTATTTTTGTTTTCTGAATTGTATTTAAGTGTTAACAATTAAGTGTTTATCTATCTATCTATCTATCTATCTATCTATATACACGTGGAATGAGTGCCTCCTCCGTTTCTTCGGTCAAAAAAAGAGGACGGGAATCGGCCCGTAAATAGAAAAAAATCGTGTGACATATCACAAGAACAGAGCCAAATTCTTTTTTCTTTTCTTTTTTGACATTTCTTTTTTTTGTATATCGGGTAAAAATCAATGAAGGAACTTTCTATAGTTATTTAGTTACTTACCTCTGTAGAGATTCCAGGATTTGCTGTATTACGCAGTATCAATATCTGTAACAAAATAAATAAGAATTTAGTATGTATCATGTAGCAATATTTTAGTTTTTCTTTCGTTCGTTCGTTTCAGCCATAGGACGACTACTGCTGGACATAAGCCTCCCCTAAAGATCTCCAATAAGACCGGTTGGTAGCGGCTTGCATCCAGCGCGATCCTGCGGTCTTAATGAGATCATCTGTCCACCTTGTGGGTGGACGTCCTACGCTGCGCTTGCCGGTACGTGGTCTCCACCCGAAAACTTATCGACCTACTTAACAAATTAGATATAAACTCGAGTAATGTACAGTTCTAGCCCAAATTCTATGGCTATAAAAATATTCAATAAATTGCCAAATAATCTAAAAGATATCGAAAGAGAAAACTGTTTCATAAAACAACTAAAAATACTCCTTTTATCGAAATGCTATTACACATTAGACGAATTTTTTAACGATAATCTAGAAAACATAATAATAAATCGTTTCAATACAAATAATAAAATTGCCATACCCTTATTTTGTTAACTAAGAACCGCATGTAAATTTCATATGTTGCAATAAATGATTTGACTTTGACCCCATCGGTCATCAGTCTTCCGTGCTATGTGCCCTGCTCATTGCCATTTCAACTTGCCAATCCGCTAGGCTATGTCGATAACTTTGGTTCTTCTAAATAGTTTTTCTTTGTACTGTACTGTACCAGCCTTTTTAATAGTCCACTGCAGGACGTAGGCCTACCCACGAAGGGTGATTGGGCCATATCCACCACGCTGGCCCAGTGCGGGTTGGTGGATTCACATACGCCATCGAATTTCTTCTACGGACGTATGCAGGTTGCCTCACGATGTTTTCCTTCACCGAAAAGCCAATGGTGTGAAATTCCGTACATAAGTTCCAAAGAAACTCATTGGTACGGGATCGGGATTTGAACCCAGGACCTCACGATTGCAGGTCGGGTGTTACTACCACTAGACCACCACGGCTTTCTATAGTTTTAGTTTATTTTTCGTAACTTCGTTATAAGTGAATTATTTCTTTTAAGAGAAAACTTCTCTATCAGCTATGTGCAGTTTTTGGGATGGGAGAAAAATGTCAAACTCGCGACAGGACAGACGAATCTCAGTGTCAAGTGGGAGATTTGCAAATCAAATCGAATTACTTTTACGTCGCGTTGACCGAGCGCGCCGCGCACACACGCGAGCACATTGACACACACGCTTGAATTAGCCAATCACAGACGTCGCCGCGCTCGTGTTCGATCGGTTTGGCGCTCGTTACATTACCGTAAAAAATACTCACACTTAGCTATTCAGCTTTCTGTACGTGACTCAAGATGGCGCTGAGCCATTTCCATAGAAATCACATCAAACGTTTACGCGACCGAGATCGAGCGAAAATCTCGTACTTAGCCCTCTGATCGAAAATTCGTAAGACGGAGCGAGAGTAGACCGCCGGCACGGCGTAGAGAGGAAGTAATATCTACAACGTTCTCTTTAAGCCTTCTTCTCCTTCGTATTTAAGCTCACGCTTCACTTTTCTCTGTGACACTCACTCTGTCAATCTTAGGTCATCTAGCAATCTTCTTCTATCAACTCCATCTCACAATACTGTCTTTTACGATTCTTCTTTCTGTGTCCGGGCTGTGGCTCTCTGGAATGACCTTCCGGTGACCATCAGGCGTGCGCAGGGCGTTGAATCTTTCAAGACTCAAGTCAAGGAACACTATCTTGCTAAGCAGTTTTAAAACTGATATTACTTATCGCTTACGTTTTAACTATCTGTATTTATTTATGTATGTAAGTAGGTTTATTTTTATTGTATGTATTATAAGAAGTATTTGTGTATGCCTATTATTATGTAGTGTATTTTATTGTTTTTGGATATTTATAGCTTTACTTTATTCATTTATGTTTACACCACCGTCCACGTCAATCACATGTTTCCACACAGTAGAGGTTGTCTGGAAGAAATCGCTTTTAGCGATAAGACCGCCTTTTGTACCATTCTTCTGTTGTTATTTCTTTTTCTGTAATGTTTAACTACTTGTGGTGTCAATAAAGTGTTTTTGTATTGTATTGTATTGTATTGTATTGTAATATCCCCCTCTCTTTAAAAAATGTATGCCTGCTGTTTTGTTAAAGCAGCGCAGGGGGCCTGCGCGAGTGTGCGTGTGTGATACAGTATTTTACTCTTCGAGCAATCAGAGCCAGATTCCCTATTTGAAAGTGAAATATCTTTGAATGAATGAAATGAAATATCTTTATTCGACACATAACACGTACAAAAAAAAAAACTTATATAACTAATGAGAAAAAATAAACAAAAGTGTCGAAAGGGACTCACCTCAGCTATAAAATGTTGAGTGCTGGAAGGACCCAACACTCAACGCTGGTATTCTGATGAGCCCCTTATTGAAGGGTATGTGTAACTATAAAATATATAAATACTAAACAGACAAAAATAACTAACCCGTGACAAAGTCGAAAAAAATGCCGGCATCCATACCGTCTTAGTTCTCGAATCTCGACATTATGTCACCTAATTAGTGCTTGTAACCGAGCAGAAGCCGAGCACTTTGGCATCGCGCGGCGTTGTAGTCGTTTCGTAATTACGACTAACTAAAAAGCCTGCCCACTACGTTACTTGGGCAGGGTTTTGGCTCGGACAATTTTTTGCACGATTGTGACTCTATAGATATTTGCTCGAAGGTTTTACCACATAAATGGTACTTTTACTTGGTATGGTATACTTTTATACTAATAAATAAAGCAATTCGTCCGTAATTATTTCCTAACCGTTCCAAAATATTCTAAAATGCACAACGTTAAAGTTTAAGTTTTCACGTCTGTCAGCACCGTCGGAGTGCAACCTGTTGTATTTTTTAGGGTTCCGTACCTCAAAAGGAAATAACGGAACCCTTATAGGATCACTTTGTTGTCCGTCTGTCCGTTTGTAAAGACCTTTTATCTCAAGAACGCTTAAAGTTAACGAGTTGAAATTTAAACCATAATATACGTATATATACCCATCATATGGTATTTCACAGTTATTAAAAATCAAACTTCTCAGTTACCATTAAAAAAAGTTATAGCCGTATTATCTATCGTCGTAAAAACCGCATATTTTGTCACTCAAGGAAATCAAAACCTACAGGGTACTTCCAGTTGACCTAGAACTATGAAATTTGGCAAGAAGCATATTTTTAAATTACACATATAGGAATCAATCTGAAATCTGCACATCTTTATTTTAATCACACAAAAATAGGCCCTAAATACAAAATTCTTATTTTTATATTATAAGCCCAAAATTCAAAGTGAGTAAATCGTATCATGTGGGGTATATCAAATAAAAAAGCTTTATTAGCACATGATAAAACAAGTTTACAATGTGTAACTTTCGATGAATGACGAAAAAAGTAAAAAAAAAAATATTTCGGTCATTATTAAAATTTATTTACCTATAGAAATTTCAACATTTTAACAATTTTGTGAAATTTCCCGGGTTTGTACGGAACCCACGGTGTGTGAGCCTGACTCGCACTTGTCCCGTTTTTTTTTTAATTTATGATGATTAATTTATCTGTAAATGACTAAATACGCAAGTACAATCAATTAAGTATCTGATAATAAATTCTATAACTTAAGCTTTGGATATTTAAACAACATAATCGTAACTTCAAATGTGCAAATGAAATAGTGTGAACGTGGCTCGACTTAAATTCAAGACATCGTAAAGCCGTTAAAATCTCCCTTGGTATATAATGATTGATATTATAACATGGTTGGTAAACACGCCTTTATCGGCATGTTTAATATCTCCGCTGAGCGTGGAATCCGTGTGATTGATGCGAGAAATGTGTCAATATTATGTGCAAAATGTGCTTTTCTCGTGTTTTCCACGCAAGAAGAGTGATAATGTTTATTTTCAGCCGACTGTCGAAGAAAAAATGGTATTTTTTTTCCTGCTCTAGTATTTTTTGTTTTTATTTTATTTATTTATTTCATTAATTACAACTACCATTACAGTCAGAAACCAAAGCGATAGTGTAACAAATATCATATTTACAAAAAATGTCAATTTGAATAATAATAATGTCTAATAATTATATCAATTCATTGCATACCTAATAATAACTATCAAAATGTCAATTAAAATAAATCTTAATTAATGTCACAGAAATCCAATTAATAATGTCGTAAAAATCTAATTCTATATAAATAATAATAAATTTCCAACCTAAAAATGGCGTCATAAGTTAGTAACCTCCCTATAGCATATATATGTAAGTTTAGGCCTGCCATAGACGAGGAAAATTTCTAAAAGCTGACTGCTTATCTTCAGTAATGGAGAGGCACTAGAGGAAGGAAGTATGTAAATATACAGGGTTATTTCTAATCAATTAGCATCCTTTTAGAGGCTTATCCTGTACATCAAAACTAACAACTTTTGTTCTACGACTTTCGTCTATCCTAAAAAAAAAGGTGTTCCATAGAAAAATGTCGTTCACCCGCGACCAAATGTATGTAAGAGCTGTATTTTTTTTTAGTTTTGACTCATAACAAAAGTTGTTAGTTTTGATGTACAGAATAAGCACCTAAAAGGATGCTAATTGATTCGAAATAACTCTATATATCGGCCAGTAGGTAAGTATCTTGGCCAAAACTGAAGGTGTACATAGGAGGGCTATCTGCCTTAACGCGGAAAATTGCTTGTCCAATTTTCACTTGCCAACTAACGTTTCGCGGAATTTTATTTTGCCGATCAAAAAATAAACAACTAAATGAATATTACGCTAAATAAAACATTCTGCTACTTGGAAGTTGGCATTTTGAGAAGAGTCATGGGAAATTAAAAGAAAAAGTGATAAGCTGAGTTCGTTCCCAACTTATCACATTTTTTTATATCCCGTTATATTCATTTAGTTGTTTTTTGTTTACCAAATTTTGTATTAACTAGGATTTCATTTCGTAAGTTTCCTTTTATAAAGAGCTTTTTTTTTTATTTCGAATAGGTTTGCGTTTGACTACACACTGCTTGATGTTAAGCAGATGTGCGGTCTAGGGTGTAGCACGCTTACCTAGAAGAAACCTATTTACTCGGGATTTGAAGACACCCACGTTGCACGCTTCTGGCACTTGTTCTTTAAATTGCGGCTCGGCAGCAACCGAGTGTACTCGGATGCTACTCGTACTGAGAAATCACGTAATCGGCATAGGAGTGCGCTCGGATTACCTGTTTACAAAATAAGAGGAGCGTTCGAGCAGCCATTTGAGGGCACTCGGTCCGAGCCTACTCGTACTGTGAAACCCCGGCTTAAACCTAAACTAAACGAAATTTTCCATTCCATTCTACGCAATGAACTCTAAAAAGGATTTTTTTCACTTTTTTAGCGTTCCAGACTATTCTGCCAGAAGTTTTTTAAATATCAGTTAAAAAGGTTTAAAAGGAGCGTCTCCATTTTTAATTAAAACTTTTTTATGTCAATAGGAAAAGTGGGGAGTCAGTGATTCTCAAACTTGCGCGGACGAATGAACGATGGACATGCCACTTCACAATGCTTTCGAGCGCTCATACTCTCATAACGTAGTATCATAAATATCATAATAGGCCCAATTTTGAAGGCGCCATCTTAAATTTATTAGCAACGTAAAATAGTGTCCTCTCTATCAAATGCATATAGTGAACAAGATTATTTTTTGCAAATATTAGCATTACCGACTTCACCCGTGTACAGAATTCGCGAATAATTCGCACGGATCGATGCAGCATTTTTCATATTATTGTTGATTTATCAAAAATGGCTCGGCCGATTTCGATAAAATTTTAATGGGACCAATTTCGAAGTATACTCTTTTCAATAAAAAAATAATTATTGAAATCGAACTTTTTTTTGTTTAAGAATCGCTGACGAGCTTTTCTTAAAAAATCACTATCTAGCTATGGGCTAATAAGTAATTTAAATCTAACTTAAATTGCTAGGTATAATAAACTAAGAATGTGTCCATCAACACTTTTCTTATTGTCTCTATTAAGGCGAAGACACTACGTTATTGTGTTCTTTACACGCGGCACTAGCACTATAGCACTATGATTACGAGTTAGCACTCAATTAACTTTTAAACTAATTCGAACGGTTTTGCTCGTTTAAGTCTTCTCACTGTGCCCGTTTGGTCGAAGAGCTGGATTGCCTCAACATTCACATGGTGGTGAAGTCTATAGTCTAATAAAATCGAACTAATACGAAAAAAGTTATGCGTGGTTACACTTAAAAAAAATTATACGCGTCGAATTGTATATCTCCTCCGGTGGTTCGTCGGTCAAGAAGAAACAGGACTATTCTAAATTGCTATTATAATTTCGATGGCGCCTAAAATTGAGCTTTATATGTTTTAGCTATTACCAAATTTAAGCACAGTCGATAAACTTTCGGTACGGTCAGTTTTCGGATGGGTGACCGCGGGTGGCATTGACAATAGAGTACTTCCCTGTCTCGGATTGCATGTTAAATGGTGGGTATCGGTTGTTTTAAACGTTTCCGCCATATCAGAAGACTTTAGGCGGCTTCAAAACTCTGACACCAGGACTAGCCCCTTGGCCAATACGGACCTCTATTTGCATAACTTCACGTTGCTTTTAATAAAAAAATATTGACTACGTTCAAGCGTAGTATACGAATATGTGTACAAGAAATGAAATGAAGTAGTTTATATTTAAACAGAAAACAGAAAATCATGATTTTTTTTCGCATTAAATGGCAAAGCCGTCCATCGTCTACAAAATGTAATATTTCACTCGAATTGTTTGTATTATTGTAAATTTTTCAAAAAAACTCAGATGATATCTGTAAAATTTAAATAGGACAGCCTCGGGAGAGAACTCTTTCAAACTAAAAAATAAATTTTCGATTCAGTTCACAATTTACGAAATCATCGATAAGCATACACAAAAAAAACTTAAGACGAACAAAGAATCTCCTCTTTTCGGAAAGTTGGTTAAACATTGGTTCACCCGTTCGAGAGTTACGATGTCACATACAGACACACACAGACATGTCAAACTTATACCACCCCGTGGTTTTTACGTCAGAGTTTAAAAATATAATATAATCTGACACGTTTCAGGTCCAGTGTATTATTTGTCCCAGATCCTCCCCTTCATTTTGGAGGTGTTAGTAGAAAGAATTAAAAATACCTCCCTGTTTAATTAGATGCGTAAAAAGGTGTGTGGAAAATATCTACTTTCTGAGTAATTAACGTGTGACGTAGACGCTGAGTGGCAAGCCCTGGAGTCAGAGTCTGCAGACCTTGGCTCTCCAGAGATCTTGCGTATTGCAGTGGTACTCAGACACACACACACACACTCACACAATATAATTATTTGGTAATATTTGGTCAACTCAGTCTACGTTAAAAAAGAGGCTGGCTATTGTAATACAGGTTTTTAACTTTGTTGATTTTAATTTTGTTGATCAAATAAATGTTTTATGTTATGTTATGTTTTATGTAGAGTTCATACAGGGCTATCCAGATCTGGTATACCTGCTAAGGCGAAAGGAGGTAATTCAGACTATTATTAAAAAATCTACTGTTTCATATATATTTTGGATTCCGAGTTGCAATTTTGTATGGAACGGCTGATTTTTTTCACCCCCTTTCGCATTAATGTAGAGCAAGCAGATATCCCTGTATACAGAGTGAGAAAATATACAGAGTGAGAAAATATACAGAGTGAGAAAAAAAACAGGTGATGCGTACAAAAATGCAACTTGGAATCGACAAAATGTCTGAAACAGCTGATTTTTTCTCGAATTCTGGGTTGAACCCTTAAACGTAAACGTTGTGCATAACGATGATCTGGATCACGTCCTTTCGGCTTAATACATAAATTCTGGATAACCCTGAAAGTTCAAGTTGCAAAGGTTTATAGTACATTATGGTACAGTGTGTAATGTTGGTGATTGAGACCCGAGCTGTAGGCGAGGGTCTTAAGAGAGCCGAAGACGGTAATCATCGATACACACGTGTAGCATACGACGTTTTACAACACAATTGTGAATAAAATAATACATAAAAAACATTTTCAACAGTGAAAACGAGTAGTGAAAAATGTTTCGAAATGGCGGGAAAAATTAATCAGTTTTCGCGCGCGCAATGGAAATCGGCCATAGACTGAAATAATGAGGTTTCATAGGTTCATTTATTTATTTGAACATTTAACACGATCTTTGTATCGTGGAGACGATCGACTTGTGTATCGTGGAGACGATTCAATTGAAACCAAAACGCATAAATGTCTCACACACACACACACGCGCACACACACACACACACACACACACACACACACACACACACACACACACAAACACACATATGCGTGTAAAATGTAAATACATGAATACTGTTAAGTCATATTATTAGTCGTAAACTCACTCGTATACTTATTACTATATAACTGTAATCTGTTTTGGCCTTATTTTTAATTACTATAGTTGTATTTATATATAAGATAACGCTGTAGATTACATGAAATAAATAAAATAAAAAAAAAAATCTTTTTTGTATTGAAACTTTTTTTCAAGAACAAAGCAACTCAACCAATAAAATAAAAAGCTCTATGACTCACTTGTGAATAATAGCAATGAAAATGACACAGTTTAATTACAGGTACTATTATGTGCCTAATTGCGGTGAAAAAAGATCCACTTTGTGAGCAAGTGTGTGGAAAAAAATATTATTTAATTACTTTTTAAAAAGAAAACACCAGTCTTTTAAAACTCTCTTAATGAAATGAAATAAAAAACCATTAAATTAATGAAAAGATGTGAAAAGTTTGAGCGCCGCAGCACTCACGACTCCGGTTGGATTTAATGAACCGTTGAAGAAAAAATCCACCGTTATTCAAACTTTTAATAGTTCACGATAAATAAACTTTCTGAAAGGATCCTTGCGTTGGACTTAATTATTGCGAAGTGCATCTCGCTAAAAATATTGAAGATTTTAATTTTCTCGTAATTACGTTAAATATTGTAAACTACAAGCTGGTCTACCGGGCTAGTCTATGTACCACGAAACAATTTGTTCTTTCAAAGAGAGAACGAGACAGAGGTACCGTGAAGTAAATATGTGTCGCTTTTTCACACGCAGAAATATCTCTTTTTGTGGTCGTATGCTAACCTACCTTAGCAAACATTCTTTTGAAAAGTAAAAAATTTGGAAATGGCCACTGTCATCAAAATAGCCTTAGTAAATAATATACACAAAAACAAAAATTGGTCAAGTCGTTGGAGTTCAAAAACAGTAACATGAAGTCGATTTTGACTTATTCGTCGAATCGACCGAGGAGATTACGTCCACATGGACGATTTGCCTCTATTTCTATCGCTACTTCGTACGACGATGATTTTATATACAGATAATCTACAAAAACATTATAATAATTAATTTAATATAGGTGAATTGACCTGAACCTACCTAACGTTCAGGTTAACCCTGCTGTATACACCTTAGAACCCTGCTGTATACACCTTAGAATCCTGCACTGATGGCGTATACAGTGTTACTACACTGGGGTGGCCAGGCACCCCAAAATAAATTTGTCCCAAAAGTATCAAACAAAAACAGTTATAGAAAATAATATTTAATTCACTCGATGTTCCAAGAAAATCAAAATTTTGCACGTGTTGCATCTCCTTAAAGTTGACGTAGTATGCAATACATAATGATATTTTTTGGAAAAAAAATAGCAGTTTATTTTTTACAACATAATATTTACAATTGGATGTTTGAATGACTATCGTTACATTTATAATAATAGATTAATTATACCAATAAGCTTTACTACTTTTAAAAACTTACGTTGTTACTACACTGGGGTGCTACAGCACCCAACAGCACACGTCTACACCAGTCAGCGGCATCGCGACAATGGCCAATTCATCAAGAATGACCATCAAAGTTAAACGCGCGACTTCAAACTCGTGCGTTAGAGGTCAGCGAAATAACTGAAAAAATAAACTTCGTGGGGTGCTCCAGCACCCCCAGTAGAATTCTGGAGTTAATTAGGTTCAGATCAATTCTTACGTACGTTAGCCGTGGTGGTCTAGTGGTAGTGACACCCGCCTTACAATCGTGAGGTCGTGGGTTCAAATCCCGGTCCCGTACCAATGAGTTCTTTGGAATTTATGTACGGAATTTAACACCGCTAGCTTTTCGGTGAAGGAAAACATCCTGAGGCAACCTGCATATGTCAGTAGAAGAAATTCGATGGCGTATGTGAATCCACCAACCCGCACTGGGCCAGCGTGGTGGATATGGCCCAAACACCCTTCGTGGGTAGGCCTACGTCCTGCAGTGGAATATTAAAAAAAGGCTGATACAGTACAGTACAGATCAATTCTGCTGTCTTAATGAAGTTGTTAGTCCTCCCAGAGGTGGACGTCCTGCGCTACGCGTGCCAGAACATGGTCTCCACTTTTTAACCCCATCGGACAAAAGTCCTACCTTAAAACACACCCTGCCATCTGCCCTTTTAACTTGCCAATCAGCTGGGCTATGGCGATAACTTCGATTCTTTTCGCTTTATTTTTTAAATGAAGCTAATCAATCTTCAAGATTTTGAAGTTTCGCAAACCAATTTATGTTTTTGTTTATTTTAAACGAAATAAAAACTTTTCGGGGTGTAATTATCATATTCATGGATCTTTGATGAGTTCTAAGTAGTTTGAGACATATTTACATATATTCATGAAATATATTTTGAGCATTATGTTGAGTGAAATTCAAATTTTATTGAGTTTATTGGCATTTATAGATAGAACCTATTCTTTTTGGAAATCGGTTACAGGTAAATAAATAAATAAATATTGGGGGACATCTTACACACGGTCTCTGACCCCAAACTAAGCAAAGCTTGTGATACGGCTGCCAGAGACTGATATACTACATACCTATAATATATAATATTAAATACATACTTATATAGATAGTACCTAAATAACACCCAGACACAGAGCAAACACTTATGTTCATCACAAAAATGCTTGCTCTGGGTGGGAATCGAACCCACGACTCTTTGATCCAGAAGTCAGGTTCACTAACCACTGAGCCACCGAGGCAGTCTATCTATCGACCTTATAAGGGTATGGCAATTTTATTATTTGTATTGGAACGATTTATTATTATATTCTCTAGGTTGTCGTTAAAAATTTCATCTAATGTGTAATAGCATTTCGATAAAGGCATTATTTTTAGTTGTTTTATGAAAGTTTTCTGTTTCGATATCTTTTAGATTATTTGGCAATTTATTGAATATTTTAATAGCCATATAATTTGGCTTTCTACAGGGGCTTGCTACTAATTTTCAAATTCGTAGGCTTAGGAACGTATACTTATCTTTACGGACGACTTTTTTCTCACAATTTATTTAAAATTATCCATTTCACGCAAAACTTCAGTTCTGCACATGGCAATTTTAACAGAAACCATAGAATGCAAAGGGAGAAATCGTGAAATGGAACGTCAATTAAAAAGAAAACAAATATGACGAATGGTTTTCGAATTGTCGCTGTCGAAATTCCGTATAAATTATTAGGGAGTTCGAATTTTGAAAAATAGAGTCCCTACAGGGGCTTTTTTTTCAACTTCATACGGCTAGGAACGTATACGACATTTCGCCAGGGATTGGAATGCCCTGCCTAATGATTATTATCCGCAAAAAATAGCATGACCGACTTCACCCGTGTACATAGTATAAAACAAAGTCGCTTTCCGCGGTCTGTCTCCATGTATGCTTATATCTTTAAAACTACGCAACGGATTTTGATACAGTTTATTTTAATAGATAGAGTAATTCAAGTGAAATATTTATATGTATAATACATCTGTGCGAAGCCGAGGCGCATCGCTAGAACGCAAATAATATGCACGGATCGATGTAACATTTTACATTATTGTTGATTTATCAAAAATGGCTCAGGTAATTTCGATAAAATTTATATGGGACCAATTTCAAAGTATAGTCTTTCCAATAAAAAAATAATTATTGAAATCGGACTTCTATGAAAGAAGTTATGCGTGGTTATACATAAAATATATATATACGCGTCGAATTGTATACCTCCTCCGGTGGTTCGTCGGTCAAATAAGGAAGTAAATGTTAACACTTTTTATATTCTTTGACTTCAAGATCAATATTACGGGCAAAATGGGGCTAAAATCCTGAAAATATGTCACTGCAATATTAGTAGGACCACGGGCACGAAATCTTTGCCCGTAGTCCTACCAGAGTGCTTGGTAGGACCACAGGAAAAAAATCTTGCCCGTGGTCTTATTAGTAGTACATCTGGTAAGACTACGAGCAACAAATGCCTCCGTCATTGTTTCCTGACAATTACAATTTGGATATCTTCAAGTATCTTCTAAGTCTACATGCTCCATCTTCGGCTATAACTTAGCTTTCCATCGGACGAGTTGGTGACCAAATGTAATATTATAAAAAAAACTTTGACAGATTGTATCAAAAAGCTCTATGTTACCTATGGAAGTGGCGGATGCTGCATACAAGTTCCGTATACGACCAAGTCGTGCGAAGTTGAAAAATTGAGCCCCTACAGCAGTGGTCGTCAAACCGCGGTCCGCGTATTTGGTGCGGCCCGCGGTACTGGTGGAGGTCATGTGTATTATTATCATATTTCTTTTCAAACTATTAGAGAAGCGAATATCGTCCCGCAAGCTACACACGCGTATAATTAAAATATGAACAATGTTCATCATCATCATCATCCACAGCCTTCTTTATCCCACTGCTGGATATAGGCCTCTCTCTTACTGTGCTATCTGCCTCGGTCCCGTGTCAATCGTGTCCAGGTTCGACCCGCGATTTCGACTATATCGTCAACCCATCTTGCAGCCGGACGACCAACGCTCCGCTTACCTATGAACAATGTTCAAGTTCATACTTGCTTTCAAATCAGTAAAAATACTGAAAAAACATTCACGCTTGATGCACACACGCATATAAGTAGTAACGTGGTCTGCTTTGTTCATGCCTGTATTGAATTACTGAAAATAAAAAATAAAACAAAATCGAGGTTCACTGTCGCGCATGATTGCAGTGTGGGTAGTCTACTTTGCTCATATCTGTTTTGCCAAAAAAGTTGACGGTCGCTGCACTCGCGCTTAATAGTAATTGTTGGGTTTTGGGAAAAAATTGCAAATATTAAATAATGTGCGGTTTTTGAACGGACACGATAGTTCGAGGGTGGTAGTCAACCACAGACTTTTAAAAAGTAAATGCAACAGGAAACGAGCTGTGGTTGGCTATTGCAGAGGGAGTCGAAAAAATAATAAATACATTTACTAAGAATCATGGTCTGGGACTGACAGAGGTTTAGAAGAGCATTCTGGTCGAGCCGTCAGAGCGAAGAACAAGTCTAGATTAGTTATTTTTAAAGCTTAAGGAACAATGTATTGGAAGAAATAAATCTACAAAGAGTTGTTGACATAATGGTGTTTCTACTGCATCGAGTCCTCGGTTGTCCTCACATACTAGATTGGTCTGCTTTGCTCATATTTGTTTTGAAATTACTGAAAAAAGCCGAAAAACTTTGACGGTCGCTGCACTCGCGCTTAATAGTAATGGATTGGTCTGCGTTGCTCATATCTGTTTTGAAATTACTGAAAAAAGCCGAAAAAATTTGACGGTCGCTGCACTCGCGCTTAATAGTTATGGATTGGTCTGCTTTGCTCATGTTTGTTTTTAAATTACTGAAAAAACCTTAAAAAGTTCGCGCTCGCTTCGTTCGCGCAAATTTTTCATTTGCATGTTCCGTGGGCAGCGCGGTAACATAAAACAACGCGGACTAGTTCCTATGTTAAAGTTAAGTTCAAAATTCATTTTTCAAAATTCATTTATTGTCTCAATTAAAATAAATAACATTTGATGACAATGAGCTTCAGATCTCCAAACTAAGCATAGCTTGTATTTCGGAGATCTGTGCTCCCTTAACAAGACTTATTAAAATAGAATAGCGTTAATAAATTAGTGATTATTCAAGTAATTACAATATTATATTGGTTAATATTTGTCAAAAATTGAAAAAGTAATAATATTTAATTCTTGTTGATTACAAAGATTAATATAATTCATTTGGTCAAAAATTTCGATTAAAATGAATAAAATATAATTAATTTCAATATAAATTCCTCAAAATAAAATGTAGAGTCTCCGGTATAAAGTATGTAGTGAGTGAAGTGTATGGATGAGTTACCTTAGAACTGAGAGCAGGCTCTCAGTTTCTTGGTATGGTAGTTTCTGTAATATGAATGAAAAAGTTTTTTTCAGAGAAAATTTATTTAGCTTTTTTAGTTCCACTTGTTCCGATAGTTTGTTATAGATGTAAGTTCATTAGTGTGCGGCCCGCAGTGATATATCGCACTGTCCAATATGGCCCTTGACCAGAAAAGTGTGACGACCACTGCCCTACAGGATATACAAATAACCCTATGTACTCAAGGTTGCAAATGAGTGAAAGAGACATAGGTTTCATCAATCCCAGGCCCTCAACCCAGTTCATTATGTGCTGTGTCGTGCTTTAGTTTTTGCTATTCCGTGACAATGACAGATTCAAGAGCCATCAACTCCCTAGGGAGCTCATTTATTCTGCGGCTAAATGCCCAATGTCCAGCCCTTTTTATCCGACTTCAAAAAGGAGGCGGAGGACTAAAAAAATTAAGGTTTTCAGTTCGATTGTATGTTTTTGAACTGAAAACTTCTTTAGCGGCGTTGTGAACTTTTTAAGATGGGTAAAAAATGTTAAACTCACGTCAGGACACGTGAACTGTTGCCCTTATGCCGGGGCACGAGAATACGGCATCGGTATCCCCTGCCTGTAGTAAGAGCCTACTAAAGGGGACCCCTGGGCTCGTGGGTGGTCAGAGTTGGGGCTCTGGACACCCACTCAAGCGGGACCGAGGAGGACGTGTGTGGCAACGCTGTCGTAGAGGACCGCACAAGCCTGATCCTATTGCCAGGCGAGTAGGCACACAAAGTGCCGGGAGCACCGGTGCGTTCTTTTCGGAGATCCCGGAGCTCCCAAGAAGGAACAAAGGCTGGCCACCGGGTGGGTTTTAGTGGGTACAATCCCACATAACCTTACTACACCCCAATGCAGTTAAGGCATCTTTCGAAGATTTCCCCCTCGTAAAAAAAATAAATAAAAGGACACGTGAACTGATCGAAATTTCGTAAAACAGAGAGAGAGAGTAGACTGCGCGGCGTCGGAGAGGAACTAAAATCCCCCTCTATCTATCGCACGGCGAAAATGTATGCCAGCTCCTGCTGTTTCGTTACGCGCGGCGCAGGGCGCTTGCGCGAGTGTGCGTATGTGATATTGTATTTTATCAAAATAAAATAAATAATTATGTTCAAGTTTTCACTGCTGCCGGCACTCCCGGAGTGCAACCTGTTGGTTTTTTGCCCTCCGCCAATTTTGTAAATACCCTTTGACGATTTTTTTTTTGTTTGGTGGGTCATACTTCATACTTCTGGGGCTAGATTCTCTATCGACAAAACGTAACGTAACGCGGTAAGTATTTTTTTTATTTCCGTGAATTCCGTTTGGAGAAATGTTTGATAAATGTAAAATTACTTGAAAATGAATAATAAACCGAGTTTAAGTTATGATATTTGAAAAATAACTATTTTATATGCGAATTTCTTAAAAAAAAGGGGAACGCGAGAGCGCGTTACACACTTGTTTTCATACAGAATCACCCACCAGTATGGAATTTTAAAAAATGCTAAGTCGATGCGGCTGAGCCGTTTTTGAAAAATCAACAATAATGTATAAATTAATACGTCGATGATACCTACTCATCGACTGCCTCGGTGGTTAGTATACCAGACTTCTGGATCAAAGAGGCGTGGGTTCGATCCCCACCTAAGGCAAGCATTTCTGTGATGAACTTAGGTGTTTGCGCTATGTATTTAAAAAAAATATATTATGTTGTATATATATATATATCAGTCTCTGGCAGCAATATGAGCTTTTTGGGGTCAGAGACCGTGTGTAACATTTCCCCCAATATTTGCTTATTTATTTATTTATCTATTAGCGCGAAATATTCGAATTCTGTACACCGTAGAAGTGGGTTGTGCCTTTTTTGGTGAAAAACAATAAAAAAACAGTCATCTAGTTCTTAGCTACGTCATTATTATATCTTCTTTGGCCACGTTGGCTTTAGGCAATTATGTAAAAAACGCCATCTATTTTATTTTCGCGTATACATGTTTGTAGTAAATATGTAACTAACTATGACTATAATGTGTATTTATAATATTGTTGTTTCATGTAAGGTTATTTTAATGTGTTTATTTTTTGTGTTATGTATTACTTGTACGCATACCGAGCGACAGTCGCGTGCGTGACGTCACGTCGGTTCCATCGGAAGATCAGCGCCGGCTGTCACGGTCGGCATTATGCTGAGATGGGACCGGTTTTGTGGCGAAAATTTAACATATACTTAATTACTGTTTATATTTATTCATGTACTATATTTTTGATGTTTGTCTTGTATTATGTGTTGTTTTCGTTGCAAATAAAGTTATGTCTATGTCTATGTCTATGGTTCAAGGTATATAGAAGGTACTTAAAATTTAAAGGATATGGAAAAGATGCGGTTTTTGAAATCTTGCAGGAACAAAATATATACCAATAGAAAGCTTATATAATTATCTTTTCAAACACATATTTTTTAGATTTTTTTTCATCGCCATTTAATTTTTAAATGGGTTCTAAAAACATTAGAAAAATGAACTATGTGCTACACCAAATAACTGCATTAAGCCTAAATTGAAAAAAAAACCTGACAGTGACATTATGAAACAGCAAAAGGAAATGACATTGTCAATATTGAACAACCAATAGAGGGCTGGTCGCCATGTTTTAAAAAATAAATAAATGTCAAACTCTAAAATACCAGCCCGCTATTGGTTGTTTGAAGATTCCTGTCTGATACGTAGACTACGTAGACCTTCTCTTAGTATTACCAGTTCAGTCTAAATATTTTCTACTTAGTGAAATAAAAAAGAGATATTATAATAAAACGGCGATACACAAAAATATGTTTTTGCGTGAAATAATATTCTTAGATATGGCACTAAACATTAATACAGCTCGCATCGCTGCCGGTTTTCAAGGACCGCCTCCCATATAAAAAGTTTACCAACTCCTTTATGTACACGTGTTCTTAGTGTAATTTATACCATTAAATCAATATATTATTATTATATTTTACTAAAACCAAATCAAAATAATATTTCACGCGCACACGTAACTAATTAATATCATAACTTTTAATATATTTTCTTAAACATAAACATACCTACTTACTAAGTTTTTTTAAATATAAAATTCATTTTTACTTCTACTGTTTAAGGCAGAACAATTTTAAATAAAATGGCGCACCCGAAATATACTTTAATAATATTGGGAATCGTTGGTGAGTATTTAGACTTTATTATAATATACTACGGGACTGATCGCGCAAAAAATTAGGAGATAAATAAATACCTCCTCATCCCGACGTTTCGGCCGAGTTGCATCGACACTTAGATTATTTACTTGTCTAGATAGAGCGTGGCGCTGCAACGGTAATAAAAATAGGTGGCCAGGCAGGGCATGCATGTAGGAGTGTTCACGCACACAGAGAATTGCCTTACACTGTAATTACTAGCGCGCCGAGTCCCATGTTTGTGTGCCTAATGTTGCCAGCTTTTAAAGAATTTCCACAAAGTTGACAAAATATGCTGTGATGTGAGATAATCAAAGCATCGACAGTGGTCACGGGTTATATAATAATACTGTGTTCAAATCGCGAGAGTTTAAAAACAACATTTGTTAACCGCAACGGGCCGGTTACAAATAAAATTCGTCATCTAGTACTTAGCCTATTATTGTTTTCAACCTACTTTAAAATGTTGCAAACCCAGAATCTTCAGGGTCTTCATTGAGTCTGTAGGCTTTAGGCACTCTGTCGTTGAATCGCGACGCGAAGTTTGATCGGTCGGACTTGTCTCTTTTTCTTGCGTTTACAGAATCAGAATCAGAAAATCGTTTTATTGCTATAAAACTGGTACATAAGTTGTTAAAAAGTTATAAAATACAACGCGGTCACATTAACTCGATGCATTGCTGGAATTTTTACTCGATCAGGTTAGAAACTTATCTTTTATAGATGATGGTTCGGAACCTTTCGTGCGGGAGTCCGACTCGCACTTGGCCGGTTTTTTTGCACACCGTACTTGAGCGCCAAAATAACGTCACATGGTCAAGCGTCTAGTTAATGTAACCGCGTTGTAGTGTTGGTTATTTTTTACATACCTTTTGATGCTCCAGCAGGCCAATCGCGTTAATTTTAAACAGTAGTGTTCCGTCTGTAATTCAGTTAAAGTTCGGTTGCAATTATAGTTATGTTTCGATTCAGCTTTAAAGAGTTCGGTATTGTGCTAAACTTCATACACTAACCGTTCGTTTGACAGCGGTTACGTTCCAACTCTGATTGAGTAGCGTTTCAACTTTTGTCAAAATCATTAGCGCGATACATGCGCGATATGAAAACAGACAAAAAGTTGAAGTTCGGTTAAAACAAGTTAAATTGTGGTTCAGCTGTAATTTTTTAGTGCTATTGGCCTGCTGTTGTGGGAATAGTTCATCCACGTTGCTCAGCGCGACGCTGGCAGCGTTCATCTCACGCGTTCGTGCGATTATTGGCCTGCTGTTGTGGGAATAGTTCATGCGCTTTGCTCAGCGCGACGCTGGCCGCGTTCATCTCACGCGTTCGTGTGATTATTAGCCTGATGTTGTGGGAATAGTTCATGCGCTTTGCTCAGCGCGACGCTGGCCGCGTTCATCTCACGCGTTCGTGAGATTATTAGCCTGATGTTGTGGGAATAGTTCATGCGCTTTGCTCAGCGCAACGCTGGCTGCGTTCATCTCACGCGTTCGTGAGATTATTAGCCTGATGTTGTGGGAATAGTTCATGCGCTTTGCTTAGCGCGACGCTGGCCGCGTTCATCTCACGCGTTCGTGAGATTATTAGCCTGATGTTGTGGGAATAGTCCATGCGCTTTGCTCAGCGCGACGCTGGCCGCGTTCATCTCACGCGTTCGTGCGATTAGTGGCCTGCTGTTGTGGGAATAGTTCATCCACGTTGCTCGGCGCGACGCTGGCCGCGTTCATCTCACGCGTTCGTGCGATTATTGGCCTGCTGTTGTGGGAATAGTTCATCCACGTTGCTCGGCGCGACGCTGGCCGCGTTCATCTCACGCGTTCGTGCGATTATTGGCCTGCTGTTGTGGGAATAGTTCATCCACGTTGCTCGGCGCGACGCTGGCCGCGTTCATCTCACGCGTTCGTGCGATTATTGGCCTGCTGTTGTGGGAATAGTTCATCCACGTTGCTCGGCGCGACGCTGGCCGCGTTCATCTCACGCGTTCGTGAGATTATTAGCCTGATGTTGTGGGAATAGTTCATACGCTTTGCTCAGCGTGACGCTGGCCGCGTTCATGTCACGCGATCATCTCATCCACGTTTAGTCGTCGTTATTTTATCATTTCCCCTCAAAAACCCACTCTTAAGGTAGCTGTAGCGAATTACCTCAAGAGAAGAAATTATGCGCGCTCTTTATCAACTGATTTTGGCAACCTAACATTTGGCAAGATTATTAAATTTTAAGTATCTGAATGCTGGCAACAAAATTAGCCAAAATGAATTGTATCTAATTATAAAATTTGTGTGCAATTGTTAAATGCTAGATGACTATTATTATTATATTTTTTAAATCCGTCAAGTAGTTCATAGGTAATATTAACATGTGGTTCATAAATAATATGTTCTATACAGGATTATCCAGAACTGATGTGCCAAGCCGAAAGGATCCAGGTTATAATTATGAACAACGTTTTCTATGAGGCCAACCCGCAATTCGAGAATAAAACCAGCTGTTTCATATACTCGTCGATTCCCAGTTGCAATTTTGTGTGGAACAGCTGATTTTTATTCCTAACGCTTTGACTATTTCTTAATAGTCAAAGTTCTACCGTTTACCTACTATGGGGCCAAAACATATACTACCTATTTAATTTAAAAAATAAAATTTAAAAAAAACAGACATTCCATACATTTTGTCGATTCCGAGTTGCAGTTTTGTATGGAACAGCTGATTTTTTTTCCCGAATTTTTGGTTCGCCTCATAGTAAAAGTTGTTTATAATGATGGTCCTAATCACCCCTTTCGGGTTACCCCTTAGTACAGGACAAGCAGATAACTCTGTATAGTCAATGATAGTAATGCATACGTATGACCCTTTATGGGTATGGCAATTTTTTATCGGTTTTATTTAATTTCAATTGCCCGTTGGGTCAAATCTAGTAATTGAAATTTGACCCCCTTCTTCTTCTTAGTTTTGGCGTCGTATTGTTGTGCATTTGCCAGTGTCAAGTATTAAGTTTTAATAATTTTTGATAATATTTTATCAAAATAGTCACTGTCGTAGTCTCGTCATAGTCCATTAAAGTCGCGGTCAAGTCCAATCATAGTCCAAGTCATACCTCAGTAAAGCAGTGGAGAATTTACTAGAGGCGTCTATGGAGTTTTGGTAACAACACGGAACAACATGATACGTCACATTATATAGGAAATTAAACAAAATTCAAATTCGTTAAATTTAGTTGACTCTCAAATGGAATTGCAATTTTATAAACATGACTTATTATACGTATGCCTGTGTGTGTGTGTGTGAATGTGTGTGTGTGTGTGTGTGTGTGTGTGTGTGTGTGTGTGTGTGTGTGTGTGAGTGTGTGTAACACTGCAATATTATATCATTTGCCTACACTCCTGCACGTAAATCAGCTCATAATCAACGAAATACCACCATTTTTCACTAATTATCACTGATAAAAACAGAAGTTTAACAAAATAATACAATGAGGCGAAATGATTTTTCCGCGTTCCCGCTAAAAAACCAACCCCCTTCTCGTAGACATATTAATATGATATTTGGCACACAGTTTGACTTTGACAACTGACTTTAGTTTCAATGACAATAAATAGTTAGCATTCAGTATTGACGTCAATACAAAATGGCCACCGCCACAACATGGTCAATTCAATGTTTTTACACAACCACCTCAATATTATGGATATCGAATGAAGGTGCTTTTTTTGTAAAATCAGTATTGAGTAACAAAATAAATTAAAAACTATTAATACAAAAATAAAATTGGTAAAAAACTTTTTTAAATAAACGTGTACTCACTAAATTCATGTACTTTTAGTTCATGAAATCTTCCAGGCGAAGGCCCCTCCATTTATTTTATTTTTGAGTTATTATTTTTTAGCTTTAAAGTACATAAATTCGCTTAATTTAAAAAAAGTTTTTAACAATTTGATATTGTTAATTATCATTTAAAAAAATATTCTAATGTACAATATGATTTTTTTCCTCTTTCAGTAATGGCGTGTGCAATGGCGTCCCCCCAGTTTGAACAAACGATGCAGCTGCCCACTTCTTTGCTTAACGCAATCATGAAAAATATTAAACTCAACTATTAGTAAACTCAATTGATTTAATTTTGTTTTATTTATTTAAAGAAATCCACAGCCTTAATGCTACTACACGGCCTGGTTTTTAACGCGTAAATTGACAAGTTTTCATATTTCACAAGGCTATGAAATTCCAAAACCATTTCGAGATATCGGGATGCTGATCATCAAGGCTCCATCAAACACAGGCGGTACGAGCGGTACGAGCGGTAAAGGGCGGTACGGCAGTACCGCGACCGGACCTGTGTGAGCCCTTCTTATATAACCAGTACAATACAGATGCCCGCCCGTCTGCTATACCGCTCGTACCGCCTGTGTGTAAAGGAGCCTTTATGCTTATTTTTCCAAAATTTAAAGTGCAGTAACAGCTAAGATATTAGATAAAAACTCTCACCCAAGCCGTTTCGGGATTTATACTAAAAGTTCAGTTGCCAATGATAAAAAAATACTAGCAATATAAAATGACAGTTACACTGATAGTGTTGACACAAAATGTAGGTTAAAAATAAAATGTCAGTGTCATTTTCAAATTACTTATTTTGCTTTAGCCCGAGAGGTAAACGCAAAAAATGCAAATACTTTCCAAAAGCTGAAAAAATGGTGTACATCAATACCCTAGAGTCAGTCAGCTGGGTTCCCTAGCATTTAGTGGAAGAATCCGTTTGAATTTTATAAGTGTCTTGGAAGAAGAAGAAGAATAAGTAGTACCTACTAGTACTACTTATTCTTATTCTTTTAAGTGGTGCTAATTTAAAGCCTGTATGGCAGATCCTGTTACATATTTCAGGTGATTGGCAGTTGTTAAACTTTTTTATATATTTCTTCCCATAGTATACCGCGGTACATAGTGACTTTTCGAGCTGACCTCCCGGCCTATTTGTTGTGAATTGTGACGGATTGATTGACATTGATAGTGACAGCAAGGCTAGCACCTATTTTTTTCTAATGTGGCTTCAGTAAACTTGTTTATGAGTCCTAAATTTTGCAGTTACGTCCTTTTAGAATGAGCTACTTTTCAAAACTTAATTTTACGGAAAATATAAGTCGTATTTGAAAAATAAAAGTCTACGTTATTTTGCAATATTCTTTCAGATAATAAATAAATATACCATGTTAAAAATTTGAAATGTTGTCAATTAAGCCGTTAAGTAACTCTTTATCGCTGCCAGTCTTAGTTTGAAACGCGTTAATCAATGGCCACAGCAATTTTCGCAGGTAGAGTAGTAGCATTAGCAATAGTGTTTATTCTTCACAATAAAGCGAGTTTTTGAAATGTTTTTTTTTTCAAACCACAAAAATGTTACGCAACTACTCCGCCAATTTTTGTCGAAGCTGAGCAGTTTTTAAATTCAACAATAATGTAAAAATTATATCGATTCGTGCAAACTTTACGAATTCTGTACACGGTTAAAGTCGATTGTGTGATTTTTTGACAAAAAAATAATTAAAACGTTTTCTTACTTATCAGTATAAGTAGGAACATTTTATTATAAATATATTATAAGTCGATTGTGACATTTTTGACAAAAAATTCGATTTTCAATTTCAATTTCAATTTATTTATTTACTTAAAACGAACATACGAAGTACATTGATAGATACATTGATACATATTAGTCTTAATACAAACATTACTTAAAAAGTTAAGACATTTATTCTAGGTATTCGTTTTTTCTGCTTTGTAACTAATCAAGATTCACCCTACCTCCCGAACTAGTTTAAACTGTATCTCGGGCGGCACTTTTCCTCTCGCTCATTTACTAGGCAACGTGTAATGTGTACGACGGAGACGGACGACACAATGGATAAAGGAGAATGTAGTATACGTACACAGTTCAGACTATTCTTTGAACCGACAACAGCAATGTGAAGGTGTCGATTTTTAAATTTATATATTTATATTTGTTATTATAGTTTCAAATATATATACTTTACATAAAAAAAAACTAATTATACTTTACATGTAAAATACATAATTACATAATGAGAAATACATAATGACAAAAAAAATAATAAAAAGGTTTCCTCAAGGACTTTGTATACTATCTATACTATATATATCTATATATATCTTTCTATACTATCTTTGTTTATGTTGTTTTTAAACTTTCGCGATTTGAACACATTATTATTTTATACTACGGGACTAATCGCGCACTAAAATTACGAGATAAATAAATACCTCCTCAGCCCAATGTTTCGGCCGAGTTGCATCGACCGTGGTCACGGGTAGACTACATCCTAAATCCATGGTTTTCCTACTTATCAGTAGAAAAACTTTTTTTATTATTTTTTCTCAATATATGGCACAATCGACTTTAACCGTGTACAGAATTCGTATAGTTCGCACGGATCGATATAATTTTTACATTATTGTTGAATTTAAAAACTGATCAGCTTCGATAAAAATTGGCGGTGTAGTTGCGTAACATATACATACAAAAATCATTGGCGCGTGGTGATGGCAAAAGGCCTGACGGCACGACGCTGGTCCCATGGAAGTGTGGACGGCTCTTAGTATGGGACGCAACTTGCGTCGATACTTTGGCACCGTCACATCTTCCTGAGACTCAGAGTAGGGCTGGAGCGGCGGCCAATTCGGCGGAGCAGCACAAGCGGCGCAAATATGCTAACCTCGGTAGTGGTTACATATTTGAGCCATTTGGAGTTGAGACTTTGGGTCCGTGGGGGCCGGGAGCTCATCTCGTTTTCAAAAGTCTTTCCGAGCGTCTGGTGGATGCGACGCGTGACCAAAATGCTGGTGTTTATTTGGCTCAACGTATAAGCATTGCCATTCAGCGTGGCAATGCTGCCAGCATGCTGGGCACGCTTCCAACTGGCAGTGGGCTTGAGCACTTAGATTATCTTTAGACCTTCAAGGGTCTGTGGATGATCCAATTGCTTTCTATGTAGTAGTAGTGTAGTATTGTCATTAAAATTAAAAAAAAAAAATCATTCAATCAATTTAAACCTCCTTTTTTAAAATCGGCTAAACATTTCGAAGATTGTCACAGGTGAATATGTAGGAACATATTTGGTATTTGATCAGTTTTGAGGTGTGAAATATTTTTTCATGCAAAATAATTTAAATTTGTATACGAAAATTCAAATATAGTGATCTATGTCATATTTAATCAAACTAAAGCGAGTCAGTATTTCCACGTATTAACTTCATTTTCTCCAAATTTATTTAGTGTCAAAAAAAAAAATATTTCAATTTATATTTGAAAACTGAACCTATCAAAATAGTTCTTCCTTTCCCGCTAAATTTAAGATGGGGAGTTTTCAAAATCTTTCGATAATAATTGTAATAACTGCATTGTGTTTTCACCAAATTTTGGCTGCTGCTACAAAACCAACATTTAGTGAGTTAAATATCCTTATTAATTAATGTTTACTAGTAGTCTTACGAGCAGTAGACCTCACGGCACATATTCATATCTTTAACGGAATTTTCTTAAGCTTATATCTCGACTGCTGTGTTGCCAGTGATGACACAGAATCGTGATCTCTCACTATGGGCCTTATTAGTAAGCTCCAAGCAGCCCAACGAGCCATGGAGAGGGCTATGCTCGGAGTTTCTCTGCGAGATTGAATCAGGAATGAGGAGATCCGTAGAAAAACCAAGGTTACCGTCATAGCCCAGCGGATTGGCAAGTTGAAGTGGCAATGGGCCGGGCACATAGCGCGGAGAACTGATGACCGATGGGGTCGAAAAGTTCTCGAGTGGAGACCACGTACCAGCAAGCGCAGCGTAGGACGTCCACCGACAAGATGGACGGATGACCTTATTAGGACCGCAGGATCGCGCTAGATGCAAACCACTATCAACCGGTCTTATCTTATTGGAAATCATTAGGGGAGGCCTATGTCCAGCAGTGGACGTCCTGTGGCTGAAATGATGATGATGATTATGATATATCTCGACTTGCTCTAATCCAATTTGGTTTATACTGGTCAATCTTGTTACTTTAATACTGAACAATTTTGCCAAATAGTATTGAAATCGGCTGATAAATATCTAGCGTGATAGTAAATTTCCGCCCATTTTGAAGAAAATACATCCCCCACCCTCCCTGATCAAAAATCGACTACGACAAAAAAAATCCGATTTGCGTATCAAATTCCATCACGATTTGTTGACAAAATTACTACCTGTAAAGTAAAATCAAAATCTGGACAGACTAAAGCCATAACTAAAGCAAAATAATCGAGCAAAGACCTTCGCTTCGCTAAATTTCATTAAATTAAAGATATTAACTGTGGTTTCAATATATATCTTTGAAGCGTGCAAATTCGTAAAAAAATACCCACAGTTTTTTACAAAATTGTCAAGTGCACGTGTCCATCCTGCCAGATCCCAATATCAATATAATTTAATGTTACCTAAATCAAAATTATCGATACACAGCTCCGGGCCATGCTCGATGGCTGTTAAACTATTTAATAAACTACCGATCGTAATTAAGAAAATTGAAGACGAAATCGAATTTGCAAAAGTATTGAAGAACCTACTTATCACGAAATGCTATTTTACATTAAACGAGTACCTATTGGACAGTCATAAAATAGCAAATTGAAACAAATAAATCGCTCCGCACAATATTGCTATACCCTAATAGGGTCATATGTATAACATATAGAATATAGATACTAAACATGTTTCTTAAGACCTGCATGTAAATTATACTACACTTGATGCAATAAACGATTGATTGCTTCAGTCAAAAAGAAGAAAAGCAAAACCTTTTTGAAATGTTGAACAAATTAAAAGTAGGTATTAAAATTTTATATGTTCGCAGGTTATCTCAGTAGTGCTTTAACAACCAGCGAAGTGCCTTCAGAAATGACCAGCTCGTACCAACCAACCACCGAGACGACTTCGGATACGACGACTTCCGACCAACCAACCACCTTAGCGACTTTTTATACAACGGGTTTGGACCAACCAACTACTGAAGCGCCTACGGATATGATCGGCGCCTATAAATCAACCACTGAATCTACCTTTGCTACAGCTACTTTGAACTGTCATTTTAACTTTCGACTTTCGACACAGTGTAGCGACTTTTGATATGACTACTTTGGACTAATATGCCAACGAAGAGACTTGAATGGAAAAATAAATGAAATGATTTTAATCGACACTAAATACATTCAAAATAATACATCAATCAAGGAGTTAAATACAGAAATGTCGGAAAGGGCCAATCTCAGTATTAATGCTGAGTACAGACTGCAGGTGCTGCTGTGTGGCTGCGACTGCGTGGACCAACTACTTGAGGTTTTCAGATGAGCCCCTTGTCGAGGGTAGAAACCAAAAACAAATAATAATCGAGATGTAAAAAAAGTAGTCCAAGTAGGATATGAACAGAAAGTACAAGAAATCATACAAAACAAACAGTTCATAATATTATTGAAACCAATATAAGATACAAAATAAAATATACTTAAAGGTGATACAATATGTTATACGATTGTTGATTGAATCAGGCGTTACTTTGCGGAAATTCATCTTCAATTTTATGTTTTGAATAAATATTTAGTGTATTTCCGCTATCTTGTTGTAGGCAAATAAGTTTAAGAGCATTGAGGACATTTATATGAAAACAAAAATTACAAACAATAACTAATATTACAATAATTATACTTTGAAAAACTTACAAAATAGATAAAATAATAATAAATATCACTTATTTTCACTACACTCTATTATATATTTTTTAAAATACTATATTAATAATCTAATAATAATAATAAAAATATGTGTGTTGGACCACCCAGCACTCATTCATCATTGCTGAGGTGAGTCCCTTTGGACACTTTATTTCTTTTTAATTTAAGTTTTTTGTATTACGTTTAATCATGTCGAATAAAGTTAATTTCATTTAAATTCATAGTCGACGTACCGCCTGCTCGTACTAAGCGGTTTGCATCTTCCTTCATAATACGAGCCGCCAGGCATTGGAACGTCCTGCCCCCGTCATTGTTTCCTGTCAATTACAATTTGGATATCTTCAAGTCAAGAGTGAATAGGTATCTTCTAGGTCTACATACTTCATCTTCGGCTACAACTACGCTTTCCATCAGACGAGTTGGTGCCCAAATTTAGACTATTCTACATTAAAAAAATCATTTCAGTTATGATAGAACCAGCTCACAGTCTCGCATCAACCACCTTAGCGACTTCTAATATGACGAATTCAGACCAACCAACCAGCGAAGTTAATCCAGTAAATCAACCGCATTGAATGTCTAATTTGAGTGGAATTTCATATTTTCTAATTTGATTTTAGTTCAAGGCCGCCATCACACTGCCTTATTTTACAAACAGTGTCAAAAGATAATAAGATATGAAATGTATGAATTTCCTATAAATGAAGATTAAAATGTTATGAAAGATCAAAATAGAAAAAATATTTTCCAAAACAATATATTGAGTAAATATGTAATTAAATACGGTACAAGGTAATTGCCGCGATATATTTTTGCATTTCTCTTTTAAACCAACCAAGCAGCGAAAGTGGATGATCCAATTGCTTTCTATGTAGTAGTAGTGTAGTATTGTCATTTAAAAAAAATATAATTTAAATTAAAAAAAAGCAGGGAAATGTCTTGTTTATTTTAATTAATTAATTTAAGAAACTATTGGTTACAGAAAATAAAAACTATTTTTTATTTGAATTTTATTTATTTGGCATTTCATTATTATGAAATTTGATTGTTATTTTTACAAAAATATTGTTTTTTTTTAATATAGGTACTTAAATGTTACGGTTTGAAATGAATTGATTTAATTTTATTATTTTTAGGGTTCCGTACCTCAAACGAAAAAAACGGAACCCTTATAGGAACACTTTGTTGTCCGTCTGTCCATCTGTGTGTATGTCAAGACTCATTATCTCGGGAACGCGTAAAGATATCGAGTTGAAATTTAAACTGTTTACGTATGTCTATGTTATCTTGCAGTTGTGTAAGAGAAAAACTTCTCAGTTAACGTTCAAAAAAGTTAGAGCCGTTTATGTTGTAACATATTTCGACACAAAAATCAAAACCTACAGGGTAATTTCCGTTGACATAGAACTATAAAATTTGGCGAGAAGCATTGTCTTAGAGTACACATATAGGAATGAATCTGAAAACTGTACATTTTTATTTAAATCACAATAAATAGGGCCTCAAAATTCACAAAATATGGGTTCAAAATTCAAAGTGAGTAAATCGTATTATGTGAGGTATAGAGATTTTAACAGCTTACTTCCCAATTTTGTGAAATTTGTACGGAACCTTCGATGTGCGAGCTTGACTCGCTCTTGTCCGTTTTTTTTTGTATAAAATTAAGATCTTGGAGAAGCGAGTTTTTATTTACACATATAATAATTAATTTATGTTCATCTGTTTGGAGGCATTTTTGAGAAAACGTAGAAAAAATATAAGAAATGCTTACCTACCATAAAAGTACACACGCTGTGTGGTATACGACTTCAATTATTATTATTCTACTTTCGCTTAGGGACTGTAGATATTTGCTCGAAGCGAAAATTATACCTATTATTTGTATGGTGTTGTTGTCATAAGTAGGACGAGGTAGCCAGTCCTTAGAGCGTCTAATCGTCCAAGGTAAGTGGAAAGCACAAGACCGCGCGAAAGGTCGCCCATGCGATGGACCGACCAAATCAAATCTGCTGTGGGAGGGCCGGTGCATGAGTGTACCAGGGGCCTTATTTTGTAAGCGCTCTGGCGTTCGGCTTCGCTTTTCCTCCCGCTCGCTCTCGCGGCGTGAGTAACTGGCGCGAGCAGGAGAAAAAGCGAAGCCGAACGTCAGAGCGCTTACAAAATAAGGCCGCAGATTGACATCTAATAGAGAGAGATGGCGAGACATCGTGAGGCGTATTACATCTGTCTCTACCACTACAAATACTACGTGATGACCACGACCGCTCTCTCAAGAATAATACGAAGTTGTCATAAGTAGGTATATTATTTTTGTACTCATTAATTTACTCATTTTACATCCAATTACGAAAAATTTAGTCAACTATTATAAGGATGAGGTCATGTTTTCGAGAAGTTTCATTACACGGACAATGAAACCAACTGTTTAGATAGCCGAAAAATAAATCACCTAATTTCTAAAGAATAATATACAGGGTGATTTGGGTTTCAGCGTGCATATTTTGTTTGTAATTTAGTTCATGCACTGAAAAAACATATTAAAAATATATAATATTTTTTTGGAAGTCCGAATAATAAAATCGCCATTCCCTTATCATGGTCTTATGTATAACTATACAAAAAATGTTAACTTAGATCCAGTGATCAAGTGATCAAGTGGTATATTATTAAGAGAAAAATCGAACCAAGATGATATATACATCATTTGAAAGCTTGTTAAATGGGCTTCCCAAAAATATTTAATTTATATTTTTTCACCCCTCCAATTTTTTTAATATGCGATTATTAAATTGTATGAAAAATAACAATACAGCTTATTATTTTTTCTAGATTAGCAATAATAAAGCGTTTCTACCGTTATTTTACTTGCGTTCGTAGCTAATTCTTCCACATTCATCTCTTAATTTGCTATAATTAAAAATTGTAACCTACCAGTGTGACCAGTTAGTAGGTACAATGTGACAAAAAATCACTTCAAAAGTGTGTCTAATTGGTAAAAATGCTATTATTTAACAATTTAGATGTTACTTAATCAGGGCTGCTAGAGATAAACTACCTATTGAGCGAAATATATTTTTTGATTTTAATGATTTCAAAATTCATTTTAAAAAAATCGGAGAGGTCATTTAAGTTTTTAACTGTTGTAATAGACTCAGAAAAATATGAGCTTTCTCAAAATGCCTCCATACATTTTGTGGACATGTCCTTTCATATGTTGCAATAAATGATTTCAGTTTTGAGTTTGAGAAATAACCCTGTATAAACATATGGCTCATATAATTAAAACATTCGTATTAGTAGGTAAATAAGTTTAACAATGCTTAGTAAGTAGTATTGCGTGCTACAGTAACCAACTCGTTTTAAAATGATATTTTTGAAATATTTTTCTGGCATTTTAATTTTTGTTGGTAAGTCGCATCGTTGACAACACTGCTCTGTCATTGCTAGTACGACTAAAAAGTGTTTGACACTTGGTAGACACCAATTCGGTTTTCATTTTTTTTTCTTTTTTTTTTGCTAGAGAACATCTTTAATATATAATATGTGTAAAAGTAAAACACACACATGCTCAGTACGCATTCTGCGGGTTGCTGGCGGGCGAGATGGTGGGAGGGAGACATCGCTCACTGCACGCCGCTCACATCTCTCGTCTCCACTGCGCGTCGTGCGCGCACATTTCACATCTCCGCTTCCATTGTGCCATGCAAATATTACACATCTCCGCACAGCGATCTCCACTGAAGCTGGGCGGAGAGATGTATCAATAACACAATTCTATTGGTTGTTTTAAAAACATCTCTCCGCTCGTCTCGTCTCCGCCTTGGTGGAGTCCCGGCCTACCGCGGGTAACACCGCGGGGCGCATCTAATAAAGAATATATTTATCTATTTTCCAGCCATATGGAGTTATCATGGAGCGCTTGCATTCCCTGCGAAGGAATCTCAGTCATGTAAGACCTTTGAACCACGGTGACGGTATATGTATCTTTACGTACAGTATTGCGGCTCGGCCTTGTCCTTGAAATATTTAGGGTTATTTCTAATCAATTAGCATCCTTTTAGGGATTTATTTTGTACATCAAAACTAACAACTTTTGTTCTGCGACTTTTATCAAAGTCACCCACAAGTTCGTTCGTCACTACGGCATCTGCGACTCTAGGCCCTTCGCACACGTAGGCGTAGTGTAGTCGTATCGTATAGTCCGGGAGGTAAGCGCAAAAAGCAACTACTTTTTAATAGCTGAATTTTTGTTATTAGTTAGTCATGTTGGTGTACCCCCGGACTCAGGCAGCTTTTAGAAGTAGTTGCAAGATACTCACATATATTTTTGAAAATTCAAACGGGTATTTCCACCAAATGCTAAGCATTCCAGCTGACTGAATCCGGGGTATTGTTGTACAACACCAAACATAAACATAAAACATGAAAAGTAGTATGAAAAGTAAAGTATGCACCACCTTAACCAAGTTTTTTTTCGTCTTGGGCGACTTGAACCCCTCGCTTCACTCAGGACTCTAAATAATTAACTTATAACGCCCTGGCTGCGCTCGAGGGTCCTATAAAGAGAACTATACTTCGCTACGCTCAGGGACCGATTGCCGCCCGTGACATAAGACACCACTTGGTTCTCTTGGTACATAATATTCTATTGTTTTTGATTAATCACGAGTGTGTCTGTAACATCCCTTTGACAAAATAAATAAACAGAACTGAAACTGAACTAAAGTGCGTTTCACAAAAGAAGACCCGCAGACGCGGCACCACAATCGCATAGCCGATGTCTTCAAATAAGTTTCACTTCATGTCGTGGGAGTTTTTTCGGGAAATTAACTATTTGTTCAATTCACCATGAAAGTCGCGGAGTCGATTCCACGACAACAATCACGCAGACGCATTTTCACAATCGTCTGACCAATCAATCAAAATTAGTTTCATTTCTTGCCGCGGGACTTCTTTCGTGAAACGCACTCTACATGAGCGAAGGGGGTAAATGCCTCCTATGATACGCTGCGGCACCGCTCCGTGTGGGGACTTGTTTGAACATCGTATTTATCTCGTCCTGCGCGCGTATACGCCTATGATACGACTACGCTACGCCTACGTGTGCGAAGGGGCTTAGTGTACTGATGTCTATGATAGCGTTCTGACCGTTTGTATGTAGACATAATACTGTATGGATACAGTGCCGGATTAGCCACGTAGCAAGAGTAGCAAATGCTACAGGCCCCGGGCGTTAGGGGGCCCCGCGCTCCAACGGCGTCGAGCCAAGCTGCTAACTCTGCAAGGCCTTTGCAGAGTTCTGCAAGCCTTTACTCCACAAACTCTACACCTTAGTCAATATAATATGTGGCTTCGTGGTTTCGTTATTACAAAAACTGTTTCTTTAACAGAGAAATAATGAGTAGTGAATAAATGTTTACCTTACGCCCAAGTGAAGTTAGCAAAACAGCCAAGGTGCAAATATATACTAAGGCGTAAAAATTGTACAGTAAAAGCTTGTAGAGTTTAAGAGGTTGGCTCAGTCTGGATCAGTTTTAGATTTTTTTGTTGTTTGTGTACCAATATTAGTATACATACCATATTTCAGCTTTCTAAAACTTCAGGAAGTTCCCTATAAGTTTTGGTGAACATCCTTGAGTCAGTGACTAAATTGTTTTTTTTTTTCATATTAATAAAAACATCTTAATTATTAGAGCCATGCATTCTATATTAGTCTGTGGAGCCATGCAATATATTGCAATGCAATATATAATATATTGCTGCTTTGATCATACCTTTTGAAATTATAATAATGACAAGTTTTTGCGGTCTGTACTTACACGCATTATATTAGTAGAGTGCTCTCCTATTATTTAAGTAATAATTATATAAGCGTATTATGAAGGCATTGTTAACGGACGTTAGTAGAGTGCTCTCCTTAATTTTAAGTAATAATTCTATAAGCATATTATAAAGGCATTGTTAACGGACGTTTTCAAGAACATGTAATTTGTCTACGAAATAAAGAAAATTTGACTTTGACTTTGACTCCTTTGCTCTTTCTCCATTTTGAAGTTACTGAAAAAACAAACCGAATATTTTTTTTTCGTTACAATTGCGTCTTATGACACTACAGAAGTAAACTGCTCTACTCATCCTTCTTTTTAAATTTTCGCTAAAACTGTCAATTTTTTGCGCTCTGTATACACACCCGTTTATAGCAGTAGAGTGCTTTCCTTTGCTCTATTATCAGTTTTGAAGTTACTGAAAAAATCAACTAAAATTTGTTTGCGCTCGCTGCACTATCAATGAATAGAGCTGCAGTAGGCTGTTTTTCTCTTACTTATTTTGAAATGACTGAAAAAATAACAAACAAATCGAGATCTTTTAGATATTTTAATATTACTAATAACCAAAAAAATCTTCGCGCACGCTGCGCTCGCGCATAATAGTACAGCGTTGGTACAGTTTTGTTTGTACTCGTGCTTCTTTTAAGATTTATGAAAAAAACTAATAAATGTTCGGTAGGGTCGCGTAATTTCCGTACCTACAGCTTGATGACTCCCTGAATCAATGGCTGACCCGCCCTTGACTGACAGTTGAAATACTCGGCAGCCATTGCCCACACATGCATTCGATCTCGATCGTGCTCAGATGTTTCCCTCTAAGATCTTGTAACTTTTTTGATTTTGACTTGTTGTTGGGCCACTAAGTAGTTCTAGTCCAGGGCCCCCTAAACTCACGATCACGCTCTGTCGGTAACACTACCGTGCCCCCAGATTTGTAACAGTTTACCTTAAACTTAACTTTAAATTTGAGAATCTAAAGTAAACCAGGGACCCCTTGACAGAATTTGCTACAGGCCCCGCGCTGGCTTAATCCGGCACTGTATGGATGAGCCTATGCTACACGGTATTAAACAGCGGTTTGAAACAGAGGTTTGAAACAGTTAGACAGTTGTTTTATATCGCATTTCATGTGATATTCAAACGCCCTTGGTAGCACGGCTTGCGTTCCAAACCACTGCCAGAAGCGATGGTTTGAAACCGTCTAGCCGCTTGTAAAACCAGGCGTACGACAGTCTCGCTGCGGCAGCAAGCGCGGGTGCACGTTACTACGTTTCATCTACCTATAAGATGGCACAAGAGCAACTTGAACTTGATGTGAGCACGTAATTTATAAAATTATATATATATATATATATACTTGCACTGCCTTTGGGATTTGACTAGTAAAACATACAAATGCCCTAATCAGAAAAAAACAAGCGTGGGATATTTTAGCTAAAATTTTAAAATGTACCGACCCAAAGGCAAACGCCGCGTCTGCAAAAAAGAAAAAAAAATAGGTAAAGCGTCATGACTTCGTTGTAGTATAAATACTGTAGGTACGTGAACGAGATTACGATACGTCCTATCCACGCAACGTTTTTAAAAACACTTTTGGTTTCAAATGATTTAGCTGGCAATCTGCTTCTCACTTCTGTTTAAGGTGACCTTGGTTTCATACCTCATTTCAAACCGTGTAGCATAGGCTTAGTGTCTGAAGTATGAGAATTGAAAACCTCCTTTTTAAATTCAGTTAATAAAATATTTTATACTACAAGTATATATAACGGGACTAAATTCACGTGTAAGGATAGTCAGTGCATTGCGAGACGGCTCCGCGTGCTAGCACTCGCCAACTTGAGAAAGGTCTCCGAATGCGGCCGAAACTATAGTCGTTACGACTATCCCTACACGTGAGTTTAGTCCCGTTATATATACTTAGTATAATAAAATGTGTGAAATACCACGTAAATTTTCATAGTTAAATAATAAAATATTCTTTTTTTTTCAGGTGTACATTTTCCAGTATTAGGCGGTTTGATTTGCCTGAAAACCGATCCAGAAGCGAATGTCACCGCAAATGCACCTTCGTATCAAATTGCATCTTCGTATCAAAGTGCCACGGGTTTATCTATATTTTTTATTGATAATAATTAAATTATTTTACATTCAGTAATTTTCTTATTATCTATGTTAAAGTTTTATACCCTTACAGAATAATAATTTAATATTATGAACTACTAGCTTCTACCCGCAGCGCCGCCCGCGTCGAATTAGACATTTATGCTATCTCACAGGAACCTTTTATTTTAGTAGCCCATGTCACTTTCCAGCCCTCGAACTATATCTATGCCAAATATCAAGTCAATCCGTTGCTCCGTTACTGCGTGAAAGAAGAACAAACTAACAAACTTTTCGGATTTATAATATTAAATATAGGTATATACTGTACTGTATACTGTATCAGCCTTTTTAATAGTCCACTGCAGGACTTAGGCCTACCCACGAAGGGTGATTGAGCCATATCCACCACGCTGGCCCAGTGCGGGTTGGTGGATTCACATACGCCATCGAATTTCTTCTACGGACGTATGCAGGTTGCCTCACAATATAGGTATATATAGGTACATAATATATTATCAGTATGATGATATCCAAGGACTGCTCATCGATTGAATTGACAGATATTCGATCGACAGTTGTTTATTTTGACATTCTTGCAGCGCACGCTAGAGTAGCTCGCAGATGGCAGATATTTTCCTACTTACTCAACATTTATCGTTATATTTTAGACAATACACAAAATATCTTTATAAATTGTAGTCTATGTGTTATTCTGATGTATAAGCTATATTATTGGAAAGTTTCATCTCAATCCGTTCAGTAGTTTTTGCGTGAAAGAGTAACAAACATCCATACATCCATCCATCCATCCATCCATCCATCCATCCATCCATCCATCCTCACAAACTTTCGCGTTTATAATATAGTATAGTAGGATCACTAAATACATGTCATGGGTCCGACAGTCTATAATAATTTGCCTGATGACGTCACCATGGCTGTTAAGGTGGGCACACACGGTCAGTTAAACTGATCAGTTTTTCGCGTCATTCCACCTGGGAGCTCATTCAGTTAATGCAAAGATGGGAAATGGTGGCTCCATATTAGAACACAGTGGAGTCATGATGTTTCTTCGATAACTTGTGTTATTTCAATTTTTCATGAGAAATTATCGGAACCAAAGTTGTTTGAAATTTGATTTGATTATACGGGCAGACACAGTCTACCCGTGACCACGGTCGATGCAACTCGGCCGAAACGTCGGGATGAGGAGGTATTTATTTATCTCGTAATTTTAGTGCGCGATTAGTCCCGTAGTATATAAAATAATAATGTGTTCAAATCGCGAAAGTTTAAAAACAACATGAATATTGTTGACATTGTTATTTGAACATTTTTTATTTTATTTATACTGAATTGTGTATTTACAAATATTGTACCTAATTCATAGAATTATTTACCCATATAATGTTTGACTTGTAAAATAATTGTATCAATAACTATGACTACAAGATCTACATAATCTTAAACTACTAATACATAACAAGCATTTGATAATCCAAATGCTGAAGACCACTTCCAGTTGGCTGCCAAAAAAAAGAAAATATAATTATGTATAACTGTACAGAAGTATATGTATATGTAAGTAAGTCGCAATAAATGATTGAGTATTGAGTATTATTTTAAAAAATATTAGGTAGGTTACGTTCGTAGATCGTTTCTCATTTCCGTCTTTCAAATATATTCGTAAATACTAAAATTATAACTCGCAGTAGCATTTCTAGAATGCTTATTTAAGTCTGCTAGTTTTTGTCCGCGGCTTCGCTCACGTGGTATTATGATTTTCGGGATAAAAAGTAGCCTATGTCACTTTCCGTCTTTTAAACTAAGTATGTCCATGTCAAAAATCAAGTCAATCCGTTGCTCCGTTGCAACGTGATCGAGGAACAAACCAATATTGAATTTATAATATAAGTAAGGAGTTATATTTTATTACACAAAATTTAAATAACATTTCACATACTTCTATACTAAGCTAAATGTACAAACCTATATAAATTTAAAAAAAAACTACTTGAACTAAAAAAATAACCATGTATAAATGATGATGAAAACCCTAATGTAAAATCCCACTAACAGCGGGCTTCTTCTTACTTCTTAGTCGTTACGCTCTTGACAGAGCGGTCGTGGTCATCACGTAGTATTCGTGGTGGTAGAGACAGATGTAATACGCCTCACGATGTCTCGCCATCTCTCTCTAGTATATGTCAATCTAGTACACTCATGCCTCGGCCCTCCCACAGCAGATTCGATTTGGTCGGTCCATCGCATGGGCGACCTTCCGCGCGGCCTTGTGCCTTCCACTTTGCCCTGGACAACTAGACGCTCTAAGGATTGGCTACCTCGTCTCGAAAACCAGCGGGCACAGTTCCCAAAATGCTGGCCCCATTGCCACTTTGGATAGCAATACTGATCCTTTGGGCAAAATAGAGGCCAGCATTTTGGTCACGTGTTGCGTCGACCAGTCGCAAAGAAAGATCTTTGTAAATGTTTTTTGCTCCCGGTCCGCACGGTCCTATACTCTATAAAATTTAACTTGATCTCTGCGACAGCTGTCAGAAAAATCACGCCTATGAAGTCCTGAATTTCTTATAAGTACAGACAGTACCTGTCAATGTCATACTTTGTGGGCATGTCGATTAGTGATGGGCGACGAATGATCGTGACCACAGAGTTTTAGATAGAGTTTTGATTATAATATCGATAGTTTATACTGACGATATTTTAAATAAAGCTTGATTTATCATTAATTTTATTGTATATTGTAATATTATAACATTTTTTACATGTGTAATTAAAGTAAACCCAATTATATGTTACATTAGCATCGATAATAGTGAAAAACGTCGATAAATACTATCGTTACATTATAATGAGTAATTAATTAAAATCATACCATTATTTACATGTGTACATACTTGATCTTAAATAATAGTAAGTAAATGAAATCCAATTTCTCACCTTCAACTACTCATTCGATTTCATTACAACATTGTTTGAAAATCGATTTTTTCCACCACTGTCTCAACTCTAAAAATGTCATTAATCTTCTACTGTCGCAGAGATCAAGTTAAACTTTATAGAGTATAAAGTTTCGACCCCAAAAGGTTCAAATATGTAACTACTGTCATGTTCGCATATTTGTTCCTTTTGAGGCCTTCTGCATATTCAGCCGCAGCGCCAGCCTTATTCTGAGTCCTTGGAAGATGGGACGGAGCGAAATAGTAAAATAAGTAGGTAGTAATATATAGAAGTATATGAAATGTTATTTAAGTTTTGTGTACATAAAATCTAAGTAAGGATATAATAATTATTTCTTGCAAAAAATGGCATAACCTATTATGGAAACTAACGTGGTTTTCACGCATTTTAATACTTTATATAACGCAAATGGGAATGCAGTGCATTTCGATACTCCTCTGCGCACTAGCACTCACTGCGACTTGAGAAAGATCGCCGAATGTGACAACTATAAAAATAAACGTGAGTAAGATCGCGTCCTTTTTATACGGCCAAAAGTGACTTTATTAACAACAATAAGATACAATACTACTTTAGATGCTAAAACTACCTACACTACTACTATCTACATAGAAAGCAATAAGGAAGTTTCCTCTATCATAAAAACTAAAAATAATGATATACATTTAAAGACGTTAGAAATATATTAGATACAGTGAAAAAAATTACTCGAATATCTTATTAAATGACGGAGTTATGGATGTCTAAACATGACCGCACGAAATCAAAAACACCCGCGACGGATTTATGCGTGTGACGTCATTCGGCCCAGGAGCCGCGCCGTGGGTAAAGCGAAAGTAAGGAAAAAATAAAAAAAAAATTCTTCATTCAATACCGGGTATTTTTCTAAGCCACGAATACGTTTTAGGACATCATAGTACTCATCTTTATGTAATGATCAACATTTACTATGGGATTAACCCCCCATTATTACGAATAAAAAGTCAGCATTCCCATAAATTTTGTCGTGAGTAAATCAACTTTATTTCTAAATGGAACAAGACTTGGCGTGTGTACCTACTGTTCTGCGGTTATTACATCTGCATATATTGACTAGTAGTTTTCCAAATAGTAGACCTCGCAAGTATACATTTTGGTGAAAATTTTCTGGTAATCAGTTTTAAAAAATGCACAACTTGCACAGGCAAATATATTTATAATTACAATATTCTGTCCTAAAATATCATTGTATATTATGATCAACTTTTACTATGAGACTAATCCCCTGTACAGGGTTATCTATAACTTCTCAGCCTAATATTTGTTCATATAAAGTACTTGTAGGTAATAGTTTCGAGATATTTTGATGGAAAGATATTTACATCCAAATATCTCGGGAACGTGACACTTTAGGGTACCATAGCATGGAACATTTATTGCGTGTATAAGTGTCCCCTACTCATATACTACTTTCACCGTGCGCGGAAACTTATAAAAAAAACATAATGGCGGCGGGTGGATATGCCACAAATGTTCAAACCCCATTGATAAAAATTGGGACTGTAGTATGATCTACCCATAGAACACGAACTAAAGTAATAGAAACCGTACTATAATCGCAAGAGCTATCTATATATCACTTTGTCCTATATTAAATATGAAATTAAAAAAGTGTCAGAAAAAGATGCACAAACAACCATTCGTTCGACGGTTTCAGCCAAAGGACGTCCACTGCTAGACATAGGCCTCCCTTAAATATCTCCAGTAAGACCGGTTGGTAGCGGCTTGCATCCAGCGCGATCCTGCGGTCTTAATGGGATCATCCGTCCAGCTTGTGGGTGGTCGTCCTACGCTGTCGGGTGGGGTGGCAGATGGATCTCTTCCGGAGATTCTTATCACCCCGTGCTCCGCCGTTACCATTACCACTGCGGAGCCAGGAATAGCAGAGCCCCCGGAGACTAGGGGCCAAGTCTTCACAGTTCTGGCACATACACCCGAACTCACGTAATTTCGAAGGGTTTAATAAACTAGCATTGAGCTAACTCAGCTGTCTTCGCACAAAATTATATATATAATAATATATAATATATATAATAGATCACAATATAACATTTTAGAACCAAAGTATAACTTAGCAATGCACAGTTCTAGCCCAAATTCTATGGCTACAAACATATTCAATAAATTGCCAAATAATCTAAATGATATCGAAAGAGAAAACTGTTTCATAAAACAACTAAAAATAATCCTTTTATCGAAATGCTATTACACATTAGACGAATTTTTTAACGATAATCTAGAAAACATAATGATAAATCGTTCCAATACAAATAATAAAACTGCCATACCCTTATAGGGTTTTATGTATTACTATACAAAACATGCTGACTAAGAACCACATGTCAAGATAAAAAGAAGGAACCTTCCTTCTTTTTATCTTTTTTCAAAGTCAAAGTCAAATCATTTATTGCAACATATGAAATTGACATGTGGTTCTTAGTTAACATGTTTTGTATAGTGATACATATGACTCTATAAGGGTATGGCAGTTTTATTATTTGTATTGAAACGATTTATTATTATGTTTTCTAGATTATCGTTATAAAATCGTCTAATGTGTAATAGCATTTCGATAAAAGGATTATTTTTAGTTGTTTTATGAAACGCTAAAATTAGAGATTTGAACCTTCTGCTGAAACTAGAGGGTTTAAATTTCCGATCATAAAAAAGACCAAATATTTTACCATTTTGACATTTCAACTTGTGATTTTGACGTATGCCGACAGACATAGCGTTTTTTCGTTCCACTCACTCTCGCGTATGCTGTATAACCAGATATGAATAAGACAGCTGCAACGCAGTTTTTATTTGAGTAAAATTTAGCAATACTTCTAGTACTTGTCATTCTTCTGAGGATCTAGCAAACTTTTATGCAGGTCTATTAAATAAGTAAGTAATTATTTTTCGCCAAACATGGCATAAAGGACTCCAACCGTAAATAATTCGTTCATACAGCCATATTTAGAACCTCCTCTTTTTTGAATTCGGGTAAAAACACAAACAACAAACAAAGTGTAAGGGTATTTATTGATTTGCTTGATCAAGTAATAGTTTATTTTTATAATACAAGGTTATCTTCATAGTGATAGTTTGGGATCGGATGCGGCGACGCGCGCGTGCGCCGTGCGGAAATTGTTCCAGACCGCCAGTGCGCGTACTGAAGCTTTGGTCTGGTGATCATCACGCACAACGCTGCGGTATGCGGTATGCGTTGCCGGACACTCAATCATATGAAAAACGTCGAGAATGTTCTCTTGTTCCGTCGCAGTATGCGTCAGCGGCGAGGGGCAAGCGCGGTGAAGTGGGGAGGTGTACTGCCGCACAGCGCGGCGTCATTCTCGGTTCAACGCTGCGGTGTGCGGTGTGCGTCACGGGTGTGTGTCACTGAGTCTTGGTAGCTGCGGCAAAATTAACTGACCACCTCTCCGCAGGGACGCTAAATGCTGCGTCGTGACGTTGCGTTGCGGCGCATACCGCAGCGTTGTGCGTCATGATCACCAGACCAAAGCTTACACTGCTTGGTACGCTCCTACGGCCCAAGCCATTCATTTGCTCAACGCCATGCTTGCTCATATGCCAGATGTAGATATATTTGCTGACAAACTTAAATCCTTAAGGATGTCGGTGATTTCCTTCGTGGTTAATCACTGTACGTAAGGTTAAGATAATATTCGTGTTTGTTTTGTCTATAAAATGTGTTTATGTGTTATAACTTGGCTTTTTGTGCGTTTTGGTGTAAATTGTAAGCAGAGAAAGTATTTGAATGAAAATAAAATAAATCTCGTTTCGGATTATTACTGAATACAACCGTTGAAAATATACATCCCTCCAGAATACCTTTACTGTACTATACTGTACCAGCCTTTTTACTAGTCCACTGCAGGATAGGCATAGGCCTCCCCGCGAAGGGTGATTGGGCCATATCCACCACGCTGGCCCAGTGCGGGTCGGTGGATTCTCATTTGCCATCGAATTTCTTCTACGGACGTATGCAGGTTGCCTCACGATGTTTTCCTTCATCGAAAAGCCAGTGGTGTGAAATTCCGTACATAAATTCCGAAAAACTCATTGGTGCGGGACCGGAATTCGAACCCACGACCTCACGATTGTAATGCTGGTGTCATTACCACTCGACCAACACGGCTATACAATATAGCCTATAATATACCTGAACACCTAACCACGTAACATGTACAAAACATCTGTTACAATAGAGTTCCTCATGTTTTCAAGGCATTTTATTGAATTGGTGATAACGTCAATTAGTTTTGTTAGTTGAAAGATAAATCGCGTAACATAAAAATGTATTGGATAAGTTAGCGGAAATAATTTGTAAAGAATAACATACAAGGTAAAATGTCACCCTGTATGTTATTCTTTACATTCTATCGCGCTTATTTGTACACTGCATTATTATCGCAAAGGACATGTCCACAAAATGTATGGAGGCTGGTATAATAATAATCAAAAATTCTAACCACAACAGTTCACAACACTCGTTACATTTCGAGCAAGTTCATATTTTTTTGAGTCTATTACAATAGTTAAAACCAGAAAAAGAGCCCTCCGTATTTTTCTTTATTAATTTTGAATCTATTATCACTATCACTACATAGTATAAAACAAAGTCAATTCCCTGTCTGTCCGTCCCTATGTATGCTTATATCTTTAAAACTATGGAACGGATTTTTATATTGGATATAATGATTTAAGAGGAAGGTTTATGTGTATAATACACGTGTGCAAAGCCGGGGCGGGTCGCTAGTGATAAATAAATATATTTGGCTCAATAGGTAGCTTATCTCTAGAAACCCTGGTTAAGTAACCTCCATTATAGTTAAATGGAAGCATTTTTACCAATTAGACACAGTTTTTAAGTATTTTTGTCACACAGTACCTACTAACTGGTCACACTGGTAGGTTTAATTTTAGCAAATTAAGTGATGAATGTGAAGAGTCAGCTACGAATGCAAGTAAAATAACGATAGAAGCACTTTATTATCGCTAAACTAGGAAAAATACACAGCTGTATTATTATTTTCCATACAATTTAATTTCTCATTTAAAAAAATGGAGGGATAAAAAATCAAAATTAAATGTATTTGAGAAGCCCATAATTATAACAAGCTTTTCAATAATGTACATCTCATCTTGGTTCGATTTTTCTCTTAATAATATACCACTTGTGGACGTCTCCTTTAAAAACATGTTCTTGATTAAAATTTTGATTATAATATGAATTAGCATTAAACAGTAAGTATCTGATTGCCTTGTAATAAGCTGAGTGAGGTAATTAAGATCATCACAATGAACAAATTTTACTATGCAGCCAAACCAGTAAAAAAAAACCGGACAAGTGCGAGTCAGGCTCGCACATCGAGGGTTCCATACAAACATTGTTAAAATAAATAAAAACCTATTTTAGTATGTGCTAATGAAGTTATTTTATATGATATCTTACATGATACGATTTACTCACTCTGAATTTAGAACCCAGATTTTGTGAATTTTGAGGCCCTATTTTTATGTGATTTAAACAAAAATGTACAGTTTTCAGATTTATTTCTATATGTGTACTCTGAAACAATGCTCTTCGCCAAATTTCATAGTTCTATGTCAACGGGAAGTACCCTGAAGGTTTTGACTTTTGTGAGCGTTAAAATATGCGATTTTTACGACATAAACGGCTCTATCTTTTTTATACGGTAACTGAGAAGCTATTCTTTTACACTGCTGCAAAAATTCATAGGTTTACGTATATAGTTTAAAGTTCAACTCGATATCTTTACGCGTTCCCGAGATAAAGAGTCTTGACATACACACAGACGGACAGACGGACGGACGGACCGACGGACAGACGGACAACAAAGTGATCCTATAAGGGTTCCGTTTTTTCTTTTTGAGGTACTGAACCCTAAAAATCAGCTGTTCCATACAAAATTGCAAAATTTAAGAAATAGCTTATTTTGTTTTCTCAAATTGATGTTTAGGTCCCCAGTAAAAGTTGTTCATATTAATGACCTGAATCACTTCATTTCGGCTTAATACACCAGTTCTGGATACAGGGTTACCCAGAACTGTAGTATTAAACCGATAAGAAGAATATCGTAGAACCTACGAGTGGACTTGTGGTAAATTAATTAATAAGTAATAGTTATTTAAAATAAAATAAATTTTATAACATTTTTTCTTTACACCTGGCTCCTCCTTCACTGTCGTTCCGAAAAGTCACTGAGTAAAACATTCACCCTGTACTTATGTAAACAATTAAACATAATTATTCTATATACATTTAATATTGACATTAATATTACTTAGTAAACAAGTTTGACATTGCATAGTAATTAAGTATCGGGTACTACAGCAACTAACTCGTTTCAAAATGATTTTTTTGAAATACTGTTCTGGTATTTTAATTTTTGTTGGTAAGTCGCATTGTCAAAAAAGTTGGTTTAATTTTACACAAAAAAAAACATATTTTTTTTGCTCTAATATTATTAATTAAACTATATTTTTTTTTGAATTTCATAATTGACATAAAAACATTATTTCTTACAAAATCCGCGCAAGGAAAACTAAAGCTTTATGATATAAGGTAAATGTAGTGTGTGTGTGTTTCTATTGAAGTTTTACTTTACACTGGTTGTTCTTCAAAGAGTAGACATCGCAACTTGTTCACTCCGAACTTTTTAATGAACTGAACCTTTATAAGTCTACTAGCTTAAAACCCACGGCTTCGCCCGCGTTGTTTTAGTACATAGGTACTTGCTTAAAATGAAAACAGTTCGCGGTTTCACCTACGTTGTCTTTGTACTTGCTTATAAATAATATCTAATAGTCCGCGGTTTCGCCCGCGTTGTCTTAATACTTGGTTAAAATTATAATATCCTGCCATTTAGCCCGCGTTGTTTTAGTACTTACTTGCTTAAAATAATGGCCCGCGATTCAACCCGCATTATTTTGACACTTGCTTTTAATAATATCTAATAGTTCGCGGTCTTGCCCATGTTGTCTTAATACTTCCTTAAAATTATGATTGCCTGCTTATAGTCTGCGTTGTTGTATTACTTGCAATGATAATAGCCCACGGTCTGGCCTGCGTTGTTGCGTTGTCTTGGCACTTACTTAAAATAATAATAGCTCGTGGTTAAAGTTCAATAGAGATTACACTTTTTACGTTGCTATAAAATTTACGATGGAGCCTTCATAACTGGGCCTATTGTCATATTACTTGCAAGGATAATGCCTACGGTTTAGCCTGAATTGTCTAAGTATTTGCCTAAAATAGCCCACGGATTGGCCTGCATTGTATCCATCCATCCATCAGCCATAAGAAGTCCACTGCCGGACATAGGCCTCCCCAAAGGATCTCCGATAAGACCGGTTGGAAGAGGCTTGCATCCAGCGTGATCATACGTTCCTAATGAGGTAATTCGTCCACCTTGTGGGTGGGCGTCCTACGCTGCGCTTGCCGGTACGTGATTTCCATTCGAGAATTTTCGACCCCATCGGTTATCAGCCCTCCGCGCTATGTTTCTTGTCTATTGCCATTTCAACTTGCCAATCCGTTGGGCTATGTCGGTAACTTTGGTAATAGATCTCCTCATTTCTGATTCGATCTCGCAGAGAGACTCTGTGCATAGCCCTCTCCATAGCTTGTTGGTGGGCTACTTGGTGCTTACTAATAAGGCCCATAGTGAGAGACCACGTTTCTGTGCCATCAGTCATCAATGGTAACACACACTGGTCGAAAACAGCATTGTCTTAGTATTTGCGTATTTAATTTACTCGTACTTATATCTAAAGCTTATTACGGAGTACGTGAATTTTTGAATGATAAATTGCTGAATTTTTGTAATTAATTCAATACTAATAATAATTGTATGAGTGACAATGTTAGAAATTTCACATTATTGGCTTTTTATTGATGGAAAACATTGAGGTAACATGTATAGGTACATCCGTAGAGAAAAATCAATGTCGTATATAGATTCCGCAACCCGAGCTCGGCCGGCGTGATGGATATGGCCGTTGGCCTAATCACCCTTCGCGGGTAGGCCTACGTTCAGTAGTGCACTATTAATTAAGGCCGGTATATGTATTTGACATGTTTCATTCAGTCATTAGAAGTTTAATTTCGATTATTCTGTACTCATTTTTCCCGAGAGATATTGTGACAATCTCGCCCAAAACCGTTCACCCAGTTAAAAGTGATCGAGACACTTGTAGGACTTTCAGACGTCAGGCAGATGAAAAAATATATTTTATTACTGTCGAGAAACACATAGTGTATATCTAGACAGTCAGTCAGTTCAAGGATGCTATTATACTCATTAACTAACTTTTACTATGGTACCAACCCCGGAATCACGTAAATAAAATCAATTGTTCAACACAAAAAGTTCATCGACCCGCGATACCATCTATGGAATAGGTAGGTCATCTTCGCTTTTTAGGGTTGATCCCATAGTAAAGTACATATATTGACCCGTATGTACCCTAAGCTTTAGATTATTGGCTCACAAAATAAAAAAATCGTCAACTATTAGGGACCCATTTTGCCCCATATGAGGATAAATCAATATCTTAATTCTCTTCTAGATATTTCACAATATTATTAAAAAAAAAACTTTTTGATTATTTTTTACGCTTATTTAGGGTTACGATTGGTCTAGCGCACAAGGAACACGGGACTTTTCCCAGGACGTCAATAGTTAGTCATTTATTAGTTAAAATGGTGGCTATTTTAACATAAAATTGAATTCATTGAGATTTTCAAACAGTTTTTAGTGTTTTTTTAAGAAATCGACATCCCGAAGGACCCACCCAAATTTTCCGGGATAGCAGTACCCTAAGTGGTAATTTGTGTTATTGTCTAGCTTCGTTCCAAATTTCGTTAGAATTCATTTAACCATTTTATCTTAGCTTTACATTATAATTATAACTGCTTAATTTTGGCTATCCCTAAGAAACCTGAAGATTTTCCGGGATAGTAATAGTTCCAGTAATAAAACATGTCGTGTGCTTTCTACATACCCGTTTTCATTCGTAACCTTTCAGCTCCTTAGCTGTAATCGATGCTTTTTCACCAACTTTATTATTCCTTTATCTGACCCCTAAGGAAGTTTTTTTATGGAAAATTCAGAATAACAGGAAAAACCATATTTTTATTTAGTATCAAAAGCATCTTTACAAAGTTTCATATCAATCGGTACAGGAAATAAAAAGTTACATGCAAACGAAAAGGGCCCGTTTTACCCCGCAAGAGGTCGATTTTTCAAAATTTTCATCATTTGTGCTTCATGATGTTGTACGATGTATGTATATTCTAAATTTCAAGTTTATATCATCGACGGTTTGGGCTGTAGCCTAAACTGATTAATATTAGCTATCCCTCAGGAACCCTACAGATTTTCCTGGATATTATTAGATCCTGTATTGAAACCTGCTGTGTGCTTTCTTCATACCAGATTTCAACCATAACCGTTCACCTGGTTGGATGTAATAGACGCTTTTTTCACCAACTTTGGGACCTTATTTGACCCCTTAGATAAGGAAAATTCGGAAACACAGGAAAAAACGTAACTTTTATTTTGTTTGAAAAGCATGTATACGAAGTTTCAAGTCAATCGGAACAGAGAATAAAAAGTTACATACAAACGAAAAGGGCCCGTTTTACCCCCTTAGAGGTCGAAAGTTCAAAATTTTCGTCCTTAGTGCTCCATTACGTAGTACAATGTACCTATATTCCAAATTTCAACGTTATATCTTAAGCGGTTTGGGCTGTAGGCTGTCTGTCAGTCAGTCACTCAGGGAAGCCTTTTATATACTCGTAATAGATATCTCGATTCACTCTTGAATGATTTGCTTGAAGAAGTTGCTTTTACCAGTTAGGCCCCCATTGTGGCACTATTTTCAAGTTATGATTTATTTCTAATTTCCAGCCATATGGAGTTATCACCGAGCGCTTGCCTTCCCTGCGAGTTATTCTCGATCATGTAAGACCTTTGAAGCACGGTAATGGTATATCTATAGAGTATTGCCACTCGGCTCTGTCCTTGAAATAATTATTTATTTATTTATCACAGGTTACAGCACCATTACAGTTCAAACCAAGTTGATGCTGCCCTTAACATATTAAATATAAGACACAAACATAATAGAAATAGAACATAATCATTACATACACAACACAAACTAGTTATTCGAAATTATGGGTTTTCACATATTTTCTGCGCCACTTCTGTGAAATTTGCCAGACTGCACCCAAAAATATCAATATAATTGGCGATTTTATTTAAAGTGTCAGAGCGCGAGACGTGGGGGCGTACATTACGAGGTTCGTCCTACAGCTAGGCACATTATATACATAATACCCCATCACATGGCCACGCAGTACATAACACGCGTAAAAGCCCGATCACACCTACCGAGAACTGTGGCGAGTCAGTGCTCTCGGCCGAGCGCTCGCTTTATGTAAACACATAGGCCAGTGCTCGGTCGAGAGCTCGACCGAGCAACCGGGTGAGACAGTCAGTCGGACCCCGTTCTACTTTTTGGACCGAATGACTCGCTCCACCACCATCCACCGAGTGAGCACTCGGTGCATATGAACACGCGCACTCGCCATTCGAAGCGTACTCGTCACTTCTTCCTTCGAATTTTAAAAAGCACGTTTTGTTAAAAACGTAAAAAATGACTGGGAAATGGGATGACGCCTCAGACACAATCAGATCAGTCGCAGATGTACCGTAGACGAACGTGTGGGTTTGTATTCAACAGATACCACCGACCGGATTATATGCATGTTTGCATATGCATTTGCATATTTAAGCCAACCTCAGCGATAATCGCATATTTTACCTAAGATGTAGTTATGATGCATATTATCGGTTACAATATTTTTCAGAGTGCAATGCATACTCTGTCACAATCCCCACTAAATGTAATATAAATATTTTTAAGATGGAAGTAAGTCGACTACTGACCATTTGGAACAATAATTGATTAAGTTTTAAGATACTTAGTTTAAGTTTACAGAAATATTAAATTACTTTAATGTCAAGTAATGTTACTGTAGGTACCTAATATCGCCTATCTATTCTAATTACATACCAAAGTGAAGTTTTTGCGACTGTTTAATTGCATTCCAGTTGTGTTTGTGGGATTTCTGTTCAACAGATTACAGGAAGTAAAAGGAAACGAGATGCAGCTTGTTTGTAACACCTAACACAGGTAATTTTTTAATTCATGGTCTCGTCCAAATGAGAGATTTATCGTCTGCCAACAATGCAGGTAGTTCTTCTACTTGAATAATTAGTAAGTAATTAATTAGTGATTAATGAATAATTAGAAAGTAAGTAAGAGTAATTTTAAAACCTTTTTAGCCATTTTTTCCTGCCCATAACAACGTTTAACCTGAACTGACTGACTGTCTCACCATTATTTCAAAAATAAGGTGTATACAGCCACTTAGCCGTGTCACTGTCTCGGCCCAGCGACGTTTTAATGTCTCGAAACTCTACTCAGTAGGTGTGGGCTGCATGTCTGGTAGATAAAGCACGCGTATTGATTAACATAGGGCGGATTATATACAACATAAAAAGCTTGTTATATGCATGAAAATTCAAAGTCAGTATACAACTAGTAAATAATGATTGTACCTAACTTATTATACTTATACCTTTGCTAGGCGATATTAGGTACAGTAATATTACATGACATTAAAGTACTTTAATGTTTTTGTAAACTTAATCTATCTTAAAACTTAATCGATTATAGTTCCAAATGGTCAGTAGTCAACTTTTTTACTTCGAACTTAAAAATATTTTTGTTACATTTGGTGGAGATTGTGACAGAGTATGCATTGCACTCTGAAAAATATTGTAAATGAACCGATAATATGCATCATAACTAGATCTTTGGTAAAATATGCGATTACCGCTGAGGTTGGCTTAAATATACAAATGCATATGCAAACATGCAAATGCATATAATGCGGTCGGCGGTTTCTATTGATTACAAATCAACACGTTCGTTCGTCACTAAGCGCATCTGCGACTGATCTGATTGTGTCCGAGGCGCCTAGGTATGATTCGTGTTCCGACTGAATCACTACATATTCATATCATACTAATATTATAAATCAGAGCGGCGCCTGACGTGAAAATTACGTTGTTTCAATCGTTCTGTCAATCGCTTTACACGTGTCAGCTCTGGACTAAATACACGCAAAAAGCATTTAACGCGTTAAGGGTCGCCTACAATAAGATTTTCAGGCACCTGATGGGCCTGAAATGGTATTGTAGTGCGTCTGAGATGTACATGGAGTCGCGGGTAGACTCCTTTAACGCTATACAGCGAAAGCGAATTGCATCGTTTATGTCTAGGGTTGACACGTGTAAGAACACCATTATAAAAAGCCTTGCAGAAAGATTGCCCCTGACCGCAACCTACCGACACTGGGTGGCTATTGCCACCTAATTATTTAATTATTTTGTTATTTTTATTTTCATCTGGACTGTATTATTTTTGCATTTTTATTTTGTAGTTTTGTAGTTTGGATATGGATCTTTGAGTCCGAAATAAAGACATATTATTATTATAAATCCGAAAAGTTTGTTGGTTTGTCCCTCTTTCACGCAGCAACGGAGCAACGAATCGACTTGTTTTTTGGCATGGATATAGTTCAAGTGCCGGAAAGTAACATAGAATACTTCTTATCCCAAAAAATTAAAAGATTCCTGTGGGATATCACAAAAGTCTAATTCCACGCGGGCGGAGCCGCGGGCAAAAGCTAGTGTAGTATAAAACAAAGTCGCTTCCCGCTGTCTGTCCCCATGTATGCTTATATCTTTAAAACTACGCAACGGATTTTGATGCGATTTGCTTAATAGATAGTACAATTCAAGAGGAAGGTTTATATGCATAATACACCTGTGCAAGTCCGGGGCGGGTCGCTAGAGTAGTATAAAACAAAGTCGCTTCCCGCTGTCTGTCCTCATGTATGCTTATATCTTGAAAACTACGCCACGAATTTTGATGCGATTTTTTTATAGATAAAGTGATTCAAGAGGAAAGTTTATATGTATAATACACCTGTGTACTCGTATAAATACCATTAGCGTGTCTGAAGTATGAGAATTGGGAACCTGCTTTTTGAATTCTGTTAATAAAATATTCTTGTTATTTCAGGTGTACATGATTCCGAATCTGGTGGTTTGGTTTGCAGGGACACCGAACCAGAAGTCAATGTCAGAGCGAATCTATCTTTGCCTTTTGCTTCGTATCGCTATGACAGATCATACAACCCCTATTCCTGAATCTATCAAGGATTGAAAGTATTACAATAAAATTGTCATACTTTCAGTCACTGCCTGCACTTATCTATGTTAATGTTTTATACCCTTACAGAGTAATAATGTAATATAATTATGTATAACTGCACAGAACATGGTATGTAAGTAAGTCGCAATAAATGATTGAGTATTGAGTATTGTTTTTGACCGACGAACCACTGGAAGAGGTATACAATTCGTCGCGTAGGTATATATTATAACCACGCCTAACTTTTTTCGTAGTAGTCCGATTTCGATAATTCTTTTTTTATTGAAAAGAATATACTTCGAAATTGGTCCCATTTGAATTTTATAGAAATCGACTGAGCCGTTTTTGATAAATCAACAATAATATGAAAAGTACTTCATCGATACGTGCGAAATATTCGCAAATTCTGTACACGGGTGAAGTCGGTCATCCTAATTTTTGCAAAAAATAATCTTGTTAAAATATTAGGTACCTACATTTCTAGAGTAATACAATACAATATTTTTATTAATAACACCATTGTTACATGTCAAATCAATTAGGTATACAATTATATTAATTATCAATTATACATTACATCGATATTATCATTCGTCATAAAATAGGATACAATTGGTACCTACAATTCAATACAAATAATAAATTAAATAATTAAATGTCAACGCTAAATCCTATCCTACTTAATATTATAAACGTGAAAGTTTGTGAGGATGGATGGATGGATGGATGTATGGATGTTTGTTACTCTTTCACGCAAAAACTACTGAACGGATTGAGATGTAACTTTGCAATAATATAGCTCATATATCAGAATAACACATAGGCTATAAATTATTATGATATATTGCGTATGCGGGCGAAGTCGCGGGTAAAAACTAGTAACTAATAAATAAAATATCTCAATGTCATTTGTGGTGATAATAATTAAAAACTGATATTAATTTACAAGATACAATATCAATCAATTACAATTTCAGGCAATTTTAAAAAGTCATTGAAATCGTAGAATAGCTCGGTTTGTAGCCATTTTTTTAACTTGATTTTAAAAGACGCGGCAGAAGTTGCATCACGCACGTGTCCGGGTATTCGGTTGTACGTCGCAGGGCCCGATATATAGACCGACCCCTCCGACCTCACGAGCTTATGAGAAGGCGTCATAATTTCTCATTCCCTTCCATCAAATATATTGGTAAATACTAAAATAACAACTCGCAATAGCATTTCTATAACGTTTATAATAAAGGTCTGCTAGTTGTTCCCCGTGGCTTCGCCCGCAAGGTATTTTGATTTTTGTGGTAAATCATAAGAACGTTTTATTTTTTTGATATAATATATCATTTTTCGTCTTATAAACTACGTCCACGCCAAAAACCAAGTCAATCCGTTGCTTCGTTGCTACGTGAAAGAGGATCATACCAATTAACCAAGATATAAACTTTCGAATTCATAATATAAGTAAGGATAAAATATTATTCTTTTTTTAAAAACGGCGGAACCTACTTCAACCGTGTACTGAATGCAAATAGTTTGTTAGAATTGTCATGATTTTTAATCGTTGCATAAAATTTTAATCTGGTTTTTAAATATATAATTAGGTCGAATGATATTTTCTAGTACTTGTAAGGATAACATTTCTCTGGTTTATGATTGGCCGATTTAACAACCAGCCGCATTTTAACCAATAAGAACTGCTTCCGGCGTAGTCTTAAAACAGCCAATCAGGAAACAAGAAAAGAAATTAAAGAGATGTAAAAATATGAATATTTAGGTGCGATCATTCTCGATTTGCGCTTCGAGGCGTAAGCACATATTCAGTCAATCCAAGTTGTGATAATTATTTATGAAAGTAATGTAAAATAGTTTATGGTGACCAAATACACATCATAATGGACTTATTAGTTTGATTTAAAATAGAATGGATGTTTTTTTAGATATATATCGATCTATCAGAAAATACTCAACAATGCTGCTAATGGGCTGATAATATTTTGATAAAAAATTTGGAACTGTACTATACCAGCCTTTTTTAACAGTCTACTACAGGGCCTACACACAAAGGATGATGGAGCCATATCCTCCTTGCTGGCCCAGTGCGGATTGGTGGATAACATACACCATTGAATGTCTTCGACGGACGTATGCAGATTGCTTCCCGATGTTTTCATTCACCGAAAAGCCAGTGGTGTGAAATTCTGTACGTGAATTTCAAAGAACTCATTGGTGCAGGACCGAGTTTTGAACCCACGACCTCACGATTGTAAAGCCGGTGTCATTACCACTAGACCACCACGGCACTGAACTGACACTGAACTGTACTGGCACGGGACTGTACTATTTTCTACCAAACCTTTATATGAACAAATTATAGGAAAAATACTTAGTTTTCGCTAAACATGGCATAACCGACTTCAATCGTCTACAGAATTCAAACAATTCGTTCATACAGTCATATTGTGAACCCTAAAAACACAAAAGCAACAAAATAAGTGTCCCGTACACTTAATTTATGATTGTTTGATCAAAATCTATGTTATTATGTTTATTCATTTTTTTTTTTTAATATTTTTGGGACATCTTACACACGGCCTCTGACCCCAAACTAAGCAAAGCTTGTGCTATGGCTGCCAGAGACTGATATACTACATATACTTATTTTTAAATACATACTTATATAGATAGTAACTAAATAACACCCAGACACAGAGCAAACACCTATGTTCATCACATAAATATTTGACCTGGGTGGGGATCGAACCCAGGCCTCTTTGATCCAGAAGTTAGGGTCACTAACCACTGAGCCACCGAGGCAGTCTGCAGGCAGCACTTAAAATCACAAGCAAATCTTGGTCCTTTGGTAGGCACCAGTGAGGCTGAAGCCAACACTGAGAGGCCCTTTTACATCATTTTTATAAAACTAATATAAAATTTTGTGTACATAAAGTAGAATGAAAATATAAATCACTACTGCTAGATGTGACTTACAGTATATCGGGCTATGTTTATAATTATTTTTTGGTTTATTTGCATTTTTTCTAGGTTATCTTCATAGTAAAAGTGGTTCATAATGATAGTTTGAATCATCCCCTTTCGGATTATTATTCAACACATACATCCGTCTAAAATATACATCCATCCTGCATACCTAACCAAATAATATGTACAAAACATCTGTTAAAATCGAGTTCCTCATATTTTCAAGGCATGTTATTACCAATACAGTTGGTAATAACGTCAAATTGTTTTATTAGGTGAAAAATTAATCAAGTTACTAAAGAATATATTAGAAAATTTAGCGGAAATAATTTGTAAAGAATATCATACAGGGTGACATTTTTTTCCATCGCGCTTATTTGTAAACTGCATGATTATAGCAAATTTAATAACATGTTAAAATTATACGCACCTGTTACGCGACGCTGATGTACTAAGATCACTGCATCTGCATTAAATCTATTAGCCTGGAAACCTCCACAGTCTCACGTTATCACGGCATCAGCACAACTGACAGCGCCACGTCACTACACCGGCCGGATGGGCCGACATCATCTACACATCGAGCTCTAGGAATTAGCATTAAACAGAATTTAACTGCCTTGTACTAGGCTGAGAGAGGTGATTAAGATCATCACCATGAACAAATATTACTATGCAGCCAAACCAGTAAAAAAAAATCAGCTGTTCCATACAAAATTGCAAAATTTATGAAATAGCTAATTTTGTTTTCTCAAATTCATGTTTAGGTCCACAGTAAAAGTTGTTCATAATAATGACCTGAATCACTTCATTTCGGCTTAATACACCAGTTCTGGATACAGGGTTACCCAGAACTGTAGTATTAAACCAATAAGAAGAATATTGTAGAACCTACGAGTGGACTTGTGGTAAATTAATTAATAAGTAATAGTTATTTAAAATAAAATAAAATTTAAAACATATTTTTTTTACACCTGGCTCCTCCTTCACTGTCGTTCCGAAAAGTCACTGAGTAAAACATTCACCCTGTAGTTATGTAAACAATTAAACATAATTATTCTATATACATTTAATATTGAAATTAATATTACTTAGTTTGACATTGCGTAGTAAGTATCGGGTACTACAGCAACTAACTCGTTTCAAAATGTTTTTTTTTGAAATACTGTTCTGGTATTTTAATTTTTGTTGGTAAGTCGCATTATCAAAAAAGTTGGTTTAATTTTACACAAAAAAAAAACATATTTTTTTGCTCTAATATTATCAATTAAACTATATTTTTTATTGAATTTCATAATTGACATAAAAACATTATTTCTTACAAAATCCGTGCAAGGAAATCTAAAGCTTTATGATATAAGGTAAATGTAGTGTGTGTGTGTGTCTTCTGAAGTTTTACTTTACACTGGTTGTTCTTCAAAGAGTAGACATCGCAACTTGTTCACTCCGAACTTTTTAATGAACTAAATCTTTATAAGTCTATATCTCGATTCACTCTTGAATGATTTGGTTCACAGTCACACTCGCAAATCTTATTAGAATTATAATATTGTTGGAAGGTAGACGAGAAACAGCCGGCGTATGATATAAAAGGCGGTGCGCAAACGCCGCGCCGACACTTTGCCTCGAGCCACCGTTGTGGAAACATCGTCCGATATTTCTTTTCTCTTTAGTTAAATTGTGTCGAATCGCTGTCCGATTGTTTAACTTTTGATTATTTTTGTTGAATTATAATTCTCAGAAGTAATTCGTGTTTTATTTTTGAAATAAAATCAGTTCAAGTATCGAAAAATATATACTTAATGATTTTTTCAAATATTATCTAAATCTAAAAGATGAATAGGTACCTGAGACTCATACATAGAGAGAGATAGAGATAGATAGAGAGAGAGACAGAGATAACAAGTATACTAAGCCGGAGGCGGGGTAAATGAAAGCATAACTACGAATATATTTTACTATGGCGTTAAAATATAAAAATTCAAGAAAGAAATTAGCTGTTTCATGCATTTCGTCGATTGCGACTTGCAAGTTTGTATGGAACATCAGATTTTTTTCTCGAATTTTCAGTTGGCTCATCAGTAAAAGTTATTCGTGATGATGGTATTTATCAGCGCCTTTATAAGCAGATAACCCTGTAGAGTCTCTTGCAGATAACTTTCAATATGTCTCACATATTATATTTATTCATTTTGCTATATGTATCTTGGTATTTATCAGCCTCTTTATAAGCAGATAACCCTGTAGAGTCTCTTGCAGACAATTTGCAAGATATCTCTCATATTATACTTATTTATTTTGCTAAATGTATCTTGTACTACTTTTATTTTCCAGCGGTTGCTTGGAAGAAGTTGCTTTTACCAGTTAGGCCCCCATTGTGGCACTATTTTCAAGTTATGATTTATTTCTAATTTCCAGCCATATGGAGTTATCACCGAGCGCTTGCCTTCCCTGCGAGTTATTCTCGATCATGTAAGACCTTTGAAGCATGGTGATGGTATATCTATACAGTATCGCGACTTGGCCCTGTCCTTGAAATAATTATTTATTTATTTATATTTATTTATTTATTCATCACAGGTTACAGCACCATTACAGTTCAAACCAAGTTGATGTTGCCCTTAACATATCTTAATATATATAAATCTCGTGTCACAATGTTTGTCCTCAATGGACTCCTAAACCACTTAACCGATTATAATAAAATTCGCACACCATGTGCAGTTCGATCCAACTTGAGAGATAGGATAGTTTAAATCTCAAATTATAGTCGCAATTTTAATTTATTTAGCCACAGCAACACGTGGCCGGGCAGCTAGTTAAATATAAGACACAAACATAATAGAAATAGAACATATCATTACATACACAACACAAACTACTTATTCGAAATTATGGGTTTTCACATATTTTCTGCGCCAAATCTGTGAAATTTGCCAGACTGCACCCAAAAATATCAATATCACTGGCGGTTTTATTTAAAGTGTCAGAGCGCGAGACGTGGGGGCGTAATTTACGAGGTTCGTCCTACAGCTAGGCACATTATATACATAATACCCCATCACATGGCCACACAGTACATAACACGCGTAAAAGCCCGATCACACCTACCGAGAACTGTGGCGAGTCAGTGCTCTCGGCCGAGCGCTCGCTTTATGTAAACACATAGGCCAGTGCTCGGCCGAGAGCTCGACCGAGCAACCGGGTGAGACAGTCAGTCGGACCCCGTTCTACTTTTTGGACCGAATGACTCGCTCCGCCACCATCCACCGAGTGAGCACTCGGTGCATATGAACACGCGCACTCGCCATTCGAAGCGTGCTCGTCACTTCTTCCTTCGAATTTTAAAAAGCACGTTTTGTTAAAAACGTAAAAAATTACTGGGAAATGGGATGACGCCTCGGACACAATCAGATCAGTCGCAGATGTGCGTAGACGAACGTGTGGGTTTGTATTCAACAGAGACCACCGACCGGATTATATGCATGTTTGCATATGCATTAGCATATTTAAGCCAACCTTAGCGATAATCGCATATTTTACCTAAGATCTAGTTATGATGCATATTATCAGTTCATTTACAATATTTTATATTAGGTACAGTAATATTACATGACATTAAAGTAATTTAATATTTTTGTAAACTTAATCTATCTTAAAACTTAATCGATTATAGTTCCAAATGGTCAGTAGTCAACTTTTTTACTTCGATCTTAAAAATATTTTTGTTACATTTGGTGGAGATTGTGACAGAGTATGCATTGCACTCTGCAAAATATTGTAAATGAACCGATAATATGCATCATAACTAGATCTTAGGTAAAATATGCGATTACCGCTGAGGTTAGCTTAGATATGCAAATGCATATGCAAACATGCAAATGCATATGATGCGGTCGGCGGTTTCTATTGATTGAAATCAACACGTTCGTTCGTCACTACGCGCATCTTCGACTGATCTGATTGTGTCCGAGGCGCCTAGGTATGATTCGGGTTTCGACCGTTTGTATGAAAACGGAATCACTACATATTATGTAGTATAAAACAAAGTCGCTTCCCGCTGTCTGTCGCCTTGTATGCTTATATCTTTAAAACTACGCAACGGATTTTGATGCGATTTGCTTAATAGATAGAACAACTCAAGAGGAAAGTTTATATGCATAATACACCTGTGCAAATCCGGGGCGGGTCGCTAGAGTAGTATAAAACAAAGCCGCTTCCCGCTGTCTGTCCTTATGTATCCTTATATCTTTAAAACTACGCAACGGATTTTGATTTGAAGTGATTCAAGAGAAAAGTTTACAGTTATAATACACCTGTGTGAAGTCGGGGTGGGTCGCTAATACTGTATAAACAATCTGGTCCCCCCTGCCCCTTTCTTCTATCGTACGGCTAGACGGACGCGACCAAAGCGCCACCCTTTTATGGTGGACATTCCGCGCGTTAGAACCAAGCGTTTCGAATCCTCATTCCTCATACGAACAGCCAGAATGTGGATCGCTTTGCCTGGGTCTGTCTTCCCGTTAAATTACAACGTGAGTGTCTTCAAATCCCGAGTAAATAGGTATCTTCTAGGTAAGCGTGCTACACCCTAGACTGCACATCTGCTTAACATCAGGCAGTGTGTAGTCAAACGCAAACCTATTCGAAATAAAAAAAAAAAAAACTGTATAAATACCATTAGAGTGTCTGAAGTATGAGAATTGGGAACCTGCTTTTTGAAGTCTGTTAATAAAATATTCTTGTTATTTCAGGTGTACATGATTCCGAATCTGGTGGTTTGGTTTGCAGGGACACCGAACCAGAAGTCAATGTCAGAGCGAATCTATCTTTGCCTTTTGCTTCGTATCGCTATGACAGATCATACAACCCCTATTCCTGAATCTATCAAGGATTGAAATTATTACAATAAAATTGTCATACTTTCAGTCACTGCCTGCACTTATCTATGTTAATGTTTTATACCCTTACAGAGTAATAATGTAATATAATTATGTATAACTGCACAGAACATGGTATGTAAGTAAGTCGCAATAAATGATTGAGTATTGAGTATTGTTTTTGACCGACGAACCACTGGAAGAGGTATACAATTCGTCGCGTAGGTATATATTATAACCACGCCTAACTTTTTTCGTAGTAGTCCGATTTCGATAATTCTTTTTTTATTGAAAAGAATATACTTTGAAATTGGTCCCATTTGAATTTTATAGAAATCAGCTAAGCCGTTTTTGATAAATCAACAATAATGTGAAAAGTGCTACATCGATCCGTGCGAAATATTCGCGAATTCTGTACACGGGTGAAGTCGGTCATCCTAATTTTTGCAAAAAATAATTTTGTTAAAATGTTAGGTACTTACCTACATTTCTAGATTAATTCTCATTCCCTTCCATCAAATATATTGGTAAATACTAAAATAACAACTCGCAATAGCATTTCTATAACGTTTATAATAAAGGTCTGCTAGTTGTTCCCCGTGGCTTCGCCCGCAAGGTATTTTGATTTTTGTGTTATATCATAAGAACGTTTTATTTTTTTGACATATATCATTTTTCGTCTTATAAACTATTGTCCACGCCAAAAATCAAGTCAATCCGTTGCTTCGTTGCTACGTGAAAGAGGATCATAACAATTAACCAAGATATAAACTTTCGAATTCATAATATAAGTAAGGATAAAATATTATTATTTTACGAAAAATGCCAGAACCTACTTCAATGTCCACGCCAAAAATCAAGTCAATCCGTTGCTTCGTTGCTACGTGAAAGAGGATCATACCAATTAACCAAGATATAAACTTTCGAATTCATAATATAAGTAAGGATAAAATATTATTATTTTACGAAAAATGGCAGAACCTACTTCAATGCGATCATTCTTGATTTGCGCTTTGAGGCGAAAGCACATATTTAGTCAATCCAAGTTGTGATAATTATTTGTGAAAGTAATGTAAAATAGTTTATGGTGACCAAATACACATCATAATGGACTTATTAGTTTGAGTTAAAATAGAATGAATGATTTTTTAGATATATATCGATCTATCAGAAAATAGTCAACAATGCTGTTAATAGGCTGATGATAATATTTTAATAAAAAATTTGGACTGTAGTACTGTACTTTACTATACCGCCTTTTTTAACAGTCCACTACAGGGCCTACACACAAAGAATGATGGAGCCATATCCACCAAGCTGGCCTAGTGCGGATTGGTGGATAACATACACCATTGAATGTCTTCGACGGACGTATGCAGGTTGCCTCCCGATGTTTTCCTTCACTGAAAAGCCAGTGGTGTGAAATTCTGTACGTGAATTTCAAAGAACTCATTGGTGCAGGACCGGTGTTTGAACACACGACCGGTGTCATTACTACTAGACCACCACGGCACTGTACTGGCACGGGACTGTACTATTTTATACCAAACCTTTATATGAACAAATTATAGGTCTATAAAATACTTAGTTTTCGCCAAACATGGCATAACCGACTTCAACCGTCTACAGAATTCAAATAATTCGTTCATATAGTCATATTGTGAACCCTAAAAACACAAAAGCAACAAAATAAGTGTCCCGTACACTTATTTTGTGATTGTTTGATCAAAATCTATGTTATTATGTTTATTCCCTTAAAATCACAAGCAAATCTTGGTCCTTTGGTAGGCATCAGTGAGGCTGATGCCAACACTGAGAGGCCCTTTTACATCATTTTTACAAAACTAATATAAAATTTTGTGTACATAAAGTAGAATGAAAATATAAATCACTATTGCTAGATGTGACTTACAGTATATCGGGCTATGTTTATTATTATTTTTTGATTTACTTGCATTTTTTCTAGGTTATCTTCATAGTAAAAGTGGTACATAATGATAGTTTGAATTATTATTATTCTACACATACATACATCCGTCGAAAATATACATCCATCCTGCATACCTAACCAAGTAATATGTACAAACATCTGTTAAAATCGAGTTCCTCATATTTTCAAGGCATGTTATTACCAATTGTTTTATTAGGTGAAAAATAATACTACTAAAGAATATATTAGACAAGTTAGTGGAAATAATTTGTAAAGAATAACATACAGGATGACATTTTTTTTCCATCGCGCTTATTTGTAAACTGCATGATTACAGCAAATTTAATAACATGTTAAAATGAAACTCACCTGTTACGCGACGCTGATGTACTAAGATCACTGCATCCGCATTAAATCTATTAGCCTGGAAACCTCCACAGTCTCACGTTATCACGGCATCAGTACCTACAACTGACAGCGCCCCGTCACTACACCGGCCGGATGGGCCGACATCATCTACACATCGAGCTCTAAGAATTAGCATTAAACATAATGAACAAATATTACTATGCAGCCAAACCAGTAAAAAAAAACAGCTGTTCCATACAAAATTGCAAAATTGATGAAATAGCTTATTTTGTTTTCTCAAATTCATGTTTAGGTCCACAGTAAAAGTTGTTCATAATAATGACCTGAATCACTTCATTTCGGCTTAATACACCAGTTCTGGTTACAGGGTTACTCAGAACTGTAGTATTAAACCGATAAGAAGAATATTGTAGAACCTACGATTGGACTTGTTGATTTGACTTAATTATTGTTTAAAATAAAATAAATTTTAAATCATATTTATTTATTTACATCTGGCTCCTCCTTCACTGTCGTTCCGAAAAGTCACTGAGTAAAAAAATCACTCTGTACTTATGTAAATAATTAAACATAATTATTCTATGTACATTTAATATTGACATTAACATTACTTAGTAAATAAGTTTGACATTGTATAGCAATTAAGTATTGGGTACTACAGCAACTAACTCGTTTCAAAATGATTTTTTTGAAATACTGTTCTGGTATTTTAATTTTTGTTGGTAAGTCGCATTATCAAAAAAGTTGGTTTAATTTTACACAACAAAAACATATTTTTTTTGCTCTAATAATATCAATTAAACTATATTTTTTGTTGAATTCCATAATTGACATTAAACATTATTTCTTAAAAAATCCGTGCAAGGAAAACTAAAGCTTTATGATATAAGGTAAATGTAGTGTGTGTGTGTGTGTGTGTGTGTGTGTGAGGGTGTGTGTGTGTGTGTGTGTGTGTGTCTTTTGAAGTTTTACTTTACACTGGTAGTTCTTCAAAGAGTAGACTCCGCAACTTGTTCACTCCGAACTTTTTAATGAACTGAATCTTTATAAGTCTGTCTATATCTCGATTCGCTCTTGAATGATTTGGTTCACGCTTGCAAATCTTATTAGAATTATAATACTTAATGTTTTTTTTAAATGTTATTGAAATCTAAAAGATGTATATATCTGAGACTCATACATAGAGAGAGATAGATAGAGAGACAGAGATAACAAGTGTACTAAGTCGAAGGCGGGGTAAATAAAAGCATAATTACGAATATCTTGTACTATGGCCTTAAATTAATATTCAAGAAAAAAAATCAGCTGTTTCATGCATTTTGTCGATTGCAACTTGCAATTTTGTTTGGAACAGCTGATTTCAGATGGCCCCGTAGTAAAAGTTGTTCGTAATGATGGTATTTATCAGCTTTCGGCTTAGTTAAGGGAAAGCAGATAACCCTGTAGAGTATCTTGCAGACAACTTGCAAGATGTCTCTCATATTTTACTTTTATTTTCCAGCGGTTGCCTAGAAGAAATTGCTTTTATCAATAAGGCTTCCTATTGTGGCACTATTTTCAAGTTATAATTTATTTCTGATTTCCAGCCGTATGGGGTTATCATCAAGCACTTGCCTTCCCAGCGAGTTATCCTCGGTCATGTAAGACCTTTGAAACATGCTAATAGTATATCTATATATCTATACAGTATTGCGACTCGGCCCTGTCCTTAAAATAATTATATACATAAAGCCCCATCACGTGGCCACGCAGTACGTAACACGCGTAAAAGCCCGAGCCGCCCAGCCAAAACTAAGAAAAAGGCGACGCAGCAGCCGTGTGTAATATTACACTAACCATTTCGAGCCACTTTTGACCCCTTCATAACTCGAAAACTATTTAAACTATGTATATGAAATTTAGCATATTTACTAAAGTTTTTTAGCTTATTTACAATACAAAATTTCATTTATTTTGCTTTAACAGTTCATGAAATAGTAAAACCGGGGTTTCATTGACTGATTCACTGACTCACTCACTGACTTATAGATCAAAAACCAAACCTACTTCCAGATGACCTAGAAACTTGATATTTGGCATCAAGGTAGACTAATAAGCATGTTTAAAGAAAAAAATCTAAAACTTTGAACTTTAACCCCCCAACCCTATATGTACACATAGGTAAGTCAGGTCATAAATTCTGTCACATCCTACTAATATCATAAACGTGAAAGTTTGTGAGGATGGATGGATGGATGTATGGATGTTTGTTACTCTTTCACGCAAAAAATAATGAACGGATTGAGATGAAACCCTGTAATAATATAGCTTATACATCTGAATAACACATAGGCTATATATAACACATAGGCTGAATAACATATAATTATAATGATATATTCGCGTATGCGGGCGAAGCCGCGGGTAAAAACTAGTGCTTAATATGAAATAATTAAAACAAGTTTATTCATTATGTAACCATTTATATACCAAAATTAACTTAACAAAACATAGATTCTTATGAAAATAAAGTTTAGGTATTCAAAATGAACTCCGTAATTTTGAATACAGGCCTTCAATATCGGCGGCTGCCTTAATCAAGTCAATAATATCTTGAGTGACTCAAAATTGGGATGAGGCTTTGAGCACGCCTCTTCCTCCAAGTGTTGCCATATCTTGTAATCTAACGGACTCAAATCTGGACTGGAGGAGGGCCAGTCTTCGTGCCGGATGAAGTCGATTTCACGCGCCGCCAGCCAGTCTTGTGTGCTCTTCGCTCTATGAGCTGGCGCCGAATCTTGTTGGAATACCCAGTGCCTGTTATTGAACATGGTATGAGAAACAGGTTCCACAAGGTTCATCAGGACTGTATTTTGATACACCACTGCATTCGTTTTTACACCTTTCTCACAAAAATTACCTCTGTTAAGCCCCAATAAGAAACTCCCAACCATACCATGAGCGAGGATGGAAAATGACCTCGTTGGACACGCGAAATACGGTTGCTCGCTTCTTCACTACTGTGTGCGTACACCTTATCATTTTGTTTGTTGTAGCTCTCTTCTACAGTAAAAATTTTTTCATCCGAAAAAAGAATTTCCCGATATTTCCCGCGTACCGCTTCAACAAAGCGCGGCATCTCTTCAGTCTTAGGTCCATTAGACGAGCATTTAAACGATGTCCAGTTTTTCTTCGATAATCCCGAAGCCCTAAGTCTTCATTTAACAGTAATTAATTAGTGATTAATGAATAATTAGAAAGTAAGTAAGAGTAATTTTAAAACCTTTTTAGCCATTTTTTCTGCCCATAACAACGTTTAACCTGAACTGACTGACTGTCTCACCATTATTTAAAAAATTAGGTGTATACAGCCAATTGGCCGTGTCACTGTCTCGGCCCAGCGACGTTTTAATGTCTCGACACTCTACTCAGTAGGTGTGGGCTGCATCCCTGATAGATAAAGCACGCGTATTGATTAATATAGGGCGGATTATATACAACATGCAAAGCTTGTTATATGCATGAAAATATGCATGAAAAATGCTTGAAATATGCACGAAAATTCAAAATCAGTATACAATTAGTAAAGGATAATTATACCTAACTTATTATAATTAACCTTTGATAGTTGACATTAGGTACAGTAACATTACACGACATATTTTTGTAAACTTATACAATCAATTATTGTTCGAAATGGTCAGTGTTTGAATTACTTACTTCGGTTTAAAACTATTTTTATTACATTTGGTGTGAATTGTGACAGAGTTATTGCATTTTGAAACGCACCCAGGGTGAGAGCATTGCTCTCTGAAAAAAAAATGTAAGTGAACCGATAAAATTCATCATAACTATATCTTAGATAAAATATGCAATTACCGCTGAGGTTGGCTTATGTATGCTAATGCATATGCACACATGCAAATGCATATAATCCGGTCGGCGATCTCAATGGATTACAAACCTAGACGTTCATTCGTCACTACGGCGTGTCTGCGACTGAACCGTTTTTTTTTTTTTGACTTATAGCTGTCGGCCTCTGAGGCCTCTACAGCTTACCGGACATGGGCGAGCGCGGAAGGCGGCTGAGCCCTAAGATTGGGTTATAGGGTGACTAGCGCAAGGGCACCTGAGAAGGTACGGACCTCGACTTGGGCCGTACCGGCGGGGGAGATCAGACTTGCCCGGGCACCCCAGAAGGGGTGTGCCCTGTGGCCCTAATAGGTTGAGCTGATTGACTATTTGGAGAGAATCTAACCGATCTTCTAACAGATCCTGAGGGTCTAACAGATCCTGAGGGACTGATCTGATTGTGTCCAAGGCGTGTAGGTATGATTCGCATTCCGACCGTTTGAATGAAGACGGAATCACTACATGGTATAAAACAAAGTCGCTTCCCTGCCTGTCCTTATGTATGCTTATATCTTTAAAACTACGCAACGGATTTTGATGTGGATTTTTTTAATAGATAGAGTGATTCAAGAGGAAGGTTTATATGTATAATGTACCTGTGCGAAGCCGGGGCGGGTCGCTAGTACTGTATAAATACTATTAGCGTGTCTGAAGTATGAGAATTGAGAACCTCTTTTTTAAAGTCTGTTAATAAAATATTCTTCTTATTTCAGGTGTACACGATTCAGCATTTTTTGGTTTGGGTTGCAGTGACACCGATCCAGAAGTGAATGTATCTTTACCTTTACCTTCGGTTCAATATGACAAAGTGTATTATTACTTTCCCATTTTTTAAATCCACCAAGGATTGAAAGTATAACCAAAATCATTTTTTGCAAAAATTAGCATGACCGACTTCACCCGTGTACAGAATTCGCAAATATTTCGCACGTATCGATGTAGCATTTTTAACATTATTGTTGATTTATCATGAATGGCTCAGCCGATTACGATAAAATTTAAATGGGACCCATTTCAAAGTATATTCTTTCTAACTATAAAAGAATTATTGAAATCGGACAATATGAAAAAGTTATTCTTGGTTATACATAAAAAAATATATACGCGTCGAATTGTACACCTCCTTCGGTGGTTTGTCGGTTAAAAATGAAATGATAGTACTTACAATCATTGTCTGTCAATTTATAATTATCTATGTTAAAGTTTTATACCCTTGCAGAATAATAATGTAATACAATTATGTATAACTGCACAGAACATGGTACGTAAGTATTAAGTAAGTCGCAATAAATGATTGAGTATTGAGTATTGTTTTTAAAATTATTATAACTGCATAAAAGATAGCTTGATCTCTGCGACAGTGACATTGACATAGAAGATTCACATTTGTAGAGTTGGGATAGTGGTGGAAAAAATCGATTATCAAACAATGTTGTAATGAAATCGAATGAGTAGTTGAAGGTGAGAAATTGGATTTTATTTACTTACTATTATTTAAGATCAAGTATGTACACATGTAAATAATGTTATGATTAATTATATGAAATTATTAATTATAATAAAATATAATAATGTTACGATAGTATTTATCGACGTGTTTCACTATTATCGATGCTAATGTAACATATAATTGGGTTTAATTTAGTTACAAACGTTACTATATTAAATTAATGATAAATTAAGTTTTATTTAAAATATCGTTATCATAAACTATCGATATTTTAAATGAAACTATCTAAAACTCTGTGGTCACAATCACTCGTCGCCCATCGGCATGCCCATAAAGTATGACAGTGACCGGTACTGTCTGTACTATTAAGAAATTCAGGACTTCATGCGCGTGATTTTTCTGACAGCTGTCGCAGAGATCAAGCTATATTTTATAAAGTATAGGTACTCACGTTCCTAGATTGATTTTCATTCCCTTCTATCAAATATATTCGTAAATACTAAAATAACAACTCGCAATATAATTTCTAGGACGTTCATTAAAGCCACAGTTTTTGCCCGCGTGTTATTTTGATTTTCGTGTCAAACCAACCCATGAGAACTTTATATTCTTTCTGGATAAAAATAAGCATCACTTTCCGTCTTCTAAACTATGCCCTGTCATAAATCAAGCCAATCCGTTGCCCCGTTGCTGCGTAAAAGAGGACCAATAAACCAACAAATGCACTCTATAATTTACACTTACTTACCTACAGATTGTAAGGATTGGAGTCAGAGATCGTGTGTAAAGCCGGAAACATACTATTGGACGCGGCTGACGGACGCGACTGACAGTCGCAACTTAGCAATGTGCACAGTCTTAAAACATCCTTCGCGCCAGATCGCTCTCGGACGTCCGAACGCTCAAGGTCGTCCGAAGGTGACGTCCGCGACTTATGTCCGATAGTGTGCACGGCTCAGTGTACTTTCATAGTCTAGGTCGTGGCTGTCAGTCACGTCCGTCAGCCGCGTCCGATAGTATGTTTCCGGCTTTAGATGTCCCCTTCTATTTATTTAATTTATTTATTAACTGCTTACTATAGGCTGAATCAAAACTTAAATAACATTTTATAAACTTAACTACATATATATTACAACTACTACGTTAAATGTACAAGCAAATACAGTACAGGGATTATTTATTAACACCAACGTAGACAAACTATTTTAGAGACACAATTCCTAATAAACATCAAAACTTAAATCTAAAATAAATTATTTATTAAATTTACATTATAAATAAAAAACTGCTTGAAGGTCGCTGTCCGGGCAAAGTACCTAAGAGGCTGGTGACATTACCCCGTTGGATAGCAAGGCTAAGTCTCTGACCGAGGTACTCGTAAGTACCAGCTCTTGGGTCATTTGCTCTTTTATCAATTATTTTGAAAGATCTCTATACAAACGCCAGGTGCTAGGACCCCACGGTCCTAAAGTTTCAACTCCAAATAAATTAAATTAAAAAAAATAATATAAAAAAGCACTTGTAAGGATGAAGAAGTAATATATTAAAGGTGACGTCCACAAGTGGTATATTATTCAGAGAAAAATCGAACCAAGATGATATATGCATCATTTGAAAGCTTGGTTTATGGGCTTCCCGAAAATATTTAATTTAGATTTTTTCACCCCTCCATTTTTTTTTAAATGTGGAAAATAAATTGTATGAAAAATAACAATACAGCTTATTACTTTTACTAGTTTGCCGATGATAAAGTGCTTTTATCGTTATTTTACTTGCATTCGTAGCTGATTCTTCCACATTCATTACCTAATTTACTAAAATTAAAAATTATAACCGACTAGTGTGACCAGTTAGTAGGCACAATGTGACATAAAAACACTTTAAAAGTGTGTCTAATTGGTAAAAATGCTTTTATTTAACAATTTGGAGGTTAATTAATCAGTGTTGCTAGAGATAAACTACCTGTTGAGCCAAATATATTTATTTATCCTAATAAATTCAAAATTAATTTAAAAAAAATCGGAGAGCTCATTTTTATTTTTAACTGATGCAATAGACTCAGAAAAATATGAACTTTCTCGAAATGTAACGAGTGTTGTGGTTCGAATTTTTGATTATTATTATACCAGCCTCCATACATTTTGTGGACATGTCCTTTTTGCGAAAAATGGTAAGTATAACTAGAATAGTTTGCTCGAAGAAATATTTTTTTTGATTTTTGTCAATTTTTTAGAAATCGCTCAACAAATTGGGTCTGTAGTATGTTCTACCAAACCTTTACATGAACAAATTATAGTTGCCAGCAAACAACTGGAACGTTAAACCATAGCTACCTCTCTTTTGTTTTCTGCTAACGAAAGGGAGAGAGTGATATTTTTTTGTTCAACTTACGTGCCGGGACCTATTTAGGTCTATAAAATACTTATTTTTTGCCAAACATGGCATAACCGACTTCAATACATAATTAAAATTATTCGTTCACACAGTCATATTGAGAACCCTCTGTTTTCATGAAGTCAATTAATTAATAACACAAAAGCATCAAAATAAGTGTACGAGTATTGAATTGTTTGATCAAAAACTGTATTCTTTTTTCTATTTTTTTATTCCGAATAGGTTTGCGTTTGACTACATACTGCCTGATGTTGAGCAGATATGCGGTCTAGGGTCTAGCACGCTTATACCTAGAAAATACCTATTTACTCAGTATTTGAAGACACCCACGTTGTACTTAAGCGGGAAGACAGACCCAGGCAAAGCGTTCTACATTCCGGCTGTTCGTATGAGGAATGAGGATTCGAAACGCTTGGTTCTAACGCGCGGAATGTCCACCATAAAAGGGTGGCGCTTTGGTTGCGTCTGTCTAGCCGTACGATAGAAGAAAGGGGCAGGATGAGACCAGATCGTATGTTATGTAGAGGGTATGTTATTATGTTTAATATTATTTTATGGTTTATATGCATTTATTTAGAATTCTAGATTGTCTTGAATTTTGAACCCATATTTTGTGAATTTTGAAGCCCTATTTTTTGTGATTTAAATAAAGATGTACAGTTTTCAGATTTATTTCTATATGTGTACTCTTAAACAATGTTTCTCGCCAAATCTATGTCAACGGGAAGTACCCTGTAGGTTTTGATTTTTGTTAGTGTCGAAATATGTGTTTTTTTACGACTACGGCTCAACTTTTTTAAACGATAACTGAGAAGTTTTTCTTTTACACAACTGCAAGAGACCATAAATATACGTATACAGTTCAAATTTTAATTCGATATCTTTACGCGTTCCCGAGATAAAGAGTCTTGACATACGGACAGACGGACGGACGGACAACAAAATGATCCTATAAGGGTTCCGTTTTTTCCTTTTGAGGTACGGAACCCTAAAAATCAAGATTGAACGTCGTAAACAGACAAGTGAGGGCGGTTTTTTATACATGTGGTGAGTGCGTCGATGTTGCGCCGCCATAAATCGATTGATGAGCCAAGGCGTTGTTTCCTTGTACGCCTATGTGTGTTAATTGTGTCTGTACACGGCGAGGTGTAGTTTTGCCAGCCTCACTTGTTTTTTTCTGATTTTTGTCTCTATTTTTTTATTTGGTCGGTGCCTAAATATATGTACGACTTATTTATTAATTTCTCTCCATGAAATACGATTGTTTTCCAAACTATAACGCAGTTACCCGACGCATCCGATTAATTTTTAAGCAATTTTTACTCGATATTAATAAACACGTAGAAACTTATCTTTTATAGATAATGGTTCGGAACCTTTCATGCGTCCGTCATGGGAGTCCGACTCGCACTTATCCGGTTTTTTGCACACCGTACTTGAGCGCCAAAATGACGTCATATGGTCAAGCGTCTATACTCTATAAAATTTAACTTGATCTCTGCGACAGCTGTCAGAAAAATCACGCCTATGAAGTCCTGAATTCCTTAATAGTACAGACAGTACCTGTCAATGTCATAAATTATGTGCATGCCGATTAGTGATGGGCGACAAATGATCGTGACCACAGAGTTTTAGATAGAGTTTAAATTAAAATATCGATAGTTTATACTGACGATATTTTAAATAAAACTTGATTTTTCATTAATTTTATTGTATATTTTAATATCATAACATTTTTTACATGTATAATTAGATTAAACTCAATTATATGTTACATTAGCATCGATAATAGTGAAAAACGTCGATAAATACTATCGTTACATTATTATGAATATATAATTAATATCATAACACTATTTACATGTGTACATACTTGATCTTAAATAATAGTAAGTAAATGAAATCCAATTTCTCACCTTCAACTACTCATTCGATTTAATTACAACATTGTTTGAAAATCGATTTTTTCCACCACTATCACAACACTAAAAATGTCAATCTTCTACTGTCGCAGAGATCAAGTTAAATTTTATAGAGTATAGTTAATGTGACCGCGTTGTAGTGTACGATCTCTTATCAAAAACATCTGGCAACCCTGGTCATTTGTGCCATTTTTGGCGAAAAATAATTATTATTCAGAGCCGAAATGTTTACTAAGGTGGAAAATAAATCGCATATAACAAAAGATGTTAGCAGCAATCATTTCTAAAGAATAATATAATTATTTACTTATATACAGAGTAAATTTTTATTTTGTTCACTGAAAGATTATCGAAATATGAATAGAATAATAATATAAGCACTGAAAAAAAAATACAAACAGGGTTATTGGAAATCAATAACCATCCTTAGGTATATGGTCATATTCTGTACATCAAAACATAACTTGTGTTGCTTTTCCCAAATCTCTACAAATCCCATTTTTTTTTTAAAATCACTCTATAGTGCCGCCACCCGCGAGACTAGGACCTCAGAGGAAATACTGTTTAAATATGTAAACAAGTGTAAATATTAGTTGGGTATGTAGTAAAAGCCCTTTTAATCCACTGCAGGACGTAGGCCTACCCACGAAGGGTGATTGGGCCATATCCACCACGCTGGCCCAGTGCAGCTTGGTAGATTCGCATACGCCATCGAATTTCTTCTACGGACGTATGCAGGTTACCTCACGATGTTTTCCTTCACCGAAAAGTGGTAAGTAAGTAAGTAAGTTCGTATAGGCCAGGTGGCTAGCCCTGGTGTCAGAGTTTTTAGGCCGCCTGAAGGCCTCTGATATGGCTAAACGGTTAAAACAACCGGGACCTACAATTTAACGAAAAGTGGTGTGAAATGTCGTACATAAATTCGAAGGAATTGGTACGGGACCGGGATTTAAACCCACGACCTCACGATTTTAAGGCGGGTAAGACCACCACGGCTTAGTTAGGTTAATTAGGTATGTAAAAGACATTATTACTTATTTGTATTTAAGTTGATTCCACTTTAGAAAATTTGGGAAATTTCTAGAGATTAAGGAAAATGTTTAGACCGGTCAAATGAACTTTTTAAAGGACATGTCCACAAAATGTATGGAGGCCGGTATAATAATAATCAAAAATTCTAACCACAACACTCGTCACATTTCGAGAAAGTTCATATTTTTCTGAGTCTATTACATCAGTTAAAAACAAAAAAGAGCCCTCCGATTTTTTAAATTAATTTTGAATCTATTAGAATAAATATACATATTTGGCTCGATAGGTAGTTTATCTCTAGCAACCCCGTTAAGTAACCTCTATTATTATTAAATAGAACCATTTTTACCAATGAGACACAGTATTTAAGTGTTATTTGTCACATTGTACCTACTAACTGGTCACATTGGTAGGTTATAATTTTAAATTTTAGCAAATTAAGAAATGAATGTGGAAGAATCAGCTACGAATGCAAGTAAATTAACGATAGAAGCACTTTATCATCGCTAAACTACAAAAAGTAATAAGCTGTATTGTTATTTTTCATACAATTTATTTTCCACATTTTAAAAAAATGGAGGGGTGAAAAAATCTAAATTAAATATTTTCGGGAAGCCCATAAAACAAGCTTTCAGATGATGTATATATCATCTTGGTTCGATTTTTCTCGGAATAATATACCACTTGTGGACGTCACCGTTATAAGAGTTTTTGAAGTTGTAGATCAAAATATGTTCGTTTTTATGTACAGAATATGACCTTAAAAGAATGCTAATTGATCACCAGTGACCCTGTATAAACATATGGCACATAAAATAAAATTTATATTTCTTAGCAACTAAATTAAATATTGCTTAGAGAGTATTGCGTTCTACAGAAACCAACACGTTTTCAAAATGTTTTCTTTGAAATATTTTTCTGGAATTTTAATTTTGGTTGGTAAGTCACTTTACCAAGTTAGTTGCTTTAATTTTGGAGACAAAATGATTGATTAATTCCATTCAATTCATTTAATGCAACATATGTAATAATTTGTACATGCGGTTCTTAGATTACATGTCATTATCAAATAAATATGACCCTTTAAGGGTAAGGCAAACTATTTATTACATTGGAACGGTTCATTGTTCATTATCATTACAAAGTTAACAAGATTATTTTTTGCAAAAATTAGCGTGACCGACTTCACCCGTGTACAGAATTCGCGAATATTTCGTATGGATCGATGTAGCATTTTTCACATTATTGTTGATTTATAAGAAATGGCTCAGTTGATATCGATAAAATTTAAATGGGACCAATTTAGAAGTATACTCTTTCCAATCAAAAAATAATTATTGAAATCGGACTACTACGAAAAAAGTTATGCGTGGTTATACATAAAAAAAAAAAAATATACGCGTCGAATTTTATACCGCCTCCGGTGGTTCGTCGGTCAAAAATAAATTAACATTACAAAATCAAAATTATATCTACAATAAGCCCGATTACAGAGGCGCCAGCGTAAATTTAATAGCAACGTAAAAAGCGTTCTCTCTATCGCATGCTTAAAGTGAAAAAGAAACAGAACCATGCTATTTAGATAATATAGTTAAGATGGCGCCTCTGTAATCGGGCTTATTGTCATAGCAAAATGACGCAGTCGGTCACATTATTAAAATTATTAATCATTAGGAAAGAGGAGGACGCTATTATTATCCCCAAAAAAATATATCAGCTGTGTGTTCATGTACATCGTCATTTTCATTTAAATAATCCGCAAGTGAATTGTACGCTTTTTCGGCAAGATTTTTTTTTAGTTTTCTAGTAAATAAATTATTATTACAAGTTTTAATATATATTCGGTACATCCTGACTAAATAAAGATTCAATGAATTGAATGAAATTTTTTTTTCGAGTTGTGTCATAAGTCGCAGAAGAAACGTTGTTAGTTGTAATGTACGGAATAAGCCCCTGAAAGGATGCTAATTGACTATAAATAACCCTGTAGGTATAAATAGCCGACTTCAGTTAGCCGACACCATGTGCTGTTTTCACATAGGTATATCCGGCAAAATTGTTCCGATTATGATGACGGCATGATAACAACCAAACAAGCTCGAAATGGCCGCCAGTGTGACCATATAAAATTTCAGAATAATACCGAAGCACCTCAAAAACATACTTTTCGGTAGATTTCACTATTTTCCGCTACAAATACCTAGGTTGCCAGCTAACCCTATTAATTACCTAAATTTAGTAAACATAATACCTTTTTACAACTGTACCAGCCTTTTTTTTTAATAGTCCACTGCAGGACGTAGGCCTACCCACGAAGGGTGATTGGGCCATATCCACCACGCTGGCCCAGTGCGGGTTGGTGGATTCACATACGCCATCGAATTTCTTCTAAGGACGTACGCAGGTTGCCTCACGATGTTTTCCTTCACAGAAAAGCCAGTGGTGTGAAATTCCGTATATACATTCCAAAGAACTCATTGGTACGGGACCGGAGATCCGAACCCACGACCTCACGATTGTAAGGCGGGTGTCACTACCTCTAAGCCGCCACGGCTTATACTTTTTACAACAATGTTATCCAAATACCGGTTCTCAAAAATACCTTTTTACAACGCTTTTTTCCAAAATATACTCAAAAATACTGACCTCCGCAACTACACTTACAAAAATACCGATGTTCGAAAAATTTACTAAAATATACTGAGAAAGTATTAAAATATTTATTCTGGTCACACTGATGTCCGCCACGCATCGGACTTTGCGCATTCAGAGACAACACGACAACAAGACACACGTACCTATGTATAAAGCTGGAAACATACTTTACATTTACTAAAATATACTGAGAAAGTATTAAAATAGTTATAGGTAATAAAGATTCAATAAGTTAGTTGGGTTTCGTGCAGCTTGTAGCTAACTTAAGCCGTGGTGGCCTAGAGGTAGTGACACCCGCCTTACAATCGTGAGGTCGTGGGTTCGAATCCCCGGTCCCGTACCAATAAGTTCTTTGGAATTTATGTACGGACACATCACTGGCTTTTCGGTGAAGGAAAACATCGTGAGGCAACCTGGGTACGTCCTTAGAAGAAATTCGATGGCGTATGTGAATCCACCAACCCGCATTGGGCCAGCTTGGTGGATATGGCCCAATCACCCTTCGTGGGTAGGCCTACGTCCTGCAGTGGACTATTAAAAAGGCTGGTACAATACAGTACAGTAGCTAACTTCACATCTGCCAAGAAGTTCGATTCGGCTTACAACGCGCGCATGTGTGTACGTGTGCGTGTTTTATGGAGTCTCGCATTTACAGGGTTATTCCTAATCAATCAGCATTCTTTTAGGGGCTTATTCTGTACATCTCCAAAACTCATTCTGGCAACATTGTGTTGTGAATATTGTCAAATTATTTAATTTTCACTGGTGACTGTTTTGTGATTGATTTGTTTGTCTCTTTAATTCTTTATTTTTTATTTGTTTCGAATTATTATTATTGTTGTTTTTGTGATATTGGGTATGTGATTGACGTTACATGATTTTTAGCTAATGACGTTTCAAAAGTGTATATTTGTACCTAATTGAAATAAACATGATTGAATTGAATTGAATACATCAAAACTAACAACTTTTTATCTGCGACTTTTGACAAAACTAAACTAAAATCAGCTGTTCCATACATTTTGTCGCGGTTGAAAGATATTTTTCTATATGGAACAACTTTTTTTTTTGATTTATGACAAAAGTCAAAAAAAAAATTTTTAGTTTTGATGTACAGAATAAACTCCTTAGAGGACGTTAATTTATTAGGAATAGCCCTGTATAGAGATATTCTTGTAATCTCATAGTTTATTTGTTTTTCAGCCATATTGAGTTACCATCGAGCGCTTGCTGCTGAATTATCTACTGCGTGTAAGTTGCGTGTCTTTAAGAGCGTTTTCACACTATCCGATTCGATACACAGGGTTATTTCTAGTGAAGAAGCATCCTTTTAGGGGCTTATTCTGTAGGTACCTACATCAAAACTAAAAAAAAACATTTGTTTTCCATACATGTTTTGGTCGCGGGTGAACGATATTTTTCTTTAATTTTATTTCGAGTTTTGACAAAAGTCGCAGAACAAAAGTTGTTAGTTTTTATGTACAGAATAAGCCCCTGAAAAGATGCTAATTCACTATAAATAACCCTGTATAGATAGCCGGTATGTCCGGAAAAATCGTTCCGATCATGATGACGGCATGATAACAACCAAACAAGCTCGAAATGGCCGTCAGTGTGACCATATAAAATTTCAGAATAATACCGAAGCACCTCAAAAATATACTTTTCGATATTTTCCACCACAAATTCTTAGGTTGCCCTATTAATTACCTAAATGTAGTAAAAAAAATCCTTTTTACAACGCTTTTTTTCCAAAATATACTCAAAAATACTGACCTCCGTAACTAGACCTACAAAAATACTGTAGTTCGAAAAATTTACTAAAATATACTGAGAAAGTATTAAAATACTTATTCTGGTCACACTGTGGCCGCCGCGCATCGGATTTTGCGCATTCAGAGACAACTGGACACACGTACCTATGTATAAAGCTGGAAACATACTATCGGACGCGACTGACAGCCGCGACTGATAGGTATCTAGACTATGAAAGTACACTGAGCCGTGCACACTATCGGACATAAGTCGCAGACGTCACCTTCGGACGACCTTGAACGTTCGGACGTCCGAGAGCGATCTGGCACACCGGATGTTTTAAGGGGGCGCCTAATGCCAAAATCAAGCGAAAGGTGTAAAGGTATAAATATCTCCTAAATGGACAGATGCTCGTCACATCAGATTAGGAATATTTTAGATTTCATGCCAAGGTTTTAACAATATTTAGTATGAATTATGCCTGTAATCTTACAATCCCACAGTAAAAGTTGTTCAAAATTTGCCATAGATGTCACCGCTTAAGGCTCCGATACCGGTAGACCAACACATTGTAGATTAGGCATGACCAAGATGTGCAACTTTCTTGATAGTCATCTAGTATAATAAGGTGTTAGTGTTAAATAATAAATCAGACTAATTTCATCCTGTGTCTCATTATGGTCCCTATAAATTGCCACACCAGCAAACGTTTTTGAAAAAAACCGGACAAATGCGAGTCAGGCTCGCACATCGAGGGTTCCGCACAAACACATTATCAAAGTAATTAAAAACCTGTTTTACCATGGTAATAAAGTTCTTTCATTTCATGATACCTTACATAATACGATTTACTCACTTTGAATTTTGAACTCATATTTTGTGAATTTTGAGGCCTATTTTTTGGTGATTTAAATAAAAATGTACAGTTTTCAGATTTATCCCTATATGTATACTCTGAGACAATGCTTTTCGCCAAATTTCATAGTTCTATGTCAACGGGAAGTACCCTGTAGGTTTTGATTTTTGTAAGTGTCGAAATAAGCGGGTTTTTACGACATAAACGGCTCTAACTTTTTTAAACGTTAACTGAGAAATTTTTCTTTTACGCAACTGTAAGAGACTATAGATATACGTATACAGTTTAAGTTTCAACTCGATATCTTTACGAGTTCCCGAGATAAACAGTCTTGACATACACACAGACGGACAGACGGACAACAAAGTGTGCCGGTGCCGTTTATTCCGTTTGAGGTACGGAACCCTAAAAATCAACAATAATTTAAAAATTATATTCATCGATTCGAGCGAATGATTCGTTAGTACACGATTGGAGTGGGTTCGATCCCCACCCAGAGCAAACATTTATATACTCATATACTTATACTCATATACTTTTTATTAATAACAGATAAATGTTACATGTCAACTTAATTAATCTTTCAGTACAGTTCACAATTATATCAATTAAAATAAATAAAATAAAATGTAAAAAAATATTTATAAAATAGTCTACGTTATGAAAAATTATAAAAAACAACAATTTAATTCAAAAAATAATTACAAACAATGAAATTAAAAACAAACAAACATCACATACATACATTTAATTACTACTCAATTACTCAATTTCAATTCAATTTGAAAAATTGATTTTTGTTCATTTATTCATTTATTTGATGAACATTAGTGTTTGCTCTGTGTCTGGGTGTTATTTAGTTACTATCTATATAAGTATGTATTTAAATAAGTATATGTAGTATATCAGTCTCTGGCAGCCATATCACAAGCTTTGCTTAGTTTGGGGTCAGAGGCCGTGTGTAAGATGTCCCAAAATATTTATTTAATTTAAATTTTCGTGTTGTATTTAAACTTTCGCTATTTAAAGACGCAACTCGGTCGAAACGTCGGGATGAGGTATTTATTTATCTCGTAATTTTAGTGCGCGATTAGTCTCGTAGTATAAAATTATAATGAAGTTTCATGTCATTACAGGTACAATTGACGCTGGCTTATTGAAGTGCAGGGAAATTAGATCTGATGCCAACGGGAACCAAGCTTCTGTCGGTGGACAATTATATACTCGATATCCAGCCTTGAAAGAAACTGTTCAAGTGTCTCAGATGATTCCCTCCTTCAATGGTTAAATAATTGTTTTCTCTAATAGAGCAAGTGCCTTTTTTAACTACAACAAAATACAATACTACTTGCTTATGCTACATACTAAGTACTGAGTTTCCAATCCTCATTGCTCACACGAACAGCCAGAATGTGGAACGCGTTGTCTGGGTCTGTCTTCCCGCTAAAGTACAGCATGGGTGTCTTCAAATACCGAGTAAATCTGTATCTTTTAGGCGTGTTACACTCTAGCATGTCTGCTTAACATCAGGCAGTATGTAGTCAAACGCAGACCTATACAGAATAATACAACAACTCAAAAAGCAATTGCATCTTCCACAGACCCTTGTAGGACTAAAGATAATCCAAATGCTCAAGCCCACTGCCAGTTGGCAGCGTGCCCAGCATGCTGGTAGCATTGCCACGCTGAATGGCAATTGTTCTATGATTTAATTGCGACTTTGCTACAATTTTACTATGATTTAATTGTGAGTTTCCTACAATTGTACTATGATTTAGTTGTGACTTTGCTACAGTCGTACTATGATTTAATTGTGATTTTGCTACAGTCTTACTATGATTTAATTGTGACTTTGCTACAGTCGTACTATGATTTAATTGTGACTTTGCTACAGTCGTACTATGATTTAATTGTGACTTTGCTACAGTCGTACTATGATTTAATTGTGACTTTGCTACAGTCGTACTATGATTTAATTGTGACTTTGTTGTGATTATAATAAAGCTTATTTGCTGTGATTGCCGGACTATTCACTTAATCAAACCGCTCCTACTACCCTGTCCTCCGCATAACTAAACCCCTGGCATGGCGCACGGCGAGAGGATTAAACCACAATTAAATTTGTTTACTCGTACCTAAAACAGGAGACTTTTTGATAAGACTTTTTTCTGCAATGGAGTTTTGGCGAAGATGTGGAAAAAACATGGCGTCGTTTCAAAATTAATATAACAATAATAAGGTCTGAGGTGCCGCACTATAAGTACGCACCGGCGCCAGTTCTCGAAAATGGTCGTGCGTTGCTCTACTGCGACCGCTCTATCATCACGGACAGGACTATTGTCGCCAATAGGCCTGATATCGTGGTGGTCGACCGGTCCCAGCGCCGGGCAGTGCTCGTCGACGTCACCATCCCACATGACGAGAACCTCGTGAAGGCCGAGAAGGACAAGCTCAGCAAGTACCTTGACTTGGCTCACGAGGTTACCGCCATGTGGGATGTAGACTCGACGATCATTGTCCCGATAGTCGTTTCGGTAAATGGCTTAATAGCGAAGAGTCTCGACCACCACCTTAAGAGGCTCTCGCTAGACGGTTGGGTCAAGGGTCAGATACAGAAGGCGATCGTCCTGGACACAGCGCGCATTGTCAGGAGGTTCTTCTCTCTGTAGACCCAACCACCGGTAGCTTGGGCCTCGCCCCGCTGCCGGCGGCACTCTAGGTTTAGGTTTTTTTATAGTATTTTGTTTTTTATTTATAAATATTCTAAAATAACTAAAATTTAAGACTATAAATAAATATGTGAACAATAATAATAACAGTGAATAAAAAAGTAAGTAAAAAAATGGGTTAGTTATTAGCCTTTATTAGATCGATAATAATATTTGCCCTTCATAAAAAAAATATCATGTAGAAAGAGTTATTGGCAATCAATTAGCATACTTTTAAGGTCATATTCTCTAGGCTCTACATCAAAGTAAACAGCTTTTGGTCTACGACTTTTCCCATATCTCAAAAAAATCTCCGAATCTTTTTTTAACGTGGAATCAACTAAAGTAGAAGTAATTTTATACATACCCAACTAATATTTACACTTGTTTACCTATTTACACAGTATCTCCTCTGAAGTCCTAGTCTCGCGGAGGCGGCGCGCGCGCGCTTTTTACACAGTGAATTATATTTAGACCACAGTTAAGACCGGTCAAATTAACTTTTTAAAGGACATGTCCACAAAATGTATGGAGGCTGGTATAATAATAATCTAAAATTCTAACCACAACACTCGTTACATTTCGAGCAAGTATATTATTTTTCTGTGTCTATTACAGCAGTTAAAATTAAAAAAGAGCCCTCCGATTTTTAAAAATTAATTTTGAATTTATTAGTATAAATAAATATATTTGGCTCAATAGGTAGTTTATCTCTAGCTACCCTGATTAGTTAACGTCCAAATTTTTAAATAAAAGCATTTTTGCCAATTAGACACACTTTTCAAGTATTTTTTGTCACGTTGTACCTACTAACTGGTCACACTGGTAGGTTATATTTTTTAATTTTAGTAAATTAGGTAATGAATGTGGAAGAATCAGCTACGAATGCAAGTAAAATAACGATAAAAGCACTTTATCATCGCTAAACTAGAAAAAGTAATAAACTGTATTGTTATTTTTCATACAATTTATTTTTCACATTTCAAAAAAAATGGAGGGGTGAAAAAATCTAAATTAAATATTTTTGGGCAGCCCATATAACAAGCTTTCAAATGATGTGTATATCATCTTGGTTCGATTTTTCTCTGAATAATATACCACTTGTGGACGTCACCTTTGTATGGGAGAAAATAAATACGAAATTTTTCAAGTCGTAGAACAAAATTTGTTTGTTTTTGTCTACAGATAATAATAATTAAAAGGTAGCTACTAGATCAGGGTCTACTGCCCTGTTTATACAGATGGCACATAAAGTAAACAATATTTTTACTAAATCTTAGTAACTAAATTAAATACTGCTTAGTAAGTATTGCGCTTTACAGTAACCAACACGTTTTCAAAATGATGTCTTTGAAATATTTTTCTGTGATTTTATTTTTTGTTGGTAAGTCATTTTATCGGACTAGTAACTGCACAATCGATTTAAAAATATTTTCTGGCTACATGAATAGGTGTGATATAAGTAAATATAAATTTAAGGTTTTTCAACAAGAACTTTGTTTTCTAAAACAATATAACAAAGAATTTATATGAAGACGATTTAAGTTTTTATTGTATTACGAAGAGAAAAGTTTGGCAATTATGAATGAAAAGTAATATCTGACATATGTCCACCACGCTGACAGATGTCGATTCTTTAATCAAAGTTTTTAATCTCCTTTTGGCAAAAAGATTTTTTTAGATAAAGTTTCTTTTTTCACTTTTCTCGTCTTACATTAAAAATTACACATTGTTAAAATAATTAAAAATCAGTTTAAGCATGTGCTAATGAAGCTCTTTCCTTACATGATACGATTTACTCTCTTTGAATTTTCAATCCATATTTTGTGAATTGTGAATTTTTTTGTGATCTAAATAAAAATATATAGTTTTCAGATTTATTCCTATATGTATACTCTGAGACAATGCTTCTCGCCAAATGATATAGTTCTATGTCAACGGGAAGTACCCTGTAGGTTTTGATTTTTGTGAGTGTCGAAATATGCGGTTTTTGACGACATAAACGGCTCTAACTTTTTTTATACGGTGACTGAGAAGTTTTTCTTTTCCACAACTGCAAGAAACCATAGATTATTCTTTATTAGAGCAAACTATTCGAGTTATACCATTTTTCGCAAAAAATAAATATTTTACTTCTTAATCCTTACAAGTGATTTTGTTTTATTAATTTTTAGGGTCCCGTACCTCAAAAAGAAAAAAACGGAACCCTTATAGGATCACTTTGTTGTCCGTATGTCCGTCTGTCCGTCGCGTCGGTCCGTCTGTGTGCATGTCGAGAATCATTATCTCGAGAACGCGTAAAGATATTGAGTTGAAATTTAAACTATATACGTAATACGTATATTGTTTAAATTTCAACTCAATATCTTTACGCGTTCTCGGTAAAGATATTGAGTTGAAATTTAAACTATATACGTAATACGTATATTGTTTAAATATCAACTCAATATCTTTACGCGTTCTCGGTAAAGATATTGAGTTGAAATTTATATATACGTATGTATATAGTTTAAATTTCAACTCAATATCTTTACGCGTTCTCGAGATAAAGATTCTCGACATGCACGCAGACGGACAACAAAGTGATCCTATAAGGGTTCCGTTTTTTCCTTTTGAGGTACGGAACCCTAAAAAAAGTGTTTTTCACTCCACCTTAGTGTCCACGTAGGCTCCTACACGTGTAGCTACACGTACGTGTATTGTACGTGGTATGTGTTTTTAAAGGAGTTGGTAAACTTTTTATATGGGAGGCGGTCCTTGAAAACCGGCAGCGATGCGAGCTGTATTAATGTTTAGTGCCATATTTAAGAATATTATTTCACGCAAAAACATATTTTTGTGTATCGCCGTTTTATTATAATATCTCTTTTTTATTTCACTAAGTAGAAAATATTTAGACTGAACTGGTAATACTAAGAGGAGGTCTACGTAGTCTACGTATCAGACAGGAATCTTCAAACAACCAATAGCGGGCTGGTATTTTAGAGTTTGACATTTATTTATTTTTTAAAACATGGCGACCAGCCCTCTATTGGTTGTTCAATATTGACAATGTCATTACCTTTTGCTGTTTCTTAATGTCACTTTCAGGATTTTTTTTCAATTTAGGCTTAATGCAGTTATTTGGTGTAGCACATAGTTCATTTTTCTAATGTTTTTAGAACCCATTTGAAAATTAAATGGCGATGAAAAAAATTCTAAAAAATATGTGTTTGAAAAGATAATTATGTAAGCTTTCTATTGGTATAACTTTAATTTCTGCAAGATTTCAAAACCCGCATCTTTTCCATATCCTTTTCGTATATTCTTGTCTCATAATTTATTTGATTTTTAGCTATTTGGAGTTACCATCGAGCGCTTGCTTTACCTTATAGTGACTCCGCTTCGTGTAAGTGATTTTTGTTTCACCTAATAAAACGGTTTTACTTTACTTTACTTACCAAAACAGCCAGAATGTGGAACGCTTTACCTGAGTCTTTTTTCCTCCAAAAAGGAGGTACTTTTTTCGTCAGTACATATTTTTTCATCGAAATTTACGCCAATCGTGAACCGATTTAAAAAAATATTTTGATTTCGAAAGACAAAATTATTTAATGAAATGATTTTATTTTTTTAATGCATCCCACACTAGGTAGGTATATCTCAAAGAATTATTTTTGGGATAAACAAATTAAAAAATTGTTGTGAATGTAGGACTCGAACCTGCGTCTTCGGATCACTAGCCCGACGCTCTCCCAACGGAGCTAATTCGCTGTATACTGAGCGCCACACAAATCGACGGGTGGGAAGTTATGCGCAGAGCGCTGCGCACAAGCCATAATATAGGCATTCTAAGCCAGAGAGACGAGACGCCGGGACATACCCACTCGCCAACCTCATGCCTCTCGCGCGCTCTCTACACACTACAACACGCAGCGTCGGAATTGTGCACATATGCGCAATAATTAGCCAATCACGGCGAAGTGTCATCTGCGGCTAACATCTCATCAGCCAATTTGTGTGGCGCTCAGTATTGCGCCGAATTTGTGAAGTGTTTATCATTTTAACCACCTTATAGCGTTGGCGGCGCCACCTGTGATACCCGTATTAGACAGGTTATCACTCAATTGAAGTTATAAAAACTTCTGAATATTGACCAGAGATGACGCAATACAATTCGGCGCAATGACAGTACAGCGAGTTAGCTCAGTTGGTAAAGCGTCGGGCTAGTGATCCGAAAACGCAGGTTTGAGTCCTGCATTTGCGACGAGTTTTTTAATTGTTTGTCACAAAAATAACAAAATCACTTAAATTTTATCGATATCGGCTGAGACATTTTTTGAAATATGAACAATAATGTAAAACATACTGCATGCGCCATGCATTGATTCGTGCAAACTAATCGAATTTTATACACGGCGGAAGTCGGTTTTGCAATTTTTGGCGAAATATTAATTCCACTAATCTACATAATACATGTAATAAAAAAAACACACTAGCCCCCATTGTACATCATCGGGTACAGTGTAAAATATTAACTGTAATTTCACCGTTTTATTGATTAACTTTTAAATAAATTACCGTTTTAATTTTATTTACCGTAGTTTTACCCAGGTTGCCTTAGATGGTGTATCCCTTCCAGCCTGCTCCGAATTTTGCTACCTCGGCTCTATCATTTATTTCAACATATGAAATTTACATGCGGTTCTTAGTTAACATGTTTTGTATAGTGATACGAGTAGGTACATATGACCCTATAAGGGTATGGCAGTTTTATTATTTGTATTGGAACGATTCACTTTAAAAACACAAGTAAAGCTTGGTCCTTTGGTAGGCATCAATGGGGCCGAAGCCAACACTGAGAGGCCTTTTTACATCTTTTTTTATAAAATTAATCTAAAATGTTGTGTACATAAAGTAGAATGAAAATAAAAATAACTATTGCTAGATGTGACGTATATCAGGCTATTGTGATGTGCTGTTCGATGACTTAATACGGGCTATGGAATGAGGTACGGCACCCGCCAAATAATGCCTCATTTCAAATATTCAGGCGGGTGGTGACTTGCCATCCACTAAATGGGCCCCCCATAATAGCTACCGTATATTGGCGCCGGAGGGGCAACATTGGTGTGGACGGCTGTCGGGTGTCGAGAGGTGTGCTGCGCTTTCACTAGACGCTAATCGCGGCGTTATGCCCTTTAACACTTCCACCCTGGAGCTTAGGTTCTTAGCTCTTGCGGTTTCCACTTCGAACCGGCCGGTTAAGGCAAGAGAGGAGTCAGGGGCCTCATTTAGCCCCAGGGAATCAGGGTTCGCGGTGTCGCCACTCACCGACGACTCGCCACAAAGTCGCCCCTGCGATTATTTATTATTATGCGTTCTAGATTATTGTTAAAAAATCGTCTCATGCATAATGCATAAATAGCATTTCAATAAAAGGGTTATTTTTAGTCGTTTTATTAAACAGTTTTCTCTTTCGATATCTTTTAGATTGTTTGGCAATTTATAGAATATTTTTAAAGCCATAGAATTTGGGCTAGAATTGTGCATTGCATTCAAAGCGACGGCGACATCGACCGGGACGTTACTAGCAGGATAAATGCAGGTTGGATGAAATGGCGACAGGTTACTGGAACCACTTGCGATCCGCGAATGCCCCTTCAATTAAAAGGGGAAATTAATAAAAGCATCATAAGACCTATCGCATTGTATGAATCTGAGCGTTGGGCCACCAAAGAGGAAAATGAAAGGAAATTGCGTGCAGTAGAGATGAAAATGCTGAGATGGATGTGTGGTGTGACGAGGATGGATAAAATTTGAAATGAATATGTTAGAGGAAGTCTGAAAGTAGCACCAGTGACTGAAAAATTAAAGAGTGGCAGGCTATCTTGGTATGGGCAGATAATGAGAAGGGAGGATAATGTCACAAAAGGATCTCTTAATATGATGGTAAGTGGCAAAAGCGGGAGGGGAAGACCAAGAAAAGTGTGGATGAATTGTGTGAAAGACGACATGCGAGAGAAAGGAGTTGATGATGAGATGACGAACAATAGAGTGAAGTGGCGAAAGCAAACGTGCTGTGCCGACTCCACCTAGTGGGATAAGGGCAAGATGATGATGATGATTGATTATCGCTTAAATTCACGATAATACTTGCAAATATAGAGTCGAATAATAAATAAATAATAATAAATAAATATTAGGGGACATCTCACACACGGCCTCTGACCCCAAACTAAGCAAAGCTTGTAATATGGCTGCAAGAGACTGATATACTACTTATACAAATTTTAAATACATACTTATATAGATAGTACCAAAATACCACCCAGACACAGAGCAAACATCTATGTACAATACATAAATGTTTGCCCTGGGTGGGGATCGAACCCACGCCTATTTAATCCAGAAGTCAGGGTCACTAACCACTGAGCTGTATGAATTTTTAGTTCGCGCATTGTTTGTTGGCATCGGACGCAGTGATGCGGGCGGCGGGCGGCGCGTGACCGGCGCTGGCGCGGCCGCACGAGTGCTGACGGGGCGCGCATCCCGCACGCCGCCCGCTCCCGCGAAACCACTCGCTAATTTGTGTACAAGTAGGCCAGTTTTCAGCGGACATAAAGAAATCAAATAGACTGTCGGGTACAGAAATGGCGAAAGACGAGTAATGTCCATGGGCCAGCTTAAGCTTCTCGGCGCGGTAGCTATCGCTATTCTTCTTCCTTCTCATGTAAGATACGATAGTGTCGGCTGTTGTCTCCGGTGCAAAGAAACACGCGCGGATTTTTCTCGTACGCCCTACGGTTTTCAGTTCATCATCGTTCGTTCCACTTCCCTTTATTATGGTTCTCCTAGGTTGTTCGGATTTCTTAACTCTGCGATTACGAACCGTAACCCATCCGTCATCACAAGGGTTGTTCGTGGTTACAGCTTGATTGAACGTACTACAGTCACCAGTACCGGCGACCACGGGAGAGGAAGCCGGCTGCGCCATCGGAAGCGAATCGGCGCGTTTCGCCCAACTAGAACTCTTCGCGGGAGCAGCGGTCGGGGTCAGGGTTGATGCAGCCGCGCAGGTCATGGTCGTCGTGCGCGTGTGCTCGGATTGCTTCTTCGCAGAATGTTTCTTGGACTCAATCTGCATTCGCGGCGGTGTCGGTGAAGGTACAATCACTGAGGGACCCGACTCGCGATTCTTAAACTTGTCGATGAGTATCTGCATTTGGGCTTCACAAACCTCAAATTTCTTCTCGTAGCCCGAGATGAGCGTGGCAGAAAGATTGAGTTTTTGATCGTATTCTGCTATTACGGAGACGCAATGGCTTAGTTTTGCTTCGTAGGATTCTATGAGAGAATTTGATTTCGCTAGTTGTTCATTCATTTCCATCATATCGCTACGCAACTCACGAATTACGCGCGAAATCTCCTGTGCCTCATCAGAACCGAGTTGTTCACTCACGGTGGCCCGCGGTACTTTAGCGCGGACGGTTACGTTTACGTCCCGGTTTCTTTTGGTGACGCCTACGGGGGTGAGGGTATTATCACCTCCTTTTTTATTCGCACAACGACATTCGGGACAAATCCACGTCGTACTTTGGGCATTATTCAAGTCCTTTTCTCCGGTGCACATGAGATGGTAGCTCTTATTGCAGCTACGCACCGTACAGCGCAACATTTCATCATCCATTGCATTAATTACTACTTGGCAAGCGGCACAGTTCATAGTGATTGTTGTTATATACCGCTTGGAGAAACTTGTAGCAATAAAATGTATGTTATTTGCGTAGGTAAGATTGATGACAATGTAAACAAACACAGCTGATTGTAGCGGCAGGTTCGTTGTCGAAACAATTGGTAAATATATAGAAAATCGTAACTTTACTGCGGCCAAACCTGTTTGAGCTGAGTCGAAGCCGTTAGAGATGACTCATAGGCACTTTATTTTATTTTAACACTGTTTCCGCACACTCCGTTGAATAGTTTTTGATTTTTTTTTTCACAATGAGGGTGGTTTGAAATAAGTCCGTAGTATAATACAATTGTTTATTAAGGTTTTTATCCTGATTATTTATTTATAATTGAGTCTTTAACACTGTTCCCTCAATGTTTATTTATTCCAAACACAGCACAAAAACAAAAACAAAAACCCACAGTCCACAGCGCGTTGTAATGTTCACTTACAGGTAGGTACACACTTCGGGGTTGGCTGACTACCAATTGTTTATTAATGAATACAACAAAAAAAAAATTATGCCCTTATGCCAATCACTTAATAACACTGATACTTCCTAATTATACTATTATTAACACAATAAACTATCTGACAATAATTAAAAGCACTAATTTATATTTTAATAATATTTTTACGCGGAGGCGATGTTACGCTCGCGGCGGTCCGAGTTACATCAAAGTCATCGAGTTACATAGAAAATACCTAATAAAAACTAAGTAACCTTAAAAAATACGTTGGCCTCCCGCCGGCGCGGCGTACAATTAGGTACCGTATTTATTTTGAATTTTGATATTTTAATCAGTATTTTACAAGTACTTTTACAAAAAAGTAACCTTATATAAAATCAAAATATTCTCTTATCAGCTACCAAAATCAAAATATCTATTCATAACTCGTACAATAGAGTTAAATATCAGCTAGTTAATGATGGGTATCTCTCATATCTTTTTATTTAAACATCTACAACAGTAACTGTACCTACAGATTAAATATATTTAATATTACATTTCATTTCATTTAATAGTAATTTTCTTTGCTCAAAATGGCTCAACTAACTTCAATGGTGTGCAAAATCCGAATAGTTTTTCGAATATCAATATTCTAGAGAACTATTTGCAATTTTGTGCGAATAAAAATGTATTACTCTTCGGGTACGGAACTCTAATTAAGAAAAGGAAGAACTATTTGCAATTTTGTGCGAATAAAAATGTATTACTCTTCGGGTACGGAACTCTAATTAAGAAAAGGAAGGACTATTTGCAATTTTGTGCGAATAAACTCTTCGGGTACGGAACCCTAATTAAGAAAAGAAAATTTTCAAAATTAAATATTCTTGTTATTACAGGTATAATAAATGCAAATGGCGTGACGGTGTGCAGGAAAAACTCCGGTCCCAACCAAGCGTCTGTCAGTGGGCAAATATCAGCGTATCCAGGCCAAAATGCATCTGCCCAAGTCTACGGGATTTTAAGCCCTTATCAATATACTTTTTATTAATAATTTCATTGTTTTTCCTAAATTTAATTTGTAAATTTCATCAATCGCCCCCATTATCTTCCAGCATTCCTAGCATTGCGAAGGGATTAAACCAAAATTAAACCGTTACGTCTAAAAAATCTGTTTTTTTTTCTGGAATTTTATTATAAATATCATAAGTATAAATGGGTTCAATACTATTTTGCCCAAGTTAAGCCAATAATTTCTAAATTAGTTTCTAGTAAATTATGATTGAATCAGGCATTACTTTGCGGAAATTCATCTTCAAATATTTGTTTTGAATAAATATTTAGTGTATTTCCGCTATCTTATTGTAGACATTAAGTTTAAGGGCTGACTCTTCGAATTGTGTAGTGCAGTGGGAATAAGGGTGTTATTTATTAGTGAAGTGTTTTCAATATTTTGTCATATTATTTTTAAAGATTTTTTTTAATGCCCTTATACTTATTTGCCTACAACAAAATAGCGGATATACACTAAATATTTATTCAAAACAAAGATTTGATGATGGTTTGAATTTAGAACATCGTATGCACTAAGTTTATGAAGTCAAAACATCGTTAAGCCTATTTACTTTTACGTCCATGGTGCCGAATTTTTCATACAACCCTTTTTAATTTGCTAAAAACTTAGACTTTGAACCTTTTTGGTGATTTTTAGGGTTCCGTACCTCAAAAAGAAAAAACGGAACCCTTATAGGATCACTTTGTTGTCCGTCTGTCCGTCTGTCTGTCTGTCCTTCTGTCCGTCTGTCCGTCTGTCCGTCTGTGTGTATGTCAAGACTCTTTATCTCGGGAACGCGTAAAAATATCGAGTTGAAATTTAAACTATATACGTAAACCTATGAATTCTTGCAGTTGTGTAAAAGAAAAGCTTCTCAGTTACCGTATAAAAAAGTTAGAGCCGTTTATGTCGTAAAAAAACGCATATTTCAACGCTCACAAAAATCAAAACCTACAGGGTACTTCCCGTTGACATAGAACTATGAAATTTGTCGAAGAGCATTGTCTCAGAGTACACATATAGAAATAAAACTGAAAACTATACATTTTTATTTAAATCACATAAAAATAGGGCCTCAAAACTCACAAAATATGGGTTCAAAATTCAAAGTGCGTAAATCATATCATGTAAGGTATCATATGAAATAACTTCATTAGCACATGCTAAAACAGGTTTTTAATTATTTTAACAATATTTATATGTGTACGGAACCCTCGATGTGCGAGCCTGACTCGCACTTGTCCGGTATTTTTTTATTTGCTTTGCGCGCGCCATATATCTTTCCACGTCATATTATTGTTAAAACCTTATGTTATAATCAGAAACCCAAAACAAGCGAAAAACCTAGCGACGAGGAAGTTTATTTGATGCCAATAGAATTGACAGAAACTGTTAATAATGCGCAAAAGAGCTTTCTCCCTCAACAATCACGCGAAAAGTACTATAAACAGCACGATATGTAGACGTGTTTTGTCATTTCCTCGCTGAGGTGGGATGAAAGTGTGGAGAATCAAACTAATAAGTCCATTTTCATGTGTATTTGGTCACTATAAAATATGATACATTAGTTTCTTAAAATAATTATCATAGTTCTTGTTGACTAAGAATATGTGCTTTCGCCACGAGGCGCAAATCGAGAATGATCTCACCGAAAGATTAATATTTTTACATCTCTTCAGTTTCTTTTCTCGTTTCCTGATTGGCTGTTTTAAAACTACGCCGGAAGCAGTTCTTATTGGATAAAATGCGGCTGGTTGTTAAATCGGCCAATCATAAACCAGAGAAATGTTACCCTTACAAGTACTAGAAAATATCATTCGACATATTATATTTAAAAACCAGATCTGAATTTGGTGCAACGATTAAAAATCATGACATTCGGCCATCCGGCTCATGTGCTACCTCCTGGTGCACCCTGAATAATATAATTTAAAAAACAACGTAATTATACGACTTTACAAATAAATAGATTACCTATTACTTCTTAACTACTTAGCATTGAAATAAACCTATCTTATAATTTTAACTCATGACATTTGGCTTATCATCACGCAGTCATAAATGGAATTTTGCCTTTCAGAAAACTGCATTACAGACCATGGGTAATATTCATTTTAAAAAAATATTATCCTTGATTAGTGTGTGTGTATGTACGTAATAACGTATAACAAATAAATGCTTCACAAAATTTAAAAAATAATATAGATTGTTTCAAGCAAAAACGCGTCACGAAACTTATTAAACACATAAAAATAGACAATTACTATTTACGTGTACCATACACAACACTAAAGAAGATATATTATAACGGTCAACATACTTAAAAAAATACAAGTTTAACTAGCAGCTAAGAGTATTACGTCGATTCTTATATCCGGGCACATTTTTTTTAAATATTTTTGTGTTCTAATGGATCAACATAACAATTAATATAGATAAAAAGTGACAAGTATATCTTTTTAACAAAACAAACAAAAAAATGCACAACTTGATTAAAAAGTGCGACCAGCAAGACTGAATTTGAACAAAGATAAATGACGTATAATTATAGTATAACAGACATATTTGTTCGATAAGCAACTTGAAATTAGAAAAGCTACTAGAAAATCTAGATTTTATTTGAAATTGGTACGATACAAAATACATTTTTTTTATTGAGGTTAAAACGACCAGAATCAATGAATGAATCAATCAAACATGTGCCTCACAATATTAAAATAAGTTAACAACAAAACAAGCAAAAGTAATACAATACGCAATCAAAAAATACAATCAAAAAATAATATTAAAAACAGAATAAACATGAATCACTTATAATCATGCAATATCAATAGTAAAATGTCAAATTAAAAAATCAGCAGATACAATGTCAAAAATTAGGTTCAATTTCACAACAGAGCAAGCATGAGCAAATTATAATTATGCAATGTCAATAACAAAATCATAAAATGTCAAAAACAGATATCATGTGCTTTATTCATTCATCATTACGTAGTAATTACGTAATATCAACTTTGCGCTTACAATCTGTGACGAAATATTCAAAAACTACAGAAAGTTTTCATATTACTTACTATCGTTTCTGAAGCTATTCTTGTTCAAACAAAATGCAATATTTATCTTAGTTTTAATGGGCTAACCTTATCTTATGGCATCTGACCTAGTCACGTGTCCTAATCATAATGTATCATGCTGACTCTAAGTTTCTACAGCTAATTTAATCGGAATGATCGGATGAATCTGGCTTGTCTGATTATTGTGGACAAATGACTATGTAGGATGCGCATTTTTTATAAAATTTGGTCCTTATCTAGAAAGTAAAAGTATTTTAGTATAGAACACACAATTTACATTCATCTTGAGGATGCGAAATAGAACGGTCGCTTCATATTATATACGCATAATTTACGCACAACACTGGGGATGTAATTTTGAACTTAAACTTTTCTTCACTGCATTTTTTTAAACTTTTATTTTTCACTTTAATTTCACTTTATTTTTAATTTACACTAACTGGACCATAGATGTTTCACAGGTTATATCAACTGGAATGAGTTTATTTGAAGCCTCTATTTGGCTGCCAAATTCAGAGCACTTGTGACTTCTTCACCATAAATCTCATGCCATAGACTGCCAACGCGACGTAGTAGTGATGACAAAGCTAGCATATGCTAGCATATGTAGCACCAACTGCGGTCAATCATCTGGGGTGACTTACGTAATTTGCCAAAGAACTCTCGTGGAGACAACGGGGTATATGTCCTTTGCACTGTAGCTGGGTCTTCTTATCATTTACTCGTAGCATAATTCCGGGAAAGGCAGAGAAATACTCATTAGTAAACATATCATTATTTCACGGGTGACCGTGAATCGTAATCAAATCAAATAATTATACAACAGCGTTTGATTGATGTTAATCGTAAGCCAACGAAACGCTGTTGTAACAATGTACTTGTAAATAATATTCTACTAGTTATAACAATGCATCATGGCTAACGGCAACAAAAATTTATAAATCGTTTACCGAAATGTTGCTGAAAATTTGATAAAAATATTTATAAACAAACATACAAGATACGCGCGAAAAACAATACCCATCCTTGGCAGTTGGGTATATAAAGAAACAATTCCGGCGTGTTGTAGGTACTTAGTCTATGCTTGTAACCTAAACGCGTATGGTTCAGTTGTAGCACAACCACAATAACTATAACCTCTCTTGAATATTTTGATCGGTCTTGATGATTCTAATCTCTAACTTGTGGATATGTTATGAATGTAACTTTGTGAAGGCAAGTTCGACTACAGTACAAGTATATCCTCTTTCTGAGGCTATAAAATCGCAATCTAATGTCAGTCTATGACACACTTGACGGTAGATATCATAGATGCTGTTACCCTCGTTGTTACATTACTAATCATAGTTTTCTGTGAACGTCATCTAAAAGGTTCTGTCTCAATAATAGACATATCTATTACACATTAAAAGTTTTAAAATTGTAAAAATGAACTTCATAAATGTTCTTCTATTTAATCTTCGGTGGCATTAAACACCATCAAAATTAGAATCGACCGGATAAGTGTGATAGGTGATATAGAGTTAACCGGGTCAGCTAGTTGATGTATACAAATTATAGATCGTGTCTAGCTTGCACATACTTTTTGTTTTTCTTGTCCAGCTAAAGAAAGCCAATAATCAAATTAACAATTAATGTAAGCTGGCCGTGTCTACAACACAAATTTTATTTTCGTATCTATAGAAAATTTCCCAACTCAATGAATTAACCTTTCAAATATTTCGTTGAAATTAATCAAAGAACATTTAAGGTTAAATAATTCAACTTATTATAAATTGCTGAATTAGGTCACACATGTTAACTATATTCCATAACCATATTATGAACCAGTCGGAGCCATATTCTCGTAGGGCGTACGTAGCCCAGTCGCACGTTGCGACTAATTTTATCGACGCACGTTGCACGATATTCTTGTAGACCGACATAGCCCGCTTACGGTATGTAAGTAATAAAGTACGTTACAAATGTAAGCGTCTCCGGGTTATCTAATTGGTCCGAATTTCATTTGAATTCATATCTGGGCTACCTGGTGTAGCGTGCCCACCCTCAGCATAAGTACTTATAGCTGAAAGCATTCACGGGCTTTTACTTGGAACACTGGTGTAGCATGCTCGCCTATGGCGTAAATAGCTATAAGCGTCTCCGAGCTTCTACTTAGTTTACTGGTGGCATACATAGCTTAAATCATATAGCCCAGTCAAAAATATATGGCTCCACATCAATGGTTACACATGTAATTTATAATTCAAGTTATTATATTTTAAATCGTGATTCGAGTTCAAGGGTACTTAGTAAACATTATAAGACATTAATTAAAGAGGAAGTGGACTTAGGGTATTCACGTAACAAATAGGTATTTCAAAGTAAATTCTGTGTTTAATAACAAACTTGACCATTGCTTTACTTCATAAGAAAACTGAATCAAGATGAATAAACGATACAGAATAAGTATACAACAACCACAGACCCGTGCAGTCTTATTCCAAAATACGTTTAACTTTAAGTACTGAACTCAAACCATGGACTAGCAAAAACTTTATTATAAAACGAAGTTTATCACTAGACCACGGACCAACTAAGGAAACTTCGGTAGTAAAAGAATTCTAGTTTACAATTTGATTTAAATTATTTCATTCGGCATTCTTATTATAATTTAGAATTTAGAAATATAAGAATAATGAAGTTCCAAAACGACAACAACATAGCCTCGCCTTTTTTCTTGCCTGGATTTTGGCTTCACATACACTCGCATTTGCCAACAAAGAAATTGTTAAAATAATTAATTAAGTTTTTGTATTCGATGGATACTTAAAGAAGTAAAGATGGATACTTGAATACTTATACTTATAAACAACAATTTGGATATATTTATGCATTAAGACGTTATTTAAGCAGTTATTTAAGCATTTAAAGTGTATTCTAAAAAGTTTTAACATGCGAGAACGAATTAATGATTGTAAATCATATTTTTTTTTATCTGTGGCTACCGCTTAAACCATGGACTATCATTGGTTTATCCGATCCTAGGTTAGATCTTGATTTGTAATAGGGACGCGTTTTAATCCTTGTATTAACTCTAATACCGTAACAACCGTGGATATGCTATGCGTGGTTTAAGTCTGGCACCAATGAACTTTTTGGAATAAGGCTGGTAATGTCTCCATACCTATATCAAAAACTATTGAGTAAAGACGCTCCCCTAAAATGAGATATTCCAAAAATGTACAATGACCTTGTAGCGTACTAAATAAGTTAATATTAGCTAGAAAATTATTTTACTATTATGTACCTACGTATTTTCATTAATAGCGGCCAAAGTTTACGTAGTGAAATAAATTCTGATAGTATTATTATGACATTGTTCTAAAAATTTGGCGGCTATACGAACCATTCAGAAATTATTTTTATACAAAGTAATATGACTATTAAATGTCAATTTTTTTTTGTGTCTGCCATTTCTTACCCTTTATATTTTTTATTATTTTGGAGCAAAGGTGATATAAAGTCTGGGTCTCCGGTAAAACATTTTCTTTGCTTACAATACCAAACGGAAACAAATTTGGTACCACTGCAGTCTACGCAACATTCTTATTGTCTTGTCAACGATCCGCGTAAAGTATGGCAGAACTATAGTACTTTCGATGGTACGCGTCTTTATAAAGAACTACTTATTTCACTGGTGGCATACAAAAGCCTTAGTCATAGTCCAGGCACGGCACACATATCTGAATAAACCTATTCTGATTGTGGGTCTATACACAGTCAGGGGCTATACATATGTATTATCGATAATGATAGAATTCACATCACAATATTGCGTACCCGCACAATAAAACAAATGCGCAGTTTGATAATCACCCAGTATCATAACTGTCGATAATAAGTGTCTCGACTACCAGGTATCAATCAGGTTAATTTGGCCTCGGAGTTCCTGGCCACATGTTATTCCAATCAATTGCGGTATTTTGCGGGTAGGCAATCAGAATAGAATAAGCTTACAGTTTTGATATTCTTGGTAGCAGCCTTGTCGAGAAGTGTCTCTGCCAAGATACTACCAGTAATCGATCAGGTTAACACGGCCTTAGAGTTCCTGGCCACATGTCACACCAATCAAATGCCATGCCTATGATTATTCTGCAGGTAGGTAGGAAGAATAAAATAAGCACACAGTTTTGATATACTTGGTAGCAGCATTGTTGAGAAGTGTCTCAGCCAAGATACTACCAGTAATCTATTAGGTTAACACGGCCTAGGAGTTCCTGACCACATGTTACACCAATCAAATGCGATGCCCATTATTATTCTGCAGGTAGGTAAGAATAATAAAATATGCACACAGTTTTGATATACTTGGTAGCAGCATTGTTGAGAAGTGTCTCAGCCAAGATACTACCAGTAATCGATCAGGTTAACACGGCCTAGGAGTTCCTGGCCACATGTTACACCAATCAAATGCGATGCCTATTTCATTTATCTGCGGGTAGGTAATGAGAATAGAATAAGCGCACGTTGTGATAAACTTGGTAGCAGCATTGTTGAGAAGTGTCTCAGCCAAGATACTACCAGTAATCAATCAGGTTAACACGGCCTAGGAGTTCCTAGGCCGTACGCCTATTATTCTGCAGGTAGGTAGGAATAAAATAAGCGCACAGTTTTAGGACAGTTTAGTAATACTCCGAAGATTGAATTTTGATCTAATCAAGACAATCACTCACAAACGGTTTGGTCAACTTTGCCGCGACCTGACCATTATAATACCATATGATTAGTTGCGTCATTTAAAACAGTGTTACATCACAGATTTAGGAATCGGTACCAATGTTGCTTCCAAGACAGCGATATGAAATATTAATAAATATAAATGTACATACCATATTGTGGGTCTGCAGGTTACATTTGCACTTCTGATATGTGGAGAATCAAACTAATAAGTCCATTTTCATGTGTATTTGGTCACTATAAAATATGATACATTAGTTTCTTAAAATAATTATCATAGTTCTTGTTGACTAAGAATATGTGCTTTCGCCACGAGGCGCAAATCGAGAATGATCTCACCGAAAGATTAATATTTTTACATCTCTTCAGTTTCTTTTCTCGTTTCCTGATTGGCTGTTTTAAAACTACGCCGGAAGCAGTTCTTATTGGATAAAATGCGGCTGGTTGTTAAATCGGCCAATCATAAACCAGAGAAATGTTACCCTTACAAGTACTAGAAAATATCATTCGACATATTATATTTAAAAACCAGATCTGAATTTGGTGCAACGATTAAAAATCATGACAAAAGTTACGTGTTGCACTCGAGTGCAAATATTTTTCACCTTGTGCTCTTAAAAAGTGTTTTTCACTCCACCTTAGTGTACACGTAGGCTCCTACACGTGTAGCTACACGTACGTGTATTGTACGTGGTATGTGTTTATAAATTTTCGTATATTCTTGTCTCATAATTTATTTGTTTTTTTTAGCTATTTGGAGTTACCATCGAGCGCTTGCTTTACCTTATAGTGACTCCGCTTCGTGTAAGTGATTTTTGTTTCACCTTATAAAACGGTTTTACTTTACTTTACTTACCAAAACAGCCAGAATGTGGAACGCTATACCTGAGTCTGTTTTCCTCCAAAAAGAAGGTCGTTTTTTCGTCTGTACGTATTTTTTTCATGTGTGTTCATCGTTTTCGCCAATCGTGAAACGATTTAAAAAAAAAATATTTTGAAAGACAAAATTATTTAATGAAATGATTTTAATTTTTAATGCATCCCACACTAGGTAGGTATATCTCAAAGAATTATTTTTGGGATAACAAAATGAAAAAAATGTTGTGAATGTAGGACTCGAACCTGCGTCGTCGGATCACTAGCCCGACGCTCTCCCAACTAAGCTAATTCGCTGTATATTAAGCGCCACAGAAATCGACGGGTGGGAAGTTATGCGTAGAGCGCTGCGCACAAGCCATAATATAGGCATTCTAAGCCAGAGAGACGAGACGCCGGGACATACCCACTCGCCAACCTCATGCCTCTCGCGCGCTCTCTACACACTACAACACGCAGCGTCGGAATTGTGCACACATGCGCAATAATTAGCCAATCACGGCGAAGTGTCATCTGCGGCTAACATCTCATCAGCCAATTTGTGTGGCGCTCAGTATTGCGCCGAATTTGTGAAGTGTTTATCATTTTAACCACCTTATAGCGTTGGCGGCGCCACCTGTGATACCCGTATTAGACAGGTTATCACTCAATTGAAGTTATAAAAACTTCTGAATATTGACCAGAGATGGCGCAATGCAATTCGGCGCAAGGACAGTACAGCGAATTAGCTCAGTTGGTAGTGCGTCGGGCTAGTGATCCAAAGACGCAGGTTCGAGTCCTGTTGAGGATTGATTCTTGCGAACTATTCGAATTTTATACACGGCGGAAGTCAGTTATGCCATTTTTGGCGAAATATAATTCTAACGTACATATTACATACCTGTACCTGTACCAGCCTTTTTAATAGTCCACTGCAGGACGTAGGCCTACCCACGTAGGGGTGATTGGGCCATATCCACCACGCTGGCCCAGTGCGGGTTGGTGGATTCACATTACGCCAACGAATTTCTTCTACGTACGCATGCAGGTTGCCTCACGATGTTTTCCTTCACCGAAAAGCCAATGGTGTTAAATTCCGTACATAAATTCCAAAGAACTCATTGGTACGGGACCGGGATTTGAACCCACGACCTCACGATTGCAAGGCGAGTGTCAATACCTCTAGGCCACCACGGCTTCATATTAATATTTCAAATTTCATGTTATTACATATTATGTCATGTTATTACATAATATTTCATGTTATTACATAATAACATGAAATATTCTTGTTATTACAGGTGTAACAAATGCATATGGCGTGAGGGTGTGCAGGGAAAGCTCCGGTCCCAACGGAAACCAAGCGTCTGTCAGTGGGCAACTATCCGCATATCCAGGCCAAAATGCATCTGCCCAAGTCTACGGGATGTTTAACCCTTATCAATACACTTTTAATCAATAATTTCATTGTTTTTCCTAAAATTAATTTGTAAATTTCATCGATCGCCCCCATTTTCTTCCAGCATCTCTAGCATGGCGAAGGGATTAAACTACAATTAAACCGTTGTATCTAAAAAAACTTGCTTTTTTTCTGGAATTTTATCAGAAGTATAAGTAGGTTAAATACTATTTTGCCTAAGTTAAGCCAATAGCTTAGTAATTTCTATTATTTTCTAGTCAATGTTTTCTAGTATATTATGATTGAATCAGGCGTTTCTTTGCGGAAATTCATCTTCACATCTTTGTTTTGAATAAATATTTAGTGTATTTCCGCTATCTTGTTGTAGGCAAATAAGTTTAAGGGCTGACTCTTCCAGGTCGCTTGAAAGAAAAACAAAGCAAGTATTCTTGCGAGCGAGCTCGAAGAGTCAACACGTCCTGAAGATGGCTCGTTGAGAGGCGAAACACGTGTTGAACAGAGACTTGTAGTGCAGTGTGAATAAGGGTGTTATATATTAGTAAAGTGTTTTCAATTTTTTGTCATGTTATTTTTAAAGATTTTTTTTAATGCTCTTAAACTTATTTGCCTACAAAAAAAAATAGCAGAAATAAGCTGAAAACAAACTATCGGACGCGGCTTACGGACGCAACTGACAGCCGCGACTGATAGGTATCTAGACTATGAAAGTACACGGAGCCGTGCACACTATCGGACATAAGTCGGGGACGTCACCTTCGGACGACCTTGAGCGTTCGGACGTGCGAGAGCGATCTGGCACACATTCTCTCCAAATAATCAAACAGCTCAACCCATTAGGGCCACAGGGCACACCTCTTCTGGGGTGCCCGGGCAAGTCTGATCTCCCCTGCCGGGTGACGGCCCAAGCCGAGGTCCGTACCTTCTCAGGTGCCCTTGCGCTAGTCACCCTTTCACCCAATCTTGGGGCTCAGCCACCTTCTGCGCTCGCCCATGTCCGGTAGGCTGTAGAAGTCTCAGAGGCCACCAGTTACAGCTCTTACTCATTCAAAAAAAGAAAAAATCTGAAATACGTACGAAGTTTCACTTCTACTGCGCGGAGGGACTCCACACCTTATTTTTATGGTTCCGTACCTCAAACGGCAAAAACGGAACCCTTATAGGATCACTTTGTTGTCCGTCTGTCCGTCTGTCCATCTGTCCGTCTGTTTGTATGTCAAGACTCTTTATCTCGGGAACACGTAAAGATATCAAGTTGAAATTTAAACTGTATACGTATATCTATGATCTCTTACAGTTGTGTAAAGGAAAAACTTCTCAGTTATGATATAAATAAGTTAGAGCCGTTTATGTCGTAAAATACCGCATATTTCGACACTTACAAAAATCAAAACTTACAGGGTACTTCCCGTTGATATGGAACTAAGAAATTTGGGAGAAGCATTGTCTCAGAGAACACATATAGGAATAAATCTGAAAACTGTACATTTTTATTTAAATCACAAAAAATAGGGCTTCGAAATTCACAAAATATGGGTTCAAAATTCAAAGTGCGTAAATCGTATCATGTAAGGTATCATATAAAAGAGCTTCATTAGCACATGCTAAAACAGGTTTTTAATTATTTTAACAATTTTCGATGAAAGACGACAGAAGTAAAAAAAAATTGTCGACGATGATGATGAGTGTAGATATTTTAACTGGATTTGTACGGAACCCTCGGTGTGCGAGCCTGACTTGCACTTGTCCGGTTTTTTTATGATCATCGTCCCCATCTACGGATACCTATCATACGCGCGTCTCAACGCACATTTGACAACTTTTATATTTTTGATTTTATTGTGAACAATACCGAGTTGTTTTGTGTAGTATTATTATAATGTTCTTTGCTTAGTGAGTAGGTACGGTAAGTAAGGTTGAGACGGTATTTTTAACATTAGTAAAATTCCTAGTTTTTATTTCTCGCAGGAGGCATAAAAAGTAGAGGATAAGAATAAGCTAATATTACTTAAACTAGATTATTTATTACTACCGGAGGAGGTATACAATTCGATGCGTATATATTTTTTATATACCTATAACCACGCATAACATTTTTGTAGTAGTCCGATTTCAATAATAATTTTTTTGTTGAAAAGAATATACTTTGAAATTGGTCCCATTCAAATTTTATCGAAATCGGCGGAGCCATTTTTGATAAATCAACAATAATGTAAAAAATGCTACATCCATCCGTGCATAATATTTGCGTTCTAGCGATGCGCCCCGGCTTCGCACAGGTGTATTATACATACAAACATTTCTCTTGAATTACTCTATCTATTAAAATAAACTGCATCAAAATCCGTTGCTTAGTTTTAAAGATATAAACATACATGGGGACAGACAGCGGAAGGCGACTTTGTTTTATACTATGTAATGATTCTGCACACGGGTGAAGTCGGTCATGCTATTTATGCAAAAAATAATTATAATATGTCGCGATGTTTTCGAAGATATTTTTATTGTATTGGTAATGAAGTCAAACTGTTTGGTTAGGTGGAAAATAAATCACAACGAAATAATACCTACATTAATGTGTTAGCGTCGATAATTTCTAAAGAATTAGTGTACCTACTTATATACAGGGTATTCATTTCCCGTGCAATTATTTTGTACATCGAAAGATTACCTATCGCAAAATTAATAGAATATAGCCTTGGTCAAAAGTAGTAGGCACCTTTAAAAAAATCAAAATGCATGTTTTTTTTTTTTTGTTTTATACTCTACAGACTCCGGGGCGTGTACCTTTTATTAACAATGTTTCGACTTGTTCCTAAGAAGACAATATATTTTACTAAACTACGTTACGTATATGCACCGAGCAGTCCTGCCCCCGCAAGCAGCACCCGTTCACGAGTTGACGCACGTGCCAGCCGTCGACCACATTTTTGGGAAGAGGGCTCGCCGCCACGCATCGCCGCCGCAAGAAGAGGCGCCTAGGCTAGCCTGAGTGCTCCGGGCATACACGCAATCCTTATGCTAACTTAACCTACTATTAACTATCGTCCATTCGCCTCAAGACATCCGCAACCGCCGCGTTCCTGTCTTTTATGGCATAAAATGCTTGTTTACTACTTAACCAATAACTAAGTGCTTATCTTAAATGACTTACCGGGGTCATAAATAACTTCTTAGAATATCAAGCGGCTCTTTGTTAAGGTCATAAAACAGCTGGTGACCGAAAACAAAGGATTCGGTTTTCTTTCGGTCTTATCAGTCAATGTCTGGTCACTTGTGTTCTGGACTCTAACAAGTAAACAAGCTTCCATTTCTGTTGATGTGATTAAATTGACACCTAATTTTGTTGAAAATGCCAAAAAGGAGTGAAATTAGTTTAGAAGATAGAGTGAAAATACACCTTATACTTTTCGCCAAGGCTGTATGTATAATAATAAAACCGCAAGATAACACCAACCCACACTGGGCCGGCGTGGTGGATATGGCTCAATCACCTTTTATGGGTGGGCCTCTGTCTTGCAGTGGACTATTAAAAAGGCTGGTACAGGTACAGGATACGCAAGATGGCAGGATCGCGCTGGATGCAAGCCGCCACCAACCGGTTTTATTGGAGAGGGGAGGCCCATGTCTAGAAGTGGACGTCTTATGGCTGATGGATGAATATACCATCCATCCATCCATCAGCCGAAGGACGTCCACTGCTGGACATAGGCCTCCCCTATGGATCTCCAATAAGACCGGTTGGAAGCGGCTTGCATCCAGCGCGATCCTGCGGTTTTAATGAGGTCATCCGTCCACCTTGTGGGTGGACGTCCTACGCTGCGCTTGCCGGTACGTGGTCTCCACTCAAGAACTTTTCGACCCCATCGGTCATCAGTCCTCCGCGCTATGTGCCCTGCCCATTGCCATTTCAAGTTGTCAATCCGTTGGGCTATATCGGTAACTTTGGTTCGTCTACAGATCTCCTCAATTCTGATTCGACCTCGCAGAGAGACTCCGAGCATAGCCCTCTCCATAGCTCGTTGTGCTACTTGGAGCTTACTAATAAGGCCCATAGTGAGAGACCACGTTTCTGTGCCATAAATCATCACTGGCAACACACACTGGTCGAAAACTTTCGACTTGAGGCACTGAGGTATGTCGGACGAGAAGACGCTACGCAATTTTCCGAACGCTGCCCAGCCGAGTTGGATTCGGCGATTGGCCTCTTTGTTGAAGTTGGACCTACCTAACTGGACTACTTGTCCTAGGTAGACGTACGAGTCAACGACTTCAAGAACCGAGTTTCCAACAGAAATCGGGGTGGGTAAAACATGATGAACGCAATGAATAAAAAAAAAACCTGACAAGTGCAAGTCAGTTTCGCACATCGAGGGTTCCGTACAAACACATTGTTAATATCATTAAAAACCTGTTTTAGCATGTGCCAATGAAGTTCTTTTATAATATATGATACCTTTCATGTTACGCTTTACCTACTCACTTTGAATTTGGAACCCATATTTTGTGAATTTTGAGGCCCAATTTTTTGTGATTTAAATAAAAATGTACAGTTTTCAGGTTTATTCCTATATGTGTACTCTGAGACAATGCTTCTCGCCAAATTTCATAGTTCTATGTCAACGGGAAGTACCCTGTAAGTTTTGATTTTTGTCAGTGCAAAATATGCGTTTTTTTACGATATAAACGGCTCTAACTTTTTAAAAAGATAACGCAGAAGTTTTTCTTTTACACAACTGCAAGAGATCATAGATATACATACAGTTTAAGAAATTTATTTACATAACTTAAAAAACATAGAAATTCTTTTTTTTATTCCTACCTATATACAAAAAAAGGCTAAAAGTATAAAAGTTTAAATTTCAACTCGATATCTTTACGCGTTCCTGAGATAGAGTCTTGACATACACACAGACGGACAACAAAGTGATCCTATAAGGGTTCCGTTTTTTCCATTTGAGGTACGGAACCCTAAAAATAAATTGGTAAGCTAGAGTTTGTGCAAGAAGAGAACCGTCGTGGAGTTACGGTGATCTAACAATAAGATTTAAATCAGCAGCCAAGGTACCGACTACTTGGTAAACGTGAGTACTGATGAAAACTTTTTAAATTTTGTATGGACGAAGTTAAATAATCATTTTTAGAAGTCGTAGAACAAAAGGATGCTAAAAACTTTCTTTTTGTGATGAACATTTCAAAAATTGACGCGTTCGCAGGATTTGAACCTGCATCCTCTGGGACACCGGCCCAGATGCTTTGTCCAATTAAGCTAAATCGCGCCCTGCGAATGCGTCGAATTAGTGAGTGTTTATCATTTTTACCAACTACTACATTGTTGGAAGCACCATTTGTGAGAACTGCTTTACTTCACCTTCACTAATTCGATGCATTCGCAGGGCGCGATTTAGCTTAATTGGACAAAGCATCTGAGCCGGTGTCCCAGAGGATGCAGGTTCAAATCCTGCGAACGCGTCAATTTTTGAAATGTTTATCACAAATAGAAAGTTTCTATACACCTAGTGTGTGAAGCATGATAAAAATAATTTCAAAAGGATGCTAGTTGATTGCCAGTAACCCTGTATAAACCAAAGGCACACAAAATTAATCCGCCTTACCACAAAAGATTAAAACACGCTTTAAACACGGCTTAGCCGTGCAATTTGTACTGATAAACAGAGTCTGAATCGTACGTAAAACTTTTGACGTAAGACGGCTTATTTCTTAGCAACTAAATTAAATATTCACGGATAATGTAACAACAAACACTAAAAACAGAATTTATTGGTGTAATATTGTACAATTGTAATATTAAATATTGCTTAGTAAGTATCGAGTTCTACACTAACCGACACGTTTTCAATATGATGTTTTTGAAATATTTTTCTGGAATTTTAATTTATTTTGGTAAGTCGCTTTAGCAGATTAGTAACTTTAATTTTAGACATGAAATAAATGATTAAACCAATACATAGTATTAAACAAAGTCGCTTTTTGCTGTCTGTCCGTCCCTATGTACGGAGAAAATATTTTCTTTGCCTATGTATGTTTATATCTTTAAAACTACGCAACGGACTTTGATGCGGTTTTTGACCGACGAACCACCGGAGGGGGTATACAATTCAACGCGTATATTTTTTATATACTCATAACTTTTTTCATAGTAGTCCGATTTCAATAATTCTTTTCTTATTGGAAAGAGTATACTTCGAAATTGGTCCTATTTAAATTGGCCAAGCCATTTTTGATATATCAACAATAATGTGAAAAATGTTACATCGATCCGTGCATAATATTTGCGTTATAGCGATGCGCCCCGGCTTCGCACTGTAGGCTGAGTGTGAGTTTTGTCGTAAACATGACGCGCTCCTCGGCGAGCGCGTAAGCATGTAATTTGTATGAGCTTGTTGTGTTTCAAAAACGCGCCGCGGAGTGGCGCTGTACATTTCTTCATACAAATTACATGACGCGCTCGCCGAAGAGCGCGTCATGTTTACGACAAAACTCACACTCAGCATACTGGTGTATTATTGATACAAACATTTTTCTTGAATTACTCTATCTATTAAAACAAACTGCATCAAAATCCGTTGCGTAGTTTTAAAGATATAAGCATACATGGGGACAGACAGCGGGAAGCGACTTTGTTTTATACCACGTAATGATTCTGTACACGGGTGAAGTCGGTCATGCTATTTTTGGCTAAACATAATTATTTATTAGATAAAGTGATTAAAGAGGTATATTTGTGTTACCTATACTCCTATGCAAAGCCGGGTGGGTGGCTAGTCCCGAATAAATGAAGATTCAATAAATTAGTCTGATGATAAGGATTCAATAACTTCCACTTCATTAAAACTATCGTGAGTATTCATCATAACTATAACAGAATACGGCTAAAACTCACGTTATAATTATACGGTCGATCCGCAAGGAATCCGACCAGTTTAGGAGTATTTAGAACTCCATCCTCAGGGGAATACGCGCACTGCCGCGTATTCGTATTCGGAGACCCGGTGGAGGGTCTCCGAAACTGGTCGGATTCCTTGCGGATCGACCGTATAATTATAACGTGAGTTTTAGCCGTATTCTGTTATAGTTATTCAATAACTTAGTAGTATTTCGCGCACGGCTAACTTCACAGACGGCAAGAAGTTTGGTTCGGCTTAGAACGCGCGCTTGTGTGTCTGTATGTGTGAGAGATATGATGTGTACACGTGTTTATTGGAGTTTCGTAAAAATTATTTTATAAATATCGCCGCCCAGATTCAGATTCAGATTCAGATTTTTATTCAATAACAGATATATGTTACACGTCAAACATTACATTAATTATGGCAAAAAAAACAAATATGCAATTAAAATAAAAAAATACATCACAAAAAACTTGGATTAAATTATAATAAACAATAGTGAGCTAACAGAAGATAATCTATTATACTAAACTAGTTTTTACCCGCGGCTTCGCCCGCATACGCAATATATCATTATAATTTATAGCCTATGTGTTATTCTATAAGCTATATTATTGCAAAGTTTCATCTCAATCCGTTCAGTAGTTTTTGCGTGAAAGAGTAACAAACATCCATACATCCATCCATCCATCCATCCATCCATCCATCCATCCATCCATCCTCACAAACTTTCGCGTTTATAATACATATTAGTAGGTATCATTATAATTTATAGCCTATCTGTTATTCTGATATATAAGCTATATTATTGCAAAGTTTCATCTCAATCCGTTCAGTAGTTTTTGCGTGAAAGAGTAACAAACATCCATACATCCATCCATCCATCCTCACAAACTTTTGCGTTTAAAATATTAGTTATTGCAAAGTTTCATCTCAATCCGTTCAATAGTTTTTGCGTGAAAGAGTAACAAACATCCATCCATCCATCCATCCATCCTCACAAACTTTCGCGTTTATAATATTAGTAGGTATCGTTATAATTTATAGCCTATCTGTTATTCTGATATATAAGCTATATTATTGCAAAGTTTCATCTCAATCCGTTCAGTAGTTTTTGCGTAAAAAGTAACAAACATCCATACATCCATCCATCCATCCATCCTCACAAACTTTCGCGTTTATAATATTAGTAGGATATGTCGGTCCCAAGTCGGCGGATGGGAAGTTAGCCGCAGATGACACTTTGCCGTGATTCGCTACTAATTATTGCGCGTGTGTGCACAATCCCTACTCACGTGGCGAAGTAGTGAGCACGGACGTAGACAGCGCGCAGGAAGCATGAGAATGGCGGGCGGGTGTGCCCTTGCGTCTCTCTGGCTCCCACGAATACCTATATTTCGGCTTGTGCGCTGCGTTCTGAGCATAACTTCCCATCCGCCGACTTGTATGGCGCTGAAATTATTTTTATCGTGCTTCACACACTAGGTGTATAGAAACTTTCTTTTTGTGATAAACATTTCAAAAATTGACGCGTGCGCAGGAATTGAACCTGTATCCTCTGGGACTCCGGCCCAGATGCTTTGTCCAATTAAGCTAAAACGCTCTCTGCGAAGGCGCCGAACTAGTGAAAGTGTTTATCATTATTACCAACTACTAAATTGTTGGAAGCGCCATTTGTGACAGTTTCTATACACCTAGTGTGTGAAGCACGATAAAAATAATTTCATTGATTAAGTAATGCGTCATTTCTCGTTAATGGTAAGAAGTTCTAATAATTTCACATTAAGTGACTGACTGGTTTAAAGCAGTTCTCACAAATGGCGCTTCTAACAATGTAGTAGTTGATAAAAATGATAAACACTTTCACTAATTCGGCGCTTTCGCAGAGAGCGTTTTAGCTTAATTGGACAAAGCATCTAGGCCGGAGTCCCAGAGGATGCAGGTTCAATTCCTGCGAACGCGTCAATTTTTGAAATGTTTATCACAAAAATAAAGTTTGTATGGCGCTGTTTATAATCTCATAATTTATTTGTTTTTCAGCCATATGGAGTTATCACCGAGCGCTCGCTTTACCCTATAGTGAGTCCTATTCGTGTAAGTTTGTTTCCTTTACGGCCTTTCACAAAGGCTACTTTTGTCTAGTTACCGTATCTTTTATTATTTTCATTGCTTTGAATTAACGGCCATTCCTCTATCAAAATTAAAATTTTTAGTCTGATTCAAATCACTTCATTAATGATTCAAATCAATGAAAATTAAAATAGGTACATTAATACATACATATGGACAGGTAAAATAGGTACATTACTACCAAAGGTACACGTCCACAAAATGTATGGAGACTGGTATAATAATAATCAAAAATTCTAACCGCAACACTCGTTACATTTCGAGAAAGTTCATATTTTTGTGAGTCTATTACATCAGTTAAAAACAAAAAAGAGCCCTCCGTTTTTTTAAAATTAATTTAGAATTTTTTAGGATAAAAAAATATATTTGGCTCAATTGGTAGTTTATCTCTAGCAACCCTGATTAAGTAACCTCCAAATTGTGTCTAATTTGTAAAAATGCTTCTATTTAACAATTTGGAGGTTACTTAATCAAGGTTTATAGAGATAAACTACCAATTGAGCCAAATATATTTTTTTATCCTAATAAATTCTAAATTAAAATTCATAAAATTTCATTCATAAAATTCTGAAAATCTCAATAAATTCAATTTTATGTTAAAATAGCCCATTTTAACCATTTTAACTAATAAATTACTAACTTGACGTATATTAATTACGACGATAATTGACGTTCCGGCAAAAGTCCCGTATTCCTTGTGCGCGAGACCAATCGTAACCCTGAATAAGCGTAAAAAATAAACACAAAGTTTTTTTTTTTAAATAATATAGTGAAATATCTAGAATAGAATTAAGATTATGATTTATCCTTCCTTATATGGGGCAAAATGGGTCCCTAATAGTTGACGATTTTTTTTATTTTGTGAGCCAATAATGTTAAGCTAAGGGTACATACGGGTCAATATATGTACTTTACTTTGGGATCAACCCTAAAAAGCGAAGATTACCTACCTACCTATTCCATACATGTTGTCGCGGGTCGATGAACTTTTTGTGTTGAACCGTTGATTTTATTTACGTGATTTCGGGGTTGGTACCATAGTAAAAGTTAGTCAAATGATGAGTATAATAGCATCCTTGAACTGACTGACTGTCTAGATATACACTATGTGTTTTTCGAAAACAATAAAATATATTTTTTCATCTGCCTGGGGTCAGACAACGTCTGAAAGTCCTACAAGTGTCTCGATCACTTTTAACTGGGTGAACGGTTTTGGGCGACATTGTCACAATATCTCTCAGGAAAAATGAGTTCAGAATAATCGAAATTAAACTTCTAATGACTGAATGAAACATGTCGAATACATATACCGGCCTTAATTAATAGTGCACTAATGAACGTAGGCCTACCCGCGAAGGGTGATTGGCCATCGGCCATATCCATCACGCCGGCCGAGCGCGGGTTGCGGAATCTATATACGACATTGATTTTTCTCTACGGATGTACCTATACATGTTGCCTCAATGTTCTCCATCAATAAAAAGCCAATAGTGTGAAATTTCTAACATTGGCACTCATACAATTATTATCAGTATTGAATTAATTACAAAAATTCAGCAATTTATCATTCAAAAATTAACATACGAGTACTCCGTAATAAGCTTTAGATACAAGTACGAGTAAATTAAATACGCAAATACTAAGACAATTCTGTTTTCGACCAGTTGCCACCATTGATGACTGATGGCACAGAAACGTGGTCTCTCACTATGGGCCTTATTAGTAAGCTCCAAGTATCCCACCAACAACCTATGGAGAGGGCTATGCACAGAGTCTATCTGCGAGATCGAATCAGAAATGAGGAGATCTATTACCAAAGTTACCGACATAGCCCAACGGATTGGCAAGTTGAAATGGCAATGGGCAGGGCACATAGCGCGGAGGGCTGATGACCAATGGGGTCGGAAATACTCGAATGGAAATCACGTACCGGCAAGCGCAGCGTAGGACGCCCACCCACAAGTTGGACGGATTACCTCATTAGGACCGTAAGATCACGCTGGATGCAAGCCTCTTCCAACCGGTCTTATCGGGGATCCTTTGGGGAGGCCTATGTCCAGCAGTGGACTTCTTATGGCTGATGGATGGATGGAGACAATGCAGGCCAATCCGTGGGCTATGTTAGGCAAATACTTAGACAATTCAGGCTAAACCGTAGGCATTATCCTTGCAAGTATGTAATATGACAATAGGCCCAGTTATGAAGGCTCCATCGTCAATTTTATAGCAACGTAAAAAGTGTACTCTCTATTAAACCTTAACCACGAGCTATTATTATTTTAAGTAAGTGCCAAGAGAACGCAACAACGCAGGCCAGACCGTGGGCTATTATCGTTACCAGTAATACAACAACGCAGACTAACAGCAGGCAATCACAATTTTAAGGAAGTATTAAGACAACGCGGGCCAGACCGCGAACTATTAGATATTATTAAAAGCAAGTGTCAAAATAATGCGGGTTGAATCGCGGGCTATTATTTTAAGCAAGTAAGTACTAAAACAACGCGGGGCAAATGGCAGGCTATTATTATTAGATAATATTATTTATAAGCAAGTACAAAGACAACGTAGGTGAAACCGCGAACTGTTTTTATTTTAAGCAAGTACCTATGTATTAAGACAACGCGGGCAAAGCCGTGGGTTTTAAGCTAGTCGTGTATAAATTCGATATTTTGCTCGAATTGTTTTAATTATTGTTGATTTCTCCTAAATCGCTCAGCCGATTTCTGTAAAATTTTAATAGGACCACCTCGGGAGTATAATGGTATACTCCCGAGGTGGTCCTATTAAACTAAACAAATTCGAACTAAAAAAAAATTCGACTCGGTTCGCAATTGGCGAAATTATCGATGAACCTTTGATTATTTAAATCAAAGCGATGAACATACACAAAAAAATACACACAGACGAACATAGAACCTCTTCCTTATTGGGAGTCGGTTAAAAATGAAGAATGCTTGTTATTACAGGTACGTCAGACGGTACCGGGATGCTGTGCAGGAAAAGTACTAATCCCAACGGGAACCAAGCGTCTGTCAGTGGGCAACTATCCCCATCTCCAGCCCTAAGTGCATCTGGCCAAATAAACGGGATGTTTTCCTCTGGCCAATATAATTTTAATTATTAATGTTTTGTTGTTTTTCCTAAATTTCTTATATAAATCTCAGCTGTATCCCCTATTTTCTTCAATCAAGTGATTAAAACACAAATAAACCATTTTATCTAAAAAGTAAACTTTTTTTTTCTTATTCCTAGGAGTTTTGGCGAGGATGCAGATATATCATGGCATCTTTTTAAATTATATTAATCTATATATTACCATCTATCTATACATACATACATATAAATAAAATTGGATTGTATGTATGTAATATAGAAATAATAAATTAGATCAATTTTTTACTACATTATATGAATGTAATATTAAATTATTTAACTATAAATATATATACGGTACTTGGTTTGGTACATACACCAAAATAACAATTTTACAATTTTGCCTGTCTGTTTCTTTGTCCCGGCTAATCTCTGAAATGGCTGGACTGATTTTGACGCGACTTTTATTAGCATGTAGATGATGTAAAAAGGAGTAACTTAAGCTACGTTAATCGACTGTTACGCGTAATAAAGTTCGCCGGGTCAGCTAGTACAAAAATATAAATACTTGGGGACATCTTACACAAACCTCTGACCCCAAACTAAGCAAAGCTTGTGATATGGCTCCTATCCGGGATAAAAAGTAGACTATGTCACTTTCCGTCTTTCAAACCCGAGGCCTTTGCTTTCGAAAAAAAAAAACGTTTAGTAATTTTTAATGTAAATAGTAAATTATAGTTTTTGAAATGTTTCTTAAGTTTTGATAAATTTATTTATTTATTTATTTTACAACAATTACTAACTATGCTTACAGCCTAGACTAGCCAACACGCATAGAAAGCCAGAAATATACACTAAAAAAAATTAACACAATTACTAATAAAAAAGAACTTATTAACTTAAAAAACTTATGCATGCGTTTAACATATCATTGAATTTGAAACAAAATATATCGATATCCGGTGTATGAGCAATCAGATCGTTAAGCAGATTAATGACGCGGGTCGTAGGAGCATAGAGAGCTGTGTCGGTGCGCACGGGCGGCATCTGGAACAGCATACGCACTCTACAAGCTCGCGAGTGGCGAGGCCTGTCCGGCACCGCCAGCGAGCAGCGACCCAATGCACGAGGATTATCAATTCGGCCGTTAAGCAGCTGATAGTAGTGTATTAATATCGCGCACTTTCGCCGCAGTTCTAGAGTATTAATACCTACCATACCGTTGACAAAGAGGGATGGATATAAGAAAGGATAATATCCGTAGAGTTTTTTATACAAATAACGCGTGAATTTCCTCTGCACACGTTCCAATATAAGCACAAAACTTTTTTCATGTGGATCCCAAACAATTGAGTTATATTCGAGCTTACTTCTTACAAATGAAAAATATAACATGACAATAGCGTTCCTGTCCTGAAATCTAGCCGTCTGCCTCATCACGAAACCGAGAGATTTAAAAGCTCTTTCACAGATTTCATTGATGTGCCGATTAAAGGTCAGTTCTACATCTAGTGTTACTCCTAAGTCTCGAATTTCCACGACACGCTCCAGATTGACACCTGACATGTGGTAATCATATCGGATGGGATTCCGTGATCTGGTGAAAGAAATGACTTTGCATTTGGAACTATTGAACTCCAAATGGTTAGCCCTGCCCCACTGCACCACACTATTAATATCTCTCTGTAGAGCCTCGCAATCTTCAACACCACTCACACCCAAATACAGCTTCAGGTCGTCGGCAAACATCAGACACTCAGCAGTCCTGACAACCTTCGGCAAGTCATTGATCATTACCGTAAATTGGGTCGGACCCAACGTACTGCCTTGGCTTACACCAGAACAGGTCAGATATGGAGTAGATTTAAAACCAAATAACTCAACATACTGCGTACGATTAGAAAAGAAATTTTCAAAAAATTGCAGAAGCTTAGGGACAAATCCTACGTCGTCAAACTTACCTAATAAGACATTGGTGTCAACACGGTCAAATGCTTTTTTGAAGTCGAAATAGGCAGCATCTACTTGTTTCCGATGGTCCATTTCCGTGACAGCGTAATCGACAAAGTTAATCTGATTAGTGGCCGTAGACCTTCCAGCTCTAAAACCGTGTTGACAATCGCTCATCTGTGTTTGAACCTGCCTAGTGATATGGCGGTTCAGTATCGATTCGAAGACCTTACCAGGGGCTGACAGAATTGCAATGGGTCTGTAGTTTTCTACCTTTGACTTGGAGCCTCCCTTAGGTATAGGCGTGACTCGAGAGGTTTTCCACATATCCGGATACGTAGCAGTAGAAAGTGACATATTATATATGTAGAGAAGAGGCACTAGCAAAGCAGAGATACAGTCCTTTAAAATAAAGGGTGGTATCCCATCTGGTCCAGCTGACGAATAAGTTTTAAGACGACGAATTGCTAGTGAGATATCAGTAGGATCAATCACATCCAAGGAAATCCGTGAAGAGCTCCCCAATTCTACGTGCTTTTGCTCAGCATTGACTGAAGATGTTGGCGAGCTTGGGGGCAAGAAAACTGAACTAAAATAAGAGGCAAATGCGTTCGCGGCATCAAGCCCTGAAACAGATTGTCCATTAAATTCAAATTCGCTACATTGTTGCCTGGAACCTTGTTGTTCTTTTACAAACGACCAAAAACTTTTAGGGTCCGTTTTTATGTTTTCTTCTGTACGTCGAATGTAGTTATTATACGCCAGATCGATAAGCTGTTTTGCTTGCTGCCTATAAAATTTAAATAATTCACGATTGAATTCGAGATTGAGTTGTTTAAATTTTTTTAAATGAAAATGTTTATTTTTTAAGCTACGTATAATTTCAGCCGTGAACCAAATCGGATATTGGTACTTTGATGTTATCTGTCCTCGTTGTTTCATAGGTACGTTACGATAGAAACAGTCACTCAACTTAGAATAAAACAGGTTAACAGCTTCGTTTACATCAGAAATGGATCTTATATCGTCCCATTCCAGTGAACCCAATTCTTCATATAAGGGTAAGAAATTCGCTTTACGGAAGTTCCACGCGCATGAGTCACCGGTCGCCGGCAGCGGCGGCGGCAGCGCACCCGCAGCCCGGCCCGGCGGCCGGCCCGCGCGCGCGCACCGCAGGCTTATCTCGAGCGGAGGATGGTGAAGATCAATCTTGACCACAGGCTCAATATCGTCGCCAACTTTAACCCACTCATCGCTCAGATTGCTCAGTACCAGATCTAATATATTACCATATGTATTACAAATTAAATTATGTTGATTTAGCTTACAATATTCAAGCAAATAATTATAATGTAAAATCACATTTTGGCTACAAGATTTCAAATTAACATCTCCTATAAGCAAAAAATCTAATTTACAATATTTAGCCACAAGATTCTCCAAGACAGCAAAAGTATTTATATATTTTGTATCAGCCGAATTAGGTGGAATATAAATAGCACAACAAACGATCTTTCTAAATTTAAGAGACACAATACTGATCAATATTTCAACGTCACCGTCATAGCCGTCGATATCCGTAACCTGAGTCACCGCGTACTTATCTCGAACCGCGACCAAGACGCCGCCCCAACCAGCGTCAACAGTTCGATTCCCGCGCTGCACAGTGCGGTCTCGCCGATACACGGTATAACCAGGGGGGAACAACTCTGCGTCGCTCACACTGCCGACTAGGAATGTCTCGGTGAATATATATATGTCTGCACTACTAGCTAAAATTGCTGTCTTACATTCATCAAGTTTTGAACAAAGCCCTCTGACGTTCTGATATAATATCGTATATGTCTTAAATCGATTGTTTTTTTTACGATGTTTGCTGCTGGTTCCGAAATCCACTCCGCCATGGCTTGATATGGACGTCTTCTGGCCAGTGCTCTGGCTTCATATACTCATCGAAATGTTTGCTGGATATCGTTAGCTTGAATGACGCATAATCGCCTCGCGACTTAAGCGCTTCAGCCGAGCATTTATCTCCGGGACAGATACTATGCAGGTGAGATACTACTTGATCAGCTGTAGTTCCGGTCTGAACAAAATATAAATGCAGATAAGATTTCCGCTCTGCGGCTGCTAATCCACATCCCGTCAGGCCAGGGGCGGCTGTACCGCGAGTCACATTGCTCGGAGGGCGGCGGGTTCTACGATGTGTGACATCAACCCAACCGCTATTGTTATTTGAGTCATCCTGTTGAACATGACTCAAGGCCGGTTGTTGACCCGCGATGATTATCGGCGCATTTTGAAATGTGGGGGTAGGTGGCGCGCTTTGAAATGTCGGGGTAGGAGGTGCACTTCGACTCGATGACGCATTTAGTGTAGGCGCGCGGATGTCCGTACTCGAGGAAGAAAGAGCAGGCAATATATTGAGTGCACTCACTCCCTTAGTTTTACGGGTATCGGCGGCGAGCGCCGACGCAGCCCGAAGCTTAGCATCTCGAACCGGTCGCTTTGCAGTGTTTGCCCCAGTTTCAACGGCCGCGGTACCCTCTTGATGTTCTTTGACAACTACTGCACTCGCGATTTCTCGCTCCGAAACAAGTTTTTTCAGAAGGATATTCTGGTCCAATACCACCTTCTCCAACGAAATAATTCGCTTTTGCATTGAAAGCACTGTTTTCACAAGTTCGCGGATACCACTATCGTCCGATTTTTCCGACATTTCTAATTATTAGCGGTAAAAATACGCGGAGTGACGAAAACAACCACCGACCTCGGCGAAGGTCACGCGGTGTCTCCATATAAAATCTCTAAATAAATTAATAAAATCTCTAAATAAATTATACTTCTCCATTTAAAAAAAACCGGACAAGTGTGAGTCAGGCTCGCACATCGAGGGTTCCGTAAAACACGTTATTAAAATATTTAAAAACCTGTTTTAGCATGTGCTAATGAAGTTCTTTTATATGATACCTTACATGATACGATTTACTCACTTTGAATTTTGAACCCATATTTTATGAATTTTGACATTTTTATTTAAATCACAAAAAATAGGGCCCTATTTTTTGTGATTTAAATAAAAATGTACAGTTTTCAGATTTATTCCTATATGTGTGCTCTGAGCCAATGCTTCTCGCCAAATTTCATAGTTCTATGTCAACGAGAAGTGCCCTGTAGGTTTTGATTTTTGTGAGTGCAAAATATGCGGTTTTTTACGACATAAACGGTTTTAACTTTTTTAAACGATAACTGAGAAGTTTTTCTTTAACACAACTGCAAGAGACTATAGATATACGTATACAATTTAAATTTCAACTCGATATCTTTACGCGTTCCCGAGATCAAGAGTCTTGACATACACACAGACGGACAGACGGACAGACGAACAACAAAGTGATCCTAAAAGGGTTCCGTTTTTTCCATTTGAGGTACGGAACCCTAAAAAAACATTATTAATTCATAAAAAAGGGAGGAACTGGTCGTAAGATATAAAGAAAAATGGCTATTTTCGTTAATTCGCTTATCCGAATACTCAACGACACGAATCATTTTGTATTTAATTACGACAAGGAATTTTAAAATCCAAATTTCTAATACGCATGTAACTATAAATTCCTAATATGGTAATAATGAGGAAATAATATCATGTCTATAAATAAAGACTAAATACGGTTAACCTGCTTGTACAGTCAGATAAGGAAAAATTAAAACTAACTAGTTTTTGCCAGTGACTTCGCCCACCTAAACATCCTATCCTACTTCCTACTAATATTATAAACGCGAAAGTTTGTGAAGATGGATGGATGTACGAGTATGTATGGATGTTTGTTACTCTTTCATGCAAAAACTACTGAACGGATTGAGATGAAACTTTGCAATAATTAAGCTTATTTTACAGAATAACACATAGGCTATAAATTATAATGATATTGCGTCAAAAATCAAAATTTCATGCGGGCGAAGCCGCGGGTAAAAACTAGATAAACATATTTTGACTTTTGCTCAAAATCATTCATTGCAACATACAACGCGGTCACATTAAATAGACGCTTGACCATGTGACGTTATTTTGGCGCTCAAGTACGGTGTGCAAAAAAAACCGGCCAAGTGCGAGTCGGACTCCCGCACGAAAGGTTCCGAACCATCATCTATCAAAGATAAGTTTCTACCTGTTTATTAAGATCGAGTAAACATTGCTTAAAAATTAATGACCGCGTTATATGTAATTTACTTGCTCAAACTCAAAATCATTATACAGGGTTATTTTAAATCAATTAGCATCATTTCAGGGGCTTATTCTGTACATCAAAACTAACAACTTTTGTTCTTCAACTTTTAAAAATAAAAAAGCTGTTCCGTACATTTTACCGAGGGTGAACGATATTTTTCTGCGGAAAAACCACTTTTTTGAGATATAATAAAAGTCGTAGAACAAAAGTTGTTAGTTTTGAAGTACAGAATAAGCCCCTGAAAGGATGCTTATTGATTAGAAATAGCCCTGTATAGTGATACATATCATAGGGTCATAAGTCATCATTAAGGGCATGGTCATTTTATTATTTGAATTGGAACGATTTATTATTATGTTTTCTAGATTATAGTTTAGTTCTCTAATGTGTTTCCATCATCTGAATAATCAATCATTTGGATAATAGAATAATTTTTAGTTGTTTTATGAAACAGTCCTTATCGCCATGGGTGATAAGGCCACCACTTTATAATCATATTTTTGTCGTATATGTGTAAATAGTGTTTATTTTTCTTATTGTGGTTGTAAATAAAGAGTTTTGTCTGTCTGTCTGTCTGTCTTTTCGATATCTTTTAGATTTGTTGTCAGTTTATTAGTGCTATCCCATAGGAACCTTTTTTTTATTTGGGATACAAAGTAGGCTATCTTTTACTCCTACCTCTGAACTATATCCACGCCAAGCCGTTGTTTTGTTGCTGCGTGAAAGAGTAACAAATATCTATACATACTCACAAACTTTCGCATTTATAATATTACTAGCTTTTACCCTTTTTTAGCTTCTTTTGATTTTTACGCTTTCCCACAGAAACCTTTTATTGTTTCGTATTTGTCGTTGCGTGAATGCGTAACAAACAAACTTACATTAACGTTTATAATATTACTAGAGATATATAGTATATAATAATATAGTGTACAGGATTAAGAGTTTTATTATAATTAACGTTGATATTGGCAGTTGTCCAGTTTTTAAGCATAATGTAGAGAGTTATTACGCAGTTTTAATATAGTAAAAATGTCGTGTAAGGTATTGTGCTGTGTGTTTTTTATTTATTGCTGGACTTTTAACACCAGTTCTGGAAATGGTATGAACCTATTAATTATTTTGTTCAGAAATACTATGTACTTTTTTGAAGTGAAAATTTCTTTAGCAGCTTTGTCCACTTTTTAGGGTTCTGTACCTCAAAAGAAAAAAACGGAACCCTATAGGATCACTTTCTTGTCCGTCTGTCCGTTTGTGTATATGTCAAGACTCTTTATCTCGAGAACGCGTAAAGATAGCGAGTTGAAATTTAAACTGTATGCGTATATCTTCCTTGCAGTTGTGTAAAAGAAAAACTTCTCAGTTATCGTTTAAAAAAATTAGAGCCGTTAATGTCGTAAAAAACAGCATATTTCGACACTCACAAAAATCAAAACCTACAGGGTACTTCCAGTTTACCTAGAACTATGAAATTCGACAAGAAGCATTGTCTTAGAGTACTTACACATATAGGAACAAATCTGAAAACTGTACATTTCTAATTAAATCACAAAAAATGGCCTAAATACAAACAATTTTGGCTCAAAATTCAAAGTGAGTAAATCGTGTCATGTGGGGTATCTATCATATGAAAGAGCTTCATTAGCACATGCTAAAACAGGTTTACAATGTGTAAATTTTTTATGTACTAATGTTTTTCGATGATTATTTATTTATCCTATAGAAATTTCAACATTACAGTTTTGTGAAATACAGGATACATACAGGATTTGTACGGAACCCTCGTTGTGCGAGCCTGAATTGCACTTGTCCGGTTTTTTTATGGGTAAACAATATTATTATTATACTCGCGTTAGGACATTTGACCTGATCGAAAATTCGTAAGACGGAGGGAGAGTAGACCGCCAGCACGGCGTAGGAGAGTAATATCCCCTTCTATTTTTCAATGTATACATGCTCCTGCTGTTTCGTCGCGCATGCGTGTGTGATATTGTTTTTACCACATATTATACAAATAATTATGATAGTAACTTTCTTTTTATGATAAACATATCAAAGAAATGATAAAACACTTTCACTAATTCGACGTTTTTGCTGATAGCGTTTTAGCTTAGTTGGACAAAGCATCTGGGCCGGAATCCCAGAGAGATGCAGGTACAAATCCTGCGAACGTGTCAATTTTTGAAATAAATTTATCTCAAAAAGAAAGTTTGTATACACCTAGTGTGTGAAGCACGATAAAAATCATTTTCATTGATTAAGCAATGCGCCATTTCTCGTTAATGGTAAGAAGTTCCAATAATTTTACATTAAGTGACTAACTGGTTTAAAGCAGTTCTCACAGATGGCGCTTCCAAAAATGTAGTATTTGGTAAAAATGATAAAACACTTTCACTAACTCGACGTTTTCGCAGATAGCGTTTTAGCTTAATTTGGACAAAGCATCTGGGCCGGAATCCATTTGAATCCAATTTTTGAAATGTTTATCACAAAAAGAAAGTTTCTATACACCTAGTGTGTGAAGAACGATAAAAATCATTTTCAATTATGGTAGTACTTTTATGCTGATAAATAAAGCAATTCGTGCAAAATCATTACCTAACCATTCCAAAATATTAAAAAATTCACAACGTTCATGTTCAAGTTTTCGCCTCTGCCGGCACTCCCGGAGTGCAATCCGTTTCTTTTTTTGAAGTGAAAACTCCTTTAGGCTGCTTTGTGCACTTTTTGGGATGGGTACAAATGTAAAACTGTAAAAAAAATGTTAAAATAATTACCTCAATGATGAATAATTACTTCCTTTATTAATTGTTTATTACTTAGGTTTGAAAATTTTGTTATTTCAATTATTTTTTCCTATTGCTTTTATGATTACTGGTTACTACTTGTGGGTAATACCTACTTGTGGGTCAAATTAATGTCAGAGTCAGCTATCTACTCTGTATAATACAGGGTTATTGGTAATCTGTTCTGTACATCAAAATTCTGTACATCAAACCTAACCACTTTTGTTTAACGACTTTTATCAAAACTAAAAAAAAACAGTTGTTCCATACATTTTGTCGCGGGTGAACGATAATGTTTTATGGAACATTTTTTGAGATTTCATAAAAGTCGTGGACAAAATTATGCTGGATGCAAGCCGCTTCCAACCGGTCTTATTGGAGATCCATAGGGGAGGCCTAAGTCCAGCAGTGGAAGTCCTTTGGCTGATGGATGATGGACAAAAGTTGTTAGTTTTGATGTACAGAATAAGCCTCTAAAAGGATGCTGATTGATTACCAATAAACATGTACATTGTACATGTGAGAGATGGAGACGGCTATGCTCGGAGTCTCTCTGCGAGATCGAATCAGAAATGAGGAGATCCGTAGACGAACCAAAGTTACCGACATAGCCCTACGCATTGGAAAGTTGAAATGGCAATGGGCGGGGCACATAGCGCGGAGGGCTGATGACCAATGGGGTCGAAAAGTTCTCGAGTGGAGACCACGTACCGGCAAGCGCAGCGTAGCACGTCCACCCACAAGGAGGAACGGATGACCTCATTAGGACCGCAGGATCGCGCTGGATGCAAGCCGCTTCCACCCGGCCTTATTGGAGATCCATAGGGGAGGCCTATGTGCAGCATTTCCGTGGTGTCTCCGTTCCTGTAACTGGCAGCTTGGAACTATTAGGAGTTTCGCTCTCATCGGCTCTTAACTTTGGCTCTGACAAAGAGTCATAAGCCCAATAAGCCTCCAAAAAACTTGGTGTTCTCTCTAAAGTGAGACGGTATTTCACACCTGAGCAACTAATTAGCCTTTATAAAGCACAAGTCAGGTCTTGTATGGAATACTGCTCTCACCTTTGGGATGGCTCTGCCAAATATCAACTGGAGGCTCTGGAGTCGATTGAGCGGCGAGCCAGGAGGCTGATTGACAACGACACCTTGACAAAGTCGCAGCTGCAAAGTCTTGAGAATCGATGTAAGGTAGCGTGTTTGTCGGCCTTTTACCGGATACACTTCGGAGAGTGCGCTCAGGAGTTGCACAATCTGGTCCCCCCTGCCCCTTTCTTCTATCGTACGGCTAGGCAGATGCGACCAAAGCGCCACCATTTTATGGTGGATATTCCGCGCGTTACAAAGCGTTTCGAATCCTCATTCCTCATACGAACAGCCAGAATGTGGAACGCTTTGCCTGGGTCTGTCTTCCCGCTAAAGTACAACGTGGGTGTATTCAAATCCCGAGTAAATAGGTATCTTCTAGTTAAGCGTGCTTCATCCTAGACCGCATATCTGCTCAACATCAGGCAGTGTGTAGTCAAACGCAAACCTACAAATAATTAAAAAAAAAGCAGTGACAAGACGTCCTTCGGCGAATGGATGGATGGATGTACTCGTATATGTACAGTAATTATAATTACTTTCACTTAGTTTATAAATTAATTTGCAGGTATCAAGAAAGTCAATTTTTTAATATATTACCATAACAAAAGCAGCGAATGGAAATGTAAATCAAAATTGAATCTCTCTTTGCTGGTGGGAGATCAATTTAAAATCCGTGTTCATTATAAAAAACTACCATTCTTGAATAATATTGGAAGGTAAGTAAAAAACAAAAAATAAAAAATAAAAAAACGTTTATTGTTCCATAAAAAATTAACAAAAACAAGTTGTGCACTAGTTCCCACACTAGGGTGACCTGTGTCGTGGGACCTAGGCTCTTCCTTATTAATATGTTATCTAAAATTACAATACTAGGAAAGTAATTATTATTAGCTAACTATTGAAGGAATAATTATAGATACACAACAAAAGCGACTAAATTTAAAAGTTAGGTTACTAAAATGAAGATAAAATATTATTTAAGTACTTAGTAAGCTAATTAATTGTGAAAATATAGTTATTATTTACATAAAAAAGCAAAAGTGGGTTATACTTCTTGCTTATTTATTATGAGGGTTATCGCTGGAGCAGAAAGACAAAACTCGCAATATTACTCGTACACTCGTGTTTTAAATGTATAATTACCTATCTATGTGTAAGGTATGTCATTATTAAAGTGTGAGTGTAAAGTTAGCACTTCCACAATGTAAAAATGTATGAGAATATGAGTATCGTGGAAATACTATAGTGTGAGTGTCAACACTAGGTTAGAGTTGACCGTGTAGTAGGTAGGTATGTGTGCATCAGCCTACTTGAGTGCAGCTGTGATGAATGTTGTACAGCGCAATGTATACAGTAGGTGATATTATATTGTTCTTATGATTGTGTTTATAAACTACCACTAAATACAAGACTTACATAATCTAAAACTACATAAACTACTACTACATAACAAGCAATTGGATCATCCACAGACCCTTGAAGATCTAAAGTTAATCCAAATGCTCAAGCCCACTGCCAGTAGCAGCGTGCCCAGCATGCTGGCAGCATTGCCACGCTGAATGGCAATGTTTATACGTTGAGTCAAATAAACACCAGCATTTTGGTCTAATATAATAAACTAATAATTAACTAATTTGCCATTTAATTTAATTTTTATGTTATAACCAATGAAAATTATAATTTCAGAAATTAAAATGGCAAAGAACGGGCAAAATGAAAAGCTAAAAGCTGAATTTTTGGTTTTACTTAATCATGGTGGTGTACGACAATGCCCCTGAGTTAGTCAGCTGGGTTCCTTAGCGTTTGGTAGAGATACTCGTCTGAATTTAAAAAAAAAATGAGTAGCATTGAACTTTTTCTAAAAGTTTTAAATTGGTGTACGGGTAGAAAAATAATTGACAATAATTATTTTTTGCAAAAAATAGCATGTCCGACTTCACCCGTGTACAGAATCATTACATAGTATAAAACAAAGTCGCTTCCCGCTGTCTGTCCCCATGCATGCTTATATCTTTAAAACTACGCAACGGATTTTGATGCGGTTTGTTTTAATAGATAGAGTATTCAAGAGAAATGTTTATATGTATAATACATCTGTGCGAAGCCGAGGCGCATCGCTAGAAGCAAATATTATGCACGCATCAATGTAACATTTTTCACATTATTGTTGATTTATCAAAAATGGCTAAACCGATTTCGATAAAATTTAAATGGGACCAGTTTCAAAGTATACTCTTTCCAATAAAAAAAGAATTATTGAAATCGGACTACTATGAAAAAAGTTATGCGTGGTTATACATAAAAAAGATATATATACGCGTCGAATTGTATACCTCCTCCGGTGGTTCGTCGGTCAAAAAGTTAAACGACTGTCAATCACCTGAAAAATGTACGACTTGACCAAGCTAAGTTTGCACCGCGCGTCGATTTACGTCACGATGACGCTTGGGTACGGTCTGCAAAAAGGATTTGCTTATGACTTTAAAAAGTAAACAAATGTTTGTTAGAACATGTACACAAAAAGCTAGGTGCAAACTTAGCTTGGTCGAGTAGTAAATGGGCTTTAAAGTGGTGCTACTTTAACTTTACACTAACTACTAAAAAACAATTTACTATATAACTACTTGTTAAGAATAACACAAAATTGAATTCTTGCAATGTCAACTCGAAATGTAAATTATTAATTGACTGACATGTAAAACTTTACATACTTATAATAAATAAATATTTTTGGGACATCTTACACACGGCCTCTGACCCCAAACTAAGCAAAGCTTGTGATATGGCTGCCGGAGACTGATACTACATATTATACTTATTTTTAAATATAAACTTATACAGATAGTAACTAAATAACACCCAGACACAGAGCAAACATTTATGTTCATCACATAAATATTTGCCCTGGGTGGGGATCGAACCCACGCCTCTTTGATCCAGAAGTTAGGGTCACTAACCACTGACCCACCGAGGCAGTCAATAAGTAAGTAAGTATGTAAAGTTTAACATGTCATGTACTACTTCTGGAGTACCATATTTAAAAACAATTTTGTGTATTTTTCTTAATTTATCTACTGAGTAAATAAATCTCGTCAATTTTCAGATGTTACAAGTCCCAGAAAAATGATTTTGTAGACACAGCGTTCAGGAATGAAAAAAATAAAGTTAATCTCTCTGTAAGTACCAATCCGAAGCTAGAATGATACAGGGTCATAGGTATTAAACGCAAAACCTTTTAAGGCATAATGAAGTATATAACTAAATAAAACACCGGTTTTTACTCACGTATGATATACGACCGGGCCGCTGGTAATCCTACCGGTTTCGGAGTAATTAGTACTCCTTCATCAGGGAATATGCGCAATATAATTACAAAGTAAGAGAAGACGAGATATGCAAGTATAAAGAGTAAACTGGATGAAAGTAATATCTTATGTTTTCTATTTGCGTATACGTTTTTTTTTGTCTGACTACTACGCACGGCCTAGACGTTGTAGTCAGACAAATAAACTACTGTTGAATTTTTGATGACATACTAAGTAAATCAACATATTTATGAACTATTATCCATTTTCTATCACTTCTATTAGTATTATGTAATTTTTTACTATTATCTAGAGTCTGTATTATGATAAAAACATAAACATCTTTTTTCTCACACCCTATTCGCTAGTAGCTTCTCTAGTACATACTTGCTCCAAGTTTTAAAGGCAGGTCTAGTAGGTATATCTAAAGAAACAACTTTAGTACTACGACTTTTGAAAATTAGCAAAAAAATATGCTTCTCCATACATTTTGCCGCACGTTGACGAAGTTTTTGTATGTAAAAGTTGTTTTTTTTTATTTGTGATTTTCTAAAAGTACTAGAAAATAGGTTATTTGTCAAGATGTACTAGACCCGCCCTTAAAAGGTTTTGCGTTTAATACCTATGACCCTGTATATTTGTGATGAATCCAATCCCAAAAATAAAAACATTTTCATGTAAAATGTTAGCAAGACGAGGCACTGCTCGCACTATCAAAGTTATCAGATATATTGTGGGTAGAGCCAAGCTTCTAACTCTACAAGTCCCTATTTCACTAAGTTCACACCTTATTAGTCAATAAATAATTATGCGGCTTGGCTGTTTCTATATCATCTTTCAAACTACTAGCGGCAAAATTTGCGAAATATTATTATCAAGAAATAATAAATCTTTACAAACAAATCATGGATTAGAATTAAAAAAAACTTTTCTTAATGTTTATATTTGTGGAATTTTAATTTGTTAACTTTGGTTGTGTATCTGTTAATCTTAATAAAACTTTAATATTTATTATAATAATATTAAAACTTTGATATATTTATATAATACTAGTTTTTACCCGCGGCTTCGCCCGCATACGCAATATATCATTATAATTTATAGCCTATGTGTTATTCTGATATATAAGCTATATTATTGCAAAGTTTCATCTCAATACGTTCAGTAGTTTTTGCGTGAAAGAGTAACAAACATCCATACATCCATCCATACATCCATCCATCCATCCATCCATCCATCCATCCTCACAAACTTTCGCGTTTATAATATTATAGTAGGAATAATACTAGTTTTTACCCGCGGCTTCGTCCACATACGCAATATATCATTATAATTTATAGCCTATGTGTTATTCTGATATATAAGCTATATTATTGCAAAGTTTCATCTCAATACGTTCAGTAGTTTTTGCGTGAAAGAGTAACAAACATCCATACATCCATCCATACATCCATACATCCATCCATCCATCCATCCATCCATCCATCCATCCATCCATCCTCACAAACTTTCGCGTTTATAATATTAGTAGGATTAAAACTTTAATGTTTTTCAGAATCATAGCATAACAGTGACGCAAGCAGAAGATTGGAAATACGTCTGTATGTTTTATGACCAGCATTGTGATTATTTTGATAATAATACATGTATACAAGGAAATTTCCTTTATAATCATGAAAAAATGGGAATACAATGCACTATCACAATTCATGTTGAAAACGGTAAGCGAACCAAAATATATATACTTTTTAGGATTAGACCGTACTCGGAGGGTAAAAACGGGACCCTATTATTTGAGACTCCGTTATCCGTTCGTCTGTCCATCAGTCTGTCTGTCTGTTTTATGTCATGAACCGTGGTAGCTAGGACATCTAAAATAAAAATAACCTCATTTTTAAGTCGATTAAAAACAACGCTTCACTCTTACAATCTATCAAGTAAGATTTCCTTAGTCAAGCTTTCCGAAACACACAAGGCCCCGGGACTTTAATACGGCTCTTAACACAAAGAAATCGTCAAAATAATGTCCGATCAAAACCACTTTATAACTGACTTCCAAAAAGGAGGTTCTATCTTTGTCTGTAAACATGTATATTTCTTTTAGTATCATCATCATCAGCTTATTTCGGCCCACTGCAGGGCATAAGCCTCCTCCCCTTTACGCCAACTATCCCTGTCCTGTGCCAATCTTATCCAGGTGTTGCCGCAAAACTTTTGGATGTCATCACGCCACCGTTGTAAGGGTCTACCGGGACTGCGCTTCCCGTCCCGCTTCTTTTAGTATACATATTTTAATCGATATTTTCGCCAATTATGAACCGAATAAAAAAAACTTTTTAGTTCAAAGGGTAAACTCCCGAGGTAGTCCCATTTATATGTTATCGGAATAGGCTGAGCCGTTTTTGATAAATCAACAATAATGTACATGAATGTCACATTGATTCGTGTTCTCGTTCGTGAACTCTCTTCGAATTCTGTACACGGTGGAAGTTGGTGGTGCGATGTTTTGCGAGAAATAATTATTATGATTTTTATTTCGAGTGCTTTCCACACTGGGTTTTATCTCAAAGAGCTATCTTTGTGATAAGCAATTCAAAAATCTGAAGCAAACGCAGGATTTGAACCTGACCCTTCGGATAAGTAGCCCGACGCTCTCCCAATTGAGCTAGCCCGCCTCCTACGCAAGCGATGACTCACGGTCTCTGACCCCAAAATAAGCTAAAGCTAATTTTAGGGTTCCGTACCTCTAAAGGAAAAAACGGAACCCTTATAGGATCACTTTGTTGTCCGTGTGTTCGTCTGTCCGTCTGTGTGTATGTCAAGACTCTTTATCTCGGGAACGCGTAAATATATCGAGTTGAAATTTAAACTATATGCGTATATCTATGGTATCTTGCAGTTGTGTAAAAGAAACTTGTCGTCAAAAACCGCATATTTCGACACTCACAAAAAATCAAAACCTATAGGGTACTTCCAGTTGACCTAGAACTATGAAATTCGTCAAGAAGCATTGTCTTAGAGTACACATATAGGAATAAATCTGAAAACTGCACATTTCTAATTAAATCACAAAAAAAATAGGGCCTAAATACAAACAATTAGGTCCAAAATTCAAAGTGAGTAAATCGTATCATGTGGGGTAGCATATGAAAAAGCTTCATTAGCACATGCTAAGACAGGTTTACAATGTGTAATTTTTGATGTACTTATGACGAGAAAAGTAAAAAAAAAATTTCGATGATAATTTATTTATCCTATAGAAATTTCAACATTACAGTTTTGTGAAATACAGGATACATACAGGATTTGTACGGAACCCTCGTTGTAAGAGCCTGACTTGCACTTGTCAGGTTTTTTTTATTCCGGATAGGTTTGCGTTTGACTACATACTGCCTGATGTTAAGCAGATATACGGTCTAAGGTGTAGCACGCTTACCTAGAAGATAGCTATTTAAATTTGAAAACACACGCGTTGTACTTTAGCGGGAAGACAGACCCAGGCAAAGCGTTCCACATTCTGGCTGTTCGTATGAGGAATGAGAATCATAAACGCTTGGTTCTAACGCGCGCAATGTCCACCATAAAAGGGTGGCGCTTTGGCCGCCTCTTCCTTTGATTGTGCAACTCCTGAGCGCACTCTCCGAAGTGTATCCGATAAAAGGCTGATAAACACGCAACCTTACGTCGATGCTTGAGACTTTGCAGCTGCGACTTAGTCAAGGTATCGTTGTCAATCAGCCTCCTGGCTCGCCTCTCAATCGACTACAGAGCCTCCAGTTGATATTTGGCAGAGCCATCCCAAAGGTGAGAGCAGTATTCTATGCAAGACCTGACTTGTGCTTTATAAAGACTAAGTAGATGCTCAGGTGTGAAATACCGTCTCACTTTAGAGAGAACACCAAGTTTTTTGGAGGCTAATTATTGGGCTAAAGAGCCAAAGTTATTAGGAGTCGATAAGAGTGAAACGCCTAATAGTACCAGGCTCTCAGTTACCGGAACGGACACACCACGGAAAGCAGGAGAAGGGCCTCTTTTGGCCGAAAACAAACAGCCTTGAGTCTTAGTGGCATTAAAGTTGACCAGGTTAGCAGCACCCTAGTCATATACCGCCTCCAGACTCAAGTTGAGCCGTTTGACCATAGCCTCTCTGAGTGACTCGATCTATGGCCCGCTCGTTCTTGTTTTTCTCATATAAAATATAATGTAATCATTTTAAAATATATATTAATCATAGGTACAAATTGTTCTTAAGTAAATACCAATTTATATTTTCAATTTTTATTTCTATTTGTGATCCAGGTACATGTAAATTCTTCTAATGTCCATATTGAAGCACTTGTGAATAAATCTTGTAATCCGCCATGTACTGAAGGCGGCCATCTTGGATTTATTTGTGTGAGTATTTATAATAAAGCATTCGTTTTGTTTTACAGATCTCTGGGTTATCGTACCATGTGCACTGGGACTCGTAGTATTTTTGATGGTGGTTACATCAATAACAGTGTGGTTATTAAGACGGGGAAAGGTGCGTCAAATTTATTTCATTTGAACTGTTTTTTATTTATTATATTAATTTAATGTAAGTATTTTGTTTTTAAATTATTTTATTTAACTTGCAACAGATGTACCTATCTACAGCCTTGGCCAAAAGTATTAGGCACCTTTAAAAATCAAAATACATGTTTACTACTTAACCAATAACTGAGTGCTTATCTTAAATGACTTACCGGGGTCATAAATAATTTCTTAGAATATCAAGCGGCTCTTTGTTAAGGTCATAAAACACCCGGTGACCGAAAACAAAGGATTCGGTTTTGTTTCGGTCTTATCAGTCAATGTTGGGTCACTTGTGTTCTGGACTCTAACAAGTAAACAAGCTTTCATTTCTGTTGATGTGATTAAATTGACACCTAATTTTGTTAAAAATGCTAAAAAGGAGTGAAATTAGTTTAGAAGATGAAGTGAAAATACAGGGTGCCTAATACTTTTGGCCAAGGCTGTATGTATGTTTGTAAGTTCGGGTGGAATAATCATTAAACTTGACCAACTTCCCGGTTTCCGATTGAGCCGAAGTTTTGCACGTATATGTATATCGCGTGACAATGTAATAATATGGTACCATGGAGCTGGTGTGATGAGGAAGTCTGAAGGTGAACTTGGGAAGAGGGACTTGGGGTGGGAAGGTGTCGGAGATTCGTCGCGGTTCACTACCATTTTTATTCATTAGGGTTGTCTAAAATAATACAAAAAAAAAATTCTTTGATGCATTGACCCAATGTTTTTTAGTTTTTTGAGAAGAAAAAACATAGGTAGCATTAGAAGTTTAAAATTCATACAAGTAATTCATGAATGGATACACATAAATGCCTAAAATTAGAATCGAATCAGCCCTTCAGTATTGTTCATGGAGACTGGAGAGAGCATGGGCCCCGTTTTTGTTGAAACAATAGGTCACCGATTTTAAGCGGGGGGAAAGGTAAGCTCCGCTGGCTGTAATTGGCTGACGCCAAAATGACGCAATGACAACATTTCTTGTAGTGGTGCCAAAAATGTTACTAGCAAAATATCGATATCGATATTTTTGACTTGGTTCTACTTTGAATAAAATATCGTATCGCAATAACTCATCATTTTAACTATTGACACGATACTGGATCAAATTTCGTATCGAAACCACACAATTGACAAGTTCTCATATTTCACAAGGCTATGAAATTCCAAAACCATTTCGAGATATCGGGATGCTGATCATTATGCTTATTTTTCCAAAATTTTTAGTGCAGTAACTGCTAAGATATTAGATAAAAACTCTCGCCCAAGCTGTTTCAGGATTTATACTAAAAGTTCAGTTGCCAATGATAAAAAAAAAATACTAGCAATATAAAATGACAGTTAACACTGACAGTGTCGACACATAAAATGTAATTTAAAAATAAAATGTCAGTGTCATTTTCAAATTACTTATTTTGCTTTAGCCCGAGAGGTAAACGCAAATAATTGTAATTAATTTTCAAAAGCTGAATTATTGGTATTAAGTTATCAAAATGGTGTACATCAATACCCCGGAGTCAGTCAGCTGGGTTCCCTAGCATTTAGTGGAAGAATCCGTTTGAATTATCCGTTTGAATTTTAAAAGTATCTTGGAACTAGTAGGTACTACTTATTCTTCTTCTTTTAAGTGGTGCTAATTTAAAGCCTATAAAGCAGACCCTGTTACATATTTCAGGTGATTGGCAGTTGTTAAACTTTTTTTATATTTTTCTTCCCATAGTATACCGCGGTATATAGTGGACTTTATGCGCTGACCTCCCGGCCTATTTGTTGTGAATTGTGACGAATTGATTGGCATTGACAGTGACAGTAACGCTAGCACCTATTTTTTTCTAATGTGGCTTCAGTAAAATTGTTTATGAGTCCTAAGTTTTGCAGTTACGTCCTTTTAGAATAAGCTACTTTTCAAAACTTAATTTCACGGAAAATATAAGTCGTATTGGAAAAATAAAAAATACGTATATGTTATTTTGCAATATTCTTTCAGATAATAAATAAATATTACTATGTTAAAAATTTGAAATGTTGTCAATTGTATCGTCTCAACAAAGAGCGGCTTTAGAAAATATTATTTCTGTGTACTTTGCCACTTACAGGTTGGCCGACGTAAATAAGTATTGTTTATGTACCTAAAACAATAAACTTTGATGGTATAAAAGGCAATTTGTTCTATTTTTTAAAATACGATACCGGATCGGTCCAAAATATCGTATCGAAACAAGCGGATCGATACACTGCGATGCGATCCATTGCAATCCAAAGTATCGATACAAACACCTGGATCGAGCATCCCTAGTCGATAGTCATCTAAAGCGTCTATCGATGGTGAGCGAGGCCGCGCCGCACACTTTCTCCACTGGTTAATATGCTCCTTGGTATTGTTATACCTTTCTGTTACACGTTGTATAATACCATAACGCGTAAGTATTCTGTACATTATACTTTTATTTTTCAGAACTTGCCTGAAGTGATCTATCTAAATACATCCAGTGCTATGCCAACACCATCTGAGGAACAAAATGAACATATATACGATGAACCATTTGCGCATGAGCCGTGTAGAATAACTCCAGGCAACCAACATTCCAACCCGCCAAGAGGTTATTGCTTCATTAACCTACGACTCAGCAATGCACCAATATATGAAAACTTTGTCAATAGTCACTAGTTTATGACAACATATGTTACGTTGTTTATTTATTTATTTTTTATTTATTTCGAATAGGTTCGCGTTTGACTACACACTGCCTGAGGTGACGCATTGATAAACTATTGTTTCGAAAATTCTCCCTTCACTCGGACAAATTTTACGCGGTCGCGCTCGACAGGATTGCGCCAGAGCGGCGGGCGGCAGTGAGTTTTTAATTAATTAATCATCATATACACATAAAAAAAATAACTTCTCGGTCTATGAAATAGAATAGCGGTCTGGCTATTTTATTAGTAAAATATAATGGAGTGTTGTCGCTGATAATTCTGAGCATTCGAATTATTCAACTTTTTTTTGGTGAGAAATTAGTAATTTTTTTAATTAAGAAAATCGGTCAATTTTCAAAATTTTGTGCGGTTCATTAAATTTTTAAAGATTTTCCCTTATCTATAATATTTTTAAATTTGAATAAATATCATTCGTCCTCTCACATCGCGCATTCAAAAGTACTCGTTTTCGCGTTTTTCGGCCCGATGCCTCGCCTTTAGCGGATGCGCGGTCTAAGGTGTAGCACGCTTACCTAGAAGATACCTATTTACTCGGGATTTGAAGACACTCACGTTGTACTTTAACGGGAAGACAGACCCAGGCAAAGCGTTCCACATTCCGGCTGTTCGTATGAGGAATGAGGATTCGAAACGCTTGGTTCTAACGCGCGGAATGTCCACCATAAAAGGGTGGCGCTTTGGTCGCGTCCGTCTAGCCGTACGATAGAAGAAAGGGGCAGGGGGGACCAGATTGTGCAACTCCTGGGCGCACTCTCCGAAGTGTATCCGGTGAAAGGCCGACAAACACGCCACCTTGCGACGATGCTCAAGACTTTGCAGCTGCGTCTTAGTCAAGGTGTCATTGTCAATCAGCCTCCTGGCTCGCCTCTCAATCGACTCCAGAGCCTCCAGTTGATATTTGGCAGAGCCATCCCAAAGGTGAGAGCAGTACGTTGTTTTAAACTTTCGCGATTTGAACACATTATTATTAAATACTACAGGACTAATCGCGCACTAAAATTACGAGATAATCCAGTCTACCCGTGACCACGGTCGATGCAACGCGGCCGAAACGTCGGGATGAGGAGGTATTTATTTATCTCGTAATTTTAGTGCGCGATTAGTCCCGTAGTATTTAGTAATAATATGTTACGTTGATATGCGTGCACGGTAATTATATCACGGTAATTATAAAACAGATTTTCGTCTCCATCCAAACAGTCGGAACGCGAATCATACCTTCGCGCATTGAAGTACCATAAGGCGCCTCTGAGTATATTATGCTTACAGTATGGTGACACCTCCTCAGCTGGTGACACCTCCTCATAGGCTCGTGAGGTCCGAGAAGTCAGTGTACATCTCGGGCCCTGCATTCTATAACAGACTTCCTGAGCAAGTGCGCAATGCACCTTCCGTCATGTCGTTCAAAATAAAATTAAAAACATGGCTATTGACCCAACAGTTTTATGACATAAATTATTTTTTAAAATTAAAAGAAGTGGTATTGTGAATTATCATTGCAAAATTGATCTGACAACGGTTGTCGACTACTTTATATTTTTAACAATAAACATAATTGATATTATGTAGTTTAAAATTTTGGTGACAATCTGGTTCTAACTATGATTGTTTTTTATACAATGTTATATTAAATGTAGTTAAATTTAATTTTATAATATTATGTAATAAGTTTTAAATGAATTATTATTATTACTATGACATGTAACTGAAATTACCAATAAATAAATTGTATTGTATTGTATGCTAGTCAGTCGTGGCACCCCGTAGTGACGGACAAACGTGTGGGTTTGTAACTAGTACGCGTACGATTAACGTTTTTAGAGTTCTTCGTTTTACTACAGAACCCTAAAAAGACTAAAAACACATTATGACCTTTTGACTTTGACTGCCTCGGTGGCTCGGTGGTTAGTGACCCTAACTTCTGGATCAAAGAGGCGTGGGTTCGATCCCCACCCAGGGCAAATATTTATGTGATGAACATAAATGTTTGCTCTGTGTCTGGGTGTTATTTAGTTACTATCTATATAAGTATGTATTTAAAAAAAAGTATATGTAATATATCAGTCTCTGGCAGCCATATCACAAGCTTTGCTTAGTTTGGGGTCAGAGGTCGTGTGTTAGATGTCCCAAAATATTTATTTATATTTATTTTATATTTACTTATTTTATTACGCTTATTTTACTGCTATGAAAGTATTTAATAATTTACCCACTGCTTTGAATTCACTAAATGGTCATCTTTTGAACAAAACCTTAAAAAATGGTTACTTTCTAAAGCTTTTTATAACTTGAAAGAATATTTCAACGATAGTGATGATGAATATTTAATGTATTATTGAAAAAAAAAATATTATTGCATTCCATTGCGAAAAGTTGTATATTATTATTCATCATAAGAACCCTCTGTCTAGGTACTTACCTGTGTAATTAAAGTTTTACTAGTTTGTAGTAAAGTCGATCTGTAATGTAGAATGGATACAATATCCTAGAATCCTTGGTTAGTTAGAATAGTAATTTGATTATTATTTTATACTCTATAAAATTTAACTTGATCTCTGCGACAGTGACATTGACATAGAAGATAGACATTTTTAGAGTTGAGATAGTGGTGGAAAAAAATCGATTTTCAAACAATGTTGTAATGAAATCGAATAAGTAGTTGAAGGTGAGAAATTGGATTTTATTTACTTACTTATTATTTAAGATCAAGTTATATACTTGATCTTACATACATGTAAATAATGTTATGATATTAATTAAATACTCATAATAATGTAACGGTAGTATTTATCGACGTTTTTCACTATTATCGATGCTAATGTAACATATAATTGGGTTTAATTTAATTAAACATGTAAAAAATGTTATGATATTAAAATATACAATAAAATTAATGATAAATTAAGTTTTATTTAAAATATCGTCAGTATAAACTATATAATTAAAACTCTATCTAAAACTTTGTGGTCACGATCATTCGTCGCCCATCACTAATTGGCATGCCCATAAAGTATGACATTGACAGGTACTGTCTGTACTATTAAGAAATTCACGACTTCATGGGCGTGATTTTTCTGACAGCTGTCGCAGAGATCAAGTTAAATTTTATGGAGTATAGGTTAATTTATTTCATGTAAAAATTTGTATAATAGATACCTAAGTACTTATTTCTAGTTAAGATACAACATCTTAAATTATTGCATGCCCGTTATGGGTCCACTATCGGAACTATTTTATTTAATTGTAAGAACATTGTAAATAGTGTTGCATTGCTTTTTCATTCACAACGAATTTCTTTTCGGTAATAAATATAATAATTTTACATCATAATAGACAGAAACTAGAAAGAAACTCAGGTAGGTAAAGAGTACTGTACTGTAACAACCTTTTTAATAGTCCACTGCAAGACGTAGGCCTACCTACGAAGGGTGATTGGGCCATATTCACCACGCTGGCCCGGTGCGGGTTGGTGGATTCACATACCTACCCCATCAAATTTCTTCTACGGACGTATGCAGGTTGCCTCACGATGTTTTCCTTCACCGAAAAGCCAGTGGTGTGAAATTCCGTACATAAATTCCAAAGAACTCATTGGTACGGGACCGGGGATATGAACCCACGACCTCACGATTGTAAGGCGGGTGTCACTACCTCTTGACCACCACGACTATAGAAAAAGAGTAAGTAGATGAAATTAAAATAATGAGGGCTGCCCCCTAACTTGTGATACGTTTCGCGTGGCCACGTAGCGCTGTACGAGTAGATACATGTATAATTCTTAATATATTAAAAAAATCTAATATCAGTTAGCAGTTACCAAATAAAAATAATGAAGAAGATGTCACAAGAACACACGACCAATAATTGCTCATTTAAGAAGTAACGCAGACCTACGACACTAGATGATTTCTCAGTGTAGGTTCTGCAGGACTTTTGATGGATTTCTCCTAAACTTAAGTTGTGTTTACTGTTAGTGCGATAATGAATTTGTAAAATTATTTTTGTAAAATAAACTATTTATTATTATTATTATTTTTTTTTACAACACGCGGGTTGCCCCTGATCTTTGAAGGGCATTGATGGGGCCAAAACCAACACCAAGAGGCCCTTTTACAATCATTAAGTAAAAAAACATACAGTTTTTGGGTGATAGGAAGAGGTAAACTATTGTAAAGACGGGGAATAGGTACTTTTTAGGCTATTATAATGAATTATTACATGATTATAGGCTGGTCTATGGAATGAGGTGCGGCATCCGCCAAGTGATGCCTCATTTCAAAATATTTAGGCGGGTGGTGACTTGCCATCCACTAAATGGGCCCCTCATAATAGCTACCGTATATTGGCGCCGGAGGGGTAACATTGGTGTGGATGGCTTAGGGTGTCGAGAGGTGTGCTGCGCTTTCACTAGACGCTACTCGTGGCGTTATGCCCTTTAACACTTCCACCCTGGAGCTTAGGTTCTTAGCTCTTGCGGTTTCCACTCCAAGCCGGCCAGTTAAGGCAAGAGAGGAGTCAGGGGAGTTTAGCCCCAGGGAATCAGGGTTCGCGGTGTCGCCACTCACCAACGGCTCGCCACAAAGCCGCCCCTGCGATTAAACAATATTTCAAGAGCAGGGCCGAGTCGCAATACTTCTTCTTTTCGAGTCAGCGATTCGATCATAAAATTTATATTTTTTATATTTTGTTATATGCTATAAGAACGGTCACAATACTGTAAGATACTGTTACCGTGCCCGGCCAAATGTCAAAGGGCCAAAAAAAATGTACCCAATAATGAACTTGGTTCTTCTACGGACCTTTTCATATCTGATTCAATCTTGCAGAGACTGATCATAACCATCTCCATTTCTCGTTGAGGCTAGCGAAGCGAAGCAAAGTTCTTTGCTAAGTATCTATCTATCTATCAGCCATACGATGTCCACTGCTGGACATAGGCCTCCCCCATGGATTTCCAATAAGGCCGGTCGGAAGCGGCCTGCATCCAGCGCGTTCCTGCGATTTTTATTATGTCGTCAGTCCACCTAGTCGGTGGATGTCCTACGCTGCGCTTGCTGGTCCGTGGTCTCCATTCGAAAACTTTACGGCCCCATCGACCATCCGTTCTTCGAACAATGTTTCCTGCCCTTTAATTTGCTAATCCGTTGGGCTATGTCGGTAACTTTGGTTCGTCTGCGGATCTCCTCATTTCTGATTCGATCCCGCAGAGAGACACCGAGCATAGCCCTCTCCATAGCACGTTGGGCTATCTTGAGTTTATTCGTGAGGCGCACATTAAAATACCACGTTTCAGTTCCATGTGTCATCACTGGCAACACACAACTATCGAAAACTCTCGTCTTGAGGCACTGAGGTATATCGGATGAAAAGATGTCACGCAATTTTCCGAACGCTGCCCAGCCGAGTCGGATTCGGCGATCGACCTCTTTCCTAAAGTTGGACTTACCTAGCTGGACTACTTTGCTAAGCATGAAGACGAAAAACTATTAGATGTCATCACCGTGCCATGGTTACCTAGTCTTAATTTGAAATCGTCCCCTTGCGTAGCCCGCATACCTGAAACAGAAGAAGAACATTGTTAAAAAACCGCAAAATATATGTTATTGACTTTCGATTAGGATGGTTTGCATTGCGTTTGCTGTTGAAACAGCGGGACCGTGGGGCTCCGACGCTAAGAAAGGACATGTCCACAAAATGTATTTCGATTATGATGATTCTTTTCTTCTTTCGTATTTCGGTATTCTTTTCTTCTTTCATTAGTTCAAGGGATCAATGTTTAAATTTTATCATAACTTGCTGAGCTGTTTTTGAAACATCAACAAAAATAAAACAAGATTTTTTTTTGTAAAAAATAGCATGACCCGTGTACAGAATTCGCGAATATTTCGCACGGATCGATGTAGCATTTCTCACATTATTGTTGATTTATCAAAAACGGCTCAGCAAATTTCGATAAATCTTTGTTTTGAATAAATATTTAGTGTATTTTCGCTATCTTGTTGTAGGCAAATAAGATCAAAGGCATTAAAAAAAAATTAATGCACTTAAACTTTTTTTAGCGTTTTAAATTAAAAATTAATGCCCTTAAACTTATTTGCCTACAACAAGATAGCGGAAATACACTAAATATTTATTCAAAACAAAAAGGATATGTCCACAAAATGTATGGAGGCTGGTATAATAATAATCAAAAATTCGAACCACAACACTCGTTACATTTCGAGAAAGTTCATATTTTTCTGAGTCTATTACATCAGATAAAAATATAAAGGAGCCCTCCGATTTTTTTAAAATTAATTTTGAATTTATTAAGATAAATAAATATATTTGGCTCAACAGGTAGTTTATCACTATCAACCCAGATTAAGTAACCTCCTAACTGTTAAATAAAAGCATTTTTACCAATTAGACACACTTTTTAAGTGTTTTTTTGTCACATTGTACCTACTAACTGGTCACACTGGTAGGTTATAATTTTTTAATTTAGCTAATTAAGAGATGAATGTAGAAGAATCAGCTACGAATGGAAGTAAAATAAAGATAGAAGCACTTGATTATTGTTAAACTAGTAAAAATAAAAACTGTATTGTTATTTTTCATACAATTTACTTTTCATATTTAAAAAAAATGGAGGGGTGAAAAATTCTAAATTAAATATTTTTGGGAAGCCCATAAAACAAGCTTTCAAATGATGTATATATCATCTTGGTTCGATTTTTCTCTAAATAATATACCACTTGTGGACGTCACCTTTGAAGTTGAATTTTCGCAACGTAACGCCTGATTCAATCAACTAATTTCAATTAAATTTAAATGGGACCAATTTCGAAGTTACTTTCCAATAAAAAAAGAATTGGTGAAATCAGACTACTATGAAAAAAGTTAAGCCGGAAACATATCGTGCGACTGACGCGACTGACAGCCGCGACTGATAGGCATCTAGACTATGAAAAGTACACTGAGCCGTGCACACTATCGGACATCAGTCGCGGACGACCTTGAGCGTTCGGACGTCCGAGAGCGATCTGGCGCGCCCGATGTTTTAAGACTGTGCACATTGCTAAGTTGCGGCTGTCAGCCGTGTTCGATAGTATGTTTCCAGCTTTATGCGTGGTTATACATAAAAAAAATATTATACGCGAATTGAATACCTCCTCCGGTTCGTCGGTCAAAAAATTGTATACCTATACTCTATAAATCTTGATTTCTGCGACAGCTGTCAGAAAAATCATGCCTATGAAATCCTGAATTTCTTAATAGTACAGACAGTACCTGTTAATGTCATACTTTATGGGCATGCCGATTAGTGATTTAATTAAATTAAAATAAAAATAAAATGCCGAGAGTTTTAATTAAAATATCGATAGTTTTAAATAAAACTTAATTTATCATTAATTTTATTGTATATATCATCATCATAACATTTTTTACATGTGTAATTAAATTAAACCTAATTATATGTTACATTTTTAAACCTAATTATATGTTAGCATCGATAATAGTGAAAAACGTCGATAAGTACTATCATTACATTATTATGAGTATTTAATTAATATCATAACATTATTTAAATGTGTGTGTCATTACAATATTGTTTGAAAATCGTTTTTTTCCACCACTATCTCAACTCTAAATATTTCAATATGTAACTGTCGCAGAGATCAAGTTAAATTTTATAGAGTATACATCGATTCAAGCGGACAATTCGAATTTAACACGGTTGAAGTACCTATGTATTGCTATTTTCGGCAAAAATATTATTAATAATATAACTTGTTTGTTACATACCTATTTACCTAACCTATTTAATGTGTGGTTTTCCGTCGAATCATTTATTATTTTCCTAGTAAATACCTATTGTAAATTAAGGTGATTCAGTATAATTTTGTTATTTGTTAAACTACTTAAAATAAACCACTATTTATAAATTTTTATTGTTATCAATGTATTTTTTATAATTTAACACACATAATAAAAGTTGTTCAGAATATCATCGGTCCATTTTAGTAATTTTGTTACGTTGACAACACTGCTCTGTCATTGCTAGTACAACTAAAAGTGTTTGATACTTGGCAGACACCAATTATGTTTCCATCAGTACTCGCGTCTACCAAGTAGTAGGTACCTTGGCTGCTGATTCAAATCTTTTTGTTAGTTCATCGTAACGCAACGACAGTTCTCTTTTTGCATATACGCTTTTTGCATATACGCTTTTTGCGTATACGCTTTTTGCATATACACTTTTTGCGTATACGCTTTTTGCATATACGTTTTTTGCATATACACTTGTAGGTACACCCTTTCTGAATAACTGCCTCGGTGGCTTATTAGTTAGTAACCCTCACTTCTGGATCAATGAGACGTGAGTTCAATTCCCACCCAGGGCAAACATTTTGAACATAATTGTTTTCTCAGGTGTTATTTTGATACTATCAATATAAGTATGTATTTAAAATAAATAAATAAATAATAAATATATCTTTATTGTACACAGAAACACATTACAGAAACTACTCAATATACAATATGCTGTACAATGGCGGCCTTATCGCCTTTGGCGATTTCTACCAGGCAACCTTTGGATGGACTGGATTGTTCTAAAAATAGGAGTATGGTCGGTGGTGTATACAATACAGTACATAATTACATTGAAATAAATAGTAGCAATATAGAAAAAAAAAACCAACAGATACTATAGGTATAAATTAAAAAAATATACACAAATAACTTCTTATAAATATACATACTTATTATACTAATACCTAAATACATATACATATAAATATATACCAATTTTAGCTAACATAAGGAAAGATAATGTTGATAAACAAGATTTTTAAATATGGGAAGGGATTTAGCCTGTCTAATAGCAACAGGCAGTTCGTTCCATAGCAGGACAGCTCGTAAGGTAAAGGATTTAGTATAGGAAAGGTTGGAGTGGGTAGAGGCTTTGAATTCTAGTTTCAAGGCACGAGAGGATCTTAAAGAATTGGAGTGACCTTGAATAAATTCAAAGCGCTCTTTCAGATACAAAGGAGTAGAAGGAATAAATAGGATTTTATATAGGAGGAAAAGGATATGACTATTACGGCGAAGGCGGATAGGCAACCATTTGAGCTTTTGGCGAAATTCTGAGATGTGGTCATATTTGCGAAGGCCAAATATGAACCGAATACAAAAATTTTGTAAACGTTCAAGCTTGTCGAGTTGCTCTTCGGTTAAATCAAGATAGCAGACGTCAGCGTAATCCAATATTGGGAAAAGGAGTGATTTCACTAGCGCAGTTTTGGTAGTAATCGGAAGGAAATTTCGCAAACGTCTAAGGGACGCTGCAGAACCGAACATTTTTCGACTGACTTCAGCCAGTTGAGGATGCCAAGAAAACTGTCTGTCAAAAAGTACACCTAAGTTTTTTACAGTTTCGCTTATTGGGATAGGAATTCCATCGAATATTACCTGAGGGAGATGGAACCAGTCAATCTTAGATATCATCCGTGAACTCCCGATGATAATCGTTTGAGTTTTTGCCGGGTTAACCGTGAGGCCGTATGACTTGCTCCAATCTCGTATGCGTGCGAGATCACTATTAGTCATTTCAATCGCCTGATGTAGCTGCCCCAAAGGAGCCTGAACATAAATTTGCAAGTCATCTGCATAGAGGTGATAGGACGAAGAAAGTTGTTTCGAGATAGAATTTATGAAAATAGCAAAAAGAAGTGGAGATAAAACGCCGCCCTGCGGTACACCAGCAGAGATATGACACCAAGAAGAATAGGAGTCATCTATACGTATGCGCTGCCGGCGTCCAAACAGGTAACTACGGAACCAATCAATTGCCGTTGGAGATACGTTAAGAGAGCGAAGGATTTCCAGCAAAATGTCAAAATCTACGTTATTGAAAGCGTTACTAAAATCGAGTAGCGATAGCACCGTCAAGTAACAATGACCTATACCATCCCTTATGTCATCCGTAATTTTCGTAAGAGCTGTAACAGTACTATGTCCAGCACGGAAACCGGATTGGAACGGGTTCAGGAGATTGTTTTTAATAAGAAAGGATGACAGTTGTTGGTGGACAAGCCGTTCCAACACTTTGGACAAAAAGGGGAGGATGGAGATTGGACGGAAATCTGAGAAAGACTCAGGATTTGACTTTTTAGGAAGTGGAGTGATTTGAGCTTCTTTCCACATAGCTGGAAAGGTGCTCGAGGATATGGAAAAATTAAGGAGGTGCTGGATGACTGGAATGACCTCGTCAAGAATAGGTATGATCATTCTCCGACTTATGCAATCACTACCGACAGCATTAGAGGAAATTGACTGTATGCTCTTTTTAACGTCACAAGCGGAAAATTGATCAAATGCGAAGGATTCATGATCGGGTGGTTGGTGAGATGAAAGATTTTTTAGCGTGGCAGCTTTTGCTGGTCCTTCAAAATTAGAAGAGGCCGAGAAATGCTGATTCAACAAGTTAATGTCTAATTTTTTAGGAATATTGTCTTCACGCGATTTACCAACTCCCAGTGATCTAAGAAACTTCCAGACTTTTACTGGGTCTCCGTTTTCCACAGAACTATGAATATGTCGGCGTTGTGCGTCCCTACACGCCCTATTGCAGATATTGCGCAGATTAGTGTATTTTTCTTTGTTAACATCAGTTTCTCGATATTTAAGCTTACTCTTGGCTATTAACTTTTTGTGCATGAGTGTGCGTATTTCCTCAGTTAACCAAGGTGATGGTGCGTGCTTCATTTTGACTTTACGTAGAGGAGCATGGATATCGTATAAATTAGTCAGTATCCGATTAAACTCACTGATTTTATCATCCATATTTGTAGCATTTAAGACATTAGACCAGTCTATATTCTGCGCATCACGTCGTAAGTCGTCAATGTTGATACTACCAAAACTGCGTTGCAAAAGAATTTTAGGTTTGACTTTGGGAGGGCGGATTTTGTATGACAGAAAAATCAAGTCATGATGGGAAATATCGTCCGCCGCACACTGATCGTGCTTTACAACGTGATCAGGAGAAGATACAAGCATAATATCTAGAAGAGAAGGATTGCAATTTGGAGGGTTGTGAGTAGCACGAAGCGGAAGTATAGTGAGATTAAGAGATGTGGCTAATAGCTCTAATTTTTTCGATCTGTGATCTTGCTTTAGTAAGCAAGTATTAAAATCACCCATTAATATGGTGTGATCGTAAGAAGTAGAGCAGTTTTCTAATAATTTTTCAAGAGATGAAAAATAATTTACATCACGGGAGTGTGGGTAGTAAACACCTAGAAGTATTTTAGTGTGGTGCAGGACGACTTCAATGAGGAGATGTTCACCGGCGTCAGATGGAGGCGGCTGTGCAGACATGCTCACGACAGAGAAAGGGATATGAGTACGGAGATAAATACCGACACCACCTCCACCCTTACCCATACGATCATTCCTTATAAGTCGAAAGCCAGGCAACGCCACAGAAGATGAAGGGAGGACAGGTTTCAGCCACGTCTCGGAAATTAAAATTGCGTGAATATTAGGATGTACGAATGACTCAAGCATTTCAGGATAATGAGCCGTAATACTCTGGGCATTTATGTGGAGGACATTAAAATTTTTAGGAACGTCACAGACAAGTGACTCAACAGAATCGGATAAAGAAGGCAAGCTACGGAAACTATCTAAGCTGTCGCTGGAAGATGTGGAAGACGAACATGTAAGGTATTCATAATCGCTGTTAGACATATTGGTATTATTATAAATATAAATTACAAAAATTTTATACTAAATAAATAAATATAAATACACAAATAATGTAGTAAATAAATATACAATATACTGTAAAAAAAAAAACAGACAAACTGATAGATCGTCCACCTGCCAGTTGTGTTTACCTGGGTAGAAACAAAACGCTACAATACACTGTAACACTACGAGAGATTTGAACATTGAAACTTTATTATTTGTACTAGTAGGCACTTGGAATTATGAGCGCGAATATTTGGAGTTTACTAGGTAAATAGGTTTTGCAAAGAGAATTACCCAATAAATATATTAAACTACTTTTGGCAACTGACTACGACGTAAGGTGTCGTGAAAGAAAAAAATAAAATGTTGCTTTGACATAAGTGACAGCGTAGTGACTTTGACATTTACACAAACAGAACAAATTAAAAACTGCAGAATTAAAAATAATGACTTTGAAAGAATATTTTACAACAAAAATAAGCGTGTACAATCGAAATTATAACAAATTAAATAGTGGGTACAAAAGAGAAGTGTAAACTACCCTATACGTACTTTAAGCTACCTACGCGTTGTAAACAATAAGGTCGAAGCGAAGAACACACTGTGCATCATTTCTTCGGACCAATTTTCTCTCTTCTAGGTCTTATGCTCCCGGAATCCTTCGCGTCTGCAGCCGCTGCCCGGATAGCAGCAGGCTGTGGCTTAGCGGCTGCGCCCACTATCTTCTGTAAGGCCGCAAGATCCTCCGAACTATTTATTCTGTGTCGAACACCGTCGGGGCCTACCACGAATATGTTGCCCTCCTGCGTCCAACACTTCGTGACTCCGAACTTCTGGCGGGCCTCCATGAACATGTCGTGTCGGGACTTAGTGAGAAATTCCGACAAGGTGAAGCCGGAACCCTTTAGACCGGTCTTAGATCGCCAGATCTTGTCGCGCAGAGCCACATCTCGGATCTTGAACAAAATAGGCCGTGGCTTACCTCCTGAGATACGACCCATTCGCTGACAACGACTAATGTCATCACTGGAAAAACTAGTCAACTTTAACTGCTCCGACATAGTCTTCATGACGACCTTAGATGTGTCCTCCTTTTGTTCTTCGGGAACCCCGTGCAGCAGCAAGATCTTGCGGCGTGATCGCATCTCTCCTCTGTCAATATGCTGTGCCATTATACTAATTTGGGCATGCACAGCCTCAAAGCTTGCTATGACAAAGGTCTGGAGCGTAGCAAGATCAGCCGCCACACCGGTCAAACTGTCTCCCGGCCGCAGCTGCCCTTGAATGGAGTCAAGGCGTTTGTGGAAAGCTTCATTCATTTCCTTGAGTGATTTTTGGATGGCGTCCATTTTCTTTGAAGAAAGTGTTGTCTAGACCAAATACAGTGAATAACTTGGTGCACAGTGTAATATTTCTGGAGAAAACACTCAGAGGCAGGCAGAATTTTCTATAACTTGCATTTAAGCATTAATTAGGCATGTAAGTACAGATTAACTATTTTATTTTTATTAAATCAATTAGAGCTGTTTTCAAAAACTGTTGTTGTTATGACACCTCAAGTAAAAATAAGTATATGTAGTATACCAGTCTCTGTCAGCCATATCATAAGCTTTGCTTAGTTTGGGGTCAGAGACAATGTGTAAGGTGACCCCTATAATTATTAAAAAAAACTTTTTATTCAGGGTTATTTGCTTGCTCTGTACTATGTCGAAACTTCATTATGATTTTTTTCATCAGCCATAGGACGTCCGCTGCTGGACATAGGCCTCCTCTATGGATCTCCAATAAGACCGATTGGTATCGGCTTCCATCCAACGCAATCCTGCGGTCTTAATGAGGTCATCCGCTATTTGCGTTTTCGTAAACCTGAAATGAGTGTCTTTGAAAGGCAAAAAACCCAAAAATTAAAACAATCAGCCGTAAAGTTCAATAATTTGTGTAATAGTTTTCCTTGAAGTCTCATTTCTATCAGTTGAAGTCAGTAACTGGAGACTCCATGCGTTCGTACAATTTTAAGACTATATTATTTCATGTGCGAAAATATATTTCAATTACATCATTACTGACTTTTTATTTTTTTTGTATTATCGTATTTTTAATTTTATGTAATGTACCGAATTTTAATTAATTTATTGTAATATCATGCCTAATAATTCAATTCAATTGAGTACATCCTACTAATATTATAAACGCGAAAGTTTGTGAGTTTGTGAGGATGGATGTTTGTTACTCTTTCACGGAAAAACAACTGAACGGATTGAGATTAACCTTTGCAATAATATATCTTATATATCAGAATAACACATAGGCTATAAATAACAATGATATTGCGTAAATGTTCCATAATATAACGATAAGTGTTAAGTAAGTAGGACAAAATCTGCTATCTGCGAGCTATCAGGTCATAAATTCTGTCACATGTTTAATATAAAATAATTGAAACAAGTTTATTCATTATGTAACCATTTATATACCAAAATAAATTTAACAAAGCATAGATCTTGTGACAATAAAGTTTATTCAAAATGACCTCCGTGATTTTGAATACAGGCCTTCAATCTGCGCGGCCAGTCGTCTATCGCAGCACGGACGAGGTCCATGTCAATATCGGCGGCTGCCTTAATAAAGGATGTCTTGACTCCAAATTGGGATGGGGCTTTGAGCACGCCTTTTCCTCCAAGTGTTGCCATATCTTGTAATCTAACGGACTCAAATCTGGACTGGAGGGCCAGTCTTCGTGCCGAATGAAGTCGATTTTACGCGCCGCCAGCCAGTCTTGTGTGCTCTTCGCTCTATGAGCTGGCGCCGAATCTTGTTGGAATACCCAGTGGCTGTTATTGAACATGGTATGAGAAACAGGTTCCACAAGGTTCGTCAGGACTGTATTTTGATACACAACTGCATTCGTTTTTCCACCTTTCTCACAAAAATGTACCTCTGTTAAGCCCCAATAAGAAACTCCCAACCATACCATGAGCGAGGATCGACCTCGTTGGACACGCAGAATACGGTTGCTCGCTTCTTCGCTACTGTGTGCGTACACCTTATCATTTTGTTTGTTGTAGCTCTCTTCTACGGTAAAATTTTTTTCATCCGAAAAAATAATTTCCCGATATTTTTTTCCCGCGTACCGCTTCATCAAAGCGCGGCATCTCTTTAGTCTCAGGTCCATTAGACGAGCATTTAAACGATGTTTTGTTTTTCTTCGATGTGCCCGAAGCCCTAAGTCTTCATTTAACACTCTTTTCACCGTGGTTCTGCTTAACACCATCTGAAGGGCTTACGTTTGGGATTTCTTTGAATTCGCGCCTTCACAGCTTTTATCACTGCTGGAGTCCTAACAGACCGAGGGCGACCACTTCTTGACCTGTATTCTACACTAGAGTCTTCATTGTATCGTTTGATGGTACGATAAACGAATCTTTTGGTTATATTCAAATTTTTCAGTACCTATGTCAAAAATTAGAATTGGCGCGTAACCGCAACGATGCAACGCAATAACTGCAACACGGTATTCTTTAAGCGTCCACTCCATATTTAAAAATGAGTAAAATTCTAAAAAGCATACATTTTTATTTTCTATTCATGAACAATTCGAAATCCGAATTCAATAAGCTTTTTTATGGCCAGCATTCTAAAAGAAAAGTTTTTACTGTGTGACAATACTTATGACCTGACTAGGTATATAATTTATATATATTTTTTTATGTATAACAACGCATAACTTTATTTCATAGTAGTTCGATTTCAGTCATTCTTATTTTATTGGAAAGAGTATACTTCGAAATTGGCTGTGCCATTTTGGATAAATCAACAATAATGTGAAGATCTGATTTTTTTTTGAGTTTTGACGAAAGTCGTAGAACAAAACTTGTTGTTTATGGAGTTAGGTATTTATTCCTGCGAAGTTGCTGTTGTTTTAGAAGTAACCCTGTATATTACTACAACTACGCTATATGTACAAACCTAATTACCTTTTGAAAAATCAATAATCATTCTAAATGGCATACTATACTTAGCGCCACACAAGTCAGCCGATGAGAAGTTAGCCGCAGATGACACTTCACCGTGATTGGCTAATTATTGCGCATGTGTGCACAATGCCTATAAAAATGGCAAAGTAGTGAGCTCGGGCGTAGGGAGCACGCGGGAGGCATGAGGTTGACGGGCGGGTGTGCCCCGGCGTATCGTCTCTTTGGCTCCTGCAAATACCTATTTTTCTGATTTTGCGCAGAACGCTGCGCATAACTTCCCATCCGCCGATTTGTGTGACGCTTAGTATAACAACGATTAGAGCAAACTATTCGAATTTTATATGTATCTAGGTATTGTATATTGCAATGCTGAAGAAGGTCGAGCTATTTTTGGCAAAAAATAATAATAAATTATAAGAATCTCTAAATTTTGCGCGAATTTTTAAATCAAATTACCGAAACGCATGTAGGTAATACCATATAAGATAGATAGATAGCGTTAATTTTGCTCAAAAAGTTACAGGTTTTGGAGTTAGTAAATCTTGATCATGCTTAAAGTAATGTTAGTAGGTAGGTACTTAGATTAAATTTACAAACTTCCAGAGTGGAACCCTAAATCTCACACTAGGGTGGTCCTGTGTCGTGAGATTTAGTCTCTTCCGCTTTTTGATAAGACATCTCATAATTATTACCTAATGTAATGAAAAGAGTGACTTAACAATGAGTTCTTAGTAATTTACTTAAATACGAGTACAAGTAATTTCCATTTTTCGATTGCGTAATGTGTGTGTGTAGCGTGCATGTTGGTGTGTGAGTGGATGTATGTTGTGAGTAACGCATGTTAATATGAGGAAATCATACTATATCTATAAACAAATACCAAATATGGTTACCCTAACACTGTCATATGAGGAAAAATATAAACCAATTAATCATTGTACTGATGTATATTAACTGTTGTTCAGATTTTAGTATTGGTATGTAAGGACTTATAATATATACACAGTTTTAAAATGTAGAATATAAATAAATAAAGGTAGTAAAAATGTCGTGGAGGCTATTGTGGTTTGTGTTTTTTATACATTGCTGGATTGTTTACACCTGTTCTGAAGATGGTATGTATGAAACATTTTATACTAGTTTTTACCCGCGTGATATTTTGATTTTTGACGCAATATCATTATAATTTATAGCCTATGTGTTATTTTAATTTATAAGCTATATTATTGCAAAGTTTCATCTATAGACAATAGACAATATTTTATTGACGAAAACAAAACACAGAAAATACAGCAACAAAGATTGTAACTAGACTAAAAACTAACTGAACTACCTAGTGTTTTATTTTCGCCACCAGCCGGTCCCATCTCAGCATGATGCTGGTTATATTATACAACCGGCGCTGGTCTTCCGTCAAGACCGGCAAGTGACGTCGCGTACAATTTGCGGCTTCCTTCTAACAAACACTAAAAATAACTAACATTAAATCAAAGTTTGTAAATACCACAGGCAAAAAAAAACATTAAAAAAAACAATTTAGAAACATTCATAAGAAAACTAAAATTAAACGGTAAGTAGAATACTTTTTTTTCACCTTTAACAGCTCTATGTTCTATATAATACTTCTGTCGTTCAGTAATCTCAATCCGTTATCTGTTTTTGCGTGAAACAGTAACAAACATCCATCCATCCTCACAAACTCAAACTTTCGCGTTTATAAAATTAGTAGGATGGGCATTAGGCCCATTTTTTTTTATTTCAAATAGGTTTGCGTTTGACTACACACTGCCTGATGTTAAGCAGATATGCGGTCTAGGATGTAGCACGCTTACCTAGAAGATACTTATTTAGTCGAGATTTGAAGACACCTACATTGTACTTTAGCGGAAAGACAGACTCAGGCAAAGCGTTCCACATTCTGGCAGTTTGTATGAGGAATGTGGACTCAAAACGCTTGGTTCTAACACTTCTAACGCGTGGGATGTCCGCCATAAATGGTGGCGCTTTGGTCGCGTCTGTCTAGCCGTACGATAGAAGAAAGGGGCAGGTGGGACCAGATTGTGCAACTCCTGGGCGCACTCACCGAAGTGTATCCGATAGTAATCAGACAGACACGCCACCCTACGTCGATGCTCGAGACTTTGCAGCTTCGACTCGGTCAAGGTTTCGTTGCCTATTTGGCCCAATTATGAAGGCGCCATCGTAAATTTAATATCAACGTGAAAAAGAAACAGAAATAGTCTAATAAGCTGTTATAATTACGATGGCGCCTTCATAATTGGGCATATTAAGCCCAATTATGAAGGCAATATAGAATATTTATATATTTCTTTTTCACTTCAGGCATTTGATACAGAGAACACTTTTTACGTTGACGCCTTCATAATCGGGCCTAATAAATACTATAATTACTTTTTACGAAATTTAATAAGTTGAATTGATTCTCATTATCTTTTATTTCGATTTGACACTAATTGTTTTCCAATTATTATGAAGTTTGAGGAATTTTATTGTGGTAATTGTAATGGTTAAATTAATGTTTCATAGTTCTTTAACCACTTATCATATATTATATTATTATTTTGTATAATTTATACTATTGTTGTAGCTAAAACGTTTTATCTCACTGATACTATGTACCTATGCACACTAGGGCTAATTATGAAGGCGCCATCGTAATTATATTAGCAATTTACAATATTTTGTGTTTATTTTTCACTGTAGGCATGCGATAGAGAGATCATTTTTTTCATTGCTGTTAAATTTACGATGGCGCCTTCAGAATTGGGCCTAATGTTCCTATGTTTATGTAATTCTTCGGTTGGGTTAGGTACCAAAAAATAGGCCTAGTTTGGAGCCCACAGTTAGGTACATACAAAAACTCATGTTTACGGTAACTCATCCGACAGTTTTTGTAAGCAATTTTGTCTAATTAATATATTTTCATTTTCAATTTACAGATGTTAAGGTACTTAGTTTTTCAATAGACTACAACAAGGACAGCCGTAGGTGGGAATGCAACGGAAATATATTAAATTTGTTAGTTGGGGACCAATTTAAAATCAGCACTTATCTCAACAACAAAATTATGAATGATGTTGGAAGGTAAGTGTTTATTTAACGTACGTGTGTCAAAATAAAGTAGAACACAACGTAGTGACTTCAAGCAGTAGACTTCCATAGTGTACAAAATACGAATAGTTCGCACAAATCAATGTATCATCGATGTAGCAATTTTAAATGTTTTTTAAGGAACCCTTAGAACTTCGTTGTGTCCGTCTGTCTGTCTGTCTGCCAGAAGCGAATCGCTCTTGTAATAAGACCAATTTGAAGCGGTTTGCAAAAAACTATGTAACCATATAAAACAAACGTTGATGGAAGTGCCTTTATTAACTACAAAAAATACAACACTAGGTCACAGCCCGGACACTCCGCGATTTTTGATACAAAATCTGCTGTCTTACGCACACTACACAGTACTTACTCACAGACAACACACATACGCACGGTCGCTACACGTGCATGTGTGTGCGAAACGTCTATGGCTGTCAGCGATCACCACGTGACGACATGCCGCGTGAGTGAGACAGTTGCGTATTCAATTTTGCAAAAATGAATATAAATCTAGTGCTTATAAAAGTATAACAATTACTCAATTTGGAAGCATTTTTGACCGACGAACCACCGGAGGAGGTATACAATTCGACGCGTATATTTTTTTTTATGTGTAACCACGCATAACTTTTTTTCATAGTAGTCCGATTTCAATAATTCTTTTTTTATTGGAAAGAATATACTTCGAACTTAGAGAATAAATAATTAAAGTATAGAGCGCTAGCACCGCACTGGACGCCCAGTGCACGTCGTACGCAGATGTAGTATAGCTACTTATATATATATATGTTGGCGATTCCTAGGGATGGGCACGCATAATTATATTTCGTGCGATAACATCTATAAGTATAAGTAGGTATTTATTTTAAGGGATTCATTAAAGAATCAAATCAATCAGTGTACTGAGCAAATTTTATTCCATATGTTTGTTTTAAAGCGATAATCCGTTTTCGGTCTTTTGGAAATCTGAAAAATAAGAAATCAATCGATATTTTTTTTTATATTTCAATCCTTTTTTTAGGAAAGTTGTTCAGTATTTTAGGTAGGTTTATCCTTTACATATTTTATACTATATTTGTAGGACCCTGTATTTACAGTCAGTCAGTATTTGGATGTGTAACCGTGGGTAGCATTTTCCAACTGAGCGCTACCGTGGCTCGGGTGACACGTTAAATCGTAGGTCCCGTTTAGCCATCTCAGATGCCTTCAGGCGCCGTAATACTTATTACAAAAATGTATCTCTCACTTTCACTTTTTTTAAATTTAATTTTACTCCATTCGATACCAACTAAAATCTTCAAAATCAATTTGGCATTGTAGACGTGATATCGTAACATTAGATAATATGTAGGTACTTTAAGTTAACGCTATACCTAATACTTACGCATTAAAAATATTAGAAAGTATATGTACAAAACACTGTAAAATTACCTATTTATAGTAAATTATTGTAAGCTTTTAAGTGAACATGTTAACACATTCACTGTGTGAATGTCCATTCATTCAGCAGTGAATGTCCATTCATTCAGCAGTGAATGTGTTAAAGTCATAAACATCTGTTACAATATTGTGCAGTAGTTCTATCAAACATTATATCGACTACCGTAACGGTAGTCGTGACCAACGGTTGGTCACGTCCCATTTCTAAATCACGCGGCGGGAGTGCGGTGCCTGTGGCGGTGCGCAGGCGGGCCTGCGCGTCCCCGCCTCTCACGTCACCTTCACCCCCGCGATCACGGATTAATTTTTATAAAAATAAGTATAATAATCGACTTAGCGATGAAATGTGATACTGGTTTTCAATTTTGTGTGTTTTCTAGTATTGTTTTTACGAGTATAAGGTCGACCTGCACATTTCACCATTTTAATACGTAAATTTGAAAAAAATCCCTCGAGAAACGCACTCTCCTAGTACTCAGCTACGTCTACAAGCGCTCGCGGCGGGTGCGTCGTTTTGTTCTCACCTTTGCCTACTGTTCCCACTTCGTTGTGCGCACTCTGTAGTTTTTAATACTCTAAGACTTCGAAATTGGTCCCATTTAAATTTTATCGAAATCAGCTAAGCCATTTTTGATAAATCAACAATAATGTGAAAAATGCTCCATCGATCCGTGCGAAATATTCGCGAATACTGTACACGGGTGAAGTCGGTCATGCTAATTTTTGCAAAAAATAATCTTGTAGCAATAAGTAACCGATCTACTTTATTTGAAAGAAAATATGAAGAGAAAGTTACCAAATAATGTAACTTTAACTTATAACCTTTAACTTATCCTTAGATAAACATTAAAATGTATTGTTTTTTTACGTTTTATTGATATTCAACCATACACAGCATAATTCTTCCCTATAGTCACAGTCTAGGTATTTTTTATTACAAAATCTACCGGCCAGTGCAGCCCGCGCGCAGAGTACACGATCGGTTCGTGAAGCGCGGGGTGGAAGTGAGGAAGACTTAAACGGGTGGGGGGTAACGAATGACCGTTCTATACGTAGTATTATTATATCTTCTTTGACTACGTACGTAATATAAGCTTAAACTACATTATCTACTACTACCTTCATAAAAAGCAATTGGACCATCCAACCTAAACATATACATAGGTCAATGAATGGAAATATAGGAATTTTAAAATTTAAAATAAAAATGTTTTCACTCAACCCTACCCAGCATGCTGGCAACATTAATTTGGAGCTGCAGCAGAATTTTGGGTTCCTTCTATTTTTTATGGAACCTCGCCTCGTCTAGTATATTTTTGTAAGTTAGCGCCAAGTTTTGAAGCGCTATCTTGTGGAAATACCATGTAAGCTCCTTAGTGTATGGAGAATCTACATATTTTGTTGTCATTTAAACTATCAACTACGAACTAAAAAGGAGGAGTTTCTATTCTAAAGAAATGTTTGTCCAAGACCTGCCCAGACTAGTCGCTAGCAACGAAAACAAGTACTTCATACAGTTGATAGTGTATTTTAATACATGGACAATATAAAACACAGAGACAAAGACAAGATGTAAGGATACTAGACTTACTACACTTAGGTTTATAATGTTAATAAAAAAAGTTCTTAATAGCACCGAGTTCCACATATATGTAGCACGGAGTATATGTAACGGGAGGGTGAGCTACTCACGGCGAGCGGACTTCAAAGAAGAGGCAGATGGAGGCCTCAGCAGAAGTAGGCGAAGATCCCCGCGCCACGGTTCAGGACGGACCGTGAAGATGTTTTTTTTTTAATTCCGTATTGGTTTGTGTTTGATTACATACTGCCTGAAGTTGAGCAGATACGCGATCTAGGGTGTAGCACGCTTATCTAGAAGATACCTATTTACTCGGGATTTGAAAACACCCACATCCCAGGCAAGGCCTTCCACATTTTGGCTGTTCGTATGAGGAATGAGGATTCGAAACGCTTTGTCCTAACGCGCAGAATGTTTTTTCACTATATAATATATATATATATGTAAGAGTCAAAGTTAAGAGTCGATGAGAGTTAAACTCCTAATAGTTCCAAGCTGTCAGTTACAGGAACGGAGACACCGCGGAAAGCGGGAGTCAATTGGAAGGGTATCTTTTTGGCCGGAAACAAACAGCTTTGAGTCTTCCTGGCATTAAACTTGACCAGGTTAGCATCACCCCAGACAGATACCGCCTCCAGACTCAAGTTGAGCCGTTCGACCATAGCCTCTCTGAGTGACTGGATCTGTGGCCCGCTGGTTCTTGCATCGGATGTGTAGCTCTCCACGACAGTACTATCGTCTGCGTAACCAAAGATCCCGGGCTTTAGCAGATCATTGATATGCAGTAGGAAGAGGGTCGCAGAGAGCACTGACCCCTGAGGAACACCGACATTGATAGCCATTTGGTCTGACGAGCAGCCTATATCTACCACCACTCGTATCGCCTGATTCCTCAAGAAATCTTATATCCATGCGCACGGTGCGACCAGTTATCTGTAAGCTGGTCAATTTAGAAAAATTCGGGAGCTTTATGCAGGTTTGCATTTTGCGTTATATTTAGAATTTAGAGGTCCTGAGGAGGCCAGAACTTCTCCATGAGAAGAAAAACAAAATTAATTAAAAGCAATCCATCTTCGACTAAAGATGACTCTTCAAGTGTATTTTAGTTTAATGGTGTCAAAAAGAAAAATTAGAATTACAAACTGAAATATCCTGATTTGTAATACGAATCTTGTACGAATGACGAGATTTTTATAGAAAACTTAGGAAAAGGTTAGTTTTCCTACTATAGTGTAGGTATATATTCATCTGTATATATTTTTAGGGTTCCATACCTCAAACGAAAAAAACGGAACCCTTATAGGATCACTTTGTTGTCCGTCTGTCCGTCTGTGTGTATGTCAAGACTCTTTATCTCGGGAACGCGTAAAGATATCGAGTTGAAATTTAAACTGTATACGTATATCTATGGTATCTTGCAGTTGTGTAAAAGAAAAACTTCTCAGTTATCATTTAAAAAGTTAGAGCCATTTATGTCGTAAAAAACCGCATATTTCGACACTCACAAAAATCAAAACCTACAGGGAACTTCCCGTTGACATAGAACTAAGAAATTTGGCAAGAAGCATTGTCTCAGAGTACACATATAGGAATAAATCTGAAAACTGTACATTTTTATTTTAATCACAAAAAAATAGGGCCTCAGAATTCACAAAATATGGGTTTAAAATTCAAAGTGAGTAAATCGTATCATGTAAGGTGCAGAGATTTTATTTAACAACTTACTTCCCAATTTTGTGAAATTTTCTGGATTTGTACGGAACCCTCAATGTGTGAGCCTGACTCACATTTGTCCGGTTTTTCATGACATTTTCACCAATTGTGAACCGAATCAAAAAAATTTTTTTAGTTCGAATAGATGTACCTACTCTTGAAGCGGTTCCATTTAAATTTTATCGAGATCGGGTGACCCGTTTTTGAAAAACCGGACAAGTGCGAGTCAGGCTCGCACATCGAGGGTTCCGTACAAACACATTGTTAAAATAATTAAAAACCTATTTTAGCATGTGCTGAAGAAGTTCTTTTACATGACACCTTACATGATACGATTTACTCACTTTGAATTTTGAACCCATATTTTGTGAATTTTGAGGCCCTAGTTTTTAGTGATGTCAATAAAAATGTACAGTTTTCGGATTTATTCCTATATGTGTACTCTAAGACAATGCTTCTCATTAAATTTCATAGTTGTATGTCAACGGAAAGTACCCTGTAGGTTTTGATTTTTGTGAGTGTAAAATATGCGGTTTTTTACGACATAAACGACTCTAACGTTTTTAAACGACAACTGAGAAGTATTACTTATACACAACAGCAAGAGTTTATCGATATGCGTATACAGTTTAAATTTCAATTCGATATCTTTACGCGTTCTCGAGATAAAGAGTCTTGACATACACACAGACGGACAGACGGACAACAAAGTGATCCTATAAGGGTTCCGTTTTTTCCTTTTGAGGTACGGAACCCTAAAAATCAACAATCATGTGAAAAATGTATACTATTCGGATTTTGTACACAATGGTAGACGGTTTTGTCATTTTTTGCAAAAAAATAATTAACAAGCTCCTCTCAACATCTCACTTAAAAATCTTTTATATTATATGTGATTTGGATTGATTTAGATTTTTAATTTTGTGTGTTTTTATGACTTTTTATTTTGTGTAGCTTATGGTTTATAATTTTACTAGCTTTAGCCAGCGGCTCCGCCCGAGTGGTATTTTCACTTATGTGAAAATACCACTTCCCACAGGAACTTTTCACTTTTTCGGGATAAAAAGTAGTGAACTGTATCCATGCCAAAAATCAAGTCAATCCGTTGATCCATTGCTGCGTGAAAGAGGAACAAACCAACAAACTTTACAGGTTTATAATATTAGTATAAATCTGTAAAGTATGCTAAGTATACAGGGTTATTTCTAATCAATTAGCATCTTTTTAGGGTCTTATTCTGTACATCAAAACTAACAACTTTTGTTCCGTGACTTTTGTCAAAGCTCAAAAAAAAATCAGCTGTACCATACATTTTGTCGAGGGTGAACGATATTTTTCTATCTGTTTTGAATAAATATTTAGTGTATTTCCGCTATCTTGTTGTAGGCACATAAGTTTAATGGCATTAAGAACATTTATATAAAAAAAAATACAAACTGATATTACAATAATTATAAATTTAAAAACTTGATTTTACAAAATAGATAAAATAATAATAAATAATCACTTATATTCACTACACTCTATTATATATTTTTTAAATACTATATTAATAATCCGTTAACAACAAATAAATATTATAAAAATCTTTGAAAATAATATGACAAAATATTGAAAACACTTCACTAATAAATAACACCCTTAATTACACTGCACTACATTCTGTTCGACACGTGTTTCGCCTCTCAACGATGCATCTTCAGGACGTGTTGACTCTTCGAGGTTGCTTCTTGCGAGCGACCTCGAAGAGTTTTTTTTTATACAAATGTCCTTAATGCCCTTAAACTTATTTGCCTACAACAAGATAGCGGAAATACACTAAATATTTATTCAAACATGGATTTGAAGATGAATTTCCGCAAAGTAACGCCTGATTCAATCAACGATATTTTTCTATGGAACAACAACTTTTTTTTAGAATTTATAAAAGTCGTAGAACAAAAGTTAGTTTTGATGTACAGAACAAGCTCTTCAAAGAGTGCTAATTGATTAGAAATAACCCTGTATAAGGCATATACCTACCTGCGTATGAAATAAAATAAACACCTAAAATAAATGAACTCTACCCATTTAATAATAAGCCGTGGTGGTCTAGTGGTAGTAACACCCGACCTGCAATCGTGAGGTCGTGGGTTCAAATCCCGATCCCGTACCAATGTGTTTCTTTGGAATTTATGTACGGAATTTCACATCATTGGCTTTTCGGTGAAGGAAAACATCGTGAGGCAACCTGCATACGTCCGTAGAAGAAATTCGATGGCGTATGTGAATCCACCAACCCGCACTGGGCCAGCGTGGTGGATATGGCCCAATCACCCTTCGTGATTAGGCCTACGTCCTGCAGTGGACTATTAAAAAGGCTGGTACAGTACCCATTTAATACGTCAAATTTCAGGTGTTACAAGTCCCAGGAAAATGAATTCGGAAATACATCATTCTCGAAAAAAAGAAACAATGTCTATGTCTCTGTAAGTATCAAACAATTAGGCCTGAAGGTATGACGCTGGTCCCCTGCAGGTGTGGACGGTCCTTAATATGGGACGCGGCTTGCGTCGATACTTTGGCGTTGTCACATCTTTCTAAGACTCAAATTAGGGCCGGAGTGGCGGCCAATTCGGCGGAGCAGCACAAGCGGCGCAAATATGCTAACCTCGGTAGTGGTTACATATTTAGGCCGTTTGGAGTTGAGACATTGGGTCCGTGGGGGTCGGGAGCTCATCTCGTTTTCAAAAGTCTTTCCGAGCGTCTGGTGGACGCGATGCGTGACCAAAATGCTGGTTAAAAAATTAATTCAGCGTTTTGTAAATTATGTAGTTTAAGCATGAATTATGTAGTTTAAGCATAAATTATGTAGTTTAAGCATAAGTAACTAGTATTGCATTTTGTTGCAGTTAATTAGGGACTAAAGGTATTATTTGGAACTGAGCTGTCAACTGCAACTGCCAAACAAACAAACAAACTGCATAGTACATCGTGACCGACCGACCGGGTTCCGTACCTCAAACAGAAAAAATGGAACCCTTACAGGATCACTTTGTTGTCCGTCTGTCCGTCTGTGTGTATGTCAAGACTCTTTATCTCGGGAACGCGTAAAGATATCGAGTTGAAATTTAAATATATATACGTATACGTATACAGACGCATATCTACGGTCTGTTGCAGTCGTGTAATAGAAAAACTTCTAAGTTATCGTTTAAAAAAGTTAGAGCCGTTTATGTCGTAACAAACCGCATATTTCGACACTCACAAAAATCTAAACCTACAGGGTACTTCCTGTTGACATAGAACCATGAAATTTGGCGAGAAGCATTGTGTCAGAGTATACATAGGAATAAATCTGAAACCTATACATTTTTTTTAAAATCATAAAAAAATAGGGCCTCAAAATTCAAAGTGAGTAAATCGTATCATGTAAGGTATCACATAACAGAACTTCACACATGCTAAAACAGGTTTTTAATTATTTTAACGATGTGTAATTTTTGATATATGACGAGAAAAGAGAATAAAAAATAACGTTTTTGTCGATGGTTATTGTGTAGAGATTTTAACAACTTACTTCCCAATTTTGTGAAATTTTCTGGATTTGTACGGAACCCTCGGTGTGCGAGCCTGGCTCGCACTTGTCCGGTTTTTTTTAAGTGAAATCTTCTTTAGCGGGATTGTGCAATTTTCGGGATGGTTAAAAAATGTTAAGCTCGCGTCAGGACACGTGACCTGATCGAAAATTCTTAAGACTCCTCTCTTTCCACGACGCGGCGAAAATGTATGCCTGCTCTCGCTGTTTCGTTTCGCGCGGCGCAGGGCGCTTGCGCAAGTAAGCGTGTATAAATAAATAGTATTTAATATGTTCAAGTTTTCACTTCTGCCGGCGCTTCTGAAATGCAACGCATTGCTTTTTTGCCACAGCTGCACTAATCGTTTGTATCAGCCGCTGCACGTGCTGTCATCAGTTGCAGTCTGCAGCTCAGTTCCAAATGGTTAAGTAGAAATCCATCAATCAGAAAGAAGGCCACTTCTGAACATAGGCCTCCCTTATGGATCTCCAATAAGACAGGTTGGGAGGCTTGTATCCAGTGCTACACTGAGGTCATAATGAGGTCATTTGTCCATCTTCAATAGATTATACCATTATAAGGTAGTTCTGATTGTCTAATTAACCTTATTAATCAGAAAGAATAGAATATGTAATAGAATCATAGGAATATGTTCATCAGTGGGCTATTGAAGGTTGATGGCGAATGGCAATAGTTATTTGTAAAAGTACCTTTACAATAAATTCTCTTCAAATATCTTATTGCGACTTTTAGGTTTGTTACAAAAAAAATCTTGAAGTATTATTAAATATTATCTAGATTTTCTAGTTTTTTTTTAAAACTCAATAATTTAATATCAACTTTAAAAATATATTTCAGCACAACAGCATAACCGTGACTAAAGCAAAAAATTGGGAATTCGTTTGTATATTTTATACTGAAATAATATGTGAATCTTTTAAAAATAATATATGTTATGGAAAGTGGAGATGGAACGAAGACAAGGGAATAAAATGCACTAGTACAATACGTGCTGAAGATGGTAAGCACACTTAAGATAATATCTATCTCTATTTTTCTTACATCTAATTTAAAATTAATCGTGGTTGTTATTTTCCTTAAAACTCGAGAGCTACTGAACCGATTTGACTAATTTTGATTTTGAAATAGCTGTGAAAGCTTATAATTTATTATATCGGTTTTAAAAAAATATGTATAAGTAACTCAAAAAGCTATAATTTCACAGAGCTTTGTGTAACTTCAAACATACAATATAATTAACTATGTCAAATAGTAATTCTGATTCAGCCTTCATGGGTAGGCATAGGTCCTGCAGTGGACTATTAAAAAGGCTAATACAGTACAGTACAGTACTTCTGATTGTGACAAAGTGTATGAATCTTAAATTCTTCTTTTTAAACTTTCGCGATTTGAACACATGTTTATTTTTATTATAGACTAATCGCGCACTAAAATGTATCCCGTAATTTTAGTGCGCGATTAGTTCCGTAGTATAAAATAGTAATGATTCTTTAATTTATTTTATAAAACCTATTCAACAATATCCCTTACAAGTTATCCTACCTATATAAAACTAACTAATTTTAGAAGTTTAAAACAGTCTTTTACTTTGTAAAAAATACTTCACCAGCATTTTATATGTATCCCATACATGTAAATGCTGGTGAAATTCTAATACACTTAAATACACAATTTTTAAGCAATGCAAAATATATTAATTGTTTCAGTTGTAATCCCGAGCGGTTATTTGATAGCCGGCACCACTAATTTTACATCAAGTAGTGAAGAAAATATTTACAAGTATTATGATGGAGAGAACATTAATTTCACTTGCTCTAAAACGACTGGAAGGACTGTTGGTCTGTTATACGTTGGAAATGGTAAATAATATTATATTTCATTAGTATACATTTAAAAGAAACTATTAAAAAGTTAGAAAAAATATATGTACGAGGCTGGGCTCCAAGACGACCAAGCGGAATGGGAAGCGGTATTGTTTGGTTATTTAGCTAAAATTCCGGTATGATGCTTACCATATACCGTACCTAAATATTGTTTTTTACTCTGTAAAATATTTTTTCATACGAAATGTTCTTGCCTTTATGAATTAAGTCATCGGTGGCGCTATACTCCATCGAAATTATAATCGACCGAATTAGTGTAATAGATAAAGATGACTAGAATTTCATCGGGTTTGCTTATTTGTACTAGTATTTGTCCGAACAGTAGATCTCGGACACATTTCTTTGACAGAATCTTAAAAAAGCCTATATTAATATCTCGACTCATTCACTCACGATTTAGTCTCATACTCGCAAGTTTAATTAGGGTTCGGATGTTAAATATTATCGAAATCGCTGACAAAATAGGGCAACATCAAATTTTTGTTCCCTTTTTGAATACTTTCCTTATGAAAAATCGCCAACAAGAAAAAAAAAGTTCGTCGAGGTTCGTTTAAAAATGCGACCTGTACACGAAAACCGTCCTCGGTACAGACATAAGCAAAGTCACAGTGATTTACAACTTATTCATTATTAACACTAGAGTACACGCGCACACTTTTTTACACCGAGGGTTCCAGATCCAAATCCAGAAAATTTCACTAAATTGGGAAGTAAGTTGTTTGTTAGAATATCTCTATACTAGAACCATCGACAAAAAAGTTTTTTTTCTCACATTGTTAAAATAATTAATAACCTGTTTTAGCATTTGCTAATGAAGTTCTTTTATATGATACCTTACATGATACGATTTATTCACTTTGAATTTTAAACCCATAATTTGTGAATTTTGAGGCCCTTTTTTTGTGATGTAAATAAAAATGTACAGTTTTCAGATTTATTCCTATATGTGTACTCTGACACAATGCTTTTCACCAAATTTCATAATTCTATGTCAACGAGAAGTACCCTGTAGGTTTTGATTTTTGTGAGTGTCGAAATATGCGGTTTTTACGACATAAACGGCTCTAACTTTTTTAAACGATAATTGAATAGTTTTTCTTTAACACAACTACAAGAGACCATAGATATACGTATACAGTTTAAATTTCAACTCAATATCTTTACGCGCTCACGAGATAAAGAGACTTGACATTCATACAGATAGACAGACGGACAGACGAACAACAAAGTAATCCTATAAGGGTTCCATTTTTTCCGTTTGAGGTACGGAACCCTAAAAACAAAATTCAAATCCAATACACCTAATAAACCTTCTATATACAATCAAACAATGTTAAATATCATAGATAAACCTAACAAACTAAAAAAGAATAAAAAATAATGCTAGGCTAATTTTGGTACATCAATACACGCGCGGACTATAGTAGTCCACCGCCGTAGTAGTAGTATAGGTAGGCCCGCGACTTTAAGGCCAAATTGCACAAATACTCGCATACGTCGTGTGAGTTACTTATATGTTGACATATTTGAAGCAGGAGGCTTTCTTGGATTTTTTCTCTTTAACCCGTAAAACTGAAAAAATATAGCCAATAATATGACTCCGGTCTACTATAGTAAATCATGCATATACTCTAGTGTTAATATGATTTCATTTATATTTAAGAAACCTTAGGGAGTTGGGACTTAAGTCTCATTGCACGGCAATGGGGACTTATTTTCTACAGGACGGCCGAGTGTAACAGCTAAATTATCTTAATTACTTTAATTTTTGATATTTTACAGGTATTCAGAACAAGAGTAATACACAGACGGATTCTACGAGTTTTTATATGACAATGGGACCTGAAAATGATAATACGACTCTAATCTGTTTTATAATTGGAGATAAAAAAACCAAGCAAGTCGTCACATTGAAACTTATTCTGGATGAGAATAAACTAGGCTAGTATTTATACTTTTATAAGTATCTTACTAGGTTTTTTGCAGATTCAGCCGCATGCTATTTTTTTTTGTTTACGAGTAGTTTGTATATTGTATGTTATTCGATTTTTTTTGTCAATTACGAACCTATTTTGATGATTATTATTTTGTTTGGTGAATCATATCTACTGTAAATGTGGTCTCATTATAATAGGCTATTTGACAGTATTGAAAATATACTATTGATTGTGGTAATCCTTACAGATATAAACTAAAACAAGAATAAACTAAAATATGTATACTTTTTGCAAATAACACAAAATTAAGTACGATACTTTTTTGATATTTTATCTGTGACGAAAACGCTCTAAGTCAAGTGGCAACTCTGGTGGCATCACATGCTAGTAAACGAGAATTTCTCAATTGACTGTTGTTTGTGCAATTTGTTTTGTGTTTTCGGAGCAATATTATTGGATCTGTAAGTTACTTTTAAAGTATTTTTTGACAATTTTTAGATGTAAACTAGCGTATTCACTAGTTTTAACTAACATTATTTACTAGTGTGTGACGTCACAGACCAGCGCCATTACAGAATGTCGGTTTGGCGGGATCTTGAATATCTATTCTTTAACACTTGATTTTCATCGTTAATACATAGGATCTCTCGGAAATATAAATGTAGTGTGCTTATTATGCACTAACAAATAATTTAAAACGATTTCCAAAAACTAGTCAAATAGCCTATTGTATGTTTTCAAATATCAAAAAATATGCAAAAATTCTACATACATCACTGAAACATCCATTCATGTGAACTATTCAGTAAAGTAAAGTAAATTTTTATTGCTTTAAACTGTGTCATTACAAAGATGTTACAAGTACATTATTGGTTTCAACAGTTTGTCCTAGCGGACATGCAATACCTATGCAATATGGTAGCCATCCTAAGACAGACTAGAGACGTAATAGATGGGTTCCATAAGCATCACTTACATTTATAATATAGAATGATAAGGTATAATAAGAATAATTAAGAATAATAATAATGAGCTATTTACATCAAATTTTTGTTGTTTATAAAATTCGTTTCTGTAGATATATGTATGTTTGAGATCAACCATTAATAAATTATACAATTTATAACAATAATACCTATCTAATATTCGCTTTATCTTATGTTTATAATATGTTATTCTAAAAAACTGAGATCATCCATGAATAAATAAAAAATTGTTATGGCACAAAGTTATTTTTTATAATATAAAATAATATGGGCCCGATCCGTGAGTACATGCGTAAAATTCGTTCATGTCATAAAATGATTTTTCAATGAGCCATTTCTTCAGAGAATTTTTAAATCTTTTTCCATCTAATGACTTTTTTCAAATTCTGTACCTACACAGTTTTTGGAAAAATAATTATTGGTTTTTGTGCTATATCATGGCAACCTTTTTTTTCCTGGATAAAAGCAGTTAATCATATTGAAGATATATTTTGTCTTTTATTCAGAATATACATTCACATTCACAGTCACATTACAATCTGAAATGAAATATTATATCAAACAATAATATTTTTTATATTATATCCATGCAAAGAATCAAGTCTATCTTTCTCACTCTTGCTGAGTGAAAGAGTAACAAACAAGATTTAGTCATGTTCCAGGTTTTTGGATAATCGTGCTGGGTGTAGTTTTGATCGTTCTTCTACTGCCTTGTGGCCTGTGGATACTAAAGAAGAAGCGGTTGCGAAAAAATGTAAGTAGAACTTTTTTTCCCGATCTTTTTTTTCCATGATACAGTAAGATGACTAATTTCTATTTTTTTTTTGCTGAAGATTCTATATTTTTTTTGTCTACCAAGTATCAAATGTGATATTTTATTGTTTATTTTATAAAAACAGAGAATGTATTGTATAACTTAAAAACATCATATCATAAAACTAAAGGACATGTCCACAAAATGTATGGAAGCTGGTATAAAAATAATCAAAAGTTCTAACCACAACACTCGTTACATTTCGAGAAAGTTAATGTTTTTCTGAGTCTATTACAACAGTTAAAACCGTTTTTCTTTTAAATTGATTTTGAATTTATTAGGATAAATAAATATATTTGGCTCAATAGGTAGTTTATCTCTAGCAACCCTGATTAAGTAACCTCCAAGTTGTTAAATAAAAGCATTTTTACTAATTAGACACACTTTTAAAGTGTTTTTGTCACATTGTACCTACTAACTGGTCACACTGGTAGGTTATAATTTTGAATTTTAACAAATTAAGTGATATATGTAAAAGAATCAGCTACGAATGCAAGTAAAATAACGATAGAAGCACTTTATCATTGCTAAACTAGAAAAGTATTGTTATTTTTCATACAATTTATTTTTCACATAAAAAATGGAGGGTTGAAAAAATCTAAATTAAATATTTTTAGGAAGCCCATCAAACAAGCTTTCAAATGATGGCTTATCATCTTGGTTCGATTTTTCTCTGAACAATATTTATACCACTTGTGGACGTCACCTTTACATTTAAAAATGTAATAATGTAATTCGATTTAATTTGGTTCTGGTAACCTAACATAACCTTGACCTAATCGAACCATGATACAGTTAGACGATTAACATAGCCGAATCTAACTGTATCATGGGATACAGTTAGATGATTCATTACTAATTTGGTTTGTGCTATAATTTGCTTTGTTGACTGATACCCATATACCCCGTTGATCGTCTTGGTCAGAGCGAAATCCAAATATTTTTGGGTTTTGTGACATTTACAGATAAATTAATAATTTTAAGAGACATTTACGAGTCACATACTCTTAAAAGCCAAATAAATAGTCAGTTTACGCACGAAAGTGCATCAACTGATTTACTCCTTAATTTTTAGTTTGTGGACTCTAATGCATAAACAGGCTATTATTTTGGGTTCTAGGTGTAGATACCTCGTTAAACTACCTATTCATGGCCGCTAAATAAGTTTTTGGTTCAACTCGCAACTCAGTGAATCAACCTTAACTTTTATTCTTACGACAGAGCGGAAATACACTAAATATTTATTCAAGACAAGGATGTACAATACTAATAATACTATCAAAAATGCATGATTATCAAATGAATTTGTGTTTCAGGATTTGCCTGTAGTGCATTATGAAAATTTATCCAGCTTCTCAACAACACCTAATTTAATACCTGATGACGCCACATATACAGAACCCTATAAATTCAATGATGCACAAAGCGAAGCATCAGAAAACACCACGAAAGAACATCACACATACGTCAATAGTCAAGAACTTAAGGATGAATTAATATATGCATCAGTTCAAGATGGTGCATCAAACCACATAACAATACAAAAAAATGAGAAAGAAAATGCGACAAGACTCAATAGCAAGTCAGTAAATCTAAAAAAACATGATAAAGAAGCAGACACCACTGTAAAAATTTCTAAAGACATTTTTGAAAATGTTAAGAATCAAAAACCGAAGCTTGAGCAAATGAATGTAGTAGAACAGAGTATTGAAATAAATGACATAAAAGTAAAAGTAATTTCCGCTAAAGCCCAAAAGCCAAAAATCAAAACTAAGAAACCAAAACTTTTGTCAGTCAAAAGTTATGAACCAAAACCAAAAGTTATAGAACCAAATTTCGCATCAGTGAAAACTAAAAGTCTAAACTTTGCTACAATTAACAATAGTGATATACATTTAAAACTAGTAAAGAATACCAACTATAAAGATAATAAATTACAAGACAATACAGCTGTAAAACAACCGGAACTTACGTGTGTCAATGAAAATACTTTGAAAAATAATAACGTCAAGAAATTAAAAGTTAAAATCAGACAGGATAAAAAAATAGTACGAGACGAAGGAAACACAAAAGAACCAAGTAAAATACCAGAAAGTGGTAAAAAAAGCAAAAAATATAGCAGAGAAAACAAAGAAGATTCTAGTAATTTAAATAGTATAGCATTCAATATAGAAAGAGAAGAAGAAAGGTTAGGTATAACTTATGCTGAGTTGGCCCATGGCAACCTTAAAGAATGCAATTTTGTTGTAGTGTCTAAACTGCCTGAATATAGTAAAGTGAAGGCTAAAAAGCATGACTATGAAAATGTAAAAGCCAATACCGATATAGAACCAGCCTATTGTGAAATAATTAATCAGTAAACGTAGAATTATACTCCATAAAATTTAACATGATCTCTGCGACAGCTGTCAGAAAAATCACGCCCATGAAGTTCTGAATTTCTTAAAAGTACAGACAGTACCTGTCAATGTCATACTTTATGGGCATGCCGATTAGTGATGGGCGACGAATGATCGTGACCACAGAGTTTTAGACAGAGTTTTATTTAAAATATCGATAGTTTATCTGACGATATTTTAAATAAAACTTAATTTATCATTAATTTTATAGTATATTTTATGTGTTGTTATATTTATTTTTAGGTATTTTAAGTATGTATATCAATATTATTAGTATGTATGTTTATGTTGTATAATCTAAATTATATTTTTAACTAATGCGCACCCCGTCCATTATTTATACGCTTTCTGTCCTCTCCATCATAAGGTTGCCTGGCAGAGATCGCTATCAGCGATAAGGCCGCCCATTGTTACACTGTTTATGTATCTTTGTTTCTTCTTTTTGTTTATTTCTTGGTATGCAATAAAGAGTTAATCTATCTATCTATATTTTAATATCATAACATTTTTTACATGTGTAATTAAATGAAACCCAATAATATATTACTTTAGCATCGATAATAGTGAACAATGTCGATTAACAATGTCTCCAAAACATTATTTACATGTGTACATACTTGATCTTAAATAATAGTAATTAAATAAAATCCAATTTCTCACCTTCAACTACTCATTCGATTTCATTACAACATTGCTTGAAAATCGATTTTTTCCACCACTATCTCAACTCTAACAATGTCAGTATTCTATGTCAATGTCACTGTCGCAGAGATCAAGTTTAATTTTATAGAGTATAGGACTAGAAAATTTTTTCTAAAGCAACTTGAGAAACGCATGAATCATCTTTTATCTCTGACATTATAGCCCGGGAGGTAAGCGCAAAAAATGCAGGAACTTTCTAAAAGCTGATATTTTGGTATTACGTTATCATGGTGGTGGACAACAATATCTCGGTATCAGGTATCTGGGTTCCTTAGCGGTTGGATAACCAAAATGTACGAGAACTACTTACCTATTTAAGATATCGACCCCTTTATGATGAAACGTAGTGAAAACAAAAGGCCGATTTTCAGTACGTACCTAAATGCAGTACACATTTATGACTAAAATCATATTACTCAAATATTTTCTATAAAATAAAAGTTATAAGTATTGTACTTTTTCTGACATACACTAATGAAATTATTAAACTAGACAGAAACATCGAACCTAGTAATAAAAAATATGCCATTTTCTACATGATTTTTTTTTATGAATTGGTCATTAGGATATTTAAAAAAAACCGGACAAGTGCGAGTCAGGCTCGCACACCGAGGGTTCCGTACAAATCCAGAAAATTTCTCAAAATTGGGAAGTAAGTTGTTAAAATCTATCTAATCACCTCACATGATACGATTTACATACTTTGAATTTTGAACCCATATTTTATAAATTTTGAGGCCTTATTTTTTGTGATTTAAATAAAAATGTACAGTTTTCAGATTTATTCCTATATGTGTACTCTGAGACAATGGTTTTTGCCAAATTTCATAGTTCAATGTCAACGGGATGTACCCTGTAGGTTTTGATTTTTGTGAGTGTCGAAATTTGCGGTTTTTTACGACATAAACGGCTCTAACTTTTTTATACGATAACTGAGATTTTTTCCTTTACACAACTGCAAGAGATCATAGGTATACAGTTTAAATTTCAACTCGATATCTTTACGCGTTCCCGAGAAGATAACGAGTCTTGACATACACACAGACGGACAGACGGACAACAAAGTGATCCTATAAGGGTTCCGTTTTTTCCTTTTGAGGTACGGAACCCCAAAAAGATAACTGGGCTTAGAAAGAATCAACGTGTTACACTGTATCAGCCTTTTTATTAGTCCATTATTATATTTAGATTATGTTTGTAAAATATCCTTATCTTGAATTCCTTACTATCAATATTATAAATCTGCAAAAGTATTTGTTAGTTAGTTCCTTTTTGACGCAGAAAAGAAACGGACCAACGTATTGGCTTCATTTTTGGAATGGAACATATTTTAAACGACGGAAAATCACATAGGTTACATTTATCCCAGAATAATAATGTGCTCCGATAGGATAGCACAAAAATTAAAATACCTCACGGGTGATGCCTTGGGCAAAAGCTAGTAATCGATATTTGATAGAAAAATTCGTCTTATCTGGTTTTCATATGGGTGAAGATAGATCTTCTACGTCTCCTATACTATAAAAATCCTTTCGTCCGTTTGACTGCTTGACCTATTTTCATGAAACTTTTTGTGTATATTTTGTAAGTCTGAAAATGGGTAGTAAAAAATGGAAAAAATAAATTAATAAAAATTAATAAAAACTATTGTGCCAAAAATATTTTTTTTATTTACAAAACCAAATCAAAATGCCGTTCCATTTTTCCTTTAAAAAGTGCTCCGAAACAATTTTATTGTAAAACTTTCGCATTTCAAAATTTTTACATCGACGCTAATTCCGTGTCCAAATATAAAATTTTGAAACCAATTAAAGCGTCTAATTTAAAAATTACCATATTTCATTGCGTGACAAAAATTCATACTTCCGTAGCATTCCCCCGTAAACAAAACATTAAACTCTTTTATCCAAAAATATAAAAATTTGGAGACAGCATTAATTTTAAGCCGAAGCAACGTTTCAAAAAAAGCTCTATTCTCGCTCTAAAACTTTTGAAAACAAAATCAGGGTTACACTTAGGTACAACTCGCTTGCAAAATATTCTTAAGTTTTTGCCAAAATATTCCAAATTGCAACACTTGTTAATAAATGCAAACCGATCTATTGCAACAAAAACACTATCTCAAACCCAATTTAACAAAAAAAAAATATTGAAACATTATACTTGCTACAAATCACAAGTTCGAAATCAGAAAAGATATTCGTCTACCCCAATGTCACGGTAATGGTATTTAACAGTATTGCGAGTCGGCCTTAAAATAAAAATCTACAGCCCCGCGTGGCCACGCACTACGTATCACGCGTTAGGGCTGCCCGCCTGGGGTAAATCGCACGCACTGATTACGAACCACGCGTTCGTTCGTCACTACGGCGCATCTGCGACTGTTGATATACCGAGTGTGTACCGAACTCCGAAAGGCGCGTAAGTCTGATTCGCGTTTGTAGGAGATGGAATACTGTTAGTTACCATTACCATGCCATAGTTATCTATCTAATCGTCACGCAATGAAATTGGAATCAAAGTTTAATACAGGCACGGATTGCACGGGTCACACGGATTGCACGGATTGCAAGGATCGCACGGGTTGCACGGCGGTGGTGGTGGCGGGCACGGGCACGGGCACGGTGGCGGGCACGGACACGGCGGCGGGCACTGGCAGGGGGTGTAGACTGTCGCTGGGCCGGAGCAGGGCGGGGCGGGACGGTTGAGGCAGATGGAAGGGGGGCAGATGGTGGGTTGTCCGACGTCGCCGAAGCAAACAGTGGAGCCGTCGCAAGTGCGGTAGCAGCGCCATGGTGCTGCCGCTGCTGTGCTGATCAGAGCTGGGTGTAGGATAAAGATGGGTCAAATTTAAAGTGAGAATGATAAAATATAAACCGTCTTACCACAAAAGTTTTACGCACGCTTTAGACAATGTTTAACACATGCTGTTTTTAAACTTTCGCGATTTGAACACATTATTATTATATACTAATGTTTAACAGTACAAATTTCACGGTTAAACAGAGTTTAACGCGTGCATTAATCTTTTGTGGTAAGGCGGAAAATGTTTTAAGTAAACCCAATGATATTAAATAGTTTATGTTAATTATCTATCAAATTAATTAATTAACATTTGAATTAATTTTATTTGGACCTTCAAAGATCTGTGGATGATCTAATTGCTTTTTATATAGTAGTAGTTTATGTAGTTTTAGACTATGTAAGTAGTATTGTATTTTGATGTACTGTACTTTACTATACTGTACTGTATTGTACCAGCCTTTTTATTAGTCCACTGCAGGACGTAGGCCTACTCACGAAGGGTGATTGGGCCATATCCACCACGCTGGCCCAGTGCGGGTGCGGGACGTATGCAGGTTGCCTCACGATGTTTTCCTTCACCGAAAGGCCAGTGGTGTGAAATTCCGTACATATATTCAAAGAAAATCATTGGTACAGGACCGGGGTTTGAACCCACGACCTCACGATTGTAAGGTGGGTGTCATTACCACTAGACCACCATGGATTCACTAGACCATGTATTTTGATGTAGTTAATAAAAAGCCTCGCTATATAAAACAAAACAACTAATACAAATACACGTGTCAAACTAATGATTTGTACAGGTTCATGAGGGAGGCTAAAAAATCTAAAAACACATATTTTACCTACTTTTCTAGCATTTTTTTAGGCTGAAAGCTGTTTTTTTTGCTCCCAACCTAATTTGACTGCCTCGATGGCTCAGTGGTTCGTGACCCTAACTTCTGGATCAAAGAGGCGGTTCGATCCCCACCCAGGGCAAATATTTATGTGATGAACATAAGTGTTTGCTCTGTGTCTGGGTGTTATTTAGTTACTAATTATATAGTATGTATTTAAAAATATGTATATGTAGTATATCAGTCTCTGGCAGCCATATCACAAGCTTTACTTAGTTTGGGGTCAGAGACCGTGTGTATCTTACACACGGTCCCTAATATTTATTATTATTATACACATATTAATTTATTATCTTAAATTTAAGTTTTTTACAATATTTATATAAAAGAACAAAATACTATACAAAACCTAAACCTAGAGTGCCGCCGGCAGCGGAGCGGGGCCCAAGCTACCGGTGGTTGGGTCTACAGAGAGAGGAACCTTCTGACAATGCTCGCCGTGTCCAGGACGACCGCCTTCTGTATCTGACCCTTGACCCAACCGTCTAGCGAGAGCCTCTTAAGGTGGTGGTCGCAAGACTCTTCGCTATTAAGCCGTTTACCGAAACGACTATCGGGACAATGATCGTCGCGTCCACATCCCACATGGCGGTAACCTCGTGAGCCAAGTCAAGGTACTTGCTGAGCTTGTCCTTCTCGGCCTTCACGAGGTTCTCGTCATAAGGGATGGTGACTATTATTATTATTAATTGGGGTCATGTAAACTGAAATATATAGTGGTCTTATATACATAGGTTATTCAATATATAGGTTACATTCAGTGATATTTTTACTATTGTATGTTTCAAAATAAGCATAAAATATGCTAATACATCTTAAACCAAAAGTAAGCAACAATCTGATAATTACCTATGTATGTATGTATAACACTGAATTAATTGTTTATGAATTTACTACTACTACTAGGTATAAGTACATAATAATTAAAAGTGTAGTTTTCGCCCAAACAAAAGTTCCAATTTGTATACTCATTTCATCGTAACCTAATACGCTTAATTCATTAAATTAATCTTATGTTCCGTCCCTCCCACACAAAATTGTCTAAAACTTCTCGACAGTTAAATGGCAGCTTCTAACTTGCAAGTCTGAACGCCTACGGTCTCGGCGGTCTCACTGACGGCTGAGTGACTTCTGCCTATTTACTAAAAGCAGATTTACACCTACCAAGTAAAGTGGCAAGACAGTGCTCTGAGCCAAGCGTTCGCTGTCAAGCCCGATTACACCTGCCGAGTAGAGTAACAAGACAGTGCTCTTAGCCGAGAGCTTGCTGTCAAGCCCGATTACGCCTACTGAGTAGAGTGGCAAGACAGTGCTCTCGACCGAGCGCGCGCTGTCAAGCCCGATTACACCTGCCGAGTAGAGTAACAAGACAGTGCTCTTAGCCGAGCGCTCGCTGTCGAGCCCGGTTACACCTGTCGAGTAGAGTAACAAGACAGTGCTATAAGCCAAGCGCTCACTGTCAAACCCGATTACACCTGCCGAGTAGAGTAACAAGACAGTGCTATTAGCCAAGCGCTCACTGTTAAGCCCGATTACACTTGCCGAGTAGAGTAACAAGACAGTGCCCTTAGCCGAGCGCTCGCTGTGTAAACACAGGCGATTGCTCGGCTTGGTAACGGGTCGAGACAGTTACTCGGACCCCGTTCTACTTAAAGCTCGATTACACCTACCGAGTAGAGTAACAAGAGGGTGCCCTTAGCCGACCGGTCGCTGTGTAAGCACAGGCGATTGCTCGGCCTGGTAACGGGTCGAGACAGTTACTCGAACCCCGTTCTACTTAAAGCCTGATTGCACCTACCGAGTAGAACGGCAAGACACAATGCTCTTAGCCGAGTGCTCGCGGCGTAAGCACAGGTGAATGTTGGGCTGAGCGTTCGGTCTAGTAACGGCCCGAGACAGTTATTAGGTTCCTGTTCTACTAAAAGTCTGATTACACCTACCGAGCAGAGTGGCAAGACAGTGCCCTTAGCCGAGCGCTCGCTGTGTAAACACAAGCGAATGCTCGGCCGAGCACTCGGCCTAGTATAGCCAGGCCAAGACAGTCACCCCGTTCTACTTACTAGGCCAAGTCCCCCCGCTTCTGCGCGCTGTCTCGTTCGCTCACTCGGTGCATATGAACACGCGTACTCAACGACCAGACGACCACTCACTACACGGTACATGCTTTTCGCAGCGAATGTTTGCTCGAGTGGTTTATAGCTTAACTGACTGTCCCGTCGCGACTTCAATGATTTAAACAAACACTCTGCCGTATCACTGTCTCGGTCCAGTGACTTTTTACTGTCTCGCCACTCTACTAGGTGAGTGTAATCAGGCAACGATATTTCATAGAGGCAAAGCTCGCATAGTTTTAATTACAAATATCTGGGAAAATGAGCTCAAAGTCATCTAGTGTTTTATGCCATTTTCAGGCGTTCAGACGGACAAAAAGCTATTAAAATAGCCTTTCATTAATGCGTTGTTTTAGCAAAATGTCATGAAAACTGGCCGTTACATACCACAACCTTTGAAAACGGAAAAGAGAGCACTTTCGCTCACAAAACGCGAAGCCTCGAAAACTATTATAAAATTGAGTACATTGTAGCCTTCAAGAGAGTGCGTCTGATTTCTAACATGCTCGATTACGTAAGTATATGCCGAATTATACAAGTCGGCGGTTGTGAAGTTAGCTACAAGCTGCGCAATATCCAATCCTGATTGAAGCTCACATAAAGCTGCGCGTTGATTATATTACGCAGCTAACTCCGCATCCGCCGACTTCTATGATTTGTCCTATACGTATATGACAAATGTACGGCCCAATTTCGTAAAAGGAGAAATCGACAGACACGTTACTTTACATCAATGACGTTTTCCGAAGGAACCTTTTTCGAAATAGACGTACCTATTGTAAAATAAGACCGCTTTGCTTTCAGAATCAGAAATAGTTTATTGCTTAAAACTGGTACGAAGATCTTTTAAATAATACTAGTTTTTACCCGCGGCTTCGCCAGCATGATATTTAGATTTTTGTGCTATACCATGGGAACTATTTATTTATCCGGGATAAAAATTAGACTATGTCACGTCCCGTCTTTCAAACTCGAGGCCCTACCTTACCATCCTACTATTATTATAAACGTGAAAGTTTGTGGGGATAGATGGATGGATGTTTGTTACTCTTTCACGCAAAAACTACTGAACGGATTGAGATAAAACTTTACAATAATATAGATTATGTATCAGAATAACACATAGGCTATAAATTATAATGATATATTGCGTATGCGGGCGAAGCCGCGGGTAAAACCTAGTCCTTAAAGGAAGTGCAAAATCCAAAAAATAAAACATTAAACGATTTGACGATTGTTCGATTCGACAGTTGATTTTTTTGATATTTCTTGAAGCGCACTCTAGAAAAGCTTCTCAGAGTTCTCAGATCTTACTTAACACTTATCGTTATATTATGAAAAAATTAAGCAATATCATTATAATTTATAGCCTATGTGTTATTCTAATATAGAAGCTATATTATTGCAAAGTTTAATTTCAATCCGTTCCGTAGTTTTTACGTGAAAGAGTAACAAAAATCCATCCATCCATCCATGCATCCATCCTCACAAACTCACAAACTTTCGCGTTTATAATATTAGTAGGATATTATTGCAAAGTTTCATTTCAATCCGTTCAGTAGTTTTTGCGTGAAAGAGCAACAAACATCCATCCATCCTCAGAAACTCACAAACTTTCGCGTTTATAATATTAGTAGGATTCTTATAGTATCACATTTTACCCTCTTCGGGCGTTATATTGCTTTGGCGATAATTTGCGAAAGAAAACGAAATGCCTTCATTTCGTGAGACATTTTGCGATAGTAACGTTTTGGTAAACATTTTGACATGGGGGAGAGGCTCGAAAAAACGACCTTCACCCATCTGATAACTAGATGAGACACACTTTTTGTGAAATGTTATTTACATATCTGTATGTTTACATAGGCCTGTAATAGCTTGCCTTTAAAAAAATCTTCATTACATAATTTAAATATAATAAAAAACTGCCATTTCTATATGCCAGCTATCATCTAAGGCGTGCTGTTTTTAAACTTTCGCGATTTGAACACATAATTATTATATACTATGGGGTTTATCGCGCACTAAAATTACTCATCCCGACGTTTCGGCCGAGTTGCATCGACCGTGGTCACGGGTAGACTGGAATGTAGAACAGCTGGTACCGCCAATTCAATTAGAACTTGAAAAATTGTCATTACGACACACAACACTGACGGTATCTAACAATGTCCTTCTACCTACACTACGCGATTTGCATTTGTTGACAACAGGATTCCACGACGCCGATAACTTAAATCCATCCTCCCGGTTGAAATTATTATGTTTTTTGATTTCCACCGCTTCACGAACTATTCTTGAAAAATAGTGTCGATCCGTGGTACTTATTTATCTCGTAATTTTAGTGCGCGATAAGTCCCGTAGTATATAATAATTATCTAAGGCGTGTTTATAAATAAATAATAAGATAGAAAAAATACGTCTCACCTGGTTATCACGTGGGTGAAAGTCGTTCTTCAGCGGCTCTTAGGCCATTTTTGATAAATCACCAATTATATGAAAAATGCTACATTGATCCGTGCGAAATATTCGCGAATTCTGTACACGGGTGAAGTCGGTCATGCTAATTTTTGCAAACAATAATATTGTTAAATAAATAAGATTTTTTTAAATCGGATTACAGTTGTCGTAAAATACGTACAGACGAAAACAAAACCCTCCTTTTTGGAAATCGGTAAAAAATAGTGATCTTACCAAGTACTAAAAGTGCGTGTAGACCCATGTTTCGCCGAGTGTGCGACGGTCAAAGTCACGCGCGGCTTATATAGCTGCCAATGTCATGGCATATCCTCTATCTGTGTTTTATCCATGGTTGGCAGACGATATCAATACGAGACTAATTTACTACGTAAGTACAATATGTCGTTTAGGAATTAGCTGGGACTTTCCAGAGTTTAGTTACTACCCGCCTTACAATCGTGAGGTCGTGGGTTCACATCCCGGTCCCGTACCAATGACTTCTTTGGGATTTATGTACGGAATTTCACACCACGGGCTTTTCGGTGAAGGAAAACATCGTGAGGCAACCTGCATATGTCTGGAGAAGAATTTCAATGGCGTATGTGAATCCATCAACCCGCACTGGGCCAGCGTGGTGGATATGGCCCAATCGTGGGTAGGCCTACGTCCTGCAGTGGACTATTATAAGTCTGATATAGTACAGTACAGTACAGTACCAGAGTTATTTTTTAGGGTTCCGTATCTCAAACGGAAAAAATGGAACCCTTATAGGATCACTTTGTAGTCCGTCTGTCCGTCTGTGCGTATGTCAAGACACTTCATTTCGGGAACGCGTAAAGATAATACTTATATCTATGGTTTCATGCAGTTCTGTAAAAGAAAAACTCAGTTATCGTTTAAAAAAGTTGGAGCCGTTTATGTCGTAAAAAGCCGCATATTTCGACACTCACAAAAATCAAAACCTACAGGGTACTTCCCGTTAACGTAGAACTATGAAATTTGGCGAGAAGCATTCTCTTAGAGTACACATATAGGAATAAATCTGAAAACTGTACATTTTTGATTAAATCGCAAAAAAATAGGGCCTCAAAGTTCACAAAATATGGGTTCGAAATTCAAAGTCAATAAATCGTAATATCATTTAAGTTATCATATAAAAGAACTTCAATAGCACATTCTAAAACAGGTTTTTAATTACTTTGACAATGTGTCATTTTCGACGTATGACGAGAAGAGTGAAATATTTTTTTTTGCCGATGGTTGTTGTAATGTATATCGATGTGGTATAGAGATTTTAACAACTTACTTCCCAATTTTGTTAAATTTTCTGGATTTGTACGGAACCCTCGATGTGCGAGCCTGACACGCACTTGTCCGGTTTTTTATTGTATAATAGGGCTACATTTGGCCACCAGTTCGCCTGATAGAAAGTAAAGTTGTAGCCGAAGATGGACTTAAAACATACATATATTCTGGCTATCCACTCAATACTCATATTATCATACTATAATATTAAAAATCCGAAAGTTTGTTGGTTTGTCTTTAGCCGCGTACCCACCTAGCGCACAGGCTCGCGCGGCAGCCTCGCGAGCCAAATGCCTCGGCTGGTGTGGACGTGCCTCGGGCTGCCTCGGGCGCGCGTTTGCTCGGCTGAGCACGGCTCGGCCCCGAGCCATCTGTTGTCGGTAAACTTGACGCGCTCAAAGGTGCCTCAGTGAGCGCTATGTGTTAGGTGGGAACGGTGATGTTCTGGCTCGCGCGCGAAGCTACTTCAAGTTTTGTCTATTACCGTGTTTGTCTCTATCTATAATATTGATATCGTGGGCAGACGCTCATAAATTTTTCTAATCCAGAAGCGTCTAGGTTTTTTCTTGATACGTGACAGTTTTCGTTTTTTTAAACAATAAGCAGCTAGGAAAATAGCTGCAGCTGAAAATACACGACTGTGTTTTCGAATACTCGCGGACTTATGATGGCTCAGCCTGCCTCGCGCGGCGGCCTCGTGTAAATTGAACAAAACTACTGAGGCTGCCTCGAGAGCCATCGCTCGCGATCTGGACACCTAGGCTGCCGCGCTGGTGCGCTAGGTGGGTACGCGGCTTTTCACGCAGCAACGGAGCAACGGATTGACTTGATTTTTGGATGGATATAGTTCAAGGGCCGGAAAGTGACATATGCAACTTTTTATCGCGAAAAAATAAAAGGTTCCTGTGAGATAGCACAAAAGTCAAATTCCACGCGGGCGGAACGGGGGCAAAAGCTAGAAATATTATAAATCCGAAAAGTTTGTTGGTTTGTTCCTCTTTCACGCAGCAACGGAGCAACGGATTGACTTGATTTTTGGCATAGACATACATAGTTTGACAGACGGAGAGTGACATACTCGTAGGCTACTATTAATCCCGGAAATGGGTTCTCTGGGGATAGTACAAAAGTCAAAATATTACGCGGGCGGAGATGTGAGCAAAAGCTAGTCTTAATATATATAAATCTCGTGTCACTATGTTTGTCCTCAATGGACTCCTAAACCACTTAACCGATTATAATAAAATTCGCACACCATGTGCAGTTCGATCCAACTTGAGAGATAGGATAGTTTAAATCTCAAATTATAGTCGTAATTTTAATTTATTTAGCCACAGCAACGCGTGGTCGGGTCAGCTAGTATATTATATGAACCATATGACCAGTGTGGCTTGTCAGTCGACACTTATGGCACTGAAATGGGTTCTCTTACTATGGACCTTATTAGTAGGCTCCAAGTAGCCCAAAGAGCTATGGAGAGGGCTGTGCTCGGAGTCTCTCTGCGAAATCGAATAAATGAGGAGATCCGTAGAAGAACCAAAGTTACCGACATAGCCCAACGGTTTGGCATGTTGAAATGGCAATGGGCAGGGCACATAGCAAGGAAGACTGATGACAGATGGGGTCGAAAAGTTCTCGAGTGCAGACCACGTACTGGCAAGCGCAGCGTAGGACGTCCACCCACAAGGTAGACGGATGACCTCATCAAGACGGCAGGATCGCGCTGAATGCAAGCCGCTTCCAACCGGTCTTATTGAAGATCCATATGGGAGGCCTATGTCCAGCAGTGAAAGTTAGTTTACAAAAACATAACCTTTCCTTAGCAGTAGGGTAACAAACCTGAAACATTTTTAATGCTTGATTTATAATATCAAACCGTTTCAAATATTGTCAAGCATTTTAAGTGTCGATAGAGCAAATCAAAATGTCTTAGTAAAATAAACTAAGGGGGTATAAAAGGGGGGGAAATGGAAGAAATAGTACACAAGTGTCGAATATGGGGCGTCTAACGGTACTGGGTATAGTAGGTAAGTAATATTTTAATGTTATGACTATAAAACATTACATAATTTTGTATTTTGTAAGCAAAGGACATGTCCACAAAATGTATGGAGGCTGGTATAATAATAATCAAAAAATCTAACCACAACGCTCGTTACATTTCGAGAAAGTTCATATTTTTCTGAGTCTATTACTTCAGTTAAAACCAAAAAAGAGCCTTCCGATTTTTTTAATTTTTTTTTAATCTATTAGGATAAATAAATATATTTGGCTCAATAGGTAGTTTATCTCTAGCAACCCTGATTAATTAACCTCCAAATTGTTATGTAGAAGCTTTTTTACCAATTAGACACCGTTTTGAGTGTTTTTTTTGTCACATTGTACCTACTAACTGGTCACACTGGTTGGTTAGAATTTTTAATTTTAGCAAATTAAGAGATGAATGTGGAAGAATCAGCTACGAATGCAATTAAAATAACGATAGAAGCACTTTATTATTGTTAAATTAGAAAAAATAAAAAGCTGCATTATATTTTTACAGATAATTTATTTTTTACTTTAAAAAAAATGCAGGAATAAAAAAATCTAAATTAAATATTTTTCAAAAGCCCATAAAACAAGCTTTCAAATGATGTATATATCATCTTGGTTAGATTTTTCTCTGAATAATATACCACTTGTGGACATCACCTTTAATATTTTTTGCAAAAAAATTAAGTAACTTTCCATGAACTAAAAAATATATTACAACTACTACAGGTAAAGCCGTGGTGGTCTAGTGGTAGTTACACCCGACCTGCAATCGTGAGGTCGTGGGTTCAAATCCCAATCCCGTACCAATGAGTTTCTCATAATTCATAATTCATAAACGTTTATTTGCGCATATGGGTACAGAAAAATAGGATGGTAAAAACAATACAACAAAAAATGAACGCCATATTCGACCTTTCGGTATGCAAATATGAGAGAGAACAAGGGAATATAAGTACATGTGATAGTAGCTTTTGCAGTAAATGAACTCTTAACACTAAAATGAAATGAGATCTGAAATTACAAAAAACACTCAAGAGTAATTACAATCATGTCTGAATAAATATTTACCATTTTTACAAAATATATGAAGCTATCAAAAAGCATTAGGTAAATAAAAAATGTAATGATAGTCATAATGTCTAAAATTCATTCTTTGGAATTTATGTACGGAATTTCACATCATTGGCTTTTCGGTGAAGGAAAACATCGTGAGGCAACCTGCATACGTCCGTAGAAGAAATTCGATGGCGTATGTGAATCCACCAACCCGCACTGGGCCAGCGTGGTGGATATGGCCCAATCACCCTTCGTGGGTAGGCTTACGTCCTGCAGTGGACTATTAAAAAGGCTGGTACAGTACAGCACAGGACTACAGGTACTTGGTATATTTGCATACATAATTGATTAAAATATATCACTAAAATTAGTGTCTTGTTTATGGCAAAAACAAAGAAAGCTCATTAAAAAAAAACTATTTAATGACCAAATTTTTGCTATTTTTATTTTTTCGGCAAAAATGTAACAATTATATATCATTTATTTTGATGTAATAATTATTGTCTTGACAATAAATTTGATCCATAGGCTCTTGAACCTAGTCAAATATCAAAAATATGACAAAAGAACAACTGACATACGAGGGTCAAACTGAAAGTTCTTAGAACTGGCCACTTATAAACAATATAATAAAAAAATAATTCTATAATTTGAAAATAGAACTCTTTGCCAATATTACTGAGTATATACTTCATTCATTTGTCATTTGTTTTACGATTTGGCGGCAAATTGAAAATTGTCTGTGTCACGTCAACATGAATTTAACACGAGAAAATTTTCGTGCAATGATTTTTTATGACTTTCGATGTCATTTAAGTCAACAAGAAAGTTATGATAGACTACGATTGGCCTTTCACGATGAAGCCCCATCTCGTGCGACTGTTTACAACTGGTTTAATGAGTTTAAACGTGGTCGCACTAATCTCACTGATGATTTACGTGAGGGACGGCCTTCTACGGCGACGACTGAAGATAACATCTGTGTTGTGCGGCGTATGATAGAGACTGACAAAAGAGTGACCTATCAGCAGATTCGGACAAGCTTAGGCATCGGTATGAGTCAAGTGCACAAAATCCTACACGAACATTTAGCGGTCAGGAAGCTTTGCGCCCGGTGGATACCTCATAATTTGACTGAGGCTCAAAAACTCCATCGTGTGGATTGGTGCCGTAAAATGATTGAAAGATTTAACGGAGGTGACTCAAATGCTGTGTTCGACATACTAACAGGTGACGAAAGCTGGATTTACTGTTATGATCCTGAAACCAAAAGACAATCTGCTCAGTGGGTGTTTCCTTTCGAGGAGTTGCCAACTAAAGTGAAGAGAGATCGAAGTGCGGGGAAAAAAATGGTGGCCTCGTTCTTTGGAAGGATAGGTCATTTCGCGACAATTGTGTTAGAGGATCAAAAAACAGTTTCTGCAGAATGGTACACTACCAATTGTTTGCCACTTGTCTTGGAAAAAGTTCGAGAGAAACGACCTCGCAGTAGGATCCTCCTTCACCACGACAACGCCTCATCGCACACCGCCAAGCGAACGATCGACTATTTGGCGACATCAAACGTTGAATTACTGGGTCACCCGCCGTATAGCCCCGACCTCGCGCCTTGTGATTTTTATTTATTTTCAAAAATTAAAGAAAAACTTAAAGGAAAGCGGTTTATGAATGCTGAAGAAGCGGTGGCTGCGTATCGCGATGCCATTGAAGAGACCCCTAAGGACGAGTGGGCAAAGTGCTTTTCCCAGTGGTTCCATCGCATGCAGCGGTGTATTGACGTGAATGGACAATATTTTGAAAAGATATAATAAAACTAATAACTGGCTAATGTAATCAGTTTTTGATTTTCTAAGAACTTTCAGTTTGACCCTCGTAGCCCCGCAGATTGGCAAGATGAAATGGCAGTAAGCAAAAAAAATAACAAAACCAATATGGCAAATGGTTATCGAAGTGTCAAAATTACGATCTGTCAAAGTTCCGTATACTTCCTTAGTCGTACGAAAGTAAAAAATAAATGCCCCTGCTCCTAACTGCGTGTGGCGCGACGACGTACCTGGACGTCTTCAGGGACTCAAAAAGACTAGTATTTTAGCTTCAGGGACCTCAAGAAGATGACTAGGTAACAAACTTGTCTTGACTTGTGAAAAAACCATAATGTCTGTTGCAGCTCTGATAGCGTCAGCGGCGGCGGCGCCGGCGCCGCAGTTCCCCTGCCCCCCGCCGTGCCCACCACCCTGCCCCCCGCCGTGCCCCCCACCCTGCCCGCCGCCTTGCAACCCGTGTGATCCGTGCAATCCGTGCGATCCGTGCAATCCACCTAGTAAGTATTTACTTCATTATCGTCATGTAAAGAACAAGCCACCCCAAATAGCCTGTGCCCCCCAATCTACCCGCTCCCCTGCAACCGGTGCAGTCCACTTAGTACGTATTACTTCATTATCATCATGTAAAGAACATGGCAACCCAAATGGCCTGTGCCCCCCAATCTGCCAACCCCCCGCCCCATGCAACCCATGTGAACCAAGCAATGCGTGCAGTCCACCTAGTAAGTATTACTTCATTGTCATCATGTAATAAACAAGCCAACCCATGTGGCCTGTGCCCCCTACCCTGCGCTCTACCGTACCTCCCACCGTACCTAATCGTGCTTACCCATCGACCTAGAACTCGTGCGACCCATAGACCGTCCACCTAGTAGGTAGGGAAGTGGATATTCTACAGTAAATGGATGAAAGGATAAGGATATATACCTATAGACACGACCGAAGAATGAGGTAGCGGCAGGTATACAGGCTACGTGCCATCCATGCGTTGTTCCGTTACGTGACATCCAATAGAGAAAATCTTAGTGAAAAGCTTGTGATTGTAAAGCGTTATTTATTACCCAATCTCTTTTTCTAGCACCATGCGGCGACGGCCAAATCAAGGTGCAATTGCTGAAATCCTGCCTCCCAGAACGTCTGCGCTCCATCGGCTTCCAAGAGATCCCCGTCCCAGGAGGAACCTTCTACGTGGCCCCATCTCCCGACGTCATCATCCAGCCCCCACCAATCCTAGTCCGTCCCCCTCAACAGCCGCCGATAACCCCCCCAGCGATGACTGTGCAGCCCCCTTGCGTACCTCCTGTGACTCCAAGACCGATATTGGTACACCCCGCGCCGCTCTGCCCGATTACTCCACCACCTGTGATCGCTCGCCCCTGTCCGTTAGCACCTATCCAGCCTCCTACGATCGTGGTCCGTGTGCCGAAGCCTGAATTGGTCCAACCTAGACCAATCTGCGTCCAGCAGCCTTTACCCAGTCCGATCGACCCACCACAAATTGTAGTAAGACAGCCACAGCCGCCAGCAGTACAGCAGCCAACAGTCTGCGTGCCAGCTTCGGCTTGGCAAGGACAGGCCAGCCAGGCAGCTCCAAGCAACGACCAAGACCCTTGCGCCTGCCCATGCCCCTGCCCATGCCCTTAAAAAAATTGAGGTAGAAACTACTTAGTGATTAAAGACAACACTAGATAAAACAAGGGCATCATAAAAGAACAAGGAATGCAACAGATTTTCTAGCTTTTATATATCTGGAGAGATAGTTTTTTGATGTCAGAGTGAGGTAACTTCTAAGTCTGCGTGTTTCATCTTTGGCCATAACATCGCTTATCATCAGGGGAGTTGGTCAAACGCAGATTGATCCGTGATAATGAAAATAAAAGCATCATTCTGTTATGTTATTCCTTGTGTTAGGGATTTGTAATAGATTTACGCTGCGTTTAAAACATAGTTGTGGGAGATACGAGCTGTGATTGGTGGAAAATCTGTGAAAGTCACTTCACAGAGTGATTCTATTGGTGGAGATTTTTCTCGTTAACAGCTCATCTTCAACTCTCTTTTCTGATGGATACGCAGTTCTATTATGAACATTTCAATCCGTTGAATTAGCCACTAGCCTAGCACAATTGGCTAAGCGGCGCAATGGCGTGTTGTTGGCGATCATGTTGTGCAAGTTCAAATCTCGCGAGCGGTACTATTTTTGAATGGTTTATTGCAAATTCTTGAATGTTAATCTTGTTTTGTATTAATTTTGGTCAACTATTATATATTTGTGTGATTTCTTGTACTGTCAGTAACTTAGATAATTATTTAAATATATGACTGGCTTCAAAGAAATTCATTTGATGCAAAAGATAATGTTGACCAAAGTTTAAATCTAAGACAAAATCGAATAGTTGTTCAAATCACTAAGTAAGCTTTCCAAAATCAGTTTTTACTAAAGATCTCTATCGAAATCGGCTTAGCTTTTTGGAATATTGATGTGTATAATAACCTACCCGTACGTATTTTAATTGTGATGAATGCATGCAAACGTAGTCTTAAGTATTTGTGTATTGTATTATAAAAAATATATGTTGTATTTATACAGATTTGTTTATTTTTTAAACCTTTATTTTATTCCAAAAAGTTATTTTAGTAATAAATATTTAAAAAAACCGGACAAGGGCGAGTCAGGCTCGCTCATCGAGGGTTCCGTACAAACACGTTGTTAAAATAATTAAAAAAATATTTTAGCATGTGCTAATGAAGTTCTATTTTTTTGTGATTTAAATAAAAATGTACAAATTTCAGATTTATTCCTATATGTGTACTCTGAGACAATGCTTCTCGCCAAATTTCATAGTTCTATGTCAACGGGCAGTACCCTGTAGGTTTTGATTTTTGTGAGTGCGAAATATGCGATTTTTTACGACATAAACGGCTCTAACTTTTTTAAACGATAACTGAGAAGTTTTTGTTTTACACAACTGCAAGATACTACAGATATACGTACACAGTTTAAATTTCAACTCGATATCTTTACGCGTTCGCGAGTCTTGACATACACACAGACGGACAGACGGACAACAAAGTGATCCTATAAGGGTTCCGTTTTTTCAATTTGAGGTACGGTACCCTAAAAATTAAATAAAAATTTGCAGGACTCAAACCTTGCGTCGTCGGATTCTTCGTAGGTTCGAGTCCTGCATTCGCGATTAATTTCTGAAATGTTTATCACAAAAAATACTCTTTGAGATAAACCTAGTGTGGGATACACTTTAAAATAAAATCATTCCTTTGTTTTATTATCTAGCTTTTACCCGCAGCTTCGTCCGCTCTGTATCAGAAGGCCTGTTAAGGAAAATGACGTAGGTAAGTAGTTTGCAGAACGTCGGCATATTAAAACGTCTATATGGTGGCAATGTCTTGAGTGACAAAACGACCTACTATACTCTATAAAATATAACTTGATCTCTGCGACAGCTGTCAGAAAAATCACACCTATGAAGTCCTGAATTTCTTAATAGTACAGACAGTACCTGTCAATGTCATACTTTATGGGCATGCCGATTAGTGATGGGCGACGAATGATCGTGACCACAGAGTTTTAGATAGAGTTTTATTTAAAATATCGATATTTTATACTACACTATTTTAAATAAAACTTAATTTATCATTAATTTTATTGTGTATTTTAATATCATAACATTTTTTACATGTGTAATTAAATTAAGCCCAATTATATGTTACATTAGCATCGATAATAGTGAAAAACGTCGATAAATACTATCGTTACATTATTATGAGTATTTAATTAATATTATAACATTATTTACATGTGTACATACTTGATCTTAAATAATCGTAAGTAAATAAAATCCAATTTCTCACCTTCAACTACTCATTCGATTTCATTACAACATTGTTTGAAAATCGATTTTTCCACCACTATCTCAACACTAAAAATCTCAATCTTCTATGTCAATGTCACTGTCGCAGAGATCAAGTTAAATTTTATAGAGTATAGTAAAAATACGTTCAAAAAGCAATTGCATATATCAAACTGTCATATTCAAACCGTTCCATGATATTCTCTAGCCACAAATAGCATATTTTATCACACACAGGGTTACGATAAGACTCGTGTCTAACTAACTGCTTTAAGACGTGACGAGAATGCCAAGTCGGTCTTTCATAATACCCTATCGGTGGGATAGGTCTGGCATAATACTGTTTGGATAGATTTTAGCAAATTGGCAAAATGCATTCTCATCTTCATATTTGTTGCTTAGTTTTAAAATCACTATCACTACATAGTATAAATAAAGACGCTACCTGCTGTCTGTCCCCATGTATAGTTATATCTTTAAAACTACGCAACGGATTTTGATGCGGTTTTTTTTAAAATAGTGATTCAAGGGGAAAGTTTATGCGCATAATACACTTGTGCAAAGCCGGGGCGGGTCGCTAGTGCTATAATAAAATTATGCTACTGCTGCTAAAGTAACGTGATACAGAGGCGGATTTACGTATCTGCCGCCAATAGGCTGTTAGAATTAGCTACAAACCCAGGGGGGGGTTTGTAGCAAAATCTAACAAGTAGATACGTAAATCCGCCACTGTAACACGTTACTAAGCTGTAAAACTAATAATATAAATCCGAAAAGTTTGTTGGTTTGTTCCTCTTTCACGCAGTAACAGAGCGTCGGATCGACTTGATTTTTGGTATGGATATTATAGTTCGAGGGCCGGAAAGTGATATAAGCTACTTTTTATCCCGTAAAAATAAAAGGTTCCTGTGGGATAGCACAAAAGTCAAATTCGCGGGCGGAGCCGCGGGCAAAAGCTAGTAATATAATATACCTATATTGTTTTTTCTCTGTATACTTTGTAATGTTTTGGAATAGGTACAAATTAATCTTGTACTTTTGCCCCCTAAAATCTGTCGCCCTTTGTTTCTGTGGCTTCAGTCTACTCAGCCTGCTGGTATTCCGACGTGCAAAATAATCAATAAAAAGTCAATAATAAATGAAAAGTTCCAGAACAAAAGTTGTTAGTTTTGATGAACAGAATAAGCCCCTAAACGGATCCTAATTGATTAGGAATAACCCTGTATACCTTATCACACCCAGAGTTACTTTAAGAGACTCGTCGTCTGTTCTAAGACGTGTGGAGAATGTAGAGTCGGTCTTTCATAATATCCTATCGGTGGGATAGGTTTGGCATAATACTGCTTGAATAGTAAATTTACTATTCCAGCAGTAGCATATCGCGCAGATTTGCGCGATGTACAGTACCAGTAAAAATAGCGCTTTTTAAAGCTTACTGTCAGACGTTTTATACGTGCAGTTTGTGGGTCAACTATACGCAAAAGACGATCGGTGCACTACGCGTGCAGTATAACAATGCGTTTAGGATGCTGCTGGGTCTGCCTTGGCGCTGCAGTGCATCGGGCATGTTCGCGGATGCTCGAGTGGATAGTTTTCATGCCATAATGCGCAAACGAGCTGCATCAGTGCTAAGCCGCATCCGTAGCAGCACCAGCAGCATTATACGCGTTATAGCCGATCGTTTTGACTGCCCTTTTGTCAACCATGCAGTCCAGCAGCATGTACATTAAAATATTTCAGCTCTGTTTTAATTTGTATTCATGACATAGTATATAATCAATTTTTTATTTTTTTTTATTTGGATTGACATTTTGTAGGATTGATTTGTTTATATTATGTATTATTTAGACTAATGGATGTTTGTTTTTTATTTTTATTTAATTCTTAATTGTATTGGAAATGTATGGACTCTGTCTGAAGTAAATGAATAAATGAAATGAAATATCGACTGCCTCGGTGGCTCAGTGGTTAATGAACCTGAATCCTGGATCAAAGAGGCGTGGATTCGATCCCCACCCAGGGAAAGCATTTATGTGATGTACATCGGTGTTTGCTCTGTGTCTGGATGTTGTTTAGGTACTATCTATATAAGTATGTAGGTATTTAAAAATATGTATATGTAGTATATCAGTCTCTGGCACCCATAAACCATAGATGCTAACCTGGTCAAGTTTAATGCCACGAAGACTCAAGGCTGTTTGTTTTCGGCCAAAAAGAGACCCTTCCAACTGTCTCCCGCTTTCCGCGGTGTCTCCGTTCCGGTAACCGACAGCTTGGACCTGTTAGGCGTTTCACTCTCATCGACTCTTAACTTTGGCTCCTACATAGAGTCAAAAGCCCAATTAGCCTCCAAAAACTTGGCGTTATCTCTAAGGTGAGACGGTATTTCACACCTGAGCAACTACTTAGCCTTTATAAAGCACAAGTCAGGTCTTGCATGGAAATACTGCTCTCACTTTTGGGATGGCTCTGCCAAATATCAACTGGAGGCTCTGGAGTCGATTGAGCGGCAAGCCAGGAGGCTGATTGACAACGACACCTTGACTAAGTCGCAGCTGCAAAGTCTTGAGCATCGATGTAAGATGGCGTGTTTTTCGGCCTTTTATTGGGTTCACTTCGGAGAGTGCGCTCAGGAGTTGCACAATCTGATCCCACCCGCCCCTTTCTTCTATCGTAAGGCTAGACAGACGCGACCAAAGCGCCACCCTTTTATGGTGGACATTTCGCGCGTTAGAACCAAGCGTTTCGAATCCTCACACGAACAACCAGAATGTGGAACGCTTTGCCTGCGTCTGTCTTCCCGCTTAAGTACAACGTGGGTGTCTTTAAATCCCGAGTAAATAGGTATCTTCTAGGTAAGCGTGCTACATCCTAGACCGCAAATCTGCTCAACATCAGGCAGTATGTAGTCAAACACAAACCTACAAGAAATAAAAATATATACATATATACACAAGCTTTGCTTATTTTGGGGTCAGAGACCGTGTGTAACAGGTCCCCTAAAAACAGTATTAATGTTAATTGGCTCTATGCGAGATCAAATCAGGAATGACGAGATCGGATCGGATAGTCCAGTGGATTAGCAAATTGAAATGGCAATGAGCAGGGTCATAGTAGATATAAAATAAAATATCCCTTCCATAAATTTAAAAAATCACGGGTGTAGCTGGAGGCATAAGCTAGTTTGCGAATAATCCTGTATGAAACGACGGCTCTAACACTGTCTTAGCGTAAATTCTGCAAAAAATGGCCGACATTCATGAAAGTAATAAATCATGCAAAAACCCACGTTGGTCGCGTCTCGCACTTGACGTTATTAATGGCCTTTGAATCAAGCATTGGAAAAAATAATACTTGTGCGGTTACATGGGAGACTGGCGTTCTGTTCTGGTTCCGTACCGTTTTTGACCGACGAACCACCGGAGGAGGTATACAATTCGACGCGTATTTTTTTTGTTTATGTATAACCACGCATAACTTTTTTTATAGTGGTCCGATTTCAATAATTTTTTTTTATTGGAAAGAACATGTTTTTAAATTGGTTCAATTTAATCACATCAACAGAAATGAAAGCTTGTTTACTTGTTAGATCCAGAACACAAGTGACCAAACATTGACTGATAAGACCGAAAGAAAACCGAATCCTTTGTTTTCGGTCACCAGGTGTTTTATGACCTTAACAAAGATATTCTTTTTGACCTTGATATTCTTTTTTTTTTACATTGATTATTACCTAATTTAAATCTATTTTATTTTATTTTGAATTGTAAGCCTCTTTACAGCCTGCCAATTTTTTTTGTTTATTGGATTTATTTGATTATTAACATAATGCGTATTTTGCCAATGATTAATTTCATTTATATATATTTTATGTAAAAATTTTTTTTAGATATGACTGCATTTCTGTATATACCATAATTATGTAAGTATATAATATAATATTAGGTTCTATTACTATTAATAAAGTTATCTTATCTTAAGAAGTTATTTATGACCCCGCTAAGTCATTTGAGATGAGCACTCAGTTATAGGTTACTCGATTTTTTAAAGATGGCTTATACTTTTGGCCAAGGCTGTATAAAGAAAATGTAAGCCATGTTTTTTGGAAATTTAAGAGTTTTTTTGCTCCTTTACATCTAAGCAGGATGCCTACGTCCAACGGTGGACGTTTTTCGGCTGAATCGACGATCGTACACTAAGAGATGCAAACGTATACGCCCCTTTCTTCTATCGTACGGCTAGACAGACGCGACCAAAGCGCCATCTTTTTATGGTGGACATTCCGCGCGTTAGAACCAAGCGTTTCGAATCCTCATTCCTCATAAGAACAGCCGGAATGTGGAACGCTTTGCCTGGGTCTGTCTTCCTGCTAATGAACAACGTGGGTGTCTTCAAATCCCGAGTAAATAGGTATCTTCTAGGCTACACCCTAGACCGCACATCTGCTTAACATCAGGTAGTGTGTAGTCAAACGCGAACCTATTCGAAATAAAAAAAACCGGACAAGTGCGAGTCAGGGTCGCACATCGAGGGTTCCGTACAAACACGTTGTTAAAATAATTAAAAACCTGTTTTAGCATTTGGTAATGAAGTTATTTTATATGATACCTTACATGATATGATTTACTCGCTTTGAATTTTGAACCCATATTTTGTGAATTTTGAGGCACTATTTTTAAGTGATTTAAATAAAGATGTACAGTTTTCAGATTTATTCCTATATGTGTACTCTGAGACAATGCTCGTCGCCAAATTCCATAGTTCTATGTCAACGGGAACTACCTTGTAGGTTTTGATTTTTGTGAGCGTTGAAATATGCGCTATTTTACGACATAAACGGCTCTAACTTTTTTATACGGTAACTGAGAAGCTTTTATTTTACACGACTGTAAGAATTCATAGGTTTACGTATACAGTTTAAATTTCAACTCGATATCTTTACGCGTTACCGAGATAAAGAGTCTTGACATACAAACAGACGGACAGACGGACAACAAAGTGATTCTATAAGGGTTCCGTTTTTTCCTTTTGAGGTACGGAACCCTAAAAAACGTATGCGCTGAATCATACAACTTGGCGGTTGTGATGTTAGCTACAAGCTGCAGATACCCCAATCTTCACACAGCTGTTGAGTGAGCTTCAGTCAGGATTGCATTAGCAGGCAGCTTTCATCACATCCGCAAAGTTGTCTGATTCGCCCTACAAATACAAATGAAATAGTTGTGTCCAGTTAAAAGGAGAGTTTTCGATAGTTGTGTGTTGCCAGTGATGACATATGGAAATGAAACGTGGTCTTTTAATGTGCGCCTCATGCATAAGCTCAAGATAGCCCAACGAGCTATGGAGAGGGCTATGCTCGGAGTCTCTCTGCGGGATCGAATCAGTAATGAGGAGATCCGCAGACGAACCAAAGTTACCGACATAGCCCAGCGGATATGCAAATTAAAGTGGCAATGGGCAGGACACATTGTTCGAACGGATGGCCGATGGGGCCGGAGAGTTCTCGAATAGAGACCACGGACCAGCAAGCGCAGCGTAGGACGTCCACCGACTAGGTGAAGTGACGATATAATAAAAATCGCAGGAACGCGCTGGATGCAGGCCGCTTCCAACCGGCCTTATTGGAAATCCATGGGGGAGGCCTATGTCCAGCAGTTGACATCCTTGACTTATATTTTGGTATATAATTATGTATATATATCATTGTGTATGTATAATATTGTATATAATATGTATTATAAATACCATGTGTATATAATTATTATGTTTTATTATATTTACTTATTATTGCACCACCGACGATTCTGCTGATACATAATGTTTTCCTCCATGGGTTACCTGGAAGAAATCGCTATGAGCGATAAGGACGCCCTTGTACTCCTGTGTGATATATAATTAATTCTTAGATTGTTTGTAATTGTTTTTCTTTGGTGTACAATCCTACTAATATTATAATCGTGAAAGTTTGTGAGGATGGATGGATGGATGGATGGATGTTTGTTACTCTTTCACGCAAAAACTACTGAATGGATTGAGATGAAACTTTGCAATAATATAGCTTATATATCAGAATAACACATAAGCTATAAATTATAATGATATATTGCGTATGCGGGCGAAGCCGCGGGTAAAAACTAGTAAAGTATATATTATTATTATTATCCTACGGCTGATAGATAGATAGAAAAGACCGTTATTCATAGCTTTTCAAAAAGATTTAACTATCTCCTCTTTCACGGACCCCTAATACCGTCAGCCTCGTATGAAATATGTTATCGGCTGCGTACTGAAACTGAAATTATTATTATCTCTAAGATGAATGTGCTCATGAAATTTTTAAGAAGAAATAGCCATTTTTGACCGACGAACCACCGGAGGAGGTATACAATTCGACGCGTAGGTATAAATATTTTTTTTATGTATAACCGCATAACTTTTTAAATAGTAGTCCGATTTCAATAATTCTTTTTTTATTGGAAAGAGTATACTCCGAAATTGGTCCCATTTAAATTTTATCGAAATTGGCTCAGGTAATTTTGATAAATCAACAATAATGTGAAAAATGTTACATCGATCCGTGCATAATATTTGCGTTCTAGCGATGCGCTCCGACTTCGCACAGGTGTATTATACATATAAACATTTCTCTTGAATTACTCTATCTGTTAAAACAAACTGCATCAAAATCCGTTGCGTAGTTTTAAAGATATAAGCATACATGGGGACAGACAGCGGAAAGCTACTTAGTTTTATACTATGTAATGATTCAGAGGGCTAAGTGCGAGATTTGCGCTCGAGCTCGATCGCGTTAACGTTTGATGTGATTTATATGGAAATGGCACAGCGCCATCTTGTGTCACGTACAGAAAACTGAATAGCTAAGTGTGAGTATTTTTTACGGTATGTGACGAGCGCCAAACCGATCGAACTCGAGCGCGAACGTCTGTGATTGGCTAATTCAAGCGTGTGTGTCAATGTGCTCGAGTGTCTATTATACATATAAACATTTCTCTTGAATTACTCTATCTACTAAAACAATCTGCATCCAAATCCCTTGCGTAGTTTTAAAGATATAAGCATACATGGGGACAGACAGCGGAAAGCGACTTTGTTTTATACTATCTAAATGAAATGAAATAAAAATGAAATTAAATAATATTTATTCGACATAAAATACACAAAGATTAAACATTATTAAACCAAAATTGTAAAACAATTAAGGAGTTAAATGACAGAAATGTCGAAAAGGGCTCATCTAAGAAAAGTAGGGATGGACAAAGAGTACAGAAATTACAGAAAAATACCATTTCAAGAAATCAAACAAAGCAACTAGTTTACATTGAAATTAATAGAAATACATAATAAAATACAAAATCATACAAAATCAAATTTACACAAAGGTGATACAATATTTTATATAACTACTTATCCTTAGAAAAAACACGCGTAAAAATACATTTGAAGGCGATATAATAAAATAAATACATAAAAATATCCACATCATAAAATAAAACTCTGTTAAAGAAAAAACAATATTTAACAGCAAGAAAGTAAGGAACAGAAGATGGCCAAGAAGAAAGAGAAAGCTTGGGGTCGACTAAAGGATTGATCGTACATTAACAATCCATGCTGCAGTTGTTTAGATAAAAGATAGTGTTTCAGCTTTAAACGAAAGGAGTAGAGATTATTTAGTTCCCTATCTAATGATTCTGTACACGGGTGAAGTCGGTCATGCTATTTTTTGCAAAAATTAATTATTATGCTAGTAAGTATAAAGTTCTCGAATAGCGACCACGTAAAGGGCGAATCATAAAAGTCGGTGGATGTGAAGTTAGCTACAAGCTGCGCTATATCCAATCAACGTGCGGCTTTATGTGAGCTTGAGCCAGGATTGGATATTGCGCAGCTCGTGGCTAACTTCACATACGTCGACTTGTATGATTCGGCCTATATATTACCGTATGGGGCAACGGAACTGACATTATTAGAGTGCTGAGAGCTCAAAAAAATAAAATAATAAATATTTTGGGACATCTAACACACGGCCTCTGACCCCAAACTAAGCAAAGCTTGTGATATGGCTGCCAGAGACTGATATACTACATATACTTATTTTTTAAATACATACTTATATAGAAAGTAACTAAAAAAGAGCTATAAGAATAATTTTTGGCTTAAGAAAACGTACATCAGTCAGACAGCATTTTAAAGAAAATAAAATAATGACCGTAATATCGTTATATATTTACAATTGTCTATTAGATCTTTACGATGAGAAACACAAACTGACTAAAAATAATAACAAACATTCGCGTAAATGCAACCAGATTAAGCAAAGTACAAAAACAAGGAATTTACAACAAGATTAGCATATTCAATAAATTACCCCAAAGCATAATCAATCTGGAAGCGAAGGACTTCAAACGAAGTGTTAAAGAGTTTTTTGAGTTGAATCCATTTTACTCACTAAATGAATTCATGAAATTACGTCTCACAGAATCTTCATTCTCGCATGAACGTAGCAAAAATAATCAAAAAATATAAATTTGGTAAAATATTGACTTAATATATTATTCTCATATACTGACATTTTATACAAGTAATAAATAATTATTATTTTATTGTAAAATGAAATCCATTATATATAACAATTGTTTTAGTAATTCAATTTTGACGTCAATTCTATTCTAATTCTAATGTAATATTTTTAAAATAATGCTGCCATCTTATTGTATTATTGAATTTTTAAGTTTATGTATTAAGTAGTTCTTAAGCGATTACTGTAAATGACTTGCCCAATATGACGAGATGTTATAAGGCCAATAAATTACTTTACTTTACTTTACTATACTTAGTATTCAACCACATGTCATGCATTCATGCGCACATAGCGTGATCCGATCAGGTGTTTCTTAGAGGCCGTTCAAGTATTACGTAAGCAGATTTATTACAATTATTTAGCGCTCTTCTCCCCTTGTCAGCAAAAGTAAGAAAAGCTCTCACCCCTCCCATTCTTACGTAATCATTGGTACCTCTACCTATATGCCTTTTGCTTTTTTTATTGATTCATTGGGCAGATTCATGCAGGAAATAAATAACGAAGAACGACCCTTGGAAGATGGTTCAATTAGTTACCTTAGATTAGATTACATAGTTATATAAAGGTCGACCTAATAAAAGCGTGTTAAAAAGGTAATATTTAAATATACCTACTAAATACATATTATTGAATTAAGTCCATGTCAAATATTCGTGAAAAATTAACCTTTTCATAATTATTAAAACATTTTAAAATCAAAACCTTGACTATACTAATCAGGTGTGACTGTATCTTGATATAAAATAACAATTAAGACCGTTTAAAAACTAATTTCAGCGAAGGAAAACAAAATAAACGCTTAATAGTTGTTTATTTGACTACGTCAAGTACTAGTTTGGGTATAAAAGGCAGAAATTGCTCGAATCTGCATCAGACGACCGAAAGATGGCGCGGGGCAAAGTCATATGGTTATCTGGTGAGTACAGTATTTTATTTTATTTTCTATTTAAAAAATAAAAATAAATTAAATACAAAAAAACGAAAGACGGATTATATCATGGGTGTACTAGAGTGGAAATTATAAGTAATTTGATGGCGTATGTGAATCCACCAACCCGCACTGGGCCAGCGTGGTGGATATGGCCCAATCACCTTTCGTGGGTAGGCCTACGTCTTACAGTGAACCATTAGAAAAACTGGTATAGTACTATAAGGTATAGCGGATGTTAGAAATTAGATTGCATTATTGCTCAGTTGAAATTGGATTGAAAATATAAGAAATATTTTCTCAAGAAATAGCAAAACCGCATTCCATCGTGTCCAAACTTCAAATATTTCGCTCGTATTGTTTACATTATTGTAGATTTTTTAATTAAAAACGTCTCAGCCTATTTCTATAAAATTTTAATGAGACCACTTTGGGAAAGGTACACCTTTTCGAACTAAAACTAAATTTTTCATTCGTTTCACAATCAGCAAAATTATCATTGAACATACCCAAAAAAACATTCAGACGAACACAGAACCTCCTTATTTTTGGAAGTCGATTAAAAAGTAATAACTACTAGACTACTTTTTACCTCCAAATAATAAAGGTTCCCATGGGATAGCACAAAAATCAAAATACCACGCGGGCAAAGTCGTGGACAAAAACTAGTAGGTTCAAAAGTATTGCAGAGTACGAACTTCCGGTCAATACCTGAACTTTAACATTTATTTAGCTACCTCGCCAATTAAGCCCGGTTAGGCTAACATTTAATTCAAACTAGTGATTACATAGGATCCTGCAATTAAATAAGTTTAAATAAATAGAGGGAAGTGAGAATTTACACTGGATATAATTTAGCTATAAAGGATTTAAATATACCCATTGGTCATTTTTAGGGTTCCGTACCTCAAAAGGAAAAAACGGAACTTATAGGATCACTTTGTTGTCCGTTGGTCCGTCTGTGTGTATGTTAAGACTCTTTATCTCGGGAACGCGTGAAGATATAGAGTTGAAATTTAAATTGTATACGTATATCTATGATTTCTTACAGCTGTGTAAAGGAAACATTTCTCAGTTATCATATAAAGAAGTTAGAGCCGTTTATGTCGTTAAAAACCCGCATATTTCGACACTCACAAAAATCTAAGCCTACAGGGTACTTCCTGTTGATATATAACTATGAAATTTGACGAAAAGCATCGTCTCAGAGTACACATATAGGAATAAATCTGAAAACTGAACATTTTTATTTACATCATAAAAAAATAGGGCTTCAAAATTCACAAAATATGGGTTTAAAATTCAAAGTGCGTAAATCGTATCATGTAAGGTATCATAATAAAAGAGCTTCATTAGCACATGCTAAAACAGGTTTTTAATTATTTTAACGATTTTCGATAAACGACGAAAAAAGTATAGAGATTTGAACAACGTACTTCCCAATTTTGTGAAATTTTCTAGATTTGTACGGAACCCTTGGTGTGCGAGTCTGACTTGCACTTGTCCGGTTTTTTTTCATCCATCCATTCACCCATCAGTCATTTGACGTCCACTGCTGGACATAGGCTTCTCCTATGTCTCCAATAAGACTGGTTAGAAGCGGCTTGCATCCAGCGCAATCCTGTGGTGCTTGATGAGATCATTCATACTTGTGGGTGGACGCCCTACACTGCTCTTGCTAGTACGTGGTCTCCACTCGAGAACTTTTCGACCACGTTTGTCATCAGCCCTTCGTGCCATGTGCCCTGCCTACTGCCATTTCAACGAGTCGATCCGCTGGACTATCAGTAACTTTCTTTCTTTTACGGATCTCTTTATTTCTGGTTCGATTTTTATATTAGACGACGACTTTTAACTTAAAAGTTGAATCGATTCGGGACCCAAGCTAGCAGTAGCTGGTCTAATATGGCCAAATTAGGTTTTTCTGACGTGTATTCTGTGAAGTGTGGCTGTAGGGCAGCGAACTTAATGCCTTGCCCCCAGTATCTAACCTTCTGCACACTAATAAGAGTCCCCGCAGACTACAGACTTACTATCGGAATATACTATATTACTGTGGAATCTGTTAGATTATGGAATGAGTTACCGGTGGAAACAGACGCGCCCCATCACTGAATGTTTTCAAACAAAGAGTTAAATTGCATTACCTGTCTTCTTAGTTACAGTATTGTTTCTGCTCGCTTTCTATATTTATTTATTTAGTATAAGTATTAATAGAATGTAATTATATAAGTAAGTTTATTTTGTATTATGATATACATGTATGTTTATGTGTCTAGGTAGGCATAAGTGACCTATTGTAAGTCTGACTTCTGAAGACTGTCATGTCATGTTCATAACAATGGTCTTAATAATACTCTTTCGGTTTAGTAGGTACTTATAAAGTAAGCAGATAACCTTGTACAGCATTTCTTTTACATTTGTTTCTCTCTTGCAGTTCTCCTCATCGGCACATCCCTGGCACAGCCCGTGCCGGAGCCGGAACCCCAATACCCGTGCAATCCGTGCGGAGAGCCCGCGCCTCCGTGCCCCTGCAACCCGTGCAATCCGTGCGGAGTTCTCGACATCGGACCGTGCAACCCGTGCGAACCATCGATCAACTATGTGTACGGACAGGCTCCGTCAGGTATGAGAAGCGTGTTTACTTGGCGATTTGAACATAAATATTCCCTAATTTAGTAAGACACAAAAAATTGGTCACTGTTGGCCAAAACAACCAAAAGACATCCAAAATTTAAAGAGATGTTCATTTTTTGTAACATAGTCACTGTAGCAAGAGCTTAGTGTGGATAACAAATGTAAGATTCACTCCTACTGGATCATATATTGTGCTAAGATATAAGTACCTATTAAAGAAGCTAGTTAGCAAGCTGAGGCAAATTAAGTATGATATTATGTACCCGTGTAATCCGTGCGAAGTCATCGACATCGGACCGTGCAATCTGTGCAAACCGCTGATCCACTAAGTCTTGGGAGAAGTTCTCTTTTCCTTGGGAAATTAGCTAAACAAATAGCTCGTCGCGTCACTTAATTGTACAATTAAAAAACTAGTTTTATAAAGATGGTTATTTACTTTACTTCACTGTTTAAATATCTTTATTACATACACAGGGACGGTGATAGTGAAGCCGGGACAGGTCCGGTTCCCCGTCCCGCCGCCCATAATCGTCCGTCCCGGCCAAGTACGCCCGCCGCGCCCGCCACAGATCTGGGTCAAGGTATGTTGCTAGCAAATAGGTACGTAAACAACATGGTTTATACACCGAATCAAACTGATGATCTGTTTGGAAATCCGATTCTCTATGGGAGCGTGAATTCGTATCCTACCGACTGCACCATATTAGGTTAAAATATTTAAATGGTAGCGACGTGATTAAAATAAGTGCGTAGCCATTACAGAGCTATTATTATGTACCCATATAATTAGATATCCTTTCTCAGGGTCACAAACAAACAAAAAAAAACAAGGGTCTGCTCTATCTAATTCATTCTTAGTTATTTGATGCAACAGAAAAAAAGAGACAAGATAGATGCTGAAATGGCATATGACAGACTAAAATTGTGTGTCAAAGGAAACCCTCAGTGTCGACCCCGCCTTTTAAAACAGGGGAAAAAGTGGAAGTATGACGATATAATAATTTCATAAATTCAGCAATTTTATTTTTATAGTGCATTCCAAGGTTTATCTCAAAGAGCTATTTTTGTGAAAAATATTTCAAAAATATTTCGCGAGAATATGAACCTGTATTGACTGATCGAGTTTCCGTTTCGATTACTTTTACCAATGTAAATATTTTAATTTAGCCCTGTCAGAGCCCTTCTGGATGTTTCAAATTAACACCAGGGCTAGCCACCTGGCCTATACGAATTTACTATTACTTTTTAGAGTTCTGTACCTCAAACGAAAAAAACGGAACCCTTGTAGGATCACTTTGTTGTCCGTCTGTCTGTCTGTGTGTATGTCAATCTTTATCTCGGGAACGCGTAAAGATATCGTGTTGAAATTTAAACTGTATACGTATATCTATGATCTCTTGCAGTTGTGTAAAAAACTTCTCAGTTATCGTACAAAAAAGTAAGAGCCGTTTATGTCGTAAAAAACCGCATATTTCGACACTCACAAAAATCAAAACCTACAGGGTACTTCCCGTCGACATAGAACTATGAAATTTAGCGAGAAGCATTGTCTCAGAGTACACATATAGGAATAAATCTGAAAACTGTACAGTTTTATTTAAATCTCAAAAAAATAGGGCCTCGAAATTCACAAAATATATGTTCAAAATTCAAAGTGAGTAAATCGTAGCTTGTAAGGTATCATATAAAAGACCTTCATTAGCACATGCTTTTTTAAACAGGTTTTTAATTATTTTACAATAAGTTTTGTATGGAACCCTCGATGTGCGAGCCTGATTCGCACTTGTCCCGTTATTTTTACCAATTAGACTTTAGTGAATTTCATAAATATTCACAGCCTGCCGCCGTCCAACCCCCTACCCCTGAGCCCATCTCCGTGAAGCCGGCGCCAGTGCAGCCACCCACTCCTCGTCCATTCTACGTGCGCGTGCCCCCAGTGACCCCGCCAGTGCCTGCCCCCATCTGTGTCAGACCTCCGCCCGTCCCTGTACCCAGGCCGCCACCAATGAAGGTAACTATTTTCATTGATTTTACTAAATTGGTACTTATATAGATATTTGGATTAGCATAATCGTCAAAAACTCAAGCAAAATAATGCAGATATCTTACAATTGTAAAATTTTTCAATTTATGCGGATCCCAGTTTCGCCTTGATAAGATATTTTTAATAGAATGTATGGAATTCCATACTAACAACATTTTAAGAAAAAAAGAAGACATCATAAGAATACCTGGCAGAAGTCCTGAATGCTCTAGTAATGTGACTTTATTGGACCCAACACATTTTGAGGATATCTATATACCTATAAGTTTAACAGAAGACTATTAGAAATGATGATATAGGTGATATGTTAGGACACAAAGATTACAGAAAAATACGAGTCTTTTCTATGTTTGCGAACTTGATTTTTGTCACCAATATCGCTGATGAATAGACGCTAAATGCGCACGTATCCAACACAAAAAAAAAACATTTTCTTCTGTCTTCACAGGTCCAACCACCCCCAGTGAACGTGCCAGTTCCTGACGCCCTCATCGTGACGCCCCCGAAAATAGCCGTGCCCGCCCCCCCTACCATCGTCTTCCGCCCCAACGCCCCTACTTTATTCCGTACCGTAGGAGGCATATCCGTCCGCGTACAAAAAGAAGATGGCACCACCAGCAACCTACCTTTACCATGCCCCTGCTCATGCCCTTGCCCTCCACCTCCCCCTCCATGCCCCTGCGACCCATGCAACCCATGCCTACCGCCGTGCGATCCATGCAATCCTTGCGACCCATGCAATCCATGCCCGTGCGACCCATGCAACCCCTGCGACCCATGCAACCCATGCCCCTGTGACCCATGCACGCCTCCCCCCTGCCTATAGTGATTTTTATGTTTAAATTTTGTAAATAGATTACGTTTGCATGTGTGAGTGATTGAAATACAGTACGGGTATTTATAAGCATTCAATTTGTGTTTTCTTTATTTTTCCACATTTTGAGGGTTGTTTATTTATCTCAAATAAGTCTGCGCTTGACCACCGATTCACTTGATGGCAAGCGACGTTGTGGTCGAAGATGAAGTACGCAGAACTAGAAAATACCTATCCACTCTGACTTTGAAAAGCTTTAGTTTATAGATTATATAAAAAAGCCGTGGTGGTCAAGAGGTAGTGACACCCGCCTTACAGTCGTGAGGTGGCGGGTTCAAATCCCCGGTCCCCTACCAATGAGTTATTTGGAATTTATGTACGGAATTTCACACCACTGGCTTTTCGGTAAAGGAAAACATCGTGAGGCAACCTGCTTACGTCCGTAGAAGAAATTCGATGGTGTATGTGAATCCACCAACCCGCACTGGGCCAGCGTGGTGGATATGGCCCAATCACCCTTCGCGGGTAGGCCTACATCCTGCAGTGGACTGTTAAAAAAAGGCTGACACAGTACAGATTATATCTCTTAGGAAATAGGAAAGCAGGAAGGTTTTTAGTTCATTAACATGATGTAGAGTAAAGAAATTCTAATAAACCATTATTCTAATAATTAGTACGTTAGTTATTAAACAAAAAAATCGTAACTTTTTCCCACTAATTTTTATCGTTGTACTATACGTGTCGAAAGTTTATTGATAGTCTATCCAACTGACAATTTTTTTGAAAACTTACTAGTAATTTACTCTATTCAAAAATTTTCATACTTTTTTGACATTTCAAAGAATTTTACAACTAAATTAATTTCAGATCAAGTTTCTTTTCTGCCTGTCTAACTTAAAGCTTTAATTAATTTTAAAAATGATACACAATTTAAATTAATATTTTTATAATTAAGAGTAATTGAAATGCAAACTTATTTATCTCGCAGGTCAGTAACTTAAAATTTTAATTAAAAATATTATTTTAATTATTAAACCTACTTCTATAAATATGGAGGTTCTAAATTCGACTATATTGTGTTTACTGTCCTGTATCAGCCTTTTTTAATAGTCCACTGCAGTACGTAGGCCTACCCACGAAGGGTGATTGGACCATATCCACCACAATGGCCTAGTGCGGGTTGGTAGATTCACATACGCCATAGAATTTCTTCTACAGACGTATGCAGGTTACCTCACGATGTTTCCTTAACCAAAAAGCCAGTGGTGTGAAACTCCGTACAGAAATTCGATGGTGTATGCGAATCCACCAACCCGCACTGGGCCAGCGTGGTGGATATGGCCCAATCACCCTTCGTGGGTAGGCCTACGTCCTGCAGTGGACTATTAAAAGGCTGATATAGTACAGTACAGAAACTTTAACTCACCTCCTTTTGGCATACACACCTTATTTAAATGCCATGTTTAAAACATACTTTGTATTATAAAGAACTTAAATTATTTTTGTTTAAGAACATAAATTATGAAGGGGGTTAACTTAATTAAAATCCACACAAAATAATTGAATAAATATTTATTTGCCAATCAATACATAATATCACAATAATAATTTTGAAATAGTTTATTTTTTTTAACATCAGACGACTTTACAAAAAATATGTACAGAATATTTTCATAAATTATATAACATAAATTAAATATAAACAGAAACATTTTCTAAAAGAAATATTTTAATAAAACCATCTTGCCAAATTAAATTTACATTGAACAAAATAAATTTTAGTTAAACAAACCAATGTGAAAGATTAAGTCTAATTTTATGTTAAGTCCGTCTGACTTTTTTTATATTTGCTTAACTTAAAAGCAATACTTGAATATTTTTAAATTTATTTTAAATAGACTAAGCGGTTGACCACAACTTACAAGACACTGCGATATTAAACTTAGCTTAGTATGAATGAGATCTTGATTTCAAGGTATTGCTTAATAAATCCATATTCGAGCCAAAATTGTGCCAAAATTTAAAAACCAAACGAAAAACTGTCAAAGCTGTCACTTTTTACATTTTGGTTAGAAAAAAATGGCCGAAATCCGTTACTTCCTACGAAGGAATTAGAGAAGGTGTTGTAGGAAGACGAGCTATTTATAAAAAAGGGCGGGCCAAACCCAGACCCCCCAGACCGTAGCCCAAACCTCCTAGACCCACACCGTATCCTAATCCAAGACCGTTATAGCCTAACACATTGGGAGCGCTTTCACAAACTGTAGTTGCACCACCAAGACCTAGACCACCAACGCCATATCCCAAACCACCCAAGCCCAGACCGCCGCAACCCAAACCTCCCAGACCTCCCAGACCTCCCCACAATCCTCCGTAACCAAGCACATTAGGTGCGCTTTCACAAACCGTGGTCGCTCCTCCAAGAGGAAGTCCCAAACCTCCTCCCAATCCGTAACCATATCCTAGACCACCAAGACCGAGACCGCCCAGACCGAGTACATTAGGAGCAGATTCGCAAACAGTCGTAGCACCTCCCAGACCTAGACCGCCCAATCCTAAACCAAGACCGCCATATCCCAGACCACCCCAGCCTAATAGATTAGGTGAGCTTTCACAGACCGTTGTTGCCCCTCCCAAAGGCAGACCCAATCCAAGACCACCGTACCCAAGACCGCCGAGAACGTTAGGTGCTGTTTCGCAGACCGTAGTAGCTCCACCTAGACCGCCTAGACCGCCCAGACCGAGACCGCCGTATCCAAGGACGTTGGGAGCCGTTTCACAGACCGTGGTGGCGCCTCCTAGGCCAAGACCGCCGAGACCGCCGAGACCGCCGAGACCGGCACCCAGACCTAGACCGTAGCCCGGGAACAGGTTGGGCACGGTCTCACAGACTGTTCCTTGACCCACCAAAGGGTTGGCGTGGACACTGCATAGCAGCGCTAGAAAAAAGCAAAAATTTTCTTCAGTAAAGATACTCCTATCAAAAATTACATTTTCGCCAAAAGTAGCATAAATCATAACCGACTTCTTCCGTGTACAGTTTTCAATTCAGTGTTCAATTCAATTAGTTCGCACAAATCAATATTCAGCAGATTAAGTAAAATTTAAATGGGTGATCCCTCGGGAGTACACCTGAGTATCAACAGGATGTCCCAGAAATCAATGACAAGCCCAAAATGCTGGAACATCCTGTATATATGGTCTCTAAAACAGGAAAGATCAAAATCCCCACCATCTTGTTTTTTAATATATGGTCAACTAGTTTTTACCCGCGGCTTCGCCCGCATGATATTTTAATTTTTGACGCAATATCATTATTATTTATAGCCTATGTGTTTTTCTGATATATAAGCTATATTACTGCAAAGTTTCATCTCAATCCGTTCAGTAGTTTTTGCGTGAAAGAGTAACAAACATCCATACATCCATCCATCCATCCTCACAAACTTTCGCGTTTATAATATTATATAGTAGGAATTTAGAAATGATATTAAAAATGCGACCTTGCGGTAGTCCAGTTTAACTTGAGTTTTCAATATTATCTAATTTTTATAATTAATGTGTAAAGCTAGATGAATAGGCTACAAGTAATGTTTTTTTTACAAGTAATGTGTTTTTACTAGATGTAATGTTTACTCATTGACTTGTAACAAATGGTGTTATGAATAAATGACTATACAAGAATCAATAAAAATACAAACAAATGGAATGCAGCCAGCGTTCTTGGCACCCTACCACACGGACACAGTATTTGTTTCGATTTTTAGCCTTTTTTTTGTATATAGGTAGGATATATTTATATAGGTAGTTAAGAATTGAATTTCTATGTTTTTTAAGTTATGTAAACAAATGTTGCATAGTTTTTCTAAAAAAAATGGTTTTTGCAAAAATTTTGATATCCAAGTTTGAGCCGTCACACAATAAAAAAGTATGAAAGTGCTAATGGCAAGTCATAACAAAATTTGGCGTAATTTATATGAATTCTGAAATGACTATCTTCTTGAATTTTAAATTAGTTCTCATTTGACGGATTCTTGAAAAAACATTTCAAAAAAATTCAAAGACTTTTTACACTAAAGTCAATCAATCAATCAATCAATCGTTTATTGCATCATATGTAGTATAATTTACATGCAGGTCTTAAGAAACATGTTTAGTATCTATATTCTATAAGTTATACATATTATGACCCTATTTTAGGGTATAGCAATATTGTGCGGAGCGATTTATTTGTTTCAATTTGCTATTTTATGACTGTCCAACAGGTACTCGTTTAATGTATAATAAATATCATTTCGTGATAAGTAGGTTCTTTAATACTTTTACAAATTCGATTTCGTCTTCAATTTTCTTAATTTCGACCGGAAGTTTATTAAATATTTTAACAGCCATCGAGCATGGCCCGGAGCTGCTGTGTAACGATAATTTTGATTTCGGTAACATTAAATTATGTTGATATTGGGATCTGGCAGGATGGACACGTGCACTTGATAGTTTTGTGAAAAACTGTGGGTATTTTTTTACGAATTTGCACGCTTTAAAGATATATATTGACACCACAGTTAATATCTTTAATTTAAATTAAAGTTTCTTTGAAATCACTGACTAGGCTTATGCTGCGTCAGGAGAGTCATTTTGACTAATTTTCATTGTTTATCACAATGCTTATTAAACGATAGCTAAAAGTTCATGGAACTATATTAGGTATTTATAACAGATTCCAGATTTTTTTTTTGTTTAAGAATCGCTGACAAGCATTTGCTAAAGAATTACTATCTAGCTATGGGCTAACAAGTAATTTAAATCTAACTTAAATTGCTAGGTAAAATAGACTAAGAATGTGTCCATCAACACTTTTCTTATAGTCTCTATTAAGGCGCAGACACTACGTTATTGTGTTCTTTCTACGCGGCACTATAGCACTATGATTACGAGTTAGCACTCAATTAACTTTTAAATTCGAACAGTTTTGTTCGTTTAAGTCTTCTCACTGTGTCCGTTTGGTCGAGGAGCTGGTTTGCCTCAACATTCACATGGTGGTGAAGCCTATAGTCGTGAGCTTCTAAGTATTTTGTATTGTACTTTTTACGGATTCCACTTTAAGGTCCTGGTGGAGATCATCATTTCTTACGTACCAAGGTGCATTTGTGATGTCCCTTGGTACGTTATTTTAGATTCCAGATGAAAATTAAATTTGCATGACTTGTAACAAAACATTATAAATTCTGATATTAACTCACAAAAATAAGTATTTTAATATTATGAATTTACTTACCAGCTAGAAGGAAAAGTGCTTTGGATGCCATGATGGTTACTTTCCACGATCTGTGTCTTTTACAAAATCACTTTCACTTTTTATACTAAAAAAACTAATTTAAAATGTTGATCTATCACTTTACCACGGTTCACTTCATGAGCCAAATTGAAAATGAAATGACAAAATATTTTGACTTATTTCTAATTAAAAATGTTGTGTATTAGGATTAATAAATGTTGCCAAAACCTTGATTGTAGTGTTATATTTTCAAAATCATAAGTAAGATGAAAGATTAAATTGACTTTGGAATATTAAATTGTCATTTTTTAATTAAGAAACTTGGTATAATTAGTAAATGTTTTAAAAACTAGTTGTGTAATGAAATTACTTGTGTTTTAGAAATTAAGAGCTTCAGTTCATGTTGGGAATTTGTAGAAAGTAGTCAGTTACAGTGAAAAAACATCTAACATCTATAAGTTCATTAGAATATTTTATGTAGGTACTTACTCACAGAGTGAATGAAAACTATGCAGGGAAAAAAACAGGGCAAGTGCGAGTCAGGCTCGCACATCGAGGGTTCCGTACAAATCCAGAAAATTTCATAAAATTGGGAAGTTGTTAAAATGTCTATACTAATAACCATCGAAAGAAAGTTTTTTTTTTCACTTTCTTTCGTCATACATCGAAAATTACACATTGTTAAAATAATTAAAAACCTGTTTTAGCATTTGCTAATGAAGTTCTTTTATAATCATATAAAAGAACTTCATTAGTATCATGTAAGGTATCAACCTTACATGATACGATTTACTCACTTTGAATTTTGATCCCATATTTTGGGAATTTTGAGGTCTTATTTTTTGTGATTTAAATAAAAATGTACAGTTTTCAGATTTATTCCTATATGTGTACTCTGAGAAAATGCTTCTCTCCAAATTTCATAGTTCTATGTCAACGGGAAGTACCCTGTAGGTTTTGATTTTTGTGAGTGTCGAAATATGCGGTTTTTAACGACATAAACGGCTCTAACTTTTTTAAACGATAACTGAGAAGTTTTTCTTTTACACAACTGCAAGAGACTATAGATATACGCATATAATTTAAATTTCAACTTGATATCTTTACGCGTTCCCGAGATAAAGAGTCTTGACATACCCACAGAGGGACAGACGGACAGCAAAGTTATCCTATAAGGGTTCCGTTTTTTTCCGTTTGAGGTACGGAACCCTAAAAATAGTGTGTGGAGTCCCTCTGCGCGGAAGAAGTGAAACTTCGACGCAACAGTGCTTTTATACCCCCTCTATGGTAGTGTTAAACGTTTAACGCAACCTTGTTGGTAATCGCATCAGAAGTTTCACTTCAAAAAAAACAATATCGTGTGTGAATCTAAGATGAGTGATAGAAAAATAGTGAAAAGATTAAATGAATTATTGAGTCGTACTTCTTCTTCTTAGTTTTGGCGTCGCATTATTGTGCATTTGCCAGTGTCAAGTAGGTATTAAGTGTTAATAATTTTTGATATTTTATCAAAATAGTCACTGTCGTAGTCTCGTCATAGTCCAATAAAGTCGCTGTCAAGTCCAATCATAGTCCAAGTCATACCTCAGTAAAGCAGTGGAGACTTTACTAGAGGCGTCTATGGAGTTTTGGTAACAACACGGAACAACATGATACGTCACATTATATCACTTGCCTACACTCATGCACATAAATCAGCTCATAATCAACGAAATACCACCATTTTTCACTAATTATCACTCATAAAAACGTTTAAAATTAAAAGTTTAACAAAATAATACAATGAGGCGACATGATTTTTCCGCGTTCCCGCCAAAAACTCGAGTCGCACTTCATAGAGATTTTGAAACAATCGCCAAGACAAATCAAACGACCCGAAACTCGATGGGTTTGCGTCGCTTCGTTACAGAGTTCCTAGAACCACCTTCCATCATCATCAGACCCTGGTTATCATGGAAAGACAAACTACTCGTCAGATTCAAATGAGCCCAAACTCGATGAGGTTGTGTCGTTTCAATGCAAAGTTCCTTTGGCTATCTTCCAGCTACATCATCAGGTCAGCACCATGTCATCATAATATTGCATTTTATGTTTACAAAACTGGGAAGTGGATCTTTAACTTATTAAATTAGATTTGTTTACAGACTGACATTGACAGACAACGGGAACTAAATATTTGTAAAAATATTCTGCAACATACTCACTCAGCTGTGGCAAACATTGAATGATTTTACCTGAAAATAAATAAATAATCACTATTAGTAAAAATAAAGTAAATATATTATTATAAAGAATATATTATTATTCCTCACTTTATTCAATTGAATTCACAGGCCTGGCCTGATCCTTTATTAAGCATCAATGGAGCCTAAGCCAACATTGAGAGGCCCCTTTTACAAACAGCAGTAGGTATAAAAAAGATAGCGTGAAATGGGAACTATGGCATATAAAATGACTTGAAATATCGTAACTGGACTATTTTGGTGAAATTTTTAATGTTTTGTAAATTTAGACTACGGAATGAGGTACGGCACCCGCTAAATATGCCCCATTTCAAAATTTCGTAAGCGGGTGGTGAGGCTTATTATTATTATATACTAGCTGACCCGGCCACGCGTTGCTGTGGCTAAATAAATTAAAATTGCGACTATAATTTGAGATTTAAACTATCCTATCTCTCAAGTTGGATCGAACTGCACATGGTGTGTGAATTTTATTATAATCGGTTAAATGGTTTAGGAGTCAATTAAGGACAAACATTGTGACACGAGATTTATATATATTAAGATTATTTTATAAAGAATAAGATTTCCAAACATGTACTGTACTGTATTGTGGCAGCCTTTTTTTTAATAGTCCGCTGCAGGACTTTGGCCTACGCACAAAGGATGATTGGGCCATTTCTACCACGCTGACCCAGTGCGGGTTGGTGCAATCGTGGCCTCCGAATTTCTTCTACGGACGTACGCAGGTTGCCTCACGATGTTTTCCTTCACCGAAAAGCCCGTGGTGTAAAAATTCCGTACATTAATTCCAAGGAATTCATTGGTCCCGTACCAATGAATTCCTTGGAATTTGAAATTTCTTACATATTTACTCATACAATTATTATTATTATTGGCTCCCTCGGTGGCTCAGTAGTTTGTGAGCCTGACTCCTGGGTCAAAGAACCCACGCCGGGTTCGATTCCCAGGGCAAATATATAAGTGATGTTCATATGTGTTTGCTCTGTGTCTGGGTGTTATTAATGTATTTTTATTCATTTGTTTAACACTTTCTTGCACACCATTTGTACAAAAGGAGGACTTAACGCTAAACAGCATTATCTGCCAGTCAACCTACAGGTACATGTATATGTAGTATATCAGTCTCTGCCAGCTAAATCACAAACTTTGCTTAGTTTGGGATCAGAGACCGTGTGTGAGATGTCCCCCAATATTTATTTTACATATTTATTTATTATTGAGTTAATTTCAGAAATTCGGCAATTTATCATCCAAAAATTCACGTACTCCGTAATAAGCTTTAGATACAAGTAAATTAAATAACCAAATACTGAGACAATTCAGGCTAAACCGTTGGCATTATTTTGCAAGTAATATGATAATAGGCTTAGTTATGAAGACGCCATGGTAAATATAATAACAACATAAAAAGTGTTCTCTCTATCGAATGCTTAAAGTGAAAAAGGAACAGATATTATTATGATAATTAGCTATTATAATTACGATGGCGCCTTCATAATCGAGCCTAATGCGGGCTTAACCACGAGCTACTATTATTTTAAGTAAGTGCCAAGAAAACGCGGGCCTAACTGTGGGTTTTTATCATTTTAAACAGTTACAAAAATAACGCGGGCCAGACCGTGGGCTATTATCATTACAAGTAATACAAAAACGCAGGCTAACGGCATGCTATTATAATTTTAAGGATTTATTAAGACAACACGGGCCAGACCGCGAACTATTAGATATTATTATAAGCAAATGCCAAGATAACGCGGGTTGAACCGCGGGCTGTTATTTTAATCAAGTAAGTATTAAAACAACGTGGGCCAAACTGTGGGTTATTATCATTTTGAGCAAGTACTAAGACAATAGGGGCCAGACCATGGGCTATTATTATTGTAAGTAATACGACAATGCAGGCCAAACGGCAAGCTTTTATAATTTTAAGCAAGTATTAAGACATCGCAGTCCATGCTGCGTGCTATAAATAACCATCTTAAGCAAGTACTAACAATAGGCGGGCCAACCGTGACCTATTATCATTATAGGCAAATACTGTTACAATTTTGACCAAACCGTGGGCATTATCCTTGCAAGTAATTTTAAGCAAGTATTAAGACAACACGGGCCAAATCGCGGACTATTAGATATTATTATAAGCATGTACAAAGACAACGTAGATCAAACCGCGGGCTATTTTCATTTTAAGTAATTACCTATGTACTAAGACAACGCGGGTGAAGCCGCGGGTTTTAAGCTAGTATTTATATATTGTCCGGAAAATTTTTAAAACTAACGACTTTCGTCAAAAAAAAAATCTGCTGTTCCATAAATTTTGTCGCGGGTGAACTATATTTTTCTATGGAACAACAAATTTTTTTTTTAGGTTTGACGAAAGTAGTAGAAGAAAAGTTGTTAGTATTGATGTTCAGAATACGCCCCTAGAATGATGCTAATTGATTAGAAATAACCCTGTATATTTTTATGTTTAACCACACATAACTTTTTACGTAGTAGTCCGATTTCAATCATTCTTTTTTTATTGGAAAGTATATTAAGTATACTTTATACTTCAAAGTTGGTTCTCATATAAATTTTATCGAAATCGGCTGAGCCATTTTTGTAAATCAACAATAATGTGAAATTGCGACATCGATCCGTGCGAATTATTCGCGAATTCTGTACACGGGTGAAGGCGGTCATGTTGTTTTTTTTACGAAAAATAATCATTAAGCCACCGGAAGAGCTCTGACATGACTAAACGGTTAAAACAACCGGAACCTACCATTTGACGTGATATTCTGTCATGATTTTTAATCGTTGCATCAATTTTTGATCAGCCCCCGACCGCCTAAGCAATAGCAATCGTAACAGCAATCGTTTATGACTTCATTTTAATCATTTGGCACCGCCTATGTGACGTTAGCCATCAATTGCTTTGCGCGGATTGCGAAAGCAATCGTTGAATGAACAACTTTGATGGCTAACGTCACATAGGCGGTGCCAAATGACTAAAATGAAGTCATAAACGATTGCTATTACGATTGCTATTGCTTAGGCGGTCGGGGGGCTGGTTTTTAAATATATATGTCGAATGATATTTGCTAGTATTTGTAAGGTTAACATATCTCTGGTTTATGATTGGCCGATTTAACAACCAGCCTGCATTTTAACCAATAACTGCTTCCGGTGTAGTTTTAAAACAGCCAATCAGGAAACGAGAAAAGAAACTGAAGAGATGTAAAAATATTAATCTTTAGGTGAGATCATTCTCGATTTGCGCCTTGAGGCGAAAGCACATATTCTTAGTCAATCAAAGTTGTGATAATTATTTAAGAAACTAATGTAAAATAGTTTATGGTGACCAAATACACATCATAATGGACTTATTGGTTTGATTTATAACAATTCTAACCACAGTAGCGCTCAGTGAGATGGCTAAACTATTTTATACTACACCTGCTCGGAAAGTACCTTGATACTTTATCAAATTTACGGTAGAAAGTACGTCATTGCATATCGAACAAATATGCGGCGAGAAAACGCATCTGAGCGGGAGAGAAAAGTGTATGAAAATCCATTTCTTACGTGGTTTTTCTTTTTTAATTTTGGGTAAGACTATGCGCTGGTAACCTAAATATCAAAAGCCAAAAAGTTTTTACAGTGAGTATTTATCTCCAAGTTTGCAAATGACACTGGCCACTAGCTGTGTGTTGGATGGTGTCAAACAATTTGAAAAAAGAACATGTGAAAATTGCAGACGCTATTGGCGCCATTTTCGATTAGTGTGTTGTTTGAGGATTCAGTTCCAAGGAATTCATTGGTCCCGTACCAATGAATTCCTTGGAATTTGAACCCACGACCTCACGATGGTAAGGCGGGTGTCATTACTACTAGACCACCAAGGCTTCAAACATATAATCTGCCAAACAAATAACATATAAATATGTAAATATTGCCACAGAAATATTCATCTCAAACAAAAAATTCCAGTGCTCGTGTATGTCAACTCTTTGTTTTCATCTAGGTTTTGTCCGCGGCTTCTCCCGCGTTAGGCGAGGGCTTTAAAACACCCGAGATCGGGAATCGCACTTTCTCTCGAGTGATACATAGTGCTTTATACTACACCTACGAGGAAAATAAATTCTACGAAAACTGAATCCTCAAACAACACACTAATCGAAAATGGCGCCAATAGCGTCTGCAATTTTCACATGTTCTTTTTTCAAATTGTTTGACACCATCCAACACACAGCTAGTGGCCAGTGTCATTTGCAAACTTGGAGATAAATACTCACTGTAAAAACTTTTTGGCTTTTGATATTTAGGTTACCAGCGCATAGTCTTACCCAAAATTAAAAAAGAAAAACCACGTAAGAAATGGATTTTCATACACTTTTCTCTCCCGCTCAGATGCGTTTTCTCGCCGCATATTTGTTCGATATGCAATGACGTACTTTCTACCGTAAATTTGATAAAGTATCAAGGTACTTTCCGAGCAGGTGTAGTATAAAATAGTTTAGCCATCTCACTGAGCGCTACTGTGGTTAGAATTGTTATAAATCAAACCAATAAGTCCATTATGATGTGTATTTGGTCACCATAAACTATTTTACATTAGTTTCTTAAATAATTATCACAACTTTGATTGACTAAGAATATGTGCTTTCGCCTCAAGGCGCAAATCGAGAATGATCTCACCTAAAGATTAATATTTTTACATCTCTTCAGTTTCTTTTCTCGTTTCCTGATTGGCTGTTTTAAAACTACACCGGAAGCAGTTATTGGTTAAAATGCAGGCTGGTTGTTAAATCGGCCAATCATAAACCAGAGATATGTTAACCTTACAAATACTAGCAAATATCATTCGACATATATATTTAAAAACCAGCCCCCCGACCGCCTAAGCAATAGCAATCGTAATAGCAATCGTTTATGACTTCATTTTAGTCATTTGGCACCGCCTATGTGACGTTAGCCATCAAAGTTGTTCATTCAACGATTGCTTTCGCAATCCGCGCAAAGCAATTGATGGCTAACGTCACATAGGCGGTGCCAAATGATTAAAATGAAGTCATAAACGATTGCTGTTACGATTGCTATTGCTTAGGCGGTCGGGGGCTGATCAAAAATTGATGCAACGATTAAAAATCATGACAGAATATCACGTCAAATGGTAGGTTCCGGTTGTTTTAACCGTTTAGTCATGTCAGAGCTCTTCCGGTGGCTTAATGATTATTTTTCGTAAAAAAAACAACATGACCGCCTTCACCCGTGTACAGAATTCGCGAATAATTCGCACGGATCGATGTCGCAATTTCACATTATTGTTGATTTACAAAAATGGCTCAGCCGATTTCGATAAAATTTATATGAGAACCAACTTTGAAGTATAAAGTATACTTAATATACTTTCCAATAAAAAAAGAATGATTGAAATCGGACTACTACGTAAAAAGTTATGTGTGGTTAAACATAAAAATATACAGGGTTATTTCTAATCAATTAGCATCATTCTAGGGGCGTATTCTGAACATCAATACTAACAACTTTTCTTCTACTACTTTCGTCAAACCTAAAAAAAAAATTTGTTGTTCCATAGAAAAATATAGTTCACCCGCGACAAAATTTATGGAACAGCAGATTTTTTTTTTGACGAAAGTCGTTAGTTTTAAAAAATTTCCGGACAATATATAAATACTAGCTTAAAACCCGCGGCTTCACCCGCGTTGTCTTAGTACATAGGTAATTACTTAAAATGAAAATAGCCCGCGGTTTGATCTACGTTGTCTTTGTACATGCTTATAATAATATCTAATAGTCCGCGATTTGGCCCGTGTTGTCTTAATACTTGCTTAAAATTACTTGCAAGGATAATGCCCACGGTTTGGTCAAAATTGTAACAGTATTTGCCTATAATGATAATAGGTCACGGTTGGCCCGCCTATTGTTAGTACTTGCTTAAGATGGTTATTTATAGCACGCAGCATGGACTGCGATGTCTTAATACTTGCTTAAAATTATAAAAGCTTGCCGTTTGGCCTGCATTGTCGTATTACTTACAATAATAATAGCCCATGGTCTGGCCCCTATTGTCTTAGTACTTGCTCAAAATGATAATAACCCACAGTTTGGCCCACGTTGTTTTAATACTTACTTGATTAAAATAACAGCCCGCGGTTCAACCCGCGTTATCTTGGCATTTGCTTATAATAATATCTAATAGTTCGCGGTCTGGCCCGTGTTGTCTTAATAAATCCTTAAAATTATAATAGCATGCCGTTAGCCTGCGTTTTTGTATTACTTGTAATGATAATAGCCCACGGTCTGGCCCGCGTTATTTTTGTAACTGTTTAAAATGATAAAAACCCACAGTTAGGCCCGCGTTTTCTTGGCACTTACTTAAAATAATAGTAGCTCGTGGTTAAGCCCGCATTAGGCTCGATTATGAAGGCGCCATCGTAATTATAATAGCTAATTATCATAATAATATCTGTTCCTTTTTCACTTTAAGCATTCGATAGAGAGAACACTTTTTATGTTGTTATTATATTTACCATGGCGTCTTCATAACTAAGCCTATTATCATATTACTTGCAAAATAATGCCAACGGTTTAGCCTGAATTGTCTCAGTATATTTGGTTATTTAATTTACTTGTATCTAAAGCTTATTACGGAGTACGTGAATTTTTGGATGATAAATTGCCGAATTTCTGAAATTAACTCAATAATAAATAAATATGTAAAATAAATATTGGGGGACATCTCACACACGGTCTCTGATCCCAAACTAAGCAAAGTTTGTGATTTGGCTGGCATAGACTGATATACTACATATACATGTACCTGTAGGTTGACTGGCAGATAATGCTGTTTAGCGTTAAGTCCTCCTTTTGTACAAATGGTGTGCAAGAAAGTGTTAAACAAATGAATAAAAATACATTAATAACACCCAGACACAGAGCAAACACATATGAACATCACTTATATATTTGCCCTGGGAATCGAACCCGGCGTGGGTTCTTTGACCCAGGAGTCAGGCTCACAAACTACTGAGCCACCGAGGGAGCCAATAATAATAATAATTGTATGAGTAAATATGTAAGAAATTTCACTTTTCATTGCTGGAAAACATTGAGACAACCTGTACGTACGTAGAAAAAATCAATGTCCTATGTGAATTCAGCAACCCGTGCTCGGCCGGCGTGATGGATATGGCGCAATTACCCTTCGCGGATAGGCCTATTTTCAGTCTTCCATCAGCCCTGGACATAGGCCTCCCCTATGGATCTCCAATAAGACCGGTTGGAAGCGGCTTGCATCCAGCGCGATCCTGCGGTCTTAATGAGGTCATCCGTCCACCTTGTGGGTGGATGTCCTACGCTGCGCTTGCCGGTACATAGTCTCCACTCGAGAACTTTTCGACCCCAACGGTCATCAGCCCTCCGCGCTATGTGCTCTGCCCATTGCCATTTCAACTTGCCAATCCATTGGGCTATGTCGGTAACTTTGGTTCTTCTACGGATCTCCTGATTAATGATTCGATCTCGCAGAGAGACTCCGAGCATAGCCCTCTTCATAGCTCGTTGGGCTACTTGGAGCTTACTAATAAGGCCCATAGTGAGAGACCACGTTTCTCTGCCATAAGTCATCACTGGCAACACACACTGGTCGAAAACTTTCGACTTGAGGCACTGAGGTATGTCGGACGAGAAGACACTACGCACTTTTCCGAACGCTGTCCAGCCGAGTTGAATTCGGCAATTGGCCTCTTTGTTGAAGTCGGACCTACCTTACTGGACTACTTGTCCTAGGTAGACGTACGAGTGAACGACTTCAAGAATCGAGTTTCTAACAGAAATCGGGGTAGGTAAAACATGGGAATTACACATGACTTTCGTCTTGTCAATGTTCATCTTAAGACCCACCTGTTTCTATTATCCGTAGTGCTATCCGTAGTACCTATTTTCAGTAGTGCACTATTAATTAAGGCCGGTACAGGTATTCGACATGTTTCATTGAGTCATTAGAAATTTAATTTTCCAGGCAAATGAAAAAATGGCACACAAGTCGTAATTCTAGTCAGGCATGTTCTAGGATGCTATTATACTCATAATTTGATTAACTTTTACAATGGTACCAACCCCAAAAGCACGTGAATAAAATCAGCTGTTCAACACAAAAAGTTCATCGACCCGCGACAAAATGTATGGGAATTGTAGGTAATTTTCGCTTGTCAGGGTTGATCCCATAGTAAAATACCTATATTGATCCATATGTGCGCTAAGTTTAAGACTATTGGCTCACAAAAGAAAAAAAAATCGTAAACTTTTGGGGACCCATTTTGCCCCATTTAAAGATAAACTATCATTATCATAATCCTATTCTAGATACTACATTATTTAAAAAAGCGCATTGAAGTTTTGGAACGTATCTGACCCCTAAGGATTTTTTAAGGAAAATTCAGAAAAACAGGTACAGCCTTATTTTTTATTTAGTCTCAAAAGCATCTATACAAAGTTTCATGTCAATCGGTACAGGGAATAAGAAGTTACATGCAAACAAAAAGGGCCCGTTTTACCCCGTAAGTTAGAGTTAGGTACGTTTTTCATCCTTAGTGCTTCATTATGTCGAACGATGTAGGTATATTCCAAATTTCAAGCTCATATCTTCAGCGGTTTGGGCTATAGCCTAAACTTATTAATTTTGCGTATCCCTAAGGAACCTTATAGATTTTCCTGGATTTTATTAGTTCCTGTATTAAAACATGCTGTATGCTTCCTTCATACCAATTTTCAACCATAACCGTTCAGCTGGTTCGATGTAATTGACGCTTTTTTCACCAAATTTGGGACCTTATTTGACCCCTTAGATGAGGAAAATTCGGAAAAACAGGAAAAAACGTAACTTTTATTTTGTTTGAAAAGCACGTATACAAAGTTTCAAGTCAATCGGTATAGGGAATAAAAGTTACATACAAACGAAAAGGGCCCGTTTTACCCCCTTAGAGGTCGAAAGTTCAAAATTTTCGTCCTTAGTGCTCCATTACGTCGTTCAATGTAGCTATATTCCAAATTTCAAGCTCATATCTTAAGCGGTTTGGGCTGTAGGCTGTCTGTCAGTCAGTCACTCAGGGAAGCCTTTTATATAATAGATAGATGGGTAGTGAGGTCATAAAACATTATTTTACATGTAAAAATCAAATAAAAATAATAATACGACTTACACGTTTCAAAATATCTGAGCTGATAGCCGAATATTGGGAATTTTATAAATACCAATTTTAAATACTTATCTGTTTTTTTTTTAATTTAGGATAGTGTATTTCGTACTCAAATTAGTCAGAAACAAAGTAAACTACACAACCTTAACGCGAATAGGTCGACTTACCCTGTAACCCTGTTTATACGCGTCGAATTGAATACCTCCTCCGTTTCGTCGGTCAAAAACACTAACACCAGGGCTGGCCACCCAGCCAATACGAATTTACTTACTTAGTCACATAACAAAGAATTGTTTTTGTGATTTTAACTTCTTTTGCGCACTTTTCTTTAAACACGTCTTATCGTTTTATCCAATGTTTCAAGTTCAATTTAACACAGCCAGGAATGTTTACACAAAACTCTGATATAAAAGGCTCGATAATACGCGTTAAATGGTGAAAATTGGCACAATGGGTGTCAAGGCTATTGCGTTCTTAATAATTATTTTCGGTAAATATATAAATATATTAAAAATAAGATTAAAATATTTTTATCAGAAACTACGAGTAGCTTTGCTCGCGGCTCCACCCTGTAATATTTTGATTTTTGTGCTATGCCATGAGAACCTTTTATTTTTTCGGGATAAAAAGTAGCATGTGTCACGTTCTGTCTTTCAAACTATGTCCGTGTCAAAAATCAAGTCAATCCTTAGAGAATTTAGCTACTGGAGAAGAATTCAGTACGCGTACCCCTCTGCCACGGTATAAGAAAAATTGTGCCTACACGTAAAAGAGACACCGGACATTTTATTACACAATTTTAGACTTAAGCGTTCAAGCAATTAAGGCGAAAATGGATTATCAGCATCTGGGTGCATTGTTCTCGCTCGCTCCGCTCCATAAACCCGTCACCCGTTAACGTTTCGACTTTACCCTGATATGTTTAAGGTCGAAATTTCAGTGAACACCTCCTCCCCCGCGCCTCACGTAAAGCTGGCAGAATGTAGTGAGTGCGAATGGTAGAGCGTTACTAGTCCGGAGATAAAACGTCCCTGAGTCAATCCGTTGCTCCGTTGTTGCGTAAAAATGGAACATACCAACAAACACACTTATTGGAATGCCCTGCCTCCGTCATTGTTTCCTTACAATTACAATTTGGATCTTCAAGTCAAGAGTGAATAGGTATCTTCCAGGTTAACATACTCCATCTTCGGCTACAACTTTCTTCTCAGGCGAGTTGGTAGCCAACTGTAGCCCTATACTACATAAAAAATAATAATAATAAAGAATGCATATAAGGGTCGGATAAGTTATAAACCTACTACTTTACTACTTTTGTGGCTACGTTTTATTTGGTTGTGCTGCGTCTCAGCCGCTCAGATTTTTTTTTTTAAAACAAACCCTATGATGGAATGCTAAAAAAAATACTTTTTTACAGGTTTCCTTCCACAAACCCTACCGACAATGGAGTTCACAGCCAGAGCAAGAAAAGCCAAAATAAAATACTGCTTCATACCTCGAAGCCCTTTCAGACTTCTATACGAACCCAAAGAAACATCCAGAGATACATCCGTCAATTCTCAAGCAAATACACAATCGAATTATGTAACAAATACACAGTCCAATTCTGGCGCAAGTACACAGTCCAATTATGTAACTAGAAATAGACAGACTGCCCAGAATGTACAGAGTACACGGTCAAATTATAGAATAAGTAATACGCAGCTCAATTATTCAACAAAAAATACACAGTCTAATTATAGAATAGGCAGTACACAACTCAATTACCTAGCAAGTAATACGCAGAGTAGTCAGAATCAACAAAGTATGCAGTCCAATTATAGAATATGGAGTACACAACCCAATTATCCAACAAATAATACACAAAGTATACAGAATATACAAAGTACACAATCCAATTTTATAATTGGTAGCGCACAACCTAATTACCCATCAAGTAATACACAGAATATACAAAATACACAAAGAACACAGTCCAATTTTATAATTGGTAGCACACAACCTAATACCATTTCTAGAAATGTACCACCTAGCTCTGAAATTTGGAATGCACAAACTATTTCTGTAATGGGTAGTACAAATTATAATTCTGATATAGGTAGTGTGATAAACACTGGTAGTTTACAACCTGAAGAAATACGGAGTACACTACCTATTTCTGATATGGGTAGTGCTGATGATTCTGAAATGGAAAGTTCGCAATCTAATGTTAATTTGAGAGCAATCTAATTTATTCTAATATCAATTCTGATCTGGGTAGTCTGAATTACAACCTATTATAGAAAATGTGTCTGTAAAAATTGCGTTTTACTTTCCTTCAAACCCACTCTAGCCCTTTACGATCCTCTCGTGCTCTCAAACTTAAATTTCCTACTTCCGGTCACTCGAATCTATCCTATCATCATTCCTTTACTGTTCAATCCCTTATGCTGTGGAACGCACTGCCTGTCACGATCAGACAGGCTCAATCACTTAACATTTTTAAATCTCTTGTTTTTAAGCACTATCTGTCTACTTGTTAATTTGGTACATATATGTAGGTATATATTTTATTATGGTTTTATGTATGTATTTTATGTAGGTATATAATTATTTATTTATTTGTAAGTAATAATTATAATTTGATTTTGTATCTGTGTATTTGGTCTATGTAGTTTATGCTATTGAACAGCACCGACCGCAACATAATTATCCTAATATAATTTCATTTAGGTTGCCTGGAAGAAATCGCTGCAGGCGATAAGGCCGCCCATTTTTCTACCGGATTATTGTTTTATTTTACTAGTTTAAGTTGTTTTGTAATGGTGTGAAAATAAAGTAATTTTGTATTGTATTGTATTGTAAAAATCAAGTGAGGCGCTATGCATTATTAAATTTATTTATTAACGGGGTGTAAAGTAGAGTTTTGTGCAGCTTGTAGCTAACTTCACATACTCTATTAAGTTTGATTCAACCTATAGTAATACCTATGGACTAATATGTGTTCTTTTTGTTATAAACGTATCAAAAAATTGTCGCGATCGCAGGATTTGAACCTACATCTCTTTGGGATTCCAAAGAGTTTAATAGAATACACTACATGTTGTTTTTAAACTATCGCGATTTGAACACATTATTATTATAAACTACGTCGGGATGATGAGGTATTTATTTATCTCGTAATTTTAGTGCGCAATTAGTCCCGTAGTTTATAATAATAAAATACACTACATATTTATGAAACGGGTTGTGTATAAATTTTGTTACTTGTGTGTATAACAGTCAATCAATCAAAATTAAATAATTTATTTACGTAAAACTTGTCACAAAAAATCTAAAGGTATTGCAGATAATATTGTTTTCGCAGTTCTCCAACAACTGAACATAGGTTCTTATTATTTTTAGTTTTTTTTTGTCGACGAATTATATTTTTAAATGTTAATTTTAAAATTAATCTTGTAAATTGTTTTGAATAAATGAATTAATATAATAAAATAAAGTTTTTAACTCATCTTCATTATCTAGACTATTGTAAACTTAGGCTTAACTTAGTTGGATTCACACGATATCGAATTTCTGCTCTGGATGTATGCTGGTTGGCGCCCGATTTTTTCCTTCACTGAAAGCCAGTAGTATGTAAATAAATCCCTTTAAACCAATATACTAAGTTTTTTTATAAAGAATACAGTATACAGGGTTATTTGTAATAAATTATCATCCTTTTAGGGGCTTATTTTGTCACATCAAAACTAACAACGAATTCCGCGACTTTTGTCAAAACTGAAAAACAAAAACAGCTATTCCGTACATTTTGTCGCGGGTGAACGATATTTTTCTATGGAACAGCATTTTAAAGATTTGGTAAAAGTCGTTGAATAATAGTTGTTAGTTTTGATGTACAGAATAAGTCCTTAAAAGGATGCTACTTGATTACCAATAACCCTGTATAGTGTTATTTTTTTTAATTAAAATTTACTAACCACACACTCCAGGGTCTGTGCCCTTTGTTAACTAATATTTACAATTATTTTATTATAGTTACTGTACAAAGAGAAGGTACTAGAAATATTACAATTATTATTAGTAATTATTATATTAGTATCCCACCGGTTTTCTTCTGGGTTGTTTGGGTTATAACTCCCTGGAAGTTCGGCGGGAAAAAAATCAGATGATGACGATGACGAAGATCCTCCATGGCAAAGTCGATGCTCCAAATCTATTTAATGAGCTAGCGTGTTTTAGGGTTCCCGATCTCGGTAACTGTCCTCGTCGCAAGTGTTCCCGGTTGTTTTCTGTCCCGCCTTGCCGAACCAAAGCACGTGCCACTTCTCCCATTCCACATGTTCTGAATGCCCTCAACAATCTTTTGACTGTGACACCCGAATGCGATCTGTTTGCGGATGATTGGAAAGATATTTTGTCTGTGTGTCTGAATTACTGCGAGAAGAAGACGTGTAAGGTGACAGTAGTGGAAGATGAATTTGAATGAAGTATTTTAGGTATGTAAGATTTAGTTCTAATTATGACTGCGCCAAATTGTATCTTTATTCTTATTTGACATTTATTTGATTTGATTATATGTAATTATTAATTTTGTAAGAATTTTCCAACTAATTTGTATAACCTGTGTAATTAATTGATTGTTCGTAACTAATGTAAGTGGTAACTATTGTGCCGTTTTAGTTATTAAATAAATAAAATAAATTACCTAGCCTAAGTTAGTCAATGCACTGCGTGAATGCCACGAGCAGACCGGCGACCCGCAAGCAGCACCCGATCACGAGTGTGACACATGTGCTAGCCATCGTTCTCCTTGACTATACTTGAGGGAGGAGAACGACCCGACACATGATGCCGCCGCAAGAAGGAGCCTTCGATGGCGAGCATGAATGCTTGGGACATGCACACAATGCTTATTTCTTATAAATTACAAATATACATTTTTCACGTCCTATGCCAATTTAGTTGCCTTCTCCTGGTCCAAAGCCTCCATCACCGCCTCGTTCCGATCTCTGACAGCCATCTGCAGTATAGTGTTATTTATAGTACAACAAATCCGAAAGGAGTTAATTCAGATCATTATAAATAACTCTTAGCATGGGACCAAAACGGGAATCAAGGAAAAAATATCAACTGTTTTATACATTGCCATTCAGCGTGGCAATGCTGCCAGCATGCTGGGCACGCTGCCAACTGGCAGTGGGCTTGAGTATTTGGATTATCTTTAGACCTTCAAGGGTCTGTGGATGATCAAATTGCTTGTTATGTAGTTTTAGATTATGTAGGTCATGTATTTAGTGGTAGTTAATAAAGCCAAAAAAGCTGTGGTGGCCTAGAGGTAGTGACACCCGCCTTGCAATCGTGAGGTCGTGGGTTCAAATCCCGTTCCCGTACCAATGAGTTCGTCGGAATTTATGTACGGAATTTCACACCACTGGCTTTTCGGTGAAGGAAAACATCGTGAGGCAACCTGCATATGTCCGTAGAAGAAATTCGATGGCGTATGCGAATCCACCAACCCGCACTGGGCCAGCGTGGTGGATATGGCCCAATCACCCTTCGTGGGTAGGCCTACGTCCTGCAGTGGACTATTAAAAGGCTGGTACAGTACAGTACAATAAAGCCAAAAATAACTCGCGTAAATTTTTTGACTTCTGTGCTATCCCTTAAAAGCATTTTACTTTTTTTTTCAGAATAAAAAGTAGCTTACACTCCTAGCTTACTACTTAAATTAAAATAAATGAAGGGCCCGACTCGCACTTGGCTGAGTTTTTAATATTATCTTTCACTGAGGGCTTACTTAACTTACATTATAAGTAAGTTCAAAGTTACCCAACGTGCTGTAAAGACGTATTCTCGGAGTCTCAAAAAGAGATCGAATAGACAAACTCAAGTTACCTGCATAGCTCAACGGGCTAGCAAGTTAAAGTGGCAACGGGCAGGACACACACGGCGTCAATGTACGTGAAAAATCCAATTGCTTATTAGTTATTTATGTAGTAAGTAAGTAAGTCCGTATAGGCCGGGTGGCTAGCCCTGGTGTCAGAGTTTTTAGGCCGCCTGAAGGCCTCTGACATGGCTAAACGGTTAAAACAACCGGGACCTACAATTTAACGTGTCATCCGAGCCACGGTAGCACTCAGTTGGAAAATGCCACCCGCGGTCACCCATCCAAATACTGACCGTGCGGAACGTTGCTTAATTTCGGTGATCGCTGACATACACCTCGTCAAACTACGCTACGAGCGCTACATATAAATAAGTAAATATTAGGGGACATCTTACACACGGTCTCTGACGCCAAAACTAAGCAAAGCTTGTGATATGACTGCCAGAGACTGATATACTACACATACATATCCTACTAATATTATAACCGCGAAAGTTTGTGAGGATGGATAGATGGATGGATGGATGTTTGTTACTCTTTCACGCAAAAACTACTGAACGGATTGAGATGAAACTTTGCAATAATATAGCTTATATGTCAGAATAACACATAGGCTATAAATTACAATGATATAACTAATATTATAAACGCGAAAGTTTGTGAGGATGGATGGATGGATGGATGTTTGTTACTCTTTCACGCAAAAACTACTGAACGGATTGAGATGAAACTTTGCAATAATATAGCTTATATATCAGAATAACACATAGGCTATAAATTACAATGATATATTCCGTATGCGGGCGAAGCCGCGGGTTAAAACTAGTTTTTAAATACATACTATATACACAACGTGTAACGGAAAGGCTGTATACATAAAAAGTGGGTTGATACGATACCTTATAAAGATGCTGTATTCGAAATTCCGAGCCAAAATAACAACATTCACTTTAAAAAAAAAATTAAATATGACTGACTAGAGAAAAAAAAAGGACAGCAGTTCAAGGAGGTGATGGTCTGATTTTGATGGGCAAGGTCGTGTTATTGACGTCACAGCTGTTTAGTGAGATAGTGCTGTGCAAATGTGAATTAGTCATAAAAATGACTAGTTTTTCAAAAAAAGATTAAAAATCAGCAAACGAACTTACACGGCTAAACATGCCCCCATCTAGTTTGTTACCGTTATCTGATTTGGTACTTTCAATATGTATACAGTCTTTCCGTTACACGTTGTATAGATAGTACCTAAATAACACCCAGACACAGAGCAAACACCTATATTTATCACGTAAATGTGTGAGTGGGGATCGAACCCACGCCTCTTTGATCCAGAAGTCAGCATCACTAACCACTGAGCCACGGAGGCAGTCAAATATATTTAGTGGTAGTTTAAGTAGTTACTTTGTAATTTGTTCAAGTGAATTTTATCTTAGATTATGTCCGTAAAAAGTGTATCTAATTAAGATGTTTATAAACTTTTTTTATTATTTACATTCACAGCTAATCGTACATGACTATACCAAATGTATTAAAAATATTGAAATTTGTTCAAGGAAATTCAAATTTTACGTACCTTAGAGTTAAGGTTTATTTTTGTTTGAATTGGTATATAATATAAATTATATAAAGTTATGAGAAGTGACATTTTCAATAGTTATTAGGTGATATTTAGTGTGATAATTATAGAATTTTAAAATGGTTGCGATTAATATAACTTTTGGAATTTTACTATCAGGTAAGGTTTGAACCGAGTTTTATTAAATTAATATTTATATAGTGACTCGCGAGCAGAAATTTTCGGGTAATTACCCAAAAATGAGAAAATTTCGGGTAATTACCCGAAAATGCAACAAAGGTGACATCCACAAGTGGTATAGTATTCAGAGAAAAATCGAACCAAGATGATATATACATCATTTGAAAGCTTGTTTTATGGGCTTCTCAAAAATATCTAATTTAGATTTTTTCACTCCTCCAATTTTTTTTAAATGCGATAAATAAATTGTATGAAAAATTACAACACAATACAGCTTATTACTTTTTTTTACTTTTTCTAGTTTAGCACTGATGAAGTGCTTCTATCGTTATTTTACTTGCATTCGTAGCTGATTCTTCCACATTCATCACTTAATTTGCTAAAATTAATCATTATACCAGTATGATCAGTTAATAGGTACAATGTGACAAAAAAAACACTTTAAAAGTGTGTCTAATTGGTAAAAATGCTTTTATTTAACAATTTGGAGGTTACTTAATCAGGGTTGCTACAGAGAAACTACCTATTGACCCATATATATATTTATTTATCCTAATAAATTCAAAATTAACTAAAAAAATCGGAGTGCTCTTTTTTGTTTTTAACTGTTGTAATCGACTCAGAAAAATATGAACTTTCTCAAAATGTAACGAGTGTTGTAGTTAAAATTTTTGATTATTATTATACCAGCCTCCATACATTTTGTGGACATGTCCTTTCTTCTAATAGAGTCGCTCCTCTGTACTGTACTGTACTGTGCCAGCCTTTTTAGTATTCCACTGCAGGACGTAGGCCTGCCCACGTAGGAAGGGTGATTGGCCATATCCACCACGCGGTCCCAGTGCGGGTTGGTGGATTCACATACGCCATCGAATTTCTTCTACGGACGTATGCAGGTTGCCTCACGATGTTTTCCTTCACCGAAAAGCCAGTGGTGTGAAATTCCGTACATAAATTCCAAAGAACTCATTGGTACGGGACCGGGGATTCGAACCCACGACCTCACGATTGTAAGGCGGGTGTCACTACCTCTTGACCACCACGGCTTATCTCTTGACCACCTGGTGTCAAGAGTTTTTAAGCTGCCTGAAGGTCTTTGACATGGCTTAAACGGTTAAAACAACCGAGCCCTACAATTAAACATTTCACCCGAGCCACGGTAGAGTCAGTTGTAAATGCTACCCGCGTTTACCCTTCTGATGACTAGCCGTGCTGAACGTTGCTTAACTTCGATGATCGTTAATGAACACCTAGTCAAACTACGACATGAGCGCTACGCTTCGTCCCCACGCCACAAAACCACATAAGAAATTATTTTATTATTTTTTGCATAAAATAGCATGACCGACTTCACACGTGTACAGAATTCGCGAATATTTCGCTAGGATCGATTTAGCATTTTTCACAATATTGTTGATTTACCAAAAATGGCTCAGCCGATTACGACAAAATTTAAATAGAACAAATTTCGAAGTATACTCTTTCTAATAAAAAAAGAATTATTGAACTCGGACTACTACTGAAAAAAGATAATATGCATGGTTATACATAGAAAAATATTTACATATGCACGTCGAATTGAATCCTCCGGTTGGTTCGCCGGTCAAAAAACGGACAAGTGCGAGTCAGACTCGCACATCGAGGGTTCCGTACAACACGTTATTAAAATAATCAAAAACCTGTTTTAGCATGTGCTAATGAAGTTCTTTTATATGATACCTTACATGATACGATTTACTCACTTTGAATTTTGAACCCATATTTTGTGAATTTTGAGGCCCTATTTTTTTGTGATTTAAATAAAAATGTACAGTTTTCAGATTTATTCCTATTTGTGTACTCTGAGACAATGCTCCTCGCCAAATTTCATAGTTCTATGTCAACGGAAAGTACCCTGTAGGTATTAATTTTTGTGTGTCGAAATATTAAAAAAAAATACGACATAAACGGCTCTAACTTTTTTAAACGATAACTGAGAAGATTTTCTTTTACACAACTGCAAGAAACCATAGATATACGTATACAGTTTAAATTTCAACTCGATATCAGATACACAGACTGACAGACGGACAACAAAGTGATCCTATAAGGATTCCGTTTTTTCCGTTTGAGGTACGGAACCCTAAAAACGACGAAGTACCTCGAGAAACGGTAGATAACGCCCTTGCGCTTCGCTTCGCTTAGTTCGTTTTGGTGGGGCACTACCGCGGAAGATTAATCTTAATTAGGCCGCGCCACACAAGTTGGCGGATGTGAAGTTAGCCACAAGCTGCGCAATATCCAATCCTGACTGAAGCTCACATGAAGCCGCATATTGATTGGCTATTGCGCAATTTGTAGCTAACTTCACATCGGCCAACTTGTGTGGCGCGGCCTATACCCATAGGTATAACAGTCTTTATTAATAGTTAATAGTCCACTGTAGGATGTAAGCCTACCTAAGTTGATAATAGTAGATTGTATCATATGGGACCAAAATAATATTTTACGGCGATTGAATTTTTTTTTATTTATTCCATGTAGGTTTGCGTTTGACTACATACTGACAGACAGACAGACAGACAGACAAAACTCTTTATTTATAACCACAATATAAAAAATAAACACTATTTACACATATACGACAAAAATTATGATTATAAAGTGGCGGCCTTATCACCCATGGCGATTGCATCCAGGCAACCTTGCACGAATATGAACCGACAAGAATAAGAAATAGTGGCCTTAAATAGATATCAACAAAAAAAACATCTATAAATAATAAACTGAATATACTTAATTCAATCTAAGTTTTAAATATACTTACATATATACGATATAATATATAAATATAATTATACATATACCTACATATATACATACCTACATACGTTATAAAATAGAAGCGAATACTGCCTGATGTTGAGCATCTGCTCAACATCATGCAGTATTCGCTTACTCGTGCTACATACTAGACCGCATATCTATGCGGTCTAGGGTATAGCACGCTTACCTAGAAGATACCTATTTACTCGGGATTTGAAGACACCCACGTTGTACTTTAGCGGGAAGACAGACCCAGGCAAAGCCTTCCACATTCTGGCTGTTCGTATGAGGAATGAGGATTCGAAACGCTTGGTTCTAACGCGCGGAATGTCCACCATAAAAGGGTGGCGCTTTGGTCGCGTCCGTCTAGCCGTACGATAGAAGAAAGGGGCAGGGGGGACCAGATTGTGCAACTCCTGAGCGCACTCTCCGAAGTGAGTCCGATAGAAAGCCGACAAACACGCCACCTTACGATGATGCTCAAGACTTTGCAGCTGCGACTTAGTCAAGGTTTGCAGTCATTTAGAGCGAAGTAAAGGATTTTACAGTAGAATTCTTTAGTAGAATCCTGAACGTAGCGAGGGATTCAAAGTACGTCGCCCGAGACAAAAATATATTTTGCGCCCGAGTGGTGCACTCTACTTTTCATCACCTCTATGAGAAAATAAAAGGCGCCTCATATTTATTGTAATATTATTATTTAATAAGACGTAGAGTAACAAATAAATTAAAATTAAACGTTATGTAATAATAAAAATATGAAAACTTATGTTTACATTTTTTTTTTCATTCATTTTCTTGGCGCTTAACACTAACATTACAAATACTTCCAAATTCAAAAAGTACGCGGCAAAGATCATTCCGTCGCACTTATTTGTTCCAAATTCAAAAAGTGCGCGGCAAAGATAATTCCGGCGCACTTATAAAGTTCCTTATAGAAAACACCACCTTTGGGCGCACTTAAAGGTGAATCAAGTAGTCATTTTCGAATAGATGTGATGAAAATCTTTATTTTGCAGTAATTCTTCATGCGTCGGCGCGTCCACAGTACCAGGGCACCATACCTTGCCCTGTGACATACCCCGTGTCTCCTTCTAGCCAGGCACCAACCATAAACCTCATCATACGGACAGGTGACTTAACTTTATACTTTCGTTTCTTGGGTCAGCTCTACTTCACTCTTTTCTCTTATTCTGCTAACTGCGGTTGCTGCTGTTTAATGCTGTGGCGTCGTCAAAAGAGTTGCTTATTTGGGGTCAAATAGCATGTGAAAAAAAAATAAAAAAATCTTATAAATATATATATATAAATAAATAAAAAAATATCTATAATAAATATATATATTTTAAATTATTTAAATAAATTTAAATGTTTTTTTTTTTTAAATGTCTCCTGATATTTATTTATTAAAATGATTTAAAACGACGCCATATTTCCGCATCCTCGCCAATACTCCAGAAAAAGAAAAAAAATCGGACAAGTGCGAGTCAGGCTCGCACATCGAGGGTTCTGTAAAATTTGAATTTGAATTGAATTGGGGGCGACAAGTCCCGGACCCACGTCCCGCATGGGGTGTTTTGTGCGTAGGGTTCCGTACAAACACATTCTTAAAATAATTAAAAACCTGTTTTAGCATGTGCTAATGAAGTTCTTTTATGAGATACCTTACATGATACGATTTACTCACTTTGAATTTTCAGAGTTCTTTTCAGTTCTCAGAGTACTCATATAGGAATAAATCTGAAAACCGAACATTTTTATTTGTATCACATAAAAATAGGGCCTAGATTCACACAATATGTGTTGAAAATTCAAAGTGAGTAAATCGTACTCGTATCATGTAAGTAAGGTATCATATAAAAAAGCTTTATTAGTTCATGCTAAAACAGGTTTTTAATTATGTGTAATTTTCGATGTATGACAAGAAAAGCGAAAAAAAATAATTTTATCAATGGTTATAGTACCCATAGAGATTTTAACAACTTACTTCCCAATTTTGTGAAATTTTCTGGATTTGTACGGAACCCTCGGTGTGCGAGCCTGACTCGCACTTTTCTGGTTTTTTTAATTATTTCCTTAACTTTGTTTCAGAACCACAAAAGCCGGCTGAAAGCAGTCCTGAAGCTGCCAATATTTGCCCTCCTCCCTGCCCACCAATTTGCCCTTGCCCACCCCCTTGCCCGTGCCCACCTCCGTGCCCCCGCAAATTTTGTGCCAACGTCTGCGCAATCCCTGGAGCGATCATGGATTCAATGCTAAGCGGGGAACTAAATATATAAGCAAATTAAATATATTTTTCAAAATTGGTTTTAATTAATCACATTATTAGAGTATGTGCAAAAATAGAAGCGTCGTAGGTGAGGTCGCTCGTGTGCCATTTTACTTTACAGATGTTGACGGAGGTACTGGTCATTGGATCGAGCTCCACGACCCAAAAGTCCTCTCCACGGATCGACACTACTTTTCAAGAATAGTTCGTGAAGCGGTGGAAATCAAAAAACATAAGAATTTCAACCGGGGGGATGGATTTAAGTTATCGGCGTCGTGGAATCCTGTTGTCAACAAATGCAAATCGCGTAGTGTAGGTAGAAGGACATTGTTAGATACCGTCAGTGTTGTGTGTCGTAGTGACAATTTTTCAAGTTCAAATTGAATTGGCGGTACCAGCTGTTGCACTTTCCAGTCTACCCGTGACCACGGTCGATGCAACTCGGCCGAAACGTCGGGATGAGGAGGTATTTATTTATCTCGTAATTTTAGTGCGCGATTAGTCCCGTAGTATATAATAATAATACTTTACAGATATCTGTGTATTTTACTAATTTTGTTACGTTGACAACACTGCTCTGTCATTGCTAGTACAACTAAAAGTATTTGATATTTCATCATCATTTCAGCCATAGGACGTCCACTGCTGGACATAGGCCTCTCCTAATGATTTCCAATAAGACTGGTTAATAGCGGCTTGCATCCAGCGCGATCCTAGGTATTTTTTTGGCGATTCGATACTTTCTTTTTGTGATAAACATTTCAAAAATTGACGCGTCACAGGATTTGAACCTGCATCTTTCTGGGATTCCGGCCCAGATGCTTTGTCCAATTTAGCTAGAAACGCTGTCTGCGAAGGCACCGAAATAGTTTTTTTGAAATGTTTATCACAAAAAGAAAGTTTCTATACACCTAGTGTGTGAAGCACGATAAAAATTGTTTCATTGATTAAGCAATGCGCCATTTCTCGTTAATGGTAAGAAGTTCTAATAATTTCACATTAAGTGACTTACTGGTTTAAAGCAGTTCTCACAGATGGCGCTTCCAACAATTTAGTAGTTGGTAAAAATGATAAAACACTTTCACTAATTCGACGCATTTGCAGACAGCGTTTCTAGCTTAATTGGACAAAGCATCTGGGCCGGAATCCCAGATAGATGCAGGTTCAAATCCTGCGAACGCGTCAATTTTTGAAATGTTTATCATTAAAAGAATGTTTCTATACACCTAGTGCGTGAAGCACGATAAAAACCATTTCATTGATTTGATCGTACTAATATATTATGTGACGATGATAACAGCGCGTATGAATGCGTTGCAAACGTTGCTTTTTGTCTTCGATTAAAAGCACTGTTCAAGTGTTTAGGTCTCAAATGTGGCACAGAATACTTTTATTCTTAACTTAACGAATCTTTCAGACTATGACCAAAACGCTTCAAACATGGACTCGACTATTTTCAAGTGGCAAGACTGCTCGTTATGCTATAAAATGATTAGGTCCACGTCAGCACCAGTGCATTGTATCTGATCTAATTCAGAGTGGACAGAGGACAGTGTGGTAGAATGCACCGTTGTACCGCCTGCCTTGCTTGCAAGCTTCCCGATGGGCCTAGTTCATGCTAGGGCTAATAATAGCGCGCCTGTGAACAATGTAGATAAATTGACGATTTGTGAGAAACTGGCTTTAATTTACTTTAGAATAGCAGTGTTGGGCATGAAAAGATTTAAAAGTTTGCATACTATTTGATCACATTCAATCATATTCGACTTAAATATGTAGCTCCAACAGATTATAACTAGGTACACATATAACATTGTTTGTGATATCTTAGCACTATTAACAAATAAACTGAAACTGAATAAACTGATACTTGGTAGACACCAATTCGGTTTTCATCAGTACTCGCGTCTACCAAGTAGTCGGTACCTGGGCTGCTGATTAAAATCATATTGTTAGGTCACCGTTACGCCACGACGGCTCTCTTTTTCACATACCTTTGCCATCACCTTTGGGATGGCTCTGCTACGAGTAAAAATCAACTGGAGGCTCTGGAGTCGATTGAGAGGCGAGCCAGGAGGCTGATTGACAACAACACCTTGACTAAGTCGCAGCTGCAAAGTCTTGAGCATCGTCGCAAGGTAGCGTGTTTGTCGGCCTTTTCTCGGATTCACTTCGGAGAGTGCGCCCAGGAGTTGCACAATCTGGTCCCCCCTGCCCCTTTCTTCTATCGTATCGTATACGCGACCGAAGCGCCACCCTTTTACGGTGGACATTCCGCGCGTTAAAACCAAGCGTTTCGAATCCTCATTCCTCATACGAACAGCCGGAATGTGGAACGCTTTGCCTGGGTCTGTCTTCCCGTTAAAGTACAACTTGGGCGTCTTCAAATCCCGAGTAAATAGGTATCTTCTAGGTAAGCGTGCTACACCCTAGACCGCACATCTGCTTAACATCAGGCAGTGTGTAGTCAAACTCGAACCTATTCGAAATAAAATAAAAAAAACATACTCTATTTAAATAAATAAAATAAAATAAAATAAAATAAAAAAGCCTTTTATTTCTCATCGTTAATTAATTAATAAGGTACATCATTTAATTTACAAAAATTCGATTATGTTGTCATTCATTATTAGTGTAAATATTTTATAATCATCGAAGTTAATTTATAATAAAATCATTGTAGTCACTTAAAAATATATGAAATAGTCAAGTTAAATTGCTTAGGTATGTACATAATATCATTTCATTGTCATTATAGTATATATAGTAATTTTTTGCAGATTCATACATTGTTTATAATAATATATTTTACATAATTAATTGTCAATCAAAATTTAATGTCAATTTAAATAAGTCTAGGTTTATTATATGTTGTACATATTAATGTTCATTTGTGCATAGATTAATTGTTTATTTGTGATGAGAACCCCTGGTGGGTATAGGCCTCCTCTAGAGCTTTCCACTCATCTCTATCTTTTGCTTTGTTCATCCAAGATGCCCCTGCCAATTTGCTGATGCCATCCGCCCATCGTGCCGCCGGTCGTCCTCTCCTTCTTTTCCCTGGACCTGGTCCGCGCCATTTGGTTACAGTATACGTCCATCTGTGATCTTGTAGTCTGGCTATGTGGCCTGCCCATTGCCATTTTAGTTTTAGTGCATGGTGTAGAAAGTCAATAAATCTTGTTTTTTCTCTTATATCTGTTGCCCTGACTCTATCCTGCAGTTTCAAATTCATTATGCTTCTCTCCATGGCACGCTGGCATGTCCTTATTTTTTGTTGTATATTTTCGGTAAAAACCCAGGTTTGCGCTCCATATGTGAGACACGGTAGTATACAGGAATCCATAGCTACTTTTTTTAGTCTTATTGGAATATTGCTTTTGAAGACTTCTTTTAAGGCCCAGTATCGATTCCATGTTCTGCTTATGCGTCTGTCAACTTCTTGTTTGTTATTATCTTGGTTAAAGGATATTTGTTTGCCTAGGTATATGTATGATTCGACATACTCTAATGCTATACCGTCTAGGTATATTGGCTGCGGTTTACGTACGTTTGACATCAGTTTAGTTTTTTCGAGATTCATTTCTAGTCCTACTTGTTTACTAGCAGCGTTGAGAGTTTCCATCATTTCTTGCATTTTTTGTTGGTTCTCAGAGAACAAAATTATGTCATCAGCAAATCGTAGATGCGTGAGCTTGTTATTGTCTATTTTAATGCCATAATCAATCCATTTCAAACTCCTGAATATGAGCTCAAGTATGGCTATGAAAAGTTTAGCTGAGAGAGGATCGCCTTGCCTTAAGCCAGTGTTAATTTTTATCTTCGACCCCAGTCTCTCAAGTTTAATTCTACTTGTGCTTCGTTCATAGATGTTTTTCAGTATCTCAATGTATGTCTTGTGCACATTATTTTCTTGAAGTGCTATCCACAATGAGCTGTGCGACACAGTGTCGAAAGCTTTTTTGTAGTCAACAAATGCTATATAGAGATTACCTCCAAACTCTTTATACTTTTCTATTATTTGTTCGACTGTATGGATATGATCTACTGTGGAGAAGCTACTACGAAAGCCAGCCTGTTCTTTTGGTTGGTTTGTATCTATTTGATCGGATATTCTGGTCAGGAGGCATGATGAGAAAAGTTTGTAGAGGCTACTCAGTAAGCTTATTGGTCTATAATTTTTAATATCTTGAGGGTTACCTTTTTTATATAATAAAGTGATATGGGATTCAGTCCACTGTTGTGGGATGGTTCTTGAGGCAAGTATTTGATTAAACAAGTAGCATAGAGGCGCAGCTACTGATTGTTTTACCATCTTTATTGCTTCGTTAGGGATGTTATCTGGTCCAGAGCTTTTCTCTAATTTAATTTTTTCTATGTGTTTAATGATTTCGCTTACCTTCCATGGTTCTACTGGTTCGTTTTGATAGTTGTGGTGGCCAGCTGACTCCTTGAGGTTTTCAATGCCAGGATTATGTTTTTCGTATAGGTCTCTGTAAAAGGCTGTGGCTTCAGATAGTATACTAGGCCTCTCAGTGAGTTCTCCGCCATTTTTCTTTTGTAGTGTTGTGACCCAAGCTTTACTCGATGTGAGTTCTTTAAATGCTCTCTTTATGCTACCTTTTTCTCTCAGATTTTTCTCAAATATTTGTTGTCTATGATTTCTAAGGTCTTCTCTAATTTTTCTGTAAACTGTTTTGTATAGTTCGCTTAGTTCTTTTTTAGTTTCTCTTGTCTTTGGTTTGATTCCTTGTAGGTAAGAGCGTCGCTGTATTAATTGTTTTGTGCTCTCTGTTATTACACTGTTCTGTGAGCTATTCTTCTTTGATACCTGTCTTGCTGCTGTTAGACCATCTTTTAAGAGTTTCTCCATATTTTCAATACTCTATTTACTCATCTTTTTTTGGGAAGTCTGTAAAAAGAACAAAATGCAACCATGCTAATATATAATAGGACATAGGCTTCCCCTATAGATCCATAAAGTGAGGTAATTACAATGAAATATCAAAATACAACTGGGAACATGCAAATTCCCGATCGTTATTCTACAATAAAAACTCAATTAAAACAAAAACAGATTTTTAACTCCGAGATTGGATTCCGTACTTTTTCAATCAAACAAAAAATGGGAATATTAAATAATTAAAAAAGCTATTGTCCGGGCTGAATGCAAAAACTTTTATGACGGACGGCTTTCAATATTTTCAATTTGGTTAAAGTGTGAATAAGCACTTTTTAACTGATCAAAAAATAGGAGGTTTTTAAGTCAATGCGTCAAAAACTGCCTTCAAATAATTTGTAAAGTGATATACAGGGTTATTTCTAATTAATTAGCATTTTTTTTTTTTTTTTTTTTTTTTTTATTTCAAATAGGTTTGCGTTTGACTACACTCTGCCTGATGTAAAGCAGATATGCGGTCTAGGATGTAGCACGCTTACCTAGAAGATACCTATTTACTCGAGATTTGAAGACACCTACATTGTACTTTAACGGAAAGACAGACTTAGGCAAAGCGTTCCACATTCTGGCAGTTCGTATGAGGAATGTGGACTCAAAACGCTTTGTTCTAACGCGTGGGATGTCCACCATAAAAGGGTGGCGTTTTGGTCGCGTCTGTCTAGCCGTACGATAGAAGAAAGGGGCAGGTGGGACTAGATCGTGCAACTCCTGGGCGCACTCACCGAAGTGTATCCGATAGTAGGCAGACAGACACGCCACCCTACGTCGATGCTCAAGACTTTGCAGCTTCGACTCAGTCAAGGTTTCGTTGCCTATCAGCCTCCTGGCTCGCCTTTCAATGGACTCCAAAGCCTCTAACTGGTATTTGGCAGAGCCATCCCAAAGGTGAGAGCAGTATTCCATGCAAGACCTGACTTGCGCTTTATAAAGACTAAGCAGTTGTTCAGGTGTGAAATACCGTCTCACCTTAGAGAGAACACCAAGTTTTTTTGAGGCTAATTGGGCTTTTGACTCTATATAAGACCCAAAGTTGAGAGTCGATGATAGCGTAACGCCTAATAGTTCCAGACTGTTAGTTACCGGAACGGATACACCACGGAAAGCAGGAGACAGTTGAAAGGGCCTCTTTTTGGCCGAAAACAAACAGCTTTGAGTTTTCGTGGCATTAAACTTGACCAGGTTAGCATCACCCCAGTCAGATACCGCCTCCAGACTCAAGTTGAGCCGTTCGACCATAGCCTCTCTGAGTGACTCGATCTGTGCCCCGCTCGTTCTTGCTTCGGATGTGTAGCTCTCCATGACCGTACTGTCGTCTGCGTACCCAAAAATACCAGGCTTTAGCAAGTCGTTAATATGCAGTAGGAAGAGTGTCGCAGAGAGCACAGACCCCTGAGGAACACCGGCATTGATAGCCATTTGGTCTGACGAGCAGCCATCAACGACAACTCGTATTGACCGATTCCTCAAGAAATCTGATATCCATGTGCAGAAATCAGCAGGCAGGCCGTAAGATGGAAGCTTGCCAATAAGGCATTCCTTTCAGGGGCTTATTCTGTACATCAAAACTAACTACTTTTGTTCTGCGACTTTTGTCAAAACTCAAAAAAAACAGCTGTTCCATATCTAGGGCTGGCAGACTAAAGTACATAAGTCAAAATGTCATAGTTTCCAGAAACTAAAAAAAACTAAATAAAAAAAAACTCTTTATTCTTTTTTTATTTTGTTTGATTTATTGGGATGTATTAAATTATTGCTAACATGCATTTATATGTCATCTTAAATCATAATAGCAGAAGGCTTTTTATGTGACTTATGTCAATAAGAACACTTACTTTATCCTTAAATTTAAATGTTACTTATGACTTAAGTTATAAGATAATCAGAAATAATTTCTTATGTTATATTGTTATGTTACGATACTTAATTTAATCATCATCCTCACTATCTATAATATCAGGGTCAGTGTTTCGTAAATCGTTTGCAGTAGGTAAATCAATATAAAATTTATGGAAAACGTCAGGTATTAAATTTAGTAAAGAAATCAAATCTTCTTTTTTCTCTTTAGATATAGGCAAAAGCTGTAACGATATGACTGGGATATTGTCAGGTGCGGTAGAACCTCTTCGTTTCAAGTTTAATTTGAAAAATGGAGATTCCTCTTCTAGATTATCCTTGTAAGAAATTACGCCAAAGTCAGAATCATAGCGCAACCATCTTTTATCGAGCCATTTAAACTGTCGTCCATCCACATCTTTAGTTCTTAATACTAACGGACCCTTTAAAAGCGAAGAGAAGTCCAAAAAGTCAGTATTGCGCATTTCAACCACTTGAAATTTTTACTGCTTGATTTTATCAGTTGTATCCAATCGTGCGGGTGATAGATTTGCAATTCTGTTTTTTTCTTTTTCTTTTCTATAATCCCGTGATCAGTATCTACTTCCATATGGCTATGGCCGGGAATCATAAACTTGTGCTCAATAAATTCCAAATCTAATTTTTGCAAAGCCCAAGTAAACATTGAACTTACATGAGAATTTCTGTTCTGGCCTCCACATGTATCGGAATAAAATATTACATGTTTTGTGTTCTCAGGTAGGTATGTTTGGAGGTGTTTGAAAAGACAAGAAGCTATTTGATTAGCTCCTCTTGCAGCTATTGTTTCATGCCATATGTAGCACACAGCTTTTCCAGTTTTGTTGTCATGAACAGTCAAATTAAACGTCCACAACTGACGTTTGTAAAATGCTACAGAAGAGCTTAGTGCTGGAGTGGGTAAGCATTGCTGCAAATCAAAAGTGTACACTTGCACAGTGTTGTTACTTTTGTATACCTGTGTGTCACTTTTCTTTCTTTCGTACGCTTGATCCGCATCTGCCTTGTGCTGATCATGCTGAGCGATAATTTCAGCCTTTCGTTGTATTTCCTGACAAAGCTGAACTTGCATTTTGTATTTATCACATGTATAACATGTATCGACACGGGGCTTTTTGAATGATAATCCTAATTTATGGAACTCTTGGCTGTAAATTTTTATTGACGGTGGATTGTCTCGGTTTTCACAGAATAAATTGTACATTTTATTGATGGTTAGATGAGAAGGTAAATACTTCTTAGATGTGCTTTTTCTCGTGTAATGGCTTTCATAAGATGGAAATGATAAAATGTGTTCATTTATTTCTTTCCTTTTTTCGTCGGAGATTTTGTGCTTGGGTATACTTCTCCCACGGCTGTCGTCCACTTGAGTACCACCTACTGATGATCGTTTTTTCAAGCCAACTGTTTTTATGAAGTTATCACTTTCGCCTAACGTTTTTAGTAAACATCCCCTGCAGATGGGTTCACGCTTTCCGTTAATTAATAAAAAATATTTGTATGTCTTTTTGCCGGTCAGGATCAAGTGTCCGCTGCCTTTGAGTAGCTTTGTCTTGAATCTCCATTAATGAAGCCATGTAAGTAGATCTTTTGAGGTATGTCCCCATTTGCCAATATTCTTTAAAAATAGCCTGTCTATCGCAAAATAATATGCGCTCTTTGCATTTCATACGACATGTTGTAAGTTCTGTCATTTTTCTACTACCAATTACTTTTCCTTTTAATGTTTGATAAGACTGACCTGTGTTGCGTTTCACTTTTTTTTTGAGTTTTCTGACTTGAATGCTTTTTTTTAGTTGCTCTGATAGTAGACGTCCAACGTCTAGGGCTTAGGGGTGTATCTTGATGAGTGGATCCATTACTTGAACTTGACGAGACTGCTGCGTCTGTTGATAACACATAATGTGGATCTTGGACTGAGTCATCACTTGAAAATTCAATTTCTTGACTAACACGCATGTTATCAGTAAACCCCGATGATGTGGAAGGCACGGGCTCCTCTTACACCGTTATGCTTCCTAGTTGCTGGTCATTCCGCTCGCCTAAAAAAAACGACGTATTTTAAACGATGTACGAATTCACAAGGCTGAAATGTACGGCACCAAAAGTGCACTGTAGTAAAACTGATGATGAAAGCAGATTAATATTAATTGAAGAGTCTTATTCACTACCAAAATGTATGGTATTTTAAAGAATAAAATGATCAGACTTACTTTCAGTAGTTACGGATCTTAACGCCATCTCAACTAATTTCTTTCCACGCTGAGAATCCATAATGAGTAGCAAAAATATTATAATATCATTAAACTAAATCAACACAAAACCAAAACTGTCAATGATTAGAGCATTACTGACTAGCTTAACATCTTGCGTTTCAAACGAAATGAGCACTTCATTTTTTTGTTCCATAAATTACACGTTCAAGTGCCTACCCTCAAGTTAAACAAAGTGATAAGGTGACCCATTTAACGATCCTAATGACATATGTCATACTTTTATTCCGCAAAGTGCACAAACTTTACATGTTCCTTTTGACCTAAGTCAATTTATGTTGTTTATAACGCTACAAGATGTGGAGAAGATGATAAGGTTGAAAAGGTACGCCATTAGAGTTCAAATTGAAATAGATAGCTTTGACTTATGTGCTTTAGTTGGTCGATGAATTAATTTAAAAGAATTTTGTTAGTGTATTAAAAAAAAAAAACATTTTTTTTGACTTAAGTGCTTTAGTCTGCCGACCCTAGATATATTTGGTCGCGGGTGAACAATATTTTTCTTTGGAACACCAATTTTTTTTTGAGTTTTGACAAAAGTCGCAGAATTAAAGTTTTGATGTACAGAATAAGCCCCTAAGAGGATGCTAATTGATTAGAAATAACCCTGTATAGAGGGTCATAGGTATTAAACGCAAAATCTTTCAAAAAAAAAATATAATAATAATAAAAATAAAAAACCCTCTGAAAAAAATTATTTAAGAATAATAATAAAAGATAACAAACCCTGCATATTCGAAAGTAGGGATAGCTCGCGGGCCCGGCGTATGCGCCGGGACAGGAAAAAAAAAAAAAACGCTAAATCTTATAAGGGCGAGTCTAGTATAAATAAATAAGTATTTAGGGACATCTTACACACGGCCTCTGACCCCAAACTAAGCAAAGCTTGTGATATGGCTGCCAGAGACTGATATACTACATATACTTATTTTTAATTACATACTTATATAGATAGTGACTAAATAACACCCAGACACAGAGCAAACACTTATGTTCATCACATAAATACTTGCCCTGGGTGCGGATCGAACCCACGCCTCTTTGTTCCAGTAGTTAGGGTCACTAACCACTGAGCCACCGAAGCAGTCGTATATACAGGGTCATAGGTATTAAACGCAAAACCTTACGCTGCGCTTGCCGGTACGTTTTTTTTTATTTTATTTCAAATAGGTTTGCGTTTGACTACACACTGCCTGATGTTAAGCAGATATGCGGTACGTGGTCTCCACTCGAAAACTTTTCGACCCCATCGGTCACCAGTTCTCCGTGCTATGTGTCTTGCCCACTGCCATTACAACAGGATTCATTTATCTCTTCTCTACATAGTATAAAACAAAGTTACTTCCCTGTCTGCCTGTCCATATTATGTTCTATTCGACAATTAATAGAGATTTGTGAGGCATACGTGGCGGAACATGGGCTAAAATATAACTCTAAAAAGAGTGAAGTACTTGTATTTAAAAGTGGTATCATTAAGGCCGCTCATGTTCCGCCAATTATGCTCAGCGGTGTGGCCCTAGAAGTGGTGACTAGGTTTAGGTATTTAGGACACCTGGTCACAGATGACCTCTCTGATGACGACGATATAGAGAGGGAGCGCAGGGCGCTGGCAGTTCGCGGGAACATGATTGCGCGCCGGTTTGCTCGCTGCTCGAGTGAAGTAAAAATTACTCTCTTTTAGGCTTTTTGCCAATCCTTCTACTCGAGCAGCTTGTGGGTGAATCACACTCGTCGGGCTGCCAGCATTCTGTGCGTCCAGTACAATGACATCTTCAGGATGCTGATGCGGCAGCCTCGCTGGTGCAGCGCATCTCTGATGTTCGCTGAGGCGCGCACGGACGACTTTCATGCTGTTATCCGCAAGAAAGTCGCCTCATTACGACAGCGAGTGCGAGCCAGCCCCAGCAGTATCCTGACGATGATCGTTAATAAGCTTGATGGCCCCATACAAAATAAATGGATGAATGTTGTTATGGGAGCAAAATTGTGATGTCACTGTATCTGTCTGTCTCTGTCGTCTTATATTATTTATGTGATTTTATTTTTAATTTATTATTGATGACATTTTTAATTTAATTGTAATTTTAATAATTTTTTGTATGGTTTTTAAAACTGAAATAAACTGATTAATAATAATAATATGTATGCTTAAATATTTAAAACTACGCAACGGATTTTGATGCGGTTTTTTTCATTTCAAGAGTAGTTAGGTAGTTAAAATTAACAAATTGCAAAAAACCCACCAAAATTTAAATATCGCAGCCTCTATCGTTTAACCGTACTTCTTTCCTGAAAAAGCTAAATACGTAACAGTACAAAGCCAATCACCGACAAGGCCGTTAAAAAACAAACGAAATCAAAATGGCCGCCTTATTTGCCAGCGGCCATCTGCAATGATAATTTAATTCATGGCGCTGTTTTAAACGCTTTACTGTGTATTTTTTATGGAACGCTTCATTTTTCAATTATTTAACGCATTTCAGTAAGGTGCTTTTGTCTGACCCGAAATTCTTTACAAACTTTTAATTGTAAAAACATGTTGTATTAAGCTTTTGATCACTATTTATACTTCGGCAAGGACATGCTTAATAGTCAGATATAAAAAACGTATACGCAAATAGAGACAAAAGATATTAATTTCATCCTGTTCACACGGTAATACTTGTACATCTCGCCCTCTCTTACTTTTGTAATTATTATTATTTAGCGCCCTGTCTAGTTATACTTTGACTATGACTTTTCCTCATGTTGCTGCCGCGACAATGCTGCTTTGCTCGGTATGTAAGCTCATATCGTCGCTTTGGTGGTCCGATTTTGATGAAAATTGAGTCGCATAAGGAAAATAGCCTTATTGAATCCGCGTTTAAATATAATAATTGGTAATTATCTATGTAACTAATTAGAATTTTTTTTTTTGTTTTTATTTCGGATAGGTTCACGTTTGACTACCACTGCCTGATGTTAAGCAGATGTGCGGTCTAGGGTGTAGCACGCTTACCTGTACTGTACTGTACTGTACCAGCCTTTTTAATAGTCCACTGCAGGACGTAGGCCTACCCACGAAGGGTGATTGGGCCATATCCACCACGCTGGCCCAGTGCGGGCTGGTGGATTCACATACGCCATTGAATTTCTTCTACGGACGTATGCAGGTTTCCTCACGATGTTTACTTTCACCGAAAAGCCAATGATGTGAAATTCCGTACATAAGTTCCGAAGAAACTCATTGGTACGGGATCGGGATTTGAACCCACGACCTAACGATTGCAGGTCGGGTGTTACTACCACTAGACCACTACGGCTCATGGGATAGTACAACAATTAAAATAGCATGCAGGCGAAGTGGCAGGCAGAAGCTAGTGTTATAAAATCTGTGGGTACACCTTTACGCTCCCTATGTAAACACTTCCAAAAACAGAGAGCTTTAAATAAACACCAGGTGGCTCAAGAGTGAATAATTTCGCAATTTTAAATGTAAAGCAATTTATTTTTTTTAATTGGCTATTTTCTCTGAATGCGTAAATACATTTATAATTTAAGGAAACCATTTAAATCTCCTTAGAAAGAACTGTAAAGGAAGATTTTGTAAAGAATCCGTCCGTAGAAGAAATTCAATGGCGTATGTGAATTCACCAATCCGCACTGGGCCAGCGTGTCAGACATGGCCCTAGCACCCTTCATGGGTCGAGTATGTGCAAAAAGAGAACCGTCGCGGAGTTACGGTGAACTAATAATAAGATTTGAATCAGCAGCCAAGGTACCGACTACTTGGTAGACGCGAGTACTGATGAGAACGGAGTTGTTGTCTACCAAGTATCAAACACTTTTAGTTGTACTAGCAATGACAGAGCAGTGTTGTCAACGTAACAAAATTAGTATAATTATTTTTTGCAAAAAATAGCATGACCGACTTCACCCGTGTACAGAATCATTACATAGTATAACACAAAGTCGCTTTTCTTTGTCTGTCCTCATTTATGCTTATATCTTTGAAACTACGCAACCGGATTTTGATGCAGTTTGTTTTAATAGATAGAGTAATTCAAGTGAAATGTTTATATGTATAATACACCTGTGCGAAGCCGGGGCGCATCGCTAGAACGCAAATATTTTGCACGGATCGATGTAACATTTTTCACATTATTGTTGATTTATCAAAAATGGCTCAACCAATTTCGATAAAATTTAAATGGGACTAATTTCAAAGTATATTCTTTCCAATAAAAAAAGAATTACTGAAATCGGACTACTATAAAAAAAGTTATGCGTGGTTATACATAAAAAAAATATATACGCGTCGAATTGTATACCTCCTCCGGTGGTTCGTCGGTCAAAAATAGCACAAGGGAGACCTCGCCTACGACGCTTTGTAAACCATTTTTGACCGACGAACCACCGGAGGAGGTATACAATTCGACGCGTATATATTTTTTTATGTATAACCACGCATAACTTTTTACGTAGTGGTCCGATTTCGATAATTCTTTATTTATTGGATAGAATATACTTTGGAACTGGTCCCATCTAAATTTTATCGAAATCGGCTGAGCCATTTTTCATAAATTAACAATAATGTGAAAACCGTTAAATCGATCCGTGCGAAATATTCGCTAATTCTGTACACGGGTGAAGTCGGTCATGCCATTTATTGCAAAAAATAATTATTTCAAAGAAAATACGAGTCTGTATACGAACGCGCGAGTGAGATAGCTGCTAAACTCTATCCCCTTTTAACGGATGAAAGCAGTTTTAACCGGATCAGAGCAGATTGAACCGGAAACGTGATTCGGAATGTTATCAAAGTTTTCAAATTTAGAATTATGCCATTAGATAGCGTTAATGGTGGAAAGTTCCAGAGGCGTGACGAAGACTGGTTAGATGTGAATTGTAATAGGCACTAATAACAAATTGATTATGTATTGTTATAGATTCTAATTATTAATTAGAAGATGTAGACAGGAAAACACAAATTCTCCAAAAAATAAGGATTTACATATATGTACATATTTTTTAGTATTATTTTATTCACAAGTGTGTTGAAAAACGTCGTATGCTACACGTGTGAAGGTTCAAATGGTTCAAATATTTATTTTTTGTAGTTCGACCACTTATCACTAGATGGCGTTGACCATGCCTAAAACGCGCTAATGTTTCGTTCGCGGAACATAGGTACGATCGATCTGTGTGAGTTAATAAAAACTTTTGCTACTTGACAAAATCGTATTTGCATTTTACACCCTTTAAGGCTTTTGAGGGTTCTGTACAACACGTGTCATCACGTGTGTATTGCTGATTGCCGTCCTCGGCTCTCTTAAGACCCTCGCTTATAGCTCGGGTCTCAAAGGCGCCAAAGCGGTAATCACCAACATTACACACTTGCACCATAATGTACTATTACAGGTATATTAATGTTAAGTAAATAATAAATAAATATAACGTTTATTTTTCTATACAGTTTTCACAAACAAGTTGTGCACTAAATCCCACACTAGGGCGGCCTGTGTCGTGGGACCTAGACTTCCTTATTTTATAATGTATTGTAAAAAATACTATGTTATTTGGGTAATAATACAAATTCCCGAAAATACATCTCAAAGCTGCCATTTTTCCTTTATTTTCGTATAATATTGCAATTTTTTTTTTTTAGGAAATATTTATAGTTTATTTTGACCAAATTTAAAAAACATTTCATAAACTATAACTATTAAAATTAACCTACTTAAAATAAAAACTAATACTAAAACTTATATTACTAAAATAAAACTAATCTAAAAGACCCGGGGCAGAGGGTAACGAAGGTAGGGTAACCTTAAAAAAAATATGTATATATTACTTATTTTTTTGCAAAATTGTGTATATTACTGAATTTCTTTCAGCTATACAAAAAAAACATATTTTCTTAGATAATTAAGCAATTAGGTATACAATACTTCTAGGTATGAGGAAAAAATGTTATTTTCTATATTTCAAAGTTTGGCCTATAAAATTTCCTTAAGACATAAACCGGTTGAAACTGCCTCTAGCTGGCTTTTAAGATGAAAACAACATTCGCTGTCGTTAACTGACGCAGTTAAATTAAGCTGTTGGTGGTTAATCCGCCGTTTAGCAGATTACAATGAAATATGGCCGCTTCCCGCGCAGAATTTAAAATGGCGGACGTTCAAGATGGCGGACTTGCTTACGTACTATCTTTTACCAAAGAATAAAATAAACTAGAAACTTAACTAGCCATTCCCGGTGGGGACTCTTCTTGCCACAGAAATTTAGAAAATTTTCGGTCTACAACAGTCAAATTAATCAAAATATCGTGTGTAAAAATTATGTGTTCTGAAATTTGACGTTTTATCATTTACATCATCATAATTATGTATCAAGTCTCTTTCTAAGTCATGCCGCGCTAAATTAATGCATCTCTTCATTTGATCTCGATAAGCCCTGGGGATTATTGTGTTTTTTACTGATAATTTGTTATTAATGATTAATTTAAGGGTCAGTAATGGTGCGGTAGAGTAGTAAGAGACTCTCCTTACAACAGTAACTGTAAGGTTGTGAATCGGTTTAGGTTATATCGTTTAGCAGATTACAATGAAATATGGCCGCTTCTCGTGGGGAATTTAAGATGGCGGATATTCAAGATGGCGGCGAATTCGCAAGCAAGAATTAATTTTACGTGATTGTGGCTGACAATGCTGCTGGTAGTCTTTTTTCTTTCTTAGAGTCGCCTTATTTTATTAGATATCAACACATATTTTTACAATAAGATTTAAATAAACTCAGCACATAAAAATCACAGTAGTTTTATCTAGGTACATCGGGACTCACTTCCGCACTAACATTTGTGTATTCAAATCCGCGAAATAAACGCGAAAGTTTGGGATGGATGGATGTATGGATGTTTGTTACTCTTTCACTCAAAAACTACTGAACGGATTGAGATGAAACTTTGCAATAATATAGCTTATATATCAGAATAATACATAGGCTATAAATTATAATGATATTGCGTCAAAAATCAAAATATCATGCGGGCGAAGCCGCGGGTAAAAACTAGTATAAAGTATATCTATTTTTAACGACTATGTAGAATACAATATTGTGACTTGAAAAACACGTTCCTATAATCAAAGAGTTATTTATTTATGTCATAAATATTTCAATACTCGGACGCAAAGAATGACGTTCCTTTATCGCTTACAAAAACTTATATTTCTTTAAAATTGTGAGTTCCAATATCAGTCTAGGTAGGAAATGTAGCGACACAAAACCAGTAACTAGTTAGTTTTTTAGCAGATTACAATTAAAAATGGCCACTCCCTGCGCGGAATTAAGATGGCTGATATTAAATATGGCGGTGTTTCTTACGTATTACAAAAGAAGATATAATAATACTACGTATAGAACGGTCACTCGTTACCCCCCACCCGTTTGAGTCTTCCTCACTTCCACCCCGCGTTTCACGGAACGATCGTGTACTCTGCGCGCGGGCTGCACTGGCCGGTAGATTTTGTAATAAAAAATACCTAGACTATGACTATAGGGAAGAATTGTGCTGTGTATGGTTGAATATCAATAATACGTAACAAAACAATACATTTTCATGTTTATCATAGGATAGGTAAAAGGAACTTATTTACATTATTTGGTAACTTTTTCTTCATATTTTCTTTCAAATTAAGTAGATCGGTTACTTATTGCTAAAATGCTTCCAAATTAAGTAATTGTTATTTTTTATAAGCACTAGATTTATATTCATTTTTGCAAAATTGAATACGCAACTGTCTCACTCACGCGGCATGTCGTCACGTCGTGGTGATTGCTGACAGCCATAGACGTTCCGCTCACAAATGCACGTGTAGCGACCGTGCGTATGTGTGTTGTCTGTTAGTAAGTACTGTGTAGTGTGCGTAAGACAGCAGATTTTGTATGAAAAATCGCGGAGTGTCGAGGCTGTGGTATTACTTTTACGCAGAATTTGATGGTACCTAATACATTAACCGCTTAACCACAAAATATTTAAAGACGCTTTAAACACTGTTTTGCAGTGCAATTTGTACTGTTAAAGATTGTTTAAAGTGTTCGTAAAACTTTTGTGGTAAGACGGTAAGTATTTAGGATAAAAATTGCTGCGATAGAGTGATTTTTGAACCGCAAAATAAAACATGAAAGATGCAAACGCAACACAACGCAACAGCGGGCCGCGGTCACCCATCCGATGACTGACCGTGCTTACCTCGTTGCTTAACCTCGGTGATCTCAAAGAAGCACCTAGTAAAACTACGCTATTAGCTCTACAGATATTATTTTCCTTACGATTGCAAGGCGGGTGTCACTACCTCTATGCCACCACGGCTAGACTATTATACACAAATATCCATTGTTTATTTGTGTATATAGAAGAGACCTAAAGCCTTGGCCAAAAGTATTAGGCACCCTGTATTTTCACCCTATCTTCTAAACTAATTTCACTCCTTTTTGTCATTTTTAACAAAATTAGGTGTCAATTTAATCACATCAACAGAAATGAAAGCTTGTTTACTTGTTAGAGTACAGAACACAAGCAAAGAAGATATAATAATATGACACAAGTGACCAAACATTGACTGATAAGACCGAAAGAAAACCAAGCTTTGTTTTCGGTCACCAGGTATTTTATGATCTTAACAAAGAGCCGCTTGATATTCTAAGAAGTTACTTATGACCCCGGTAAGTCATTTAAGATAAGCACTCAGTTATTGGTTAAGTAATAAACATGCATAAATACGAGTAACTCTTTGAGATAAAATCTAGTGTAGAAAGCACTCAAAATAAACTCATAACATTGATTTAGCAGTGCGTCATCTCTCGTCAATCTTTAGAAGTTCAAATAACTTCTATTTGAGTGATAACCTGTCTAATACGGGTATCACAGGTGGCGCCACCAACGCTATAAGTTGGTGTAAGGTAAGCACTTCAAGAATTTGACGCTTGCGTAGGAGGCGGGCTGGCTCAGTTGGTTAGAGCGTCGGGCTAGTGATCCGAAGGGGCAGGTTCAAATCCTGCGTTCGTTTCAGATTTTTGAAATGCTTATCACAAAGATAACTCTTTGAGATAAAATCTAGTGTGGAAAGCACTCAAAATAAAATCATAACATAGTAAATATGAATTTTGATTTTTTAAAGGTGCCTAATCATTTTGGCCAAAGCTGTAAGTCTCTCAGTCATAACTTCAGCTGACACCATCAACTATTTAGACCAACTTTTACATTTTCGTTATTTATCGAAGTAAGTACTTTTTGTTCACTTGTTCAAATATTTAAACAACTCAACAATCCTTTTGGAAGTTCAGGAAACTTCCAAGTGTCAATATTAACGACTTCTGATGGAAGTTTGGACTTGTGAAGAAGTAGGTATTATAAGCCGCGTTATAATGTATTTAAAAATAAGTATTATGTAGTATATCAGTCTCTGGCAGCCATATCACAAGCTTTGCTTAGTTTGGGGTCAGAGGCGGTGTGTAAGATGTACCAAATTTTTTTTTTTTTAATTTATTGTGTACCCGCCCCGGCTTCGCACAGGTGTATTCATCATCATTTCAGCCATAGGACGTCCACTGCTGGACATAGGCCTCCCCTAATGATTTCCAATAAGACCGGTTGATAGCGGTTTGCATCCAGTGCGATCCTGCGGCCCTAATAAGGTCATCCGTCCACCTTGTGGGTGGACGTCCTACGCTGCGCTTGCCGGTACGTGGTCTCCACTCGAGAACTTTTCGACCCCATCGGTCATCAGTTCTCCGCGCTATATGCCCTGCGCATTGCCACTTCAACTTGCCAATCCGCTGGGCTATGTCGGTAACCTTGGTTCTTCTACGGATCTCCTCATTACTGATTCGATCTCGCAGAGAAACTCCGAGCATAGCCCTCTCCATGGCTCGTTGGGCTACTTGGAGCTTAATAATAAGCTCCAGGTGTATTATACATAAATAAATAAGTAAATATTTTGGGTACATCTTACACACGGCCTCTGACCCCAAACTATATAAGCAAAGTTTGTGATATGGCTGCCAGAGACTGACATACTACATATACTCCAAAGCAGAAGGAAACAGATAAATCAGGCCACATTGGTTAATACTAGATATGCACAAAAACAGTTTATGGTAGTTGCTACACGGCTATACAACGAAATAAGTAAATCTAAAATAGTGAACCAATTAACAGATAGAGAACTTAAAGGGACTATCCTCACATGGCTTCAAGGCTACGATTACAAATCAACAGAAGATATGTTAGAGAGTTTCTATTTCTGAAGTTATACAAACACTAATTTGATCCCCCAACACAAGAGCGACAAGATCTCAAAACAGAAATAGGATTAGCCGTAGTAAAAGATAGCTTAAATGAAATAATGAAGGACGAAAAAATCAGAGAGGTGTTTATAAATTATTGTAAGAAAATAGCGATAAGAGTCATAAAAAGAAATAAAACTCGTTGATTCACTGCGTATATGAACAGTAATATAATTACAGATATACCCCCAGTGTCTGACAAGGACTGGCTGCAATGTAACATTGTTAAACTTGAACTTGTCAAAATGACTCTGCTACGAGTACCTACACAGAGGAACACAGAAATATATAATAAAAAAAAAAAAATACACAAAACCTCTGATAAATGTGTTTGACCACATCTACACACTCCCCACCCACACACACACCCACAATAGCGCGCATTTATATCATATTATTGGTTACTGTAGTTTTCATTTGATTTCGAAATTTCCAGTGTATTTTATTATTCTGCATGTGTCAAACAAATAAATATCTTTTGTCTTTCTGAATTTAACTTTGTTAAAAACTTGTATAATATCAGTTGTTTATTTGCATTGTAATCTTTGTTTTTTGACATAATAGGAGAAGCCATTGGCTCCTGACATACAGTCTCTGACTAGTTTGGGAGCCTTTGGAACAATGTATCTGCACATATTTATTATTATGCCAAATAAATGATTTACTCGTATGATACTTTTTTTTTAATACATACTTATATAGATAGGAACTAAATAACACCCAGACACAGAGCAAACACTTATGTTCATCACACATAAATATTTGCCCTGGGTGAGGATCGAACCCACGCCTCTTTGATCCGGAAGTTAGGGTCACTAACCACTGAGCCACCGAGGCAGTCACAGACATATAAAACTTCCTCTTGAATCACTCTATCTATTAAAAAACTCACATCAAAATCCGTTGCGTAGTTTTAAAGATATAAGCATACATGGGGACAGACAGACAGGGAAACGATTTTGTTATAAACTATGTGTGAATGTAATAATGTTTTTTCGCAATAAATCGCAACCCCGACTTCCACCGTGTACAGAATTCTACTTTGCATTAATCGATGTGACATCCATACGTACATTATTGATGTATCAGGAAGGGCTCAGCCGATTTTGATAAAATTTAAATGGCACCACCTCGGTAGCATATTCTTTCAACTTAAAAAAATGTTCGGTTCGTAATTGGCGAAAATATCGACGAACATACACAAAAAAACCGGACAAGTGCAAGTCATGCTCGCACATCGAGGGTTCCGTACAAACACATTGTTAATATCATTAAAAACCTGTTTTAGCATGTGCTAATGAAGTTCTTTTACATGATACCTTACATGTTACGCTTTACTCACTTTGAATTTAGAACCAATATTTTGTGAATTTTGACGCCCTATTTTTTGAAAATAAAAATGTACAGTTTTCATATTTATTCTTATATGTGTACTCTGAGACAATGCTTCTCGCCAAATTTCATAGTTCTATGTCAACGGGAAGTACCCTGTAGGTTTTGATTATTGTGAGTGCGAAATATGCGGTTTTTTACGACATAAACGGCTCTAACTTTTTTAAAAGATAAGTCAGAAGTTTTTCTTTTACACAACTGCAAGAGATCATAGATATACGTATGCAGTATAAATTTCAACTCGATATCTTTACGCGATCCCGAGATAAAGAGTCTTGACATACACACAGACGGACAGACGGACAGACGAACAACAAAGTGATCCTATAAGGGTTCCGTTTTTTCCATTTGAGGTACGGAACCTTAAAAATACATACAGACGAATATAAAACCTCCTCCATTTTGGAAGTCAGGTAAAAATCAACAAAAATGTCAATTAGTCAATTAATAGGTATATCAACTGTACTGTACTGTACCAGCCTTTTAATAGTCCACTGCAGGACGTAGGCCTACCCACAATGGGTGATTGGGCCATATCCACCACGCTGGCTCAGTGCGGGTTGATGGATTCGCATACGCCATCGAATTTCTTCCACGGACGTATGAAGGTTGCCTCACGATGTTTTCCTTCAACGAAAAGCCAGTGTGAAATTCCGTACATAAGTTCCAAAGAAACTCATTGGTACGGGACCGGGATTTGAACCCACGACCTCAAGAATGACAGGCCAGCGCTATAACCACTAGACCACCACAGCTTTCAGATATATCAACGATACATACAAACATTTTTTGGCAAACCATCACAGCTGCTAACAAAAGCATCTCTTCAGGTTCAAAAATACAATCAGGTTAATAACAGAAGCTAAAGGTAGCGGCACCCGCCTTACAATCGTGAGGTCGTGGGTTCAAATCCCAGTCCCGTACCAATGAGTTCTTTGGAATTTATGTATAGAATTTCACACCACTGGCTTTTCGGTGAAGGAAAACATCGTGAGGCAACCTGTATACGTCCGTGGAAGAAATTCGATGGCGTATGTGAATCCACCAACCCGCAATGGGCCAGCGTGGTGGATATGGCCCAATCACCCTTCATTGGTAGGCCTACGTCTTGCAATGGACTGTTAATAACAAGATTATTTTTTGCAAAAATTGACCGACTTCACCTGTGTACAGAATTAGAGAATATTTCGCACGGATCGATGTAGCATTTTTCACATTATTGTTGATTTATCAAAAATGACTCAGCCGATTTCGATAAAATAAAAAATACGACCAATTTCGAAGTATACTCTTTGCAATAAAAAAATAATTATTGAAATCGGACATCTATGAAAAAAGTTATGCGTGGTTATACATAATATATATATATATATATATATATATATATATATATATATATATATATATATATAGGTATATGATATCTTTTAATTTTACTTTATTAGAAAATATAAAAATTACAATTGCACATAGTCAACCTTAAAAACTAAACACACAACCCATCTCTGACCTTACCCGGCGCAAAAGAGCCCAAAATGCTAGCCGCATTACCTCGCTGGATGGCGATGGCTAACCTTTGCGCCAAGTACGAGCCGGAGCGGGAGTCATTAGTCTTCTCCCTTAGCCTGCGCCCAATTTCTCCAATAAAAATTTTAGCCTCACTACCCCAACAGCCCATCGTCTCCACAGCAATAGGCACGAACAAATAACTTGCCGCTAAAGGGGCATACTTTCGCCGCTTCTTGTCAGCAGCGTCCTCCGCCGCAGCCGCCGGCGAGTGGACGGTGCGACTCAAGTGACTCGCAGCGACAGTGCTGACGCAAGTTGCGTCCCAAATCAGGCACCTACCATTCCTCCACGGCACCATAGTCAACCCGTCCGGCCTCTTACCGTCCGACCTCGAAAGCCCAGGCGGTTCCAGCACGCAAGGAACGTTTGCCGCTACCAAAGCTCTCCGGACTATATCGTTTAGGGCATGATGACGCGGACACCTTCCCACACAACGACGACAACTCAAAGCATGATGGCCGTCAGCTTCCACCATGGAACCGCAGGTGCATACATGAGGTTCACACACCTTACTTCCCAGGCGGAGCGCCACTGCCACACGCAACGAGTCATCATCCAACAATGTACCCAGGTGAGGTGAAGGAAGCGCGTGCAGCCATGCCCCGGATTCAGGCTGTGAGACAGCCCGGAGTCTGGCCAAGTCCACCCCAACGGCATTTTCCAAGACCTGTTCGTGAACAAGCCTGGCCCCTACATCATCCCACGCGCGCTGAACCCCAAGAGCTTCCGGAAACGCTGCCTCAAAGTTAAGAGCGGACCAGGCTGAAGTTGCTTCGGACACAAAGGGTATGCGCGCCCTATCGCCATCCGAACGGAGAATAATAGCGACCAGGTCTGCCACCCCATGTGCCGACGCGAGAAATGCCGGCAATCCCACGTCACGTGCACACCGCACCCCAAGCCCTCCATACCTTATTGGAGCAGCCGCCTGAGCCCACTGCAAATCGTTCAGCGACACATTGAGAATAGACTGAACTGCAGATTTCAATGTGTCGTCGAACAAAGACACCTCTTCACGGCAAAGCCAAGTGGGCGCAGTTCTCAACAAATAGGTGATCTTGGGCAGGGCAAAACACATACGCAACAAGATCATGGCAACATGAGCGGACAAGTCTTTAAGACGTCCCTGAGCGGTCTGGAGAAGTTGAATACGTGAAGAGATCGCTTCTGGTACAGCGTCAAGAAAAATAGGAGAACCAAGAAGGGAAAAATTACTAGGTGAAATTTCATTGAGGCCAGGTAAAAGCGCGTTAAAGCGCGAGAAGTGTGTACGAGCTTCAATGCAGCAGGGAAAGAATTCACATTTGGACGGATTCACCTCAAGGCCCAGAAGTTTGAGGCGTGGAATAAGATTTTCCAAGTCCTGGAACACCTCTTCTGGTGTACCTCCAATTATTCCATCGTCCAAATACCATAAATTTAGTGGCGACTTCAGATCCAATATGGCTTTATGAATGGCTAAAGAGAAGACTAGCGAACCAAGCGGGTCTCCCTGCTGCGCTCCCACTTGTGAAGAGATAAGAGAATCATTGAAGAAGAGATTAGAGGGAGAATGATACACTTGATGAAGAAAAGGATACAAAGAAGGAACATTATCCTTGACCTCACTCAACAGGACGTCTCTCTCCAGGGTGTTGAAAGCATTGCGAATGTCAAGTTTAAGGATCACGCAGCCAGAATTTGCAGAGTCCATGACAAATGATCGCACAGCATGGATAGCAGCCTCACAGCCCCTCTGTGTTCCGAAGCCCAGCTGGTGCGGCTGTAAATATTGTGCCATGGCTTCTCTCACGGCCCGGCAAGCCAGCTTCGCGGTTGTTATTTTTTTATTGCAAAGAGTATACTTCGAAATTGGTCGTATTTTTTATTTTATCGAAATCGGCTGAGTCATTTTTGATAAATCAACAATAATGTGAAAAATGCTACATCGATCCGTGCGAAATATTCTCTAATTCTGTACACAGGTGAAGTCGGTCAATTTTTGCAAAAAATAATCTTGTTATTAACAGTCCATTGCAAGACGTAGGCCTACCAATGAAGGGTGATTGGGCCATATCCACCACGCTGGCCCATTGCGGGTTGGTGGATTCACATACGCCATCGAATTTCTTCCACGGACGTATACAGGTTGCCTCACGATGTTTTCCTTCACCGAAAAGCCAGTGGTGTGAAATTCTATACATAAATTCCAAAGAACTCATTGGTACGGGACTGGGATTTGAACCCACGACCTCACGATTGTAAGGCGGGTGCCGCTACCTTTAGCTTCTGTTATTAACCTGATTGTATTTTTGAACCTGAAGAGATGCTTTTGTTAGCAGCTGTGATGGTTTGCCAAAAAATGTTTGTATGTATCGTTGATATATCTGAAAGCTGTGGTGGTCTAGTGGTTATAGCGCTGGCCTGTCATTCTTGAGGTCGTGGGTTCAAATCCCGGTCCCGTACCAATGAGTTTCTTTGGAACTTATGTACGGAATTTCACACTGGCTTTTCGTTGAAGGAAAACATCGTGAGGCAACCTTCATACGTCCGTGGAAGAAATTCGATGGCGTATGCGAATCCATCAACCCGCACTAAGCCAGCGTGGTGGATATGGCCCAATCACCCATTGTGGGTAGGCCTACGTCCTGCAGTGGACTATTAAAAGGCTGGTACAGTACAGTACAGTTGATATACCTATTAATTGACTAATTGACATTTTTGTTGATTTTTACCTGACTTCCAAAATGGAGGAGGTTTTATATTCGTCTGTATGTATTTTTAAGGTTCCGTACCTCAAATGGAAAAAACGGAACCCTTATAGGATCACTTTGTTGTTCGTCTGTCCGTCTGTCCGTCTGTGTGTATGTCAAGACTCTTTATCTCGGGATCGCGTAAAGATATCGAGTTGAAATTTATACTGCATACGTATATCTATGATCTCTTGCAGTTGTGTAAAAGAAAAACTTCTGACTTATCTTTTAAAAAAGTTAGAGCCGTTTATGTCGTAAAAAACCGCATATTTCGCACTCACAATAATCAAAACCTACAGGGTACTTCCCGTTGACATAGAACTATGAAATTTGGCGAGAAGCATTGTCTCAGAGTACACATATAAGAATAAATATGAAAACTGTACATTTTTATTTTCAAAAAATAGGGCGTCAAAATTCACAAAATATTGGTTCTAAATTCAAAGTGAGTAAAGCGTAACATGTAAGGTATCATGTAAAAGAACTTCATTAGCACATGCTAAAACAGGTTTTTAATGATATTAACAATGTGTTTGTACGGAACCCTCGATGTGCGAGCATGACTTGCACTTGTCCGGTTTTTTTGTGTATGTTCGTCGATATTTTCGCCAATTACGAACCGAACATTTTTTTAAGTTGAAAGAATATGCTACCGAGGTGGTGCCATTTAAATTTTATCAAAATCGGCTGAGCCCTTCCTGATACATCAATAATGTACGTATGGATGTCACATCGATTAATGCAAAGTAGAATTCTGTACACGGTGGAAGTCGGGGTTGCGATTTATTGCGAAAAAACATTATTACATTCACACATAGTTTATAACAAAATCGTTTCCCTGTCTGTCTGTCCCCATGTATGCTTATATCTTTAAAACTACGCAACGGATTTTGATGTGAGTTTTTTAATAGATAGAGTGATTCAAGAGGAAGTTTTATATGTCTGTGACTGCCTCGGTGGCTCAGTGGTTAGTGACCCTAACTTCCGGATCAAAGAGGCGTGGGTTCGATCCTCACCCAGGGCAAATATTTATGTGTGATGAACATAAGTGTTTGCTCTGTGTCTGGGTGTTATTTAGTTCCTATCTATATAAGTATGTATTAAAAAAAAAGTATCATACGAGTAAATCATTTATTTGGCATAATAATAAATATGTGCAGATACATTGTTCCAAAGGCTCCCAAACTAGTCAGAGACTGTATGTCAGGAGCCAATGGCTTCTCCTATTATGTCAAAAAACAAAGATTACAATGCAAATAAACAACTGATATTATACAAGTTTTTAACAAAGTTAAATTCAGAAAGACAAAAGATATTTATTTGTTTGACACATGCAGAATAATAAAATACACTGGAAATTTCGAAATCAAATGAAAACTACAGTAACCAATAATATGATATAAATGCGCGCTATTGTGGGTGTGTGTGTGGGTGGGGAGTGTGTAGATGTGGTCAAACACATTTATCAGAGGTTTTGTGTATTTTTTTTTTTTTATTATATATTTCTGTGTTCCTCTGTGTAGGTACTCGTAGCAGAGTCATTTTGACAAGTTCAAGTTTAACAATGTTACATTGCAGCCAGTCCTTGTCAGACACTGGGGGTATATCTGTAATTATTATATTATATTAGCCGCGTAAACAAGTGCTAATGTGAGTGTTATTCATTTTAATTACAAAATTATAACTAAACCAACTAAATCTGCAGAAAATTACCTTACAACGCAAGATACACAACCATTGAATCTTCGAGCAACATACTCCAAGTTGGTGAGACCCATACCATTGAAATATCTGCGAATTACACAAGCTTTCTTACACACTCATAGTACTCAGACATTAATTTTTTAAAAGAAAATACCGTTACGCAGTTCAAAATAGCATTTGAAATCGCCAAATACATTTTAGCAATAATTCTGACAAACTGCAAAACATTTCAAATAATTTTGACTTTTGAGTGACAATGACAATAATAATATAATCCAGCGGCAGATGACATTTTGACTTTGACATATAACCTTGTACATGACAGTTTTCGATCAAGTCAAAAAAATCGATAGACCACAGACAAAAGTAGAAACCTGAGATAAAGCTACCTACTCACGGTCAGTTTTTGATTCTATTATGATGGACTCAGAAAACATAACTTTTCGTAAAATTACCAACGCAAAATCAATTTCTCTGAACGATCTGACGAGTTCGTCACTTTTTGATAGCACAGCACTAAGTTTACCCGAGAACACTATAGATTTGAGTGATAACCACGCAGAACTTAAAAAACAGATTGAAGAGCTAACAATTAAATTACAATCCGCGGACCAGGAAATCGAAAATCTGTGCTTGGAAAATAACCGCTTAAAATCTGAAAATATAAATTTAAACAAAGCTATCGATAGGTATAAAACCGTGAACTATGCAAAAAGTCCAATGATAACGCGTAAAAGGAATCGAGTAGCAAACTTAGACAAAGAATCAGACAGTCCAATTATAACACGAAAACGATTACGGGTTATGAAGACAAAACAAAATAAAGATATATTGGCTGACACAGAGCAATCTGACATAGAAACGCCCCATAGTGGTTCACAACCATCTCCAAAAAAAGATACAACGACAGAAACATATGTCCGAGATGAGAATAAAGAAGATGACATACAAACTCCAACAACTTTACATGACGAGCTTAGGTGTGAAACAGAGGGTAATATCCTAAAAAAATTAATGAACTCAAAAATGGACGCACTGACTAGCATAGAAGTAAACACAACAACAAAACTAAAACATAAATTCGGTCTTGAAGAACGTAAAAAAACTGATAATATGATGAATGATGGTCAGAATATGCAAACAAAATCAGACACTACAATGAATCCAGACCAAGGAATAATGAAGAAAAAAATTCTAGTTTTGGCTGATGATCAGGGAAAACATATACGGTACACGTTACAACGACTGTTAGGTGACGATTTCGACGTGAAGTGCATATGGAAACCGGGTGCAAGACTATACGACTTAATAGACACTACCGAGATGTTACATTACAACAAGAACGACTGTATTGTTCTACTTGCGGGTACAAATGACAGGGTTCCATATGAATTTCAATCTAGTCTCCATACTTGGTTAAAAACCGTTTCAAACACAAATGTCTTGGTAACTGAGATTCCATATAACAAACATTTGAGAGAGCAAAGATTAAATTATGAGATGGAATTCATATGCAACCAGTATAGCTATGCAACTTACATAAATATGTCTTACAGCAAATATCGGCCTAGAAATGTTGACTTCTGTATTGGTACATGTCGAAGTGTTTTGAAGGAAATCTTACATATTACTTATAAAAATAACTTTGAGCGCTACCAAGACAGAAAACAATACCATAAAAACTGTGTAGAAGTGCAAACACCAAGCATTCCATGTATTTGCAGCCAATCAAATAGTCTTAAGTTCGACAAAGCTACACAGACAGACATTAAACAAACGCCAGATATTCCATACATTTTCAGTCAATCAAATAGTCTTGAATTCGACAAAGCTACACAGACAGACATTCAACAGTGCAAAGCAAATGATGAGACAACTGACACCATTGGGGCGAATGAGCTTTTTCGTTTCTAAAAATCTACAAATCTTGCATCAAAATATAGACGGCCTATTAACTAAGTTTGATTTACTAACAGCCACTTTAGAGTCTCTCGAGTTAGAAAAAAATTTGATCGATATTCTATGTTTTACCGAACACAACATGAAAACTGATGATACACAACTGTTGAAAATTGCCAATTACCGTTTAGAGTCATCTTATTGTAGAAAAAGTAGGCACGGTGGTGCATGTATTTTGGTGCATAACTCACATAGATGTAAAGTACTTCAAGGGTTACAAAATTATAGTGTAGAAGGAATTATTGAATGTTCTGGTATTGAAATGATAGACCATAAACTCATAATACTATGTATTTATAGACCGCCAAAACAACTTGCACATCATTTTAACATATTTTTCTCAAAATTAAATAAATTACTCGAAGAAGTGGGCTTTGGCACCAAAAAAGTTATTGTTTGTGGTGATTTCAATATAGATTTGCTAAAAACCAATAGTAGAGTTGATGAGTTTAAACAATTGGCTTCTAGTTATAATTTGAGATTCATGATCAAAGAACCAACTAGAATGATAAGCGGAACATGTTTGGACAACATTCTCTGTAATGTGCAAAAAAGTAAAGGCAGAACACTTGAACTTGCTGTTTCAGATCACAAAGCTCAGTTGCTAGTATGTCCTGTAAAGTCTGTCTCTCGTATCAAGTACTGGTACGTTGAAAGACGCGACTACTGTCAAGAAAACATTAACAAGTTTAGAGAATGCTTAAAATCAATCTCTTTTTCTGACATTCTTGAACAAAATGACCCAAATATTGCGTTTAATAATTTTCATGATTTATTTGTTTTATTTTACGATCTCTGTTTTCCAAAACGTATGATAAAAATATTTTCTCGACAACGGCCAAGATGGCTTACAACCGGCATAAAAAAATGTTGTATACGGAAAAGACAACTGTTGTGGGCTTATAGAAAAAATCAAACAATTGAAAACAAACAAAATTTCAAGGCGTTGTCCTCTAGACTAAACCGTATCATAAAACTTACACAAAAGTCCCAAAATGACAACATTATCAACCAAGCTCCAAATAAAACTCGAGCAATGTGGAAAATTATAAATAGTGCAAAAAATAATCTTCCAAAAGAGCCAATAGAAATAAAGGTTAACGGTAGGATGATTAAAGATCCTCTTGAAGTTGCAACTCATTTTAACAATCATTTCATTGATCAAGGTTCGGGACAAATTCCAAAGACAAAAACCACATACTCAAATTGTACAAACAATGCTGGCTCTTTATTTATGCCTCCCACAATACCGACTGATATACATAAGATTATCATGGGTCTAAGAAATACTACCAGTACAGGCTATGATGACATATCTACCCAAATACTAAAACAGGTCTCAGGTTCAGTATCACCTGTGTTGAGCCATATTGTGAATATTTCTATTAGTAATGGTATTTTTCCAGATAAACTTAAAAAAACCATTGTCAAACCGCTTTTCAAAAAGGATGATAAAAATAACATGAGCAACTACAGACCTATTGCCTTGGTCCCAGTTATCTCAAAAGTATTTGAGAAAGTAATTTACGACAACATCTATAACTTTTTTGAACATAAAAATTTGTTTGCTCCTGAACAAGTAGGGTTTCGCAAGAAAAAATCTATAAATCTTGCCATATATAAGTTTTTAGATGTTGTTATGAAGGGTGTAAATGCTAGAGTACCTGTGTGTGCATTGTACATGGACTTAACAAAGGCATTTGACAATGTAGACCACAAATTGTTACTGAAAAAACTTTATGGTTACGGGATTCGAGGAAATGTATACGACCTCATAAAATCATACTTATTAAATCGTTTACAATGCACACAAATAAGTAAGATTTGCCCACAACTAAAAAAAGAAACCATATATACTTCGGAGTACAAAACAATCAAATGCGGCGTACCTCAAGGCAGCGTGCTCGGGCCTTTGCTTTTTATTATCTATATAAATGATCTACCTAGAGCTACGAATCACTCCACTGTACTATTTGCAGATGATAGCACAATATTATTCACAGGAAAAGATCGTACGTTACTAGAAAAGGACATAAACGAAACTCTAGGTGATGTAATAAAATGGCTGAATTCTAATAATTTGACAATAAATCTAAATAAAACAAATCTGATGATATTTCGAAACAGAATTAATAAAATAGATAGGTTAAATATAAATTATTTGGGACAAAATATTGAAATTGTTGAGACAACTAAATTTTTAGGCATTAATATTGACTGCACTTTATCTTGGAAACAACATATTGCTGCATTACAAGCAAGAATAAACCAATATTCGTATGCGCTTAGTATGTTGTCAAAAACTGCTAGTAAGCCTACGGTTCTGACTGCTTACAATGGGCAGATCTCATCATTGCTTAGGTACGGTGTCATGTTCTGGGGCAACAGTACTGATAGATTAGCTATATTTAGAGCGCAAAAGAAATGTGTCAGAGCCATTTGTAAGCTTCGGCAGAGAATGAGCTGTAAGCCTTACTTTAAAAGCCTTAATATCTTAACTCTGCCCTGCCTTTACATTTACGAATGTGTGATGTTTGTACGGAATCATTTAACCCTCTTTGAAAACTTAAAGTCCGAACGACATAAACATAAACTTGTTGTACCTAAGAGTAAAACAACATTACTATCAAATAGCGCAATATGCATGGCTCCAATTCTGTATAATCATTTGCCGCCAGAAATAATAAAAACAGAAGAGTCTCACATTTTCAAACGAAAGTTAAAAAAATTATTGCTGGAGAAGGCATATTATGCTGTAAAAGAGTATATGACGGACAAATTTTGAATTTTGATTATTTTGACATTGCACAATGATAACTCAGATACCACATCTGTCAGACATCTATTCTTTTTTAATTGCATATTAAATAATTTGACATTTTATACTTTTAACTTTGACATTTTTATTTTTAGTAACTTATTTATTTTATTCTGACATTTTAATTTGAATCCGTGAATAGATGGCTTTATATGCTTGATGACAGTGACAAGTGGCGACTCAATGTAAATTGCTGTCATTTTCACAACTGATATTTCATGAGAAAGAGGTTATTTTGTCTTGTTTTGGTTGTTGTGTATGATTTTGTGGTTTGTTTTTTTTTTGATTTGTTTATAAGATTGCATGTAAATCTCATGAAATGCTATGTAAAATGTAAATTATTTCAGTGTCGACCAATGTTCAAATAGTGTGTAAAACTTTTTAAATGTTGGTCGCATACATGTAAGTTTTTGTGTTCATCATATTTCTTTGATAATTAGTTTAAGAACATTATGACATTTGCATGCCGAAAGGCAGTATATGGAGGTCTATTTATATTTGTTTCAATGTCAACCTATTGTACCCATATCCGCAAATAAATGAATATGAATATGAATATTATATTACTGTTCATATACGCAGTGAATCAACGAGTTTTATTTCTTTTTATGACTCTTATCGCTATTTTCTTACAATAATTTATAAACACCTCTCTGATTTTTTCGTCCTTCATTATTTCATTTAAGCTATCTTTTACTACGGCTAATCCTATTTCTGTTTTGAGATCTTGTCGCTCTTGTGTTGGGGGATCAAATTAGTGTTTGTATAACTTCAGAAATAGAAACTCTCTAACATATCTTCTGTTGATTTGTAATCGTAGCCTTGAAGCCATGTGAGGATAGTCCCTTTAAGTTCTCTATCTGTTAATTGGTTCACTATTTTAGATTTACTTATTTCGTTGTATAGCCGTGTAGCAACTACCATAAACTGTTTTTGTGCATATCTAGTATTAACCAATGTGGCCTGATTTATCTGTTTCCTTCTGCTTTGGAGTATATGTAGTATGTCAGTCTCTGGCAGCCATATCACAAACTTTGCTTATATAGTTTGGGGTCAGAGGCCGTGTGTAAGATGTACCCAAAATATTTACTTATTTATTTATGTATAATACACCTGGAGCTTATTATTAAGCTCCAAGTAGCCCAACGAGCCATGGAGAGGGCTATGCTCGGAGTTTCTCTGCGAGATCGAATCAGTAATGAGGAGATCCGTAGAAGAACCAAGGTTACCGACATAGCCCAGCGGATTGGCAAGTTGAAGTGGCAATGGGCAGGGCATATAGCGCGGAGAACTGATGACCGATGGGGTCGAAAAGTTCTCGAGTGGAGACCACGTACCGGCAAGCGCAGCGTAGGACGTCCACCCACAAGGTGGACGGATGACCTTATTAGGGCCGCAGGATCGCACTGGATGCAAACCGCTATCAACCGGTCTTATTGGAAATCATTAGGGGAGGCCTATGTCCAGCAGTGGACGTCCTATGGCTGAAATGATGATGAATACACCTGTGCGAAGCCGGGGCGGGTACACAATAAATTAAAAAAAAAAAAATTTGGTACATCTTACACACCGCCTCTGACCCCAAACTAAGCAAAGCTTGTGATATGGCTGCCAGAGACTGATATACTACATAATACTTATTTTTAAATACATTATAACGCGGCTTATAATACCTACTTCTTCACAAGTCCAAACTTCCATCAGAAGTCGTTAATATTGACACTTGGAAGTTTCCTGAACTTCCAAAAGGATTGTTGAGTTGTTTAAATATTTGAACAAGTGAACAAAAAGTACTTACTTCGATAAATAACGAAAATGTAAAAGTTGGTCTAAATAGTTGATGGTGTCAGCTGAAGTTATGACTGAGAGACTTACAGCTTTGGCCAAAATGATTAGGCACCTTTAAAAAATCAAAATGCATATTTACTATGTTATGATTTTATTTTGAGTGCTTTCCACACTAGATTTTATCTCAAAGAGTTATCTTTGTGATAAGCATTTCAAAAATCTGAAACGAACGCAGGATTTGAACCTGCCCCTTCGGATCACTAGCCCGACGCTCTAACCAACTGAGCCAGCCCGCCTCCTACGCAAGCGTCAAATTCTTGAAGTGCTTACCTTACACCAACTTATAGCGTTGGTGGCGCCACCTGTGATACCCGTATTAGACAGGTTATCACTCAAATAGAAGTTATTTGAACTTCTAAAGATTGACGAGAGATGACGCACTGCTAAATCAATGTTATGAGTTTATTTTGAGTGCTTTCTACACTAGATTTTATCTCAAAGAGTTACTCGTATTTATGCATGTTTATTACTTAACCAATAACTGAGTGCTTATCTTAAATGACTTACCGGAATCATAAGTAACTTCTTAGAATATCAAGCGGCTCTTTGTTAAGATCATAAAATACCTGGTGACCGAAAACAAAGCTTGGTTTTCTTTCGGTCTTATCAGTCAATGTTTGGTCACTTGTGTCATATTATTATATCTTCTTTGCTTGTGTTCTGTACTCTAACAAGTAAACAAGCTTTCATTTCTGTTGATGTGATTAAATTGACACCTAATTTTGTTAAAAATGACAAAAAGGAGTGAAATTAGTTTAGAAGATAGGGTGAAAATACAGGGTGCCTAATACTTTTGGCCAAGGCTTTAGGTCTCTTCTATATACACAAATAAACAATGGATATTTGTGTATAATAGTCTAGCCGTGGTGGCATAGAGGTAGTGACACCCGCCTTGCAATCGTAAGGTCGTGGGTTCAAATCCCGGTCCCGTACCAATGAGTTCTTTGGAATTTATGTACAGAATTTCACACCACTGGCTTTTCGGTGAAGGAAAACATCGTGAGGCAACCTGCATACGTCCGTAGAAGAAATTCGATGGCGGATGCGAATCCACCAACCCGTACTGGGCCAGCGTGGTGGATATGACCCAATGAGTTTTTTGGAATTTATGTACGGAATTTCACACCACTGGCTTTTCGGTGATGGCTAACATCGTGAGGCAACCTGCATACTTCCGTGGAAGAAATTCGATGGCGTATGCGAATCCATCAACCCGCACGGGGCCAGCGTGGTGAATATGGCCCAATCACCCTTTGTAGGTAAGCCTACGTCCTACAGTGGACTATTAAAAGGCTGATACAGTACAGTACAGTACCTACTATAGGTAATACAGTTAATAGTTATTGAAGGAAGGTTGCATGTTTCCTGAGCTATTTTTATAGCTGGCGGCCATGTTGGCGGTTCGTTTACTGGTTCTAGGCAGCCGATTATATCGGAGCTAGTCAGGCGATTTGGCCTATTTTGTTTCTGGTGCGACTGAAGCGATCAGCAAGAACACTCTGTTTAGGAAACTATTTGGTCAGTCAATGATAATAATTATTATTCGTTAAAATTGGCATAACCATTGGAATAGATCGCACGCACGAATAGATGTGTTATATAGTTTAGTTTTGTTCGTTCATCCAGTTTAGTTATGTCATTGTTTTAAATTGAGCTACATAATTATGATGTAATTATTGTAATGATTTAATTTTTTCTTTATGATTGAATAACTTAACTGAAATAAGTAATTATTTGTTATTTTTAAGCAAGCAAATGTTATTGAGTACCTTTAAATGTTTACAAGTGAAATAAAATCATATCCTACTAATATAATAAAAGCGAAAGTTGTGAGGATGGATGGATGGATGTTTGTTACTCTTTCACGCAAAAACTACTGAACGGATTGAGATGAAACTTTGCAATAATATCCTACTAATATTATAAACGCGAAAGTTTGTGAGGATGGATGGATGGATGTTTGTTACTCTTTCACGCAAAAACTACTGAACGGATTGAGATGAAACTTTGCAATAAAATAGCTTATATATCAGAATAACACATAGGCTATAAATTATAATGATATTGCGTCAAAAATCAAAATATCAGGCGGGCGAAGCCGCGGGTAAAAACTAGTATGTTAGTATTAGTAATGTATGACTTGTAATTATTAATTAATAATTGTTATTAAGAAAAAAGTGTGAGTATTTGGTATTTTTTACATTATCGTTGATTTTTCAAAAACAACTGTTCGATTACCATAACAACTAAATGAGACCAATCCTAACAAATGATCTATCGAATAAAAAAACCGGACAAGTGCGAGTCAGGCTCGCACATCGAGGGTTCCGTACAAATCCAGAAAATTTTACAAAATTGGGAAGTAAGTTGTTGAAATCTCTATAGGTACTATAACCATTGTCAAAAAGTTTTTTTTTTACTTTTCTCGTCATACGTCGAAAATTACACATTGTTAAAATAATTAAAAATCTGTTTTAGCATGTGCTAATGAAGTTCTTTTATATGATACCTTACATGATACGATTTACTCACTTTGAATTTTGAACCCATATTTTGTGAATTTTGAGGCCCTATTTTTTTGCGATTTAAACAAAAACGTACAGTTTTCAGATTTATTCCTATATGTGTACTCTGAGACAATGTTTTTCGCCAAATTTCATAGTTATACGAGTATGTCAACGGAAAGTACCCTGTAGGTTTTGATTTTTGTGAGTGTCGAAATATGCGGTTTTTTACGACATAAACGGCTCGTAACTTTTTTAAACGATAACTGAGAAGTTTTTCTTTAACACAACTGCAAGAGACTATAAATATACGCATACAGTTTAAATTTCAACTCGATATCTTTACGCGTTCCCGAGATAAAGAGTCTTGATATACACACAGACGGACAGACGGATAGACGGACAACGAAGTGATCCTATAAGGGTTCCATTTTTTCTGTTTGAGGTACGGAACCCTAGAAAAGAGCCCAAAATCGGTTCATTATTGGCTTAGTAATCGCGTACATACAAAACAAAACACAGTCGAATTGATAACCTCCTTTTTTGGAGTTGGTTAATAATTAATAAGCTTTTTTTAAGAATTTAAATAATTTGCTTACAAAAATATGGCAACGTTCAATAACAATAACTTGTATTTATTTTGCTGACCAAAAGTTGCTGATCAAAGTATATTTGCATAGAATAATTTGAATACAATTACTAGCATTTACCTTATATTTATAGGGGACAATGCTACAGATACCTGTAAAGAGATACCTGCTACTTCAGTACGATACCTATTGGTATAATCTTCGAGTTGGTAACCACTAAACAAAATACTTCTAGTATACTGTACTGTAGTTACTGTACCAGCTTTTTTTAACACACTTATAATTTGGATTCAGATTCAGCGGGGCGATTCTGTTAACCGATCTCGTTGCTGAGGTGATACGTTCTAGAACCTCTCTCGTTTTTTTGGCAGATTTGAGCTGTCAGACTTGTCAGAAAAACGAGAGAGGTTCAAAAACATTTCACTTCAATAAAGAGATCGGTTAACAGAATTGCCCCGCTGATCACTTATTGGCCATTTATAACATGTCAGTCACATAAGGCAAGTTCTTATCCTTATCGCCGAATCCAATTCGGTTGGGCAGCATTCGGAAAATTGCGTAACGTGTTCTCGTCCGACAAACCTCAGTGCCTCAGGTCGAAAGTTTTCGACCAGTGTGTGTTGCCAGTGATGACTTATGGCACAGAAACGTGGTCTCTGACTATGGGCCTTATTAGTAAGCTCCAAGTAGCCCAACGAGCTATGGAGAGGGCTATGCTCGGAGTCTTTTTGCGGGATCGAATCAGGTATGAGGAGTTTTAGCACTGCGCTATCTCTCGTCAATCTTTAGAAGTTCTAATAACTTCTAGTTAGCGCCGCCAACGCTATAAATTGGTGGTAATATAAGCACTTCAAAAATTTGACGTTTGCGTAGGAAGCGGGCTGGCTCAGTTGATTAGAGCGTCGGGCTAGTGATCCGAAGGGGCAGGTTCAAATCCTGCGTTCGCTTCAGCTTTTTGAAATGCTTATCACAAAGATAACTCTTTGAAAGGACTGAGGAGATCCGTAGAAGAACCAAAGTTACTGACATAGCCCAGCGGATCGGCAAGTTGAGATGGCAGTGGGCGGGACATATAGTACGGAGGACTGATGACCGATGGGGTCGAAAAGTTCTCGAGTGGAGACCACGTACCGGCAAGCGCAGCGTAGGACGTCCACCCACAAGGTAGACGGACGACCTCATTAAGACCGCAGGATCGCACTGGATGCAAGCCGCTACCAACCGGTCCTATTGGAGATCTATGGGGGAGGACTATGTCCAGCAGTCGACATCCTATGGCTGAAACGAACCAACGAAACGATGCAACCTTATGCAATTTTTCATACACTGTTGACATAAAAACCTCTTACAGTTTAAACAATATTTATCATTATGTGAAACAGTAGATTCCTAGTACGAATGTAGTTAGGCTCAATTATATTTCAATTTTGTGTCGTTAGGGAGGCTTCGTGTTAGAAATTACTTTAGTTTTATAACTAGTGGTTTGCTGGCTTCACATGGGTGTAGATGGAATGGTATGTACTAACATGCGTGCAAGTTGAAGTGGTAGATAGATAGATAGATAGATAATTCTTTGTTAGCTTAACCAAATACAATACAAACACATGAAAAATAAAAACATTAAAAATTAGTTATACTAAATGGCGGCCTTTTCGCTTCAAGCGATTTCTTCCAGGCAACCATGCACGGACAGGAAATAGCACATTAACTAAAACAGCGGCCTTAGCAAAAAAGATTTTAAAAAATAAACAATGAACACTTATAACAAACAAAAAATAAGCAATACTAACGCCTAACCAATAAATAAATAATATTTATTGAAATAAATATATATGCCTACCTAGACACATAAACATACATGTATTGGGTAGGGTACAAAGAAAATGGAGCGATAGCGCAAAGTTTCGTCGAGATTCGTTGAAAATGCGACTGGTAGACAAATAAGTATAATCCTATCCTACTAATATTATAAACACGAAAGTTTGTGAGGATGGATGGATGTATGGATGTTTGTTACTCTTTCACGCAAAAACTACTGAACGGATTGAGATGAAACTTTGCAATAATATAGCTTATATATCAAATTAACACATAGGCTATAAATTATAATGATATTGCGTCAAAAATCAAAATATCCTGCGGGCGAAGCCGCGGGTAAAAACAAGTTATTTTAATAAATGACAAAACCGACTTCCTTTTATGTACAGTACTCTCTCGCTAATCCGCCATCTTAAAATCCTAACCATCGGCGGATTACTGAAAACGGATTATAATGTACAAGAACAACAAATTGAAAAAAAAAACGAAAAATGTATGATTTATTATACTAGTTTTACCCGCGGGAGGCTTCGTGTTAGAAATTACTTCAGTTTTATAACTAGTGGTTTGCTCGCTTCACATGGGTGTAGATGGAATAGTTTGTACTAACATGCGTGCAAGTTGAAGTGGTATTGGGTAGGGTATAAAGAGAATGGAGCGATAGCGCAAAGTTTCGTCGAGATTCGTTGAAAATGCGACTGGTAGACAAATAAGTATAATCCTATCCTACTAATATTATAAACGCGAAAGTTTGTGAGGATGGATGGATGTATGGATGTTTGTTACTCTTTCACGCAAAAACTACTGAACGGATTGAGATGAAACTTTGCAATAATATAGCTTATATATCAAAATAACACATAGGCTATAAATTGTAATGATATTGCGTCAAAAATCAAAATATCCTGCGGGCGAAGCCGCGGGTAAAAACTAGTTATTTTAATAAATGGCAAAACAGACTTCCTTTTATGTACTCTTTCGCTAATCCGCTATCTTAATATCCTAACCATCGGCGGATTACTGAAAACGGCGGATTATAATGTACTGTACTGTACTGTACTGTATCAGCCTTTTTAATAGTCCACTGCAGGACGTAGGCCTACCCACGAGGGGTGATTAGGCCATATCCACCACGCTGGCCCGGTGCGGGTTGGTGGATTCACATACGCCATCGAATTTCTTCTACGGACATATGCAGGTTGCCTCACGATATTTTCCTTCACCGAAAAGCCAGTGGTGTGAAATTCCGTACATAAATTCCAATGAACTCATTGGTACGGGACCGGGATTTGAACCCACGACCTCACGATTGTAAGGCGGGTGTCACTACCTCTAAGCCACCACGGCTCTATAATGTACAGGAACAACAAATTAAAAAAAAATAACGAAAAATGTATGATTTATTTTATACTTGTTTTACCCGCGGCTTCGCCCGCATTTTATTTTGATTTTTGTGCAACCCTTTATTTATCCGGGATAAAAAGTAGACTATGTCACTTTCCGTCTTTCAAACCCGAGGCCCTACCTTACCACCCTTAATAAAGGAGGTGGAAAATAAAATAAAAAACGAAAAAAACGGTTGTTTGATTCTACAGTTGTTTTTTTTTTTGACATTTCTTAAAGCGCACTCTAGAATAGCTCGCAGATAGCAGAATTTTTCCTACTTACTTATCGTTATATTATGGAACATTGACGCAATATCATTATAATTTATAGCCTATGTGTTTTTTAATATATAAGCTATATTATTGCAAAGTTTCATTTCAACCCGTTCAGCAGTTTTTGCGTAAAAGAGTAACAAACATCCATCCATCCATCCTCACAAATTCACAAACTTTCGCGATTATAATATTAGAAAATGTATGATTTATTTAAATTTGTACTAGTTTTTACCCGCGGCTTCGCCGGCATACGTAATATATCATTATAATTTATAGCCTATGTGTTATTCTGATATATAAGCTATATTATTGCAAAGTTTCATCTCAATCCGTTCAGTAGTTTTTGCGTGAAAGAGTAACAAACATCCATACATCCATCCATCCATCCATCCATCCATCCTCACAAACTTTCACGTTTATAATATGTATTTAAGAAATGTTTGTTTGGGTAACGACGCCAATTTGGATGCATTACTTCACGAAACGCAGCGAGGAATGCTCGCGCGACTTTACACCCCAGATGTCGTGGGCTGACTATAGAGATTAGAGAGTAAAGAGTGGTTGCTTAGCACCGTGCGGCGGAGTATAGAACTCTGTTTGTCTTACGCATGAAAGAGAAGTAAGACGGCGGATAATCGAGTCGAAGACTTTCAGTGTCGGCGGATAATAGATTTTAATCAAGTCTAAAAAAACAGACAAATGCGAGTCAGGCTCGCTCACCGAGGGTTCCGTACAAATCCAGAAAATTTCAAAATATTGGGAAGTAAGTTGTTAAAATCTCTATAATATAACCATCGACAAAAAAGTTTTTTTTTCACTTTCCTCGTCATACATTGCAAATTACACATTGTTAAAATAATTAAAAACCTGTTTTAGCATGTGCTAATGAAGTTCTTTTACATGATACCTTACTTGATACGATTTACTCACTTTGAATTTTTAAACCCATATTATGTGAATTTTGAGGCCCTATGTTTTGTGATTTAAATAAAAATGTACTGTTTTCAGATTTATTACATGTGTACTCTAAAGCAATGAATGAATGAATGAATGAATGCTTCTCGTCAAATTTCATAGTTATAATTATGTAAACGGGAAGTACCCTGTAGGTTTTGATTTTTGTGAGTGTCGAAATATGCAGGTTTTACGACATAAACGGCTCTAACTTTTTTAAACGATAAGTTTTTATTTTACACAACTGCAAGAGACTATAGATATACGTATACAGTTTAAATTTCAACTCGGTATCTTTACGCATTCCCGAGATAAAGAGTCTTGACATACACACAGACGGACAGACGGACAATAAAGTTATTCTATAAGGGTTCCGTTTTTTTCGTTTGAGGTAACCCTAAAAACGCGTCGAATTGAATATCTCCTCCGTTTCGTCGGTCAAAAAGTAGACTATGTCACTTTCTGTCTTTCAAACTATGCCAAAAATCAAGTCAATCCGTTGCTACGTTGCTGCGTGAAAGAGGAATAAACCAACACTTTCCAATTTTATAATATTAGTAAGGATTGTGCCTTGAAATAGGTAACGTAATTTATTTTTAAGCTTCTTTATGCATATTTTACGACATTTTCCGCCGGTTGTAATAAATATAATCCCTTTTGATGAAGTCGCCGTCATTATTTCAGGATTTCAATCTTGTTTCTTCAATATGCAGCGACATTTTTTATATTATAAGCTGGCCATAATAAAGAGGCATAAAATTCACAGAAAACCTGATTATACAGAGAATATACTAGTACAATAACAATAATTATTATTTTTTGCAAAAAATAGCATGACCGACTTCACACACGGGTGAAGTCGGTCAGAATCATTATAAAACAAAGTAGCTTTCCGCTGTCTGTCCCCATGTATGCTTATATCTTTAAAATTACGCAACGGATTTTGATGTAATTTGTTTTAATAGATGTAGTAATTCAAGATAAATTTTTATATGTATAATAAAATATGGAATGGCGTGTAAATAGCCAACTCCTTGGTGTGATTGCTCACGAAAGATTTTGAAGAAAAATAAGAAAAAGAAAGGGCGGGAAGATCATACAAAAAGAAAGAATTTGGTGTCGACGTAAATACAGGAACTAAGCTAAGACTAACCTGCAAATGACCGCCTTCATCCCCTCGTAATCGAGACCGGCTGGAGATGAGTCGATTGTCAATGGTGCACGGCGCCTGCTGGTATAGTCCTGTGTTTTGTCGAAATAAAATTGTCCAACACTGCACAACACTCTAAAAGGTTCAGTTAATCTTGCGGCTTATGAAAGTCAACTGGCGGTGGTTGAAAGACAACTGGCAGAATGATTTTCTACCATTTAAAAAATAATGGCGGTGACGCGACACTAATGGTTCGCGCCATTTTTTGACCAATGGTCGAGGGTATCGCGGTTCGAGACGACTAACGCCATCTCTCGGAAAACTCCGGGACGTCAACGGAACATTGACAGATCAAACAAAACAAATAACTCTTTATTGTACACACAAAATAAATTAACAATAAATACATTAGTGAAATTCTTAAGATAGTGCAACACTAGGCGGCCTTATCGCTGGAAGCGATCTCTTCCAGGCAACCCATGTACGGAAAGGAATGTGCTAAAAATAATTGACGGGGAGTACAATAAATACTAAAAAAAAAAAAAATACATTATAGACCTAAATGCTAATACTACATACAATACCTAACACATAATAATACTACTACATAAATAGACAATACATAGATATACATACATAAAATATATAAAGTACATATGTAATAACAGAAAGAAATAAATGGTACCAAATTAATGCCCTGTACCAGGTACTAAAACTAGATTTGCAAGAAGAAAATTTGAGGGTATTGTACCTCTTCTATATAATAAATTAGATAGCGATAGCAAAATAAAAAGGTACAGTAACAACGAGATTAAAAAAGTTATAGTGAGGTGGCTCGATAAGTTTGACTATGATGATATTGAAAAGATGCTTGAAAACTTGAATGTAACATAATACGACTGAATTTGTTTTTCTTTTTCTAAATTTATTTTGTTGTAATTAATGTGCGTTGATTGTACGCAATGGATACAATAGTTTAGTTAACTAAATCCTTCTTTTATGATTACAATACTAAACACCATATTACAATTACTTTGAAGGTACTTATTATGCTGATTGAATTGGTTACTCCTGTAAGTGTAAATTGACTTTATAATTACTCTTAGGGTTGGCTATTTAACTTTTATATTTACATATATATTTTATATATATATATATTTTTTCTTCTAAATTTTTGATGTTTTAATGTTCAATGTATTATTGCCTTGCATTGTAATAATGTTGTACACTTGTTAACTTTAAAAAAGTAACCCATATTTATAAAGATTTGCATAATGTATTCTTTATTTTTATATTTTTGATGTTTTAATGTTTAATATATTATCGTTTTACATTGTAATTTTGCATACTGGTTAAATTTAAAAATGTAACTTATTTTTGTCAAAATTTCCAAAATGTAAATTGACCTTTTTCTTTATTTTTCTTTAATTTTTAGTTTCGCTAATTTGATGTTAAATTTATTACTTTTTCTGTATTATTTTGGGAGAAGCCTTTGGCACCCGAAACACAGTTTTATACTAGTTCGGTGTCAATGGATTCATGATAAATATGTGATAATGTTTTCAGTTGAAATAAATTTATTATTATTATTATTATTTACAGAGATAATGAGTTTTTACAAGACGTTTGAATGCATCCAGTGAACGTGCACGCTTAATATCTAGAGGCAATTCGTTCCAAAGGTTCACAGCCTTCACCGCAAACGACGAACTGTAGAAAGAGGTTCTGTGGGAAGGAATATCCAGAGTCAAATTATCTGCAGATCTCAATGTACGAGAGTTAACTGTGCTCCTAAACTTGAAGAGACTAGAAAGATAAAAAGGGGAAGTAGGACAGAAAAGAGTGCTGTAAAGAAGCGATAGAATATGAGCATCCCGGCGACGACGGATAGGGAGCCACTCGAGCTAAGTGCGAAATTCAGAAATATGGTCATATTTACGCAAGCCAAATATGAACCGAATGCTGTAATTTTGAAGGCGCTCGAGTTTATCCAGTAGCTCTTCGGTGAGATCAAGATAGCATACATCTGCATAATCAAGGATAGGAAGTAGGAGCGACTGAGCAAGCGCAACCTTAGTAGTAATGGGCAAAAAGTTTTGTAATCGACGCAACGAGCCCTCGGAAGCAAACACTCTACGGCTAGTCTCAGCGAGCTGCGGAACCCAAGACATACCCCGGTCAAAGATTATTCCGAGATTTTTCACAGTTTCACTAAAAGGTATGGTGACTCCATCAAAAACCACACGTGGAAGAGTGCTCCATTCGACTTGGCTGATAGTCCGAGAACTACCCATTATAATTACTTGCGTCTTTGACGGATTCACTTTGAGGCCATACGATCTGCTCCATTGAGATATACGACGTAAGTCGCCATTGATTGTTTCTACTGCTTCAGATAGCCATTCCAGCGGCGCTTGACAGTATAGCTGCAGATCATCCGCATAGAGGTGGTAGAGAGAAGTAAGGTTGTAAGAGATAGAATTAATAAAGATTGCGAAAAGAAGAGGGGATAAGACGCCACCCTGAGGCACACCGGCAGACGTGTTGCACCACGAAGAAAGAAGATCGTTAAGGCGAATTCTCTGCCGACGGCCAAACAGGTAACTACGAAACCAGTCCACTACCGTTGGCGATATGTTAAGAGAGCGAAGAATAGCAAGAAGGATATCAAAATCAACGGAATTAAAAGCATTGCTAAAGTCCAGCAGCGACAACACGGTCAAATGGCCATTCTCCATCCCTAGACGTATATCGTCTGTGATTTTGACTAGCGCCGTAACCGTGCTGTGCCCGGAACGAAAACCAGACTGAAAAGGATTAAGCAGCCCATTACTGGTAAGGAAAAAATTTAACTGGTTGTGAACGAGCCGCTCAAGGACTTTAGACAGGAATGGGAGGATGGATATGGGACGGTATTCAGAGAAAGAAACAGGATTGGCTTTCTTAGGCAATGGGATTACATGTGCTTCTTTCCATAAAGAGGGAAAGACGCTATTGGAAATGGAAAAATTGAAAATATGACAGAGGATTGGGAGTAGCTGATCCAGGATAGGAATAATCATGTTACGACTGATAGAGTCAAAACCAACAGCATTGGAGGAAATTGAAAGAATGGTCTTCTTAACATCACAAGCGGTAAAATGACGAAAAGAAAAGGAAGAAGAGTCAGGAGTCGTGATATTAGTCAAGTAATTTAGTGTGCTGGCTTTGAGGGCAGCATCCATGTTTGGAGCAGCAGAGAAATGCTGATTTAGCGAATCAATGTTTAAATTCTTGGGGACAGTTTCTTGACGTGACTTTCCGACTCCAAGAGACCTAAGAAATCTCCAGACCTTAGCTGGGTCCCAGCAGATCGTCCCAGCGTTGTACCTGTTTTACCGACGACACCAGAAAGCGGGGTAAATTTAAATTATAAAAGGAAAGATTTAAGAAATGCGGAATTATGAAATATAAGATGTTAAGGCGCTCCACCAAAACACCTGTGCGAAGTCGGGGCGCATCGCTAGAACGCAAATATTATGCACGGATCGATGTAGCATTTTCACATTATTGTTGATTTATCAAAAATGGCTCAGCCGGTTTCTATAAAATTTAAATGAAACCAATTTCGAAGTATACTCTTTCTAATAAAAAAGAATTATTGAAATCGGACTACTACAAAAAAAGTTATGCGTGATTATACATAAAAAAAAATATATACGCGTCGAATTGTATACCTCCTCCGGTGGTTCGTCGGTCAAAAAGTCGGGTCGCGCACGAAGATTTCTGTACTGTCTGGGTAGCTTGTAATAACGAAAGGACCTCCCCTTTCGTTATTACAAGCTATTATTTAACTTGCAAAGCAATTTAATTGATGTACCTATGTAGGTAGCCGTGGTGGTCAAGAGGTAGTGACACCCGCCTTACAATCGTGAGGTCGTGGGTTCGAATCCCCGGTCCCGTACCAATGAGACGTTTCGGCCGAGTTGCATCGCCCGTGGTCACGGGTAGACACCCGTAAAAAATCGACTGATGTATTTCGTCTCGTTTCCGTTGTCTCGGCGGCTGTTTGACTAGCTGTTCTTTCATGTCCGCCGCCCTTTCGGCGCTTTTGATTTGAGCTTGCCGCAGAAAAATACGACTGGAGATACTCGTACCTATCAGCTGAGCGATGAGGCGCGGGGGCAGTACTGCTTTATGAATTACTTTATTTCGCTGACGCACACAACTTCACGTAAACGTAAATGCGTAAACCCTTGCGTTGTATAGTGTCCAATAATCACCAAATTTTCGAGACATTTTTATTGCTCCTTATTTTCATTTTTTTTCTTCACGAATGTGTTCAGTATCGGTAATATATAACGCTGTTAAAATTAAGTTCATTTATATAAAGTAGTAGTGTATAATAATAAAAAGTCAAACTATCACCCGGGAGAAGTCACGGGAATTATAATTCTTACTTGTAGAATTTACATTGCTCTGTACTGTATCAGCCTTTTTTACTAAACCGCTGCTGGACATAGGCCTACCCACTAATTGTGATTAGGTTATATCCACCACGCTGGCCCAGTGCGGGTTGGTAGATTCACATACGCCATCGAATTTCTTCTACAGACGTACGCAGGTTGCCTCACGATGTTTTCCTTCACCGAAAAGCTAGTGATGTGAAATTCCGTACATAAATTCCAAAGAACTCATTGGTACGGGACTGGGTTTTGAACCCACGACCTCACGATTGTAAGGCGCATGTTGTTTATGTGCTCCACCCACTGCCAATTTATCTTTCTAATCCGCTGGCTCAGTCAATTTAAATTACTTCTAAAAATGGCGTCAAATCCCCTACCCTTTTTAAGCTCACTTGGCTACGCTATGAAGCGAAAACTTTAAATGTCAAAGCACAGGGGAAACGTCAAACTCTAAATGTCATGAAGTCGGTAAAATAAATTGAAGTTGCGCCCTTGAGACTTATGCTTTATTCTAACCGTCTTTAAAAAGAAGGAAGTTAAATAAAATAAATAAATATTAGGGGATATCTATCTTACGCACGGCCTCTGACCCCAAACCACAGCCCGGACACTCCGCGATTTTCCACACAAAATCTGCTGTCTTACGCACACTACACAGTACTTACTCACAGACAACACACATACGCACGATCGCTACACGTGCATTTGTGTGCGGAACGTCTATGGCTGTCAGCGATCACCATGATGTGACGACGTGCCGCGTGAGTAAGACAGTTGCGTATTCAATTATGCAAAAAATAATCTAGTGCTTATAAAAGTATAATAATTACTTAATTTGGAAGCATTTTAGCAATAAGTAACCGATCTACTTTATTTGAACGAAGATATCAAGTGAAAGTTACCAAATAATGTAAAATAAGTTCCTTATACTTATCCTTAGATACCCATTAAAATGTATTATTTTGTTACGTATTATTGATATTCAACCATACACAGCACAAGTCTTCCCTATTGTCACAGTCTAGGTTTTTTTTCATTACAAGATCTACCGGCCAGTGCAGCCCGCGCGCAGAGTAAACGATCGGTCCGTGAAACGCGGGGTGGAAGTGAGGAAGACTCAAACGGGTGGAGGGTAACGAGTGACCGTTCTATACGTAGTATTATTATATCTTCTTTGCCCAAACTAAGCAAAGCTTGTGATATCGCTACTAGAGAATGATAAACTACTCATACCTACATATTTTTAAATACATACTGAAATACTCGTAGATAGTAACTAAATAACACCCAGACACAGAGCAACTACCTATGTTCATCACATAAATATTTGCCCTGGGTGGGGATCGAACCCACGCCTACATATTTAATCCGGAAGTCAGGGTCACTAACCACTGAGCTAACGAGGCAGTTAATTATTATTTTTACTTATACGTTAACTCACTTATGAATTTTATGAGTATGTACTAATGAAGCCGTGGTGGTCTAGTGGTAGTGACACCTGCCTTACAATCGTGAGGCCGTGGGTTCAAATCCCGGCCCCGTACCAATGAGTTCTTTGGAATTTATGTACGGAATTTGACACCGCTGGTTTTCGGTGAAGGAAAACATCGTGAGGCAACCTGCATACGTCCGTAGAAGAAATTCGATGGCGTATGTGAATCCACCAACCCGCACTGGGCCAGCGTGGTGGATATGTAGTCTCGAGTGTAGGTCTCGATAGATGTCCGATAATATAATGACATTTAATTATTTATTTCGATAGTTTTTCGATTTTTGACATGTAACTATGGTGTTATCAATAAAATATTTGTATTTGTATTTGTACGGCCCAAAACACCCTTCATGGGTAGGCCTACGTCCTGCAGTGGACTATTAAAAAAGGCTGATACATTACAGTACTTAAATGGTCTTAATTAGCGCTCTTGCTCATTTTCTAGAAGTTTTAGGCAACGTTTGCCGTATTGTGGTCTCTATTCGAGAATCTTCCATCATTTTTCCCTTCAAAAATCACATCCAATTATTTCAAGCACTTTCCTTTCAAAAACTAAAAGCCTCGAAGAAATCGAGTTTAAACTTCAAATCACTTTAACCACCCTTAGTGCCCCTATTCTGGTGCAATCGACATGGTTATAAATAAAACACCCTGATTTTTAGGGTTCCGTACCCAAAGGGTAATTGATAGCTAAACAGTGGAAATTTTCTCAGGTATACTGAGCGCCACACAAATCAGCAGATGAGAAGTTAGCCGCAGATGACACTTTGCTGTGATTGGCTAATTATTGAGCATGTGTGCACAATGCCGACACCGCATGTGGTAATGCATTGAGAGCGCGCGGGAGCCATGAGGTTGCCCCGGCGTTTCGTTTCTCTGGCTCCCGCTAATGCTTATATTTGGGCTTTTGCGCAAAGCTCTGCGCATAACTTCCCATCCGTCGATTTGTGTGGCGCTCAGTATATATCTGTTGCCAGTATAACAACAAATACTGAAAACAGAATAAAATAAATATTCAAGGGCTCCCATACAATAAATAAAAAATAAAAAATAAAAATATTAGGGGACATTTTACACACGGTCTCTGACCCCAAACTAAGCAAAGCTTGTGATATGGCTGCCAGAGACTGATATACTACATATACATATTTTAAATACATACTTATATAAATAGTACCTAAATAACACCCAGACACAGAGCAAACACCTATGTTCGTCACATAAATCCTTGCCCCTGGTGGGGATCGAACCCACGCCTCTTTGATCCAGAAGTCAGGGTCACTAACCACTGAGCCACCGAGGCAGTCGCTCGATATGAATATTCACACACTTCAAAAATAACTAATCAAATTAAAATAAATTAAGGGCTCCTATACGGTACAGAACCCTTTGTGCGTGAGTCCGACTCGCACTTGGTCGATTTTATTATAATATAACTTAATAAAGCATCTGATTAAATGCACAAAAGGACATTGGGTAGTACGCATAGAAGACTTGGCGTCGATTGTTTTATCCGAGTCATCCACCCATCAGCAATATCACCTCCACTGTTGGACACCAAAAGAGGTGATTGACGCGCCTTCTAGGGGGTCATTTAGAAATAAATTGAAAAACTGGCTGATCGAACATGCATTTTACGATTTTAGTGAGTTAACTACGTTAAAGGAATTATAATTATTATTTTATGCTTTGACATTGAAATTGTTTTAAATGAAATTGTTGACAAAAATGTATTTATATTAGACTATTTTCTATACATTGGAAAATTTTATTATTTTGTTACAAATGCGTTTTTTTTTTCTTAATGTTTTAATTTTTGAAATTTAAGACATATATGTGTTATTAACATTGAAAAACTGAAACAATTTTGTTGCATTTATTTAATTATTTTGTAAATTTGATTTATATTGAATGATTATTATTTTGTTCACACAATTTGATAATTTATTTGAAATATAATTTTTTCTTTCTTTTAATTTTAAGATAATTGTTCTTTGCTGTAGCAAAGCTAAAATTTTAGAAACAATATTATTATAATAACAATAGTTATTGATTTGATTTGTATTGACTTGTATCTTGTATTTTGATATCAATAAAATAATTTGAATATGAATATGGACATAGGCTTCCCATAGATTTCCAATAAGTTCGGTTGGAAGCGGCTTGCATTCAGCGAGCTCCTGCTGTCTTGATGAAATCATATGTCCACCTCGTGGGTGGATGTCCCACGCTGCGCTTGCCGGTACGTGGTCTCCGCACGAGAACTTTTATATCCCATCGGACATCAGTCCTCCGCGCTATATGCCCTGCCACTGCCACTTCAACTTGCCAATCCGCCGGTCAAGTGCGTGATGCACCTTCAGCCGCGTCATCTAAAACTAAATTAAGAAATTGGCTCCAAAATGAATTATTCTACGACGTCAAAGATTTTCTGAAATTACCGGAAATTTTATCGGAATAACATTTTAATAGATATAATAATATCTAATTTATATTATATTTTAAAATGAGATTGACTGCATTGTATCGTTTTGCTGTAATTTTGTAATCTGTATGTTTTTTGTAATTAATAATTTGACATTTACTCGTATCTATGGTGGTACCAATAAAATATTTGTATTTGATATATCGATAACTTTGGTTCTTCTATGAAACTCCTGATTCCTAATTAGATTTCATTATTTTTTATTTATTTATTTAAACTGAATCTCACCTGTTTAAATCTCGATCGTTCCAAACTCAAGGCCCGGCGTCCCCTAAAGTTGAATTTTTGACATGAATCATGGTGGAAACCCTCGTTTTATTGCATTACCAGCCGCACCCCCTGAATGCACTTTTGTACCTGCTGTACCGACCTTTTTATAGACAACTGCTGAACATATGCCTTTTCACGGAGAGGGATAAACCTTTTTATTGTTTAAAAAAAATATTCAAAAAACCTTAGTACTGAAAATTTTACGCCTAATTAGATAAATAATTAAATATTTTGGGACATCATACACACGGCCTCTGACCCCAAACTAAGCAAAGCTTGTGATATGGCTGCCTTATTTTATACTACAAAATACTTATTTTTAAATAAATACTTGTTTATTATATATTTTGCTCGATGTATGGCATTTTTTTATTTATTTATTTATAGGCCAACAGCACAAAAATATATTTAAACTTAATTGTACAGATACATGTAGGTGACCTTATTAATTTAATTTATATATTTATACAATACAAATATTTACAATATTTTGTTAACTATTTATGTACGTATATACCTACACTATCACATACATAACTCACACACTCACATTCACTTATAACACTAAAAACTCAAAATATAATATTATTTTATTTACACAAGCATCGCCGCGTGAACAAAGCTAGTCATTAGATTTACCGTTGTTCGCGCGGCGAGGTGACTCAGCGGCCGGCTTGCTGCCGGCGGCGCGCCGCCGTTAGTCGCCCATGCACTGCCATAACTACTACACGCGCTCGCCTGTAGCAATTTTATATAATATTTTAACTCGCATCGTCTGCTTACTTTATTGGAAATTATTATTATTTTATAGTACTACGTGCGATATTGTTACTACGCGATTTATCGCGACATTGTGGACTTTCAATAAGTCGTGTTAAATTGTTATTGCTGGATTATTTATTCGATGAAGCAAACTGGCACCTACTACCGTACCTCCGCATCACCTTACTAAAATACATATAAACATCCAATAACAGGCCTAATCCTATAAATTATTAATAAACAGAAAAGAAAAAACAAGTCGATTCTACCACATCTAAGTAGGAATATACAAAAAATGAAATATACAAACTAAATGCTGCTGAAACACAGGCTTCGGCCTAGTTCGGCAACAGAAACCTGTTATAAATTTTTTTTTAGTCAATTATTCTAGCTTATTAAGTTAAAATGTGTAAACTTTGTTTTGGTCAAATAAAGAATTTATTTATTTATTTAAATAAACTATCAGTGTAAAGACCAAAAATTACAACACAATATAACAATAACATGATAATACAACAATAATATGATAATCACAATATAATTGTACCTAATGAATATTTAAATAATTAATATTGTTGATTTTTCAAAAACAAATCAGCTGAAGTTGATGAAATATAAATATAACCACAACTAGAGTACCAATGATTTATGTGATAATTAATTGGCGGAATAATCGCGTTGACTGCCTCGGTGGCTCAGTGGTTAGTGACCCTGGATCAAAGAGGCGTGGGTTCGATCCCCACCCAGTGCAAGCATTTATGCGATGAACTTAAGTGTTTCGTCTGTGTCTGGGTGTTATTTAGTTACCTATACAAATATGTATTTAAATTATGTAGTACTAGTTTTTACCCGCGGCTTCGCCCGCATGATATTTTGATTTTTATGTTTATATCATTATAATTTATAGCCTATGTGTTATGATGATTTATAAGCTATATGATTGCAAAGTTTCATCTCAATCCGTTCAGTAGTTTTAGCGTGAAAGAGTAACAAACATCCATCCATCCATCCTCACAAACTTTCGCGTTTATAATATTAGTAGGAAATAGGATAGTAGGATATCAACCTCTAGCAACTACGAGTATATCACAAGATTGTAAGATGTCCCCATTAAAAAAAAAAAAGAAAGAAGCGGTCCTGCGAGCAAAAGGTTGTTATCGAATACTAGCCGTCTGTCCCGGCTCCGCCCGGATTTTTCCCTATTTTTTTTTAAATATAATCTAAAAATATATTTAATATAAAAATATATGTGGTCAAATTTAGCAAGGCAACCTGGTTTACATGTTCAGTATACCTATTTAAATAAAAAAAAACAAATGAAGGATATGTTTTCCTATAAACTAATTAAACATTATTAAATTTCCAATACTTGCGGCCAAATTTCGCAAGGCAACCCTATTGCAATAGTATATTATCCTATTCATATAATTACATAAAAAATTTGGTTTGAACCGCGTACGCTATGAGCGGAATGTTCTTGGGGTGGGATCTAGGTCTAATAGCCTATATTCACTGGGGATAGCGTAGCTTTCCAACAGTGAAAGAACTTTCCGAATCGGTTCTGTAGTTTCGGAGCCTATTCGATGCAAACAATCAAATCTTTTCTCTTCATAATATTGCTGTAGAAATCGCATGTCTACAAAGCTACGGCGTAGACGAGCTACGGATGCTACGTTTTCGTAGCAAATCTTTTCGTAGAAAAGTCTACGAGTCGAAGTTTAATCTATTTGAACTAAAAGAAGTTCAAAGTAAGTTCCTGGTCAACCTAGTCGGTAGACGTCCTACGCTGCGCTTGCTGGAACGTGGTTTCCACTGGAGAACTCCGACATCGCAAAAACCCAAAAACACAATTAAATAAAGCGCTCGTAGCGTAGTTTGAAGCCGTGGTGGCCTAAAGGTAGTAAAACCCGCCTTACAATCGTAGGTTCAAATTCCCGGTCCCGTACCAATGAGTTCTTTGGAATTTATGTACGGAATTTCACACCACTGGCTTTTCGGTGAAGGAAAACATCGTGAGGCAACCTGCATACGTCCGTAGAAGAAATTCGATGGCGTATGTGAATCCATCAACCCGCACTGGGCCAGCGTGGTGGATATGACCCAATCACCCTTTGTGAGCAGGCCTACATCCTGCAGTGGACTAATTAAAAAGGCTGGTACAGTACAGTACAGCGTAGTTTGACTGGGTGTTTGTCAGCGATCACCGAAGTTAAGCAACGTTCCGCACGGTCAGTGTTTGGATGGGTGACCGCGGGTGGCATTTCCCAACTGAGTGCTACCGTGGCTCGGATGACACGTCAAATTGTAGGTCCCGGTTGTTTTAACCGTTTAGCCATGTCAGAGGCCTTCAGGCGGCTTAAAAACTCTGACACCAGGGCTAGCCTCCCGGCCTATACGAACGTACTTTAGGACAAGATAATGTTTTGCAAAAATTAGCATGACCGACTTCACCCGTGTACAGAATTCGCGAATATTTCGCACGGGTCGATGTAGCATTTTCCACATTATTGTCGATTTATCAAAAATGGCTCAGCCGATTTCGATAAAATTTAAATGGGACCAATTTCGAAGTTTATCTTTCCAATAAAAAAAGAATTATTGAAATCGGACCACTACGAAATAAGTTTTACTATGGAAATTTACGTAGTTTTCACACATTTTATACTATATATAACAGAATGCACATAGTGCATTGCGAGACGGCTCCGCGTGCTAGCACTCGCCAACTTGAGAAAGGTCGCCGAATGCGACCGAAACTATATTCCTTACGACTATCCCTACACGTGAGTTTAGTCCCGTTATATATAGTATAAAACGAAAAAAGTTATGCGTATCATATTAAAAAAAAAAAAAATGTACGCGTCGAATTGTATACCTCCTCCGGTGGTTCGTCGGTCAAAAATAAAATCCTAACTAAGAAATTAGTCAAAAGTACAATAAATAGGTATTTTATCCGACATTTAAATTCGTTAATGCGAATTTAACGACTCCTATCTATTGATGATTCTTAGATATAATTAATCTTGCAAGAAACGATTTATAAGTACTACAAAAGATTATTCAGGATATATACAGTATTATTATACAGGGTTATTTCTAATCAATTAGCATGCTTTAGGGGCTTATTCTGTACATCAAAACTAACAACTTTTGTTCTGCGACTTTTGTCAAAACTCTATTTTTTTTATTGTTCACCCGCCGAAATAACGTATGAAACAGCTGATTTTTTTTTAGTTTTCTGTTTTTTTTTAGGGTTCCGTACCTCAAAAGGGAAAAAAACGGAACCCTTTTAGAATCACTTTGTTGTCCGTCTGTCCGTCTGTGTGTATTTCAAGACTATTTATCTCGGGAACGCGTAAAGATATCGAGCTGAAATTTAAACTGTATACGTATATCTATGATCTCTTGCAGTTGTATAAAAGAAAAACTTCTCAGTTATCGTTTAAAAAAGTTAGAGCCGTTTATGTGTATAAAAAACAGCATATTTCGACACTCACAAAAATCAAAACCTACAGGGTACTTCCCGTTGACATAGTACTATGAAATTTGGCAAGGAGCATTGTCTTAGAGTACACATATAGGAATAAATCTAAAATATGTACATATTTTTTAAAACACAGTCAAAATAGGGCCTTAATTCACAAAATATGAGTTCAAAATTCAAAGTGAGTAAATCATCTGGATTTGTACGGAACCCTCGGTGTGCGAGCCCGACTCGCACTTGTCCGGTTTTATTTTCTGTTAAAATATCAATAAGTTATAATTTGTGATAATTTAAAAAAATAACATTATAACATTATAGGATAGTGTACCATACTGCACTACTGTGCCAGCCTTAATAGTCCACTGCAGGACGTAGGCCTACCCACGAAGGTTGATTGGGCCATATCTACCACGTTGGCCCAGTGCGGGTTGGTCAACTTATTGTATCTACCAAACAATAAGTTGCAATACGAGTAATTGATAGATTATTAAGTCAAACTACACTATAAAAGTTATGGTGCTTACACTGTAGTCTTTTTTAAAAATATTCCACTGTAAAACATAGGCCTACCCATATCCGCAAACGTTGATTACGGCTATTGTGATTATAAATAGGTATCTATACCAATATTATAAAGACTTTGATCTTGACTGCCACCTACACTATCTCCTGAATACATGGGCTATATTATATTTTCAAAAAAAATAGAGATCTTTACTATAACTGCCATTCCTACTACATTATGTGGTAGGTATATAGACAAAATATTTATAAAATGTGTCTATTTTAACAAATTGTACCCGGACAAGGCCGTGGTGGTAAAGAGGTTGTGACACCCGCCTTAAAAATCGTGAGGTCGTGGGTTCGAATCCCCGGTCCCGTACCAATGAGTTCTTTGGAATATATGTACGGAATTTCACACCACTGGCTTTTCGGTGAAGGAAAACATCGTGAGGCAACCTGCATACGTCCGTAGAAGAAATTCGATGACGTATGTGAATCAACCAACCCGCACTGGGCCCGCGTGGTGGATATGGCCCGATCACCCTTCGTTGGTAGGCCTACGTTCTGAAGTGTACTATTAAAAAGGCTGATACAGTACAGTACCTGTACCAGTCTGAAAATGTTCCACTGCAAAACATAGGCCTACCCATATCTACGAACGGCGATTACGGCTACTGTACTTAAAAATAGATATCTATACCGATATTATAAAGGGGAAAGGTTTGTTTGTTTGCATTTAATAGACTCCAAAACTACTGAACTTTGATTTGGAAAATTATTTTACTATTAGGAACCTACACTATCTCCTGATGACATAGGCTAAATTGTATTTTCAAAAAAAAATAGAGATCTTTACTAAAACTGCCATACCTACTTTATTATGTGGTAGGTATATAGATAAAATACTTATAAAATCTGTCTTCTTAAGTAAATTGTAGCCGGGCAAAGCTAGGGCGAGTAGCTAGTAAATAATTTACGAGTATATTGTACCCTTAGCAAAAGCTTAATAGATATGACTATATACGTTACGTACTGAAAAAGACTTGGTGGACACCTTTACGCTTCCGATTTATCTTGTTTCACTTCATATTTATTGAAATAAATGGCTATTTCTAATATTTTATGTATTATAAAACACATACCTGCTAATATATCTTCAGAAACACACCCAGGAACACACAAAACAGGAGAAAATTCCAGTTTTCAGCACTGAAACGAATCTGCCATTTTGTCTTGAAAAGGCGGATTTCAGACACAAAAAACTACACTAAACACACGTTAATACACAAGTAAAAACACACAGATGCACACAATGTTTCAGTGGAAGTATTTTTGTGTATAATTTTGGTGGTTTATGATGTTTTTTTCATGATTTTTGAGCGGTTTTCGTAACGTCTGCCTGTGTAGGCGTGCGCGGGTGAACTGAGTTGTTCGATATTGGTTTTCGGGATGTGAGAAGGAACAGGGATGGATGTGGCGGGGGAAAGAGACAGAAATATCATCCCTCTTTTGTTTCATTCACCTGGAGAAAAAGTTATACAATAATAGAAAGTAATAAATAAGTGTAATTTGATTGATTATGATTGACTATAAAATTAATAGTGCGAGATTACTATGGGCCTTGTTAGTAAGCTCCAAGTAGCAAAACGAGCTATGGAGAGGGCTATGCTCGGAGTCTCTCTGCGGGATTGAATCAGAAATGAGAAGATCCGTAGACGAACCAAAGTTACCGACATAGCCCAACGGATAGGCAAGTTGAAATGGCAATGGGCAGGGCACATAGGGAGGACTGATGACCGATGGGGTCGAAAAGTCTCGAGTGGAGACCACGTACCGGCAAGCGCAGCGTAGGACGTCTACCCACAAGGTGGACGGATGACCTCAATAAGACCGCAGAATCGCGCTGGATGCAAGCCGCTTCCGACCGGTCTTATTGAAGATCCATAGGGGAGGCCTATGTCCAGTGGACATCCTTCGTCTGATGGATGGATGAATGGATGATAAAATTAATAACCGACTTTCAAAAAGGAGGAAGTATCTGTAGGACGTCCACTGCAGAACATAGGCCTCCTCTATGAATTTCCAATAAGCCCAGTTGGAAGCGTGTGCGTTCCTGCGATTTTTGTTATACCGTCAGTCCACCTAGTTGGTGGACATCCTACGCTCGTCGCTGGTGGTCCGTGATCTCCATTGCAGATCGTTAATGCCCCATCGACCACCCGTTCTCTAAAATATGTGGCCGTTCCACTGCCACATTAATGTCCTAATCCACTAGGTTATGTCGCTAACTAAGCAATGTAACTGCTTGTTTTAAGATGTAAGATAAGAATAAAAATAATTATAATATCAATAAAATCGCAGGGGCGACTTTGTGGCGAGTCGTCGGTGAGTGGCGAAACCGCGAACCCTGATTCCCTGGGGCTAAATGAGACCCCTGACTCCTCTCTTGCCTTAACTGGCCGGCTTGGAGTGGAAACCGCAAGAGCTAAGAACCTAAGCTCCAGGGTGGAAGTGTTAAAGGGCATAACGCCGCGAGTAGCGTCTAATGAAAGCGCAGCACACCTCTCGACACCCTAAGCCGTCAACACTAATGGGGCAACACTAATGTTGCCCCTCCGGCGCCAAGTTACGGTAGTCATGGGGGGGCCATTTAGTGGATGGCAAGTCACCACCCGCCTAAACATTGTGAAATGAGGCATTATTTGGCGGGTGCCGCACCTCATCCTATAGTCTATCTTTGTAAGTCATCTATCACCACATCACAATAACCTGAAATACTGTAAATCATATCTAAAAAGTAAATCAATCTGTAAATCTTATTTTTTTTAGCAATAGTTACCTATTATCATCCTACTCTATGCACTTAACAGATAAGTTTTATAACATTTTATGTAAAATGGCCTCTCAGTGTCGGCTGCGGCTCTGATGCCTGCCAAAGGACCAAGCTATGCTTGTGATTTTTACTTGAATAAAAATAATAATAATATCTAATGTTTGTTTAAAAAGAGGACCGTCGTGCCGCTACGGTGAACTAACAGCAGCCAAGGCACCGACTATAATTGGTAGACGCGAGTACTGATGGAAACCAAATTGGTGTCTACCAAGTATCAACACACTTTTAGTTGTACTAGCAATGACAGAGCAGTAACAAAATTAGTAAAATGGCACACGGGCGACCTCACCTACACGCCAACATCGGTTCGAGCAAATTATTCGAATTTTGTGCTCGTACGCAGATTGCAAGTTAAAATCAGTTGAGCTATTGTCGATGGCAAATAAATGGTTATTTAAAAAAACCACGCAACCCATTTCAATTAATTCATTTGTAATTATTGATAGCTGGATTGTATCCACTATCCAGAGATTAATAGTGTGTGCAAAAAGGGAACGTGACAGGTACGTTTTACGTTGTCATGGCACCACCATGACACAACAATACCCCGGACTGCCCAGGAGGATGCTTAGCGTTTGGTGGGGATACCCGTTCAAATAAAAAGAAAACCGGACAAGTGCGAGTCAGGCTCGCACACTGAGGGTTCCAGAAATCCAGAAAAGGTGATGTCCACAAGTGGTATATTATTCAGAGAAAAATCGAACCAAGATGATATATACATCATTTGAAAGCTTGTTATAAGGGCTTCCCAAAAATATTTAGTTTAGATTTTTTCACCCCTCCATTTTTTTTAAATGCGAGAAATAAATTGTATGAAAAATATCAATACAGCTTATTATTTTTTCTACTTTAGCAATAATAAAGTGCTTCTATCGTTATTTTACTTGCATTCGTAGCTGATTCTTCCACATTCATCTTTTAATTTGCTAAAATTAAAAATTATAACCTACCAGTGTGACCAGTTAGTAGGTACAATGTGACAAAAAAACACTTAAAAAGTGTGTCTAATTGGTAAAAATGCTTTTATTTAACAATTTAGAGGTTACTTAATCAGGGCTGCTAGAGATAAACTACCTATTGAGCGAAATATATTTATTTTGTCTAATAAATTCAAAATTAATTTTAAAAAAATCGGAGGGGTCTTTTTTGTTTTTAACTGTTGTAATAGGCTCAGAAAAATATGAACTTTCTCGAAATGGAACGAGTGTTGTGGTTAGAATTTTTGATTATTATTATACCAGCCTCCATACATTTTGAGGACATGTCCTTTCACAATATTGGGAAGTAAGTTGTTATTAAAATCTCTATACTATAACCATCGACAAAAAAGTTTTTTTTTTTCACTTTTCTCGTCATAGGTACATCGAAAATTACAAATTGTTAAAATAATTAAAAACCTGTATTAGCATGTGCAAATAAAGCTCTTTTATATGATACCTTAGATGATACGATTTACTCACTTTGAATTTTGAAACCATATTTTGTGAATTTTCTCGCCTTCTATGTCAACGAGAAGTACCCTGTAGGTTTTGACTTTTGGGAGTGTCAAAACATGCGGTTTTTTACGACATAAACGGCTCTAACTTTTTTAAACGATAACTGAGAAGTTTTTAATTTACACAACTGCAAGAAGAAAATAATTTAATATATCTCTATATACAAATTATACAAACGTCCGTCTTATTCTATCGTTGGCGACAGACTGCTGGACCTTCCATCTCGCAACTTGTTCTAATAAAAACAAGATGAAAACCGAATTGGTGTCTACCAAGGATCAAACACTTTTAGTTGTACTAGCAATGACAGAGCAGTGTTGTCAACGTAACAAAATTACTAAAATGGCACACGGGCGACCTCACCTACGGACGCTTCTCATTATTGCACAAACTCTAAATAAGTCATTTATTTAGTGACCTAAATTATACTAACTTAACTCTTATGATACTAACTTAATAAGAATATATATAATAGGCTATTTGACCAGTTTTTGGAAATCGTTTTAAATTATTCTATGTACATAATAAGCTCACTACATTTATATTTCCGTGAGATCTAGATAAAGAATAGATATTCAAGATCCCACCAAAAACGACATTCTGTAATGGCGCTGGTCTTTAACGTCACACACTAGTAAATAACGTTAGTTAATACCAGTAAATACGCTAGTTCAAATCTAAAAATTGACAAAAAATACTTTAAAAGTAACTTACAGATCTTGTAATATGACTCCGAAATCACAAAACACAAATTACACAAACGACAGTCAATCGCGAAATTCTTGTTTACTATCATGTGACGTCACCAGAGTTGCCGACCTTCTTAGAGCGATTACGTCACAGATAAAATATCAAAATAATATCGTATTTAATTTCGTGCGATTTGCGAAAATTAGACATATTTTAGTTTAAATAAAGTGAAAAATGTCTTTTTCAGGCTATTATCTTTAAGGATTACCACAATCAATAGTAGGTATATTTTCAATGTTGTCAAATAGCCTATTCCGAAAATATATAATTCCTTTAACATAATGAAGATTGTTATGAAAGAAAACAATAGGAAAATGATTTTCCAAAACAAATGCCTTTTAAATGCCATATCCACCCCAACCCCTAGCTTTCAACATCCTCCCCTCATCGTAACAGAGCGGGAAAGCGACAAGCGAACGAGAAAGAGATACTTTTACGGTTGTAGCCTCCACGGAGGTTGTACGACACAGAGGGATAACGTAGTCTATCGAGATAATCTGAAAGAGATGCATTGATATAACACGGCACGAGTTAGAAAGAGACATGAAATATATCTCGATTTGATGGATGTTGCCAGATTTTTGGTTGAGGAACGTCAAATTTCGAAATGTATTTGGCGATTTTGACAGCTCTAGACCAGATGTGTTGGTTAAGCTCGAAACATACTATCGGACGCGACTGACAGCCGCGACTTAGCAATGTGCACAGTCTTAAAACATCCGGTGTGCCAGATCGCTCTCGGACGTCCGAACGCTCTCGGACGTCCCAAGGTGACGTCCGCGACTTATGTCCGATAGTGTGCACGGCTCAGTGTACTTTCATAGTCTAGGTCGCGGCTGTCAGTCGCGTCCGTAAGCCGCATCCGATAGTATGTTTCAGGCTTTATAGTGTTGTTTAGTTACTATCTATATAAGTATGTATTTAAAAAATAAGTATATGTATGTAGTATATCAGTCTCTGGCAGCCATATCACAATCTAGCTTTGCTTAGTTTGGGGTCAGAGGCCGTGTGCAAGATGTCCCAAAATATTTATTTATATTTATTTATTATAGTAGTTTTTAGGGTTCCGTACCTAAAGGATAAAAACGGGACCCTATTAGACTCCGCTGTCCGTCCGTCGGTCCGTCTGTCTGTCACCAGGCTGTAGTTCATGAAACGTGATAGCTAGAGAGCTCAAATTTTCACAGATGATGTATTTCTGTTGCCGCTATAACGAAAAATACTAAAAACAGAATACTAACTAAGAATACCAAACTAAAAAATACTAAAAAAAAAATTTAAGGGGGCTCCCATACAACAAATATTATTTTTTAGCCATTTTTCGCTCGATATTATTAACGGTAACAAGAAGATACCTTAAAATAAAATATTCACAGAATTGGGGCTTCCATACGGTTTATTTCCAAAAAAATATTTTATTTTTTTATTTTATTTTTATTTTATTATAAAGGTACACAGAACAGGATACATTTAATTAAGAGCTAAATTTTATACAGCAAAAGTACAGAACTGGAAAATATCCCTTAATATGCGTACACAGCATGATAATAGCAGTAAATCTCAATTAAACAAATTTTATAATTAACAATAGAGCAAACATGATCAAATTAACATTAATTAACTACATTGTGCTGCAAACCTAGTGCCGCAGCACATACTACAGAAATAAAATAAACAAATAACAGAATACCAGGCCATCTACGCATGACCTGGCATCCCCTGAGCAGCGAGGATGGCCAAGATGTCTTTTCTAAATTTATACAAGTTGTTGTAATAAATGTCTACTTGGTTACTGTGATCAGACGAGATATCATTATATTGGCGACACATGCGAACAATAGGATTAAAATACGAAGTATTATTGACATAAACTTGCAAAACAAAAATTTTGGAGTGGGGATTACGTGACCTAGGCTTTATGTTGAAATTTAATGATGAAAGAAGAGAAGGAGAATCCATATAACTGTTAATAATTTTGAAAAGATTAGTGAAATCAAAGTATTTGCGTCTAACCTCAAGGGACATCAGATTAAATTTTAAAAGTCTATCTTCATAAGAATTGAGTTTACGTTTTAGTCCACACCTGTAACTCAAAATTCTGAGAAATTTCCTTTGGACCATTTCAATACGATTTATATGAACTTTGTAGAAAGGAGACCAGATTGAAGAATTATATTCCAAAATGCTACGAATAAGTGTGCAATAAAGATAAATGAAACTTTGAGTATTTTTGAAATTTTTGGTAGATCTTGTTAGGAAGCCTAAAAGTTGATTACATCTATTAATTATATGATCATAGTGTTCTCGGAATGTTAACCTGTCATCAAACAGAATACCTAGATCTTTTGCCACATTCTTCCGAGCAAGTAATTGACCACTTAATTTATATTGATGCAGAATTTTATTAGTTTTATTTGTAAAAGATATTACAAAACACTTATCAATATTTAAAGACATTTTATTGACATTGCACCATTCCAATACTGTGTTTAAATCAACTTGGAGGGCTTCAGAATCAGCTACAGACCCAATAGTATTGTATATTTTTAGATCATCCGCATATAGTAAGCACGAGCAAGTAAGTTTATCAATGAGATCGTTAATGAACAAGATGAAAAAGAGTGGGCCCAAATGTGATCCCTGAGGTACTCCTGATGTCACGTTTGCGGGTGATGACAGAAAACCTTTAAGTGCTACCAACTGGCTCCTATTGCTAAGGTACGATTTAATCCATCGAAGGAGACTACCGTGGACACCATTCGATTCCCACTTAGAGCACAGAATCCGGTGATTCACTTTGTCGAATGCCTTTGAAAAATCTGTATAAACAGTATCGACTTGAGTAGTTGTTGCAAATGCACCGCAAAGATAGTTTTTATATTCTAAAAGATTTGAAACAGTGGATTTGTTACGAATAAAACCATGTTGTTTTGGTGACAAAAACGGTTCAATATGGTGGTACAAAGAATCATAGACAAGTGACTCAAACAGTTTCCCCAAGCACGACAATATACTTACCGGACGGTAGTTTTCACATTTAGATTTGTCACCTGATTTGAGAATAGGAATAACGTATGCAATTTTCCAGTGTGAAGGAAAAGTTCCGACTCTAAGTGACGCATTAAAAATGATGCTAAGAGGGAGACTCAACTCATTACTACATTTTATTAACAGAATGGGCGGAATCCCATCAGGACCAGCCCCTTTATTAGGATCAAGTCCAGCAATTTTCTTGATAATATCGGCCTGACTAACGTTTATATTACTTAATGTTGGCACTGATAGGTGTGGCCGGCGTGGGTAATCACCGTCGCTGTTATCAGATACTTGATTGGTATCTTTTACAAACACTGATTTAAAATAATTAGAAAAAAGTTCACAAATTACTTTACCGTTAGAAGAAGTGAGATCACCGCACTTCATAGTTTGTGGAATAGAATTTGAAGATTTTCGACCATTAACATACTTCCAGAAGTGTTTGATATTATTATCCAACGACGATTCTACCGATGATGTATACGCAAATCACGGTCAATCAAAGTCTTACACCTTCGTCTCAGTAAAGAAAAGCAATCATAATCACGAGGATTTTTAAACTTTTTGAAACGACAGTGATATTTACGCTTCTCTCTAAGACAACGTTGCAAAGCCGGGGAAAACCAAAGAGGATATTGGCGGTTGCTCACTTTCAAAAGAGGAGTGTGTTTTGAAATTATATGTTTTAATTCATTGTAGAATAGCGTAGTTAAATTTTCGACATCACTACCTGATAAAATATAAGACCAGTCTACTGAACTAAGATCCTGCCTAATTAAGTCATAATTGCTTTTGTTGTAGTTAAGGCGTTCACATTTATTAGGCTTAAACGATTTATTAGTGTCATTGGCTATATTTATCTCAAAAGCAATCGCTGGATGGTGACGATCCGGTTTACTAATAGGATCGACCTCAGACACATTGACGTTTGAAAGCGAGCATAATACAAGATCTAAATATACATTATTATGATTAGGTATACCGTTAAATTGATGCAGGCGACCTACCTCAATGAACTCAAGTAAAAGATCAGCTCTCTGTCCTATATGATGAGAGTGAATCATCTCATTAGTATCGCTCGATTTCGTCCAAATGATATCCCGGGTATTATAGTTGCCAAGACAAAGAAACTCGTCCGAATCACCAGAATTTGTAATTATATTATGACAATTATCATAAAAGTTTACTAAACGGCTAACAGATATATAAGAAGGTAAATAACACAAACAAATATTAAGCTTGCTGCTGTTATTACATAAAATACTGATCCATAGATCTTCAAGATCAGTGTCCCAAGATGCTTGACGGATAAAATTAAAATGTTTCTTTAAAGCAATAAGAATGCCACCACCTTCCTCCTTATGTGCGTTTGTTTGATATCTATCGCGCCTAATAACATTGTATCGAGAATCAAATATTTCAGAATCAAATACACTATTATTTATATTCGTTTCCGTCAAACATATGATGTCATAGTCATAATTTAGAAGATTTAACAAAAATTCTTGAGTTTTAGATCTGAAACGATTTACATTTTGATAGTATACTAACATTATGAATTTAGTTATACGCCACAAATAAATGACCAAGAAAGGCAAAAACAGATACTTACTTATAAATATACACTAAGTTAATTTGCTCAACGAGTCCATATTTTTGATAAGTATGCAGCTGGATGACTCATCTTTGCGAACATATACGCGGCCGTACTTTACCCAAACGAACCTATATTTTTTCTCTTTAGCTGTCTTCCTAGCAGCCGCATGAAGGATCTTGCATTCGGGTGAGAGATGTTCGGTCACATAGATTTTTTGTTTTTCGGTATTAAGTCCAAGGTCACCAGTGTTCAAGGTATTATTCTTGTTCAGTCGATTGTAGCGGAGACAAGCAGACAAAATATTGTCCCGGATGCGCGGGTTAGTGAGAGTAACCAGAATGTTGCGAGGCCGATTGGACGAAACATTCACTTTCGTAACCCTACGACATGAGTGTATACAATCTTGGTCTAATTTTATATCAAGAGTACGACACAGATTATTAAATATGCCGAGAGGGTTTTCATTTCGAGCCTCAGGAACTGCCTGGATCTCCAGATTCTGGCTCCGAGTCATTCTCTCCATTGCCGATAGACGAGTTGAGAGAACATTCAACTCTCGCTGAAGCTTGAGATTTTCAGCTTCCATTGACTTAATGACCTTGTTCTGAGCATCAATTTTAATTGACATTGAGGCCTGTTCTTCGCAGATAAAATTTGTTGTAGCAGTAAATTCGTTCTTAAGTTGCTGAACCGTGGAATCCATAGCCGCGCCCACAAGCTTCTTAACATCTTCTTGTAAAACCGATCTGAATTTGTCCATTATCATATTCATCGATTTGTCCAGCTTTTTATCCAACAATGCACTTATCTTATCCATTGTGATGACTTCGCACCCGGAGTTATTCTGTGGCATATTGGGACTATTTGACGCCATAACCATTTGACTCTCAGCAGAAGGAGAAACTGATCTTGCCTCAATGGCCGTGTTACACGCAGTAGGTATTATATTAAGCCGTACAGGCGTGTTCGGGCCGGTCTTAGGACGCTTCGTCGTGGTAGAATTACATGATGGACAGACCCAACGAGTACGGTAATCGACTGATAAAGCTGCGAATTGCTCAGTACTAATGTTCAAACATTCTAAATGATATTTCTATAGGCATTCTCCACACTTCATATAATGTCTAGTGTTGAGCTTGTTATTGCAAGCCGCGCAAGACATTTTACTGTTATTATGAACTTGTATGCTATTTTTGTATTTCTACGTATCCAATGGGCAGAGAAACAACCGCAAAAAGAATCCGTCGGCGGAGACTTGAAGCCACGTCCGGTCAGACTTGCGTGCTGACGACTGGTGCTAACCGCTAGGCTAACTGTGCTTTTAGGCAAGTGGCAAAATATTGTATCGTTCCAGAGAGTGTCGCTTCAACAAACTTTCGTTTTAGCATCTACCGACATCTATCGACACACAAATAAAAATACACTTCTTTTCTGCACTGAGTTACTCACGGTTTTTGTCGAGTTTGTCGCCACTATTGAAATGAAACTCACTTAAATTTATACTAAATACTGTAAAAGGGCCAATGGTGAGCCTATAAACATAATCCTTTACGTGCTTATTAAACTATTTACCACTATTTGTTAATTAAAATTGAGAAGACTACAAAAACGTGACTGCTTCGATAATGCCCAAAGTGGGTAGATTTAAAAGCCCCAGCCCCCCGACCGCCTAAGCTCAATTGCTTTGCGCAGATTGCGAAAGCAATCGTTGAATGAACAACTTTGATGGCTAACGTCACAAAGGCGGTGCCAAATGACTAAACTGAAGTCATAAACGATTGCTTTGACACCCGCCTTACAATCGTGAGGTCGTGGGTTCAAATCCCCGGTCCCGTACCAATGAGTTCTTTGGAATTTACATACGGAATTTCACACCACGGGCTTTTCGGTGAAGGAAAACATCGTGAGGCAACCTGCATGCGTCCGTAGAAGAAATTCGATGGCGTATGTGAATCCAAGAACCCGCACTAGGCCAGCGTGGTGGATATGGCCCAATCACGCTTCGTGGGTAGGCCTACGTTCTGCAGTGGACTATTAAAAAGGCTGGTACAGTACAGTACATACGGTTTATTTTACGGCCGATTATTATTCTATGTAGGTACGGGATAGCTATAAATAGAAACGGTCGCAGGTTCAAATCCCGGTCCCGTACCAATTAGTTCTTTAATTAACTAGTATACAGGGTTATTCCTAATCTATTAGCATCCTTTTAGGGGCTTATTCTTCTATACTTTTGTTCTGCGACTTTTGTCAAAACTAAACCATGTACAGAATTCGCTGATATTTCGCAAGGATCGATGTAGTATTTTGCACATTATTGTTGTATCAAAAATGACTCGGTCGATTTCAATAAACGAGCAACTGCTTAGTCTTTATAAAGCGCAAGTCAGGTCTTGCATGGAATACTGCTCTCACCTTCGGGATGGCTCTGCCAAATACCAGTTGGAGGCTTTGGAGTCCATTGAAAGGCGAGCCAGGAGGCTGATAGGCAACGAAACCTTGACTGAGTCGAAGCTGCAAAGTCTCGAGCATCGACGTAGGGAGGCGTGTCTGTCAGCCTACTACCGCATACACTTCGGCGAGTGCGCCCAGGAGTTGCACGATCTGGTCCCACCTGCCCCTTTCTTCTATCGTACGGCTAGACAGACGCGACCAAAGCGCCACCATTTTATGGTGGACATAGCAACCAAGCGTTTTGAGTCCACATTCCTCATACGAACTGCCAGAATGTGGAACGCTTTGCCTGAGTCTGTCTTTCCGTTAAAGTACAATGTAATGTAAGTACAATACCTAGACCGCATATCTGCTTAACATCAGGCAGTGTGTAGTCAAACGCAAACCTATTTGAATTAAAAATATATATATTATAGGTATATCAAAACTAACAATTTTTATTCGGCGACTTTTGTCAAAACTCACCCGTGTACAGAATTCGTGAATATTTCACACGGATCGATGTAGTATTTTTCACATGATTGTTTTATCAAAAATCGCTCGGCCGATTTCAAAAAAAATTTAATGGGACCAACTTCGAAATAAGTAGTTATACTTATACTCTTTCCAAGTTACAGTTATACTCTTTCCAATAAATAAAGAATTGTCGAAATCGGACCCCTACCAAAAAGTTACGAAAACAAATATACGCGCCGAATTGAGTACATCCTCCATTTTGTCAGTCAAAAAATGTAAGTTAGAACTTCTCCGTCGCTATATAACTTTCCAAACTTTGAATACGAAAACGAGACCTATACCTATAGGGTTACAGGGTAAGTCGACCTATTCCCGTTAAGGGTGTGTAGTTTACTAAGTCAGAAACGACTAATTTGACTATGAAATACACTATCCTAAAGGTGACGTCCACAATTGGTATATTATTCAGAGAAAAATCGAACCAAGATGATATATACATCATTTGAACGCTTTTTATATGGGCTTCCCAAAAATATTTAATTTAGATTTTTGCACCCCTCCATTTTTTTTTAAATGCGTAAAATAAATTGTATGAAAAATAACAATACAGCTTATTATTTTTTCTAGTTTAGCAATAATAAATTCAAATTCAAATTATTTTATTGAGATAAAAACGAGTACAATACATTTACATCTATCTCACAAAATTATAATTATACAATCAATGAATTTAAATCAGTGTACAATAAAACGATACAATAAGAAATAAAAATAAAAAAACAAAAGTCATGAAATAAATCGTAATGTCAAAGTATTAAAAAAAATATAAATTAATGTCATGTTATTCCAAATGTCAAATTATGAGTCATGCAGCTCAAAAATGTCAATAGTGCTGTTTGCACGATTACTATTGTCCCATTGGTCAATTAGATTTTCACAATATGTCCTAAAAACAGTTCTTACAGTTTTCCAGTTGTCAAAAATAATATCAAATTCAGTATTGGCTGCCAGGAGCGCATTGAAATGTTTGCGAGCGCGTACCAAGGGTGACATAGAGCGAGCCATGGTGCGACAATGTTCCACGTGAAATAAATTAGGCAGTCGGCCGCGCCTGTTCACCGGGACCCCAGGTCTATCTGGCACAAACATCACGCACAATAAATCATGTAACTCAATAGAGTCTACTAAGCCCCTCAGTACTTTAAGGCAGACACTGAGTTGTTCCAGCGTCCTTCTCACTTCGAGCGAATTATATGCCAGATGTCCAAGCAAAAACTTAGTGGGATACATAAAAGGATAGTATCCGTACTGCATTTTATATAGTGTCCTTAGGAAAGCCTTTTGTACTTTTTCAAGCTATCGCGTGTACGTGACCTGATGTGGGTTCCAAACACATGCGCTCGACTCTAGCTTGCTTCTGACCAAGGAACCATAAAGGGTTTTCAAAACCTGTGGATTCTCAAAATCTTTCGCGTTTCGAAGCACAAACCCAAGGCGTCGGTACGATTCCTTGGCAAGGTCAGACACGTGATCGTGGAAAGTCAGACCACGGTCGAAAGTGACCCCCAAGTCCTTTACAAGGTTAGCTCTATGTATGGCGGTTGTGTCTAAGCTATAACTAAAATGTATTGGGTTCTTTTTCCGGTCAAAGGTCATAGCACTTGCTAAAATTAAATAACATCTTATTTTTCACGCTCCACTCATAAATGTTATTGATGTCATCCTGTAAGCGTAGACAGTCTGTGTGATTTTATTTCGAGGAAAAGTTTAAGGTCGTCGGCGTACAGGAGACAGTACTTTAGGTAAATCATGAATCATCATCTGAAAGTACAATGGTCCGGTTACGGAGCCTTGACTTACCCCAGATCTAGTGTTTATTTATTTATTCATTGCAACATAATTATGTAATAATTTGTACATGCGGTTCTTAGATTACATGTTTACATAACATTGTCAAATACATATGACCCTTTAAGGGTATGGCAAACTATTTATACTATTTATTAGGACTACTAGTGTGGTAAGGTTTCACTCGTAAATCCCGTGTCTCACATACTGACGCCTGTCCCCCATGAGGTCCGCTAAGAAACGCAAAAGACCCGTAGAAAATCCAAAACATGACGAAAGCTTAAGCAATAATATATCGTTATCAATTTTATCAAATGCTTTTTGGAAATCGAAATATATCACGTCAACCTGGGAACCATGATCCATAGCCTTCGAAATATAATCGACTAAACACAACAGATTAGTATTTACGGAACGCCCTCACACGTTTCAGCTAAAATAAACTAATATTTGTAATAAGCTATTTACTTATTACTTACACTTCAAAGTTGTATAGGTTTAATTATTTTTTTTTAACCCTTAGCACCACACCCTATTTCTGGCCACGCATCTACACACATGGGGGAGCGTGGTCCCCCAAAAAGAAAAATCAGATATCAGCACCATTTTTCATCAGTAGACCAGTTATTTGTCCTTGAAATAAATAAGATACATTATTTGAATGTTTTAAGACTATTTACTCGTATTTGTAACTTTAAACTTAAAAATAAACAATTCTAGCGCCAAACAAAAAAAGTTACCAAAAACATCTAAAATTTTAAGAGTTAACTTTAGAATGGAGTTGTGACTTAACATTAGGAATAAAAAATAAATCAAGTCCTTTTTGTAATAACTTATATCCTACATATTACAAATCTTATACAAAAATCTATACAAATTCTTAAACCTCTAAAATCACAAGGGGAATGCAGCTAGCATGAACAATAATTATTATGTGCTGGCACCCGTGACCGCGATGGTGGATCTTTCGACCATTTATATCGGTTTCTGCCATAAAAAGCATTGCTGTTTCGGCTTTCTTCGTCGTTGTCACTTTTAGAAATACTTTCGGCTTCTGTTTCACTATCGGTATTGTGATCACTGATTTTAGCCTGCACGTCACTCAAATCTGATGTTGGTTCAGGAAAAATGTCCTCATTCTCGTTTTCATCAGAGTCTAAGTCATTCAACAAATCTTCTATCTGCTGGGGAGTCAAATATTTATCCATAGTACGGCACAAACCTACAAAAAAGCAAATAAATAAGTAAATGAATCTACAAATAAATTAACGTAATTACACTCGTGGGGGACTAGGCTCCCCCATCGACTCTTACCTCTTGAACAAAGCACATTAGACAGGCGCGCGTCCACTTACCGCGAGATCTCGGGCGACACTGGGAATACCCGAACACTCAACCGCGTTACGTTTCATACACTTAAAATATTTGCTAAAATATAAGTGGTGGGGGAGCTAAGTCCCCCACGTGTGGTGTTAAGGGTTAAATGAGATTGTTATTTAAAATGTTTTATGAATGTACGTCGACAGGAACGACAAAGCAAAGTTACTTATCACTAGCGCCACTTTGAACTAGTTTATAATTTAAATATTTGGCGCTAATATTTAAACGACAGTCTTATAATAGATTGATTAATTCATTAGATTATGTCTAATAATATATTGATAAAAGTAAGTAAGTTCATGTAGGCCGGGAGGCTAGCCCTGGTGTCAGAGTATTTAGGCCGCCTGAAGGCCTCTGACATGGCTAAACGGTTAAAACAACCGGGACCTACAATTTAACGTGTCATCCGAGCTACGGTAGCGCTCAGTTAGAAAATGCCTCCCGGTAAAATACAGTAAATCGTCCGTGACGACCACATATACATAACTAAAGATGATCCCTAATGTGAAGTTAGCTACAGCTGCGGTGCTCGTGTCGCCTCGCGGAGTGTGTGGAGGCACCATACGAGGGTTAGCTACCGATAGCTACTAGACAGTCACCTTGTATAAAGTAAATTTTTATTTTTTATACATACAAAATTCCTAATTTAATTTATTTTGCCATTTTGAGAATTAGGCATTAAAACAAACAGGGCCTACAATTTAACGTGTCATCCAAGCTACGGCAGCGATCAGTTGTAAATGCCACCTGTGGTCACCAATCCAAAAACTGACCATGCCGAACATTGCTAACAAATACCTACTACATAATTATATTATCTATGAATACTGTATCAGCCTTTTTTTTTAATAGTCCACTGCAGGACGTAGGCCTACCCACGAAGGGTGTTTGGGCCTACCATATCCACCACGCTGGCCCAGTGCGGGTTGGTGGATTCACATATGCCATCGAATTTCTTCTACTGATATATGCAGGTTGCCTCACAATGTTTTCCTTCATCGTTCTTCGAAAAGCCAGTGGTGTTAAATTCCGTACATAAATTCCAAAGAACTCATTGGTATGGGACCGGGATTTGAACTCACAACCTCACAATTGTAAGGTGTCACTACCACTAGACCACCACGGCTTCATACAGCATTAATATCTGTTGTAGACTTTAAATAAAAACATGTAAATAAATAATAAAGACTTTATAGCTTACATAAAAAAGTACATAACATAGTTAAATAAATAATTTAGTTATTCCACTATACTCTTAATATAATCGTCGTCCATTTTGTGAAACTTTTCCTTCATGTCTTCAGGAACTTCTACGGTAGACAAATCTTCTGCACCGACTTCATCTTCCTTCTGAATTAGAATATCTACGACATTCTCACATGCTAGTTTAACTTTAGGGTCTTTCTCCCACTTGTGATACTCTCTCAATACGTAATAAGCCCCATTTTGCCGTAAAATCTCTCTTGCATTACGTTTCGTACATAATTTGTTTAAAGTCTCTAAGATCATGCGACGTATGTCTATGTCCGAGTCTCGTTGTTTTTCTTTGGGAAGATATTGTAGAGATATCGGTAGTTGGTCCATTTCGTCATCTGCATAGTCTTCGTTACCCATTATAGGGCCCAATAGGTATGTGAGTAAGTCCAAGTCAGTGCTGAGAAGGAAATTGTGGAATTCGGTATCGAATGATAGATTTCTTATCGTTCCAATAGCACCTCCTTTACGGATATTTGATTGGTCGTAGTTGCAAAATGGTAGGAGCTTTATTAGTGGAATGTGTGGACTTTCCTCTGTCAGCCATTTTCTTATTCGATGACTGCAAGATAGGTTGCTCAACATTGGGGATATATAGTTGAGGTTAGAACCTTTTTTATTGAATTCTGTGTTGACAAATGCTATTAGAATGTCGTTTAAATGTGGGAGTAAGGTGTCTATACATGATTCCAGCTTGTCTTCTAGTCTGGTCACGTTGCAGAGGATCATACAAGCTGCATCTGCGTCTTTCTTTTGGGGATCCATAATATAACCTACAAATAAGTCGAGGATCGTTTTGTGCGTGTCAGGTTTGTATTTTAGAAGTTCTGTAGCGCCTTTGGTGTATGCTGAGATGTTTACGAGGATTAGAAGAGCGGTTTTGGCAATTTCCTCGTATTTATCGTTAGTTAAATCGATGATGGACTTCATTATGTCTTCGTGTTGGAGCAACGTATTTATACCTTCTTCGCTCGCTGATACACCCACCAAATGTTCTAAGGATATGTGTTTTAGGTCCGCCCGGGATTCCGGTTTGAGGAATTGGAGCATTTCGTCGAGTGGATTCTTGGACATGTTGATTTTTTGTGAAAAACAATTTGTAAACAAATCTTTTGAAAATGTGAATAGAAATTGAATGAAGAAAAGAATGAACGATTTCTAAAATTACAGATAATCAAAATTATTTAAATGTAATGACAGTGACATTTAAATGGTCAAAATGTTATCAACTCTCAAAAAAGCGTTCCAGAAACCAACAAGCCATTGCTCAAGCTCATATTTTATTAAGACCGAGTGTGCGTTGAACCTTATATTCTAACACGTATGTCAACGAATCAAACGTCAATGTCAAAATATCACGAAGAGCGACGTGTAATGTTTTCATTTCTTTTTCAACATAATTTTAATTTTTTGAAAACGCCAGCAATATTTTCGATCGCTCGTCCTCCGTAGAAATTATCAACGCATCGATTCGATAAGGCCTTTATCTCGTTCCACGTAGCGCGGTAGCAATAACAGGTGAAATAAATCGCCATACGTTCGCGGCAGACGCAAGTTGAAAAAGTTGTTTTTTCCTCTCACTTAGCCCGCTAAATGTTAATTTAAATTTCGTAACTAGTGAAAAGTTCTGTTCAGTGAAATTTAGGTTACTTTCAGACGTGAGAAGTCGGAAAAATGCTGCGTTTCGTGATATTCGCTGCGCTCCTGCAATGTGGTATTTCTCAACAGTATAATAAAGTGGCTCCAGGAGTTCCTCCACAAAACTATCAGGTAACATCATAAAGCTTTTATATGGCCCAGTCACCCTTCGTGTGTAGACCTATGTTCAGCAGGGAACTATTGGAAGACTTGTCCAGTATAGTACACTTCTATCTTAAATTATTTCTCAACTTAATCATATTTTAAAGCAGTAATATGTAGTACAAAGGTGACTAAATTATGCTTAGTAGGCAATGACCACTTGGCAAGTTAAAGAAATAGTTATATCATCAAATATGTTGTCTTACAGGTCTGTGTCTGTGCTATACTTAAAAACTATAGGTATAATATGTATACTGATTTTATGACCACATTATTATATTTTTCCTTTTTGTTTGTGTAAAATCTCTACTATTCTGGACATAAAAACTGAATACTATCTAGCTATAAGTGCGAGAACCTAGTTATAATAGATCCAACTGTTTATTTTCTTTTTGACAGCACCAATAGAACGTAACTGCGTCATGTTACGCAAAAGTTCACTTTTAAATGCGAGGTTTTAAAAATATGACAACTGCCTAGGTTTGCTCCTTAATCCCGTATAATAATCGTCTTTGACAAATTGAGTCCATAAGTGCAGTAGTTTTTTTATAAATTACATAAAATAACAAATGTTTTTAAAAATTTACATCCATATGATCCTGATCCCATATAATAATCTCTATGGCTACACACAATAGCCATAGAGATTATAATACGGGATCAGGGAGCAAACTTAGGCAGTTGTCATATTTTTAAAACCTCGCATTTAAAAGTAAACTTTTGAGTAACAAGACGCAGCTATGTTCTATTGGTGCTGTCAAAAAGAAAATACACAGTTGGATCTATTATAGTTGCGCTCATCTCATAGCATATAGACTGACTAGGTCTTTCTTGAACCTAGCGCTCATAGCGTAGTTTGAATACTTAGAGATCACTGAAGTTAAGCAATGTTCAGCATGGTCAGTCTTCGAATGGATGCCACCGTCATGGCATTTACAACTTAGTAGCATCAGGGTTTAGATGACATGTTGAACCGTGGTTCTTCATACTTGTAACAAGTTTTTTATACATTGAATATTTTATTTATTTTCTAGTGACCCATCCCGATCTTGCACAGGTGTATTATACATATAAACCTTCCTGTTGAATCACTCTATCTATTAATAAAACCCCATCAAAATCCGTTGCATAGTTTCAGAGATATAAGCATATATAGGGACAGACAGGCAGGGAAGCAACTGTTTTATGCTATGTAGTGATTCGTTTAAAGGCGAACGGTATAAACTGATGTGCCTATATCAAGCAGAGTCGAATAAAATTAGTATTAATGTCAAGGTCATTTTTTCCTTTTTTATCCAGTTTTGTATATGATTTGCAGAATTACAACCAGGCTCCGCCTCCACCGCAGCAGCAGCAGGTAATAAAATATCATTGTTATATAATAATCATCACCTTCAGCCATAAGACGTCCATTGCTGAACACAAGGCCTCCCCAATAGATTTCCAACAAGACTGGTTGGAAGCGGCTTACATCCAGCACAAACCTACAATTTTGATAAGGTTTCGTCCACCTTGTGGACGTCCTACGCTGCGCTTGCCAGTATGTGGTCTCCACTCAAGAACACATCAACTTTTCAACACCATCAACCTTCAGTCATCCTTGCTATGTGTATGTGCCCTGCCGACTGCCATTACAACTTGCCAAACTTCTTGTTGCTATTTCTTCTACAGATTTCCTTATTTCCGATTCGATCGTAAAGAGGGACTCCGAGCATAGCCCTCTCCATAGCTCATTGGGCTACATACCTAGTCTTATTTGATGTGCAATAGGTACTGCACAGACTTCCCGCATGGGGTGTTTTGTGCATTTCTCCCTTCAGTGTCTATCCGAGCCTTAAAGTAATGGAGTGTGGCTCTGAGCCGCTGCCATGAGTGCTTGAGCAGTTTTCAGCTTGGCTTGATAGAAAACTAAAATGGACTGTACATATTAAGAAACTGACTAAAAAACTCAGTTCAGCGACATATGCAGTTAAAAAGATAAAGGAACTGGCAGGAGCAAGTGCGGCACGATCTGTCTATTTTGCCTATTTCCATTCACTTCTGACTTATGGCATACTATTTTGGGGTTCAGCTGCCGAATGTCACACCAAGAGAGTATTTCTCCTACAAAAGCGAGCCGTGCGCTATATCATGGGTCTTAAAAAGTTTGATTCATGTAGGAATGTTTTTAAGGAACTGGGAATTATGACCATGACTGGGGAAATTGTATACCATAATGTATTATATGTATTAGAAAATCTTAATAGCATGAATAAAGCTTCTGATTATTATGGCCGTAGTTGCAGATTTAAAAATAAGTTGGTGCCACCATACAAAAGACTATCAAAAACAGCCAATAGTTTCTACTGTCTAGAAATTGACTTTTATAATAAGATCCCAGAAATTGTAAGGAGCAGTGCGAAAATTGACATCCTAAATTATGTTAAAGAACAACTTTTGGACAAAAGCTACTATAAATTAACAGACGCCATTTCAGATAGCAATATATTTATGATAATGTAACTATGCTATCGCTGATAACATAACTGTTACTCGTTTATACTACAGGTTACTTATTTTTTATCTGTACTCTCTTCTTAATGACCATTATACCGGAAATTGTTACTTTGAATGACACTGACATTTCACTTTTTGTTAATTAATCTGATTAGTCCTGTGGACTAATCTCTGCCTAATAATTTAAAAATTTATGTTATTACTTATTATATAGATATTTAAAATTTTGTAAATTACCTACTTTTATTTATTAAGACAAATTATTTATGCATAACTATTACCAATGATGTTATTTTTTAATGTTATCGGACGATTTCAAGTACATGTAATGTGTCTACGAAATAAAGAGATTTGACTAGACTTGACTTGAGTAATCGCTAAGAAAAATATAATTAAATATTAGGGGATATCTTACACACGGCCTCTGACCCCAAACTAAGCAAAGCTTGTGATATGGCTGCCTGAGACTGATATACTACATATACTTGTTTTAAATACATATATACAGGGTTATTTCTAATCAATTAGCATTTTTTAGGGGATTTGTACATCAAAACTAACAACTTTTGTTAAAAACAAAAGTTGTTAGTTTTGATGTACAGAATAAGCCCCTAGAAGGATGCTAATTGATTAGAAATAACCCTGTATAGATAGTAACTAAATAACCACAGACACAGAGCAAACACTTATGTTCATCATATAAATATTTGGCCTTGGTCAGGATCGAACCCACGCCTCTTTGACCCAGAAGTTAGGGTCACTAACCACTAAGCCACTGAAGCAGTCTTTATCCAGTCCAGTCTATTAACAAATAACAATTTGAATCTTCCAGCCGCCGCCGCAACAGCAACAATTCCAACAACAGCAACAGTTCCAACAGCAACAACAGTTTCAACAGCCTCCTCAACAACAACAGTTCCAGCAGCCTCCTCAACAGCAACAACAATTTCAACAACCTCCTCAACAGCAACAATTCCAACAACAACCTCAGCATGGACATTTTGGTAAGATTTTATTATTGAATAAACATAAATAAATAAACAACAACAACAGTTTCAACAACATCAGCACGGACATATTAGCATGATTTTATGATTTAAAAGACATTCATAAATAAACAACGATTCCAACAACAACAACAGTAAATAACAACAGCAACAATTTCATAAACAACCTTAGCACGGACATGTTGCTAAGATTTTACTATTGAAAAAACATAAATAAACAACAATTACAACGGCAACCTTAACAAGAACATGTTGGTAGGATTTTATGATTAAGAAAACTTAAATAAACCACATTTACAACAGCAATAGTTTCAACAACAATCTCAGCATATTAGGTAAGATATTATGTTTGAAAAGACATAATAGATAAACAACAACCTCGGCATGCGGACAAACAAATAAATATTCAATATCATAAAAATGCAATTTAAATTAATATCTCATGTCAAAATAATATAAAATATTAAATACAATATAATTATGTATAATTAAAGATGGCTGATTGAGATATATGATCGAAAGCTGTGAATAAACAATAAATTAGGATTTTTAAATCAGAACAAATTCCACACAATAAGTGTCAATATCAACAAGTACAAAAAAAAACAAGAGGCTTGCACTCCGGGAGTGCCGGAATAAGTGTAAACTTGAACATTAACTTTGTGAATTTTGGAATGGTTAAATACTTAAAGCAATTCGTGCGAAAATATTCCCTAACCATTCTAAAATATTCAAAAATGCACAACGTCAATGTTCAAGTTTTCATTTCTGCCGGCACTCCCGGAGTGCAACCCCTTGTTTTATTTTTAGTTTATGATTTTGATGTAATTAAGATTTATTTTTTTCTTTTCAGATCCCCAGCTTTTGAACCCTGCCAACATTGCACAGGAAAGAGAGTAAGTAAAACAACTTATATTTACTGTATCAGCCTTTTAACTGTATAACATATTTATTCACATTTGTAGAACATAAGCTTTCACCCAGTGTGTTACCCTGCGGTCTTAATTATATCGTCGGTATGTGAAATTATGGTGGGATGAAAAGTTACGTGTTGCACTCGAGTGCAAAGATTTTTCACCTTGTGTTCTTATGATTCCCTCGCTAATGCTCAGGATTATAATTTTAGAATCCTTCGTTTGCTCGGTTATCAAAATTGAGCACTGGGTTATAAAACAATTCTTGTATAAGAAATAACTATTTTCTACAACATGAATTTTGTAAACATATTTTTTTTGCAAGTATTTTATGTTTTTAACTTATACTTTTCCAGCCATATCCAAGAGCACATGGAAGTACCCATCGATACATCCAAAATGTCGGAACAAGAGCTACAGTTCCATTATTTCAAAATGCACGACGCCGATAACAACAATAAATTGGATGGATGTGAACTTATTAAGAGCTTAATTCATTGGCACGGTAAGTCTTTTAAATATTATCCATAAAAAACATGTACACAAATATTGTTAGTACTCAAATGCACACAAATATTCTCAGTGTACACAACTGCACACAAATGTTGACTGTCCACACAAGTGCCCACAAATATTGACTGTACATACAAGTGCCAACAAGTATTGACTGTACACACAAGTGCTCACAAATATTGACTGTACATACAAGTGCCAACAAGTATTGACTGTACACACAAGTGCTCACAAATATTGACTGTACACACAAATGCCCACAAATATTGACTGTACACACAAGTACCCACAAATATTGACTGTACATACAAGTGCCAACAAGTATTGACTGTCCACACAAGTGCCCACAAATATTGACTGTACATACAAGTGCCAACAAGTATTGACTGTCCACACAAGTGCCCACAAATATTGACTGTACATACAAGTGCCAACAAGTATTGACTGTACACACAAGTGCTCACAAATATTGACTGTACACACAAGTACCCACAAATATTGACTGTACACAAATGCACACAAATATTGACAATACACAAGTGCACACAAATATAGTATGTACACAAACGAACACAAAGTATGGGTACAGTCACATCCAAGAACTCATGAATATTCCTATCCCTTCATCAAAATTGTCGAAGCATAATGCAATGTTTCGCTGTTATGAGATGCACAATACTATGAAATTATTAAAGGTATAGTAAAAAATTGATATTTTGTGATCTGGTTAATAAATTGGCATAGTAAACTGTATGGTGAAAATTATACATATTAGAAACATAAGAAACGGACTGACCAACATCACAAAAAAATCTAAACAAACAAACAAACAAACGAACACTCATTAAAATTCGCGTGAGAATTCATTATACTAAAGAAAACACCGGTTTTTACTCACGTATAATATCGCGGCCGGGCCGCTGGGAACCCGACCGGTTTCGGAGTAATTAGTACTCCTTCGTCAAGGAATACGCGCGCTCCCGTCGACTGGCGCACGCGCACCGGTGCGCCGGTGCACCGGTGTGCGCGTGCGCCAGTATTGATATTATTGCGCGTTTGATATTATACGTGAGTAAAAACCGGTGTTTTCTTTAGTAAAATCATACGAATGCATAAATATTAACATCTAATTACAGTTCATCTATAATACTGAAAAAAAATTGACAGTACAATAATACACACAAATATTGACTACACACAAGTGCCCTCTAATATTGACTGGACACACAAGTGCCCACAAATATTGTCTGTACACGCAAGTGCCCACACAGTTTTGTCTGTACACAAATACACACAAATATTTTCTGTACACAAATACACACAGATATTGTATGTACTTAAAACACCCAAATCTTGTCTATACATTTGATATTCTATGCATTGATTAAAAAAATATTTTATGAAATTAATTCATAGTTCTAAATTTACAACAAAATTGTTAAATTTACGTTCAATCTATGTTATTTTTACATGTGATTTTTTTGCTATAATTACCTTTTTTTTCCATTAACTAGGTAAATATTGTTCAATTTATTTTTAAATGTCGTTGTGTTGTCGACTTTGTTTTTTTTTATGTTTTTTTTTTCATGTTTTGTCTGTGTTTTTTTATTGTACTGTGTCGTAATTTTTCCATGTTGTTTTACCGTTTTTTTCATGTTGTTTTTAATGTATTTTTTACGTTGTTGTTATCGTAATTTTTTTAATGTTGTTATTGCCATATTTTTAATGTTGTTTTTTATTGTATTTGGGATTTTAGCCATTTTTATTACTAATTTTTAGTATTCTTAAACTACGTACAAGCTGACTTTTAAATCAGTAACAAAAATGGCTTTCCATCTCGCTTACATCCTCATTTTTCTCTTTCCATATCGCGCTGGGGCGGCCATCTTGCTTTTTCACTTAAAAAAATAAAAATACAGAACAAGGACACAAACATTCTGAAACGACTGGTGCGCCCCCTGTTGGCGAAAAAATCTTTGGCGATGAAGAATTAATTAATTTAATAGACCCTATTTTAAATTTGGACGATCATAATAGAGACGGGTATATAGACTACCCCGAATTTGTAAGAGCTCAACAGAAAAGTCAGCAAAAACCACAACAAAAGTGAGCTGAAATTTGAAATAAATTTAAATTTGGATAATAATAATAAATAATATAAAGTTCATTTTAGTTAAAATATAACACCTAGACCGCACATGTGCTCAAAATCAAGCAGTATGTAGTAAAAAGCAAACGTATAAGAAATAAAAAACCACCTGTTTTATATTTTATGTTAAAAGTGGAAAAACTACGCCAGTTTCCTTAATCAATACAAAGTTCATTTATTTCACTTCATAAACCCATTTTATGTATTATGTCGTCATTATTACTAACTTTTATTAAAGGGTCAAAACTGAATTCGCGAAAAAATCAGTTGTTCCATGCATTTTTATCGAGAGTCGATGAATTTTTGTATGGAATACTTAGCTGTTTTTTTTTTCGATTTTGGGCTTAGTCCCATTGGTTTATGTCGATTATAATTATTGACGATCAAACTACATCCTCTATTATTGATAAACAACTGCTATCAAATTAATATCCAAATTTAAATTTAATGATGTCGATTTTGAAGAATTTCGTTGACAATGCTAAAGTACATTTTTTAAAATATAAATAAAATATATAGCTGTCTCTGTCTCTATAACTTTATTTTTTGCTATGTTAAATTCATTCTTATTTTTCAAACTTAATGAACTTAACATTACATTAGTTATTCTCATAATTGTGGATACCTTTTACTAAGGAACCAAATCCGAAAATATATTAATCTGTTTTTTACAAGCTTTCAGAATAATACGTCTATTTGCTTATTGCCTTTTCAGCGAATCCCGAAGTTGTTAATTTTATTGAATTCATTTATTACTAAAATGTTTTAAAAAGAAAGGATTCTAACTTAATTTTCTGAAAATCTCTTTATCATATCCTTTTCATATTGAACAATTAATTTTTTTTTTACTTACTATGTCAACCAAAGTCTTCAAATTGATATCAGGTTTGACTTAAGAAGTAGGTAGGTGAATATTATAATAATTCTTTTGTAATAAGTATGTACTTGTGTAGTTTATATCGAAGAATGTGGGTAAAAACTGATAAGATTTAAATTGAAGTGATCTTGTTTAAGCTTGAATAAAATAAATTGTAGAATAAAAAAATTAATTTTTAGCCATCCAGCACGAAGTCTATGTTTTTACAATATTTATTTATGAATATCGAAAAAATATCAAAAATCCAAAAAACAGGTACTTACTACGGTAACGCGTCTATATTTGCTAAACACAACATTTAAGCTTGTTTTTGATTTAAAGCTTTAGCTTTCAAATTTTCTAGCTATTATAAATATAGTTAGAAATTTTGTGACATCCAAAAATTTGCGCTTAAACTTATCGATTTTTACCTACACGCCTTCGTTATAAGAATGAATTTAATATTTCGTCGTGTATGATACAAAAATTAAATTTAGTTGCCATTTTTCGTACTCATTTAGTTTTTGTATCTAACACAAAAATATATACAGGGTGATTTTTTTTATCGAGGTTTTGTGAATGCTATTTTCGAATTTAATAAAAGCTATATTAACTAGGTTTATTTACTAAATATATTTTTAATCATAATTTACAAAACAAAATAATAAATTGCTATACTATTTATTTTTACTGTAACCCTTTTATTCTATGTAACTAAACATCTTGACATAAAACAATCGCATTTAAAAGTTACATAATTATGTCAATAAATTTTAGAGTATTGAGTATTATAGACTTGTAATGATTTTTATCGTGCTTCACACACTAGGTGTATAGAAACTTCCTTTTTGTGATAAACATTTCAAAAACTGACGCGTTCGCAGGATTTGAACCTGCATCTCTCTGGGATTCCGGCCCAGATGCTTTGTCCAAATTAAGCTGAAACGCTGTCTGCGAAGGCGTCGAATTAGTGAAAGTGTTTATCATTTTTACCAACTACTACATTGTTGGAAGCGCCATCTGTGAGAACTGCTTTAAACCAGTTAGTCACTTAATGTGAAATTCAAATTGAAATTCGAATTTCACTAATTCGACGCCTTCGCAGACAGCGTTTTAGCTTAATTTGGACAAAGCATCTGGGCCGGAATCCCAGAGAGATGCAGGTTCAAATCATGCGAACGCGATAATTTTTGAAATGTTTATCACAAAAAGAAAGTTTATTATATACTTATCTGAGTAACACCTGTGTGTTCTAAAGTTGCTAAAACCACGCTCCTTTCAATATATAACTCCAAACTATATATCACAAAATTTGTCTGTCTTTTATGAAACAGCAATCTTTGTACACATCCTCACGAAAGCTTCCTGTAAAAAATCACCTTGTATAACTTATACATTCCATATTTGTACTGCCGGTTTTTGAGATTCTTAAATACTTCATGTTGTTAAAATTAAAAAAAAATAGGTAGGTGTAAAAAATGTGAAAGGAATAAATATTTTTGTAGGATTCATGTCCGCATAGTTTTTTTCTTTATTATTTCAGTTTTTTTTTTAATATAATACAGGCAGTTGCTTTGAAAAATGTCCGGTCTTCCAGAGGTGTATACAGGGTTATTTCTAATCAATTAGCATTCTTCTAGGGGTTTATTATGTGCCGCGGAAGAGTGCCCGTAGCCCCGACACCAGGCGCAGTGGAACACCCAGGGGTTTTGGTGGGTATACCGTCCAGCAATGGGCGGGGACTCCCACATAACCACCCGCCTGTCCTGAGGTGCGGTGGTATCTTTCAAAGATTAACCCTGGTAAAAAAAGGGGGTTTATTATGTACATCAATACTAACAACTTTGTTTCTGTGACTTTTGTCAAAACTAAAAAATAAATCAGCTGTTCCATACTTTTGGTCGAGGAACAAAATTTTTTTTAGGTTTGATAAAAGTTTATGAACAAAAGTTGTTAGTTTTGATATTGTACAGGTGGGTGATTCTGTATGAAAACAAGCACGTAACGCGCTCTAACGCGCTCTTTGTTTTTAAGAAATCAGTATAAAAATTACTCATTTTTCAAATAACATAACTTAAACTCGGTTTATAATTTATTTTTACGTAATTTTACATTTATCAAATACCAAACGAAATTCAAGGAAATAAGAAAATTACTTACCGCGTTACGTTACGTTTTGTCGATAGAGAATCAGGCCCCAGAATAAGTCCCTAAAATGATGCTAATTAATTACCAATAATCCTCTATAGTCATCATTATGAACAACTTTTGCTATGGGACCAACTGAAAAAGTGCTAAAAATCATAAATTTTGTCAAGAATCAGGGAAATGACATAATGCAAAAATGTATCGAGCTCAGGACATTACCTTGTACAGTACTTAATTATTTTTTTTACTTGTTTTGGAAAATTATTTTCTTGTTATTTTCTGTAATAACAATCTCCATTCAAAGCAGTTTTATAGTTTCGTTTTTTTTTTAAATTAGAAATATGGCGGTTTTGAATACAAATCATGTTAGAAAATATGAAATTCCAACGGTATTGACCCAGCGCAAACATTTATGTGATGATCATAGGTGTTTGCTCTGTGTCTGGGTGTTATTTAGTTACTATCTATATCAGTATGTATTTAAAATAAGTATATGTAGTATATCAGTCTCTGGCAGCCATATCACAGGCTTTGCTTAGTTTGGGCTCAGAGACCGTGTGTAAGATGTCCCCTAATGTTTATTATTTACTAGTTTTTACCCGCGGCTTCGCCCGCATGATATTTTGATTTTTGACGCAATATCATTATAATTTATAGCCTATGTGTTATTCTGATATATAAGCTATATTATTGCAAAGTTTCATCTCAATCCGTTCAGTAGTTTTTGCGTGAAAGAGTAACAAACATCCATACATCCATCCTCACAAACTTTCGCGTTTATAATATTAGTAGGATTAAGCATTAAACCGCTATTTTTTCTGTGAAGTTGTTTACCATATTTTAACGCTTTTTTTGGCTACTGTACAAAGCATGGGCCCACTTTGCATAGTCTCCTTTTGTATGCGACAGCTGTTTTTTTTTTTTTTTTTTAGACTGGTCTCATAGTAAAACTAGGTCATGAGAATACACAGATATCTATATAAATCCTTGCACTTTACAAAACTACGACTGTATTAAAAAAAAAAACAAATTTATAATTTTAGTACTTATCTGTAATTTTTCATCGATTGTATATTTTGTACTTTTTAGCTCAAAGTTTTTGAGGTGTCGACTTCTTATTTTTCTCGAATATCTTGATCTATGTAATGTAAGAGTTCCATATTTAAATTTAAAAAGTATTTTTTCTTCCCACTGCTGATCATAGGCCTATCCGCGAAAGGAGAATTTAATTTTTCATTCGTCATTACTAAACAAAAATTCATTAATTTTTTTTTTGGAATCTCATAACAAGTACTGTCTTGAATCATCATTTAAACATAATAAGTGACCTACACGAATTTAAAATATTTTTGGTTTATATCATTAATGATAACGAAAATAATAATTATTTTATGCGTTTATTAATAACTTAGAAATAGGGTATGTCATACCTATAATTATTATTTTCATTATCACCTAGACAGAAACATGATAAAATAATAACGAAAATAATAATTATTTTATTCGTTTATTAATAAATTAGAAATAGCGTATGTAATATACCTATAATTATTATTTTCACTATCACCTAGACAGAAACTTAATAAAATAAGAACGGAAATAATAATTATTTTATTCGTTACTATTAACATGAAAATAACGAATGTAATAATTAATTATTATTTCCATTAATATTATTTTTGCCGGACAACACCATGTACATAATATAACTATATTACACAAATTATATAAGTCTCAAATTTATTTATTTCTCTACTAATATAAAAATCTGTGCCAACTACATATATTTCTATTTTTAAATTTATTTCTTCTTTTATGACTTTCCTTTGGAAATTTTCGTTATAATTCTATGTTTTAATTTATGTTATAATATAGTTTCTTCATTGTTTTTTTATTCGATTAAATTACTTGTAAGTTATTTTTTCGTTTTTAAAATTGCTTCCTTTTTTAATTTTAAATTAAAATTTATAAATTTTAGTTTATTTTTAATGTGGTATTATATTTTGTTGTACATTTTTGTCGGTTGTGTATTATGTGTATCAATAGTATCACAAATGTATACAATTTCATAATAAAAAATCACTAATAATCTATAATATAATAAGATTACAGAATTGACACCATTAGCTATTTTGTCTCGTTTTCGCGAGTGATACTTTCCCTTGGTGAGAAAGAGACAGCATCATTTTTTTATAAAACATTTGTGAACGAAACGCATAAAGTATCGTATACAAGGTAAGAATGACTGTTAATAAATATGTAACAAGAAATGTGTTCGTTTTTTTGTCACTAACAATTAAAATAACCCAGATTCCACGTTGTTTCACTAAATAAATATTAAACTTACTTCACTAAATTAATAGTTCCTTTGCTGTACAGTAAAAGCTCCTTATTCGCGCTTCCTTTATTCGCGTTTTCACTATTCGCGGATTAAAAAATTGCGACCCAATTTCTATATTCGCGACTAAAATTTTTTTTATTCGCGGATCTAATAAGAACATACATAATAATAAAATTATTCCAATAGGTATCCAACCCAATACCCTTGTCAAATGGACTAATAAAAAGTAAAATAGATCTTATTACATGTTTGCCTAAAGTATGTTGTTAAATGATATCGCCGAGGCCTTTGACACAAGCCGCCTTCGCCGCGATCGGTGATTTTGAGAATGTAAACAAACGGAATGAAAGCAACCTTATAACTAAATAAATAAAGTATATTTTTAAATGTTGTTGTTCCGTTTATAGTAAAAGCCGCTTTGCGTGTTTTATTGTTTCGTCTTTCTCATTCGTTACAAAAATTGTGATGGAGTAACACTTCTACTGCAATCTTCCTAGTTTATTTTGTCAACTAAAAAAAATGAGAAACGAGTTTGAACACAAAAAAAATCTGTGTTACCGCTTAATGAGAAAATAGAAATGCTTGATCGTTTATGCCTTGGAGAGTCATTTGCATCCATATCACGCTCATTCAATGTCAACGAATCAACTGTACGATCGATAAAAAATCCGAAGATAAAATAAGGTCGTCTGTAGCTTCAACTTCACTGTCAGCGAAAATTGTTCGTGATCCAGCAATAGAAAAATGGAAGTGGCGTTGTCATTATGGATCGAAGACCGCAACCATAAAAGCCATTGCCTAAGATACGTAATTAATTAAAATGTTCAAAAACTTCAATGAAGTTATTTTTTTATGTATTTGTTTTTTTTTTATTTTGTCACCTAGGAACGTATCCCCTATAATCCCATATAAATTACCATTCCGTATTCACGGTTTCTGTATTCGCGGCATATTTATGGAACATATACCCCGCGAATAAAGAGCTTTTACTGTATTTCATTAAGACGCTCCAACAGTAAACTTTTAGGTATTTTACAATAATGTCTTACATATAATTAAGCAAGAATATTGCCAAAAAGTTTATAGTCAATAAATGATTTATTTATTTTATTAAGTATAATTTTTATTTGTTATTATTTTTTTCTCAAATTATTACCGCGAAATTAGTTCGTATAAAATGAAACTAGATGGCGTTGTACGCTCTTAAAACGCACTGGCATGTGGAATGCTCGACGGATGGAGTAAATTTGACTAATTTTATGCGCTATGAACTTCCTTTAGGAATACCTAAATAGATTTATTAATCAATTTTTGATAAGGCGATCTTATATCCGCCTTCATATTATTAAATAAAACTTATAAAACAAAAATTAAAATTGATTGAATTGAAGAAAGATTTTATCTTTAGTTATATAATTAATTAATATTACCGAAAGTATTTATTGGTTTATTCCTGTTTCACGCTGAGCAAAAATTAACTAAATATTTAAAATTTATAATTTTTATAGTTGCTAGTTTTTTAACGGATTAGTTACAATTTTATTTTAAATTTATATTACATAAAAAATACTTTTTGTAAATAAAATTAAAATACTAATTCAAACTCCATATTTTTTGCAACATTTGAAATTTACATGCGGTTCTTAGTTAACATGTTTTATATAGTTATACATAATTATGACCCTACAAGAGTATGGCATATGATCCTATAAGGGTATGGCAATTTTATTATTTGTATTGGAACGATTTATTATTTATTATATTATATTTCGATTATCGTTAAAAATCGTCTAATGTGTAATAGGATAATATTTAGTTGTTTTATGGACCAGTTTTCCTTTTCAATATCTTTTAGATTATTTGTCAATTTATTGACTAAAATAACCATAGAATTTGGGCTACAACTGTGCAATACTGAGTATGAGTACTGTGCATTGCTAAGTCAGACTTTGGTTCCACGAGTCTATATTGCTATCTAATTTTGTGCGTTTTATCCATGTTTTATCAGACGCTAGCTAGCTATTTGTAGCTAGACGATTTGTTAAAATAGTCAGGGTGTTTTTTGACAAAGGACATGTCCACAAATTGTATGGAGGCTGGTATAATAATGATAATAATAATGAAATGAAATATCTTTATTCGACACATGCATAAAACACGTACAAAAAAAACTTATATAACTAATGAAAAAAACAAAACAAAAGTTTCGAAAGGGACTCACCTCAGCTATAAAATGTTGAGTGCTGGAAGGACCCAACACTCAACGCTGGTATTCTGATGAGCCCCTTATTGAAGGGCCCTTATTATATTATAATCAATAATTCTAACCACAACACTCGTTACATTTCGAGAAAGTTCATATTTTTCTGAGTCGATTACATTAGTTAAAACCAAAAAAGAGCCCTCCGTTTTTTAAATTAATTTTGAATCTATTAGGATAAGTAAATATATTTGGCTCAATAGGTAGTTTATCTCTAGATACTCTGATTAAGTAACCCCTAAATTTTTAAATAAAAGCATTTTTACCAATTAGACACATTTTTTAAGTTTTTTTGCCACATTGTACCTACTAACTGGTCACACTGGTAGGTTATAATTTTTAATTTTAGCAAATTAAGAGATGAATGTGGAAGAGCCAGCTACAAATGCAAGTAAATTAGGATAGGAGCACTTTATTATTGCTAAACTAGAAGAAAATCAAAGTTGTATTATTATTTTTCATACAAATTTTTCACATTTAAAAAAAATGGAGGGATAAAAAAATCTACATTAAATATTTTTGAGAAGCCCTACATCAAGCTTTCAAATGATGTATATGTCATCTTGGTTCGATTTTTCTCTGAATAATATACCACTCGTGGACGTCACCTTTACATAAATATTTCGAAAATATAAATAGATACCAGGGACATAATTTCAAGTTTTATAAAATACTAGCTGATCCGCCAATCGTTATTTTGGCATAATAATATTAAAAAATATCACCAATAAAAAAAATGCATTATAAATTGAGATATAAACTAGGTATTCTATGGCTCGAGTTGGATTAAACTGCACGCAGTGTACATGGTTATAATCGGTTCAGTAGTTATAAGAAGTTCATCGCGGACAAACAACGTGACACGCCATTTTTATATGTATAATTATAAATATGGTTTTTCTATCTTTTATACCTATATTTATTGAGCTGACGTTGGAAACTGGGCCCCTATACACTAACATGTTAATTATTTTAGTAATGAGTCGGTTATTCTCCAATTCGGATATTTTTTCCTAATTACCTTTATTTATTTATCGTTAATTTTACTCAAACTAAAAAATTAATTTGGAAGTATGTAGGTATACTAGGCCCAATAATGAAGGCGCCATCGTAGTTATAGTAGCAATTTAGAATATTTCTGTTTCTTTTTCACTTTAAGGCCGAAACACACAGACGGCGGGCGCGGGTCGGGTCGTTTTCTTCGCGTGACACGCGCTGTTCCATTATCAACACACATCGCGCGGGCACGGCGCGGGTCGGTGGCGTGGCGGGACGGGTCGACCTACCTTGTTAGCAGCATCGATTGCTGTGAAAACTCAGTGTGATTGAAAATGTCGGAGGATTCGGACACGGAAGAAGAACTACTTTTTCGTTACTTCAAACACTTACTACTCTCATTTAATTGATCTGCAATTTGCTGCCATATCCTTGCCTTCAGAACAGCATTATTGTACTTGTTGTCCCTTGGTTCGTACAAACAAGCATGTTTACGAACACTTTCAATAATGTTTTCATTGAGATCCATAGCAAAATTGTAAAAATATACAAAATCTCATTGACGTATTCACAACACGCGCTGAGCACGACCCGCGCACGCTCTCTGTGTGAACACTTGTTGGTGAATACTTGTATTACGACGAAATCCAACGAATGCAACGGCGCCCGACCCGCGCGTCCCGCGTTCTGTCTGTAGTGGCGGGCGACGGGCGCGGCTGGCGCGCGGCTCCCGCGCTCGGCCCGCCCCGCGCCCGACCCGCGCACGCGATCTGTGTGTTGTCGTGCATTGAAACAGGTACTAATAGACACGCTGTACTCCCGCCCTGCGCCGCGCCCGACCCGCGCACGACCCGGGCGATTCACAAATTTAATAGCAACGTAAAAAGTGTTCTCTCTATCGAATGCCTTTAAGGTCGATTCACACACACGGCGGGCGCGGGTCGGGCGCGGGTCGGGTCGTGTTCTTCGCGTGACACGCGCTGTTCCATTATCAACACACATCGCGCGGGCACGGCGCGGGTCGGTGGCGTGGCGGGACGGGTCGACCTACCTTGTTAGCAGCATCGATTGCTGTGAAAACTCAGTGTGATTGATAGTGGCGGGCGACGGGCGCGGCTGGCGCGCGGCTCCCGCGCTCGGCCCGCCCCGCGCCCGACCCGCGCACGCCTTCTGTGTGTTGTCGTGCATTGAAACAGGTACTAATAGACACGCCGTACTCCCGCCCTGCACCGCGCCCGACCCGCGCACGACCCGCGCCCGCCGTGTGTGTGAATCGACCTTAAAGGCATTCGATAGAGAGAACACTTTTTACGTTGCTATTAAAGGAGTTGTACCTGATTTACAAGGAACTCGGTATTAAAATTCTAACCGAGATCATTTATTTTTTCTAGGAATGTACTTAGTTTAAAGCTTCATGGAGTGATAAAAAATAATATATAGCCCTGCATTTTTTTTAAATTGTTATTTTAAAAAAATATTTTGGAAATTCAAAATCATATTTTCTAAGAAAATAAATAGGGCAAATAAGCGCTAGATAGCCCTTTCCAGGCTAAATCATTACACATCAGGTTCACCTACAGTAAACAGTCTTAAATCTAGCTCCAAAAGGGCTAAGGTGGCAACACTGATTGAAAATCAAATTAATCAATCAATTTCTTTTGACATTGACATTTCTATTAAACTTTTTTTTTTAAATTAGCTTTGATATTTTTCAGATTAAGGTGTTTCTTTACGAGATATCCGTTCCGTTTCACGTTACATACCCCAAATATATATTATCGATTTTCTAAATATCGCAGGGGTTTAAAAATATGTTTCTATTAGATAATAATTACATTTTGAATGCTCTTTATAAAACAGCAATCATTGATCTGGTTAGGATTTTTATTTATTTTAATACCGGTAACGGAACAAATCCTTTGTAGCTAACTTCACATCCGCCGACTTGTATGATTCGGCCTATATTAGTGACTAGCTAACCCGGTGAACTTCATCTCACCACCTGTCAACTGTCAATGACAACTTTGACATGCAGGAACATTTTTTTGTATGCGAAAATTAAATTCATGATTTTACTCACTACATTTTTATATTTTCTCACCGTTTAAATCTTCCCTTAACTTCCATAGATATTTCAAGACTAAAATAAGCCAAATCGGTTCAGTCGTTCTCGATTTTAACGGGACTAACAACTACGATTTATTTTTATAAAATGAATTAATGAATGCACGATTAATTTTTATGTTTCCGTATGGCTCTAAACATTTTTGTACAGCGCCCCTGGCGGAAACGATGAACTAACCAAAATGTATGGAGCCACACGCGAACGCGAAACACAAAACCTGGACTAAGGGCACACTAGTAGGTAGTTACACTGGTAATTACACTGGTAGGTTATAATTTTTAATTTTAGCAAATTAAGAGATGAATGTGGAAGAATCAGCTACGAATGCAAGTAAAATAACGATAGAAGCACTTTATTATTGCTAAACTAGAAAAAATAGTTTAGAGTAAAAAGTAGTTTTTTAAGAGGGTGTTATGCTGAGTGTGAGTTTTGTCGTAAACATGACGCGCTCTTCGGCGAGCGCGTAAGCATGTAAGTAATTTGTATGAAGAAATGTACAGCTTCACTAGCGGCGCGTTTTAGAAACACAACAAGTTCATACAAATTACATGCTTACGCGCTCGCCGAAGAGCGCGTCATGTTTACGACAAAACTCACACTCAGCATACAGAGCAGTGTTGTCAACGTAACAAAATTAGTAAAATGGCACACGGGCGACTTGACTTACGACGCTTCTCGTTTTGCACCAACTCTACACGTTGCAACAGCGGCCATTTTGTTTTCAGAGAAACACGTACATGAGACCCCTGATTGGAAAGAAGACCACTACGAAGTTCTAATAGACCACGTACTCAAAAATATGGATATTGATGATGATGGTTTGATCACTTGGTATGAATTTAAAAGGCTTGATGGATATGTACAGTTGCCATCGGAACTCTGACCAAACACGAGTCGGGTTGTCGGTCGGAGGTTTTAATTTGAGATAAAAAAAAATCGGGTTGTCAGTCGGAGGTTTTAGTTTGATATAAAAAAAATAAAATAAAAAGCCTTTAAAAGCTTTTTTAAAGCCTTTATTTCCCATATTACAAAATTAGTTAAGTACTTACATGTCAAAAAATAGGTTACAATAAAATTTCAATATTATAACTAATTACATGTCAAAAAGAAAAAAAAGTAGTTGATATAGCAAATGATAATAATAAAAAAATATGATTTTTCTCAATATTACATAACATTATTATTGTATACTACGGGACTAGTCGCGCACTAAAATTACGAGATAAATAAATACCTCCTCATCCCGACGACATTACATAACATTTAAAATTTCACCACAATAGCACAATTTCAATATTTCAAGTCTTTTAAACGCCATATAGTTTGTCTACAACGCTATCCTTTTTATTACCTACTGCTGTTTATATGTTTTTAAAAATTGTATAAGCCTCTCAATGTTGGCTCAGGCTCCATTGATTCCTAATAAAGGTCTAGGCCAAGCCTGTGAATTCGATTGAATAAAAGATAGTAAAAAATAATTATTATTTTCGTTCAATATCAAATTATGTTGAACATTTGTAGTCAAACGCAAACCTATAGGTACGGAATACTAAGAATACACTTTTGTTACTGCCCATCGAAACAATTACATTTACTTACAAACATGCATATATGCGTCACAAACATGCATATATGCATGTTAATAAATTAAGTAAAAAATATGCCTCATCTGGTCATCAGATAGATGGGTGAATATGTTTTTATAATTTACTACGGGACTAATCGCCCACTAAAAATACAAGATAAATAAATACCTCCTCATCCCGACGTTTCGGCCGAGTTGCATCGACCGTGGTCTCGGGTAGACTCAGTCTACCTACACACACACACAGAGCTAGTACAACAAGAGGGATAGCGCTGTTGTCGCTCAACCGCAAAAATGTATGGACAATCACTATCATTACTTAGTTGTCAACTGTCAAATATATGTATTGGAATTTGACACTATCGGGACAAAAACACGGCAACTAGCCACTGAATCGAGATATTTTTCATGTCTTTTTCTAACTCATGCCATATTGATCAATGCATCTCTTTCTTTCAAATCTCGATCGACCACATAATCCCTCTGGTAACTCTGTGATTTTTGCGGTTGAGAATTGCCACAAGCGACAACAGCGCTATCTCTCTTGTTGTACTAGCTCTGTGATTTTCACGAATTTTTGTTTAATTTACAAAAAAAAAATGTGTCTAATATTTTTGATAGAAAATTCCTACCACTTACTACTATTTAATACATTTACCTACCTACTGAAAATCTGTAAAAGATTTTAAAATAATGCCGTTTAATTAACATAGGTATTACACATTATGTATTAATTTGTATTTTATATCTTGCACGACATACGAGTACACTATTATCATCCACAAAAAATGTAGGAAACAAAATTAAATATAATAATTCTGTAAGTACTGCTGAAAATATAATTATATTAATACCTAATCAATATCTTGACGACCTAATACCTACTATAGATCCGAATTAAATATAAATTGTTTATTAAAAACTTTATTACTTTTTCACGCAGCAACGGAGCTACGGACATAGTCTTGATAGAGTGTTATAACTTATAGCTTTCAGCATACGGTGAGTTTTTTTTGTGTATTCTGTATTTGTATAGAAAATCTGGTTCCAGTACATTGTAAGGTTTTCATTATCATCCTCACAGCCTTTTGTGTCATGACGTCCTTTGTAGAGTATATACTCGTAGTAAAAGAGATATGGAAGATTGACCTTCACCCATCGGATAACTAGAGACATTTTTTATAACTTACCTATAATCTTGATATCTAAGTGTGCATGGCTATTTTCAACTTGATTACTTTTAAGGGTGAAGTTTGATCTTCACCGGCTCCTATGACAATATTAACCTATTTCGAAAAAATAAAAACAGCTGCCCCATCCAAAATTGCAATATGTCTATTCCTAATTGCAATTTTGTACGGGACTGATGGTTTTTTCGAAATGATTTTAAGGTAACACACATAATAGGCCCAATTATTAAGGCGCCATCGTAATTTAGAATTTTCCTGTTTCTTTTTCACTATATGCATTAGATAGAGGGAACACTTTTACGTTGCTATTAAATGTACGATGGCGTCGTTTTAATTGGGCCTATTACATAATAAAGGTTTATAAAGTATGATCCAAACTTAATGGAGTCTGTGAATTTGAGGCCAGTCGTTGCGCAGTCGCTTTATAGGTCAGCGTAGGTGAGGGTGGGGTCCTGTGCAGCGTGTACCTAACTTCACAGAAGCCATTAAGTTTGATTCGACCTTTATTCTACTCAGCCTCAGTCGCCCAGTGATTAGTAAGTGATTAGTAACCAAAGAGGCGTGGATACGATTTCCACTCAAGATATAGGTCGCGTCACACAAGTTGGCGGAAACAAAGTGAATCAAAAGCTGCGCAATATCCAAACCACGCGCGGCTTTTTGTGAGGTTCAGTCAGGATTGGATATTGCGCAGCTTGTAGCTAACTTCATTACCGCCAAGTTGTGTGATGCGGCCTAATACAAGCATTATTTTATTACCATAAATTCCTCTATACCTAGCAAGCATAACTGTTATTGGGCCTGCGACACAGGTTTTTACCTAGTGCAGAACCCGCAATTCAACCAGTTGAACCTTGTTGCTGTTATAAATAACTCTCCCAGTGAAAAATTGTATAAAATTCTCCCATCCGATAACTCAATTTTTCAGAATTATAAAGATACCTACTTAATTTTATTTCTAATATAAGTTGATCAAATCTTTGTTTCTTTTGTATGTTTTATGTTTAGCAGTAAGGTTAAATGTAATGCTATATTATTGAAAATAAATTATTCTTATTTTATATGATGAGCAAAGGTGTTTGCTCTGTGTCTGGGTGTCATCTGTATAAGTAAATATTTAAATATATTATATATGTAGTATATCATGCTCTGGCAGTCATATCACTCCCTATTTATGTATTTATTTTTGGAAGGTAGAAGAGACCAGAGTCAAAAATTACCATATTTATGTCATGGTAACGAAAAAAATTGCCATAATTATGACTTGGTAATAAAAAAAACATCTAAAAACGATGTCATTCGTGTTGTGTATTTACAAACCCTACTTGGAACTGGGGTGAGTATAAGTTTTATTTTTTATATGTAATATTATTGATATAGTTATTACTATAGTTAGTACGGTGCTCCCAGTCAGTACGTGAATCATTTTTTTTGGGTCTATTGCCTTTAGGGACTCCTCAGTCCAGTTTTTGCGTAGTTTACTTAATCTTCTGCGTTCTCGTGTGGCTCCATACATTTTGGTTAGTTCTTCCTCGTTTCCGCCAGGGGCGCTGTACAAAAATGTTTAGAGCCATACGGAAACAACTGTAGTTTCAAATTTCGTGTCAAACCTGGACTAACCCCTCTGTCATTGTTAGTACAACTAAAAGTGTTTGATACTTGGTAGATGCCAATTCGGTTTTCATCAGTAGACTCGCGTTTACCAAGTATAGTCGGTACCTTTCTGCACATACTTTACCCAAGGAGGGTGCTTGGTGGGCCATAGTCCAGTTTTTGTGTAGTTTACTTAATCTTCAGTGTTCGCGTGTGGCTCCATACATTTTGGTTAGTTCTTACTCGTTTCAGCCAGGGGCGCTGTACAAAAATGTATAGAGCCATACCGAAACAGCTGTAGTTTCAATTTATGTGTAAACCTGGACGCGCTATCTAACCTAGCGCTCATAGCGTAGTTTGACTAGGCGATTCAGATTCAGATAGCGATCATCGAAGTCAAGCAACGTTCAGCACAGTCTGTCTTCGAATGCGGGATTATTTTAATAGTTTAATCATGTCAGAAGCCTTTAGGTGGCTTAAAACACTGACACCAGGGCTAGCTACCCGGCCTACGAACTAGCTAATTTACTCATTTTAAGTTTGCAAATACTCATTTTGCGCCCATTAAAATGTAGTATTTACAAGGTATATACATCTAAAATCCACAATAGTGGTAACCTTGATTTTTAGTTGATGCACTTTTGTGCAACAACTGACCATTATTATTACTGGGTGGGTTCGACCCCCACCCAGGGCAAATATTTATGTGATGAACATAAGTGTTTGCTCTGTGTCTGGGTGTTATTTAGTTACTATCTGTATAAGTATGTTTTTAAAAATAAGTATCAGTCTCTGGCAGCCATATCACAAGCTTTGCTTAGTTTGGGGTCAGAGGCCGTGTGTAAGATGTCCCAAAATATTTATTTATTATTTTGATTTCTATGTACTGTATGCACCTCGTAAAGACTTTTTGTAAACTTAAGATGAGTATGCATTTAGGTACCTGTACATGCCAAAAACCCAAAAAAAATCCGGCGCTGACCTAGTGTATCCACCTTAAGCTGTTGAGAGTCCTAATATTCCTATTGCTATTGGATTTTAAACCGGAATATTTCATTTTTTTTTTTACAAAAATCAGTCAGGTTAAAAATCGCCTCGTTCATTTATTATTCAACGAGACGATTTTATATAAAAAATTGCTTCACTTTTTGGTTTGAAAAACTTATTTAAGATTAAAGTATTCGACTCTTTGTATTGGTTAGGCTGACTTATTTTGAAATACTCTTTTCCAGTGTCAAATATTATTCTTAGAGTTTGTACAAAAAGAGAACTGTCACAGTCGTGGCGTTACTGTGATCTAATAATAAGATTTTAATCAGTAACCAAGGTACCGACTAATTGATGATCGCGAGTACTGATGAAAACCGAATCGGTGTCTACCAAGTATCAAACACTTTTAGTTGTACTATACTCTATAAAATTGAACTTGATCTCTGCGACAGCTGTCAGAAAAATCACGCCTATGAAGTCCTGAATTTCTTATTAGTACAGACAGTACCTGTCAATGTCATACTTTGTGGGCATGCCGATTAGTGATGGGCGACGAATGATCGTGACTACACAGTTTTAGATAGAGTTTTAATTAAAATATCGATAGTTTATACTAACGTTATTTTAAATAAAACTTAATTTATCATTAATTTTATTGTGTATTTTAATATCATAACATTTTTTACATGTGTAATTAAATTAAACCCAATTATATGTTACATTAGCATCGATAATAGTGAAAAACGTCGATAAATACTATCGTTACATTATTATGAGTATTTAATTCATATCATAACATTATTTACATGTGTACATACTTGATCTTAAATAATAGTAAGTAAATAAAATCCAATTTCTCACCTTCAACTACTCATTCGATTTCATCACAACATTGTTTGAAAATCGATTTTTTCCACCACCATCCCAACTCTAAATATGTCAATCTTCTATGTCAATGTCACTGTCGCAGAGATCAAATTAAATTTTATAGAGTATAGCAATGACAGAGCAGTGTTGTCAACGTAACAAAATTAGTAAAATGGTACACGGGCGACCTCGCCTACGACGCTTCTGTTTTTGCACAAACTTTATTTATAAGAATGATTGTTTTTTTTTGAAAAATTACCCTTTTACGATGTTTACGAAACATTTTACTTTTCAGGTCAAGTAGACAAGAACCATCCATCTTATACAGATGAGCAGCTAGAAGAGGTGTTGGAACATGCGTTCAAACATGTGGATATTAATAAAGACGGATACATTGACTTCATCGAATACAGGGTTAATCATTACAAGGCTAAAATTGCTACGGAAAAGAAAGATAAAGAGAACAAGGAGAAGCAATAAGTAGTTGAATACAGGGTTGGTTTTAAAAACAACATTCATTCATTTCGTTTCAATGGCTACACTTTTAAAAAAAGTTATTTTTTTTGTTTCTTTTATTTTTTAGTTAGCGATACGCTTCTAATCACTATCCGCCCTCCCGCTCGCACAACTACAGATTTTTGTACTCGCTCCAGCTCCCACTCGTCCACGTAACCGTTACGGATATATAATATATATATATATGACCGAATTCCAAAAGGGGAAGTCGGTTAAAAATGATGCTGTATTTACTTATACGAAATGTTTATTTAGATCAGTGGTGTAACCTAGGCCTTGGCCTTGGTGGGACCCCGTATAAAAAATTGTTTGGGGGCTCTTATGAAGGGTAAAGATTTCTACAATTCAATTATACGGGGCTCCGGGCGGTAGCTACGCTCCTGATTTAGATGTCTGACTTATTCTTAGATATCATTGTACACATCATTATGACCAACTTTTACTAAGGAACTAGCCTGGAATAATCAGCAATTCCTTAACATTTTGTTACATGTACTTAGGCCGAATCATACAAATCGGCTTACAAATTCAAAAAAATGAAGAGGGAAGCTGCGCGTTGATTGGATATTGCGCAGCTTGTGGCTAACTTCACATCCGCTCACTTGAATTATTCGGCCTATAAGAGGCGATAAAAATTTTGTGTGGCACGACTGTTTTTTCGGGGTTTTTTTTCCCAGGGTTTAGTAATGTGAGAAAAATATATTCATTTATTTACACAAAACTTAAATAACATTTCATAAATAACATTAAACTTATCTATATATTACAACTATAACGCTAAATGTGCAAACATAAACAAATTAAAACAAACCACATGAACCACATGATAAAAAATGAGTATGTATAGATGAGGATGAAAACCCTAATCTAAAAGCCCACTACCAGCGGGCACAGTTCCCAAAATGCTGGCCCCATTGCCACGTTGGATAGCGATACTGATCCTTTAGGCAAGATAGAGGTCCGCATTTTGGTCACGTGTTGCGTCGACCAGTCGTAATGAAAGATCGAAAGGGTTTAGTTAGTTCCATAGTAAAAGGCCATAAGGACAAGCATCTAGAGTCCATCCATCCATCAGCCAAAGGACGTCCACTGCTGGACATAGGCCTCCCCTATGGATCTCCAATAAGACCGGCTTGCTAGCGGCTTGCATCCAGCGCGTTCCTGCGGTCTTAATGAGGTCATCTGTCCACCTTGTGGGTGGACGTCCTACGCTGCGCTTGCCGGTACGTGGTCTCCACTCGAGAACTTTTCGACTCCACAGGTCATCAGTCCTCCGCGCTATGTGCCCTGCCCATTGCCATTTCAACTTGCTAATTCGTTGGGCTATGTCGGTAACTTTGGTTCTTCTACGGATCTCCTCATTCCTGATTCGATCCCGCAGAGAGACTCCGAGCATAGCCCTCTCCATAGCTCGTTGGGCTACTTGGAGCTTACTAATAAGGCCCATAGTGAGAGACCACGTTTCTGTGCCATAAGTCATCACTGGCAACACACACTGGTCGAAAACTTTCGACGTGAGACACTGAGGTATGTCGGACGAAAAGACGCTACGCAATTTTCCGAACGCTCCCCATCCGAGTTGGATTCGGCGAATGGCCTCTTTGTTGAAGTCGGACCTACCTAACTGGACTACTTGTCCTGGGTAGACGTACGAGTCAACGACTTCAAGAACCGGGTTTCCAACAGAAATCGGGACGGGTAAAACAAGGGAATTACACATGACTTTTGTCTTATCCATGTTCGTCTTAAGACCCACCTGTTGAGAAACCCGATTGAGGCCTTCGAGCATCGTGCTGAGCTCTTCCATCGATTTTGCCATGACTACTATATCGTCGGCAAACCGAAGGTGAGAGCATTTAGAGTATTGCTGATCAATGTAAACACTTCTTATAATAAGTACTTATAGGCCGAATTATACAATTCGGTGGACGTGAAGTTGCAAACTGCACGAAACCCAATCAACGTGCGCGTTATGTGAACTTCACCCAGGATTGTAGGTAAATTGATACTACTTACCTACTTTGATACATTTTTGTACCATTATGTGTGTTTATGTTTTAAATAAATATTTTTAATCATAGAGTTGTTTTATTTCCCTATTCATACCAATTTACCTACAAATGGTAAATTGGTATATTCTTATAGATTTTATTTAATTCTTGTCAGATTATTTTAGATTTTTTCAGAGTACAATGAATGCAGGTAATAAGTAAGTAAAATGATGTGTATTGTACCTATCGTAGTATCGTATAGTACAATAAAATAAATGCTGGGTACTTTTGATGTCTTAAAATAGGGATTTTCATTATTTCTGAAAGCTTCCCTCTTTATATTAAGAAAAACTATTTAGGTATTGTATCTGGTGGACTTACCTACTTATTTAGTATAATTTAGCTATTATTGGGAAGGACGTGGAAAAACGACCATCACTTCCATACCAGACGAGACGATACTTTTCGATAAACAAGCTATCATAGACATGTTTGTAATTATATAATAAAAAAATGTGTAAAACATGTCTCATCAAGTTATCAAATTGGTGAAGGTAGATCTTCACTGGTTCTTAGACTATATTCAACTAAAAAAAATACATGAAAAATCAACGTTGGTACAGCCCTAAAATTAGCACATATTATTTAGAATTGAAAATTCGTATTTATTTTTCACATTACTAATTTAATAATATTATAGTTTCACATACTGAAACTGACCAAAAATCAGCCTTGATAAAACTTTTTCATAGTGAAACATCTCTTGAGCAGTAGCTGAATTAGTTTTACACTCGCCATCTCTTTGAGTAGCAAAGAATTAGGTACTTTTATTTTTTTAAGTTCAGATGACTAAGGTGAAATCATTTAGCTACTGCCCAAAAGATGTCGCTTATAAAAATATTGTGGCTCATCTCGATTCAGAATACCGAATCTTAAAAACTCACTGCTTTCCTGTACTGAAATATACATTTTTATATAAATGTAAATATTTCTCTTGAACTACTCAGAATATGGATGAAAATCGCATCAAAATCAGTTGCGTAGATTAAAATAATTACTTACCTATCTAAGCAGACGGCGGGAAGCAATTTTGTTTCACATGTAGATTTTTAGCGTTTTCTATCAGTTTTTTCGTTAGTTTTTTAAAGGAAATAGGTATATGATTTACATAATTCATTATTTTGTTTTGTGCTAAGTATTTTTTATATTTCACAGATGCGGATGGAAAACCAACGGAGCACATCCACAACATCACATACAAAGATGAAGATTTGGTCCAAATGGTAGAGGGCGCTCTCAAGCAAGCCGACAAGGACGACGACGGATACATCACTTACGCTGAGTTCAGATCTGCTACTACCCCATAATAACAGAAAAAAATAATGATAATAGCTCCGAGAAATAATAAAATAAAGTTCCTGTTGTTTTATTGTACAAAAAAAAACAATTTTATAGGCTCTGAAAACGTTTTAGTGCTGTTTGCTACTCGACGCTAGATGTCGTTACTGATACAAAAACATCTGTAAAAATAAAAATTAATGACGTCACTTGATGTCCTTAGGTTAATGATTAATCTAAGGAAACAGCTTTTAATTTATTTTTGTAATTTAGTCCAATATGTTTTGTTATATCATTTTGTACAAATATTTTTATAATAAAATCATTGATAATTTTTTGTTTGCCTTTACTTAAAATCCTCGTAACTACGCTATCTAGTGGTAAGTAGGAAAATTAATAGAAACTTAATTATGCACCCATTTTAAAAAAGGTGTGTGTATCTCGTAATACACTTTCAAAATATTTTTTATTTGATAAGCTGTAGATGCCTAGCCTATTTAATAAAATAAAAACACCTTTAAAAAGCACGCAAATATTTTTATTGTCATCAAAAATGTATAAAACAATTAGGTAAAAGGTAGGTATAAAAGACGATTTTTCTCTAAAACATTTAAAACTAAACACTGGGCACATAATTACGCACATATTATCTAACCTAATAACTAGGTAGGTACATTCTAAATAGGTGCCAACAAATCGTCTTTCTTTTCAACACTTACATCTATTTAGGAACATTTACTTAATATATAATTACGTCACAGTTTAATGAACAAAATAAAAATTGGTTAAGTGCAAGTCAAGTTACAGAATGTCATATTTTTAAAGTATTCACTATTCAGATGCAGACAGATACATAATTAAAGGTTAATACAATGATTTCTAAAGTTTATTTCACTGGGTTCAGGTATGGGCTAAAATTAGACACAATTTAAATGCACGTGTTACGTTTTTAACACAGAGTTACTACAATCAGAGATATTGCTGTTGTGGCTTGAGGCAAATAGGGATGTTAACCCTAATCACAAACTAATGTTTAGTGTTAATTTTGTGATAATTTGTAATATTAGAATATCGAAAATTTTGCCATGGAGTAACATATGTTTTGCGGCTAGTGACGTCATTTCAGTCACGTGACAGATGTTAGTGTTTTAGCGGGATAATTCTTACTAACTCTATTTTTGTATATTTTATTTATACATACATAGATACATACATAGTTTACTTAAATTTTCGCGTTTGCGTGTGGCTCCACACATTTTGGTTAGTTCTTCCATGTTTCAACCAGGGGGCGCCACTCGGCTTATCGGTATTTACCTACTGGCCAGTTAAATTCTTGGCGTCCCAACTTATTCCAATGTACAGTTGGATGGTCGGTCCCGCCCAACTGCCTGCAATAATCATAATATTGGACCAACTACACATAACTGTACAAATAGGAATATGCATGCTGCATGCGGGTCGCCGGTTTGCTCGTGGCATTCACGCAATGCACCGAAACTACTAACTTAGGCTAAAATTTAAACCAACCCATCTCTATTGTACTAACTCTTTTTGTACAGTAAAATCGAATAATTGAATATTTTAGTTAACAAAAGACCTAAAAATCCTAGAGTCTGTGGTTTGTAATTTTCCAATAAAAAAAATATAAATAAAATAGGAATATATATGTAAGAGGAATGTAACTGAGTGCTGCATGCAACTCTACTTGAAACGTTGTGGCTCTCGCTGCTCTCGCGCATAATAACAATATACGGGCTCTGTTTTCCTCATCTCTATTATAAAGTACTGTACTCACTACGCTCGCGTACCTATAATAACAAAAAATGTATAGAAACTTTCTTTTTGTGATAAACATTTCAAAAATTGACGCGTTCGCAGGATTTGAACCTGCATCCTCTGGGACTCCGGCCCAGATGCTTTGTCCAATTAAGCTAAGTCGCGCTCTGCGAAGGCGCCGAATTAGTGAGTGTTTATCATTTTTACCTACTACTACATTGTTGGAAGCGCCATTTGTGAGAACTGTTTTAAACCAATTGATTAAGCAATGTGATGCGTCATTTCTCGTTAATGGTAAGAAGTTCTAATCATTTCACATTAAGTGACTGACTGGTTTAAAGCAGTTCTCACAAATGGCGCTTCCAACAATGTAGTAGTTGGTAAAAATGATAAACACTCACTAATGCGGCGCCTTCGCAGAGCGCGATTTAGCTTAATTGGACAAAGCATCTGGGCCGGAGTCCCAGAGGATGCAGGTTCAAATCCTGCGAACGCGTCAATTTTTGAAATGTTTATCACAAAAAGAAAGTTTCTATGCACCTAGTGTGTGAAGCACGATAAAAATAATTTCAAAAATTGTATAGACTTATTTGATGATACATTTTGAAAATAATGTGATACCTGACTTTTGCTCGCGTTCTTTCCACTCGCGCATTATTTTAGCAGTTGAGTTCTCTCTTTTGCTCCATATATCTATTGGAAGTTAGCGATGGACCCCTATGATCTTTTTGAAGTTAGGGATGGCAAATACGAAGTTCCTGACCTGTTAAATTCTAGACGTCCCAACATATTCCAATGTACAGTTGGATGGTTGGTCCCCACTGCCTGCTAAAATAATATTGGACCAACTACACAAAACTGTACAAATAGGAATACGTATGAGGATTGTAACTAAGTACCGAATGCTACTCTTGTACTTGAAACGTTGTGGCGCTCGCTGGGCTCGCGCATAATAACAATATACGGTGCTCTGTTTTTCTTATATCCTACTAATATTATAAACGCGAAAGTTTGTGAGGACGGATGGGTGAATGGATGGATGGATGTTTGTTACTCTTTCACGCAAAAACTACTGAAAGGATTGAGAAATTTTAATTGAAGAAAGCCGCGGGTAAAAACCAGTCTATTATAAATTACTATAAAAATTTTGTACTCACTACGCTCGCGTATAATAACAAATTGTATAGTTTGGTTCGCTAATACATTTTGAAATTAATGTGAGTTAAAATGCTCGCGTTTTTTCCACTCGCGCATTATAATAGCAGTCGAGTGCTCTCTTTTGCTCTATATCTATTTGAAGTTGGTGATGGACATACATAGAACGAAAACAAATTGGAATAAATATAAAGAATGTAACTGAGTGCCAAGTGGGAGTTTTGAAAATGAAATCAAATGACTTTAGGTGGCTTAAAACTCTTACACCAGGGTCAGTCACCCAGCCTATACGTAATAGAGTAGTTGACTGGTGATGAATTAATCAAAAGAAATAGGATTAGTGAATTTTGCAATTAATAATGATTCGTAAACTGAAAAAAATATTAAAATAGGCTAATGAAGTCCAGAGATTATAAGCTTGGAAAGATTTTAGTAGGGATAAAGAGAAGATTCCTTGTGCCACTGCGAATGTATGACACTTACGGGCAGTGACGTCATAGTCTGTTATAGTGTGCTCTTTGTCTAGCAAGAATATAATTGCTTCTAATTTCTTTATTATCTAAGTTGATTCTGTTCTTGTTTTCAGTTATCAGCTCTGTTTAACTGTTACAATAGGACAACAATATTGTCAACTAGCCTAATACTGAACAGTTACATTCCAGACGTTCCAACATATTCCAATGTACAATTGGATGGTCGGTCCCCACTGCCTGCTATAAAAATATTGGACCAACTACAGGAAACTGTACACATAGGAATATGTATGAGAAATGTAACTGACTGCTGCATGCTACTCTTGTACTTGAAACGTTGCCGCGTTGTGGCGCTCGCTGTGTTCGCGCATAATAACAATATACAGTGCTCCATCCAGTTCCAGTTCAGTTCCTCATATTTATAATAAAGTTATCAAAAATACCGTATTTTTTCATACTCATTACGCTCGCGTATAAAAACAAAAATTGAATAGACTGCTTTGATGATACAATTGAAAATAATGTGATGCCTGACGTTTGCTCGCGTTCTTTCGACTCGCGCATTATTTTAGTAGTGTAGTTCTCTCTTTTGCTCCATATATATATTTGAAGTTTGTGATGGACCCATATGATCTTTTTGAAGTTAGGGATGGCTCATACAAAGTTACTGACCTTTAAGGTTGCCTGGCAGAGATCGCTATTAGCGATAAGGCCGCCCTTTTTACACTGTTTTTGTATCTTTATTTCTTCTTATTATGGTTATTTCTTGGTGTGCAATAAAGCGTTTATCTATCTATCTGACCACTCAAATTTCACACGTCCCAACATATTCCAGTCCATAACTAAGGGACGGGAGTTTTGAAAATCAAATTAAATGACTTTAGGTGGCTTAAAACCCTGACACCAGGGCTAGACTCAGACGTCCCAACATATTCCAATGTACAGTTGGATGGTTGGTCCCCACTGCCTGCTATAATAATATTGGACCAACTACACAAAACTGTACACATAGGAATATGTATGAGAAATGTAACCGAGTGCAGAGTGAGTTTTCAAAATCAAATCGAATTGCTTTGACAATATGCAGTTGTTAGCACAGCGGGGCAATTCTGTTTACCGATCTCGTTACTGAGGTGTCACGTTCTTCTTCTTCTTCTTTTGTTTGGCGTCGCATTGTTGTGCATTTGCCAGTTTCAAGTATTAAATTTTAATAATTTTTGATATTTTGTCAAAATAGTCACTATCGTAGGCACGTCATAGTCCAATAAAGTCGCGGTCAAGTCCAAACATGGTCCAAGTCATACCTCAGTAAAGCAGTGTAGACTTTACTAGAGGCGTCTATAGAGTTTTGGTAACAACACGGAACGACTTGATACGTCACATTATATCACTTGCCTACACTCATGCACGTAAATCAGCTCATAATCAACGAAATACCACAACTTTTCACTAATTATCACTGATAAAAACACAAGTTTAACAAAATAATACAATGAAGTGACATGATTTTTCCGCGTTCCCGCCAAAACTCCCACACGTTCTTGAACATCTCTCGTTTTCTGACAGTTCTGAGAGCTCAAAGCTGTCCAAAAAACGAGAAAAGTTCAAGAACGTGTCACTTCAGTAACGATGTTCTGTAATCACAGTAACGATGTACGATAGACTGCCTCGGTGGCTCAGTGGTTAGTGACCCTAACTTCTGGATCAAAGAAGCGTGGGTTCGATCCCCACCCAGGGCAAATATTTATGTGATGAACATAAGTGTTTTCTCTGTGTCTGGGTGTTATTTAGTTACTATCTATATAAGTATGTATTTAAAATAAGGTATATGTAGTATATCAGTCTCTGGTAGCCATATCACAAGCTTTGCTTAGTTTGGGGTCAGAGGCCGTGTGTAAGATGTCCCAAAATATTTATTTATTATTTGTTTATAAAAAGTTAGTTGATTATACATCTGCAGCTGCATGTTCTGCAGTTCATCTCCGATGTGAAGTTACTACAGTTTTCCTGTGTAAAAATATCTGTTTACCGTGATCTGGACAGCCGTGAGCGGAAACGTGGTATTGGCGAAATCCGAGGTGTATTCCTAGACTACCTATCAGCTGTTCCATAACTACTCCAAATCTAAAATGTATCACGACCGTATTCAATAGCAGAATTCAATATTATTCTGAATTGCCTCGCAGTTATTCCCATTATACAATCTGATCAATGACCGTGTGAACCTAATGTTTGCTATCACTGCCGGTATAAACTGAATCAAACCCTTTGGCGACTGTGAAATTAGCTACAAGCTGCGCGGAATCCATCCTCGAGCACGTGTATGAGCTTCAGTCAGGATTGTTATAATGTATGGAAATGACTCCGCTAAGTGTAGGGTGTTGTCATCTATAAGTTTCCTTACATCCAAAGGAGGTTGTTTAGAACAAATCGTTTTTAGCGATAAAATGCCTTTTGTGTCTTTCTGTCTTCGTTTCTTCTGTTATATTTTCCTATGTGTTGTGTTGGTGTCAATATAGTGTTGTTGTATTGTATTGTGTTACAAAAAAATCTGAATAAATAAATAAATGAAATTATTTTTTTTTTTCCAAAAAATGGCACAAAAATCGAATCGATGTAGCATTGTTCTCATTATTGTTGATTTTTTCAAAAATGGCTCAATAAAATTTAAATATAATCAACTTCGAAATAAATTCTTTCTAATAAAAAAATAATTATTGAAATCGTTCTACTATGTAAAAAGTTATGAATACGTTACGCGTCGAATTGAATACCTGCTCCGTTTCATCGGTCAAAAATGATTGCCTTTCCCGCAGTTTCTTGCTAACACAAAAATTGTTTCAGCCTTCATTAAATGTCACCTGATTAGATCTAAAATTACCAATCTAAAGTATTTTGCACAGCGTCTCTAAAACTGACACTGTGGTCGGTATAGAACTGCGAGAACCAGAGACGAAACGCTCGGATCGTCTTGTCAGTCTTCACGTAGGCGGGGGCGGAAACGAAACGCTTGCTGTTCCAGATTTGAATGTCCCGCTCGATCTGTGCAAAAGAAAAACAATAATGATTTATACTTACTAATTAAGTTTGCACATATTTGACTACAGAATATAAACATAATGAAGTGAATTGAAGAGTGATTACTCTTCAATTCAAATCTATGTGTGACTATCTGGAGTAGAGGACCAATAGGAGTCACAGGCCGTGAGAACGAAATGGACCGATCGGAGTTTTGGAGTACTCCGGAGTAACAAACGCTCGTGGCCAACTAGCCCTAGTGTGAGAGATTTTAAAACGGAGCCAAAATGCTTTCACTCCTATATGTTTTGTTCAATTTTTAGAACAAATTGATGACAATGTTGACGATTTTGTTATATTTTTTGCCATTATTGCTACCTATTAAAAATGTCTAGATTGAAGTTGCCATAGTCAAATAAAAATAGGCAGATTTAAAGTTATACCTTAAGGCTTAAGCTCTTTGATAATATTGAGCAGGTGTGGATTTCGATTAAAAAAACTGGTACTTAGGTTTTTTTAATGGACAAGTGCCTTTATTTACTACCACCAAATACAAGACAATCTAAAACTACACAAACTACTACATGACAAGCAATTGGATCATCCATAGACCCTTGAAGGTCTAAAGATACGAGTACTTAGGTATGTACTATGCTTAACTTGTGGAAATTATTTTGAGATTGGAAGCTGACCAATCGGAGTTTTGGACTGAACTCTCAGTGTAGGGCCAACTAGCTCTACTGTCCGAGATTTAAAGCTAACGGTCTAACATATTATTAAGTTAATTTTACTAAGTTTTCACGTGGCAAAGTCAAGAACAAATTGATGACGATGCGCCATGTCTAAAAACTGAGTAAAATTAAAAAATATGTATTTGCTTGACATCCGTTGATTTTCTCTTTTAAAAGCTACTCGTGAAGAACTTGAACATGATCTATCTGAAATTTTACTGTTTAAATTGCTTTTTTTTAAATTTCTTATGACGATGTCTGAAAAGTGAGAAAAGTTATATGTTAAAAACAAACTTACTCGACATCCGTTGATTTTTTCTTTTTAAAGCTACTCGTGAACCATTTGAACATTACCTATTTGAAATTGTGAACACTGTTTTTTTTTTAATTTCTTACCATTTTCCCCTCTCCAATGATAAGTGGCCAGGCGATGAGCGCATTGTAAGTGGGAGAGTACAGTCTATGTGTGACCCGCTGGAGTAGAGGACCGATCGGAGTGACCGACTGCGAGAACAAGAACGGACCGACCGGAGTATTCAGTAACAGACGCACGTGACCGGGACCGAGCTGAAATAAAAAAATAAAACAACAGATTAGTCAAAATAATTGGCCAAGTGCGAGTCGGGTTCCGTATAGGGTTCATCGAAAAGTTTCGAAGAGGGAATTCTCGGGAAATTTGGGCTTAGTCGAGACAGGAAAAAACAATAGTAATTTTTTTACACTATTTTTTATATTTTTCGATCATTGTTATTTTCTGCCTTTATTGGAAATTATTTTACACTTTTTATTTTGACATGATATGAAAGTGTGTATTTTAGTATTTTTTTTACAATATTTATTTTTTAGTAGGTATAACATGTACCCAAAATAAAATTTTCATTTTAAAAACGGCGTTCTTACAATTTTTTTAATTTATATTAATGGCCCACAAACTCAAGGGTCTGTGCCTTTTGTTAAGTAAATTAGAATTGAAAGAATGCGACTGTACAATAGAGAGGGGTTAGTTTAAATCTTAGTCTAAGTTAGTGGTTTCATTGCATTGCGTGAATGCCACGAGCAAACCGGCGACCCGCATGCAGCACCCGATCACGAGTGTGACGCATGTATCAGCCATCGGACTCCTCGAGCATATTTAGGGTAAGAGAACGACCCGACACACGACGCCGCCGCAAGAAGGAGCCTTCGATGGCGAGCATGAATACTCAGGGCATACACGCAATGCTAATTTCTATATATTGCACACTTATTATAATTTATTTTGTGAAAGCGATCACTAGCAGAGTCCAAGGCTACGTTTCCGTGTGTTACTCGGTGGTATCTACTCTGCTTGTGATCGCTCCCATGTCCTTCTATTACAACTCTTTTGCCTCCTCCCGGCCCAGAGCCTCCATTACCGCCGCGTTGCGGTCTGTGATGGCCATCTGCAGGTTATAGTCCTTGATAGCCCTCAATGACGCAGACGATGCACGCCGCACGATTCGACTGATGGCATCATCTTCGATGTCGTCGGCGTAGGTAGTAGTTAAAAGTACCGCAGTGTGCCGCGACAATGCAACGACAGCGTATGAGACGCTTTCGTGTAGCTTCATTCTATGCTTGGTTTTGATGGCGATTACCGACTCGTACGTCAGTCCCTGAGCTTCGTGAATGGTAAGGGTGCGCGATTCTGAGCCTCCTACATAACCTTATAAGGCTTATAAGAGTCTCCTTTTCTTCCTGCGTATGCACTAAGAAAAGGGTGTTGGGAAGGGTTTTGGATGTTTGAGCCCCCTTGAACGTTTTCTGCTCAAGAGACCTAATACGGGGAACTGAGGAATAAATACCTGAGTACATTTTCTTATTTATTTGATTATTAATTCTCTTTTTCCGTTTTTTTTTGTCTAAGAGCTTTTGGCCTCTTAGACCTCTACAGCTTACCGGGCATGGGCGAGCGCAGAAGGCGGCAAGGGCACCTGAGAAGGTACGGACCTCTTCAAGGTTGCCTGGAAGAAATCGCCATGGGTGATAAAGCCGCCACTTTATAATCATATTTTTGTCGTATATGTGTAAATAGTGTTTATTTTTCATATTGTGGTTGTAAATAAAGATTTTTGTCTGTCTGTCTGACCTTGGCTTAGGCCGTCACCCGGCGGGGGAGATCAGACTTGCCCGGGCACCCCAGAAGGGGTGTGCCCTGTGGCCCTAATAGGTTGAGCTGATTGACTATTTGGAGAGAATCTAACCGATCTTCTAACAGATCCTGAGGGTCCTCGACCTCGCCGGCGGGGTCGGTGTCTGACTGTGTGCCTTTGGTAACCAGTGCCTATACCAAATACGGAATACTTCCTGTTGCAGGGAGCTGTCGGATCGGTGATTATTTAATTTTAAAACAAAGATTTTTTAATACAAATAAACACAAACCTGTGTAATTGCTATCTCAGAATGCATGAACGTAAAGTCGAATATCTGGTAATAGTGCGTGAGAGTCATGTTAGCCGTGTGGTCATCTCGTCTGGTCCAAGTGGCGTTCCACACGTGATGGCCTGAAGGATTGAAAAAAAACATTGACTTAATTATTATGTTATAGTTCGAATCAAATACAGTACTCTCTCGCTAATCCGCCACCGCCACGTTCGACTGCCTCGGTGGCTCAGTGGTTAGTGACCCTAACTTCTGGATCAAAGAGGCGTGGGTTCGATCCCCACCCAGGGCAAATATTTATGTGATGAACATAAGTGTTTGCTCTGTGTCTGGGTGTTATTTAGTTACTATCTATTTAAGTATGTATTTAAAATAAATATATGTAGTATATCAGTCTCTGGCAGGCATATCACAAGCTTTGCTTAGTTTGGGGTCAGAGACCGTGTGCAAGATGACAAAAAAAAAACCGCCACCATAATATTCTAACCATCGGCGGATTACTGAAAACGAGTGCTTCCACTCTGCCCCACCAAAGCGCACTGGTGGGGCGAATTCCACTCCTGCATTTTTTGGAGTGGAATCTGCCCCACTCGTCTCATCTTGGTGGGGCAGATTCCACTCACTTTTTAGACCAGTGGAATCTGCCCCACCAGGGGTGTCACGCAATTTTAAATTAAATTGGTAGTGCCATGAAGTGCAAATTTTACCGGCAAATTAGAATGTACAGAAACTTGCTTTTGTTCTGTGGATTGTTTGGGTAACATCGCGAAGAATGCGCACGTGACCTATCACCCCAGATATCGTGGGCGGACTAAAGAGTGGTTGCTTAGCACCGTTCGGCGGAGTATAGTACTTTGTTTGTCTTACGCATGAAAGAGAGGTAAGAAGGCGGATTATAGAGTCGATCACTTTCAGTGTCGGCGGATTACAGATTTTAATCAAGACCAATCTTCTGTCCTATAAACGGTGGATTACATAGTACTTGTCGTATAATCGAGCGGCGGATTAGCGAGAGAGTACTGTAGTGAAAAATGAAATAGTGCGACCCTAAGCCATTTTCTATGAAGTTGGTTACAGTCTGCTCAAAACCCCACTCCTTCCAAGTTTAATCGAAATTCGTTGAAAATAATACAAATTTATGGCAAAATTATAAAAGCCAAATAGTTAAGTTAAAACAGAAACCGCGCTCGACCAATCACAAATACTTTTAGATCAGTGGTCGTCATACTTTTCTGATCAAGGGCCACATAGGAGAGTGCGAAGTATACCTACTGCGGGCCGCAGCCTGATGATCTTGATTACGACATACTAGCCCGCATTGATTTAGATTACTCGTACCTCGCTGCCTACATTTCACGGGAAGGCAAAAAAAATGCGCGAGCGAAGCGAGCGTCAAAATATTTAAGTTTTATCAGTAAATTCAAAACAGACAAGAGAGTATAGAAGACCAATACACTGCTATTATTTACAAAATTTTCTGCTGTTTTCATAAATTTCAACACAGATATGAACAAAGCAGACTAACACACTGCTATCATGCGCGACCACAGTCAGCCTCCATTTTGTTTTGCTTTTTAATTCCAGTAATTTCAAAACAGACACAAACAAAGTATAACCACGTTACTACTTACAAGCGCGAGTGCAGCTTGAATGTTTTCTCGGTATTTTCAGTAATTTAAAAGCAAGTATGAACATTGTTCATATTTTAATGATACACTTGTGAAGCTAGGTTTTCTAGTAGTTTGAAAATAGATATGATTAGTACACAATCATGACCTCCACCTTTACCGCGGGCCGCACCAATCACGGGTACGGGCCGCCTGCAGTCCGTGGGCCGCGGTTTGACGACCTCTGTTGTAGATCATAACTTACCGATAATTTGATACAAGAAGGGGAATTTATCCGCCAGCCCCGTAACAGAGGAAGAGTGAACAGCGTTGAGATGCGCCACGTCGGCGCCATTTTCTGGTATCTCCTGGAAATCAACGTAACATAAAAGTCAACACAAATCAACGTAACATATAAGTCAACACAATTCAACATAACATAAAGGACAACATAAAAGTCAACACAAATCAACGTAACATAAAAGACAACATAAAAGTCAACATAACATAAAGGACAACATAAAAGTCAACACAAATCAACATAACATAAAAGACAACATAAAAGTCAACACAAATCAACGTAACATATAAGTCAACACAATTCAACATAACATAAAGGACAACATAAAAGTCAACACAAATCAACGTAACATAAAAGACAACATAAAAGTCAACATAACATAAAGGACAACATAAAAGTCAACACAAATCAACATAACATAAAAGACAACATAAAAGTCAACACAAATCAACGTAACATATAAGTCAACACAATTCAACATAACATAAAGGACAACATAAAAGTCAACACAAATCAACGTAACATAAAAGACAACATAAAAGTCAACATAACATAAAGGACAACATAAAAGTCAACACAAATCAACATAACATAAAAGACAACATAAAAGTCAACACAAATCAACATTACATAAAAGACAACACAAATCAACATAACAAAAAAGACAAGAGGAGTTGAGACTTTGGGTCCGTGGGGGCCGGGAGCTCATCTTGTTTTCAAAAGTCTTTCTGAGCGTCTGGTGGACGCGACGCGTGACCAAAATGTTGGTGTAAATTTGGCTCAACGTATAAGCATTGCCATTCAGCGTGGCAATGCTGCCAGCATGCTGGGCACGCTGCCAACTGGCAGTGGGCTTGAGCATTTGGATTATCTTTAGACCTTCAAGGGTATGTGGATGATCCAATTGCTTTCTATGTAGTAGTAGTGTAGGTAGTTTTAGCATATAAAGTAGTATTCTATCATATTGTAGTTAATAAAGGCACTTGAAAAAGAAAAAAAACAACATAAAAGTCAACACAAATCAACATAACATAAAAGTCAACACATATCGACATGACATAAAAGTATTTGAATATTTTTATCCGACTTCAAAAAAAAAGGTTCTCAATTCGACTGTATCTTTGTAACGTGATAACGTCTTAAATTGATGAATGCACGCAGGAAAAATCATGACTCATTGTCATTTTCCACCTGAGCCGAAAACGAAATTATAGGGGCAGCCTATGTCCAATAGTGGATGCCTAGGTTTTTTTTAATGCGACTGTGTGTGTGCGCGTTTGTGTGTGTGTGTGTGTGTGTGTATGTGAATCTGTGGCATCGTTGCTTCCAGATGAATTATCCGGTATTGTTGTTTATTTTTGTTTCAATCAATAATGTTTCATCAAAATCAGTTCATTCATTTCAAAGTTACCAGCTCTTATGTTAGCTTTGGTAGGAATCTTATTATTTTTAATTATAATTTAATTAATCTTTCTACTGTACCTGTATGTGGGCACTGACGATAAACTCGTTTCTTCCCCGATAAGCCCAGCGAGAGCACTCAGGCGCGTCGACCAGCGTCCATAGCGGAGGACGATTCTCCGCGTCGTGCCAGACCCACACGGCGCCGTCTGCCTCCACGCAGTTCCAAGTTTTTATTGACACGCCTTTAGGGGCTGAAAATAGCATTTATCATGTTAAGGCAGATGTTCGACAGTTGTGTGTTGCCAGTGATGACATATGGAACTGAAACGTGGTCTTTTACTGTGGGCCTTATGAATAGTCTCAAGATAATCCAACGTGCTATGGAGAGGGCTATGCTCGGTGTCTCTCTGCGAGCTCGAATCAGGGATGAGGAGATCCGTAGACGAACCAAAGTTACCGACATAGCCCAGCGGATTAGAAAATTAAAGTGGCAATGGGCAGGACACATAGTTCCGATGGCCGATGGGGTCTTAAAGTTCTCGAATGGAGACCACGGACCAGCAAGTGCAGCGTAGGACGTCCACCGACTAGGTGAACTGCCGCTTCCACCGGTTTTTTGGAAATCTATGGGGGAGGCCTATGTCCATTAGTGGACATCCTACGACTTATAGATGGATGGATGGATTATGTTAAGGCAATAATTGTGAAGTGCCAACTTGGCCATACAAAAATAATAAGCTGTCCCATCCATCTATCCATCACCCAAAGGACGTCCACTGCTGGACATAGGCCTCCCCTATGGATCTCCAATAAGACCGGTTGGAAGCGGCTTGCATCCAGCGCGATCCTGCGGTCTTAATGAGGTCATCCGTCCATCTTGTGGGTGGACGTCCTACGCTGCGCTTGCCGGTACGTGGTATCCACTCGAGAACTTTTAGACTCCACAGTCCACCATAAGTACAACCTGTACATAAACTGTTATCTACTTCTAAATACTATCCGATTATTTATTCTGTACCAGCCTTTTTTAATAGTCCACTGCAGGACGTAGGCCTACCCACGAAGAGTGATTGGGCCATATCCGCCACTCTGGCCTAGTGCGGGTTGGTTGATTCACATACGCTATAGAATTTCTTTTACGGAAGTATGCAGGTTGCCTCACGATGTTTTCTTTCACCGAAAAGCCAGATGTGTGATATTCCGTACATAAATTCCAAGGAATTCATTGGTACGGGACCGGGATTTGAACCCACGAACTAACAATTGTAAGGCGAGTGTCATTACCACTAGACCTCCATGGTTTCGCTATCCGATTACTTATTATTGGGTTTTTTTTTCATAAAAGTAATCAGCACTTTAGGCTATCTACTTGGATCCACAGCTAGGCTCCACTCGTGGATTCGCGGATACCTTTATCTCCTCTTTTAAATTCACCGTGGATTCTTTGTTTCCACTTAAATCTACAAAGCGAATCAGACAAAGTAAATTCGACCCCAACCGTTATCGATAACTGTTCCTATTATTACCTTAGTGTTTAAGTCAATTGCAATACCCTAAAACAGGGTCCATAAATATGTAACTCTAAGTTTATAAATTAGACTAATGTGTTGTATGTGTATGTTTTTTTGGTGCAATAAATGATTGAATATTGAATGGATTCATGGATACTTCTTTATCCATCTAAATTCACGGATTTTTTTTTCTGCTGCGATATCCACCAGTTGGATCCGTGGACAGTTTTATTTATTTTCTTTGAGAAGTACTTGAGCAAAAAATCCTCAACCTGAGTACACTGAGACAGTCTTGTTGCGATTGACACCAAAAACATAAAAAAAAATATATAAAAATATATAAAATATATATCGTAAATATATTTTTAATAACAAACTTTTGGCCGATTTCCGTATATATTTTATACATTTAAAATAGATTTATAATATATTTTTTGTACATTTTGACATTTATTTCTTTAATATTTTTTTTTGATATTTTGCATTTTCTGAGAAGATTTACTATAGTAACATATATATTTTTTTTCACCATCGGAAAGTAGAGATTTCAACAAACAGAAAACATACCAACTTTTTGAAAAAAACTGATATTTTGACGGTTGAATTTTCGATTGAAAATTAGAGTGTTTTTTCGATATTAATTCAAAATAAGGTGAAAAAAATTAATATTTTTAATCAAATAAATTACAGCGTATTTGGGACATAAAAAGGTAAGTTTTCACCAAATTTCGTTAAAAAAAAAAAGATTTTCGTAAAAGATAAAAATAAAAAACCAAAAACTTGGTTTTTTGGATTTTTCACATAAATTTTGAGGTTATGTGAAAAAAGTGTCAATACAAAAGTTTTAGGTCTTTTTATTACCTACAACTTTGCTATTTGACTTTTTTCGATAGGACTTTTAGTTTTGCCGGAAATCGAGAAAAACCGTTTTTTACCCTTAAAACCCCCCCTCCATCCCCTTCCCGACCTCAGATCGCCCGTAAATTATTTTTCCTTTTATTTTTATAATATTCCCCTCCTTTTCTAATGGGTTTCATCCTACTATTATTTTTTTTCACTTTTCATTATTTTTCAAGGCTTCTACTCTGGCCTATAAATAAATAGTATAAAAATCTTTAAAAATAATATGACAAAATATTGAAATCACTTCACTAATAAATAACACCCTTATTCTCACTGCACGACACTGTTTTAGAGAGTAAATTTTATCGAAAATGTACCGCGAAGTTTCTCGATGTTCTACAGAAAACGCAGTTAGTGGACTCTTGTGCATAAACTGGCCATATGTTTGAAGAGATTTTTACAGATTTGTCTTAAAAGACAAATCTGTAAAAATCTCTTCAAGACTCAAGACTTAAAAATTAATATATTTACTGTGTTCTACGCCCGGCACTGCGACGCAACTGCCTTCGCCATTGAATCTCCCAATCGATATAGTTACCATATTGGCTCCAAGATGGCGTAGTGACTTTCCAATTTAGAAACCAACCTACGTAGTTAATAGATCCGCTATTAAAATATCAACTTTTTATAAAATAATGATATTAATCCTACAAGATTATGGCAAGAATTATCCAAAAAACCGTAAGATTGAAGAGATTTTTACAGATTAGTCTTATTTATGACGCCATTTTGACAGATGCTTACCGTGTTCCACGCCCGGCACGGCTATGCAACCGCCCTCCCCATTGAACCTCCACTTACGAAAGTGGCACTCGATACAGTTGCCATATTGACTCCAAGATGGCGTAGTAACATTCCAATAGAAATGCGTAACTTACTTACATAGTATATTTTTGATTTTATTAAAGCAATTATTGAAGTATTATCTTTTTTAGGAAATAATAACATTAAAACTACAGGGTTATAGCAAGAATTTTCCGAAAAACCGTAGGATTGAAGATATTTTTACAGATTAGTCTTATTTTTGACGCCAGTATGACGGCTCTGTATCTGATCAGATCAGATCAGATCAGATTGTTACCGTGTTCTACGCCCGGCACGGCGACGCAACTGCCCTCTTCATTGAACCTCCACTTATGGAAGGGGCACTCGATACAGTTGCCGCTCACAGCGCCACCGACGGCCATGTTGGCTCCAAGATGGGGGCAGTACGCGTCCACGACCCGAGCTTGGCCGTCCTCGCCTCTGTACACGCAGAGGTTTTGACCTGAAACACCGAACATACATGAAAAACTCTGGAATATTCCAGATTTAAGCCGGAAACATACTATTGAATGCGGCTGATGGACGCGACTGACAGCCGCGACTTAGCAATGTGCACAAAAAAAATTTTGTTGTTCCATAGAAAAATATCGTTCACCCGCGACAAAATGTATGGAACAGCTCATTTTTTTTTTAGTTTTGACATAAGTCGTTGAACAAAAGTTGTTAATTTTGATGTACCAAACTAGCCCCTAAAACGATGCTAATTGATTTGAAATAACCCTGTATATATATACGCGTCGAATTGAAAATCTCCTCCGTTTCATCGGTCAAAAAACACTACAATATTCTAGATTTATATTTAAACCGTATTATAAAATAAATATCCAACCGGAGATCTACAGGATTATCCAGAACTACTACGCCGAAAAGTGGTGATTTAGACCATCATTATCAACAACTATAACATACTTTAACTATGAGACCAACCCGGAATTCGAGAAAAATATCAGCATAAAAAATATACAAAATGTATGCTCTATATTTTTCCTCGAATTCCGGGTTGGCCCCATAGTAAAAGTCGTTCATAATGACGGTCTTAGGGATGATTTACTTATATTAAGAACGGAACGGGCCGTAGCCCTGACGACGCACGTTCCATACATTTTGTGTAGAGCATGTCCCGTTCACGGCCCGGTCTAATGTGAATCATCCATTAATCACCCCCTTTCGGTTTAATACAGGGTACGCAGATAGCCTTCTATAGGTGCAGCCTATGCCAGGCAGTGGATGTCCTATTTGGGTGGATGTATGGTAAGTTAGGGGATCCGCAGACGAATCAAAGTTACCGACATAGCCCAGGAGATTAACAAGTTGAAACCCACTGCCAGGGCAGATCACATAGTTTGGAGAACTGATGGGCGATGAGCCTGCCAAGTTCTCGAATGGAGACCACGCACCGGCAAGTGCAGCGTAGGGCGTCACCAACTAGGTGGACCGACGATATACTTAATTTAAATCGCAGGATCGCACTGGATGCAGATCGTTTTAATTCAACCGGGCTATATGTAAATCTACAGGGGAGGCCTATGTCCAGCAGTGGATGTCCTATTTGGGTGGATGTATGGAAAGCGAACTTACCCAAAGCATCAACAGCCATCACTCCACCCCTTTTTAGCTCCCTGGACTCTGCAACAGCGAACCATCCATTAGGGTAGGGGGGAGGTATCTTTGTGCCCAGCCGCCGCGCCGCCTGCGCCCGCGCCAGCCGGCCCTGGCGGTTCGGGCCTTGTGGTATGTGGTCGAATCCCACTTCTGTCAGTTCCTAAAAAGGTCAGAAAATAACACATTTATTTTTAAAAAGTTATTTCATTAATTTACATTTTAATAATCACAAAAGAGATAATGAAAAAAATCCATCTTAGGCCATTAAAGTGCGTTTCACGAAAGAAGTCCCCCAGACGCCGTCGTCGCCACAATCGCATGGCCAAAACGTTATAGTTTCACTTATTTCTCGGGACTCCTGTCGTGATGAGGACTCTAGTTGTACTCATACAGAGATACTAGAGCACTTTTCTTGAAAGAAAACTCTCAGAACTACGTGTCAGAGCGATCTGTTATAATTATTTTTTGCAAAAAATAGCATGACAGACTCCACCCGTGTACAGAATCATTACATAGTATAAAACAGAGTCGCTTTCCGCTGTCTGTCCCCACGTATGCTTATATCTTTAAAACTACTCAACGGATTTTGATGCAGTTTGTTTCAATAGATAGAGTAATTCAAGAAAAATGTTTATATGTATAATACACCTGTACGAAGCCGGGGCGTATCGCTAGAACGCAAATATTATGCACGGATCGATGTAACATTTTTCACATTACTGTTGATTTATCAAAAATGGCTTAGCCAATTTCTATAAAATTTAAATGGGACCAATTTCGAAGTATATTCTTTCCATTAAAAAAAGAATTATTGAAATCGGACTACTATGAAAAAAGTTATGCGTGGTTATACATAAAAAAAATATACGCGTCGAATTGTACACCTCCTCCGGTGGTTCGTCGGTCAAAAATTAGTTTCACTTTTTGCCGCGGGACTTGTTTCGTGAAACGCACTCTATCTTGAACCTACAGTATTCAATTATTTGCTCTCTTTGTTTTGGAAAATGTTTTTCCTATTATTTTCTTTCGTAACAATCTTAAGGGAATTTCATATTTTTGGAACTTTATTAAACTAGGTACAACATAGTACAGCCTTGGCCAAAAGTATTAGGCACCTTTGAAAAATCAAAATGCATGTTTACTACTTAACCAATAACTGAGTGCTTATCTTAAATGACTTACCGGGGTCATAAATAACTTATTAGAATATCAAGCGGCTCTTTGATAAGGTCATAAAACACCTGGTGACCGAAAACAAAGGATTCGGTTTTCTTTCGGTCTTATCTGTCAATGTCTGGTCACTTGTGTTCTGGACTCTAACAAGTAAACAAGCTTTCATTTCTGTTGATGTGGTTAAATTGACACCTAATTTTGTTAAAAATACCAAAGAGGAGTGAAATTAGTTTAGAAGATAGAGTGAAAATACAGGGTGCCTAACACTTTTAGCCAAGGCTGTACAATACTAATTTATATTCTAAAACTACCTACATTACTACTACATAGAAAGCAATTGGATCATCTACAGACTCTTGAAGGTGTAAAGATAATCCAAGTGCTCAAGCCCACTGCCAGTTGGCAGCGTCGGGTTATGGCTTTTCATATCTTATTTTATTTTGACATTGCTTGTACCTAAAATATAGCGGCGTGATAGCGGACTTGCACAAAAATTAAATTAGACAATTATTTTTTTCAAAAAATAGCATGACCGACTTCACCCTTGTAGAGAATTCGCGAATATTTCGCACGGATCGATGTGGCATTTTTCACATTATTTTTGATTTAAGTATCAAAAATGGTTGAGCCGATTTCGATAAAATTTTAATTGAACCAATTTCGAAGTATACTCTTTCCAAAAAAAATATTAAAATCGGACTACTATGATAAAAGTTATGCGTGGTTATACATAAAAAAACCGGACAAGTGCGAGTCAGGCTCGCACATCGAGGGTTCCGTAAAACACGTTGTTAATATAATTAAAAACCTGTTTTAGCATGTGTTAATGAAGTTATGATACCTTACATGATACGATTTACCACGAGGCCCTATTTTTTGTGATTTAAATAAAAATGTTCAGTTTTCAGATTTATTCCTATAGATATGTGTTACTCTGAGACAATGCTTCTTGCCAAATTTCATAGTTATATGTCAACGGGAAGTACCCTTTAGGTTTTGATTTTTGTGAGTGCGAAATATGCGGTTTTTACGACATAAACGCCTCTAACTTATTTAAAAGATAACTGTGAAGTTTTTCTTATACACAACTGCAAGAGACCATAGATATACATTACAGTTTAAATTTCAATTCGATATCTTTACTCGTTCCTGAGATAAAGAGTCTTGACATACACACAGACGGACAACAAAGTGATCCTATAAGGGTTCCGTTTTTTCCGTTTGAGGTACGGAACCCTAAAAACAAAAATATACGCGTCGAATTGAGTACCTCCTAATAATAATTTCATTCAAATTTCATTTAGTGCAGTTGTCTTACTCTGCGCATTTACTCGTATTTACCATATTTTAATGCACCCAGACAGATGGGCAAAGGTCTCAACGGAGTGGGTTCCTCTGTCCAGTCGACCCCGAGGCCGTCCTCCAACACGATGGCGCGACGAAATCGAGAGGCTTAAAAAGGATTGGACGGAGGTAGCACAGAATAGAAAGGAATTGAAGGAATTGGGGGAGACCTTTGCCCAGCAGTGGGACAGTACAGGTTAAAGAAAAATTGTAATTAATTTTTTACATTTTTACTTCTACAATTTGGCATTCTATTCAATTTGCTACTGACTGGCGAAAATCTACCAAATTGGATGGATCTGGTAGGTTTTCGTCATTTAAACATCTGGCACCTTGTTGTGTTTAGGAACTTGTTTTTTAATAATTGTAAATGTAGTCAAAGATGATCAAAGGAGTTTTGGAGGGAACGCGGAAAAATCATGTCGCCTCATTGTATTATTTTGTTAAACTTGTGTTTTTATCAGTGAAAAATGGTGGTATTTCGTTGATTATGAGCTGATTAACGTGCATGAGTGTAGGCAAGTGATATAATGTGACGTATCATGTTCTTCCGTGTTGTTACCAAAACTCCATAGACGCCTCTAGTAAAGTCTCCACTGCTTTACTGAGGTATGACTTGGACTATGATTGGACTTGACCGCGACTTTATTGGACTATGACGAGACTACGACAGTGACTATTTTGATAAAATATTGTCAAAAATCATTAAAACTTAATACTTGACACTGGCAAATGCACAATAATGCGACGCCAAAACTAAGAAGCAGAAGATGATCAAAGAGAATGTAATGTGTTATAATTGATTGATGTGAATTAAGTTTTTAAACGATTTAGCTTTACTTGACATATATGTAAGTATTATTTGGTTTATTGTTTAGTTTTACCATTGTGACTATTCAAAAGTGTGTCTCTGACACCCATTTGTCGAATAAATAACTATGAAAAACATAATGGATTTTTTGTTTTGATCTACTGTGTAGCATTATTATATCTTTTTAGCTACTGTACACAGTCTGGTCTCATTTTGCAAGATCTTCTTTAGCGTGGGCGTCAGCAAGCGATCTAGCTTAATTGGAAAAGCATCCGAGACAGTATTCCAAAAGATGCAGGTTCACGTCCGGCGGTCGCGAATATTTTTTTAGAATGTTTATCATTAAAATAACTCTTTGAGATAAAGTTTGGGAAGCACTATAAAATTAGATTCACATTTTTTTTTTTGCGTAGGTAGAGTTTGTGCAAATAGAGAAGTGTTGTGAGTCGCCCATGTGCCATTTTATTATTTTTTTTTTCGTTGACAACACTGTTCTGTCATTGCTAGTACAACTAAAAGTGTTTGATTTTTATTGCAAAATACGAAGTTTATATGCGGTTCTTTTTTTTAACTTTAATATATTTATTATTTAACACCATACTTACAATCCTTAGATTTCATAGACAGCTTGATATTATTGCACACATACATACATATATATAAAATTATTAAAAAAACACATGTTGTATTTCTGTTTCACGAGATCAGACTGTCACTAGAGTATTCTTGCTCCATCTCAAAGTGTTTGATACTTGGTAGACACCAATTCGGTTTTCATCAGTAGACTCACGTCTACCAAGTAGTCGGTACCTGGGCTGCTGATTAAAATCTTATTGTTAGTTCACCGTAACGCCACGACGGCTCTCTTTTTGCACAAACTCAACACATAAACCGCGTCACACAAAATGGCGGATGTGACAAGCTGCGTAATAGGTAATTTTTAAATTATATTTTGTCGCCTAGAGCGCAAACTTACATCTTTACTTCTCGTTAAACTTAAGAAAACTTAAGTATAACTTTTTTTTTTAATTTGTGTTTCATACTCTACAGACTCCGGGGCCTGTACCTTTTATTAACAATTATTCGACTTTTTCCTAAGAAGACAATTAAGTATTAAGTATAACTTAGTAAACTCACCTTCATGTAGCAAATAGGATCCCAGTAAACTTTATACATCAAGTAGAAAACAAATATCAAGCTCAAAATCAGCACAAATGCCAAAAAATATCGCATTGAAAAACTGCAGCCTGAATGCGTCGCTGCCAAAGCCACGTTGACGTAATACAGTGGGCTGTCACTGTCACTTCGGCAATCCAAAATGGCGTCCTGTCTTGAAGGGCAGGACATGTTAATTTTAGCATCGGTGATGTTCGTTAAAATCGCCATCTGAAAAGCAAAAATATGCTTTAGGTCGAATCAGTGGCGTACACAAGTTGGCGGAAATGAAGTTCTATTACTATAGGGTGGCATGGCTGGCAAAATTCCACGGGCTCCCGAACTCCAAACCAAGGGGGGGCCGGCCTAAGAGGCCGCAAAATCAGAATAACCTAATATTTAAAATAAATATAAAAGGAATTGGTAAACTTTTTATATGGGAGGCGGTCCTTGAAAACCGGCAGCGATGCGAGCTGTATTAATGTTTAGTGCCATATTTAAGAATATTATTTCACGCAAAAACATATTTTTGTGTATCGCCGTTTTATTATAATATCTCTTTTTTATTTCACTAAGTAGAAAATATTTAGACTGAACTGGTAATACTAAGAGGAGGTCTACGTAGTCTACGTATCAGACAGGAATCTTCAAACAACCAATAGCGGGCTGGTATTTTAGAGTTTGACATTTATTTATTTTTTAAAACATGGCGACCAGCCCTCTATTGGTTGTTCAATATTGACAATGTCATTTCCTTTTGCTGTTTCATAATGTCACTGTCAGGTTTTTTTTTCAATTTAGGCTTAATGCAGTTATTTGGTGTAGCACATAGTTCATTTTTCTAATGTTTTTAGAACCCATTTGAAAATTAAATGGCGATGAAAAAAATTCTAAAAAATATGTGTTTGAAAAGATAATTATATAAGCTTTCTATTGGTATATATTTTGTTTCTGCAAGATTTCAAAAACCGCATCTTTTCCATATCCTTTTATAACTACAGTGAAAATGAAAATATTTCGATAAACTTCAGCTAAAAATGTTTCTATTACTCGAATCTCATCTCAGTTTCAAATGTTCCCTTAACTGAATAAAACATCGAAAAATTTTCGCGCTCTCTGCGCTCGCGTTCAAACTGAATTGCACTGTTTGTTTTCTGATCCTTATCTGTTATCACAAAAAATCGCACTCGCTGCGCTCACGCCTAAGTAAAAATATAATTGTTTCCGCCGATGCCGATGCTGATGTGAAGTTTTATGTGAGCTTTAGTCAGCATTGGATATTGCGTAGCTTGTTGCTATCTTCACATGTTCCGCCTGCCGCGGTGGTGCAGCGCGAGCGGCATGTTCGCGGCGGGGCGCGCGCCCGGCTGGCGGCGCTGCTGCGGGCGCGCTCGGCCGGCACTCGCACGACTCTGTGCTGCCCCCCGACCGCCTAAGCAAATAAGTTAGCAATTGATGGCTAACGTCACATAGGCGGTGCCAAATGACTAAAATGAAGTCATAAACGATTGCTATTACGATTGCTATTGCTTAGGCGGTCGGGGGGCTGGTCCCTTAACTCCCTGGTGGCGGCGGTACGAGAATGGGACTCCAGTCCCTTACATAAGACTTGGAGAGCATACCATGCTCCCATTACATACAATACAATACAATATAACTTTATTGTACACCAGAAAAACAGCTTAAATAACAAAGTATAAATTTGCTTAAAATTAGGTGGTACAACGGCGGCCTTATCGACTTAAGCGATTTCTTCCAGGCTACATAGATCATTTAAAGGACATGCTCACAAAATGTATGGAGGCTGGTATAATAATAATCAAAAAATCTAACCACAAGAATCGTTACATTTCGAGAATGTTCATATTTTTCTGAGTCTATTACATCAGTTGATTTAAATTATATTCAAGTATTTTCGATTATTTTCAATTATTATTATTGTATAATTTTTAATATCATTTTGTATCGTGAATTTTAATTTTGTAATGTTTTGTTTTATATATTTTGTGACTGATGTTTTATGATTTGTAATTTGTTTTTAATGGACGTAAATCTGGACAATAAACATTTTCATTTCATTTAATAACCGCCGACTTATATGATTCGGCATTTTTTGCGCCCGAGACGCGATTTTCAACTTAAAATATGTAGGTATATGCGTTGTCGCGACCGTTCGAATTATGCGCATATCAACGGGGTTACCATTTAATCTTGGGGCTCGTGGAAAACTACAGCCCAAAATTGAATTAAATTTTTTTTCAACACACAGTGGCTCTTATTTCACCGCAATTAGGCACATAATGATACCTGTAATCAAACTGTAACTTTTAATTGCTATTGTTCACAAGTGAGTTATAGAGTTTTTTTTATTGGTCGAATTACTTTGTTCTTAAAAAAAGTTTCGATACAAAAAAGATCGTGTACAATAGTAGGTATTATATTAATGTACCTATTGCTTGCTCATTTCATGCAAGTTCATATTTAAATAGATAATTGCAACTTGTTCGTGTTTAATAAATGAAACGTTCACACAAGTATAACTTTTATTTTCTCTGTAATCAATATAGAAAATTTTAAATTCCCCAATTTGTAAGTGGCTAAAACGCTATCCGCCATAAGCCAAATAAAGAAACCTCATTATTTAGTCTATGGCCGATTGTCATTGCGCGCGCATAGGAAAACTGACTGAACATTTTTCACAACTCGTTTTCACTGTTGAAAATATTTTATTTGTATTATTTCATTCACAAGTGTGTTGAAAAACGTCGTATGCGACACTCGTGACGTGCGTATTGATGATTACCGGCCTCGGCTCTCTTAAGGACCTCGCCTACGGCTCGGGTCTCAATAGCGCCTCAGCGGTAATCACCAACATACCATAATAAGCCCGATTACAGACGCGCCATCGTAATTATAATACATTAAACTTAATAGCTAAATAGCATAGTTCTGTTCCTTTTCCACTTTAGGCTTAGGCTTTTCCACTTTATCACGGTTCATGAGATACCTACGGCCTGGTGACACACAGACGGACAAGGGAGTTTTAAGGTAAAAATAGGACCTAATTTTTACCCTTTGTGTCTATCCATCCATCCATCAGCCGCAGGACGTCCACTGCTGGACATAGGCCTCCCCTATGGATTTCCAATAAGGCCGGTTGGAAGCGGCCTGCATCCGGCGCGTTCCTGCGATCCTTATTACCTAGTCAGTGGACGCCTTACGCTGCGCTTGCTGGTCCGTGGTCTCCATTCGAGAACTTTACGGCCCCATCGGCCATCCGTTCTTCGAATTATGTGCCCTGCCCACTGCCACTTTAATTTGCTAATCAGCTGGGCTATGTCGGTAACTTTGGTTCGTCTGCGGATCTCATTCCTGATTCGATCTCGCAGCGAGACTCCGAGCATAGCCCTCTCCATAGCACGTTGGGCTATCTTGAGCTTATTCACTAGGCCCACATTAAAAGACCACGTTTCAGTTCCATATGTCATCACTGGCAACACACAACTATCGAAAACTTTCGTCACCTTCTACCGTCTATTTCACCGTCTAGTTAGGGTTCCGTACCCTTTAACTACAAGATCTTTTAATTTTTCGGGGATAATAATAATTAGGTATTTTTTGCCGAAAATGGTAAAACTGACTTCAACCATGATACAGAATTCGAATATTACTTTGCATGAATTCATGTAATTATCATCGATGAACCTATTAAGTAAGTAGAGTCCGTTCCATAACCGCGGAGACGGAGCGGAGGGCCGCGACAACCGTTGATAAATATAATCGTACTAATATATTATAAACGCGAAAGTTTGTAAGATACTCTTTCACGTAAAAACTACGGGATGGATTTTAATGAAACTTTACAATAATATAGCTTATACATCAGAATAACACATAGACTACAATTTATAAAGATATTGTGTGAATTGTCCAAAATATAACGATAATTGTCGAGTAAGTAGGAAAATTCTGCCATCTGCGAGCTACTCTAGCGCGCGCTGCAAATCAATCGATGATCAGCCCTTGGATGTCATCATACAATACTATAATATTATAAATCCGAAAAGTTTGTTGGTTTGTTCCTCTTTCACGGAGCAGCGGATTGACTTGATTTTTGGCATGGATATAGTTCAAAAGCAGGAAAGTGACATAGGCTACTTTTTATCCCGAAAAAATAAAAGGTTCCTGTGGGAAAGCACAAAAGTCAAATTCCACGCAGACGAAGCCGCGGGCAAAAGCTAGTTACCTAATAGGTTTGCTTTGAAAAAATCACTACCTATATTCTGGTAGCTTTTATAATATAATAAATGCGTGCTGAACAAAAAAAATGCAATAAAGATTGATTGATTGATTGATATGGATGTTTGTTCCTTTTTTTCGCAAAAACTACTGAACGAATTGAGATGAAACTTTGCAACAGTAATGCTTATACATCAGAATAACAATTTATCTGATGAATATCATCAACATATAATAGAATAGAATAGAAAACGCTTTATTGTTCACACAATTTACAATTTAACAATAAAATAATACAATAGAATTAAAATAGTGCGACAACCGGCGGCCTTATCGCTTAAAGCGATTTCTTCCAGACAACCTGATTAAGAGAGGAAAGGATAATAGAGGAAGGTAAGGGACGGGGTGTACAATAATGACGAACTAATTAAAACAAAAATGAATACACTTGAATAAAGAGTCATAAATATACATAAGATATATACATACATATCAATATACACAAGAATTTAATATTACAACAATAATAATAATGCATACAAAAACATACTAATACTTAAATAAATAAAAATACTAAACACATATTAATAAATATAATAAAAAATAAATCAACTAAAAATGACTTTCTAACATGGAGGCAACTGCGACAAATAAAATTTTATGACTTGCTCCTTAAAGACAGCAAGAGAAGGAGCACGTCGAATAGGAACAGCCCCCCTACCGCCTAAGCAATAGCAATCGTAATAGCAATCGTTAATGACTTCATTTTAGTCATTTGGCACTGCCTATGTGATGTTAGCCATCAATTGCTTTGCGCGGATTGCGAAAGCAATCGTTGAATGAACAACTTTGATGGCTAACGTCACATAGGCGGTGCCAAATGACTAAAATGAAGTCATAAACGATTGCTATTACGATTGCTATTGCTTTAGGCGGTAGGGGGGCAGGTAGCAACATAAGTGTAATGTAGAAGCTTTCCATACATACTCGTACAAACAATGGTCCAGTGGCCTTTTTTGCAACAGTTGTAGCACAAGGAGCTTCGATGGGCGTTGGCCTAAGGTTGCGTGCGCATTAGAATTATATCCATTGCATCTTCAATGTGTGATTGGTATTGTCGTAGAATTTATTAATTTTTAAAAGCATTTTTATTTATCTGTAGCAAATACAAAGTAGGTAATCTATAATAAATCTATAAACATGGGTAATAATTTATGGATTATTTTTAAGACTTATAACAAATTCTTCAACAGATTTCAACTGAACCAATCTCAGCGGTTATGGAACGGACTATATAATTTTTGGGTTATTTTTGTTATTTCAAAAACGGTTTAGTACCTACCTGTGCTGTTCCCAACAACACATTAGTCATCGATACAAAAATGTAACATAACTAGCTATTCACCGCGGCTTTGCCCGCGAAATATTTCGATTTTTGTGCTATCCCAAAGAACCTTTAATTTTTAGGGTTCCGTACCTCAAACGGAAAAAAACGGAACCCTTATAGGATCACTTTGTTGTCCGTCTGTGTGTATGTCAAGACCCTTTATCTCGGGAACGCGTAAAGATATCGAGTTGAAATTTAAACTGTATACGTATATCTATGGCATCTTACAGTTGTGCATAAGAAAAACTTCTCAGTTTTCGTATAAAAAAGGTAGAGCCGTTTATGTCGTAAAAAAACGCATATTTCGACACTCACAAAATCAAAACCTACAGGGTACTTTTCATTGACATAGAACTATGAAATTTGGCGAGAAGCATTGTCTCAGAGAGTACACATATAGGAATAAATCTGAAAACTGTACATTTTTATTTAAATCACAAAAATAGGGCCTCAAAATTCATAAAATTTGTGCTCAAAATTCAAAGTGAGTAAATCGTATGATGTAAGGTATCATCTAAAAGAACTTCACTGGCCCATGCCCAGGTTTTTAATTATTTTAACAATGTGCAATTTTCGATGTATGATGAGAAAAGTGAAATAAAAAACTTTTTGTCGATTATAGTAGGTACCTATAGAGATTTTAACAACTTACTTCCCAATTTTGTGAAATTTTCTGGATTTGTACGGAACCCTCGATGTGCGAGCCTGACTCGCACTCGTCCGGTTTTTTCGGGATAAAAAGTAGCCTATGTCGCTCTCCGTCTTTCAAACTATGTCCAAAGCTAAAATCAAGTCACTCCATTACTCTGCTGCTGCGTGAAAGAGCAACAAACCAACAAACAAACTTTCGGATTTATAATATAAGTAAAGAATTAAGTAAGTACCTATGCTGTTCCCCACACACAATATTATATTATAATATTATTATATTCAAAGTTCCCACGATGCCGTGCTATCAGGGCCTACCTTTCAGTACCTAACTAAACATGATACCGATCAAATTTAAATTTTAGTATTGATACAAAACAAAAACATCTTATAAATTAATTCTTAATATACCTATACATAATTTCTAATCAATTAGCATCCTTCTAGATCTAGGGGCTTAGTCTGTACATCAAAACTAACAACTTTTGTTCTACGACTTTTGTCAAAACTCGAAAAAAATGAGGCAACGAACTCTAAGTAATAGGGTCTCGTTTTTACCTTTTAGGTACGGAACACTAAAAATATTAATTTTAAAAGGCTTAGTAAGGCCTATTTTAACCTTATTTCCTACTTCACTGCAAGCTTCCCATTATAATTACTACATAGTATAAAACAAAGTCGCTTTTCTGTCTGTCTGTCCCTATGTATGTTTATATATTTAAAACTACGCAACGGATTTTGATGCGGTTTTTTAAAATGAATTCAACTAAATGGATTAATTTTCTATTTCATTTATTAATACACTTCAAAACATCTTCTAAAAATATTTCATTAATTGTTTCCCATTGCAATTATGTCATTATTATTATATCATCATTATAATTTTAATTTCGTAATTATAATTATGTCTCCATTGGTGAAAAATAAAATGACACGAATTCTTGTACCTTGGACCATACACCATTGCAACTACTATTCCGTCTCGATGTTCTAGACTACCTTCTACTAAGTATAAAAAACATACCTACTTAACAAAATTATCGAACTAATAATGCAGTTTTGGGTTATATGTCTATTTTTTAAATGATTTTTTTTCTTTTATCGAAATGAACAGTTATCATTGTATTAACTGCCTGCTTATTTTTTATTTTATTTTGATTTAAATCTCTCAAGAATAATGTAAACATATTCTGAAATCATTTTGTCAAATCATAATATACATATATTTTAAACTTTAATGTGTAATACCTACCTATCAATCTATAATGTTAGATACTTAAATGAAATCAATAGAGTGATTCAAGAGGAAGGTTTATATGTATAATACACCTGGGCGAAGCCGGGGCGGGTCGCTAGTGTCTATTAAACGCATAACTAGTAGTTCTTCGAACAGTAGACCTCGCGACACATCTCCTTAACTGAATCTTCAAAAGCTTATAATCTCGACTCGCTCTTGACCGATTTGGTTCATACTTACTAATATATTACGTCTTCTGGTCCGACATAGGTACCTCAGTGCCTCAAGTCGAAAGTTTTCGACTAGTGTGTGTTGCCAGTGATGACTTATGGCACAGAAACGTGGTCTCTCACTATGGGCCTTATTAGTAAGCTCCAAGTAGCCTAACGAGGAGATCCCCGCTAATCAAAAATGGGCTTAATATACAGTGTAAACTCTATATAACGACACTGAAGGGACTGTCCATTTTATGGCGTTATAGAGAGTTGTCGTTAAATGGAGATAAGAAAAATCTGAATTAGAAAAAGAAAAGTTTATTTCAAAATAGTGTTAGTTGTTAAGTTTGTAAGCAACTAAGAATATGATAACGTAAAGATAACTCCTACTTATTAGTCATGGTCAATAACTATCTACACGTGCACGCAATACCAATTTGTAAACAAAAGAACGAATTTCTTAGAAAGGTGACGTCCACAAGTGGTATATTATTCAGAGAAAAATCGAACCAAGATGATTTATACATCATTTGAAAGCTTGTTTTATGGGCTTCCCAAAAATATTTAATTTAGATTTTTTCACCCCTCCATTTTTTTTTAAATGTGGAAAATAAATTGTATGAAAAATAACAATACAGCTTATTACTTATTCTAGTTTAGCAATGATAAAGTGCTTCTATCGTTATTTTACTTGAATTCGTTGCTGATTCTTCCACATTTATCACTTAATTTGCTAAAATTAAAAATGATAACCTACCAGTGTGACCAGTTAATAGGTAAAACGTGACAAAAAAATACACTTTAAAAGTGTGTCTAACTGGTCAAAACACTTTTATTTAACAATTTGGAGGTTACTTAATCAGGGTTGCTAGAGATAAACTTCCTATTGAGCCAAATATATTTATTTATCCTAATAAATTCAAAATTAATTAAATAAAAATCGGAGGGCTCTTTTTTGTTTTTCACTGTTGTTATAGACTCAAAAAAATATGAACTTTCTCGAAATGTAACGAGTGTTGTGGTTCGAATTTTTGATTATTATTATACCAGCCTCCATACATTTTGTGGACATGTCCTTTCGGTATACATGATGCCGACAGTCGAATTTATTGCAGGCTAGGATAGTAAAGCGACAAAAGAACGTACACAGCTGCGCAGTTATTACTAATTTTAGCAACTTACAAGGTACTTTTTAATGCTCAATTGTGGTCGTTATGAAGAGTGGAAGTAATGCTATGTAGAGTGTATTATTGTATGAAAGGCAAGCTAAACCAACCAAAGCCAATTGATTTCGACGCTTTAGGGAGTTTGTCGTTAAATCGAGGGACGTTACGTGGAGTTTTCACTGTATTTATAGAACAAACAAAAACCATTAATATATAAATAAAACCTGTATACAGGCCGAATTATACAAGTTGGCGGATGGGAAGTTAGCTACGTAAAAACTGCGCGAAACACAATCAACGCGCCGCTTTAGGTAAAAGAAAAACATTAAAATTATATAAAAACCGTTATTTGACATTCTTGGAAAAATGTGGTCTGTAGAGGTAAATCAACATTTAGACAGATGAAAGCAAAATAGTCGGGTTACATGGGAAACCATGGAAGAGACTGGAGAGCGCGTGGGCCCCGTTTTTGTTGAAACAATAGGTCACCGATTTTAAGCGGGGGGAGAGGCAAGCTCCGCTGGCTGTAATTGGCTGACGCCGAAATGACGCAATGACAACATCTTGTGGTGGTGCCATAAATGTAATTATTTTATACTACGGGACTAATCGCGCACTAAAATTACGAGATAAATAAATACCTCCTCATCCCGACGTTTCGGCCGAGTGGCATCGACCGTGGTCACGGGTAGACTCAGTCACACACATCACAGTCTACCCGTGACTACGGTCGATGCAACTCGGCCGAAACGTCGGGATGAGGAGGTATTTATTTATCTCGTAATTTTAGTGCGCGAGTAGTCCCGTAGTATAAAATAATTATGTGTTCAAATCGCGAAAGTTTAAAAACAACATGTTCCAAAAATGTTATTAGCAAAATATCGATATCGATATTTTTGACTTGGTTGGTTCTACTTTGAATAAAATATGGTATCGCAATAACTCATCTTTTATAACAATTGACACGATACTGGATCAAATCAAAGTACCTATATCGTATCGAAACCACACAATCGTATCGTCTCAACAAAGAGCGGCTTTAGTAAATATTGTTTCTGTGTACTTTGCCACTTACAGGTTGGCCGACGTAAATAAGTATTGTTTATGTACCTAAAACAATAAATTTTGTTGGTATAAAAGACAATATGTTCTAATTTTTTAAATACGATACCGGATCGATCCAAAATATCGTATCGAAACAAGCGGATTGATACACTGCGATGCGATCCATTGCTATCCAAAGTATCGATACAAACACCTGGATCGAGCATCCCTAGTCGGTAGTCATCTAAAGCGCCTATCGATGGTGAGCGAGGCCGCCCCGCGCACTTTCTCCACTGGTTAATATGCTCCTTATGGGAAACCTACCTCTCCTTCGTCCGCCTTGGTCAAAAATGTCAACAGATCAGAAAGTAAATTACTAACCTTAAAAACTTGTTGACGGGACTCCTTTATCAGCTAAAAGGCGTTTAAACATTTCGAATAGGCAGCGCCGCACAAGTCGGCGGTTGTGAAGTTAGCCACAAGCTGCGCAATATCCAATCCTGACTGAAGCTCACATAAAGCCGCGCGTTGATTGGCTATTGCGCAGCTTGTAGCTAACTTCACATCCGCCGAGTGTGACGCGGCCTATCAATAAAACTTTTAAAAATAAAACACGGGTTTCTACGGAGACTGACAGATTGAGACTAAATTTTGAAGGACAGATCTTTGAGCCGAATATATTATCTCTACACACGGAGCTTTAAACCCACAGAGTTATTACAACCAGAGAGATAGCGCAGTTGTCGCTTGAGGCAATAGACTTAAGCTCGAAACATACTATCGGACGCGGCTTACGGACGCGACTGACAGCCGCGACTTAGACTATGAAAGTACACTGAGCCGTGCACACTATCGGACATAAGTCGCGGACGTCACCTTCGGACGTCCGAGAGCGATCTGGCACACCGGATGTTTTAAGACTGCGCACATTGCTATGTCGCGGCTGTCAGTCGCGTCCGTAAGCCAAGCGTAAGCCGTAAAAATAATTAGGGTATTTATTACAGTCATTTTTGAAAAGTGTCTCAATTAGATTCTGTTAAACCACTAAAAATACAAAAAAAATATTCAATCGTTAAGTGCTCTAAAATTGCATTTGAATTTTAGTTTCAAAATTTCGCGCGTAAATTACGAAAACGATGGATATGTCATTATTTTACTCTGTGGTCATAAATGACTTCACTAGGCTATGTAACTAGCTAAGATTTCATAACTAGGTGGACGGTGGGTACTAAGTATTTCCCGAGGTACAACCAGGTGGACAAAGGTGAGCCGTTGTAAAACAAAACATTCCACGGTTCACCCAGGTGGTCTCAGGAGGTGTACGGTGGGAAAGAACTCAAAATTAGGAAATCACGTCTTTTTATGTTTTTTTTGTAGCCATTTTTAGCAGCAATATGTGCTGCGAGTTAACACCCGCTATACTCATAAGGTTAAAAAATTGCCATTGGCCATCTCTTTGCCCTCCTACTAACATTACTGTATTCCTACCCTGGGGTCTAATAAACCCCAAAACAGCGATAATTACCTTCTCAGTGCACAAGTGCAAACGCACTACTGGCGACAAGATGGCCGCCGGCGTCATCTAGGAATAGCTTGAGTCACGTGACCGTACGTTTCATCTCCGCAAAAGTATTTTACAAAAATTAAACACTGGGGTTTACTGGAGTTAGGGTAAGGTTACAGTACAGTATAGTACAGTACATTTTTCAAAGCAAATAATTGAATACTGTACAAGGTAATGACGTAAGCTCGGTATATTTTTAAATTATCTCTTTTTGCCTTGGGTGGGAATCGAACCCAAGCCTCTTTAGCTCAAGAGTTTAGGGTCGCTAACCACTGAGCCATTGAGGCAGTAGGTAATAAATAAAAGAACTAACCTTACAGCCTCCTTGGTCGGAAAACGGCGCGGAAAGTGACGTTATATTAAAAAAAACTTAATAAAACAAAAACACGAGTTTCTGTCGAGACCGACAGTTTGAAACTACCAACATCCTGGAATACTACATATTCAATGACAGATCTTTGTGACGAATTTATTAACTCTACGGGGGTGTTATTTATGAGTTTCGTACGCCACGGACGAATTACTTATTTTGACGGATTTATTTTACTCGTATATAGGTACTAGGATATTACTTATTTTTCTTGTATAAAAATATCTATTTCGCGCGTGGCGCTTAGTATACTGGACATGGTAATTTCAAAAGAAACCATAGACTACATAATCCTACTTCCTAGTCCTAGTCCTAGTAATATTATAAACGCGAAAGTTTGTGAGGATGGATGGATGGATGGATGTATGGATGTTTGTTACTCTTTCACGCAAAAACTACTGAACGGTTTGGGATGAAACTTTGCGATAATATAGCTTATACATCAGAATAACACATAGGCTACAATTTATAAAGATATTTTGAGAATTGTTCAAAATATAACGATAAATGTTGAGTAAGTAGGAAAATTCTGCCATCTGGGAGCTATTCTAGCGTGCGCTGCAAGAATGTCAAAATAAACAACTGTCGATCGAATATCTGTCAAATCAATCGATGAGCTGTACTGTACTGTACTGTACCAGCCTTTTTAATAGTCCACTGCAGGACGTAGGCCTACCCACGAAGGGTGATTGGGCCATATCCACCACGCTGGCCCAGTGCGGGTTGGTGGATTCACATACGCCATCGAATTTATTCTAAGGACGTACGCAGGTTTCCTCACGATGTTTTCCTTCACCGAAAAGCCAGTGATGTGAAATTCCGTAATAAATTCCAAAGAACTCATTGGTACGGGACCGGGGATTCGAACCCACGACCTCACGATTGTAAGGCGGGTGTCACTACCTCTTGACCACCACGGCTCAATTTCGATCGATGAACAGTCCTTGGATATCATCATACTGATAATATATTATGTACCTATATATACCTATATTTTAATATTATAAATCCGAAAAGTTTGTTAATTTGTTCTTCTTTCACGCAGCAACGGTGCAACGGATTGACTAGATATTTGGTATAGATATAGTTGGAGGGCCGCAAAGTGACATGGGCTACTTAAATTAAAGGTTCCTGTGAGATAGCATAAATGTTTAATTCCACGCGGGCGGCGCCGCGGGTAGAAGCTAGTACTACATAAAAGCGTGAAAAAAAGGTTAATTAAAAAAACTATATACACCGGGTCATAGGTATTAAACGCAAAACCTTTTATGGGCGGGTCTAGTACATCTAGACATACAACTTTTTCATCGCCCCATGTCGGAAAGAGTATTTTTGCCCTCCTAATTGTTGAATCACGAGCGCTGCGATTGATTCAATTTGAGAATCCTTCGCTTGCCCGGTGATAAAAAAAACTTGTATAACTATTGTTCTAGGACTTTTAGAAAATCGCGAAGAAAAAATTCAGCTTTTTCATACATAAAGTTCGTCAACGCGCGGCAAAATGTAAAGAAGCGAATTTTTTTTTAAAGAATTTTCAAAATTTAGTACAAAAGTTATTTGTCTAGATGTACCACACCCGCCCTTAAAAGGTTTATGTATGGTGCATGGCGACTGGTTATAAAACTGTCTTCTTCTTAGTATTGGCGTCGCATTATTGTGCATTTGCCAGTGTCAAGAATTAAGTTTTAATAATATTTTATCAAAATGGTCACTGTCGTAGTCACGTCATAGTCCAATAAAGTCGTGGTCAAGTCCAAACATACCTCCGTAAAGCAGTGGAAACTTTACTAGAGGCGTCTATCGAGTTTTGGTAACAACATGGAACAACATGATACGTCACACTACATCACTTGCCTACACTCATGCACGCAGGCACGTATCCAGCTTTGAGTTTCGGGGAGGGACCATTTAAAAAAAAAACCGCCAAGTGCGAGTCGAAACTCGCTTTTAGGTGGACAGCCTAAGGATAGGTGATCTAATTAGGATCTAATTAGAACTTATTACTTAGCACTTTTTGGAACTATGTTTTCTACAATAATTTTACTATACCAATAACAACAACAGTGAAATTAATTTAAAAATATTTAGATTTTTCATCTTTTATACATCCGAAAGTGTGTTTGTTTGTTGCTCTTTCATGTAGCAATGGACAGATGTTTGTTAGAAAACTATCTAAAAAAACACCTAACCACAATATTACAAGTATCTCATTATTATTATCTCATAGTCAAAAATATTGTACTAAATGCGAGCCAAAACATAAAAAGATGCATTTTTCGTTTGTGTTTCTTTTTTAAGTCTAGAAAGGTCTGTGTTTGATCTGAAGCAGAGATGCAGTTCAGGGTGTAACACATTTAGGTACCTAGATGTTACCTACTTGTTTAGATTCCCAGATTGTTAATTGACTAAGAGTTCCATATTTTAGCTGTTCTTACTAGAAATACCGAATGAAAACACAAAGCTGTAGAGTTCAAATTAAAACCAGATCTACTTATGCTCCTTTGTAGCTGTTAACAATTGAATTTCTAAAACGTTACAGAGAGTTAGGTTGGTTGCTCTAGGAAACTAGGTCAACGTGTGAAATTCACATATTTTGCCTTTTTGACATTTACACATTGCTGTTTCCAAAACATAAACACTGTCTATGCATTAACATATGAAATTCTCGTTGTAAGTTAAAAAAACCCATTTAAATGGATAGGTTTTTAAACAATAAAAAATTGTACTTAGTCAGTCTTTGTACAAAAGTGCATTAATGAATTATTGAATTTTTTTTTTATGAAATTAATTATTAACCTAAAATTGAATTTCGCGCGCTGACCGAAGACACAAGCCATACGTAAATTCATACTGCACCAGCTTTTTTTAATAGTCCACTCCAGGATGTGGGCCTACTCGTGACGGGTGATGGGGCCATATCCACCACGCTGGCCCAGTGCGGGTTCGTGGATTCACATACGCCATCGAATTTCTCCTACGGACGTATGCAGGTTGCCTCACGATGTTTTCCTTCACCGAAAAGCCGGTGTGAAATTCCGTATAGGTACATAAATTTCAAAGAACTCATTGGTACGGGACCGGAGATTTTTTTTCGGGGAAGGCGGGTGTCACTACCTCTTGACCACCACGGTTTGTTACTACTGCGTAATTTCATAAATTTTTGAAATAGTGAAAAATAAATATAGTCAAAAAAAACTAAAAAACACGCTTTCATAGTATTTTAAACTAAAAGTGTAAAATAATTTTCAATCTAGGCAGAAAAAAATAATAAACGAAAAATATTAATAGATAATTATTGTAAAATCAGCGAGCTTTGTGTCCTAATTTTTCGTAATTCGAGCACCAAACGCTTTTTTACAATAGTATCATCGTTTATTATTTTTTTTTCTGCCTATATTGATAATTATTTTAGCATACATGTAAGCATGTTTTTTAGTTTTTTTAAACTTTATTTATTTTTCACTTTTTAGTAATAGAATAAATGCATTATCTACCTTATCAAATCTTTGATAAGTGTGCAAAGTTTAAACTTAATCTGATCGCTCAAAGTTGGGCAAAATAGAGTTCAAAGGGGTTGATTACAAGCAAGCAAACATATACATATCATACAGGTAAAACCAATATAAAAGGGCGATAAAAACAAATTTCTTTGCTATCGTGAAAAAAAAGTTAGAGCCGCTCGATAATCGGTAGAGCCGTAAAAACCTCCATATTTCGTCACTCATCATGTTTGGCAAAAATAATTAGTTTATACTTGTAGTACCTACACATAAAGAAAAAAATCTGAGTAAACCCCTCGGTTGGCGAGTCGGCCCACTCTTCACTCGCACTTGTCCGGGTTTTTGTCACTAGTTTCAATAATTCGTGAACGATTGAGACTCCAAAATAACTGCACAAGTGTGTAACATCTGATTTTTAAGAAAGAAACCCCGGAGAGTGCAGATGTGCTTTTTTGCTTAGAGAGAATTCTGAGGATTCGGAGAACAATAGCCGAAGGGTCGGTTTATGAGTCACTTTCATTTTTAGGGTCGTCTACATAGCAACAGCATTCAACAAATTGTCACCTTGTAGCCAAATAATCAATTTTATCTAGTGTATGTTCAAAAATTTCGGGGGGGGACCGGTCCCCTATGTCCCCCCCCCCTGGATACGTGCCTGCATGCACGTAAATCAGCTCATAATCAACGAAATACCACAATTTTTCATTAATTATCACTGATAAAAACACAAGTTTAACAAATACAATGAAGCGACATGATTTTTCCGCGTTCCCGCCAAAACTGTTCCTACGTTCCTAGCCGTTCGAAGTTGAGAAATACAGCCCCTGGGGCCCTATTTTTCAACTTCGTACGCCTGGGAACATATACGGAACTTTGACAGATTGTATGAAAACGCTCTATATTGTCTATGGAAATTGCGTATACGACCAAGTTGTGCGAAATTCAAAAATGATGCCCCTAGGTCTTTTGGATTTCGAACGACTAGGAACGTATAAGTTTCTAACTATAAGGAACTGTAAACCTTTATAATTTCCTTTAGAATAAAATTCATAATTGCGTTGAATTGTTATTAATTTCGTTCTATATACAGAGATTTAAAGAAATTTGGATAAAAAAATTACAGTGATTTTGTACGCGAATTCACCATAATACAGAGTATCCTCCTCGCGTCGATTTCCTCATGTCTAAGGGTCTTGACCTCCGCCTCCCAGAAGCTTCTCTTTCACTATGTTCTTCCATCGTCCTCTATCTTCAGCAACACGCAGCGCCTCATAGACGGATGAGTCGACGGTGGTACGAATTTGGTCGGACCAACGTATCGGACTACGACATCATGACCATGTATAGTGAATGAAAAAAAATAATTTTTCATAAAGGTGACGTCCACAAGTGGTATATTATTCAGAGAAAAATCGAACCAAGATGAGATATATGTCGCAGGCAATTTGTATGATTCCGCCGTTAACATACGGCGTCGTCAGTTTAAAAACGCTCGCAGTTATGTATAATGCCGAAGGCAAAATGAGTAATAATTTCAACGTCGGTTGTAGTTTTAGGGTGACCATGACAAAACAAACTTCAGACAAATCAGATTGACAGATAAAACACATTTTGGACAATTCAAATCAATCAGGCCCTCTAGGATGCGACCCACGAGAACGATCTTATTTCTAGTACAATAGAAATATTCCGATACTTCTACCTCCTCTAACATGACAACACACTTATTTCGTCTATTTTTACTCTGTGGTGTAGAATTCTCGCGAATGATTTATGTACTTGTGGCACTTTTGTCGACATACTCTAACATGTGCACGCGAATTCAGCCGTATTTTGATATTTTAGCGCGAATATCTTTTCGTCAAACTTTTTGAGGACGAAATACTACGAGATAGGTAAAAGGAACTAAAATAAACAAAAAACTCTGCTGAATTGCGAAGGATTTGTCAAATGACGGGAAATTATCTCCATTAAAGATTGTTGTGGGGATAGATATTTTATTGTATCGATTTAGGGATGATTTATATTAGGACGGGGCGGGCGCGACGGGCCGGACAGGGCCGTACGACGCACATTCCATACATTTTGTGTAAAAGCTCGGACGGGCCCCGTCCGGGCGTCGTACGGGCCACAACAACAAAAATGTATGGAACGTGCGTCGTATGGGCCCCGTCCGGACCATCGCCGGCCCGTCCCGCGCCCGCCCCGTCCTAATATAAATCACCCATAGCGAGGTAATTTTTGAAAACAGGCTGCGTGCTGAAACTCCTTGACCATTGCAATTTGGCGAGGTATCAGTTTATATTGGAAATCGGGATAATTTTTCTCCCCGATATACCTAGAGAATTTTACTTTGGGTTTTCGGGAATTAGGAAAATCGGTATTGGCAACGCTGTAAATATCAAACACAGAGCTAGTACAACATATCAAGGCTCCTTTACACACAGGCGGTACGAGCGGTATAGCAGACGGGCGGGCATCTGTATTGTACTGGTTATCTAAGAAGGGCTCACACAGGTCCGGTTGCGGTACTGCCGTACCGCCCTTTACCGCTCGTACCGCTCTACCGCTCGTACCGCCTGTGTTTGATGGAGCCTTCAAACTTACAACAGTGCACCCATCTATAATCTAAGAGTACACCGAGCTCTTGAGTGATACTGTCACAGACTACTAAATATACTATGCGTTTACGGTGCGTTTACGCACTCCAGACAAATTTTATGCTGGATAAAAATTATTCTGTGTGGCGTCCGTGAACGGAGTCATTGCTCTAGATCAATCATAGCCCTCAAATTCATTACAAACCAATCACATTTATCAATTTCTGGAACCATCTGTCAAATTCGATTCGATGAATACTAGCTGACCAATCAGACAAGATACGGGTGACATTAACAGTTTAATTTTTATCTTAGTCTGAAGTGCGTAAACGCACCCCTACGTATCAGACAGGAATCTTCGAACAACTACTAGCGGTCTGGTATTTTAGAGTTTGACATTTATTTATTTTTTAAAACATGGCTACCAAAATGGCGGCATTACTTTTTTTGCTTCATATTTATTAATTCTTGTATATGTAATGCATAATATTCAATCCTCCAAAAAGTTTAAATATTATTTTACTATTTTTAAAACCTACCTCTATGGGTAGTTTTTAAAAATATTTATAATACTGTGCTACTTCATGTTTATTTATCGTTCACATCAATTCTTTGGACATTTTAGGTTAACTTTCGTAAAATAAGGTTTTTCAGTTTTGCACAGTTATTATTGACACTTGAGTCATATTTAACTATTTTGGAATACGTTGTATCCAAATTATGCTTCGCCTGCAGTTGTTGTACGATACAATATTTTACAGGATGCAAAAATACCAACCAACGCATAAAACACAATTAATTTGTGGTTTGTAACAGTTCATTTCAACGTCATGAAAAGCAAAACTTACGTTAAATATGCTTAAAGTTACCTGTTTCAGTCATAATATAAACTATGATGGTAACTGATAATCGTAGAGGTACCTTTGTGATAATCACAGACAGAGGTAAATCTGTGGTTTTCCTTCTTTATTGTTATCTGTTGTCAAATTTCTATTGAAATATAAAGCTTTTCAATGAAAAATCTGACAAGAGTTTATTTACCTTTTTAACTCATTTTGTATTAAAATTAAATCAATGGATCTCTTTCAGATTATCTCTATAGTCCACATTATCCATTTGGAATCACTGTGTTTTGAACGAATTAAATCAGTGTTGCTTCATTGCAAAATTAAATATTCAAATTATGTAATCACAGGGCGACACTAGTTTTTCGTGACCATAAATCACGATTCTATGACAAGAATTTACTTCACACGAATTGGTATTTCGCGCGAAATAATTGTTTCGGGTCGCATGCTAAGCCGGTAGATCGATTATAATCTCGAGATATATTTTGTTTCGGTATATATTTCGGTTAGAGTGTACGAAACGAAAACGTGTGTGGGGCACTGAGCCTAAACCGCGATCTTTGGAATGCGATGGGATGTGGGAGTATATGGGTGGAGAAATACTGACATTGACATATACATCATTTAAAAGCTTGTTTTATGGGCTTCCCAAAAAAATTTAATTTAGATTTTTTCACCCATCCAATTTTTTTTTAAATGCGAAAAATAAATTGTATAAAAAATATCAATACAGCTTAATATTTTTTCTAGTTTAGCAATGATAAAGTGCTTCTATCGTTTTTTTACTTGCATTCGTAGCTGATTGTTCCACATTCATCTCTTAATTTGCAAAAATTAAAAATTATAACCTCCCGGTGTGACCAGTTAGTAGGTACAATGTGACAAAAATCACTTTATAAGTGTGTCTATTTGGTAAACATGCTTTTATTTAACATTTTGGGCGTTTAATCAGGGTTGATAGAAATAAATTACCTATTGAGCCAAATATATTTATTTATCCTAATAAATTCAAAACTAAATTTTAAAAAATCGTAGGGCGTTTTTTTGCTTTTAACTATTGTAATAGATTCAGAAAAATATGAACTTTCTCGAAATGTAACGAGTGTTGTGGTTAGAACTTTTGATTATTATTATACTAGCCTCCACACATTTTGTGGACATGTCATTTTAATTTTTATTGAATAATTTTAATTTTTAAAAATGGCAAAACCAGCACTCTTCATGTACAAAATTCGAATAGTTGTAAAATAGTGTAGCTCGGATTGATGTAAAGCATCAATATAGGCAAGAAAAAAACCGGACAAGTGCGAGTCAGGCTCGCACATCGAGGGTTCCGTACAAACATATTGTTAAAATAATTAAAAACCTGTTTTAGCATGTGCTAATGAAGTTCTTTTAAATGATACCTTACATGATACGATTTACTTACTTTGAATTTTCAACCCATATTTTGTGAATTTTGAAGCCCTATTTTATGTGATTTGAATTAAAATATACAGTTTTCAGATTTATTCCTATATGTGTACTTTGAGACAATGCTCTTCGCCAAATTTCATAGTTCTATGTCAACGGGAAGTACCCGGTAGGTTTTGATTTTTGTGAGCGTTGAAATATGCGTTTTTATACGACATAAACGACTCTAACTTGTTTACACGGTAACTGAGAAGCTTTTCTTTTACACAACTGCAATAATTCATAGGTTTACGTATACAGTTTAAATTTCAGCTCGATATCTTTACGCGTTCCCGAGATAAAGAGTCTTAACATACACACAGACGGACAGAGGGACAGACGGACAACAAAGTGATCCTATAAGGGTTCCGTTTTTTCCTTTTGAGGTACGGAACCCTAAAAATGCCTAGTCGATGTGTAAAAGCCATGTGGTCTAGTAGTAATGACACTCGCCTTACAATCGTGTGGTCGTGGGCTCAAATCCCGGCCCCATACCAATGAATTCCTTGGAATGTATGTACGGAATTTCACACCACTGGCTTTTCGGTAAGAGAAAACATCGTGAGGCAACCTGCATACTTCCGTAGAAGAAATTTGATGGCGTATGTGAATCCACTAATCCGCACTGGGCTATCGTGGTTGATATGGCCCAATCACCCTTCGTGGGAAGGACTACATCCTGCAGTGGATTATTAAAAGGCTGAACCGTACAGTACAGATGTAAACAATTTTTCCATTATTATTGATTTTTCAAAACTGGTCCATCCGATTTCGATTTAAAATTCATCGAGATCGGATTAAAATCGGATTCAATTCAACCATTTCGAGAGTATTTCTTAGACCTTTCGAACTAAATAATATGTTTTGAATCGGTTTACTATTAGCGAAAATATCGATGAAAATACACAAAGAAAAAAATACAAGGTACTCAATTCGACGCGTATATTTTGTTTAATATATAACCACGCACAACTTTTTTCATTGTAGTCCGATTTTATGTTGTAAAAAACGCATATTTCAACAGTCACAAAAATTAAAACCTACCGGGTAGTTTCCGTTGACATAGAACACGAAATTTGGCGAAGAGCATTGTCTCAGAGTACACATATAGGAATAAATCTGAAAACTGTACATTTTTATTTAAATCACAAAAAAATAGGGCCTCAAAATTCACAAAATATGGGTTCAAAATTCAAAGTGAGTAAATCGTATCATGAAAGGTATCATATAAAAGAACTTCATTGGCCCATGCCCAGGTTTTTAATTATTTTAACAATGTGCAATTTTCGATGTATAATGAGAAAAGTGAAATAAAAACTTTTTTGTCGATTATAGTAGGTACCTATAGAGATTTTAACAACTTACTTCCCAATTTTGTGAAATTTTCTAGAATTGTACGGAACCTTCGATGTGCGAGCCAGACTTGCACTTGTCCGGTTTTTTTAAAATATAATACCTACTTATAGCCTTTGTCATCCGGACATAATCTAGCTTTCCAAGTCCAGTAAAATATGTTGTTTTTAACATTGCTTGACGGAGGTACTGGTCATTGGATCGAGCTCCACGACCCAAAAGTCCTCTTCACGGATCGACACTATTTTTCAAGAATAGTTCGTGAAGCGGTGGAAATAAAAAAACATAAGAATTTCAACCGGGAGGATGGATTTAAGTTATCGGCGTCGTGGAATCCTGTTGTCAACAAATGCAAATCGCGTAGTGTAGGTAGAAGGACATTGTTAGATATCGTCAGTGTTGTGTGTCGTAATGACAATTTTTCAAGTTCAAATTGAATTGGCGGTACCAGCTGTTGCACAATCCAGTCTACCCGTGACACGGTCGATGCAACTCGGCCGAAACGTCGGGATGCGGAGGTATTTATTTTTCTCGTAATTTTAGTGCGCGATTAGTCCCGTAGTATAAAATAATAATCCAGTAAAATAATTTTTCAAATCTATTCCGAAGTTCGGGAGCCTACTCAATGCAAAAAACAATCAATTTTTTCCTCTTTAAAATATTGGTATAGATTTATCAAAAATGGCTAAACCGATATTGGTACCTAAAATTTAAATGGGACCAATTTCGAAGTAATTTTTCCAATAAAAAAAGAATTATCAAAATCAACTGGAAATGTAAAAAAAAATATGCGTAGTTGTACATTAAATAATATTTACGCGTCAAATTAAGTACCTCCTTCGTTTAATAGCGAATTGAATCCGCCATTCCAAAAATTTTTGTGTGCTTTGATGCAAAAACTGCAAAAAGGAAAGGTAATATTATTAGAACAGTCTAATGGGATAGATAGATCCATCCACCATTCTAAATGACTGTGCGTTTCAGGAGTCGTCAACGCCATCTATACTCCGTCCAACGAGACGAACTAATATGGCGCTCTCTCCCTTGCACAATCGTATGAAAATGATAAGGACGCAGCTCCGACTTAAATGGCCAGGATTGGTCAATGGGCATGGCTAATTATTGAAAATGTTAGGCTGCGTTTACATCGCCGATCTAAATCGCTTCCTTATTCTATCATCTAAAAATAATAGGGTTTTTTTTACAAATGTCTACTTTAACATAATCTGTAACAAATATTTATTATAGTTTCATTTCGTCCTGCCGGGCATATATAGTATGCGCGCCACGAATTATTTCGTTTGAAGTGTCAGAACAAAACAAGCGTTATGGCAAAGTATATATCTGTCACATTTTCACGTCGAAATGAATTCTTTTCGTGGCTATTCGTGGTCGCATGCTTGACTGGCTGATAAAAACTGGGAGAGGGCGCGAGGGGAGGCAAACCACAAAGCATACCTAGTCCAGATTTAATTTAGCGTAATCAAAGTCAAAAGTATTTATTCGTAGAAATTGTGGTTACAAAGATCTTAATTTTATTTCTAAAGTACTACACAATTAGCCAATACAGCATACGAAAATTAATGCTATTACTAATACATAATATATTATTATGTATATAAAATTTATGATAAGTAATTATCATTTTAATAAATATTTCTTCATTTTAACTCCGTAATTGTTACAGAAACAACACAGGAAACAAAATTAGGAATGAAAGAACATGTCCACAAAATGTATGGAGGCTGGTATAATAATAATCAAAAATTCTAACCACAACACTCGTTACATTTCGAGAAAGTTCATATTTTTCTGAGTCTATTACGACAGTTAAAAACAAAAAAGACGATTTTTTTAAATTGATTTTGATTTTATAAGGATTAATAAATATATTTGGCTCAATAGGTAGTTTATACCTAGCAACCCTGAATATGTAACCTCCAAATTGTTAAATAAAAGCATTTATACCAATTAGACACACTTTTAAAGTGTTTTTTTTTGTCACATTGTACCTACTAACTGGTCACACTGGTAGTTTATAATTTTTAGTTTTAGCGAATTAAGTGATGAATGTAAAAGAATCAGCTACCAATGCAAGTAAAATAACGATAGAAGCACTTTATCATTGCTAAACTAGAAAAAGTAATAAGTTGTATTGTTATTTTTCATACAATTTATTTTTCACATTAAAAAAAATGGAGGGGTGGAAAAACTAAATTAAATATTTTTGGGAAGCCCATTAAACAAGCTTTCAAATGATGTATATATCATCTTGATTCGATTTTTCTCTGAATAATACACCACTTGTGGACGTCACCTTTCTTAAAGTTAGAAGTCGCTTCTTAGTCTCCGCCAGGGACAAAAATGTACAGAGCCATACGGAAACAGCAGTAGTTACAATTTACGTGTAAACCCGGACTAACCCGTCAGAGATACCAGCCAAACTGGGATGCGCACTGAATATTTCTTTCGGCTTGTCAGAGCGAGACAGCGCTATAGCAAAGTATATAAGGTCACTTGGGGTAAGCGCGGCCTTGGGGCAAGTGCGGCTAGCTTCAATAAACAAAAAAATAACAAAGATATTGATAAAAACTCCATCAATGAACGATGAGGGAAACTAAATTAGTTCTAAGAAAAAAAATTGGGGGCGTCACTTGAATGACAGAGGATTTGACGCCATTTTTATTTTACACTTCGATTCCACTACGGTTTGAAGATGACACGTGTGCGTTATTGTGCTAAAATTTAAGGATTTTCTTTAGGAATAGGCAAATCAGTAATACATAAGCTTTTCTTTGTATCCTAAGCTTTATATTTATACAGTTATTTCATTTGTATCTAGCAAAGTACGCTATAATTATCGGCTAATAAACCCAACCTCAAATTATGTTGTTGGGGAAAGTGCGGCGACCATGTTTGGGGCAAGCGCGGCTCTATGACGCACTTGCCCCAAGTCAGAGATTGTCAACCTTACCGAAATATTTTGTTTAATCTTATTGCTTTTCAGATCATTGTGCGAAATTATGTAAATAAGACCGATGGGCCGAGTTGGACTCAAAAATCTTTATAAAAAGCATTGTCCGCTATCCGAAATGGAACTACATTTTACGCTGCTGTGAAATGATTACACGTCATAATAAGTTACTACTATACATAATAATCTTAAAAATAAAAAGGTTTTTTTATCAATCCTACCTACTTCGACGCATTTTAAGTTGATAGGTGGATCTGGCCGAGGATTGCACAGCTTAAAAGAAATCCGGGAAGACCTATGCCCTAAAGAAGAAGGAAGATAGCTAATTATGTTTGATATTCTGCACCTCCCTCATGTAGAGACGAATCACACTATAACTAATATATTAAAGTCAGTCAAACCTTTTGATCTCTAGAAATGCACAAACCAACAAACAAACACTTTCATCCAAGACATACAAATATACATACATGTACATCCCACAATCTTTACTTTTCTTCTTAGGCAGTCGAATAAAAATGTTGAGCATCACTGTCCTCCGGAAATATGCCGCACTTGCCCCAATTCACAAATTTCATTTGTTTTTGTTTGAACCTTATATCAAGGAGCCTACAGTCGAAAACAGTCCTTTGTTGTAATGTTTCTCTAAGTGATACTCGCATTGGAATGGCAGATTATGGACATTTACTGGGTTTTTTAAACTACTGCCGCACTTACCCCGTTTCAATGGGAAAGTGCGGCCAAACACCAGCTATTAAAAACTCTATGAAAATACCTAAAATAATTATCGCATACCTTAAAATAGTAAATTAATTACGTACATTATTCATTAGGTAATGTATTAAAGAAATAAGTTGTTTAAAAATTGTCACAGTATCAATGCTGTCTGAGTTCAAAGTGAACTTATAAAATATTACGCCGCACTTGCCCCAACTGACCTTATTCTGTCACTTTTTAACTCGTCGAAAATCGATACAGCCGTTCTCGAGTTTTAGCGAGACCATAGATTAATAATAGGTTAATTCGTCTATGGCGAGACTAAAGGTGGGCACACACGGTCAGTTAAATTGATCAGTTTTTCGCGTCACTCCAAATGAGGCTCATTCAGTGAATTAATACGTATGTATTGGTAGTTCTATCTGAACCACTACCTGAAGCTGGGCACACATGATGAAATGATCACATCAGTTCATCAAATCAGTGCAGCGTGGGCAAATGTAGTTAATCATTGTCGATAGGTAGTTATTAAAGAAACAAAATGGCACACCTATCTTATTCTAAAAAATATCAATCCTAGAAAAAGTTGATGAGAATCAAAGTTATAGGAAATCAAAATTCCAACAACTTTAGTTGCGATAATTTCTCATTAAAGAAAGAAATAACAAAAGTTATTGAAGAAACAAAATGGCACAACTATCTTATTCAAAACAATATCAATCCTAGAAAATGTTAAAAGGGATCAAAGTTGTAGGAAAACAAATTTTAAATAACTTTGTTTTCTTATAAATTCTCATGAAAGATTTAAATAACACAAGTTATTGAAGAAACAAAATGGCACACCTATCTTGTTCAAAACAATATCAATTCTAGAAAAATATGATGGGAATCAAAGTTGTAGGAAATCAAATTTCAGACAACTTTGGTTGCGATAATTTCTCATTAAATAAAGATATAACAAAAGTTATTGAAGAAACAAAATGGCACACCTATCTTGTTCAAAACAATATCAATTCTAGAAAAATATGATGGGAATCAAAGTTGTAGGAAATCAAATTTCAGACAACTTTGGTTCCGATAATTTCTCATTAAAGAAAGAAATAACAAAAGTTATTGAAGAAACAAAATGGCACACCTATCTTGTTCAAAACAATATCAATTCTAGAAAAATATGATGGGAATCAAAGTTGTAGGAAATCAAATTTCAGACAACTTAGGTTGCGATAATTTCTCATTAAATAAAGATATAACAAAAGTTATTGAAGAAACAAAATGGCACACCTATCTTGTTCAAAACAATATCAATTCTAGAAAAATATGATGGGAATCAAAGTTGTAGGAAATCAAATTTCGGACAACTTTGGTTCCGATCATTTCTCATTAAAGAAAGAAATAACAAAAGTTATTGAAGAAACAAAATGGCACACCTATCTTGTTCAAAACAATATCAATTCTAGAAAAATATGATGGGAATCAAAGTTGTAGGAAATCAAATTTCAGACAACTTTGGTTCCGATAATTTCTCATTAAAGAAAGAAATAACAAAAGTTATTGAAGAAACAAAATGGCACACCTATCTTATTCAAAATAATATCAAACCTAGAAAATGTTGAAAGGGATCAAAGTTGTAGGAATAATTTTTTTAAATATCTTTGTTTTCTTATAAATTCTCATGAAAGATTTAAATAACACAAGTTATTGAAGAAACAAAATGGCACACCTATCTTATTATAAAAAATATCAATCCTAGAAAAAATTGCTGAGATTCAAAGTTGTAGGCAAGCAAATTTCAAACAACTTTGGTTCCGATAATTACTCATGAAAGAAAGAAATAACAAAAGTAGTTTGTCCTGGACTATTGGGATATTTCGGGAATATCAATGATACACGCGTGCTTGGTTAACAGAGACTGAATTTATTGCAGATTGGTGGTAGGTCGACATCTATGACCTACCCACATTAACAATGCTTGTAAAATAACAAAACACTACAATCCTCCACACTTAATCTAAGTAGTATATAAACACAACATGCTATGTGTAACAATAATATAGAATAGTGGAAGCCAAGTAAAGATACAGATCGAAAATTAGAAAGTTATTTTACACATTACTTAATTTATATTTTACTAACCCTAATCCGACTCCATACCATACCGCACTACCGGTTTTCTTATACGTTTGGAGTGTGTCGGTACTGTCGGTGTAGGCAAATTATGATCTAGATTTGGGCCTGGAACGGTAGCGGGGGAAACGACTACAGGTGACTTGGACTGTCCCGCCCTCACTAAAACTGGTGGCACCTCCGGAGATGCGCTCCCGCGACCCGAATTTGCTACGGACTGCGCCTTAAGCGGCGAGTGCCCGGACGTGACCACGTCACTGGTGCTGGTATTCTCAGATGGGAAAACGCAGGTGCTTCTACGTTTTAGTTGGTCGATATGTCTATGCGCTGCCGAACCATCGCCTGTTTTTACTGTGTAATTGGACTTACTGAAACGATCAACAATTTGTCCCTCAGACCATTTAGCCCCCTTTCCAAAATTTTTGTACCACACAGTGTCACCTGGGGAGAGGCGTCGCGACCCTTGTGACCCTTGTGACGCTACAAGCTCTCTGTTTCGCGCCCTCGTCCCGTACCCGGGTTTAACGACGTCTAACCGCGTCCTAAGTCGCCTACCTTGTAACATCTGCGCTGGGCTTTCGCCAGTAACACAATGAGGGGTGTTATGGTATACTAGTAAGAACCTCTGTATGGCTAACTCGGGGTCCACCCCATCATGGCGTGCCTTTTTGATAACATTTTTGATGAGTTTCACCGCATTTTCTGCTGCCCCGTTAGACGAAGGATGAAAAGGAGCAGAGAAAGCGTGATATACGCCATTATTTTTTAAAAAATCAGCAAACTGCCTACTTGAATACGGCGGGCCGTTGTCAGTCACGACCTGCCGTGGGATGCCCCACCGCGACCAAGATTCCCGCAATTTAGAAATTGTCGCTTCCGCCGTAGTACGTCCCATTTTGAAAGCTTCGACCCATTTGGACCTAGCATCTATGGAGACTAAGTAAGTCTGGCCATCGATCGGACCGAGGAAATCGAGGTGAACTCTTTCATAGGGCGAGCTCGGCCAGCGCCACGGGGCGGGCGCAGCGGCAGGCGGCGCAGGCGCCACCGCGGCACACGTGGTGCATGCGCGACACTGCGCTTCTATATCTTCATCTAAACCGGGATACCACACATATGAACGAGCATATGATTTAGTTTTAACAATTCCCATGTGAGCTGTGTGCAATTCTCGCAGAATCGATTGTTTACACGATGCTGGAATTATCACCCTATGTCCCCACATGATACAACCTAGCTCTATGTAAAGCTCTGATTTTCTCATGAAATACGGCTCAAGCTGCTTTATCTCTACGTTTTTTGGCCATCCGCTCTCAATATACCTATAAACTCTACTTAGTATAGGATCTCGCAACGTTTCTTTTTTTATTTTATTACTATCTAATAACATGGCATCAGCCGCAAAATGTAGATACGTCTGCTCAGGCGGCTCGTAGGTATTCTTCTCCGCAATGGGCAAGCGTGACAAAACATCGGCCCCATTATTGCTCGTGCTAATGTACTCTATATCAAAATTATACGCGGAAAGAATTAGAGCCCATCTTTGCATTCTACTCGCGGCCATGGTCGGAATACCTTTCTGCGGACCAAAGATACTAACCAGTGGTTTATGATCCGTTTTCAGTTTAAATTTCTTGCCATACAAATACTGGTGAAACTTTTTTACGCAATATACGATAGCGAGAGCTTCTCTATGAATTTGTGCATATGCTTGCTCGGCTTTCGTCAGTTTTCGTGATACATACGCGACCGCGCGCTCGTCTCCTCTCGCGTCGCGCTGCGAGATGACCCCACCGACCCCGACCGAGCTGGCGTCGCACGTGAGGATCAGCTCGCGCTGCGGGTCGTAGTGCGCTAACACGTCGCTACGCATCAGCATCCGTTTGACGCGCTCAAAGGCGCGCGCGTGCCTAGACGTCCACTCCCATCGCACGTTACTTCGTAATAACTCATGCAGCGGATGGAGTATCTCGCTCAAATTCCTAACGAATCTCGCGTAAAAATTTACCATTCCTAGGAATGATTTTAGCTCAGTTACGTTACCCGGACACGGCATACTTTCTATCGCGTGTAATTTTTCCGGATCCGGCCGGATACCATTCTTGTCAACTATGAAACCCAAGTACTTAACTTCCTTTTTTAAGAATGAGCACTTTGACTGTTTTATTTTTAAACCCGCGGCCTCTAACCTTTGGAATAACGCTTTGAGCGCCTGCAAATGGCTAGCCCTATCCTTTGCTGTCAAAATTATATCATCAGCGAAACACTGGACGCCCGGCACGCCCTCTACAACGCGGCTGATGATACGCTGAAATATCCCACTACTAGAAGCGAGCCCATACACCAGACGATTATATTTAAACAATCCGCGATGGGTATTAATGACTGTAAACCTTTTCGAGTCCTCAGAAATGACGATTTGATTATAGGCCTGAGATAAGTCAATTTTTGTAAATTCCTCTCCCCCGGCGAGGTTAGCAAGCAATTCGTCTACTTTCGGCAGCGGAAATCTATCGACCAACAATACCGGATTCAATGTTACCTTAAAATCGGCACATATTCGTAGCGCACCATCACCTTTAGGTACCAGCACCAGCGGCGTGGCCCAATCCGAGCAGTCGACGGGCTCGATGACGCCGTCGCGCAGCATGGCGTCGAGCTCGGCGTCAACGCGCTCACGCATAGCGAAGGGCACGGCGCGCGCGCGGTGGAACACCGGCGTTGCGCCCTCGCGCACGCGCAGCTTCGCCGGCTCCCCCGTGTACCGGCCCAGGCCGCCGCTCAACACTTCACCATGTCTGTCGAGGATAGCACGGACTTCGTTATTAACTGGCTCGATCTTAAAATTATTATCTATTTTAATAGAAGGGTATTGCAATACCGGAAGTTTTATTTGTAGTTCGGCTAGCCATTGTCTGCCGATTAGTGACGTCACTCCGTTCTCGATCACAAACAAATCTAATTTTTTTATACTCTTTCCGTATTGTACATTAACCCTTAAGCTACCTAGAGGTTTTACTTTAGATTTACCATCATAAAAGCGGAAAACGTACCTCGAATTTTCTAGTTTTACATTGCTGAACAGTTGTTTATACGTAGTTTCACTTATACATGAACACGGAGTTCCCGTGTCGACTTCCATCTTAACACTGGTACCGTTAATGTTTACATTGAGACTCACCGGTGTGTAATCACCTAGCACCATTTGGAATAGAGGTTCGATTTCTTCTTCCGAACCCGAACTTCCCTGGTCATCCTGGTCATCGGCCGGCGCCGCCGGCTGAACATAGTGCGCTTCATGAGATTGCCTGCTGCCCCGCTTTGCGCCTATCGTGCCCTTATGCGGGCACATCTTCTTCAAATGTCCTCTGTTTTTGCAACTGTTGCATACGAAATTAGCGTATCTACAGCCATCCGTCCTGTGCTGGCCGCCACACGCCTCACAAGTTGTCGCGCCGAACTTGCTCCCCGGCGCCGCGCCGGCTCCGCCACCAACAGGGCGGCGGGCGCGGCCGCGTGACGTCACCCGCAGCGCATGCACCGCGCTCGTGAGGGCCCCGCTGCCCGACGACGCCGATGTGTCCACGGCCGCCGCATCCCTCTCCGCAGCCTCCAGGCCCGTCGCCAAGGTCATCGCCCTTGTGTACGTCAGACCAGGCTCGGAAAATAATCTCTGCCTTATCAGATCACTGCTCACCCCGCACACGAACTGATCGCGCAAGTTCTCATTGAGCGCGCTCCCAAATTCGCAATCTTTTGCCATTTTCTTCAGTGTGGCCGCATACTGCATAATATTTTCGTCACTCGCTTGTCGTCTTTGACGAAATTTATAACGTTCCGCCATCACAGACGGCTTGGGTTGTAAATGTTCTCGCACCAACTCGATGATTTCTGCATAGGTTAAATCTGTAGGCTTCTTAGGACTCGATAAGTTTACCATCAATTCATATACTTCATCGCCCACCAGCGAGATAAGCGTCGGAAGCTTGAGCTCATCCGCGATCGAATTTGCACGAAGATACATTTCGACGCGCTCACAATACAAAGTCCAGTTTCCCGAGCTAACATTAAATTCCTTTATTCTGCCGAGCGACATTGTTTTTTTTATCACTACACTGATGTACGGATTGATAACGCGTTTCACACTTATTTTTATCTCGTCGCCAATAGTTTGTCCTGGACTATTGGGATATTTCGGGAATATCAATGATACACGCGTGCTTGGTTAACAGAGACTGAATTTATTGCAGATTGGTGGTAGGTCGACATCTATGACCTACCCACATTAACAATGCTTGTAAAATAACAAAACACTACAAAAAGTTATTGAAGAAACAAAATGGCACACCTATCTTATACAAAAAAGTATCAAACCTAGAAAAAGATGATAAGGTTCAAAGTTGTAGGAAATCAAATTTCAAACAAGTTTGTGTCTTATTAATTCTCATGCAAGATTGAAATAGCACAAGTTATTAAAGAAACAAAATAGCACACCTAGGGTGAAACAGCCAGTTCACGACCACTTAGTGGACTAGTAATCTTTGAAGTGACATTATTCACTATAATGATAATGTTCTGATTCATATAATACTCAGAAGTTTAGAAAAAACCTTAAATAATTGAAAAAACATAAGTTTTTTTGTATTTTATGTTAGTAAGTATGAAATAAATAATGATTTATCAAAATGTGCTATTTTTTAGTTTCCGACCACATGTGGTCAGTTTGCGTCCGACATTTTCGTTAGTTGACGTCCACTCAAAAGCCATTGAAAAAAGAGCCTTAGTGCATGTTCTTAGGGTCGTAAATAATAACAGCATCAAATAATCATGTTTAAATGACATTTAATTTTAGTTATCTAATCTTATTCATTCAATTATTTTAATAATATTTATTTTTCATCTATTCACACTTATTTAGTAATTTTAATAATAGTATTATTTACTTATTTAGTCATTTTTGTATGGCATAAGATACGTGGTCGTTAGCTGACCGATTGTCGACCACCGAAATAATGCTTTACATTTTAATGGTAATCAACACATTTTGCTGGTCGCATTCTGAAGTGTACATAAACCACGTACTAAAGATCAAACAGACAAAGACTAAAATGCCGTACCATGAAGTATCAGTTAGAAAATTTATGAACAAGATCGATGGGAAATAGTCATTTGCCGACCATGTGGTCGTGAAATGATGCATACACAATTTTAGTAGGTTAGTTTGCCGAACACCTATTATTTTAATTAAAAGCGCATATTTTACATTAAAATGACCCTTTAGGGGTAAAAACGTGTTTTTCTAAACATTCCAAGCTACATTTGGATGCGTGAATCTCGACAAAAACTTGTTTTACTTGCGGTTGAAAAAGTGTCCTCTCACTATTTTTTTCGTAAATTTGTGCATCCAATTCCGACACGTCCACTATGGGTCTGGTTCACAGGCTCATTGAAGTGCATCACGTATCAGAAGACAAATCACAGTGTCGCGGAGGGGACGCGATAGACTAAAGTATCGTTCAAAAACCAAAACAAACGTTGGCGCGCTTTTATTTAACTATTTATAGTGGTTTTATGAAAAAGTGGTCGTGAACCGGTGGTGGTCGGCAAACTGGCCATTTCATATAATATTAAAAAATGATTCTACAAAAAGTTCACTGGTGTACGTAACTAGTAGGTATTTCTTGGACTATACTATATACTAGTCTCAAGTAGATGTATCACTGTTCACTGTGGACACCTTTCAATCGTTTCACACAAAAAATATACAAAATAGTATGTCCTGAATACGTCCCACTCTGTCGCGCATGCGCGTGGCTTGTCGGGAGGTCCGATATGGGGTATTTACGCGGGTAGAGCAGATAAAGGTCTTTTCACACATACTATTATCAGTGAAGCCATAGCCAAACTGTTTTTATGCGAAACATTATTTCATACATTCTTTATAAACGGATACAAAACTTGTAAATGTGTCGGTGACTATATTACTCAGTGATCTCAGTGTTAGTGCCGACACCGGCAATCATTGACAACTAAGTATATTTTTGTCGGATCGCGGATGCCACACCATGTAAACATACCTAATGGAGGACGAGTAGTTTCTTTATTTTAAATCTGAATTATATTTTTTTTGTAATTGATGCATGGGTTCGAACACAAAACCAATTTGTGAAACAAAACAGGAACACTAAGAAAATCACTATGATTCATGTCACTCATTTTCAATTTTTTTCCTTGATTCCTCTTCTTTTTTAACAGTCTTGAGTTATCAATGATATTATTGCTAGCTCCGTTCCGTAGTATTGAACAGAAACACTTCAACAATCTATAGCTTTACTGATATGTGTGAACCGACCTTAATAAAACCGAAACGAACTGATCCAGCCGACGCGAAGACGCGTCAGGTGGATCAGTTCGTCCGCAGTGATGCCAGATATTACAGATTTATTTGTATATAGGTAAGTACTTGGCTTCTGTTACAAGTATAGTTGGAAATAGTTTACGATAAAAATAACTTAATTATATCTTCAACTCTCGCTAAGCCCTTAAATTAACACGGAACTATAATTACTACTTAAGTACTTATTACTACTTCCTACTGTTGATTCATATTTAAGTTCAAAGTACTTTTTTTTTTCTTAGAATATACCTAAAGAGTAAATGTGAAATATAATTAAATACCTACTACTTCTAGTTACAAACAAAAACGATTTAAGAAATTTAACTTGTTGGTTTTCTTTCATATCTAAAACTTTGTTTTTCATCGATGAAGTACTTGTACTGCAATAATTTGTGTTTTACGTAAAGATTTTTGGATAGGAATGGTGTAGGAGACGGCGACACTGCGTGTGGAGATCGTTGAAAACCTGTTTTTGTCTCTGCGATATTCTTTACTAGTAAGTAAATTAAATAAATAAATAAATATAATAAAATAGTAGAAATAGGTACCTAGCCTAAATGGCGAAAAGTTGGCCACACTCCACGTCGCCGCCACAGATTCTGCCCAAGGGCACTGAGTTTTGAACACAGATTAGGTAATAATTACCAGTAGGGATGCAACATTGCTCATAAAAAACATCGATATCAGAACATCACGGAAGAGCGTTCATTTGAAAACTACAATATTTTATTTATGAACGATTCATCAATGTTTTCTCGATGTGTCTATACAAATAAATAAAATTGGAGTGTCTGTTTGTAATATTGAAATAACCGTATTTTACTACATGCATGTGAATAATTTATATATGGCACATACATAAAAATAACATTTTTTACAATTTTTGTCTGTCTGTCTGTTTGTTCCGGCTAATCTCCGAAATGGCTGGACCTATTTTGACGGGACTTTTATTTGCAGGTAGCTGATTTGTAATAAGGAGTAACTTACGCTACGTTAATTGAGGCGGAACGAAGTTCGCCGGGTCAGCTACTCTTTCATAAACATCGATGTTGATCAGTATGGCTCAACGCTTTACTGGTTTAATTTTCGTGAGCATGCTCTATCATCCTTTTGAAGTACTATACCATACATGGTCGATTGATTTCGATGTATTTGATGTTTTAAAAGATCGATGTACCTACTATCATTTACGTCCTTAGTTACGACTAAAGTTACACATCGATAGTTGACTATTGCTAAACTACCTATCGTTATAGTATCGATAGTTAACCTCATAATGTCAAAAGCATTTATACCACTGGTAGTATCGATACTATCGACAGTATCGTAACTATTGCAATTAATGACTTCGATACTACCGATAGTATTGAATCCATTAGCTTTAATTTTATCGATAGCTTGTTTAATTCAATTCAGTGATATTATTAATACTATCGATAAAAGTGACTATCGATGCTATCGAAACTAACTGTAGCATTATGATGTTATAGTATTGATAATATTGATACTATCAATAATTATTGCTTTTCATTAGTTGATTTGTGCTGTCAAAACTGTTTATATTATCGATACTGTCGATATTATCGTTATTGTTACTATAGTTTTCAAGATCAACTTTAGATAACTAAACTATCGATATCTATACCACCCCTACTAGACTGCCTAGTTGGTACGTTCCCTGGTATTCCCCGACAAGCGGCGTGGTGGGCGCAAGGAAGTGAGACGTATTGAGGATGGACCTTTTTCGTTTGCGAGCGAGGATGGGAATGTGTTCACAGATATGTACCTACCTTAATATACTTATTGTATTACAATATTTTGGTAACTAAATGATATATTGGTCAATGTAGGTACTTATTAGAAAATAATATTTTACGAGTACCTGTAAACTACTGAAAAGCCGTGGTGGTCAAGAGGTAGTGACACCCGCCTTACAATCGCGAGGTCGTGGGTTCGAATCCCCGGTCCAATGAGTTCTTTGGAATTTATGTAAGGAATTTCACATCACTGGCTTTTCGGTGAAGGAAAACATCGTGAGGCAACCTGCAGACGTGGTCATATTTACGCAAGTCAAAAATGAACCTTATGCAGAAGTTTTGAAGTCGCTCAAGTTTATTTAGCAATTCCTGAGTAAGATCCAGATAGCAGACGTCAGCGTAGTCAAGGATTGGAAGTAGAAGGGACTGTGCAAGCGCAATTTTGGTGGTAATAGGAAGTAAGTTACGGAGCCTACGTAAAGACCCACCGGATGCAAACATCCTACGACTCGTTTCCGCAATCTGTGGACCCCAAGAGAGAGATTTGTCAAGAGTAATTCCAAGGTTCTTGACAGTATCACTAAAAGGGACTGTTACACCGTCAAAAACTACTCGAGGAAGAGAATCCCAATCAACTTGGGCGATACTACGGGAGCTATCTATCACAATGACCTGTGTTTTTGCCGGGTTTACCTTTCGACCAAAAGTTTTACTCCACTCAGTTATACGACACAAGTCATCGTTCACAGCTTCCACAGCCTCTGAAAGCCACCCAAGCGGAGCCTGGCAATATAACTGCAGATCGTCTGCATACAGGTGTGGTAGGATGACGAAAGATTATGAGAAATAGAGTTAATAAAGATAGCAAAGAGAAGAGGAGATAAGACACCACCCTGCGGTACTCCGGCTGATGTATCACACCAGGAAGAGTATGATTCCTCCAAGCGGACCCTCTGCCGTCGACCAAACAGGTAACTCCGAAGCCAGTCAACTGCCGTTGGAGATATGTTAGAAGAGCCAAGTATAGCGAAAAGGATGTCAAGGTCAACAGAGTTGAAACAACAAATAAATGTCAAGAATATTAATACATAAAACTTTATATTCCTAGTTATACAACTGTTATTTATTTTTTTGTTCCCGGATACCGAGACTTATCGAGCACCGTTTCCCGGGAATTCCCGATAAGTCGAGAATTCGATCAACCTCCATAAAAATGTATGAAAAAGTTTTAAAAATAAAATACATAGTAAGTATACATTTTCATAATCAACAGTATGTTCATTTTTAATCAGTCTTCCTCAATTAACTAAAAAATGCATTCTTAATTGCCTTTTTAATCACAGTTTTAAAATAAAAATAAAATAAAAGTCAAATCTATAAAATTAACATAATATCAATCACTCACAGAGGTTAATTTCTTTTTTATAATTAGATTAATCTACACTAATAATATTATAAAGAGGAAAGATTTGTATTTTTGTATGTAACGAATAAACTCAAAAAGTACTGGAACGATTTTAATATTTTTTTTTTCATTAGAAAGCTACATTATCACTAAATAACATAGGTTATTTTAATTGCAAGAAAAAAATAAGGATCCTTATTAAAACTATAATAATGTTACCCAAGGTGTAAAAAATGCCTAAAATATTCTTTACATCGCGTGCGCTGCGAAAACTGTTGATGATGGAATAAAATAATATACTACGACTTTATAGAACACACCATAATTTACAAAAAATTGTCGCGACAGCATATATCTAACTATTATAGTTAAGCCGTAATAACTGTTCTTTTATTCTTAAAAATTAATTGAAATACCGTCGCAGGAAAAGGATCTTAATTTGTATCTTGATATTAATCCTTATCAAAATAAATTATTTCATATTCAAGACTGTTTCAATAGCTTTATGCAACTTTTTAAATTATTTAATTCAGACATTTTATTACAAAGATATCACGAGTTCAAAAATGTAAGTATTATAAAAGTTCCGTTTCGCCGCTCACCCCGCTTGGCAATTCATGTACTTACTTTGTACAATGTACATAATACATAATTCACTTCGAGCAAATATCTATAGAGTTACGATCGTGAAAAAAAGTGTCCGAGCCAAAATCCTGCCCAAGCTACGTAGCGGGCAGGCTTTTTAGTTAGTCGTAAGGCGATTCCAAGCCGACTACAACGCCGCGCGATGCCAAAGTGCTCGGTTACAGGCACTTATTAGGTTCGACATAACGTCGAGATTCGAGGAAACTGGTCATTGAAAATTATCTACATCTACACTAATATTATAAAGAGGAAAGATTTGTATTTTTGTACGTAACGAATAAACTCAGAAAGTACTGGACCGATTTTAATAATTCTTTTTTCATTAGAAAGCTACATTATCACTGAGTAACATAGGTTATTTTAATTGCAAGAAAAAAATAATCATCCTTTTAATTGCAAGAAAAAAATAAGGAACCCTATTAAAACTATAATAAGGTGTAAAAAAAATGCCTAAAATATTCTTTACATCGCGTGCGCTGCGAAAACTATTGATGATGGAATAAAATAATGTACTACGACTTTATAGAACACACCATAATTTACAAAAAATGTCGCGACAGCATACTATTATAGTTAAGCCGTAATAACTGTTCTTAACGACTTTTTCAAAAAGTGACATCCGTCATCTTGAATTTCAAAATGGATCCCATTTTTTAAATCTACACCCCCGAAAACCTCAAAAAAAAAGTGATGGCCGCCATTTTTAAGTTCAAAATGAATGCCATACTATTACCTATTTACATTTATTTATTTATTTTTTTATAAAACTACACTCAAGACTGCAAGAACGCGCTGGACGCAAGTTTCTATTAACCGGTCTTATTACAGATCTATATGGGAGGCCTATGTCCAGCCGTGGACGTCATATGGCTGCTGGAAGGATGGATGGATCAGATTGTATCCATAAGCAAGTCTAACCGCAAGTCTGTCCATCTTACAGCCTATACCCAGATCAATTTTATTTCTATCAGCATAAGGTTATAAAACATCCGCATTTTATTCGTATGAGCGGTATAAATAATTATTTTACAAAAAGAAATTAAAAGTCAACTAAAGAGCTTCTAAATGATATTATCATGCAACAAAAAGAAGCAAAAAGAAGACGTGCAGTTGGCTGTACTTGATACCGGTACCGTGGGTAACGTCGTGTCCGCTACCCCTACCCGCTTGGCCAGTACATCACTTACGGAAATTGGCGAAAATTGTCAACTGTAGCAGCAATTTTATTATTTTTATTTCTTTATTGGAACGATTTATTGTTTATTATCCGTCTTACCATAAAAGTTTTACGCACGTTTTAGACAATGATTAACAGTACAAATTGCACGGTTAGTCAGTGTTTAAGTCTTTTGTGGTAAGGCGGTATATGTTTACAACCGACTTCCAAAAAGGAGGAAGTTCTATGTTCGTCTGTATATATATTTTTTGTGTATGTTCATCGATAATTTCGCCAATAAGGAAGTTTCCTTTATCATAAAAACTAAAAATAATTATATACATTTAAGGACGTTAGAATTATATTAGACACAGTGAAAAAATTACTCGAATATCTTAAAAATGACGGAGTTATGGATGTCTAAACATGACCGCACGAAATCAAAAAACCTCGCGACGGATTTACGCGTGTGACGTCATTCGGCTTCAGAGCCGCGCCGTCGGTTAGGCGGGACTCGGGAGTAAAAAGGAAATAAAGTGCTTCATTCTATGCTGGGTATTTTTCTAAGCCACGAATACGTTCTAGAATATCATTGTACATATCTTTATGTTATGATCAACATTTACTATGGGACTAACCTCCCAATATAACGAATAAAAAGTCAGCATTCCCATGATTTTGTCGTGAGTAAATGAACTTTATTTCATAATGCCGACGCCGCGTGCGTGACGTAGTATCATTGATTTATTTTGATTAAATCAATGCGTAGTATTTAGCACGGAAGGAGCGCGCGGGAGGCATGAGGTCGGCGGGCGGGTGTGCCTCGGCGTCTCGTCACTCTGTCTCCCGCGCCTAGCTATATTTCGGCTTTTGGATAACTTCCCATCCGCCGACTTATGTGGTGTTTAGTATACCTACTCAGTCTCTGAAGTTATCCTACCATTTATCCTACCATCAACAAACCAATCAAAATCCCGTTTTCGGGTTTCCCGGTGCTCGAGAGAATCCTTAATTTCTACACAGTATTTGTGGAGCCTAGGGGTATCTATATTCTAAGTTTCAAAAATTTTGGAAGTACTTTATTTTCGTTGTCGTAATTTGAAAACGATTTCGAGGTCCCTCATAAAATGATCCAGGAACAATTTTTTGGGCTCAGTCGCTTCGACTGCAGATAAAAATGACTTCTGTGGCATCAGCTTATAATTTGGGCCCCCGGTTACCGAGTTATATGTCCTGGAATAATTTCCCAAATCTAGGTCTATTTAGACCATCCAGGGGCTGCCTCGGTATTGAGCCTAGGCGTCTATAAATTGATTGGGAGGAAAGCCCATGAAGTTGGCTATCTGGGCTGGATACACTATCGGCAGATTGTTCTCTTTGGGCCCTAGGTTTACGTCGTCAAAGTTGAAAATCTAGTGTTTTCAGTATTAAATCTAGATTTTACTATAACTACGCCTATACTTAACGCTCTTAAAATTACTAAAAAAATTGTTCTTGTCTCATGACCTTATGATCTATCCGAATAATTTAAAGCTTTGTAGAAGTCGTGGCACAGATTATGTAACAGTATGTACCGCGGCAATATTTTTTATTACGTTGTAATTTTAAACCTACGATATCTTCGAAACTATCCGTTGAAATTATTTGGTGTAAGTGACTATTTTGATCTGTATGAAATGACCAAGCTAATAAAAGAGTTTATTTGGATAAGGATTGATACATTATTTGTCAAAATAGTTTTGAAAAATACCTACTATTTCGCTCTCTAATTATAGTTATAAAAACTGTCATAGTTCAAAAACCTTAGGACATAGACATATGCTGTCTCAGACTTTTATTTAGACCAGGTAAAGCCGGTTATTTTTGTAGCACATCATTTTTAAGTATTATGTACTATGTAGTCAGCGCATGCGCTTAAAAGGTCTAATAATTGCATTTTTTGCCGACCTTTTCTACAATTTTCAAAATATTAGGTTGAAATAGTACTACAACTGAGTATAATACATAGCAATTATCATTGAGTATTAAATATGAATTCCAGTAATGAATAAATTTTCGAAATCAGTTTAGTAGATTGGCTACAACTGCAGTTCAAAAATTTCATACCTAAATACAACGTCCTACTTGTATGGCAACCATGTTTTTTTGTATGAGAGTCATGATATTTTTTCAGGTTTTCAGAAAGTGCCAAGGTAGTACTCAATATCTTGTGAAAAAAGTACATCTCTAAACCCCACCGTTTTCGAGATCCGTCGGGGGTCTAATACGAGGAGTTGACCTTCCGAGGTTTCATTATATTTTCCTTAAATCACTTTTCTATTTATATACAAATCTGAGATCAGTTTTTCGTTTTAACCTAATGATCTATCCGAATAATTTAAAGCTTTGTAGAAGTCGCGCCACAGATTCTGTAACAGTATGTACCGCGGCATTAGTTTTTATTGCGTTGTAATTTTAAACTTACGATATCTTCGAAACTATCCGTTGAAATTATTTGGTGTGAGCAATGATGTTTAATGTCTAGATAAGCAGACTCAAACAACTGCGTTGCTAGGCATGGCGACACATTAACCGCCCGAATATCGTTGGTAGGTAATCAAAGAATCATATCTCTATCCCTGTTACACTAGTTGCTAAAGTACGGTAAGACGTTAAAAAAGACAGAAATAGCAACATTTTTAAAATTAGTCGGACAATGCCTACTTAGGGTGCCAGTTCATTAGATTGAAATTTCCCCAAAATGTTACGATATCTTCTCAATGTCAGTGATACAAACCGATATTTTTAATAATCAACGTTTTAGTAATAACATTATGAATTTGAGTCATTAATCAAAATCAAATATAATATGATGTAATTATGAATAAAGTTATAATAAAAAGAATATTTTATTCATATATTCGACCAATATTTATTCGTTCTTGATAATTAAAATAATAATTATCGCCATAATAATACTTAATTATCAAAAACGTGTCAAATTGTACGACTGGATATTCTTTAAGAAAATTCGAAAGCATTGCATGAAGAATCTACAATAAGTATATTGTTTTGAAAATTGCAGTGATGTTTTTTTTTATTCTGGAACCGTTGGAGTAAACAATTATAATAAACAATAAACAATTATAAATATAGCAGACTAACAGCTAGCATAGCCACACCGCCACCCGCGCCCGAGTTCGCAAGTTCTTACCACTAGTTACCACGCGCCCCGCACGGTCCGCGTGCAGTCTGTGTCACTCATACATACCTATACCACGCAGCGCGCGTTTTTACAGTATCTCTGTATCACGTAAAACTTCTTTGAAAATTGTAGCCTAATATGTTATACTATACCTGTACTTCAATCTCCGGACATAGATACCTGTTGCCGTCGAGCTATTTGATTAAACTAATAATTACAAAACGTAACCTATTTAAGCCTGATTCTGCTGCTTGATTCATAACTATTATAAAAATAGTAATGATTATTAGTATTATTTAAAATCGCTGTAGACGTTAATGCCGCCCATTAATCTAGGTACAGGATTTGTTATTATCTTTGTACTCTTGTATTTTTAGTATTTATTGAAGTTATATTGTTATCTATTGTAATTTTACTATTTCACTATTTACTATTATTATCCAGTCAGTTTCTTTTCGTAATATTCTAATGGCTTTTATCCATTATTTATCGTTATCTTTACGTATTTCGTCTGCGGATATCCTATAGTACCAAAAAAGTAATTATCGATTAGTCGAAATCTCCCATAATTATGGGGAAACAAAATCATGTTTCACCTGGCATCACCAACTGTAAAATTATTTACTTTTAAAATCATGATATTTTATGTGATAGTTTCAATTAATACGAATAGTGTAAACCGTAGTTACTTGTGGAAATAAATTCCAGAAGCTTTATGAAGAAATTGGGAACGGGATTAAAAGGTTTTGACTACACATTTCCCCATTTTTAATTTTTAAAATAATATTTTGACGTCTGATATATTCAACCATTTTGTTTAATCGCGACTAAGGCCGGTCGGCGCGCTTCGCCGGCGTACGCCGGCAGTTGGCTGACGTCGTCATAGACAACAATTTTCAGTTCTCGTGTATTATACTTCAATGGGTGTGAGTGACAATTTTGATCTGTATGAAATAACCAAGCTAACTAAAGTGTTTATTTGGATAAGGATTGATACATTATTTGTCAAAATAGTTTTGAAAAATACCTACTATTTCGTTCTCGATTTATAGTTATAAAAACTGTCATAGTTCAAAAACCTTAGGACATAGACATATGCTGTTGCGGACTTTTATGTAGACCAGGTAAAGTCGATTATTTTTGTAGTACATCATTTTTAAGTATTATGCACTATGTAGTCAGCGCATGCGCTTCAAAGGTCGAAAATTTTCATTTTTTGACGACTTTCTTTACAATTTTCAAAATATTAGGTTGAAATAGTACTATCACTGAGTATAATACATGACAAATATCATTAAGTATTAAATACCGATTCCAGTAATAAAAAAAAATTCGACATCGGTTCAGTAAATTGGCTACAACTGCTGTTCAAAAATTTCATACCTAAGTACTTCGACTAATTTGTATGGCGACCATGTTTTTTTGTATGGGAGTCATGATTTTTTTAACGTTTTCAAAAAGTGCCAAGGTAGTACTTAATATCTTGTGAACAAAGTACATCTCTAAATCCCACTGTTTTTGAGATCTGTTGGGGGTCCAATATAAGGAGTTGACCTTCCGAAATTTTACCATTTTTTTCTTAAACCACTATTCTATTTATATACAAATCTGCAATCAATTTTCCGTTATTGCTAATAGTTTCCTCAAAACAACTCTCTAAAGATGAAAAAGATTCAATGTATGGCGGCCATCTTTAAAAAAAACTTTTTCAAATTTTTTTTTCGGTAATGAAATAACGGACCCCAATAACCCTCGGATGCAAAAAATCAGCCCCCTCGGACTATTTTGAAAAATGGCGGCCATCTTGGATCCGCCATCTTGGATTTTTGTCATCATTGGTAGTTGCTATTGATTGGCTACAATATTTGTTCAAACAGTCTATACCTAAGTATAACCGTTTCAAAGTTATGAGCATGTCAAGTTTGTATGGCGGCCATGTTTTTTTTAGCTTTATATGATAGTGTAATGTAATGTAATGTAAAGTGTAATGTAATGTGTAATGTAATGTAATATATCGCCTTACCGCAAAAGATTTAAACACGATTTAAACACTGTTTACTTTTGTGGTAAGACGGTTATTTATAAGTTGTCACTTCCTCCCAGAAATTGAGCTAGCCAAACAATTCAAATGAAATATACACTTTTCTTGCCTTTTTTTCGGGAAATCGATAATTGATAATGAATAGAATAGTAATTACCTATATCAGCTAAGTAAGTGGATAACATTTTACTAGGTTTTGCTTACACACGTTAAGGCCCCTGTAGCCCGGGAGCCCCGTATTATTGACACGGCTGATACTGCGGTAGCTACGCCCTTCCACATAGTATGTGAAACGAATTGCCGATGAGACCTTAAAGTTCTCGAATGTAGACAATCTATTGGCAAGTGTAGCGAAGGTCTTCACGTAAATCTAAGATCTGGTCGTGACGTCCGGAACACGTTGGATGCCAGCGCTTCGATTCCTTCCATCACAGCTCTTTGGGTTAGCAAGTTAAAGAGGCCTTAGGTAGGGCACACAATTCGTAGAAGTAGAACTGATGTCCATTGTTTTTCCAAGTTCTCGAGTGAAGACAAGATCAAAAAACTAACTTACTCACTTTTATTTAGAAATGCCAATACCTACTAGGTATCTCTTTTTCATAAACTTCGAACAGTTTAAGACTACGGAAACTCTCGCGATTTGGGTAGGTTTTAACTCATCATAATGGTTCATCCGGTATGTCTAGCATGTGTGTAACGCATACCTATATTACGTGGTAAGTATATGTATAGCCAATCATACCCGGGCAAAGCCGGGGCGGGCAGCTAGTAAATAATAATTTATTTGTTCCAAAAATACGCTTAGGCTCCGCACTCTGCACTAGGTCTCCAAGGAGCCTGTCTTGCAGAGTACTAAAAATTCTTTTAAGAGAACATTTCGGCATTACTGACTATAATATGAAAAAATATGGAAGTTGTTTTTTTATGCTTAGAAGTAATAGTAAATGTAAGCTCTTTACAAAATTATGCTCCATAAATATTTACTAATACTAGTAATAAATGCAGTTCCACAGAGTCAACAATATTTGAATTACCTATTTTATAATTTAAAAATTGTTCTTCTGAAAGTACTATCGGTTTTTATAGAGTACGTGAACAAGTGTTAAAATATAGATATGTAGGTACTAGGTATTAGGCACACAACAAATGTTCATATACCTACTAGATATAATATGATATTCAACCAAATAAATATGTTACAAAACTTCGTCATATATGTAAAAGTTTTATATCCGATTGTTATGCAGTTATTTAACTTAAACACTACGAGCCTATTCTACATATAAAACTACGCTTACAAGAAAAATATCACCACGTTAATATAATAAGTCACCACGTTTTCACTTCTGATTCATGTTCGCAGAAAAGATTGTGTTTAACATAGTTAACATTAATTAGTTTATTAGGCTAATTATGTTCTGATGCATGAATTCCAATAGTTGAAGCCACAGACATTTCCTTTTCACTTGGCGCGATTTTGTGAATTTAAAAGTTTTAGTTCCTTTGGAGGTAGCTAAATTAGCTCATGAATACAAAGCTTTCAGCTCAGGAATATAGCGGAAAGTTATTTTTAGTGAAATCTTTATATAATTATTATTTTACATTCTGAAAATAATAATCTAGTAAGTATATGACATTTTGTAAAAAGTTTCAGAAAAAGATCTGTCGTAAATTTTCACAATCATACTTATTGAAAAAAAACATGTACCTAGTGTATAATAGTAAATTATGTTAAAAGGGGACAAAGTACTGTCTTCTGTGACGGGTGACATATTGGATCCTACGCGTAGCGAGGGAGCGCAGCGAGTGAGCTCAAACTTTACGGGAGTTTCATGCATTACATTATTGCCCTGCTATAGCCATCGAGATTGTACTATGATAGTAATGTCTTACGTTGAGATTGTATGGCATTTAATTAGTAGATAATTTTCAAGCAGATGGCATGAGAAATACATTTTCACCAACTGTCTCGTATTGTAGAACAATAGGACAGGCAAAATGATTAGCCTACAGGCGGCAAATGTGTAAGTCCGACATTGGTCACATCACATCCAAATATCGCAGAGTAGCTGTTAACATTTCATTAGGGCTAACAGCTTGCCTCATATTTGTATCCATTTTGACAATATGAGGAGTGACTAGGTTCAGTAGATAGTGATAACTTTCTTGGTCCATCCTTAAATAGTTACGCCAGTCATTTGGTTCGATTGATAATTCGTTTAGTAAATTTATGTGAGACAACTGTTTTCTCATTTTTAGCCATTTCTTGGACCATGTTTTTCTTGTATTTTTAGCAACTATATGGAAACAGACAGCAGCTGCAATATTAATCATTTCTTCTTCCGAGTTGGAATCCATCTTGAGTGGATACTGAGATACGTGCGCGCGCAACGAAGTCGAAATACGAGTAACGAAGTAACTGTTGTCATAACCTGTGTTCAAATTGTTTGATGCAAATGAACTGAAGCAAAGATCCTCGTCAAACTGACCACAGGTTAGGCAATAGTATCTACAACAATTCTCGCGTGAAACGTTATCTTTATATACAGGGTTATTCCTAATCAATTAGCATCCTTCTAGGGGCTTATTCTGAACATCAAAACTAACAACTTTTGTTCTACGACTTTCGTCAAAACTAAAAAAAAATCAGCTATTCCATACATTTTGTCGCGGGTGAACTATATTTTTCTATGGGACAACAATTTTTTTTTGTTTTGCCGAAAGTCGTAGAACAGAAGTTGTTAGTTTTGATGTACAGCATATTATTACTAGCAATATTATTACCACAGCTCACACTCACACATTCAAATATGTTATTATTTTGTTTGTACTGGAACATAGCCTAGCTACATGTAACTGAATTCAAATGTTTAGTAGCACTCATTCACTCAGTCTTTCCAAACATTCATCCTAAGAGTCTTAACGTAAGGAACACGAATAAATAGTCTAGCTCATAAAACGCTGCTTTTATGTCCAGCTCAAACTGACAAATAGTCACACACTTGATATAATAGTCACCCACCTATGATATTTTTCACCCGGTTTATTACGGTTTATATCCCCAAATACTGACTACCTATTAGAGGTGCTGAAATTAATGATGATTACTTTTTGTTTCACACCTAATCTACATAATGCAATTTGATTCTGGCACTTCGCCGGCCGCTACCGCAGCACCCTCGCTTTGCATGCTCGGCTCGTGCGTTGTTTGTCATGTTCTAACTTTCTTTTTTATAACCTATTTTTATTTTCACACCTAATCTTTAATGTGACGATATTCGACCAAACTTTGTTCGTCTAATAGTTGATTGACCTAATGAAAGATTCGACAAATTATTCATGTTTCAAACGTTTTTAGATAAAAAACGTTTGTCGAATCTTTCACTAGGCCAATTATAATAAAGAATAACTCTACCAAACGAAACGTCATTCGAAAATCGGCCACACATTTTTCTTCGCAAATGCAGGAAACCGTGTATATTAAGCGCCACACAAATCGGCGGATGGGAAGCTATGCGCAGAACGCTGCGCAAAAGCCAAAATATACGTAAACGCGGGAGCCAGAGAGACGAGACGCCGGGGCACACCCGCCCGCCAACCTCATGCCTCCCGCGCGCTACCTACGCACCTTGACACGTGGCGTCGGCATTGTGCACACATGCGCAATAATTAGCCAATCACGGCGAAGTGTCATCTGCGGCTAACACAGAGCCGGATTTGCCTTAAGGCCGACTAGGCCCAGGCCTAGAGCGGCTAGGTTTTAGGGGCGGCCAGTACTTACGAGATCTTAACACATCACATCTAACGCAGCTCTCACAAATCACAACAGTTTTTAAATATTTGTTTTCTCCTACACGTACCGTACCTACAATGATCCTACAAAAATATGCCAAGTAAGTGCTATCGGTTTAACCGTACCAATCAACGAACAATCCTTTGTAATGAACAATCCTATCTTCTACACAGAGATAACGTAAAATGGTATTTATGCCAAAAATTATAGAGTTTACGTTCCGATAGACCAAACATTATTCTGGTCAACAAATGCACAATGCACATGTACGGAAATAGTTTTAATACAAAAAAATATCCTTTTTGGTAGTTGCATTGTGCAATTCCCCAAGTTCACAACTTATTGTTTAAGGATGTTTTACGATATGCCCGGTTATCAATAACAATGAACTTCGCTCAAAATTGTGTTTCTTTTGTAAGTACCTCAAGTTATGAGTGTATTTGAGAGCTTTATACTTACATTGACAGTTTCTTTGAAACTATCGTTGGGTTAATATCTATGACTCACAATTATGGTTAATATGGGTGCGATTCAAATTGAACGAATATTTTCTATCTTACTCTCATCATTATCTGAACTTTTATTACCAACAATTCTTTTACTAGAATAAAAATGTTTAAAATATCTACTAAATAAAGGTAATTCGAATATATCAGTGCGAGTTGATTTCAAATTCCAGCATTTCTAACATTTGTTTTTATTGAACTTCACAAATATTTGAACTTCACGGAAGTTAAGTACTTTCTACGTCACTCTTATCAAAATTAGTGCAGCAGCTAAATCTGTGTAGGAAGAGGTATAAACATACCTGATACTTTTTTTTCTTTTTATTATTTTTTACCTGATACTACTTACCTATATGTTTCTACGATCATCTACATAATTGCATTTTTACCAAAATCCTTACTCCTCTTGTTAGACAGTCGGATTAAAACGTAGGACTCGCCAAAACGTAAAAAAAAGATTGTGGCCGCTGGCTGCACTCGCGCAATATGTTTAAGCTAGTATTCAATCCTTACTTCTGGCTTTCCTAGTAACCATCGAAAATTCCTTGATAACATCCTTCCCTTTCACCCTTGAGAGAATCCTGAAAGGGAGAAAACGGAGAACTAACTGGCCTATGGCGACCCAATGTGCTAGTCCGCCTCTGGGCTAACATCTCATCCGCCGATTTGTGTGACGCTTAGTATATCAATATTATTACCGTAGCACATAAAACGGTGCTCTTAAGTCTAGCTCAAACCTGAAAAATAGTCACACACTTGATATTTGCCCACATAATAGTCGCCCACCTATGATATTTTTCACCCTGTATATTATTATCGTTTTTCTTAATACACAATTGTCGCCAGTAATGTTAATTTATCAGTCGCAGAGAAAATTGAACGCTGTTCGATTCAATATTGAAGTATCCCATCTATAGTCACCAACAAATTTGTTAGCTGCACGGTTAATTATTTCCCATAATCTGATAGTTTACAGCATACATTGTATAGATACTCGTACAATTTTATTTCCAAATAGTACTTACATACGTAAACACTGTGTATGTAACTTATAAAATATGAACATCTCTGTGGACACCTCTCAATCAATCCGGGCACTCAAAATAAGTCCGTCCTGAATACGTCCCACTCTGCCACGCCTGCGCATCATGCGCATGGCTTGCCGGCGAGCACGTACCTACCTACCAACCAACTCAGACGCAACTAGGGATGCAATGCAAACGATACTACGAGTACGTAATATATATTTTTTTTGACGATAGGTACATTGATGTTTTAAACATATGGTATGGTAGGTATGGGCTATGGGTATGGTAGGTATGGACCGTCCCATACAACTTGGCAGATGTAAAGTTAGCTACAAGCTGCTCAATATCAACGTGCAGCTTTATTTGAGCTTCAGTCTGGATTGGATATTGCGTAACTTATGATAGTTAGGCGATGTTAGGTTGTATAGATATGATTATTATTTTTATATATATAATTATCTACAAAATATCATTACTGAGATAGTCCAAATCATTGGTAACATGGTTTCGAAAACTTTCAAATAACTAATAAATATTTTTTTACAATTTAGTGTAGGTATGAAGAATAAATACTTAAGTACCTAATTGTATTCGCATACGTTTGCTCGGCTATGTAGCGGGAAAAGCGGGCTGCAGTAGTCCTCGACACGGGTTTTCCTAGTGGGGGCTGCTTCGCAAAGTTTACTATTTCGCATTACTGTAAATTATGATTATTGCCAAGATTTGTCATGCATATGCAAAGTTGTGGGAAATCAAATTTCAAACAACTTTCAACTCTTTCTAGGATTGATATTTTTAGGGTTCCGTACCTCAAAAGGAAAAAACGGAACCCTTATAGGATCACTTTGTTGTCCCTCTGTCCGTCTGTGTGTCTGTCAAGACTCTTTATCTCAGGAACGCGTAAAGATATCAAGCTGAAATTTAAACTGTATACGTATATCGATGAATTCTTGCAGTTGTGTAAAAGAAAAACTTCTCAGTTATTGTTTAAAAAAGTTACAGCCGTTTATATCGTAAAAAACGCATATTTCGCACTCACAAAAATCAAAACCTACAGGGTACTTCCCGTTGACATAGAACTATGAAATTTGGCGAAAAGCATTGTCTCAGAGCACACATATAGGAATAAATCTGAAAACTGTACATTTTTATTTAAATCACAAAAAAATAGGGCTTCAAAATTCACAAAATATGGGTTTAAAATTCAAAGTGCGTAAATCGTTTTATGTAAGGTATCATATAAAAGAGCTTTATTAGCACATGCTAAAACAGGTTTTTAATTTTTTTAGTTTCGTACATTGTATTATTTATTAATGTCAACATAAAATTATATAATGCAATACAAAAACACTAATATCAAGAGAGTTATTGACCAGAGTCAACAACTCCCTAATTTTAATTATTTAACAATTTTCGATGAATGACGAGAAAAGTAAAAAAAAAAACACTTGTCGATGATGATGATGAGTATAGAGATTTCAAGCTACTGTATTGATACAGAAAAGTTAATGAAAAATATTACTACCGAGATGGAGAAACTACTTAAAAAGCATTGCTGCCTATCGAATATTCTTTAGAGAAATGTTGTAGCAAAATCGACGACCTGACAAAAACAGTTGAAAGACACGATAAAGAAATAAAAGACCTTGGTAGTAAGTACACTAGTCTCGAAACTGAACATACACGTCTACAAATTGAAGTGAAGACACTCAAGGAGTTGGTTCAAGCAATCGATCAGCATCGCTTGGATACCGTGTTGGAACTGTCTGGACTGCCTAAATTACCGGAAGAAAATCTAAATGACCTATCCTCAAAACTGTCCCAGATCCTGAATAGGAGTAAATCTGAAATTACCTACGTAAAACAAATAGAACGTCGTAATAAATGTGATAGTGTCATACAATTAGGGTTTCAACAAATTGACCAAGCTAAATCGTGGGTACGTGCCGCGAGAAAAACACAAATGCGGGTAGAAAATATCATCAGCGGGGCTGCCTCGACTAATGCAAAGATGAGAGTAATACTACGCCCGGCCCTAACAAAAGCCAACAAGGCACTACTTTGGCAAGCACAGCAAAAGCTAAGGCCCACATATAAACATGTATGGTATCAAGACGGCAAGGTGCTAATTCGCAAAAATGACAATGATAAACCCATTGTGGCTAGATCAGAAGAAGACGTTATTGACCTAATTTGAGCAACTGATACCTTATTGTTATGGATGTACCTACCTACCACCTTATTTAAGTATTTCATTTGTTTTATATTTATAAACATTTCTAGGTACAGTTTTATAATCATATTTTTAGATATTAGATAATAAATTATTGCTTGCATATATTTCCTAGTAATACTAAATATGTATTACTAATCAATGTTTTGTTACGGTTAATAAGTAAACCAGAATATCTACCAAGGTATGAGGCGCTAAAAAGTACAAAGTAAATAAAGTTATTATTACCTGTGTTGTGTTGAAACTGGTTTGCTTATCAGCGCGTCAGAGGATGGTTCCAATGTATTTCTAAGTGCCTATTTTTATATCACAGCATCTCAGTGAAATTGAATCGTCACTTACTCGTATTTATTTAGTTATTTACCTACTTAATTTTTCGTGTATTGGTATTTTGTAGTATTGTTTCGTTGGCAAAATAATTACTAAATTTAGCAATTAATTTAATGAGGTGTATTATGACTACGTAACTTAAAAATTGTTATTATAAGTAATTTGACTCGTCTCGTGAAATGTTTACAATTTACTCATGTTTGTTTCTAAATATATTTATGTTGTGTTTATGAATCAGCGCGGAGGTGAATCTTGTACCTATACAAACCTACGATGGTTTCTTGGTACAATATGTTTATATTATATTATTGTAAAATGTATAGAAATAAATAAAAAAAAAAAAAAAAAAAAACAACGTACTTCCCAATTTTGTGGAATTTTCTGGATTTGTACGGAACCCTCGGTGTGCGAGCCTGACTTGCACTTGTCCGGTTTTTTTTGAATAAGATAAGTGTGCCAGTTTGTTTCTTCATTAATTTTTGTTATTTCTTTCTATCATGAAAAATTATTGGAACCAAAGTTGTTTGAAATTTGATTTCCTACAACTTTGATTCTCATCAACTTTTTCTAGGATTGATACTTTTTTGAATAAGATAGGTAACAGACCGCAAGCGTGCCATTTTGTTTCTTCAAAAACTTTTGTTATTTTTTTCTTTAATGAGAAATTATCGGATCCAATGTTGTTTGAAATTTGATTTTCTGCAACTTTGATTCCCATCGACTTTTTGTAGCATCTATATTTTTCGAATAAGATAGTGGTGTCATTTAGTTTCTTCAATTAACTACTTACCAGCAATAGTTATCAACATTAGGCCCCCGCTGCACTGATCTGATGAACAGATGCGATCATAGCATCGTGTGAGCTCAGCTTCAGGTAGTGGTTCAAATCGTGTACCATCAATTCCTACCTATTAATTTACTGAATGAGCCCCATTTGGAGTGACGCGAAAAACTGATCAGTTTAACTGACCGTGTATGGCCACCATGGTGGGCATACACGGTCAGTCAAACTGATCAGTTTTTCGCATCACTCCAACTGTGACTCATTCAGTTATTTAAAAGATAGGAATTGGTGGCTCCATATTTGCAGACAATGGAGCCATTTTGTTACTTCCATAACTTGTGTAATTTCAATTTTTCATGAGAAATAATACCAAAAATAAAAATAAAATAATTTGATTTCCTACATCTTTGATTCTTATTAACTTTTTCTAGAATCGATATTTTTTTTAAAAAGACAGTGGAGCCATTGAAAATAACTTTGGTTGCGATAATTTCTCATGTAAAATTTAAATAACACAAGTTATGGAAGAAACAACATGGCTCCACTGTCTTATAAAAAAATATCGATCCTAGAAAAAGTTGAAGGGAATCAAAGTTATAGGAAATCAAATTTCATATAGCTTGGGTTTCGTTGATGTCCCATGAAAATTTGAAATTACACAAGTTATGGAAGAAACAACATGGCTCCATTGTCTTACTAAAAAAGTAAAAAGTATCGATCCTAGAAAAAGTTGATGGGAATCGAAGGTGTAGGAAATCAAATTACAAACAACTTTAGTTCCGCTAATTTATCATGAAGAATTTAAATACTTAACACAAGTTATGGAAGAAACAACATGGCGCCACTGTCTTGGTAAAAATATCGATCCTAGAAAAAGTCGATGAGAATCAAAGTTGTAGAAAATGAAATATCAAACAACTTTAGTTCCAATAATTTCTCATGAAGAATTTAAATAACACAAGTTATGGAAGAAACAACATGGCTCCACTGTCTTATTAAAAAAAAAATCGATCCTTGAAAAAGTTGATGGAAATCAAAGTTGTAGGAAGTTGTACAGGGTTATTAGTAATCAAACAAGTTTTGACATTTAAAATTAAAGTGGATTCAATTGATAATAATTATGTACAAATACTTGTTTTTAACATACCTTATTAGACAAAGAAATTGACTTGTTTGCATATTTACACACTATCTTCTCTGAGGTCCATGTCTCCCGGGTGGCGACGCGCGCGCTTTTTACCGACTTCCAAAAAGGAGGAGTTACTCGTACTATTTTTTTTAAGATACCTATGTACTCGGGATTTAAAGACACCCACGTTGTACTTTAACGGGAAGACAGACCCAGGCAAAGCGTTCCACATTCCGGCTGTTCGTATGAGGAATGAGGATTCGAAACGCTTGGTTCTAACGCGCGGAATGTCCACCATAAAAGCGTGGCGCTTTGGTCGCATCTGTCTAGCCGTACGATAGAAGAAAGGGGTAGGGGGGACCAGATTGTGAAACTCCTGGGCGCACTCTCCGAAGTGTATCCGGTAAAAGGCCGACAAGCACGCTACCTTGCGACGATGCTCAAGACTTTGCAGCTGCGACTTAGTCAAGGTATCGTTGTCAATCAGCCTCCTGGCTCGCCTCTCAATCGACTCCAGAGCCTCCAGTTGATATTTAGCAGAGCCATCCCAAAGGTAAGAGTATTCCATGTAAGACCTGACTTGTGCTTTATAAAGACTAAGCAGTTGCTCAGGTGTGAAATACCGTCTCACCTTAGAGAGAACACAAAGTTTTTTGGAGGCTAATTGAGCGTTAGACTCTATGTAAGAGCCAAAGTTAAGAGAAGATGAGAGTGAAACGTCTAATAGTTCCAAGCTGTCAGTTACCGGAACGGAGACACCACGGAAAGCGGGAGACAATGAAACAAAAATATTCGTCTGTATGTATTTTTTTAAGAAAAAGATACGTTTATTTGCTTTAAACATCAGTATAAATCATGCGTTTGATGGTCAAGTTACATGATCGTCAAGTTATGCCTGATGAGGCGAGCAAATTGAGATGGCAAACTGTCTGATTAACAATGTCAAATGTCACAATTAAGGTACAAATTATTTAAAACTAACGACCCGCCCCGGCTTCGCACATATTTATTATACATATAAACCTTCCTCTTGAATTACTCTATCTATTAAAAAAACAGCATCAAAATCCGTTGCGTAATTTTAAAGATATAAGCATACATGGGGACAGACAGCGGGAAGCGACTTTGTTTTAAACTATGTAGTGATATTAAAAATGTCACGCAATGGCGTTTTTGTGTATGTTCATCAATATTTTCGCTAAATATGAACTATTTTAAAAATCTTTTTTTAGTTCGTGACATACGTCCAAGGTGGTCCCATTTAAATTTTATCGAAATCGGCTGAGCCATAAAGTAATTAATTAAGCAATTGATTTTATAACACTCTCACATAAATGCAAAAATTAGAAATTGTCAACGCTGATGTATAATGACTATGTAATCCTCCATACAATTATTCGTGCAGTGTATTTCGTTTAAAAATTGACATTCGTATTTCTATTTCGTCACATTAATTCCATTCGTAGTTATTATTAAATTTTGACATTATGAATGAAAGTTATGAAGTTATATTTGACAATACTACACTACTACTACATAGAAAGCAATTGGATCATCCACAGACCCTTGAAGGTCTAAAGATAATCCAAGTGCTCAAGCCCACTGCCAGTAGCAGCGTGCCCAGCATGCTGGCAGCATTGCCACGCTGAATGGCAATGCTTATACGTTGAGCCAAATATACACCAACATTTTGGTCACGCGTCGCGTCCACCAGACGCTCAGAAAGACTTTTGAAAACGAGATGAGCTCCCGGCCCCCACGGACCCAAAGTCTCAACTCCAAATGGCTCAAATATGTAACCACTACCGAGGTTAGCATATTTGCGCCGCTTGTGCTGCTCCGCCGAATTGGCCGCCGCTCCAGCCCTACTCTGAGTCTCAGGAAGATGTGACGGTGCCAAAGTATAGTTATATTTGCATCTTCAGGAATGTAGTGAAACATTTCAATATTTAAGACCTCTAGTTTTTATGTACAGACAACTTTATTTATTTATTTAGGGTAAGTCCCGGATAGATGCCGCACTGGGATAGACACCGCGTTTTCAAAAATTCCAATATGCGTAATTACCTATGCTTTTGTTTGAAATGAGTATTAACAAAAAATAATAGGTGAAATGAATTGTTTTTGTTGGAGCGTCTATCCTTAACCTTTATAAATAGTAAATGCTATTTTCAAAATTAATCTACGCACCATAAGTATATCATAAATACTTTATAGATCATGTTTACACATCACTAACTTTTATTAAAAATGTATTTCTCAGTGTGGCATCAATCCTCCGACCTAATTTATCAGGTGGAGCGACTATCCGGGGTGGGGCATGTATCCGTGATATTTTAGAGGTCTACAAAATTTCTTCTAGTTCCTATTATTCATGGCTTTGACTGTTGACCTCCTATACTAAACTGTAGTCTAAAGACCCTACTTTCTGAACTCATAACCAGTTTTTGAATCTTGTGATTACCTACGAAGCTATGAGACTATATCAAAAAGTGTGGCATCTATACGGGACTTAACCCTATTTGGGTATACAATTGCCTTATAAAATGTCTAGTTACAATTATTTACACTTGTATAATAGTAACACAGTACACATTATACCCTGTCGTTAGGGTGTCGTAAATAGTATAACAAACAAAGTAACGTATCATAATTAAGCGTTATTTTATAATGATTTGTGAGCTTGAAACTTTTTCGTTTAAGTATTCATCGATGGTATAATAGCATTTGTTTGTTAAAAGTTGTTTGAGATTATTTTGGAATTTTTTGCGCTTAGTTTCTTCTTGTGGGTCTTTGGGTAGGTGGTTGTATGTTCTTATTATCATATACTCCGGTCCTCGTCTAACTATTTTTAATATTGGCTCCGGGGCTATTAGTTGGTTTTTTCTGCGAGAGTTTGTGTTATATGTAAATAGTTCTGGATTTTTCTTGACAAATGTTGCCGCTTCCTTTATATATAAAGGCTTGGGAGTGTTAGTATGTTTTGTTGAATGAAGTGAGGTCTACAGCTGTCTTTTTGTCGGATATTCATCAGTATTCGGATACATTTTTTTTTGCATAAATTTGAATGATGCTTCAAACTCAATCACATTTTGCAACATGTTTACATGCGGTTCTTAGTTAACATGTTTTGTATAGTACATAGATTATGACTCTATAAGGGTAAAGCAATTTTATTATTTGTGTTGGAACAATTATTCCATTTATTTGTTTTACAACTCACAGGTTGCCCCGGATCTTTGAAGGGCATTGATGGGGCCGAAACCAACACCAAGAGGCCCTTTTACAATCATTAAATAAAAAAAACCGGACAAGTGCGAGTCAGGCTCGCACATCGAGGGTTCCGTACAAACACATTGTTAAAATAATTAAAAACCTGTTTTAGCATGTGCATGAAACGATTTACTCACTTTGAATTTTGATCCCAAATTTTGTGAATTTTGAGGCTCTATATTTTTGTGATGTAAATAAAAATGTATAGTTTTCAGATTTATTCCTATATGTGTACTGTAAGACAATGCTTCTCGCCAAATTTCATAGTTCTATGTCAACGGAAAGTACCCTGTAGGTTTTGATTTTTGTGAGAGTCGAAATATGCGGTTTTTTACGACATAAACTGCTCTAACCTTTTTATACGATAACTGAGAAGGTTTTCTTTTACACAACTGCAAGAAACCATAGATATACGTATACAGTTTAAATTTCAACTCGGTATCTTTACGCGTTCCCGAGAAAATGAGTCTTGACATACACACAGGCGAACAGACAGACAATAAAGTGATCCTATAAGGGTTCCGTTTTTTCCGTTTGAGGTACGGAACCCTAAAAATACAGTTTTTGGGTGGTAGGAAAAGGGAAACTATTGTAAAGACGGGGAATAGGTACTTCTTACTATTTTAATGAATTATTAAGGGATTATAAGCTGGTCTATGGAATGAGGTGGCACCCGCCAAGTGATGACTCATTTCAAAATATTTAGGCGGGTGGTGACTTGCCATCCACTAAATGGGCCCCCCGTAATAATAAAGGCTACCGTAATTTGGCGCCGGAGGGGCAACATTGGTGTGGACGGCTGTCGGGTGTCGAGAGGTGTGCTGCGCGTTCACTAGACGCTACTCGCGGCGTTATGCCCTTTAACACTTCGACCCTGGAGCTTAAGTTCTTAGCTCATGCGGTTTCCACTCCAAGCCGGCCGGTTAAGGCAAGAGAGGAGTCAGGGGTCTCATTTATCATTTTTCATTTGGAACGATTTATTATTATGTTTTATAGAATTGTTAAAAATTCGTCAATAAAATGTGTAATAGCATTTCGATGATAGGATAATTTTTAGTTGTTTTATAAAGCAGTTATCTCTTTCAACCCCGACCCTGTATACGTACATCAGTTTTTTTCTAGAATTTCAGATTGACTCCATAGTAAAAGTTGTTCACAATCGTGCTCTTAATCAGCCCCTTTCGGCTTAATACATCAGTTCTGGATAACCCTGTATTACCAAGGGTGTAAGACATGTTTTTCGATTTTGCGGCGCCTTAATCAGCCTCTTTCGGTTTAGTACCCCAGTTCTGGATAACCCTGTATAACCAAGGGTGTAAGACATGTTTTTCAATTTTGCGGCGCCTTAATCAGCCCCTTTCGGCTTAGTAGGTACATCAGTTCTGGATAACCCTGTATAACCAAGGGTGCTAGACATGTTTATCGATTTTGCGGCGCCTTAATCAGCCCCTTTCGGTTTATTACATCAGTTCTGGATAACCCTGTATAACCAAGGGTGTAAGACATGTTTTTCGATTTTGCGGCGCCTTAATCAGCCCCTTTCGGTTTATTACATCAGTTCTGGATAACCCTGTATAACCAAGGGTGTAACACATGTTTTTTGATTTTGCGGCGCCTTAACCAGCCCCTTTCGTTTTTGTTAATCAGTTCTGGATAACCCTGTATAACCAAGGGTGTAAGACATGTTTTTCGATTTTGTGGCGCCTTAATCAGCCCCTTTCGTTTTTGTTAATCAGTTCTAGATAACCCTGTATTACCAAGGGTGTAAGACATGTTTTTCGATTTTGCGGCGCCTTAATCAGCCCCTTTCGTTTAAGTACATCAGTTCTGGATAACTCTGTATAACCAAGGGTGTAAGACATGTTTTTCGATTTTGCGGCGCCTTAATCAACCTCTTTCGGCATAGTACACCAGTTCTGCATAACCCTGTATGACCAAGGGTGTAAGACATGTTTTTCGATTTTGCGGCGCCTTAATCAACCTCTTTCGGCATAGTACACCAGTTCTGCATAACCCTGTATGACCAAGGGTGTAAGACATGTTTTTCGATTTTGCGGCGCCTGTCAGACTGCTACGTCAGAACCATAAGGTTAAGTCAAAGTTGTTTTTCTTGTAAAAGGACTGTTACCCATACATAGTCATTTTGAAAATATTTAATGCTAATATAACCTAACTGTACGGGTCGGTCTGTGGCATATATGAATATCACAGAATAAAGTACGCCAGGACCCCAATTTAGAAAATCGTCCAAGTGCAAATCGGAGGGTTCGAAGGGTTCCGTCCTATCGTGTTGAGGCCCCTTAAGCCCCATTTCTATTGCCATTATTAATAGCGAGCAAAAAACTCAAATCTCAAATAGGTATCTAGTGCATCTATGCTACTATAAAAATGTTGTATAGAAAGAAATAGGAATTATCATTCTTAATAGACGATATCGAGAATATAATGTAACTAAAGATAAAAAGAAATAGGTATTTCTGATGTCGTGAATACCCAAGAAAAATTGATCACAGTATTTTTATTGTACATAGAAGTAAGATTTTGTATAGAAGTAGGAATTTTAAAATAATATACTTCCCAAATAGACGATCTCGAAAATATAGTGTAAATATAAATATTTCTAATGTTGTATATAAGATAAGAAAAGTTTATTACTAGATGTAAGAAAAGCAAATTGTATAAATCCCGTTACCTTTGTAATTAAGTCGTTGGGAGTGATAATAACTTAATTATACTATTGCATGTCCGCTATACACCAGGGTCGATAATTTTTACAACCAAAAAAAATAATAGTAGGATGAAACCCATTAGAAAAGGAGGGGAATATTATAAAAATAAAATCAATACAAAAGTTTTAGATCTTTTTATTACCTACAACTTTGCCATTTGACTTTTTTCGATAGGACTTTTAGTTTTGCCGGAAATCGAGAAAAACCGTTTTTTACCCTTAAACCCCCCCATCCCCTTCCCGACCTCAGATCGCCCGTAAATTATTTTTCCTTTTATTTTTATAATATTCCCCTCCTTTTCTAATGGGTTTCATCCTACTATTATTTTTTTTCACTCTTTATTATTTTTAAAGGCTTCTACTCTGGTCTATAGGACAAACTGTTGAGACCAACCATTTGTTACACCTATGTACCGACACAGTTTGAACCAATAAATAAATACTTTACTTAAACTCCTAATTACTCACGTTTGTTCTTAAGGCGCCATAGTGTCAACGCAATTTTTCACATGAGCGGGTGAAGACCAATTCGGTTTCGCGGGATTTTTGCATTCAAAAATCAATATAAAATTGATATTACCAGTTTTTCCTAAATTTTATGGATGAAAGCTATAGTTCAATTCATGTGCAAAAACAACAGATTCAAAATAAAATTGTAAACGTGTAGAAAAGTGCCCAAAAAAGCAATAAACTTTATTAGAAATCATGAATTTGTTCTAAAAAGCGGTATCTTCGCATTTAATTTCTATCGAACGAAGTTTTTTGAATTGTGTTTCGAGTTGTTGAATCCCCTGCCGTATAGTTTTGAGAATACTGTGCATTATTTTTGACCGATGAACCACCGGAGGAGGTCTACAATTCGAAGCGTATTTTTTTTTCTGTATAACCACGCATAACTTTTTTCGTAGTGGTCTGATTTCAATAATTCTTTTTTTATTGGAAAGTGTATACATCGGAATTGGTCCCATTTCAATTTTATTGAAATCAGCTGAGCCATTTTTGATAAATCGACAATAATGTGAAAAATGCTACATCGATCCGTGCGAAATATTCACGAATTCTGTACACGGGTAAAGTCGGCCATGTAATCATAATGTGTCAGTAATTTTTGCAAAAAAATAATCTTGTTATTCGACAACTTCAAAGTTAGTTTAACTAGGGCTCCATAAAGGTATTTTGAGATTGGATGGCGCCTTAAATATTTATTTTATTCTGTTTTTAACACGCTGTTGTTAGGTCGACCTGTATGTTACTATGTAATGGAATCTAAGGTAACTAATATAATGATTTTTATTATTGTTCATTAATCTATTAAAATGATGTTAAACTAATAAAATTATGTTAATCTATTAAAATGATGTTAATCTAATAAAATTATGTTAATCTATTAAAATTATGTTAAATATAAATAGTTTTACAATCAATTAATTATTAAAAATCAATTGTTAAAATTTTATTAAGTTAACTGATGTAGTATAATTTCTTGTCACTAAATAATAATTATTTATTTATTTCATTATTTAATTTAACCATCTTCCAAGGGTCGTAGTGTAATGAGAATTGGCAGCTGTATGTAGTTCTGATGACAATACAATAATATGGTACTGTCGAACTGATCTGATGATGGAGCCCGAAGATATGAACTGGAACTTCATGATGGAACATCGTATCATAGCTGTTTTGGATTTCTTAGAAAAGTCTTGTATGAACTTTGTCCACGATTAGGTTTCAAGGTCTGACAATGAAGCCGGAAGATAGGCACTGGCTTCCATGATGGAATATCGTATCATAGTCGTGTTTGCACTTGTGAGAAAGGCCACGTAATGGATTAAGCGTGTTTTTCTAGTGTTTTTTAAACTATTACTTTATTTATTTGTTGTTATAGCGGCAACAAAAACTTGTCCCGTGTGATTAGTGTACTTAGTGTACACAGTTCAGAGAAATAAATTATATATTTATCATAACTATATAATTTCAACGTTCTAGCTATCACGGTTCATGAGATACAGCCTGGTGACAGACAGCCGGACAGACAGACGGACAGCGGAGCCTTAGTAATAGGGTCCCGTTTTTACCCTTTGGGTACGGAACCCTAAAAAATAATGGCGACACCGCGAAGCCTGGTTCCCTGAGTCCTCTCTTGCCTTAACCGGTCGGTTTGGAGTGGAAACCGCAAGAGCTAAGAACCTAAGCTTCAGGGTGGAAGTGTTAAAGGGCATAACGCCGCGAGTAGCGTCTAGTGAACGCGCAGCACACCTCTCGACACCCTGAACAAAATCATCTCGATATAGTTTTTTTAGGGTTACGTAACTCCAACGGAAAAAACGGAACCCTTATAGGATCACTTTGTTGTCCGTCTGTGTGTATGTCAAGACTCTTTATCTCGGGAACGCGTAAAGATATCGAGTTGAAATTTAAACTGTCTACGTATATCTATGGTTTCTTGCAGTTGTGTAAAAGAAAAGCTTCTCAGTTATCGTTTAAAAAAGTTAGAGCCGTTTATGTCGTAAAAACCGCATTTTTCGACACTCACAAAAATCAAAACCTACAGGGTACTTCCCGTTGACATAGAACTATGAAATTTGGCGAAAAGCATTGTCTCAGAGTACACATATAGGAATAAATCTGAAAACTGTACATTTTTATTTAAATCACATGAAAATAGGGCCTCAAAATTCACAAAATATGGGTTCAAAATTCAAAGTGAGTAAATCGTATCATGTAAGGTACTCGTATCATATAAAATAACTTCATTAGCACATGCTAAAACAGGTTTTAAATTATTTTAACAATATGTTTGTAGGGAACCCTCGATGTGCGAGCCTGACTCGCACTTGTCCGGTTTTTTTATCGCGGATAAGTCCGAGCTTGACCACCAACTCGCCTGATGGTAAGCGACGCAGTGGTTGAAGATGAAGCACTCAGACATAGAAAATCTAGACACGCGGTAGCGTATCCAGCCAAGACTAAGAAAAAAGAATGGGGACCGGAACGTGTGTAATATTACACGAACCATTTCGAGCCACTTTTGACCCCTTCATAACTTGAAAACGACTTAACCTAAAGGTGACGTCCACGAGTGGTATATTGTTCAGGGAAAAATCGAACCAAGATGATATATTTGAAAGCTTGATTTATGGGCTTCTCAAAAATAATTAATTTAGATTTTTTTATTCCTCCGTTTATTTTTTAAATATGAAAAATAAATTGTATGGAAAGTAATAATACAGCTTTGTATTTTGTTCTAGTTTTGCAATAATAAAGTGCTTCTATCGTTATTTTACTTGCATTCGTAGCTGATTCTTCCACATCCATCTCTTAATTTGCTGAAATTAAAAATTATAACCTAACAGTGTGACCAGTTAGTAGGTATAATTTGACAAAATAACACTTAAAGACTATGTCTAATATGGTAAAAATGCTTCTATTTAACAATTTGAAGGTTACTTACTCAGGGTTGATAAAGATAAACTACCTATTGAGCCAAATATATGTATTTATCCTAATAGATTCAAAATTAATTTATAATAACGGAGGACTCTTTTTTTGCTTTTAACTGATGCAATAGACTCAGAAAACCATGAACTTTCTCGAAATGTAACGAGTGTTGTGGTTAGAATTTTTGATTATTATTATACCAGCATCCATTTATTTTGTGGACATGTCTTTTATGAAATTTAGCCTATTTATTAAAATTGTTTAGTTAGCCTAGAATACAAAATTTCGTTAATTTTGCTTCAACATTTAATTAAATAATTAACGTTTGAAAGTCGGGGTTTCATTGGCTGACTCACTGACTTATAGATCAAAAACCTAACCCACTTCCAGAAGACTAGATACTTGATATTTGGCAACAAGTAGACAATTACGCATATACAAAGGAAAAAATCTAAACATTTTACCCCCAACCTCATAAACTAGGGGATGAAAGCTAGTATGAGACTTTCACATACAGTTTTTCATGCTAGAAGTCTAAAAATTGAAATGAAGGCTCTTTGTTATAAATAATAAAATACATACTTCAGGATGTTTAGTAAATCACCCCCAACCCTTAAAACTGGGGGATAAAAGTATAAGACTTCGGCAAGTTTTGAAGCTAGAGATCTGAAAATCATTAAAAGTACATAATGTAATATGTTCAAAAAATATGAAATCCAACAAAAACACTTTCATGTGAAATATTTCACAATTTCAAAAAGTTGTTAGATCTTATTTAGAGCCAAGCTAGAGTTAGAATTCTACACGCTTTAACTCTACAAGTCCTTACTTAACAAACTCTACACCTTAGTCAATCTATGCGGCTTGGCTGTTTCGGTTACTGCACATGAGCGTTAAGACAAGATTAATTACTAACTGTTCATTAATTCTGTTATACAAACAGTTCTTGCTGTAACGAAACGGCCAAGTAACCATATATTGACTAAGCTGTAGAGTTTGTGGACCCTAGAACGCACATCTGCTTAACATCAGGCAATGAGTAGTCAAATGCGAGCATATTAAAAAAAAAGTAAGGTTTTTTAAGTTAAGGCGTGTAGAGTTAGAAGCTTGGCTCTAAATAAGATCTCACAACTTGTTGAAAGTGCGAACTGCGGTCTTGGCTATATTTCACATGAAAATGTTTTTGTTGGATACCTATTTACTCTGATCTTGAAAAGCCCTAGATTATATCTCTTAGGAAACAGGAAAGCAGGAAGACTGTTCCATTCCCTGGCGGTACAACTGTTGAGTCAGACTGCTTCGTACGTATCGAAGGAAAATCGACAGTGTAGGGGTGGTAATGTGGCGTCCTCCTACTTCTCCTGTAGTAAAAAGGGGATGTTAGGATAAGGTTGTGTAGCTCAGATGCACACTCCGAAATGAATTCTACAGAAAATGGCTTCTAAATATATCCAGAGTTATCATTCTCTTCATACCTAATCTGTACCAGCTTCATGCAAATTCTATGACACTGTTTGTGACCGTTACCTGCTGCCATCTTGTATTTAGAGCGCCATTTTGATTTTCAAATGAACCTTAGTCAAATTTATAGACGTCTCCTGTATTTTTGAATGACAGAAAGATGATATTAATGCCAGAGATATTTTTTTTGTGCTTCATACTTATAGGTACTTATTTATAGGTTTGTTCTTCTTTCACACAGCTACGGAGCAAGCAACGGATTGACTTGATTTTTGGCAAAAACATAGTTTGAAACATACTTTTTGTCCAGAAAAAATAAAAGTTTCCTCTTTTTTTAGGGTTCCGTACCTCAAAAGGAAAAAACGGAACCCTTATAGGATCACTTTGTTGTCCGTCTGTCCATCTGTGTGTATATCAAGACTCTTTATCTCGGGAACGCGTAAAGATATATGAGTTGAAATTTAAACTGTATACGTATATCTATGATATCTTACAGTTGTGTAAAGGAAAATCTTTTCAGTTATCATATAAAGAAGTTAGAGCCGTTTATGTCGTAAAAACCGCATATTTTGACACTCACAAAAATCAAAACCTACAGGGTACTTCCCGTTGACATAGAACTATGAAATTTGGCGAAAAGCATTGTCTCAGAGTACACACATAGGAATAAATCTGAAAACTGAACATTTTTATATAAATCACAAAAATTAGGGCTTCAAAATTCACAAAATATGGGTTTAAAATTCAAAGTGCGTAAGTCGTATCATGTAAGGTATAATATAAAAGACCTTCATTAGCACATGCTAAAACAGGTTTTTAATTCTTTTAACAATTTTCGATGAATGACGAGAAAAGTAAAAAAAAAATCTTTTGTTGATGATGATGATGATGAGTATAGAGATTTTAACAACGTACTTCCCAATTTTGTGAAATTTTCTGGATTTGTACGGAACCCTCGGTGTGCGAGCCTGACTTGCACTTGTCCGGTTTTTTTTTAAATATTGGGGGACATCTTACATATTGTCTCTGACCTCAAACTAAGCAAGGCATGCGATATAACTGCCAGAGACTGATATAAGTACTACATATACATATTTTTAACTTTGGGATAACATAAAAATCAAAATATCATACGGCCGAAGCTGCGGACAAAAATTAATAGGTATATATAAATATAATATAATAGGCATGGTGACTGGGTAAAACATCAATAAAATAATGTCTCTCTTGCTCAAGAAGCGCTGGTCAGATTGCCCGCCACGCCAGCCTTAACGATGTCTGTCATATGCAGGGCTTTTGTCACCGCCAATATCGCAGCCGTACTCGAACCGAGTTGGCTCGCGCGTGGTGATGGCAAAAGGCCTGACGGCGTGACACTGGTCCCATGGAAGTGTGGACGGCCCTTAGTAAGGGACGCAACTTGCGTCGATACTTTGGCACCGTCACATCTTTCTGACACTCAGAGTAGGGCTGGCGCGGCGGCCAATTCGGCGGAGCAGCATAAGCGGCGCAAATATGCTAGCCTCGGTAGTGGTTACATATTTGACCCATTTGAAGTTGAAGACTTTGGGTCCGAGGGGGCCGGGAGCACATCTTGTTTTCAAAAGTCTTTCTGAGCGTCTGTTGGACGCGACGCGTGACCAAAATGCTGTTGTTTATTTGGCTCGACGTATAAGCATTGGCAATGCTGCCAGCATGCTGGGCACGCTGCCAACTGGCAGTGGGCTTGAGCACTTGGATTATCTTTTTTTCAAGGGTCTGTGGATGATCCAATTGCTTTCTATGTAGTAGTAGTGTAGGTTGTTTTAACATATAAAGTAGTATTGTATCATATTGTAGTTAATAAAGGCACTTTTGCACGCTAAAAAAAAATGATCGTGAGTAAGATTAAAAAAAAATAATAGTCACGTATTTTTTCTCTGGCCAATGAAACAACAAATGACAAAGATAAACCTTGTCAAAGTTTTAAGATAAGATAAGATAAAGTTTATTGTAAAATTGTTACATTATAAGGTCTTAAGTAGTTCTAAAAAGTGCCAACAATTTGGACCATAATGAACATACAATGTTAAATAATTTGTTACAAAAATGTCACTTAAAGGACATGTCCACAAAATGTATGGAGGCTGGTAAAATAACCAAAAATTCTAACCACAATACTCGTTACATTTCGAGAAAGTTGATATTTTTCTAAGTCTATTACAACAGTTAAAAACAAAAAGAGCCCTCCATTTTTTTTTAAATTAATTTGAATTTATAAAGATAAAAAAATGTATTTGGCTCAATAGGTAGTTTATCTCTAGCAACCCTGATTAAGTAACGCCCAAAATGTTAAATAAAAGCATTTTTACCAATTAGACACACTTATTAAGTCTTTTTTGTCACATTGTACCTACTAACTGGTCACACTGGTAGGTTATAATTTTTAATTTTAGCAAATTAAGAGATGCATGTGGAAGAATCAGCTACGAATACAATTAAAATAACGGTAGAAGCACTTTATCATTACTAAATTAGAAAAAATAATAAGCTGTATTGTTATTTTTCATACAATTTATTTCTCGCATTTAAAAAAAAATTGGAGGGGTGAAAAAATCTAAATTAAATATTTTTGGGAAGCCCATAAAACAAGCTTTCAAATGATGTACCTATATATCATCTTGGTTCGATTTTTCTCTGAATAATATACCACTTGTGGACGTCACCTTTAGTTATAAATTGTCGCAAGAATTAACATTATGCAAATCAATAAAATCAACAATTCTTAACTACGCATAATAATCTAACTAACAATAACTTCCCAACTATAATTACTAAAATGTGTCATCCATAAACTTTTGTACCTATGGATTTATCATATAAACAGGATTGAGTACTGGCAAACAAAAACGTGCCGACAAGGATACCACATCAGATGATTGTGTCTCTTTTCCAAGTAGGATGACCAAAACATCTCGATCATCTTGGGATATATTTTTTCTTTGGAATGTTACTGCTCGCAGGAATCGCAGTTATCTTACCCCTAACTCGTCGTCCTTCGTCATCGTCGTCGCTTTAGCAATAGGACGCCTAATGCTGGGCATAGGCCTTCCTTGAAGATCTCTATAAAACCAATCCCCATAAAAACAATGGTCTAGAATTAATATATACGGAGATAATTCAGTTTCAAGTTTGACAGCTGTTATCGGAAATGTAGATCTTGAAGAGTTCTTTCACCTTTGTTAAGACAGCAATGGTCTAGAATTGATAATGACGGAGATAAACCACTTTTAAGTTTGACAGCTGTCATCGGAAATGTAGATCTCGATGAGTTCCTTCACTTTTGTGACGACAGTAATGGTCTGGAATCCATATTTACGGCGTTGAACAACGTTTAAGTTTCATCTTGACATATTTCACGCAACCCGTGTCAGTACTTAACCACGAAAAACTTTTTCACGAACGACTTTTTCACGGAAAACTTTGTCACAAATAAACCTATTCACGAAAAATCTTAATCACGAAAACTTGTCCACGAATAGACTTCCGTAGTTAACAGAATTTTAAGGCTTCCGTAGTATACAAGGCATCCATTTTGAAATAAAAAATAGCGGACTCACTTTTTTGAAAAAGTCGCCATGGGTGTAGTGTTCGAGGTTTTTGGGGGTGTATATTTCAAAATTGGCATCTATTTTGGAATTAAAGATGGCGGACGTCACTTTTTTGAAAAGGCCGTCATGGGTGTCGTGTTTAATTTTTTTTGATTGTAGATTTCAAAAATGGCATCTATTTTGGAATTAAAGATGGCAGCCGTCAGTTTTCCAAAAAGTCGTCATGGGTGTCGTTTTCTAGGTTTTTGGGGGTGTAGATTTCAAAAGTGGCATCCATTTTGAAGTAATGTTTGCCATCTTTAATTCCAAAATGAATGCCAATTTTGAAATATATACCCCCGAATTCTCAAAAAATAACACTTATGACGACTTTTTCAAAAATGCAACATCTGCTATCTCTAATTCCAAAATAGATGCTAGTTTTGAAATCTACACCCCCAAAAACCTATTAAACGACACCCATGACGACTTTTTCAAAATAGTGACGTCCGCCATCTTTAATTTCAAAATGGATGCCATTTTTGAAATCTACACCCCCAAAAACCTATTAAACGACACCCATGACGACTTTTTCAAAATAGTGACGTCCGCCATCTTTAATTTCAAAATGGATGCCATTTTTGAAATCTACACCCCCAAAAACCTCAAAAGCGACACCCATCGCGACTTTCAGCAAAAAGTGACATCCGCCATCATTAATTTCAAAATGGATGCCATTTTTGAAATCTACACCCCAAAAAACCTATTAAACGACACCCATGACGACTTTTTCAAAAAAGTGACGCTCGACATCTTTAATTTCAAAATGGATGCCAATTTTGAAATCTACACCCCCAAAAACCTCGAAAACTACACCCATGATTTTTTCAAAAAAGTGACGTCTGCCGTTTCTAATTCCAAAATGGATGCCAATTTTGAAATCTACACCCCAAAAAACCTCGAAAACTACACCCATGATTTTTTCAAAAAAGTGACGTCTGCCGTTTTTAAGTCCAATGTGGATGCCAATTTTGCAATCTACAACCCAAAAAAATTAAAAATTACACCCACGACTATACACCAATTGTACACCCAGCATGTTTAAGAAATATGTCTAGCATAGTCACCCTACTACACTTCTTTGTATACACCATAGTACGCCATTTGCAATCGACGGTGATACTCTAGTCAAAAATAAAAAATAACCGTTAATCATAAAGACGTAGGTATATTCATACAAAATAAATATCAAACTCTGTTTTATTGGCTTCTATTCGCAATTTTAACTAAAATCTTATCAAACTACATTGTTATAAAAACTAAGAAATGGTTAAGACAGTCGCGGCTTTACAGGTAATAATTCTACCATATATAAGTGTCGTTTCGAAATGGCAATAGTGCGAGCGGGACACCTTCATCACTTTGGGAAGTCTCACTCGGCACAGCGTCTCTCTTATGCCATTTGAAAGGAATATATGTTTTGTTACAACGCATTAAGGTTGAATTTTCCTAAACTAACTTTGAGCCACATTTCGTCTGTGCGCAGTCCAGATAGTATACAAAGTCCTGGTTTGTACCTTATAATAATATGCTTTTGATACTAGCATAGACAAACCTCTTCAAGTAGTAACTAACCAACTAAGTAGTAACTCAACCTTGAGTATCTGTATGCTGAGTGTGAGTTTTGTCGTAAACATGATGCGCTCTTCGGCGAGCGCGTAAGCATGTAATTTGTATGAAAAAATGTACAGCGCCACTAGCGGCGCGCTTATTAAACACAACAAGTTCATACAAATTACATGCTTACGCGCTCGCCGAATAGCGCGTCAAAAAACTCACACTCAGCATACTGAGCACCACACAAATTGAAAGATGAGAAGTTAGCCGCAGATGACACTTCGCCGTGATTCGCTAATTATTGCGCATGTGTGCACAATGCCTATAGAAGTTAGTGAGCTCGGGCGTTGGGAGCGCGCGGGAGGCATGAGGTTGGCGGGCGGGTGTGCCCCGGCGTTTCGTCAAAGAAGATATAATAATACTACGTATAGAACGGCCACTCGTTACCCCCCACCCGTTTGAGTCTTCCTCACTTCCACCCCACGTCAGGACACGATTTACTACTCTGCGCGCGGGCTGCACAGGCCGCTGCAAATACCCGTGTAGCGTTCATGCGTATGTGTAGTGTCTGTGAATAAATATAGTGTTGTGAGCGTAAGACAGCAGATTTTGTATAAAGAAACGCGGAGTGTCCGGGCTGTGGTTTCGTCTCTCTGTTTTCCGCGCGTACCCATATTTCGGCTTTTGCTCAGAACGCTGCGCATAACTTCCCATCTTTCAATTTGTGTGGCGCTCAGTACAGTTAGTTTATGATACTAGTAAACTAAACAGCTTCGTAGCGTAATATATAGTTAAGTTTATGAAATGTTATCTAAGTTTTGTGTAAATAAATTATAAAAAAAAAAACACTATTTCACACTAACCGATTCAAATATGGTTTTTACACGATACGGCTATCCGGACCCATACCACAGCCCGGACACTCCGCGTTTCTTCATACAAAATCTGCTGTCTTACGCACACAACACTATATTTATTCACAGACACTACACATACGCATGAACGCTACACGGGTATTTGCAGCGGCCTGTGCAGCCCGCGCGCAGAGTAGTAAATCGTGTCCTGACGCGGGGTGGAAGTGAGGAAGACTCAAACGGGTGGGGGGTAACGAGTGGCCGTTCTATACGTAGTATTATTATATCTTCTTTGCCCATACCACAAATGCCCCCCCCGAAACATGCAGTTCTCCGAGAAGTTTGGGAGTGAGGCTCGTGACGTCACCGCTCTTACAGAAGTCCATATAATTTGTACGGAACTTTGACAGGCTATATATTTAACAATTTTTGTTTAATAGGGTATTTGACTAGTTTTTGGAAATCGTTTTAAATTATTCGTTAGTACATACTAAGCACACTACATTTATATTTCCGAGAAATCTACTGAATTAACAATGAAAATCAGTGTTAAAGAATAGATATTCAAGATCCTACCAAAAACGACATTCTGTAATGGCGCTGGTCTTTGACGTCACTCACGAGTAAATAACGTTAGTTAATACTGGTAAATACGCTAGTTCACATCTAAAATTTTACAAAAAATACTTAAAAAATAACTTACAGATCCAATAATATCACCTACTCCGAAATCACCAAACACAAATTACACAAACAACAGTCAATCGAGAAATTCTTGTTTGCCAGCACGTGACGTCACCAGAGTTGCCGCCCTTCTTACAGACATGCCACACGGGCGTTGACGCCGCGTAATTGCACCGCGGCGTCACCGCGGTGACCAGTATTGCCGGTAGCGATTTAGACATTAAATCTAGAGTATTCGAGTATTCTATGATTTTTTAGCGGGAAAAAAGGTTTTGACGACAACCGTTCAATCTTAAACTGAAGATGAGAAAAATCCCTCGTACACGTTAGAAATCAGATCGTGTAATTTGTCACGACGAATGTCACAGTAACAGCTTTCCAAGTGACAGCTGTCAAACTTCAAAGTGATTTATCTCGGTCATTATCAATTCTAGACTACTGTTGTTTTCATAAAAGTGATAGAACTCGACAAGATCTACATTTCGGATGACAGCTGTCAAACTTAAAAGTGATTTATCTCGGTTATTATCGATTCTAGACTATTGCTCTCTTCACAAAAGTAATAGAGCTCGACGAAATCTACATTTCGGATGACAGCTGTCAAACTTAAAAGTGATTTATCTCGGTAATTATCGATTATAGACTACGGCTGTATTCACAAAAGTGATAGAGCTTAACGAGATCTACATTTCAGATGACAGCTGTCAAACGTAAAAGTGATTTATCTCGGTTATTATAAATTCTAGACTACTGCTCTCTTTACAAAAGTATTAGAGCTCGACGAGATCTATATTTCGGATGACAGCTGTCAAACTTAAAAGTGATTTATATCGGTAATTATTGATTCTAGACTACTGCTCTCTTCACAAAAGTAATAAAGCTCGACAAGATCTACATTTCGGATCACTTTGAAGTTTGACAGCTGTCATCCGAAATGTAGATTTCGTTGACCTCTATCACTTTTGTGAAGACAGCAGTAGTCTAAAATCGATAATAACCGAGATAAATCATGTTGAAGTTTGACAGCTGTCATCCGAAATATAGATCTCGTTGACCTCTATCACTTTTGTGAAGACAGCAGTAGTCTAGAATCGATAATAACCGAGATAAATCACGTTGAAGTTTGACAGCTGTCATCTGAAATGTAGATCTCATTGAGCTCTATAACTTTTGTGAAGACAGCAGTAGTGTAGAATCGATAATGACAAAGATAAATCACTTTGAAAATTGACAGCTGTCACTTGAACAGCTGTTACTGTGACACTCGTGAAAAATCACATTATTCCTCTAGTATATCTGTGATCAAACGAAAAACAAAAAATACACTTTCTGATTTATAACATGAGAAAGAGTTAGCGAGAACAAAGTTGGACCGCTGACGCTACACACGATCCGATTTCGCAGTTGGCTCACACAAAATCAGAATGTATATGAGAGATTTTACTTATCTTCAGCTTAAGGTTGAACGGTTATCCCTAAAACCTATTTTTCCGTTAACTGTCTAGATGTCATCAGTGTCTAAGGCAACACTGGGCGCCGCGGTGTCGCCGCGACGACGCTCAGCACCGCCGGTGCACCGCGGCGGTGCAGCGGCGGTGACGCCGCGGTGCAATGTCGCGGCGACACCGCCCGTCTGGCATCTCTCTTAGAGCGTTTACGTCACAGATAAAACATCAAAAAAATATCGTATTTTATTTCGTGCGATTTGCGAAAATTAGACATATTTTAGTTTAAATAAAGCGAAATACTTATGTCTTTTTCAGGCTATTATCTGTATGGATTACCAAAATTAATAGAATATTTTCAATGTTGTCAAATAGCCTAAGAAAAAATACGCGTCTAATATTTTTTTAAAGTCTATCTGATGGACTAATTATGTTTTTTAGTTATCGTGCCTATTGCCTCGAGTGACAACAGCGTTATACAGGGTGATTGGTAAACAATTGCTGTACTGTACCAGCCTTTAAATAGTCCACTGCAGGACGTAGGCCTACCCACGAAGGGTGATTGGGCCATATCAACGACGCTGCCCCAGTGCGGGTTGGTGGATTCACATTCGTCATCGAATTTCTTCTACGGACGTATGCAGGTTGCCTCACGATGTTTTCCTTCACCGAAAAGCCAGTGGTGTGAAATTCCAAAGAACTCATTGGATTTGAACCCACGACCTTACGATTGTAAGGCTAGTTAGGGTGTCACTACGTCTTGAGGTTGAGGTAAACAATTAGCATCCTTTTAAGTAAACATATACGCAAACAGAGACAAAAGATATTAATTTCGTCGTTCTTTCATAATTGCTCATGTATGTAGTCAAACGCAAACCTATTCGGTTTAAAAAAATAAACATCTCGCCCTCTTACTTTTGTAATTATTTTTATTTTAGTGCTTTGTTAAAACTAAAAAAAAAAATCAGCTGTTCCTTACATTTTGTCAAGGGTGAATGATATTTTTCTATGGAACAACAATTTTTTTTATTAATTTGTTAAAAGTCGTAGAACAAGAGTTGTTAGTTTTGATGTACAGAATAAGCCCCTAAAAGGATGTTTATAGTTTACCAGTCACCCTGTATATTGTATAACTTTCTTGTTTATTTATTTCTTCGATTGGTTATCACGAAGGGCAACATACCGACGGAATCGAAAAATTATCAAGTGGAGACCATATACCTACCGGCAAGCGCAGCGTAGGATTTCCATCCGATTTGGACTGACTCGAGATGACGTCAGCACCGCTGGATCGCGCTGGATACAGGCCACTTCTAACTGGTATAGGCTGAATCATTCAAGTCGGCGGATGTGAAGTTTTTTTTTTATTTCGAATAGGTTCGCGTTTGACTACACACTGCCTGATGTTAAGCAGGGTGTAGCACGCTTACCTAGAAGATACCTATTTACTTGGGATTTGAAGACACCCATGTTGTACTTTAACTGGAAGACAGACCCAGGCAAAGCGTTGCACATTCCGGCTGTTCGTATGAGGAATGAGGATTCGAAACGCTTGGTTCTAACGCGCGGAATGTCCACCATAAAAGGGTGGCGCTTTGGTCGCGTCTGTCTATTATAGCCGTACGATAGAAGAAAGGGGCAGGGGGGATCAGATTGTGCAACTCCTGAGCGCACTCTCCAAAGTGTATCCGGTAAAAGGCCGACAAACAAGCTACCTTGCGACGATGCTCAAGACTTTGCAGTTGCGACTTAGTCAAGGTGTCGTTGTCAATCAGCCTCCTGGCTCGCCTCTCAATCGACTCCAGAGCCTCCAGTTGATATTTGGCAGAGCCATCCCAAAGGTGAGAGCAGTATTCCATGCAAGACCTGACTTGTGCTTTATAAACTACAACTGAAGTTAGCTACGAGCTGCGCAATATCCAATCTTGACTGAAGCTCACATGAAGCTGCGTGTGGATGCGGTTTCACGCAGTTTGTGGCTAACTTCACATATCCGACCTATATAATTTGTCCCATATTATTGGAGAACCATAGGGGTGGCCTATTTCCAGCAGCGGACGTGAAAAAAGTGTATTTTTGAGAACAGATTGACTTAAATATACGATGTAATTAAAATTTTATATTTATCATTTAATGACAACACAAATTAATTAATTTGTACAACGCGGTCACATTAACTAGACTCTTGCTCATGTGACGTTATTTTGGCGCTTAAGTACGGTGTGCAAAAAAACCGGCCAAGTGCGAGTCGGACTCCCGCACGAAAGGTTCCGAACCATCATCTATATAATTATTTTTTGCAAAAAATAGCATGACCGACTTCACCCGTGTACAGAATATAAAACAAAGTCGCTTTCCGCTGTCTGTCCCCATGTATGCTTATATCTTTAAAACTACGCAACGGATTTTGATGCAGTTTGTTTTAGTAGATAGAGTAATTCAAGATAAATGTTTATATGTATAATATATACGCATCGCTAGAACGCAAATAATATGCACGAATCGATGTAACATTTTTCACATTATTGTTGATTTATCAAAAATGGCTCAGCCAATTTCGATAAAATTTTAATGGGACCAATTTCGAAGTATACTCTTTCCAATAAAAAAATAATTATTGAAATCGGACTACTATGAAAAAAGTTATGCGTGGTTATACACCATAAACATAGTACATAAAAAAAAAATATAGATATACGCGTCGAATGATATACCTCCTCCGGTGGTTCGTCGGTCAAAAAGTACAAGCTCCCGACCTCACGATTGTAAGGCGGGTGTCACTACAGCTAGACCACCACGGCTTTTCAAATATACCTACCTAATTGTTAAATTTCCACTAAGACATTTTGCTCAGTATTGTAGCCTACACAATCGTGACCTGCGCGGGTGAAACCGAGGAGCGTAGCTAGTAATATATAGGGTTATTAAATGTATAATTAAAATTTTATATTTATCATTTAATGACAACACAAATTAATAAATTAGTAATAACTTCTTTCCGAAAAAAGCCGTTGTGGTTATTGGTGGTGGTTTAGGTGGTCCACGTGGTAGAAATGACACCAATGTGGTAGTGGTCGTGAGTTCAAATCCCGGTCCTGTACCAAAGAATTCCTTGGATTGTATGTACGGAATTTCACACCACGGGCTTTTCGGTGAAGGAAAACATCGTGAGGCAACCTGCATACGTCCGTAGAAGAAATTCGATGGCGTATGTAAATCCACCAACCCGCACTGGACCAGCGTGGTAGATATAGCCCAATCACCCTTCATGGGTAGGCCTACGTCCTGCAGTGGACTATTAAGAAGGCCTAGTACAGTCTATGATATCTTCTTTGGTACAGTACAGCCCCCCGACCGCCTTAGCAATAGCAATCGTTTATGACTTCATTTTAGTCATTTGGCACCGCCTATGTGACGTTAGCCATCAATTGCTTTGCGCGGATTGCGAAAGCAATCGTTGAATGAACAACTTTGATGGCTAACGTCACATAGGCGGTGCCAAATGACTAAAATGAAGTCATAAACGATTACTATTGCTTAGGCGGTAGGGGGGCAGGACAGTAATTAGGTACTTCTTTCCTTAAAAATTAAATATGTGTCATTTTTTCTAATAACCTATTTTTTTAAATAATGCTCATCGTTTTAGGAAAATGGTGATATGCGAATTCTCTTCTAGTTGACTAGCTGCCCGTCCCTGCTTCGCCCGAGTACGATGGGCTAAAGATGACAAATAGGTTTGACAATTTGTTTTGAAAATATAATATAGCCTCTGTTCACCTGGGATAGTGTAGCTCTCCAACTGTGAAATAATTTTCGAAATCGGTAGTAGTTTCGGAGGTTATTCGATACAAACAATCAAATCTTTCCTCATTGTAATTTTGGTATACAGGGTTATTTCTAATCAATTAGCATCCTCTTAGGGGCTTCTTCTGTACATCAAAACTAACAACTTTTGTTCTGCGACTTTTCATTTAACGAGTCTCGGGTGTGATAGGGTATACAGGGTTATTCCTTATCAGTTAAAATCTCTTTAGGAGCTTATTATTCTGTACATCAAAACTAACAACTTTTGTTCTGCGACTTTTGTCGAAACTAAAAAAAAATAATTTTTGTTCCATAAAAAAATATCGTTCACCCTCGACAAAATGTATGTATGTAACAGCTTATTATTTTTTGAGTATTTTCAAAAGTTGCAGAGTATAAGTTGTTAGTTTTTAATGAACAGGATAAGCCCCTGAAAGGATGCTAATTGATTACCAATAACCCTGTATAGTCGACAACAGAATAGCACTATTTCCTTTTGACTGCAATCGGGCAACCTCTGCCCAGACAAAGGTCAATTGAAGCAGGAAGCGATCGGTAAAACAACGTGTTATTCGAATATCATCAAAATTTATTCGAAAATTCTCCAAAAAACTTCGTTCCAATTCCGATTTCGCGTGTTTTTTGACTTAAATCTGGAAGGTCGGATCAATAATGCATTTTGTCGGGACTCCCGATTTCCGTGGTACTTATGGTTCAGCGCCAAAAGTTTATGACAAAACGATAGTGTCACAATAAAACACAAGCACAATAAAATCATTTCAGAGATTGTTCAAAGCATCATCTCTCGTTAATGGTAAGAAATTCTAATGATTTCACATTGAGTGACAACTGTCTGGTTTAACGCGGTAGTCACAGATGGCGCTTCCTACACTGGAGAAGTTGATAGTAACATGATACGCACTTCACTGATTCGTAGTACAGCGTTCTAGCTTAATTTAGACAAACCATCTGGGCCGGAATCCGGTGCAGGTTCAAATCCTGCGAGAGCGTCAATTTTCGAAATATTTATCACAAAAAGAACATTTTCATTTCTATTAGTATTATGCAGGTTTTTACTATTATCTAGAGTCTAAATTATGATAAAATCATAACAACGTAAATATATCTAAATTATGTACCTATAGCACCTCTTTTTTCTCACGTCCTATACGCAATTGCCGTGAAAAGCTCGTACCAATGAGTTCTTCGGAATTTATGTACGGAATTTCACACCACTGGCTTTTTGGTGAAGGAAAACATCGTGAGGCAACCTGTATATGTCCGTAGAAGAAATTCGATGGCGTATGTGAATCCACCAACCCCACTGGGCCAGCGTGGTGGATATGGCCCAATCACCCTACGTGGGTAGGCCTACGTCCTGCAGTGGACTATGAAAAAGGCTGGTACAGGTACAGATACGCAATTGAGGATTCTATACTTACACTTCACTGTCTTATGGTTATATCATGGCTCGGATGACACGTTACAGGCCCCACTGACTATCACGCCAAATGGATGATATCCATTCGATGTTACGAGTTCGCAACTTCGTCGTTAGAAATGGCGACTTTTCATAAAAAGTTAAAAGTAGTTTAGCAACTTGTCTGATTACCATTAGGCAACAATTATTATCAACGGAACAACGGAAAGATTTGATTTTTGCATCGTCTTGGCAGATTTTTGGGATGAGCATAGTTTAAAAACGGACTTCCTCCTTTTTGGAAGTCTGTTCTGTAAGACATAGGCTTACCCACGTAGAGTGATTGGGCCATATTCACCACGCTGGCCCAGTGTGGGTTGGTGGATTGACATACGCAATCAAATTTATTCCGTGGACGTGTGCAAGGTTCCCTCACGATGTTTTCCGTCACCAAAAAGCCAGTGGTGTGAAATTACGTACACAAATTCCAAAGAACTCTTCGGTACGGGACCGGGGATTCGAACCCACCTTGCTATTGAAAGGCGGTTTATTTTATTTCAAATAGGTTTGCGTTTGACTATACACTGCCTGATGTTAAGTAGATCTGTCACTACCACTAGACCAAAACGACTACTTTTAAAACATGTACGGAACCATAGACTTTTTAATTCACGGTTTTTTGTATATTTTTCGCCGATGTCCAAAATTCAGAATAAATTGGGTCAACGTAAATTCGGTAAACACTTCACGGAAATGAAAAAATATTGTAATGTTGTTGCTACAGACTTTTGCGTTGTTACATATCAATGAGAGTTTTTAAAAATGTGCCTACCGCGTGCCTGCCTTACACGTGTATAATAATATGATTAAGAAAATCATAGGGGCGACTTTGTGGCGGGTCGTCGGTGAGTGGCGACACCGCAGACCCTGATTCCCTCGGGCTAAATGAGACCCCTGACTCCTCTCTTGCCTTAACCGACAGGTTTGGAGTGTAAATCGCAAGCGCTAAGAACCTGAGCTCCAGGGTGGAAGTGTTAAAGGGCATAACGCCGCGAGTAGCGTCTAGTGAACGCGCAGCACACCTCTCGACATCCGACAGCCGTCCACACCAATGTTGCCCCTCCGGCGCCAACTTACGGTAGCCTTTATGGGGGGCCCATTTAGTGGACGGCAAGTCACCACCCGCTACGACATTTTGAAATGGGGCATATATAGCGGGTGACGTACCTCATTCCATAGTCCACCTTTAAATGTCATTTAAAAGGTGACGTCCACAAGTGGTATATTATTCAGAGAAAAATCGAATCAAGATGATATTTATATTCACCATTTGAAAGCTTGTTTTATGGGCTTCCCAAAATTATTTAATTTAGATTTTTCTTTTTAAATTTTTTTTCTTTTTTCTTTATTATCTTAATAAAAGAAACTAACATTTAATTTATTATCACAACAAAACTTATAAAACATCAAAACTTAATTCTAAAAACTATAGCTATTAAAATTAACCTACTTAAAATAAAAACTAATACTAAATACTAAAACTTATATTACTAAAATAAAACTAATCTAAAAGACCCGGGGCAGAGGGTAACGTGGCCAGAATGCTGGCGGCGTTGCCTCGTTGAATTGATATGCTTATTTTTTGACCAAAATAGATGCCAGCATTCTGGTCACGTGTCACCTCTACCAGTCGCCTAGCCAGATCCTTGTATAAAAGGTGAGCGTCCGGCCCCCACGGACCTAAAGTCTCAACCCCAAACGGCACAAAATGGTACATTCTGTCCAACGACTCATATTTGTGCCGTTTGAGGTTTTCAGCTTTAGCTGCTGCAGCGCCACTTTTTTCTTTTAAATTTTTTTTAAATGCGAAAAATAAACTGTATGAAAAATAACAATACAGCTTATTATTTTTTCTAGTTTAGCAATAATAAAGTGCTCCTATCGTTATTTTACTTGCATTCGTAGCTGAATCTTCCACATTCATCTCTTAATTTGCTAAAATTAAAAATTATAACCAACCAGTGTGACCAGTTAGTAGGTACAATGTGACAAAAAAACACTTAAAAAGTGTGTCCAATTGGTAAACATTATTTTAATTAACCATTTGGAGGTTACTTAATCAGGGTTGTTAGAGATAAACTACCTATTGAGCCAAATATATGTATTTATCCTAATAAATTCAAAATTATTTTTTAAAAAATCAGAGGCCTCTTTTTTGTTTTTAACTGATGTAATAGACTCAGAAAAATATGAACTTTCTCGAAATGTAACGAGTGTTTCAAAGAGTTATCTTTGTGATAAGGAGGCGGGCTGTCTCAGTTGGTTAGAGCGTCGGGCTAGTGATCCGAAGGGGCAGGTTCAAATCCTGCGTTTGCTTCAGATTTTTGAAATGCTTATCACAAAGATAACTCTTTGAGATAAAAATCTAGTGTGGAAAGCACTCAAAATAAAATCATAACATAACGAGTGTTGTGGTTAGAACGCGTAAAGATATCGAGTTGAATGGGGTTTGTGCATTTGTGGCATATCCACTCGCCGCTAATGTGATTTTTTTTTAAAGTTTCCGCGCGCGATGTAAGTAGTATAATTATATGAGTAGAAGACACTTATACACACAATAAATGTTTCGTACTATGATGCCCTAAAGTGTCACGTTCTCGAGATATTTGGATGTAAAGATTGCAAAGTTCTTGTACAGCGATCTGTACACCCAAATATCTCGACTCATCAACACATTATTGTTGATTGGCTGAGCCATTTTCGATAAAATTTAAATGGGACCAATTATGAAGCCTTATTACGGTCTTATTGAAGATCCATAGGGGAGGCCTATGTCCAGCAGTGGACGTCCTTTGGCTGATGGATGGATGGATGGAATTACGAAGTATACTCTTTCCAATAAAATATATTGAAATCGGACCACTATGAAAAAAATTAAGCGTGGTTATACATAAAAAAAAATACGCGTCTAATTGTATACCTCCTCCGGTGGTTCGTCGGTCAAAAAACCAACCGTAAGCTGCCTTGATGTGACGGTCCCATCTTCTCTGATACCTTTCTTTCATATCTTGTAGGTCCTGGTGGATAGGCTCTCCCTGTTCCTAAATAATAATAATAAGTTGAGCTACAGGCTGCGCAATGACCATAATTAAGGTGCAACAAGTTGACGGAACGACCTCAAATTTGGCGTAGCTTAAATAAATCATATCTCAGCTGTATTGTCTAAAAAAGAGATAGAATCGACGATAAACAGTAGATATAGTGCGTGTGCCAGTAGATATAAGCCGTGGTGGTCAAGAGGTAGTGACACCCGCCTTACAATCGTGAGGTCGTGGGTTCAAATCCCCGGTCCCGTACCAATGAGTTCTTTGGAATTTATTTACGGAATTTCACACCACTGGTTTTTCAGTGAAGAAAAACATCGTGAGGCAACCTGCATACGTCCGTAGAAGAAATTCGATAGCGTGTGTGAATCCACCAACCCGCACTGAGCCAGCGTGGTGGATATGGCCCAATCACCCTTCGTGGGTAGGCCTACGTCCTGCAGTAGACTATTAAAAAGGCTGGTACAGTACAGTACAGTGCGTGTGCACCCATTGCAATATAATTTTGTTTTTATTTGTTTTAAATACCTATAAATATTACCCAACACAGCTGCGTACTAAATGCGCACAAGGTGTTTTCCGTAGTAAATTATGAAAAATACTGTTGAATGGATTTGTTTAAATAATAGTTATTTGAACTAACGAATTTATAAAGTAGGCCGCTATATTCATAAAAGATGGCTCAGATTAGATCTTTTGTTTTTTTTGCATCCAAATTTCCTAAAAATTTGAGTCAAAATTCAAATGTTAAACCTAATAAATTAACATCCTTTTAGGTGCTTATTCTGTACATCAAAACTAACAACTATTGTTCTGCGACGTCAAAACTAAAACAAAATCAGCTGTTCCATACATTTTGTCGCGGTATCAACGATATTTTTCTATGGAACAACAACTTTTTGCGTTTCGACAAAAGTCGCAGAACAAAAGTTGCTAGTTATGATGTACAGAATACGCCCCTAAAAAGATGATAGTTGATTAGGAATAACCCTGTACAACATTCGGGTGGACAATTTTATGCACCGTTTTATTAGCAAGAAGCTTAGATTTTAAAATACAAATTTATATAAATGTTGGTTTTACCCAGCTAGTAAAAATGTCTTGGATTTTGCTTGGATAAGAATGGTGGGTTTCTAGCGCTCTTATAATAGTTTTAGAACATATTATTGCTCTTATATTTCTCTTAGATAAGCTTTTTTGGACTTAAGAGCTCTGTGTCTTATACTTAGTCTTATATAATATGTATATAAGCGCATTTTATAATACTGTTATAAGCCTATTACTCCTAAAATAACATTTACGAAGACTCATTGCACTTGAAAATATTTGTTCTTATAGCCTCATTTTGTAAGTTCATTTGATTTTATAATATTCTTGGTAAAAGCTCTTTTAAGAATATCGGACTAATATCAGCATAACATAAAAATACTAAGAGCGTACTTTTCTATTACTCATATTAGCATTAGATAAGCCAGCACGAAGTCAAGAAATCGTGTTTTATTACTTAGTCTCATATATGTATATAAGCGCATTTCATAATATTATAAGCCTCTTAGTCCTACCATAACATTTATGAAGACTAAATGTACTTGAGAATACCTGTTCTTATAACTCCTTTCTCTAAGTTCATTTCATATAATGGTCTTCATAAATGTACTTGTAAAAATGTCAGACTAATATCAGCATAACATAAAAATACTAAGAGCGTACTTTTCTATTACTCATATTAGCATTAGATAAGCCAGCACGAAGTCAAGAAATCGTGTTTTATTACTTAGTCTCATATATGTATATAAGCGCATTTCATAATATTATAAGCCTCTTAGTCCTACCATAACATTTATGAAGACTAAATGTACTTGAGAATACCTGTTCTTATAACTCCTTTCTCTAAGTTCATTTCATATAATGGTCTTCATAAATGTACTTGTAAAAATGTCAGACTAATATCAGGATAAGATAAATATAGATATTCAACAGCAAACACTGGCGTGAGTATCTACCGACGTTTGTATGGAGTGATGTTTAGTAAGCTTCACTCAGCATTGGATATTGCGTAGCTTGTAGCTAACTTCACATCAGTCGACTTGTATGATTCAGCTTTTAATAGATTACCGGTTTTCTCCCAGTCATCTAGCCTATTATAATATTATATCGTTCAAGAGTGATTCTATAAACAGTACGAGCCCGGCTCCACTAGTCTGCCCCAATTTCTCCAACCTACATGTAGCGCGGAGGTCAAAGAATATATTATCCTCTAGAACAAAGAAAATGAACCATAACTGTATCGTATCTTTTGTACTGTAGCAGCCCTTTTACAGTTTTTATTAAAAGCTTTTGTTTAACTTGCAATGTATGTAAGTATGTCTGTTCGGGTGGAATCTTTGAACTCAATTTTGAAGTAGATATCTTCAACCGATTGGAATGCACAATGCAATAATTTGGTACCAAGGAAGCTCCATGGTACCCTAAAGTAGTATTAATTAAGATATTGGTCATTGGTCCGATCACCATCAGATCAGCTGATCTGATGATGGAGTCGGAAGGTGGCCATAGAAACTCCTGTACTGAACAAGTTAGACCCGGCGTGTTTGGGCTCGTTTTACTTTCTTGGCTGGCACTTGATGAGGTATTTATTTATCTCGTTATTTTAGTGCGCGATTAGTCCCGTAGTATATAGTAATAATGTGTTCAAATCGCGATAGTTTAAAAACAATATTTTAAACTAGTTTTAAAACATTTATTATTTAATAAACAAGTTATAAGAATTGTTTTTCAAATATTTCGTTATAGAATATAAGTTGAATAAAATAAAAATAATACATTTGATTTTGATAGTCGAACTTAAAAATAAAAACTAATCTTGTCACCCATCTGCTACCATACCCGGTGCAAAGAAACCCAAAATGCTGGCCGCATTGCCCCGCTATTTGGCGATGGCCATCCTTTGCACCAAATACGAGCCAGAGCGGGAGTCATTCGTTTTCTCCCTTAGCCTGCGCCCTATTTCCGAAATCAATTAAACAAAAAATTAAAAAATCAAATATATATTTTTATAACTTAAAAAACATTGAAAGGACATAGTCCACAAAATGTATGGAGGCTGGTATAATAATAATCAAAAATTCTAACCACAGCACTCGTTACATTTCGAGAAAGTTCATATTTTTCTGAGCCTATTACATCAGTTAAAAACAAAAAAGCGCACTCCGTTTTTTTTTTAAATTAATTTTGAATCTATTAGGATAAATAAATATATTTGGCTCGATAGGTAGTTTATCTCTAGCAACCCTGGTTAAGTAACCTCCATTATTGTTAAATAGAAGCATTTTCACCAATTATACACAATTTTAAAGTGTTTTTTGTCACACTGTACCTACTAACTGGTCACACTGGTAGGTTATAATTTCTAATTTTGGCAAATTGAGAGATGAATGTGGAAGAATCAGCTACGAATGCAAGTAAAATAACGATAGAAGCACTTTATTATTGCTAAACAAGAAAATAATACAAAGCTGTATTATTATTTTCCATGCAGTTGATTTTTCACATTTAAAAAAAAATGGAGGGATAAAAAAATCAAATTTAAATATTTTTGTGAAGCCCATAAATCAAGCTTTCAAATGATGTTTAGATCATCTTGGTTCGATTTTTCTCTGAATAATATACCACTTGTGGACGTCACCTTTAATTCTTGACTACCTTATACCTATATAAATACATCCTACCAATAAACTAAAAAAAAGGGCTAAAAATCGAAACAAAATACTGTGTCCGTGTGGTTGGTGCCAAGAAATATTTTTTTAGGGATGGACCCCACTGACTAAAAGTTTCGACGAGTATTCACATGCGAGTGATGCGTAGTTGCGCCGCTTAGCGTCTTCAAAAATTAAAATAAAATGAACATTTAAGGGGGCTGCCCTTAGATAAATTATTGTCAAGATGGAGTGTAGCGCTGCAACGGTAATAAGAATAGGTGGCCAGGCTAGGCACGCATGTAGGAGTGTTCACGCACACAGATGAATTGCCTTACACTGTAATTACAAGCGCCCCGAGTCCCATGTTTGTGTGCGTAATGTTGCTAGCTTTTAAATAATTTCCACAAAGTTGACAAATATGCTGTGATGTGAAATAATTTGAATAACCGGCCAAGTGCGAGACAGACTCGCGCATGAAGGGTTCCGTAAACTTTCGTACCATCAAAGCGCTTTATCCGCGCTTTGATTGGTTATAAGTAGATTTATACTGGTTATAGGGTTATAATATAATGTTAAAAATAAAACATATTTTGTTACAATTTATTTAAAAACATTTTTTTTTACAAATTATTTATTTTCATGTAACAGGTACATACGAGTATTTATACAAAACTGACGACACAAATATTATGAAACCACGGTATTTAGGTTTTCGTATAGCTATGCATTTTGTTATAAGGACAATTAAATTTACATTTACTTATTGCGATTACAAACTGCAAAGATTCTATTTTGTCTATTAAGATTTAGCTACATCGGTATCTGTATCCACACAAAAGAGAAACTAGTACTTAGCAAAGGTCATCAAAGTTTACCAAATTAATATTTGGTGAACTTTAATGACCTTCTCTTTGTATTTGTTTTTTAAATAAATTGCGTTTCGATTTAACATCGTGGCTTATGTTATTTTTTTTAGTTTCATGGTAATAGCGCACCAAGCGTGCACCAATCAAACTTCAACCCATCACAGAAGACCGCATCAAAATAGGACTAGTAATTTTGGAAATTAAGAATAAAAAAAGTAAAATTGGTTTGCCTAAACTTTATCTTTAATTTGTTGGATTATTGTTATTTTTCTCAAAAAATTCTGATCCAAATGAAAAAAATATATTATTATATGGGACCAACCTTGAAACACTAGTAAAAAAAAATTTAATCGGTTCATCAATAGCGGAGTATTCGCGTAAAACACCCATAAAAAATATTTCAGAAGAACTGATAACCTCCTTGTTTTGAAGTCGGTTAATAATTAAAAAGAAACGTATTCTGCGAGTATACGCCACCACCTTAGGCACAGGGACACATTGGTTCAGGGCATACATACACAACTACGTACAATGTAGTGTACTAAAAAAAATACAAATATACAAGGATACGGATTTCTCACGGAACCCTAAAAATATAAAGAAAAAATATAAATATTTCACCTCCTAAGCTTCTTATAAAAAATGGTACAAAATATGTGAACAAAATTTGGGTAATATTCAATTTGAAAGCTGGCAACTAATGACACAGATATCACAGTAGTATGTATAGCGATAGTTCTATCACTGATTTTCTCTAATTATACAAGATAATAGTTGTTTGAAATGTACTTACCTGTGATAAGAAATCGTTTTAGGTGTTTTCAAACGTCTCTTGTAGTTGCGGCACAGATTGATAACACAGTACGTCATATTTTCGCCGCGAAACAGAGAATAATACTAGGTGTTATCCGCGCGGTGTCTGTGGCGTCACTAATGGGCGCGGGCGGGGTTAGAGTGTAACAGTTATACTCTATTTTTTTGGGCGCTTTTGGTGCGTTACTAGATATCTAGACAATAAATATCAAAGGGGGCTGCCATACATTACGGAACCCTTCGTGCGTGAGTTCGTCTCGCACTTGGCCGTTTATTTGAAGTCGGTAAGAAAGGCGACTTTGCTCCACAACACCTACTCGTATGTATGTTAATATGTCATGTTCTAATAATGTTCATGTCATCGGTTTGTCCATAACGCCAGTGTTCTTACATGCTGACAATGAAAATAAACTAGGTAATTAATTTATTACCTGTACCTACGTGTAGTTTAAGCTGGCTCTTCATAGACCTATGTATGTATAGTTCAAGTTCAAATATATTTATTTCAATTAAGTAGGTACCTAAGATATTATGCTTTTGAAACGTAATGAATGTACAATTTTGAAATCATTAACAAATGGCGTGAAAAACAATAATATAACCTTAGATTAAATGATTGGTCGCGCGTGATTACACACAGTGGCGTAACTATAGGGTGGCAGAGCTGGCAAAATGCCACGGGCCCCCGACCGGAGGGGCCCCGGCTCAAGAGGCCATAACCCAACATTTTGAACAAATGTTGTTTTTAAACTATCGCGATTTGAACACATTATTATTATATATTACGGGACTAATCGCGCACTCAAATTACGAGATAATAATTTTAGTGCGCGAGTAGTCCCGTAGTATATAATAATAATGTGTTCAAATAGCGAAAGTTTAGAATACCTAATCATTGAATGTTGTATAAGTTATGTACTTACTTAAGTAAATAATTATATTATTTAGTTTTCACAAAATATTTTTCATCACATCTATTCGAAAAGGACTACTTGGTTCGCCTTTAAGTGCGCCCAAAGGAGGTGTTTTTTATAAGGAACTTTATAAGTGCGCCGGAATGATATTTGCCGCGCACTATTTGAATTTGGAAGTATTTGTAATGTTAGTGTTCAGCGCCAAGAAAGTGAATGTAAATATAAGTTTTCATTTGTTTTATTATTAGATACCATTTAATTTCAATTTAGTTGTTATGTTCTACGTTTTATTAAATAATAATATTTCAATTAAATATGAGGCGCCTTTTATTTTCTCATAGAGATGATGTAAAGTAGAGTGTACCACTCGGGCGCAAAATATATTTTTGGCTCGGGCGACGTCCTTTGAATCCCTCGCTACGTTCAGGACTCTACTCTAGAATCCCTCACTTCGCTCTGGATTCAAAAAAGTGCCCTCGCCGTAAAATTTAAAATATATTATTTTGCTCCCATATGATACAATCTACAATAGATGTATGTTTTTTTCAAAAATAAATAATCAAAATAAAATACATTAAGGGGCCTCCCATACGGTATGGTACGGAACCCATAGTGCGCGAGTCCGACTCGTACTTGGCAAATTATTTTAGTCCTAATTCGTATAAGTAGGCCGGGTGGCTAGCCCTTGTGTCAGAGTTTCTAAGCCGCCTGAAGGCCTCTGACATGGCTAAACGATTAAAACAACCGAGCCTACAATTAAACGTAGATTTTTTTTAAAAGCACTAATTTAATAGTAGATTGTATCATATGGGAGCAAAATAATATTTTTACGGCGAGGGCGCTTTTTTGAATCTAGAGCCAAGTGAGGGATTCTTTAGTAGAATCCTGAACGTAGCGAGGGATTCAAAGTACGTCGCCCGAGCCAAAATATATTTTGCGCCCGAGTGGTACACTCTACTTTTCATCACCTCTATGAGAAAATAAAAGGCGCCTCATATTTTAATATAATATTATTATTTAATAAAACTTAGAGTAGGTAACAACTAAATTGAAATTAAATGGTATCTAATAATAAAACAAATAAAAACTTATATTTACATTCTTTTCATTCATTTTCTTGGCGCTGAACACTAACATTACAAATACTTCCAAATTTAAAAAGTGCGCGGCAAAGATCATTACGTCGCACTTATTTGTTCCAAATTCAAAAAGTGCGCGGCAAAGATAATTGCGGCGCACTTATAAAGTTCCTTATAGAAAACACCTCCTTTAGGTGCACTTAAAGGCGAACCAAGTAGTCCCGTTTCGAATAGATGTTATGAAAAAGAACTTTTCCTCCCAATCGTTCTCGATATTTCCTTCCTGTCCAATTTTACCAAAACTCATAAATAATTTATAAAACGTGTCACCGCGTGCTAGTTTCAAAATCTAAAAACGGGATAACCGTGTTATCTCAATGTTATTATAAATCTTTAGGATTCATTTCGGAGAGTGCAATTTGAGTGCACATGGCCTTACCCTACCTTCCTCTTTTTGACCGACGAAACGGAGGAGGAACTCCATATCAATAGAGTAGTTAATTGGTATTGAATTACTTAAAACTTGAGTTAATACTATTAATATTAGTGGAATCTTTGGATATCCTTGTTTTGAATAAATATTTAGTGTATTTCCGCTCTGTCGTAGGCATATTATAAGTTAAGGGTACCATTCAACAAACCAAATTAAATCACAAACAAAATTAGTAATTAATCATCAAACTGTACCATGCTTCGGCTGTGGTTAGGTTAAAAAAAAACCGGACAAGTGCTAGTCAGGCTCGCACACCGAGGGTTTAGGGTTCCGTACCTCAAATGGAAAAAACGGAACCCTTATAGGATCACCTTGTTGTCCGTCTGTCCGTCTGTGTGTATGTTAGACTCTTTATCTCGGGAACGCGTAAAGATATCGAGTTGAAATTTTAACTGTATACGTATATCTATGGTCTCTTGCAGTTGTGTAAGAGAAAAACTTCTCAGTTATCGTTTAAAAAAGTTAGAGCCGTTTATGTCATAAAAAACCGCATATTTCAACACTCACAAAAACCAAAACCTACAGGGTACTTCCCGTTGACATATAACTGTGAAATTTGGCCAGAAGCATTGTCTCAGAGTACACATATAGGAATAAATCTGAAAACCGAACATTTTTATTTGCATCACGAAAAAATAGGGCCTAGATTCACACAGTAAGGGTTGAAAATTAAAAGTGAGTGAATCGTATCATGTCAGGTACGAGTATCATATAAAAGAACTTCATTAGCACGAGTATCATATAAAAGAACTTCATTAGCACATGCTAAAACAGGTTTTTAATTATTTTAACAATGTGTTTGTACGGAAACCTCGATGTGCGGGCCTGACTCGCACTTGTCCGGTTTTTATAATGGGCACAGCAGACCAGCCTAGTGCTATTAGACCGCGAGCAGTGTAGCGAGCACGAAAATTTGTCTTTTATAGCAGAATTTTTAAAAGAAGAATGCAAAACATTCCACCGCAGTACCATAATACGCGAGTGCAGCGAGCGCAAAAAACGACGTTTGTTGCGTTTAAAATAAATATGGAGCAAAGAAAAAATGGAATGCTCTACTGCGCTATATTAATGCGCGAATATACAGCGTTCGAAAATTTATCAGATCTCACAATAATTTCAAAAGGCGTGCACATTGCACAAATCAGGCCAGCCTATTACTCGCAAGCGTAGCGAGCGCGAAAATGTTAAGGCTTTTTTGCAACCCCAATCGTCGTCGTCAATATTGGGGTCGTCATGACCACAATGAACAAATTTCAATACGACCTCTATCTGCTTCTTCATATTTTTTATATTTTTAACCGACTCCCAAAACGGAAGAGGTTCTACGTTCGTCTGTATGTTTTTTAAGTGTATGTTCATCGATATTTTCTCTAATTATGAACCGAATCAAAAAAATATTTTTTAGTCCAAAAGGGTATACATACTTCCGACGTAGTTCTATTTAAATTTTATCAAAATCGGATGAGCTATTTTTGAAAAATCAGCAAAATCAATTAGAGCAACTATTCGAATTTTGTACACGATGAAATTCGATTTTGCCATTTTTTGCTAAAAATAATTTTTGACAAATGCAAAAATACATGTCTAATATAAATAATAATAATAAATAAATAATAAATATTTTGGGACATCTTACACACGGCCTCTGACCCCAAACAGTATTATTATATCTTCTTTGCCCAAACTAAGCAAAGCTTGTGATATGGTTGCCAGAGACTGATATACTACATATACTTATTTTTAAATACATACTTATATAGATAGTAACTAAATAACACCCAGACACAGAGCAGACACTTATGTTCATCACACAAATATTTGCCCTGGGTGGGGATCGAACCCACGCCGCTTTGATCCAGAAGTTAGGGTCACTAACCACTGAGCCACCGCGGCAGTCGGTATATTTATATATTTTTGATAAATCTATCTGAGGGACTAATTATATTTTTGACCGACGAACCAACGGAGGAGGTGTACAATTCGACGCGTATATTTTTTTTTAATGTATAACCACGCATAACTTTTTTCGTAGTAGTCCGATAACAATATTTTTTTTATTATTATAAAGTGTATACTTCGAAATTGGACCCATTTAAATTTTATCGAAATCGGCTGAGCCATTTTTGTAAATCAACAATATTGTGAAAAATGCTACACCGATCCGTGCGAAATACTCGCGAATTCTGTACACGGGTGAAGTCGGTCATGCTAATTTTTGCAAAAAATAATATTCTAGCCTATTAAACGTGTCATTTGAGCCACGGTAGCGCTCAGTTGTAAATGCCACCCATTACAGGGTTATTTCTAACAATTAGCATCTTTTTAGGGGCTTATTCTGTACATCAAAACTAACAACTTTTGTTATGCGACTTTCGTCAAAACTCAAAAAAAAATCAGCGGTTATATACATTTTGTCGAGGATGAACGTTTTTTAACTTCGAACGTCCGACATACCTCAGTGCCTCAAGTCGAAAGTTTTCGACCAGTGTGTGTTGCCAGTGATGACTTATGGCACAGAAACGTGGTCTCTCACTATGGGCCTTATTAGTAAGCTCCAAGTAGCCCAACGAGCTATGGAGAGAGCTATGCTCGGAGTCTCTCTGCGAGATCGAATCAGAAATGAGGAGATCCGTAGACGAACCAAAGTTACCGACATAGCCCAACGGATTGGCAAGTTGAAATGACAATGGGCAGGGCACATAGCGCGGAGGGCTGATGACCGATGGGGTCGAAAAGTTCTCGAGTGGAGACCACGTACCGGCAAGCGCAGCGTAGGACGTCCACCCACAAGGTGGACGGATGACCTCATTAAGACCGCAGGATCGCGCTGGATGCAAGCCGCTTCCAACCGGTCTTATTGGAGATCCATAGAGGAGGCCTATGTCCAGCAGTGGACGTCCTTCGGCTGATGGATGAATGGATGGAACGTTTTTTTTCTATGGAACACTGATTTTGTTTTTTAAGTTTGACAAAAGTCGCAGAACAAAAATTGTTGGTTTTGATGTACAAAATATGCCCCTAAAAGGATGCTAATTGATTAGAAATAACCCTGTATAAGTAACACCTAAGTAGTCTAAGCTATGAGCGCTTTTTAAGTAAGCAATGTAATGTAAGCATTGTATTAACGAGACGTTAGTTTTTCTTTACCAAAAAAATATATTATTGACGTCAAAACTCTAAATATATTCATTGAAGTTTTATAAGCAGTTAAAAAGCGAATACAGGATGTTTTTAAACACAAAAGACATAATTCTTAGATATCGTTATTTTCTTCTTTTTTCAGCCATAGGACGTCCACTGCTGGACATAGGCCTACCCCAAAGACTTCACTATCACAACATTGTATAAAACAGTCTCGTCCCGCTGTCGATCCCTATATATGCTTATATCTTTAAAACTAGGCAACGGATTTTGTTGCAATTTTTTTAATAGATAGAGGAATTCAAGATCAAAAAGTATATATATTATGTGTAATACAACTGTGCGAAGCCGGGGTGGATCGCTAGATTTTGACCGACGAACCACCGGAGGAGGTACTCAATTCGACGCGTATATTTTTTTTATGTATAACCACGCAAAACTTTTTTCATAGTTGTCCGATTTCAATAATTCTTTTTGTATTTGAAAGAGTATACTTTGAAGTTGGTCTTTAAATTTACAGCAATCGGCTGAGCTATTTTTGATAAAACAACAGTAATGTGAAAAATGCTACACCGATCCGTGCGAAATATTCGCGAATCCTGTTCACGGTGAAGTCGGTCATGCAATTTTTTGCATAAAAAATACTTTTAGCCGCCTATGTCCAACATTGACTGCCACCGTGGCTCAGTGGTTAGTGACCCTAACTTCTGCGTCAAAGCGGCGTGGGTTCGATCCCCACCCAGGGCAAGTATTTATGTGATGAACATAGGTGTTTGCTCTGTGTCTGGGTGTTATTTAGTTGCTGTCTATATAAGTATGTATATAAAAATATGTATTTTATGAAGTACTAGTTTTTACCCGCGGCTTCGCCCGCATGATATTTTGATTTTTGACGCAATATCATTATTATTCATTCACTATCCACCTATCCATCCATCCATCCTCACAAACTTTCGCGTTTATAATATTACTAGTTTTTACCCGCGGCTTCGCCCGCATACGCAATATATCATTATAATTTATAGCCTATGTGTTATTCTGATATATAAGCTATATTATTGCAAAGTTTCATCTCAATCCGTTCAGTAGTTTTTGCGTGAAAGAGTAACAAACATCCATACATCCATCCATCCATCCATCCTCACAAACTTTCACGTTTATAATATTAAGTAGGATATATCAGTCTCTGGCAGCCACATCACAAGCTTTGCTTAGTTTGGGGTCAGAGACCGTGTGTAAAATGTCCCCAAATATTTATTATTTATATACAAAACACCCTATGGTTTATAAGTATGATGATGATAGTTTTTTTCCTGACTAGCCTATTAAATTCAATTTTCGAAAAATTGAATAGAGAATCTTAAAGTGCATGTACACTATCACTATTACTACATAGTATAAAAAAGTCACTTTCCTGTCTATGTGTCCCTTTGTATGCTCATATCTTTAAAACTAGACAACGGATTTTGATGCGGTTTTTTTTAATAGATAGAGTGATTCAAGAGGAAGGTTTATATGTATAATACACCTGTGTGAAACCGGGGCGGGTCACTCGTACAGAATAATACTATAACCGTTCTAAGTAAGTTCGTTTAGCTGGGTGGCTAGCCCTGGTGTCAGAGTTTTTAGGCCGCCTGAAGGCCTCTGACATGGTTCAACGGTTAAAGCAACCGGCACCTACAATATAACGCGTCATCCGAGCCACGGTTAGAAAATGCCACCCGCGGTCACCCATCCAAAAACTGACCGCGCGGAACGTTGCTTAATTTCGGTGATCGCTGACATACGCTACATAAATAACCGTGTTTGAAGCCCGATTACAGAGGCGCCATCGTAATTATATTAGCTAAATACCATAGTTCTGTTTCTTTTTGACCGACGAACCACCGGAGGAGGTATACAATTCGACGCGTATATTTTTTTATGTATAACCACGCATTACTTTTTTCATAGTGGTCCGATTTCAATAATTATTTTTTTTATTGGAAATAATATACTTCGGAATTGGTCCCATTTAAATTTTATCGAAATCGGCTGAGCCATTTGTGATAAATCAACAATAATGTGAAAAATGCTACATCGATCCGTGCATACCATTTGCGTTCTAGCGATGCGCCCCGGCTTCGCACAGGTGTATTATACATATAAAAATTTCTCTTGAATTACTCTATCTATTAAAACAAACTGCATCAAAATCCGTTGCGTAGTTTTAAAGATATAAGCATACATGGGGACAGACAGCGGAAAGCGACATTGTTTTATACTATGTAATGATTCTGTACACGGGTGAAGTGGGTCATGCTATTTTTGGCAAAAAATAATTATTCTCTTTAGGCATTCAATAGAGAGAACGCATTTTACGTTGCTATTAAATTTACGCTGACGCCTCTGTAATCGGGCTTTTAGAATGCCAGAAAATAAATTATTATAAAAATACAACTTATTAAATACATGCTTTTGAGATCCTGGATATCATGTAGCAGCAGAGTGCCAGCCAAGACAAGTAAAACGATCCCAAACACGACGGGTCTACCTTGTTTAGTACAGGAGTTCCTATGGCCACCTTCCGACTCCATCATCAGATCAGCTCCAGGGTACTATAATATTACATTGTCAGGCAATATACATATGCGTGCAAAATTTCAGCTTAATCGGAAACCGGGAAGTTGGTCAAGTTTAACTTGCAATATTCCACCCGAACTTACATACTTACATACATACCATCCATCCATCCAGCAGCCGAAGAACGTCCACTGCTGGACATAGGCCTCCTCTATGGATCTCCAATAAGACCGGTTGGAAGCGGCTTGCATCCAGCGCGATCCTGCGGTCTTAATGAGGTCATCCGTCCACCTTGTGGGTGGACGTCCTACGCTGCGCTTGCCGGTACGTGGTCTCCACTCAAGAACTTTTCGACCCCATCGGTCGGACCCTACATTCAAACATTGCAAGTTAAATAAAAACTTGTAAAAAAAATGTTACGTTATAGTGGGTAAGATCTTAAAAAATTACAATTTAAGATTTTGTTCGCTCTCTTATTATTTTGTTAAATATTTAGTGAAATCTGTGAGCCGGACGTGTGTGGACGATTTATTGATTTATTTTAATTTTATTTCGAATTTTTATTCGACGATATTCATATTTTTTTCTGTGTAAAAATTTGACGTAAATGGTAATTTGTGGTTTTAGTTATGTTGCCATGTCGCATTTACTATCCATTCATCAGTAAAAGGACGTCCATTGCTGGACATAGGCCTCCCATAAGCATGGTTAGAAGATGCAACGTTTCTGCAGTCCTAATTAAAGGACATCTTACACACACGGTCTCTGACCCCAACCAAACTAAGCAAAGCTTGTGCGATATGGCTACCAGAGATTAGTACTACATATACAGGGTTATTTCTAATCAATTAGCATCCCTTCAGGGGCTTATTATGTACATCAAAACTAACAACTTTTGTTCTGCGACTTTTATTAAAATTAAAAAAAAATGTTGTTCCATAGAAAAATAGTATGGAACAACTGATTTTTTTTTTGAGTTTTCTCAAAAGTTGTTAGTTTTGATGAACAGAATAAGCCCCTAAAAGGATGCTAATTTATTAGGAATAGCCCTAAGAATTATTAGTATACTTATAAAATCTGTCTGTATCCGGGCGAAGCCGGGATGAGCAGCCAGTTTTTTTATAATATTATTTTTACATAATTTTACTACAGAAATGATTCAATTTTATTGAAATCGGTTTATTCGTTTTTGAAAATATTAAAGTAAGGTTCAATTGAATACATTCATGATACATTGATCCTTGGGATCTATTCGAATTCTATAAATAATAATCAGCCAAGAGCGAGTCGTACTCGCGCACGGGTTCCATACCGTATAGAAGCGTTATATTATTTTACTAGCGACTTGCCCCGGCTTCGCACAGGTGTTTTATACATAATACTGACTGCCTCGGTGGCTCAGTGGTTAGGGTCACTAACTTACTGAATCAAAGAGGCGTGAGTTCGATCCCCACCCAGGGCAAATATTTATGTGATGAATATAAGTGTTTGCTCTGTGTCTGGGTGTTATTTAGTTCTGCCTCGGTGCCTCAGTGGTTAGTGACCCTAACTTCTGGATCAAAGAGGCGTGGGTTCGATCCCCACCCTGGGCAAATATTTATGTGATGAATATAAGTGTTTGCTCTGTATCTGGGTGTTATTTAGTTACTATCTATTTAAGTATGTATTTAAAAATATGTATATGTAGTATATCAGTCTCTGGCAGCCTTATCACAAGCTTTGCTTAGTTTGGGGTCAGAGACCGTGTGTAAGATGTCCCAAAATATTTATTATTTATTTATTAATTACCTTCCTCGTGAATCACACTATCTATTTAAAAAAACGCATCAAAATCCGTTGCGTAATTTTAAAGATAATTTATAAGCATACATAAGGACAGCCATACGGGGAAGCGACTTTGTTTTATACCTACTTTGTAGTAATTTTAATTTAATTATTTATTTTTTAAAGGAATATACAACTTAATATTCTTTAAATATTTTAAGCATCTTCCTGTTGCCGTTATTAATACCTATCGAGGAAGAAATCACGTAACTTGTATGGGAGTCCCCCTTATATATTTATTTTGATTTAATTTGACTATTTATTTTAAAGTGCATATTTAACTTAATATTCTGTGAATATTTCAAGAATCTACCTGTCACCGTTAATAATAGTAACGGAAAAAATTAAGGTTTTGTTGTATGGAGCCCCACATATTTTTTTCTGTTTTTGACCGACGAACCACCGGAGGAGGTATACAATTCGACGCGTATATATTTTCTTTATGTATAACCATGCATAACTTTTTTCATAGTAGTCCGATTTAAATAATTCTTTTTTTATTGGAAAGAATATATTTCGAGATTGGTTCCATTTAAATTTTATCGAAATTGGCTGAGCCATTTTTGATAAATCAACAATTATTTGAAAAATGTTACATCGATCCGTGCATAATATTTGCGTTCTAGCGATGCGCCTCGGCTTCGCACAGGTGTATTATACATATAAATATTTCTCTTGAATTACTCTATCTATTAAAACAAACTGCATTAAAATCCGTTGCGTAGTTTTAAAGATATAAGCATACATGGGTACAGACAGCGGAAAGCGACTTTGTTTTCTACTATGTGATGATTCTGTACACAGCACAGGTGAAGTCGGTCATGCTATTTTTTGCAAAAAATAATTATTACAATTTTTATTAACTTTTACCTGTCCCGTTGTCTGTCTGTAATCAAATCTTGTAAGTTAAATTTGACCCACTTCCCGGTTTCTGATTGAGCTGAAATTTTGTACACATGTGTAAATCGCGTGACAATGCAATATTATGATGACATGGAGCTGATCTAATGATGGAGCTGGAAGGCGGTGTTCAAAGGAACTTAGCAATGAAACGACACAGCCTTATAGAGTGTGGGTTCACTTGAATAGTCTTGGGGAGTAGTTTATCTTTCAATGGTAACCAGGGTCTGGTGATTAAGCTGGAAGGAACTTTGTAATGAAACGACGCAACCTTATCGAGTTTCAGCTTGTTTGATTCGTCTTGCCGAATAAATGTTCAGTAAATTTTTTTTTGTATTTTTTTTTTAATATAGTAGGTACTTGTTAGTTTTTTTTTGTTATAGCGGCAACAGAAATACGTCATTTATGAACATTTCAACGGTTCATGAGATACAGCCAGGTGACAAACAGACGGACAGCGGAGTCTTAGTAATAGGGTCTCATTTTTACCCTTTGGGTACTGAACCCTAAAAAAGCCATCGACCCATAAAATTAATTTATCATACAATTTTACAATTATTAACAACTAGCGACCCGCCCAGGCTTCGCACAGGTGTATTATACATATAAACCTTCCTCTTGAATCACTCTATCTATTAAAAAAAACCGCATCAAAATCCGTTGCGCAGTTTTATAGATAATATAAGCTTTAGATAGGGACAGACAGACAGGGAAGCGACTTTGTTTTATACTATGTAGTACTGTATCAGCCTTTTAATAGTCCACTGCAGGACGTAGGCCTACCCACGAACGGTGATTGGGCCATATCCACCACGCTAGCCCAGTGCGGGTTGGTGGATTCGCAAACGCCATCGAATTTCTTCTACGGAAGTATGCAGGTTGCCTCACGATGTTTTCCTTCACCGAAAAGGCAGTGGTGTGAAATTCCGTACATAAATTCCAAAGAACTCATTGGTACGGGACCGGGATTTGAACCCACGACCTCATGATTGCAAGGCGGGTGTCACTACCTCTAGCCCACCACGGCTCATACTATGTAGTAATAGTGATTAATTAATTTCTGAAATAAACGGTTGATGTCAACTATGCCATTTTTGGGGAAATTAATTATTCTATAATTCCTACCTATAGTTTAGCATTTTGGCTTAGGAAAGCCAACAACAGAACAGCCTGGAAACAGCTGGAAGAGGCCTATGTGTCACAAGACACGCCGACCACTAAACCCGAAATTCCGATGTGTTAGATTAGTATTAGGTTAAGTGTCATATTATGTTTAGTTTGGCAATAAAGGCTTAAATAAATAAATAAATAGTTTTTACCTAGGAAAATATTTTTTACAATTTAACAACAAAAATAATTAATTGCTCATCAAATTTTTGCTCGTTAAAATTTTAACTGATTTTTGCTGAAAGCGCAGTGGCACAATTACATATATAGTAAGCCCTATTACAGAGGCGCTGTCGTAATTATAATGGCTAAATAGCATAGTTCTGTTTCTTTTTCAGGGTTCCGTACCTCAAAAGAAAAAAACGGAACCCTTATAGGATCATTTTGTTGTCCGTCTGACCGTCTGTGTGTATGTCAAGACTCTTTATCTCGGGAACGCGTAAAGATGAAATTTAAACTGTATACGTATATCGATGAACTCTTGCTGTTGTGTAAAAGAAAATTTTCTCAGTTGTTGTTTAAAAAAGTTAAGAGTCGTTTATGTCGTAAAAAACTGCATATTACGACACTCATAAAAATCAAAACCTACAGGGTACTTCCCGTTGATATAGAACTATGAAATTTGGCGAGAAGCATTGTCTCAGAGTACACATATAGGAATAAATCTGAAAACTGTACATTTTTATTTACATCACAAAAAAATAGGGCCTCAAAATTCACAAAATATGGGCTCAAAATTCAAAGTGAGTAAATCGTATCATGAAAGGTGTCATATAAAAGAACTTCATTAGCACATGCTAAAACAGGTTTTTAATTATTTTAACAATTTGTTTGTACGGAACCCTCGATGTGCGAGCCTGACTCGCACTTGTCCGGTTTTTTACTTTAGGCATTCGATAGAGAGAACGCTTTCTGCGTTGCTGTTACATTTACGATGGCGCCTCTTTTGTCGGGCTTAGTAAGTACCTAATGTAGGTCTACTATGTATTTTTAATGATATATTTGTTTAATTGCTATTTTGGTATATATCTGTCTTGTTGTATGACCTCAATTTCCTAATGCTCTCGTCGTCGTTCGTCGTGTCAGCCATAGAACGTCCACTGCTGGACATAGGCCTCCGCTAAAGATCTCCAATAAGACCGGTTGGAAGCGGCTTGCATCCAGCGCGATCCTGCGGTCATAATGAGGTCATCCGTCCACCTTGTGGGTGGACATCCTACGCTTTGATTATTTACATGTACAAGTAAATAAACATAAACGAAAATTGCATACACTTCTGTAAAATCTTGTATTGCTCGACCTATATCATAGTAAAGGATTTGTTCCGTTACCGGTATTAAAATAAATAAAAATTCTAACCAGATCAATGATTGCTGTTTTATAAAGAGCATTCAAAATGTAATTATTATCTGATAAAAACATATTTTTAAAGCCCTGCAATATTTAGAAAATCGATAATATATATTTGGGGTATGTAACGTGAAACGGAACGGATATCTCGTAAAGAAACACGCTAATCTGAAAAAACTCAAAGCCAATTTAAAAAAAAAGTATAATAGAAATGTCAATGTCAAAGGAAATTGAATATTAATTTGATTTTCGATCAGTGTTGACACCTTATCCCTTATGGAGCTAGATATAGCACTGTTTACTGTAGGTGAACCCCTTGTATTTGTATTTGTTTATTCATTAGTGTAATGATTTAGCCCGGAAAGGGCTATCTAGCGCTTATTTGCCCTATTTATTTTCGTCGAAAATATTATTTTGAATTTCCAATATACTTTTATAAAATAACAATTTAAAAAAAAATGCAGGGCTATATATTATTTTTTATTACTCCATGGAGCTTTCAAAGGAGTTGGTAAACTTTTTATATGGGAGGCGGTCCTTGAAAACCGGCAGCGATGCGAGCTATATTAATGTTTAGTGCCATATTTAAGAATATTATTTCACGCAAAAACATATTTTTGTGTATCGCCGTTTTATTATAATATCTCTTTTTTATTTCACTAAGTAGAAAATATTTAGACTGAACTGGTAATACTAAGAGGAGGTCTACGTAGTTTAAGTATCAGACAGGAATCTTCAAACAACCAATAGCGGGCTGGTATTTTAGAGTTTGACATTTATTTATTTTTTAAAACATGGCGACCAGCCCTCTATTGGTTGTTCAATATTGACAATGTCATTTCTTTTTGCTGTTTCTTAATGTCACTGTCAGGTTTTTTTTTTCAATTTAGGCTTAATGCAGATATTTGGTGTAGCACATAGTTCATTTTTCTAATGTTTTTAGAACCCATTTGAAAATTAAATGGCGATGAAAAAAATTCTAAAAAATATGTCTTTGAAAAGATAGTTATGTAAGCTTTCTATTGGTATAACTTTTGTTTTTGCAAGATTTCAAAACCCGCATCTTTTCCATATCCTTTAAGTAAATTCCTAGAAAAATTAAATGCTCTTGGTTAGAATTTTAATACCGAGTTCCTTGTAAATCAGGTACAACTCCTTTGCATCAATCGCAAGATGATGTAATAGTGTTTGTTGCTGACGTCTCCGACTTGTGTTGGAGGAGAACACTGACGAACATACAAAAAAAAAAATCTAAGGTCCTACGCTGTGCTTGCCGGTACGTCCTAATGCTCTAGTTTTTCCAAAACTATTAGCCGTATGACGTCCACTGCTGGACATAGGCCTCCTCTATGGATTACTATAAACTCGGTTGGAAAAGGCTTGCTGCTGATGGAACAAATCAATGGTACTACTGACACTAAGACTTCTGCCGTCTTAATTATACAGGGTTATTTCTAATCAATTAGCATCCTCTTAGGGGCTTATTCTGTCGAATTTTTCTATATCTCTATTTCTATTCTGTGAAATTTCGTAATTTAAGAAAAAATGTTATATGTATAATACACCTGTGCGAAGCCGGGGCGCATCGCTAGATAGCAAATATTACGCACGGAACGATGTAGCATTTTTCACATTAATGTTGATTTATCAAAAATAGCCCAGCCGATTTCGATAAAATTATAATGGGGCCAATTTTGAAGTATACTCTTTCCAATAAAAAAAGATTTATTGAAATCGGACCACTATGAAAAAAGTTATGCGTGGTTATACATAAAAAAAAATAAAAAATATACGCGTCGAATTGTATACCTACTCCAGTGGTTCGTCGGTCAATAAGCCCCTAAAAGGATGCTAATTGATTAGAAATAACCCTGTATAGTCAGTCCACTTAGTCGGTGGACACCCTACGCTGCGCTTGCTGGTACATGGTCTCTACTCAACACCATACAATCCCATCGATCATCCGTTCTCCGAACTGTGTGCCCTGCCCACTGCCATTACGCGCTGCCGCACGGTCAGTATTCAGATGGGTGACCGCGGGTGGCATTTACAACTGAGCGCTACCGTGGCTCGGATGACACGTTAAATTGTAGGTCCCGGTTGTTTTAACCGTTTAGCCATGTCAGAGGCCTTCAGGCGGCTTAAAACTCTGACACCAGGGCTAGCCACGCGGCCTGTATACAGGGTTATCTGCTCGCCCTGTACTACGCCGAAAGGGGGTGATTGAGACCGTAATTATAACAAGATTAGTTTTTGCAAAAATTAGCATGACCGACTTCACCCGTGTACAGAATTCGCGAATATTTCGCACGGATCGATGTAGCATTTTTCACATTATTGTTGATTTATCAAAAATGGCTTATCCGATTTCGATAAAATTTCAATGGGACCAATTTCTGAGAATATTCTTTCCAATAAAAAGATAATTATTGAAATAGGACCACTACGAAAAAAGTTATGCGTGGTTATACATAAAAAAGATATATATACGCGTCGAATTGTATACCTCCTCCGGTGGGTCGTCGGTCAAAAAAACTTTTACTATGGGGTCTACTTGGGATAGAAGTCGTGGTGGTCTAGTGGTAGTGACACCCGCCTTACAATCAAGTGAGGTCGTAGTTTCAAATCCCGGTCCCGTGCCAGTGAGTTCTTCGGAATTTATGTACGGAATTTCACACCACTGGCTTTTCGCTGAAGGAAAACATTGTGAGGCAACCTGCATACTTCCGTAGAAGAAATTCGATGGCGTATGTGAATCCACCAACCCGCACTGGACTAGCGTGGTGGATAAGGCCCAATCACCCTTCGTGAGTAGGCCTACGTCCTGCAGTGGACTATTAAAAAAGCTGATACAGAACAGTACTACCACTAGACCACCACGATTTCACGGAACCCTAAAAACCAGCTATTCCACACAAAATTGAAACTCGAAATCGACAAAATCACTCGAGTGCCGGTTGGCCCCATAGTAAAAGTTGTTCATAATGTTGGTCTGAATCACCCCTTTCGGCATAGCACACCAGTTCTGGATAACCCTGTACTCATTATATCATACTAACCCATTAGGCCAGCCTCACACTAGGCGGAAAATCCGTCGCGAAAATACAAGCGGCTCAATTTTTTTTTTGCTGCGCAATTAAATATTCCCGTTAGAAAACAACAAAGCTTTCTTTGAATTGTTTTTCTAAGGAAAAAACAGGAGCTATTGCAACTAATTTGAATAATATAAAACTTTCCAATACAATTTCGTCTTAACAGCTTTTAAAGTAAGGCTCAACTTCCCGCTGGAAAAAAAATTAATCGTGAATGCGTCAATGGATACATTTATGCCGTAATGAATTTGAAATAAAGCTTACATTACCATGGCAAAGCAGAATCGCTGACGTCAATTCTGAATTTGAAATCTGACATGCAAATGCCCGCGAAAGGGTATATAAGTTAAACAAAGATGGTTCGCGCTCGCAGTTCTTAGCAGGCGTCCCGCCAATCCTCCTAAAGCCGGTGTGGCCTCCCAAAATTCTTTTTTTAAAGAAACAAAATGAGTGCCATCTTATTACTCGTTGTTGTAGCGTTGGCGGTATACAAACTCCTTTCGAGGCGTACAGTCACGTTTAAGAAGACGAGTCGGTTTGGGGAAAAGGCGGCCGTTTTGAAATCCCCTCCGGGGCCAATGGCATTGCCTGTGGTTGGTAATCTTCATTTGTTGGGAAAGCACGAGTCTCCGTTTCAAGCGTTCACTGAGCTGTCTAAAGTGTGGGGAGATATATTCACTTTAACTTTGGGGGGTGAGAGATGTTTGGTTGTTAATAATTTGGAGCTGATTAAGGACGTTTTGAACCAAAATGGCAAGTTTTTCGGGGGACGACCAAATTTCCTGAGATTCCACAAGCTGTTTGCTGGAGATCGGAATAACTGTGAGTATTTTTTTTTGTAATTTTTAATCGACTTCCAAAAAGGATTTCCTCTTTGGAACTATTCTCTGTATGTTTTTTTTTTCTTTTTGTGTATTTTCATCGATATTTTCGGCAATTTTTCGATCCTTTTTTAATTCAGTGATCCATTTAAATTTTATTGAAATCGGCTGAGCCGTTTTTGAAAAATCAACAATAATGTACTTCGATGTCACTTTCGTGCAAACTATTCGAATTATGTACTCGATGGAAGTTGATGCGATTTATTGCTAAAAATAATTATAATTTAACAGATCGAAATGTTTTTATGTGCCCAGCTTTATAACGCCTACATACATTGAAGGCGCAAAAGGTGCGCGAGCATAGCGATGATAAAATAACTAAGGGAAGGGAAGATTACTTAAGATTATTATCCACAAATGGTATAATTTTTATTCAGAGAAAAATCTAACCAAGATTATACATCATTTGAAAGCTTGGGTTGTTTCTTAAATATTTGATTTTGTATTTTTCATCCCTCCAGTTTTTCAGTTGATATAAATAAATTGTATGGAAAATTGAAATACAGCACACATTTTTGCTGTTTTAGCCATATTAATATGCTTCTTTCGTTCTTTTACTTGCATTATTACCTGGTTCATCAATATATGTACAGGAATGTAAAAGTCGATCTTTTCATGAGCGAAATTTGTTTAATTAATGATATCTATTGCGCGATAAAAATTTGTGCAATGAATAAAAGTCATGCTGAATCCTACTTCCTACTAATATTATAAACGTGAAAGTTTGTGAGGATGGATGGATGGATGTTTGTTACTCTTTCACGCAAAAACTACTGAACGGATTGAGATGAAACTTTGCAATAATATAGCTTATATATCATAATAACACATAGGCTATAAATTATAATGATATTGCGTCAAAAATCAAAATATCATGCGGGCGAAGCCGCGGGTAAAAACTAGTAATTCATATTTTGCTAAAATCCTTCCTACTAATATTATAAACGTGAAAGTTTGTGAGGATGGATGGATGGATGGATGGATAGATGGATGTTTGTTACTCTTTCACGCAAAAACTACTGAACGGATTGAAATATGAAACTTTGCAATAATATAGCTTATCTATCAGAATAACACATAGGCTATAAATTATAATGATATATTGCGTATGCGGGCGAAGCCGCGGGAAAAAACTAGTTATAGAATAAATGAATGTAGGCGCCTTTTATGCATGTAGTCGCTTTAAATTCTGCACACACGGACATATCGATCCTTTAACTGAATCTTCATTACCTATTATCTCGATTTGCTCTGGACTATAACTACGAGCAACTTTTACTACGGGGCTAAGTCAACACAAAATGCGAGAAAACATCAGTTGTTTCTTTCGTTTTGTCGATTCCGAGTTATAATTTTGTATAGAACAGTGGTTTTTTTTTTATTTCCGGGTTGTCCTAATAGCAGAAGTTGTCCATAATTATGGTCTTCATCAACTTCTTTTGGCTTTAGTACAGGGAAAGCAGATAACCCTGTATACTTGTACTGTATACCTGTACTTAAATATGGATAACTAGCGAGTGTGTAATAAAAATCACAAATTCAATTATTATATACTATTTTCTTGTATTTCTAAGACTTAGAGTCAGCCACTGTCAAAGTGTGTTCCGCGGGCCCCTATCTATCTATCTATCAGCCGTAGGATGTCCACTGCTGGACATAGGCCTCCCCCATGGATTTCCAATAAGGCCGGTTGGAAGCGGCCTGCATCCAGCGCGATCCTGCGATTTTTGTTATATCGTCAGTCCACCTGGTCGGTGGACGTCCTACGCTGCGCTTGCTGGTCCGTGGTCTCCATTCGAGAACTTTCCGGCCCCATCGGCCATCCGTTCTTCGAACAATGTGTCCTGCCCATTGCCACTTTAATTTGCATATCCGCTGGGCTACGAGTATGTCGGTAACCTTGGTTCGTCTGCGGATCTCGTCATTTCTGATTGGCGGGCCCTAGGGTTAGGTTAGGGCAAAGCCTCTGAAGAGGCTCCAAGAGAATACTAAATTAATGATAAAAATAAAAAATAAAATAATTTTCAGCGACTCAGCAATGTTTCAAGATAATAATAATATTATTGATATTTGAAGAATTTGGCCAATATTACTGGGCTGCACTTCTTTTGATATATTTAACCGAAGAACTGAGTACATTTTTTTTTGTTAATTTAAGGGCTTAGTGTAATATTTTACTTTTCAAAAGGATTCCGTCACCAAAAAAGTTTGAGAACTGCTGTTCTAAGTTACGGGTTGGATTGGTCGTAATGATCAGTATTTTATTTATTTATTGCTTGAGACATTTTTGACGTGATAACGACTTGTAAATCGATGGACGCCGGCTGTACGCACGAAAAAGTGCCACGTTCCCATTGAACTATTATTACTTATAGCTCAATGCACGTTCCGAGCCGAGTGTACAAGCGAGAGCGAGGAACAACCAACTTGATTCATCCATCCATCCATCAGCCAAAGGACGTCCACTGCTGGACATAGGCCTCCCCTATGGATCTCCAATAAGACCGGTTGGAAGCGGCTTGCATCCAGCGCGATCCTGCGGTCTTAATGAGGTCATCCGTCCACCTTGTGGGTGGACGTCCTACGCTGCGCTTGCCGGTACGTGGTCTCCACTAGAGAACTTTTGAGCAACTTGATTGATTCTCAATAATTATTGAATTTTGAGGTTGCTTCCATAGTATAATTATTTTTTTTGCAAAAAATGACATGATCGACGTTAACCGAGTACAGAATTCGCGAATATTTCGAACGTATTGATGTGTAATTTTTCACATTACTGTTGATTAATCAAAAATGGTTCAGCCGATTTCGATAAAATTTAAATATGACTAATTACGTAGTATACTATTTCCAATAAAAACAAATTATCAAAGTCGTACCACTATGTAAAAAGTTATATATAAAAAAAAATTACGCGTCGAATTGACTTACCTCCTCCGTTTCGTCGGTCTAAATATTATTAAATAGATAATGATGACTAAACATTTTAAAAAATCAAACATATTTCCCAAGCCATTGTAGTCTAGTAATACTCGCCTCAAATTCGTAAGGTCGTGGGTTCAAATCCCGATCCCGTAACAATGAGTATCTTGGAACGGATTTTCACACTCCTGGCTCTTCGGCGAAGGAAAACAACATGAAGCAACCTGCATACGTCCGTAGAAGAAATTGAATGTGAATCCACCGACCCGCACTGGGCGAGCGTGGTAGACATGAGTATTTTATATCGGTATCTTTCATGAGTAGGCCTATATTCTGCATTGGGCTATTTAAAAAAGCCTATTACAGTACAGAACACATTTATCTATACATGGTTATTCCTAATCAATTAGCATCCTTTAAGGGGCTTATTCTGTACATCAAAACTAACAACTATTGTTCTACGACTTTTGCCAAAACTAAAAAAAAAATGTTCCATAAAAAAAATCAATCACCCGCGACAAAATGTATGGAACAGCTGTTTTTTTTTTAGTTTTGACAAAAGTCGCAGATCAAAAGTTGTTAGTTTTGATATACCTACAGAATAATCCCCTAAAAGGATGCTAATTGATTAGAAATAACCCTGTATTTATAAAAAAAACGCTTCGTGATGAATAAAGTTATTGCCAACCATACTGCAATATTGTCAATAAATTGTTATTGAAACGTTAAAGTAGGACAATACGCACTTTTCTTAAAAGTCTTACACGACAAAACTACATTGAAATAGGTAGGTATAAGAAATTTTTGCATGACCTTGTTATGCCTAGTTACCTATATTTAGGAATCAGCAAGTTTTGGGTAATACAGTCACCACACGCATAAAATAATGAACATTGCACTCATCGCTAATAAATTAATAATTCACTAGCTTTTGCACGCGATTTCGCGTAAATTTTTTTAGGGTTCCGTACCTCAAAAGGAAATAACGGAACCCAAGGATCACTTTGTTGTCCGTCTGTCCGTCTGTGTGTATGTCAAGACTCTTTATCTCGGGAACGCGTAAAGGTATCGAGTTGAAATTTAAACTGTATACGTATATCTATAGTCTCTTGCAGTTGTGTAAAAGAAAAACTTCTCAAATATCGTTTAAAAAAGTTAGAGCTGTTTATGTCGAAAAAACCGCATATTTCGGCACTCACAGAAATTAAAACCTACCGGGTACTTCCCGTTGACATAGAACTATGAAATTTGGCGAAAAGCATTGTCTCAGAGTACACATATAGGAATAAATCTGAAAACTGTACATTTAAATCACATAAAAATAGGGCCTCAAAATTCACAAAATATGGGTTCAAAATTCAAAGTGAGTAAATAGTATCATGTAAGATATCATATATATAACTTCATTAGCACATGTTAAAACAGGTTTTTAATTATTTTAATTTGATTAATTTGAGGCCCTATTTTTATGTGATTTAAATAAAAATGTACAGTTTTCAGATTTATTCCTATATGTGTACTCTGAGACAATGCTCTTCGCCAAATTTCATAGTTCTATGTCAACGGGAAGTACCCGGTAGGTTTTGATTTTTGTGAGCGTTGAAATATGCGTTTTTTACGACATAAACGGCTCTAACTTTTTGATAGATAGATAAACATTTTATTGTTAACACTAAAATACAATTCAGAAAACAAAAATACACAGAGAGGAAAAAAAAACAACAACATAAAATAGTGCAACAAAGGGCGGCCTTATTGCTTATAGCAATCTCTTCCGGGCAACCCTTTCTTCTGGAGAGGAATTAATAAAAAAAAATAGAAAATGCGGAGTGAGTAGCAAAAGAGAGTTGACAAAAAAAAAATATATATAATGATACGGTAACTGAGAAGCTTTTCTTTTACACAACTGCAAGAATTCATAGGTTTACGTATATAGTTTAAATTTCAACTCGATATCTTTACGCGTTCTCGAGATAAAGAGTCTTGACATACACACAGACGGACATCAAAGTGATCCTATAAGGGTTCCGGTTTTTCCTTTTGAGGTACGGAACCCTAAAAATAACTGTCGAATCGAACAACCGTCAAATCGTTTTTTGTTTTATTTTTTTTGATTTGGGTGGTAAGGTAGGGCCTCGAGTTTGAAAGACGGGACGTGACATATTCTACTCTATCCCAGATAAATAAAGGTCGCATTTATTACAAAACACGGACAAGCTATTCTAAAGTACGTATTATTATTATATCTTTTTGTCCTAAGTAAAGTTAGAAAAAAAAATAACAAGGTAGGTACTTACTTTTTTCGTGATTTTTCTGATCCAAATGTCATTCAAAAAATCCAAACGTCATTTTGAACTGTCACTTACACAAATGGTTTCACAGAAACAACACTAATTTTGTTTTTTTTTATCAACGCACACAACAGATATATTTTTACTACGTTTTGCGGCATTATTTAACACAAATATATTGTTGTCTATCGAGGCATTACTAAGACATTTAATAGATATTAAAGAGTCTATGTAATAAATTAATTTTAAATTGAATTCGAATCGAATAAATTCAAATAGAACGAACGTTATAAGTACTCTTTTTTTGTTTGATTGACTATGTTTTGATTCTATATTGACACTTTATTTTTTTTTCACTGGTGTTATTATGGCACATTACACAACGTAGGTATTTTGTTAATTTTTTTTTGTTCTAGGAAAATTTTTGATACATTACTTATTATTTTTTCCACTGATATGGCTTAATGCATTTGTTTCATTCAGCCAGTTGTAAAGCACAATCATCACTGACTCGTTTTAGGAGGATTTTAGTTGCACTTTTCGTTTACTAGAGTCTGTGCAAAAAGAGTAGGTGAGGTCGCCCGTGTGCCATTTTACTATTTTTTAGGGTTCCGTAACTCAAAAGGAAAAAACGGAACCCTTATAGGATCACTTTGTTGTCCGTCTGTCCGTCTGTGTGTATGTCAAGACTCTTTATTTCGGGAACGCGTAAAGATATCGAGTTGAAATTTTAACTGTATACGTATATCTATAGATATTCGTATAAATAAATACTTGCCCTGGGTGGGGATCGAACCCACGCCTCTTTGATCCACAAGTCAGGTTCACTAACCACTGAGCCACCGAGGCAGTCAGAATAGGTCAGAATTGACTTAAAAATTGACATCCGCCGACTTGTACAAGTCGATTCATTATATCGTCAGTCCACCTAGTCGGTAGACGTCCTACGCTGCGCTTGTAGGTCCGTGGTCTCCATTCGAGAACTTTACGGCCCCATCGCTGTTCTCCAAACTATGTGCCTTGCCCATTTAACTTGCTAGTCCAATGGGCTATGTCGCATACTTTGGTCCGTCTACGAATCTCCTAATTTCTGATTCGATCTCGCAGCGAGACCCCGAGCATAGCCCTCTCCATAGCATGTAGGGCTACCTTGAACTTATTCATAAGACCCACAGTAAAAGATCACGTTTCAGTTTAACATGTCATCACTGGCAACACACAACTGTCGAAAACTCTCGACTTGGTTCTCTCGATATATTTATTATTATTTATTTATATCTATTACAACTAGAGAGATGGCGCTGTTGTCGCTTGAGGCAAATCTCATCCACATAAATGTATGGAAAATCTGGCTCAGATCTGTCAAAACTGTCAAATATGTATTGGAATTTGACACTACTGAGAGAAAAACGCGGCAACTAGCCACTACTAACTCTCTCGAGATATTTTTCATGTCTCTTTCTTAACTTATGCCCTATTTAATCATTGCATCTCTTTCTTTCATTTCTCGATCGACCACATTAATCTGGTAATAGTACATTATGATATAAGTGCGGTAAGTTGAAAATTACAGCCGAGGCGATATTGCTATTGCTATAAGGAAGCAGAGGCTGTAATTTTCAAAGCGCACATACTCGTATGTCATACAACGTTTAATAACATATTTGCGAGGAAATTAATAAAACTCTGACATTCTTAAACGAATAAATTATTAATTACTTGTTAAAGCAGTTATAGAAATTTGAACAATTTTTAAAACTGATTTGTTACGTTGCAATTGACATTTTTAATGTTGTCAAGTTTTTATCATTAGTTACAATTTCCCCAGTCTCTCTCTCTCTCTTTCTCTCTTATGTTAAAGTAAATTCATCACTACTTGACGACATTTTCAACCTTTAAAAGTCCCTGTACGGCATGACAACACCTTGTAAATAATAATAAATTCCTATACCTTTGTATTTGACACTGACCCAATAAAATTATATGAGTACTAACTACGGTGTGACTCAGCTTACACTGAATTTATTACTAGTAGTTTTCCGAACGGTAGACCTCGCGAATATAAATTAGATACTTTCTACAGTTATGTTGTTTTTAAACTTTCGCGATTTGAACGTTGACCGTGGTCACGGGTAGACTCAACCCGTGACCCGTGTCTACCCGTGACCACGGTCGATGTAACTCGGCCGAAACGTCGGGATGAGGAGGTATTTATTTATCTCGTAATTTTTAGTGCGCGATTAGTCCCGTAGTCCTACTAATATTATAAACGTGAAAGTTTGTGAGGATGGATGGATGGATGGATGGATGTATGGATGTTTGTAACACTTTCACGCAAAATCTTCTGAACGGATTGAGATGAAACTTTTCAATAATATAGCTTATATATCAGAATAACACATAGGCTATAAATTATAATGATAAATTGCGTATGCGGGCGACGCCGCGGGTAAAAACTAGTATGTAATAATTTCTACAGTTAATTTGTTCTAAAGAATGCACAATTTGTATGGTATACTAGTTTTTACCCGCGGCTTCGCCCGCATGATATTTTGATTTTTGACGTAATATCATTATAATTTATAGCCTATGTGTTATTCTGATATATAAGCTATATTACTGCAAAGTTTCATCTCAATTCGTTCAGTAGTTTTTGCGTGAAAGAGTAACAAACATCCATACATCCATCCATCCATCCTTCCTCACAAACTTTCGCGTTTATAATATTAGTAGGATAATTAATATTATGCTTAAGAAGATTACGTGAAACAAATGTGAGGTCTACTGTTTGAAGAACCACTCCTGACCTTTCCCACTGTTTGAGAATGATACTTAAGCTCTAGGTATCAATTAGTGTCTTGAATCCGATCTTTTACTAAGGCACTAAGTGTTTTGTTACAAATTGCAATACCTATGTAACTAAGACGTTGTTTTGCAAAGGGTACTTTTTTAGGGTTCCGTACATCAAACGGAAAAAACGGAACTTTATAGGATCACTTTGTTGTCCGTCTGCCCGTCTGTGTGTATGTCAAGACTCTTTATCTCGGGGACGCGTACAGACATCGAGTTGAAATTTAAACTGTATACCTAGGAACTCTTGCAGTTTTGTAAAAGAAAAAGTTCTTCTCATTTACCGTATAAAAAAGTTAGGGTCGTTTATGTCGTAAAAAACGCATATTTCGACACTCACAAAAATCAAAACCTACAGGGTACTTCCCGTTGATATAGAACTATGAAATTTGACGAGAAGCATTGTCTCAGAGTACACATATAGGAATAAATCTGAAAACTGTTCATTTTTATTTAAATCACAAAAAAATAGGGCCTAGATTCACAAAATATGGGTTTAGAATTCAAAGTGAGTAAATCGTATCATGTAAGGTATCATATTAAAAAGCTTCATTAGCACATGCTGAAACAGATTTTTAATTATTTTAGCAATGTGTAATTTTTAATGTTTGACGAGAAAACTGAAAATAAAATAAAATCTGTTTTGTCGATGATTTTAACAACTTACTTTGAAATTTTCTGGATTTGTACGGAACCCTCGGTGTGCGAGCCTGACTCGCACTTGTCCGGTTTTTTTTATCGTGAATAAGTCCGCGCTTGACCACTACGTCGCCTGATGGTAAGCGATGTTGTGGTCGAAGATGAAGCACGCAGACCTTGAAAAGCTTTAGATTATATCTCTTAGGAAACAGGAAAGCAGGAAGACTGTTCCATTCCCTGGCGGTACAAATCAGAAATGTACTTTATACCACACCCACTCGGAAAGTGTCTTATTACTCGTTCATAAATAGGGTTACAAAGTTCGTAATTTCTCCCTTAAAAATGTGCGGCGGGAAAAGTTATATGGAATTTTATTACTGCCCTCCGAAGCAGGGCAGGAATGATGTGTGAAAATCCATTACTGCCCAGCTAGCTTTCTTTTGCTTTTTAGCAGCGAACATAAAAAAAATACAAACGTCAAACTTCAAAAAGGTTTTGTATAAAATAATTAGAAAAAGAGGCGGGAAACATACAAACCTCAAATCTCAAAAAGGTTTTATATCAATTAATTAGAGAAAAGAGGCGGATTTTTTTATTGTTTTCTATTTTTAATTAAATGAGGATGGCAGTACGGTTGTTTTAACCGTTCACCCATGTCAGAGGCCTTCAGGCAGTTCTAAAAACTCTGACACCAGGGCTAGCCGCCTGCCAAAACAAACATATACTTACTTACTCGTACTTAGACTTAGGATTTTATCCATTCACCCAAATATGTGCCCTGCCCACTACCACTTTAACTTGCTGCTCTACATTTCATAGAAACCTAGTTTTTCTGCCAATTTTAATTTTCAGAAACTGTTCCAATCGTAAAGTATAAAGTGCACACAGTGCGTAACTATTTCGTGTCAAAGATTATCCCTGCTAGATACCGTTTTACGCTCAAGACGTTTGAACATATCATTTTTTTTTAGATAAAATTAATGAAAATTATTACATTATACAGGGCATTCTAATCAATGAGTATATTTTTTAAGAGCTTATTCTGTACATCAAAACTAACAACTCTTGTATCTCGACTTTTGTCAAAATTCAAAAATAAAATGTTGTTTCATAGAAAAATATCGTTCACCCGTGACGAAATGTATGGAACAGCTGTTTTTTTGAGTTTTGACAAAATTCTCAGAACAAAAGTTGTTAGTTTTGATACACCTACAGAACAAGCCCCTAAAAGGATGCTAATTGATTAGACATAACCCTGCATACATGGTTATCCAGAACTGGTGTACTAATCCAAAAGAAGGTGATACAGACCACCATTATGAACTTCTTTTACTAGGGAGCTAGCCCAGAATTAAGAAAAAACAGCTCTTTTAGCATTTTATCGATTTCGAGTTGTAATTTTATTAAGTATGGAACAGTTGATTTTTTTTCGAATTCCGGGTTGGATCCATAGTAAAAGTTGTTTTAGTTTTAATGAAGGTCTAAATCATCCCCTTTCGATTTAGAACATGATAAACTTACAATATTTAAAATTGACTTGGACATCTTAAAAAATTGACTTTGACATTACTTGACATTGCATTGTATAATTTTGACCTCAATAATTCTAACATATTATGACAATTATATTTTTGTATTCATATTTTTGTGGCTTGTGGCCATAGTAAAGCTTGTAGCCCTTTAAGAAAATTTGTTAGCATATTAATTTAATATAAAAACATTTGCTCGTCAGATATGACAGGATGTAAGGAAATTTGTCAATTATTATAACACCTTGTATGTACTACATTCTTGCAAATAAATAAATTCATTCTATCATTAAACAATATTTACAATTATTTATGATAGAAAATGCAACATATAGTTTTGTATATTTATATGCTGTGATTTTATGCTGTATTTACCTTTAGATGTGTAATTTATTTTAACGTAGTTTTAGCATAATAAAGTAGTATTGTATTTTGTTGTAGTTAAAAAAGACACTTTTGCCAGATTAAAAAATATTGCCAGAGCGATATTGAATTGGCGTTAGTTTCTAACGATTCGATAAATGGCTTTTTTTGACGTAACTGTGCGGTTTCTATTACAAGGTAATCTTTGGCTCCCTCTCAAAAGTAGAGCACAATAGCCAAAACTGAAATTCGACACTGTCGTGGCTGCTTCCTACATGTGTAATTTGATGAAACGTGATAATCTTATACCTAAATACCTACTGATAATTGTCAGGCCTATTTTATTTAGAATACCTAATATAATATTAACGCAGTAACTCATATCGAAGCAAATATTTTAAAGGTGAACTATATTTTTCTATGAAACAACAATATTTTTTTTTTGAGTTTTGACAAAAGTCGTACCTAGAACAAAAGTTGTTAGTTTTGAATCACAGAACAAGCCCCTAAAAGGATGCTAATTGATTAGAACTAACCCTGTATATATATACGTACGAAAAAGGGTGATTCTAGGTCATCATTATGAACTACTGTAATTTGGCACCTGTGAAAATAAATAATCTATCATCATCATCATTTTTATATCAGCCATAGGACGTCCGCTCCCGGACATTGGCTTCCCCTATACGGTCTCTACACTAGACGTGCTATGGAGACCGCAATGATTAAATCATTTTAATTCTTAGTTGTCTTTTTACAATACGATCGAGTTTTTTTCTGTGAACATTAATGACTAAAATAGTTGACGGTGAAAATAAATTATTACATCTAAAATTCTCTTTTCTCTGTTCCAGCGCTGGCCCTCTGCGACTGGTCGAACCTTCAAACCCGTCGCCGCAACCTCGCCCGCCGCCACTGCGGTCCAAAACAGCACACAGACAACTTCGCACGCATCGGATCCGTTGCCACCTTCGAGGCCATCGAACTGATGCAGACCCTCAAGCAAACCATGAAAACCACAGACGGAGCCATCAACATCAAACCGCTGCTCATGAAATCTGCTATGAACATGTTCTCCCACTACATGTGCAACGTCCGCTTCGACGAAAACGATCCAGAATTCGTCAAAATAGTCGACCATTTTGACGAAATCTTCTGGGAAATCAACCAAGGATACGCTGTCGATTTCCTCCCGTGGCTCGCACCGTTTTACAAAAAACACATGGATAAACTTTCAAACTGGTCGCAGGAAATCAGGTCTTTCATTTTGTCCAGGATTGTGCAACAAAGGGAGATAGATTTGGATGTAGATGCGCCGGAAAAGGACTTCTTGGATGGTTTACTACGCGTATTGCGCGATGATCCCACTGTTGATCGGAATACAATCATCTTTATGCTTGAAGATTTCTTGGGAGGACATTCTTCTGTTGGTAACTTGGTAATGCTTTGTTTAACAGCTGTAGCGAGGGACCCTGAAGTAGGAAGGAAGATCAGAGCTGAAATCGAGACGGTTACAAAAGGTAAACGCGCTGTGTCTTTGTCTGACCGCAACAGCTTGCCGTACACTGAAGCAACCATTTTGGAATGTCTGAGATACGCGTCGTCACCAATCGTTCCTCATGTTGCCACAGAAAACACTTCCGTAGCTGGTTTTGGTATTGAAAAGGGCACCATCGTCTTTATTAACAACTATGAGCTGAACATGTCAGAAGATTACTGGCAGGAACCGCAGAAATTTGATCCCAGTCGCTTTTTAGAGAAGAACAAAATACGGACAAGGCGTAACTCGCAATGCGATTCTGGTATGGAGTCAGATAGCGAGAGGAACTGCAAAAGACGATCTTCGGAAGTGGAGAAAGAAGTATTTTCAGTCAAAAAGAACATCCCCCATTTCTTACCCTTCAGTATAGGTAAAAGAACTTGTATAGGACAGACGTTAGTCACAACAATGTCGTTTACTATGTTCGCGAATATTGTCCAAGATTTTGATGTAAGAGCGGAGAGTGTAGAAGATTTAAGGCAGAAGCCAGCCTGTGTAGCGTTACCTAAAGATACGTACAGCCTACATTTGATACCTAGAAAGTAAATTTACTAAATTAACTTGGAAAAACTAGGACACTCGGTATAGACTACGTGGGAACAGTCAGAAAGACAACTCTAGAAAATTCTTTGTTCACCCTTGGTCCACCCCAGTACCACTCGCATGACAAATAGAGTACCTAAATTTAATGTCAGTTGTCAATGTCAATACATACTTTGTATCCTCTTGTAAGAGATGAGTAGAGATGAGCTGATGACAAAAGAAATGTCTTTATGCCATGATAGAGTCGCAGAAAACTTCAAAATCAATGCGTTTTCATGAGTGGATAAAATTTATAGAAAATTTAACTAATGACTTGCGCTCAAATGACCATTCAATCATTCTTTCAACTGGTCTAAGATAGAGTAGTTTGTAGTACACTTTCTCGGTTTTTTAAAGCGAAGTGAAGGGTGTTGTCAATGCAGCATAGCCTACTGTACACTTTTTAATGTAATCTACGATTTTTTTTATTTACGGTTTTTTCGAGATCTTCACAGTTGTCAGTTTAGAGTTCAACGAAAAACTGTAGATCTATGGTCTTTAAGTTGGAATTTACAGCATTTTTGAAGCTTTTTTACCATTTTAGTCTGGTTTGGGCTGGCAGCACTGTATTAATGTCAATTTCGACAACGATTTTTATTCAAAATATAGCTGAGTGTCCTGGATACTTCCAAGTTTAACATTTTTAAGTTATTTTGTCGTAAGTAGAGCTAACGCAAAACTGGGTAATATAAACTTTATTTTAGGGTTTTTACGTAAATTATGGACGATAACTGCACGGTAATTATATTATAGTATTCTAGTTAGTTTTAAAATTATGTTTTCCTTTTAAAATTGTCTTTTAGCAAGTAATTAGTAAGAATTTTTGTTGTTTGAAGTCAGAAAACGAGTTTTTGACCGATCATTATTACCATTCCCAATAATTATTAATATAGTTCAGGTCAGTTAATAACTTAGTTCAGGTCAGTTAATAACTTAGTTCAGGTTTGTTAAATGAACTTTTTTATATATAATAATAACAATTAATACAACTATTTGATTTGATTTTTTTTTTCATTCAGAAATTAAACTTAGCTCTATGACGCGACTTAAAAAGCAATAGCTAGTCAAAATCGACGAAAAAAAGACTTAACGTTTTTGCAGTACATTTAATTTTTTAATTACCATTTTCTTCATATAGTTAACAGCTCCTAGTTAAGTAAGTTCGTATAGGCCGGGAGGCTAGCCCTAGTGTCAAAGTTTTTAGTTTTTAGCTTTGTACCTAAACGGTTGTAAACCTTGTAAGTACTTATTTTGCTACTCGATAGTCAAAATGGCCTTGGGAACCTAATTTATGTATTTTTCACCCTTCGTGGGCAGGCCTATTTCCTGCAGTGAACTGTTAAAAGTGATTAATGAATGGATTGCGAAGTATGCTGTCCCGTTCGCACGGATATAATTTTGCAATGCTCGCTCCTTTTCTTACCTGGTCACGTTACCATTTACGCATACGTCCAGCCATTTTAATGATTCAAGTGCGAAATTTTCATAAAACGTCTGTTGTTTTGACATTTTTCAAAGGTTGTTTCGTATCATCTGATAGTTCATTATTTTATAGATTTACTTTTTTATTTAGAATGGTTTACGTACGTTTTATATTTAGAAATAAATTAGAGCATTATGAGTTCAAATATTTTTTTTAATTTTTAGGCTAGATTTCGATAATTACGTCTTTTTTTACGATATTTGAGCAAAAATTTGTTTTTATTGTCCAATCAGTATATAATTAACGCTTAGTTGGTTTTAACCCTGTGCGTGTGATGTTTTCGGTTCATAGTCAGTAAAATATTTTAATTAATGAATATTTTTATAATTGCTATAGTTTCAGGATATTTTAAATGAATTGATTTTTAAACATTTTATATAATTAAAATTAATCGATGTTAAATTATTCGAGTGTTATGTTTTTTCAAGTCAGTCTTTTTTAACCAAGGCAGAGTATTGGTTTTCGCGCGTTTCTTGTTTTTTTTTTAAAAAACATTTTATTCTCTCACGCTTTCCTCACGTATCTCGCAAATGGCTGGATGGATTTCAACACTAACATTCTTTAAGAATTGTAAAGAAAATCTCGAAAACAAACAAAAAAATCTTTAAACGCCACACGCTAAGGCATGCGCTCAAAGACTTATTTATTTATCAAAGTAATTTATTTTTCAAACGCAACATAATTTCTTGCCACTTTGGCTTTTGTAAGCGTAATTTTCAGGAACTTAAAATAATAATAGAAAAAATGCAATGTAATACCATTTCATAAGTACAACCCGGTCACAATATCTGTGCACCTGACCTCGTGACGTCATATAGTCTAAACTTAACAATAAATATTAAAAAACAAAACAACAACAAAGCGAAAATATCAAAATTATCGGGACGTGTATCGGTAACGAAGATGCTAACCGTACCTACTGTCGCACCGTGGAGTGCGCGGAGAGGTGACAGGGGAAGCGAGAGAGGCGCCGCATTCCAGCGAGGTGCACAGATATTCTGACCGGGTTATACCTATAATAAAACGGAGAAAGAACTATTTTAGATTTAAAAAATATAATTTCATCGATATGGCTGTACAAGACCAAAAATATGGATTAAAAAATATTATAAGTAATTTATAGTGACACATATATATTCTCCATGCGGTCTTGAAGAGTGTTAACGAATAATTAAGTATTTAGTAATAATATAATAATAAAATCATTTATTGACTTATAATAAATATTGCTTCATAGTTTAGTTGCTTTTAAAAATATAGTGCACTTTTTTTCAACCGGCTTCCAAGAAAGGACAGAGTTTTTGATGGTGCTGTTTGTTTTTTTTTGTCGAGCATACGCCGTGCAATTATTCCGCCATTTGTATGTCTAATGTTTTAATCTGTCATTTTTTTACGTTTAATGTCAAATACAGTCAGACTTAACCTATAAGTTAGGTAATATTTTCAACGTAAATAATGGATAAAAAGTAAGCTTATTCCGCCGTAGGCCCAGATTTTGTACCATGCCTTAAAGTAATCGTAAAAATATGGCAAGCAAACGAACTGCAAAACAATCATTTGATATGCACTTTGAAGAAAAATATTTTGTAAATTATTTTTGTTTGCATGGCCGCCATATTGTTAGAGTAATGTCATTGTAATGCCAACATAAAATATTGATCCACTTAAAATGTGGGTTGTTTTTGAAGAAAATAATATCTATATACTTAATTAATTTTAAAATTAAATAAAGCTATTATTAAAGTACGGTACAAGGTCATAGCCTAAGCTCTATGTATTTTTGAAATATCTCCTTTTAGGTGTGAATGTAATAATAATTGTGTGTTTGAGAATATAATATTTAATTAGTTCTTAATTTAAATGTTAGGGCGACTGAACTTTTTAATCAAAATTAAAATACTTATTATAATATTAAAAATAATAGTTACACTACTGCACCAGGGCAAAAAAGAGCGCAACAATCGTGTTCGACATCACTGTCTTAAACACGCTTACAACATTTTTTTTTAACTTATGGCGTCTCTTGATGTTTGTATTTACCAGTAGCATGATTTATCTTTAAAGTATTAATAAATTGTCAAAATCAACTTTTCCAGTTTGGCCAAATTATACCAACATAATATATTTGTAAAATTGATTGAATAGGATAATTAATGTCTGAAACTTTTAAAATGGCAAAAATGTTACTTTGGCTTATTTTTTTTTCATTAACTTCAGTAGGTTCTTTTAATACAAATTATCAAAAACTGTAGAACCATCGTTGTTGTTTTTGTTGTTTCCTATGTAGTCCCGCAAGATTTTGGTATTTTATAAGTTACCCTGTGTAATAATTTTACCGTATTATTAAAAAAATGTTATATTTTAATTCATTAAATTGTTCAGTGTCGCCCTCTAGTTATAAACAATGACATGGCATTTCAACTGACTTGATATATTGTAAGTGGTTTAGCCATCGCAGTGAAGGATATGTGATCCAGTAGATGTTTTTGTATAATATAAAACTGAAATTATAGATAAGTAATGCATTCTAAAAGTTTTTTCTTTTATCCTGGGGCTTTGCTTTTCAACTTCGCTCGCCTGGAAACAGTTACGAAACTTTAACAGTAATAGTTTGAATACCATTCGCCATATTTGTTTTCTTTTTAATAATTAACGTTCCATTTCTCGATTTCCTCCTTTGCAGTCTATGGATTCTTTGAAAATTGCCACGTCCAGTACTGAAATTTTGCGTGAAATGGATAATTTTAAAAAATTTCGAGAAAAAAGTCATCCATAAGATAAGTATACGTTCCTAGGCGTTCGAATTACTACGAAAAATAGGGCCCCTGTCCTTAAAATGTCATACCTACATCCAGTTCAACTGGCTTGGTATTGCAAAGTCAAAGTAAATGAAATGAAGTCGGCCCAAACTATATGTATATAGTTGCACTAAAAAGCTTTGATCTCTCAGTATGGGCCTTATTAGTAAGCTCCAGGTAGCCCAACGAGCTATGGAGAGGGCTAAGCTCGGAGTCTCTCTGCGGGATCGAATCAGGAATGAGGAGATCCGAAGAAGAACCAAAGTTACCGATATAGCCCAACGGGTTAGCAAGTTGAAATGGCAATGGGCAGGGCACATAGCGCGGAGGACTGATGACCGGTGGAGTCGAAAAGTTCTCGAGTGGAGACCACGTACCGGCAAGCGCAGCGTAGGACGTCCACCCACAAGGTGGACGGATGACCTTATCAAGACCGCAGGATCACGCTGGATACAAGCCGCTTCCAACCGGTCTTATTGATCCATAGGGGAGGCCTATGTCCAGCAGTGGACGTCTTTTGGCTGATGGATGGATGGATGGATGAAAAAGCTTTAAAATTATAATATGGTAAACAGCAGAATTCAATATGATTTTAGTTCATCCAAAAATATATAAATTACTTTAGATAGTTTTACTAAAGAAAATAAAAGGATTATCATTTTCCAAAACAAATAAATAAATACTTTACAGGGTGTACAATGAACAATGGCCCAAGTTCTATACATTTTTACAATATCTCCTTTAAATTAAATATAATAAATAAATATTTTGGGACATCTTACACACGGCCTCTGACCCCAAACTAAGCAAAGCTTGTGATATGGCTGCCAGAGACTGATATACTACATATACATATTTTCTAATTCATACTTATATAGATAGTTAGATATATTTACAGTTACTTATATTTAAATACATACTTATATACATAGTAACTAAATAACACTCAGACACAGAGCAAACACTTATGTTCATCACACAAATATTTGCCCTGGTGGGGATCGAACCCACGCCTCATTGATCCAGAAATTAGGGTCACTAACAACTGAGCCATCGAGGCAGTCAAAACTGTAATTAAATTATTAGTTGAATATTTAAAGTTAAAATGGAGGTTAAAAATCAGCAATAGTTACCAGAATACAGTGTGATTATGTGGACCGCTTGCTCATACGCCATCGAAAAGTAGGTATCCACAAAATAAAACTTCTGATTTAAATATTTTTTGCAAACAATAGCATGACCGACTTCACCCGTGTACAGAATTCGCGAATATTTCGCACAGACCGATGTAGCATTTTTCACATTATTGTTGATTTACCAAAAATGGCTGAGCCGATTTCGATAAAATTTAAATGAGGACAATCTCAAAGTATATTCTTTCCAATAACAAAATAATTATTGAAATCGAATGACGATGAAAAAAGTTATGCGAGGTTATACATGAAAAATATACACGAGTCGAATTGAGTGAGAACGAACCGACGAACCACTGGAGGAACTCCTCCAGTGGTTCGTCGGTCAAAAAATAAGACGTGCGAACATGAGACACCAAAAACTAAATTTTGTTACAATGTGATGGGTGAAAATAGTAGATTGTATCATATGGGAGCAAAATAATATTTTTACGGCGAGGGCGCTTTTTCGTTAGTAGAATCCTGAACGTAGCGAGGGATTCAAAGTACGTCGCCCGAGACAAAAATATATTTAGCGCCCGAGTGGTACACTCTACTTTTCATCACCTCAATGAGAAAACAAAAGGCGCCTCATATTTATTATTATTTAATAAAACGTAGAGTAACAATTAAATTGAATTTGAATGGTATCTAATAATAAAACAAATAAAAACTTAAGTATATTTACATTCATTTTCTTGGCGCTAAACTCTAACATTACAAATACTTCCAAATTCAAAGATCATTCCGTCGCACTTATTTGTTCCAAATTCAAATAATGCGCGGCAAAGAACATTCCGTCGCACTTATTTGTTCCAAATTCAAAAAGTGCGCGGCAAAGAACATTCCGTCGCACTTATTTGTTCCAAATTCAAAAAGTGCGCGGCAAAGAGAATTCTGGCGCACTTATAAAGTTCCTTATAGAAAACACCACCTTTGGGTGCACTTAAAGGCGAACCAAGTAGTCCTTTTCGAATAGATTTGATGAAAGAGTTTTCTTCTGGAACGAAAGTTGTATCAAAAATGTACCGAAAATTCTTTCGATATTCTACAGAAAGGGTAATCCAGGTTTACAATTTTACAGGAAAATTAAAACTACAGCATTTTTCGTATGACTATACATTTTTGTACAGCGCCCCTGGCGGAACCGAGGAAGAACTAACCAAAATGAACGGGGCCACACGCGAACGCGAAAGTTTAAGTAAACTACACCTTCTGGTCTAGGATGTGCGCCTCGCAACATTTCTTTCGACGTGTCAGAACGAGTTATAAAATAAAATAAATAAATTATAAATAAATATCGGGGGACATCTCACACACATATCCGACCCCAAACTAAGCAAAGCTTGTGATATGGCTGCCATAGAGACACTACATATACATATTTTAAATACATACTTATATAGATAGTACCTAAATAACACCTAGACACAGAGCAAACACCTATGTTCATCACATAAATATTTGCCCTGGTGGGGATCGAACCCAGGCCTCTTTGATCCAAGAGTATATATATATATATATATATATATATAACATATAATTTATAAGTTAAAATAAAAACTGTCACGCTTAAAACTACGCACTAATTAACAAAGTAAAACTATTTATATAATTTGCCTAGATGACAAAAGTCAGTACCTACAGTCCTTCGAGTGCGGCCCCTCTCCCAAACGTGCCCATCAAGCTCGCCGCGTTACCTCTCTGGATTGCCAAGGAGATGTGTTGAGTGAGAAAGCTACCCGACCTGGGGTCGCGACCTCTGTCCTTCAGGCGGCGTCCCAGCTCCCTCACAAACTTTATGGCATCCAAGCCCCAGGAGCCTGCCGTCTCGACGGCGAACGGGACGAACTCGTACACCGACTCCAAGCTTCCGTACTTGAGACGTTTGCCCCTGGCAGCCGCTTCCGCTCCCGCACCTGCAGTCTGCTGGGTAGCCGCCAGATGACAGGAAGCGAAAGTACCGACACAAGTGGCATCCCAAATAAGGCAGCGGCCTCTACTCCACGGAATCAGTGTGAGGCCGTCCGGACACTTACCATCAGAGCGCGACAAGCCAGGGGGCTCCAGGACTCATGGTATATCTGCCGCTATAAGGGCCCTCCTGATTAATTCATTAATCGCGTGGTGCCGAGGACGCCGACCCACGCACTTTATGCAACTCAGGCCGTGGTGACCGTTCGCGTCGACACGCGCACCACATACGCAGACGTGAGGGTTACACACGTCGCAACCCAATCGAAGGCCTACCGCCACACGGAGGGAGTCGTTGTCCATGAGGGTACCCATTTGGGGAGACGGCAACGCGTGCAACCAGGCGCCCGATTCTAGCCTGGCAACGGCGAGAAGTCTAGCCAAATCAGACCCTGTGCTGTTATTCCGAAGCTGACTCGCGATGTTTTTGGATAACGCGTCATCCCACCCCCTCTGAACACCTGGCTTCTCCGAAGGCTCAGAGTCCGGGCAAAGAGACAGCCACGCGCTGAAAGCCTCTGCAGCGAACGGGATGCGGATCGTGTCACCATTAGCGGAAATAATGTGAGTGACAAGCTCCGCAACACCGTACGAAGAGGACAAAAATGCGGCGAGTCCTGTCTCCCGCAACCTTCTCACGCCCAGACCGCCATGACGGACCGGCAAACCGGCCTGTAGCCACTGAGACTCGTTTAAGTGGATGTTAAGAACTACTTCGAGTATTCCCTTTAGCGTCTCATCGAATTTTTGTGCCTCATCAGGGAACTTCCATGTCGGGGCCGTTCTGATTACATACATCAGCTTTGGCATGGCAAAACAGCTCCTGAGCAGCAGCAATGAAACGTGTGCAGGAAGGTGTTCGAAGTGGACTGCGAGGGATTCTAGCATTTAAGTCTTAGACTTCAAACTGCCAGGCACGCCCTCGGTAAAAATGGGGGCACCCAAAAGAGTTAGCGCACTTCGATCCAAGAGTCTTAATCCAGGTATTAAGGACATAAACGTGGCCCTCGATTCAGCAGCAAGCGGACTACATAATTCAGGCTGTGAGTCTCCCTCTATGTTGTCCTTTACTTTTGCCGTTAGCGATTTTTTTATTTTCTTATCAGGTATCTTCAGGGCTTTGAACGCAAATGAAAGTAAATCGAACCAGTCTTCTGTGCCGTTGGATTTTAAGCATTGATCAATTATGGCTGTCAGCTTTCCCGCTGTCAGATACCGTGCGCCTTTAGGCACGTGTGTGAGAACACGGACCCCGATTTTTAGGGAGGGAAGATCTTTTAAGCCCAGACCTGGAGAATCACTCGAAACTTCGCCCTGAATAGGAGAAGAAGGCAGAGGGGTCGTTGCATTTAGCAACGAAGAATTCCTATGCATACGACCTATGTGAACGCGTAGGCCGTGAGGCACGGCATAAAGTTTTGTTGAATCAAGGCAGTGAGGGCAAGGAGCTCGCGCTGAAGTTGTCATATTGTGTTATAAACAAAAAGTGATGTGCAAAAAATAATTGAAATAACTCACGCACTGATGTGCAAAAAAAAATATCTAAACAAGTCAGTACCTAACAAATAATTTAAAACATGGACCGTCTGTTAAAAAAATAAAACAATAATAGTTATTATAATACATAGAATTCCAATAAAATACAAAAATGACTAGGTGGGTACATGGGTTACTTATAGTAATGTTAATGTTAGATTCTACAAAATCTTAAGACAATTCGTTGTGACAGAAAAGCTTAAGGCTATTAAAAAACGTTTAACAAAAAAAAATATAATTGATTGTTATGATTGCGGCCGTAAACGAAAATCGTAAATCTGCAATAACGAAACTAGTCTTGAGTTTTCTTAAGTTATAAAAACAGCACAGATACCGCCCTCTGTAGAACGCGACCGGAACCAAATTGCGTAAATATTGCGCTGCCGCACTTCATCGAAAATTGTCTGACGAACCAAAGGTTGAAATTTGATCGCTCGAAAAATCGAATCTCTTGTTTGGTGTATTGATCGGAGAACGTTGTCCTAGTGCGATGGCGCAAGCAGAGATGGCGCCACTTGTACGGTGCTATGTTGCATATTTATGAAGAAAACCGTGTTTTTTCGTCTGTCACTGTTTCAGTTGCGAATACTGTCGTATAACAACACAATCCGATGGTCACACACGGAGAAAGATGCTAGAAGCACCAGGATTGCGCTCGTGGTTCGGAGTGAGGACTCGACGGCCGGCGTTGATGAGACCATGGCGCCATCTCGTTCGATTCTCTTAATGAGTTTTCCGCCTGATAATATGTTGAGAAAACACTTGTAAGATCGAGATACGCTTTGATTATTTTTGATGTTACGAAGAAACCGAGGAAAACTCGAAAAAACTATTTAAAAACAATAAAGTTAATGAAGCACAAACACGTCGTAGGGGAGGTCCTACCTCCTTTTCCTTGTTTTGTATATATATATATCTGTTACTTTTTCACACGTTGAAAAGAGTTATTTTCGTGGCTTTTTTTACAGAAATATAATAATAAATTTTCAATCTAGTTGAGAAGCATATCCTAGAAGTGGGTGCAGGTTTTAGGGTTAGATAGATAGATAGATATTCTTTATTGTTAACACAAAGAGCACAAATAACACAGATAACAAAAACATTAAAAACTATAGCGTGTAACAAGAGGCGGCCTTATCGCTAAAAGCGATCTCTTCCAGGCAACCTTTGGATGGAATAAGAATAAAGAACAAGTAAAGACGGGGGTGTGCGATTAACAAAATTAATTCGTACTCATGAAACATATATACATACTAATAAATACATACATATAAAATTACCTACTATACATAAAATACCTACTTTTTCTAAATATATTAAAATATTTAAAAATACTTTAACTACAAAATAAAAAAAAATATATATATAAAAAACAAAAAGGACAACAGCAATTTTGTATATAAACGAGCGGACAATTGCAAGTAATGATTTTAACCTGTTCTTTGAAAACGGCAAGTGATGGAGAAAGTCTGATCGGCACAGGCAATGCATTCCATAATTGAACTGCCTGGAAAGCAAATGACCTCCCATGAAAAGTTTCGCAGCGTGCGGATGGCGTTTTAAGTTTAAGATTTTCTTTGGACCGGAGGGAGAAGGAATGTAAGGTGTGCCAGTAGGAAAAAAGGCCTTTAAGGTAAGAAGGAGTTGAAGGATTAAAAAGGATGTTGTAGAGGAGATGAAGAATGTGTGCATTCCGTCGAAAGCGAATTGGAAGCCACTTGAGCTTAGCGCGAAAATGAGATATATGGTCGTACTTCCGTAAGCCATATATGAATCTAATACAATAATTTTGAAGTCGCTCAAGTTTATCTAGCTGAGTCTCGGTGAGATCTAAAAAGCAAGCGTCAGCATAATCTAGTATGGGGAGGAGAAGAGACTGTGCGAGCGCCACCTTAGTGGCACCGTAGTGGGGTTCCGTACCCGAAGGTTAAAAAAGGTCTTAGGGGTTTTAGGGTCCCGCCCTATTACTAAGACTCCACTATCTGTCTATCCGTCTGTCTGTCTCCAGGCTGTATCTCATGAACCGTGATACCTAAAACGTTGAAATTTTCACAGATGAAGTGTTTCTGTTGCCGCTATAACAACAAATACTAAAAACGCATAAGCTATATGTGCAAAAAGTGAATCGTCGTGGAGTTACGGTGAACTAACAACCAGCAGTATTTTAATCAGCAGCCAAAGTACCGACTGACTACTTGGTAGACGCGAGTACTGATGAGAACGGAGTTGTTATCTACCAAGTATCAAACACCTTTAGTAGTAAGTACTAGAAATGACAGAGCAGTGTTGTCAACGTAACAAAATTAGTAAAATGGCACACGGGCGACCTCACCTACGACGCATCTTTTTAGAGTTTCGTACCTCAAAAGAAAAAAAAAAGGGAACCCTTATAGGATCACTTTGTTGTCCGTCTGTCCGTCTGTGAGTATGTCAAGACTCGTTATCTCGAGAACGCGTAAAGATATCGAGTTGAAATTTAAACTGTATACGTATATCAATGAACTCTTGCTATTGTGTAAAAGAAAAGCTTCTCAGTTGTTGTTTAAAAAGTTAGAGTCGTTTATGTCGTAAAAAACCGCATATTTCGACACTAACAAAAATCAAATGTTATTGAAAAAACAAAATGGTACAACTATCTTGTTTAAAAAATTATCGATCCTACAAAAAGTTCATAGAAATCAAAGTTGTAGGAAACTAAATTACAAACCACTTTTGATCCGATACGTTCTGGTGAAAACTTAAAATAAGACAAGTTATTGAATAGACAAAATGGTACAACTATACCTATTATTTAAAAAAATATCGATCCTACAAAAAGTTGGTAGGAATTAAAATTGTCGGAAATCAAAATTCAAATAACTTTTGTTGCGATAATGTCTGATGAAAAATTTAAATAACACAAGTTATTGAAAGAACAAATGGTACAACTATCTTATTTAAAAAAAATATCGATCCTACAATAAGTTGATGGGAATTAAAGTTGTAGAAAATGAAATTTCAAACAGCTTTTGTTTCGATAACTTCCGATGAAAAATTGAAATAACACAACTATTGACGAGATAAAAAGGTACACCTAACATTTTCTTGAAATACCATTTCGTTTCTTCAATAACTTGTGTTATTTCAATCTTTTATCACAAGCCTTCAAAACAAAAGTTATTTGAAATTTTGTTTCCTACAACTTTGATTTCCATAAACTTTTCGTAGGATCGATATTTTTCGAATATGACGGGGTGTCATTTTGTTTCTTCAATAACTACCTACCAGCAATGGTTAACTATATTTGGCCCACGCTGAACCAATCTGATGAATTGATGCGATCATCGCGTCGTGTGTGCGCAATTTCAGGTAGTTGTTCAAATTTGGAACTACCAACTCCTACCTTTAAAGTATTTGTTCCGTTACCGGTATTAAAATAAATAAAAATTCTAACCAGATCAATGATTGCTGTTTTATAAAGAGCATTCAAAATGTAATTATTATCTGATAAAAACATTTTTTTAAAGCCCTGCAATATTTAGAAAATCGATAATATATATTTGGGGTATGTAACGTGAAACGGAACGGATATCTCGTAAAGAAACACGCTAATCTGAAAAAACTCAAAGCCAATTTAAAAAAAAAGTATAATAGAAATGTCAATGTCAAAGGAAATTGAATATTAATTTGATTTTCGATCAGTGTTGCCACCTTAGCCCTTTTGGAGCTAGATCTAGCACTGTTTACTGTAGGTGAACCCCTTGTATTTGTATTTGTTTATTCATTAGTGTAATGATTTAGCCCGGAAAGGGCTATCTAGCGCTTATTTGCCCTATTTATTTTCGTAGAAAATATTATTTTGAATTTCCAAATAAAAAAAATGCAGGGCTATATATTATTTTTTATTAGTCCATAGAGCTTTCAAATTTAAGCACATTCCTAGAAAAATTAAATGATCTTGGTTAGAATTTGAATACCGAGTTCCTTGTAAATCAGGTACAACTCCTTTACTGAATGAGCTCCCAGATGGAGTGATGCGAAAAACTGTTCAGCTTAACTGACCGTGTGTGCCCACCTTAAAACTGTAATTAATCGGCCAAGTGCGACCCGGACTCGCGCACGAAGGGTTCCGTATATTTTAATTGAATCATATTATTCTTCAAACTAAACATTCTGAAAATTTCAAGCCTGATGCCGTTATTAATATCGAGCAAAAACACGTTTCTTGTATGAGAGCCTGGATATAGATATAGACCTATTTATTATATTTTAATTGAATTATTATTTCTTTCTGAAGTAAATATTTAACTAAATATTCTGTAAAAAAAATTAAGTATCTACATGTCACCGTTATTGATATCGAGCGGAAAACGGCTACAAATGCACGTTTGTTGAATGGGAGCCCCCTCGAATAGTTGTTTATTCTGTTGTTAGTATTTGTTGTTATAGCGGCAACAGAAATGCATCATCTGTATAAAGGTGACGTCCACAAGTGGTATATTATTCGGAGAAAAATCGAACCAAGATGGTATATACGTAATTTGAAAGCTTGATTTATGGGCTTCTCAAAAATATTTAATTTAGATTTATTATCCCTCCATTTTTTTAATGTGAAAAATAAATTGTATGAAAAACAATAATATAGCTATGTATTTTTTCTAGTTTTGCAATAATAAAGTGCTTCAATCGTTACTTTACTTGCATTTGTAGCTGATTCTTCCACATTTAGATCTTAATTTGCTAAAATTAAAAATTATAACCGACCAGTGTGACCAGTTAGTAGGTACAATGTGACAAATAAACACTTAAAAACTGTGTCTAATTGGTAAAAAAGCTTCTATTCAACAATTTGGAGGTTACTTAATCAGTGTTGCTAGAGATAAACTACCTATTGAGCTAAATATATTTATTTAATAGATTCAAAATTAATTTTAAAAAAAACGGTGGGCTCTTTTTTGGTTTTATCTGATGTAAAAGACTCAGAAAAATATGAACTTTCTCGAAATGTAACAAGTGTTGTGGTTAGAATTTTTGATTATTATTATTCCAGCCTCCATATAGTTCGTGGACATGTCCTTTCAGCTTCCTAGCTATCACGGTTCATGAGATACAGCCTGGTGACAGACAGACAGACGGACAAACGGACGGACAGCGGAGTCTTAGTAATAGGGTCCCGTTTTTATCATCAGTACGGAACCCTTAAAAGGTAAAAAGCTTAATCATTATTTTTTGCAAAAAATAGCATGACCGACTTCACCCGTGTACAGAATCATTACATAGTATAAAACAAAGTCGCTTTCCGCTGTCTGTCCCCATGTATACTTATATCTTTAAAACTACACAACGTATTTTGATGCAGTTTGTTTTAATAGATAGAGTAATTCTAGAAAAATGTTTATATGTATAATACACCCGTTCGAAGCCGGGGCGCATCGCTAGAACGCAAATATTATACATGGATCGATGTAACATTTTTCATTATTGATAATTATACATTATTGTTGATTTATCAAAAATGGCTCCGCCAATTTCAATAAAATTTAAATGGAACCAATTTCGAAATATACTATTTCCAATAAAAAAAGAATTATTGAAATCGGACAACTATTAAAAAAGTTATGCGTTGTTATACATAAAAAAAATATATAATACGCGTCGAAATGTATACCTCCTCCGGTGGTTCGTCGGTCAAAAAAGGCTAAAAATAATCTAGACACGCGGCAGCGAGTCCAGCCAAGACCAAGAAAAAGGCGACGCAGCAGCCGTGTGTAATATCACACGATTCAGGCCACTTTTGAACCCGTCATAACTCGAAAACTATTTAACCTAAATACGAGTACATGCAATCAAGCATATTATGTTTTTTTATATTTATTAAAGTCCTTTAGCTTGTCTAGACTACAGCGGTCTTGGCTATATTTCACATGAAAATGTTTTTGTTGGATATTATCTTCTTTATCATGTTATTTGTTTTACATCCGGCGTGAACAATAACGCGTTAATTTATCTATCTAAAAGGAGTAACAGTAAAACAAAGGTGTAAGGCAAAATATTAAGTTTATTTTAATAACAATAACCGGTTCGACAACACTTGGATCAATATTCATTATCAACGTCATAGTCCAGAGAAACATTCATTCTTACATTTCAGCAAACATTGTAAATTGTATTGTCTATGCGACAAGATGGCCGACGACCGCCATCTTGGTTTTAGATGAATACGCTTCTCGGATGAAAGTTAAGAAATGTCATCGAAGCTGTGAAATCTCGTCATTGCATTGCAATGAGCTGACAAATACTAACATTCATCTGAGATCCAAAAATTCCAGTATTTTTTGCCGTTTTTTTTATGCTTATTCGTTGTATGTTACTTTATATTTTCGAATATGATGTTAGTTTAATCAGTTACTTTACTGTCTTAATATTTCACGACTTGGATATTTTTAGGGACCTCGATGAGGCTGCCTCCTCCACCGCCGAGAATCTCAATGTCGATTTGGTTGCTGGCACGTGACTGAGCGTTAGTTGAGGAAGCAGAGTTAGTTCCGAATGAGTTGAAGTTGTATCCGCCGCCTCTTCCTCCGGTCGAGAGGACGGTGAGGCCTGAGGAACCTCCTCCTAATCCTCCGAAAGACACGACACCTCCTCCTAACCCTCCGGTCGAGATGACGGAGGAAGAACCGCCATTGCCTCCGAAGCCGATGGTGCTGAATCCGACCCTGTTACCACCATAGTTTGATGACTGAGAAGAGCTAGAAGAGGACGATACGGCCGATGCTCCCGAGCTTTGGTAGCTGGGTACGAAGGGCCTAGGTGCTGGGGCGTAGGAGATTGGTGCCACTGGGGCCACTGGTGCCAATGGCGCGTAAGCGACGGGTGCTGCGCCGTACCTTACACCGTTTGAGGCTGCGCTGGAGCTGCTGGACGCGCTGCTTGAGGAGGTGGATGTTGACGAAGATCCTCCTCTACCTCCTACGTAGGCCAAAGTTCCGGGGGTCTGTCTGGTAGTCTCAGTGACGATGGTCTTGGTGAGCTTGGTCTGGAGGTTGGCAATGTCTGCGCTTTCCCTCTGGATCTGAGCTGAGAGTGCGTTGGCCTGTGACCTGCTGGATGCGGCTTGCTGGTTGGCCTGGTCGATTTGCTGCCTGGCGACTGCGTCTTCGGACCTCTGCTGAGATTCGAACTGTTGCCTGCTCTGTACGGCGGCTGCTTCCTCGGACCTGGCTCTGGACGCTGCCTGGGCGGCGACAGACTGCTCGGATGACTGTCTAGCAGACGCCTCGGCTAAACGCTGCTGAGCGGCTTGCTGAGCTGCCTGAGCTGCCTGAGCCCTCTGGTTGGCGGCTTGCTGTTGTGCTTGGGCTTGGCTAGCTCTCTGGTTGGCAGCTGCTTGCTCTTGAGCGGCTTGTTGGGCGAGTTGGTTAGCCTGTTGTTGTTCGGCGGAGGCCTGTTGAGCTTTCTGGTTGGCGGCGGCCTGGTCGGCGGAAGCCTGTTGAGCAAGTTGGCTGGCGGATTGCTGTTCAGCTGAAGCCTGTTCGAAGAGCTGTTGGGCCTGTGCCTGGTCGGCTTGAGCCTGGCTGGCTCTCTGGTTGGCGGATGCCTGTTCCTGTGCAGCCTGTTGGGCGAGTTGTTGGGCTTGTGCCTGCTCGGCGTTGGCCTGTTCAAGGAGTTGTCTAGCCTGCGCCTGTTGGGCGGCAGCCTGGTCGGCTCTCTGTTGAGCTGCAGCCTGCTGTTGAGCGGCTTGGTCAGCGAGCTGTCTAGACTGGGCGGCCTCGGCGGCTGACTGGTCTGCCCTCTGCCTGGCGGCGGCTTGCTGTTGTGCGGCCTGCTGGGCCCTCTGGCTAGCGGCGGCCTGTTCGGAAGCGGCTTGAGCGGCCAGCTGCCTGGCTTGTTGCTCGTCGGCGGCGGCCTGTTGAGCTCTCTGTTGAGCGGCTGCCTGCTGTTGTGCGGCTTGGTCGGCGACTTGTCTGGCTTGCGCTAATTCGTTTGCTGCTTGCTCAGCGGCCTGTCTGGCCTGTGCGAGCTCGGCGGCGGCTTGGTCGGCGGCCTGTCTGGCGGCGTTGAGGTCAGCACCGGCTTGATTGGCGCGGGCTGAGGCGGCTGCGGAGGCCTGTTGGTCCTGTTGGATTTGCTGCCTGAACTTTGCCTGCTCGGCGGCTTCCTGAGCCGCCTGTTGCTGCCTTTGTACGTTTCTTTGATTTGAGAGCGCGTCGGCTCTGCTGGCGGCCTGTTGGCTGGCGGCTGCGCTGGCGCTGGCCTGTGCTTGCTGCTGGCTGATCAGGGCCTTCTCTTGGTTGAGCTGCGATTGTACGCTCTGGCAGAAGGAAAATAAATGTGTGAGTTGAGTATTTCTAGTTGGTTCATTATATTAAAATAATAATAGTTTATTAGGGACATCTTACTCCCGGCCTCTGACCCCAAACTAAGCAATTTTTTTTCCGAATAACTCATTGATACGGGACCGGAATTTGAACTCACGACCTCGCAATTGTAAAGCTATTGTCACAACCATTAGACCACTACGGATTTATGTGATGAACATAAATATGTACGCTCTGGATTTTTTAGTCTATGTAAGATTGTACGTACATATTTAAAAAATTGTATAAAGTAGAGCTGGGCAGGACACTTGGCTAAAAGAAATGACAACAGGTGGACCAAAGCAGTCAGCGAGTGGTACCCAAATGGAGGATAAAGACTACCAGACACCAGCCTGAGAGTCAGTTGATGTCATCAAACATGTCGAGAGGCAATGGATGAGGATAGTACAGCACCAAAAAGAACGGCAAGAAAGAGAGGAGGGCTAAACACAGCATTAAGTGGAACAGGCAGATATGATAAGTTACTGCCTCGGTGGTTCAGTGGTTAGTGAACCTGACTTCTGGATCAAAGAGGCGTGGATTCGATCCCCACCCAGGGCAAGCATTTTATGTGATGAACACAGGTGATTGCTATGTGTCTGGGTGTTATTTAGGTACTATCTATATAAGTATGTATTTAAAATATGTGTATGCAGTATATCAGTCTCTGGCAGCCATATCAGAAGCTTTGCTTAGTTTGGGCTCCGACACCGTGTGTAAGATGTCCCCCAATATTTATTTCATGTCTCCGACAATCATATCGCGAGCTTTGAGAATGAGGGATGCCCCGTAGACTTATTCTAGTGTGTACCTGATCAACAACGGTTTTGGTAGAGCGGAAGGTCTGGGTTTGAGGTGCTGCCAGTTGGACGATGCCGCCTCCATAGCCTCCACGAAATGCTCCTCCTCCTACGCTGTTGAAGGAGGATCCGGAGGATGCCGTTGATGCTGCTACAGCGTTGGAACTAGAGGAACCTTGACCGTAGCCGCCGCCATAGTAGGAGGAGCGGTACCCTGCTGGCTCAGCGAAGCCAGGGGTGAGCACAGCTAGTGCTAGCACTGCAAAAAAATGTTTGTTTTTTGACCGACGAAACGGAGGAGGTAGATACTCAATTCAGCACGTATATTTTTTTAATATGTATAACCACGCATAACTTTTTACATAGTGGTCCGATTTCAATAATTCTTTTTTTATTGGAAAGAATATACTTCGAAATTGGTCTCATTTAAATTTTATCGAAATCGGCTGTTCCAGGATTCGGACTATATTGACCTAGAAGACACCGTATAGGTGGCTAGCCCTGGTGTCAGAGTTTTTAAGCCGCATGAAGGTCTCTGACATGGGTACCTATTCACTCAGATTGTAATTGTCAGGAAACAATGTCGGAGGCATTCCAATCCCTGGCGATCCGCAATATGAAAGAAGAAGCGGATCACTTATTAGTACGAGCAGTTGGTACGGCGACTGTGTATTTAAGCGATTTCCGGCTCTGTTGTGGAAAAGTGTTTTTATCTCTATAACTGAAACTCACCAACGGCGCAAGCTATACCTACGTCTAGTCATAATTATTTTGAAATTTAAAAAGTTTGCGAAAGATTCGAGTATCAACTTTCGTTAGCTTGACTCCAGTTAAAAGGCACTTGCCCTTTAAAAAAGTTTATGAAATGTTATATAAGTTTAGTTTACTGGAATTAAAATTTAATAAATCAAGGTAATGGATAGTTCTACAACAAAATAATTGAGTATTTTTTTTAAATAAATGATAATAAAATTTGCGAAAAATTCGAGTATCAACTTTCGTTAGCTTGACTCTAGTTAATAAAGGCACTTGCCTTTTAAAAAAGTTTATGAAATGTTATATAAGTTTTGTTTACTGGAATTATAGTTTAATAAATCAAGGTAATGGATAGTTCTACAACAAAATAATCGAGTATTTTTTTTAAATAAATGATAATAAAATTTGCGAAAAATTCGAGTATCAACTTTCGTTAGCTTGACTCTAGTTAATAAAGGCACTTTCCTTTTATTAAGTCGTTAAGTTTATGAAATGTTATATAAGTTTTGTTTACTGGAATTATAGTTTAATAAATCAAGGTAATGGATAGTTCTACAACAAAATAATCGAGTATTTTTTTTAAATAAATGATAATAAAATTTGGGAAAAATTCGAGTATCGACTTTCGTTAGCTTGACTCTAGTTAATAAAGGCACTTGCCTTTTAAAAAAGTTTATGAAATGTTATATAAGTTTTGTTTACTGGAATTAAAGTTTAATAAATCAAGGTAATGGATAGTTCTACAACAAAATAATCGAGTATTTTTTTAAAATAAATGATAATAAAATTTGCGAAAAATTCGAGTATCAACTTTCGTTAGCTTGACTCTAGTTAATAAAGGCACTTGCCCTTTAAAAAAGTTTATGAAATGTTATATAAGTTTTGTTTACTGGAATTAAAGTTTAATAAATCAAGGTAATGGATAGTTCTTCAACAAAATAATCGAGTATTTTTTTTAAATCAATGATAATAAAATTTGCGAAAAATTCGAGTATCAACTTTCGTTAGCTTGACTCTAGTTAATAAAGGCACTTGCCCTTTAAAAAAGTTTATGAAATGATATATAAGTTTTTTTCACTGGAATTAAAGTTTAATAAATCAAGGTAATGGATAGTTCTACAAAAAAATAATCTAGTATTTTTTTTAAATAAATAAATGTTAATAAATTTGCAAAAAATTCGAGTATCAACTTTCGTTAGCCAGACTCTAGTTAATAAAGGTACTTGCCCTTTAAAAAAGTTTATGAAATGTAATATAAGTTTTGTTCACTGGAATTTGAATTTGAATTTCAATGCTGGCCTCTATTTTGCCCAAAGGATCAGTATTGCTATCCAACGTGGCAAGGGGCCAGCATTTTGGGAACTGCACCTGCTGGTAGTGGGCTTTTAGATTAGGGTTTTCATCGTCATCTATACATACTCATTTTTTTAGTTCAAGTGTTTTTTTTGTAATACGAGTATATAGTTATAAGTTTATGAAATGTTACTTAATTTTGTCTAAATAAATGTTCCGTCACTGGAGTTAAAGTTTAATAAATCATAAATCAAGGTAATGGATAGTTCTACAAAAAAAATTATCTAGTTTTTTTTTTTTAAGATAGTTGATTGAATCAGGCGTTACTTTGCGGAAATTCATCTTCAAATCTATGTTTTGAATTAATATTTAGTGTATTTCCGCTGTCTTGTTGTAGGCAAATAAGTTTAAGGGCATTAAGTGCATTAAGGACATTTATGAAAAAAAAAATTACAAACAATTACTAATATTACAATAATTATACATTTAAAAACTTAATTTTAGAAAATAGATAAATCTATTTAAATTAGATCTATTGAAAATAGATTTATCTATTTTCTAAAATTAAGTTTTTAAATGTATAATTATTGTAATATTAGTAATTGTTTGTAATTTTTTTTTTCATAAATGTCCTTAATGCCCTTAAACTTATTTGCCTAACAAGACAGCGGAAATACACTAAATATTAATTCAAAACATAGATTTTTTTAATAAATAAATGATAATAAAATTTTGAAACTCACCAACGGCGCAAGCTATACGTCTAGCCATAATTATTTTGGAATCTCACTCTTGTGGTACTCCAAAGATAATGTTTTTTCGAAAAAAAATCTCGCCTTATATACAGAAAACCTGGTGTTAGACAAACAAACCGAATTGCGTGTGAATAGTAAATCATTATTACTATTTGAATTAAAAAGGTATTGTTTTTAAAACATTTGGTTTTGACTAGTTCTGGCGCGCGGATTTATAAAGAGCGATTTTTGTAGGTACGAGTATATTTTCCATTGACATAGTATTTTCATAATGTATTTTATATTTTTTTTTTTGCAACTCACACATTAACAATATAAATATACATGTAAAAACACCAAAAAACCTTTCGGTTTGTCTAGGTGCCTTATTAAATTCACCACTCGGTACTCCTTAATTACATTAGTAATAAAATATTAAACTGAGTCAACTAAAAAAACAAAACAACAAGTACTCTTAACTAGAACAAAAAACCTTCCGTAGAATCATTAGGTAGTTAAGTACCTAAATACCACGAACTCGAAGCAAACAATAATAATAATCGTTGTTTTTTTATTCCATGTAGGTTTGCGTTTGACTACATACTGTCTGATGTTGAGCAGATATGCGGTCTAGGATGTAGCACGCTTAGCTAGAAGATACCTATTTACTCGGGATTTTAAGACACCCACGTTGTATTGTTTTTAAACTTTCGCGATTTGAACACATTATTATTATATACTACGGGACTAATCGCGCACTAAAATTACGAGATAAATAAATACCTCCTCATCCCGACGTCTACCCGAGACCACGGTCGATGCAACACGGCCGAAACGTCGGGATGAGGAGGTATTTATTTATCTCGTAATTTTAGTGCGCGATTAGTCCCGTAGTATATAATACTAACCCACGTTGTACTTTAGTGGGAAAACAGACCCAGGCAAAGCGTTACACATTCCGGCTGTTCATATGAGGAATGAGGATTCGAAACGCTTGGTTCTAACGCGCGGAATGTCCACCATAAAAGGGTGGCCGTTGTAAATTGATATTTATTTATAATTTTTGTTTTATAATTTTCTTGTTCGGATGCTATAGCACCCGATAAAAGTATATTGTAGAATATGTGCAATAAGAGAAGCGTCGTGTGCCATTTTTCTAATTTTGTTACGTTGACAACATTGATCTGTCATTGCTAGTACAACCAAAAGTGTTTGATGGTCAAGTTTAATGCCACAAAGACTCAGGGCTGTCTGTTTTCGGCCAAAAAGAGACCCTTTCAATTGTCTCCCGCTTTCCGTGGTGTCTCCGTTCCGGTAACTGACAGCTTGGAATTATTAGGCGTTTCACTCTCATCTTCTCTTAACTTTGGCTCTTACATAGAGTCCAAAGCCCAATTAGCCTCCAAAAAACTTGGTGTTCTCTCTAAGGTGAGACGGTATTTCACACCTGAGCAACTGCTTAGTCTTTATAAAGCACAAGTCAGGTCTTGCATGGAATACTGTTCTCACCTTTGGGATGGCTCTGCCAAATATCAACTGGAGGCTCTGGAGTCGATTGAGAGACGAGCCAGGAGGCTGATTGACAACGACACCTTGACTAAGTCGCAGCTGCAAAGTCTTGAGCATTGTCGCAAGGTAGCGTGTTTGTCGGCCTTTTACCGGATACACTTCGGAGAGTGCGCCCAGAAGTTGCACAATCTGGTCCCCCCTGCCTCTTTCTTCTATCGTACGGCTAGACGGACGCGACCAAAGCGCCACCCTTTTATGGTGGACATTCCGCGCGTTAGAACCAAGCGTTTCGAATCCTCATTCCTCATACGAACAGCCGGAATGTGGAATGCTTTGCCTGGGTCTGTCTTCCCGTTGAAGTACAACGTGAGTGTCTTCAAATCCCGAGTAAATAGGTATCTTCTAGGTAAGCGTGCTACACCCTAGACCGCACATCTGCTTAACATCAGGCAGTGTGTAGTCAAACGCAAACCTATTCGAAATAAAAAAAAAAAAACTTGGTAGACAACGATTCGGTTTTCATCAGTACTCGCGTCTATCAAGTAGTCTGTACTTTGGCCAGTACGTAGTATTATTGTATCTTCTTTGGCTTGGGTGCTGATTAAAATCGTAGGATTTTACTACTACTTTACTACTGTTAGATCCACGACGCGCCACGTCGACGATACTCTTTTTTTTTTATTGACAGACTACAAAACCGACTGAACATTTTAAAAAACATAGAAGACTTACATAAATTACCACAGCCTCGGCTCGAGCTGTTTAGAAATAATTGTATTTATATGGCGGCCTTAATTTTCAATTCCCTTCCTGAAGAGTTGATTGAGTTACCATATAAGAGGTTCTGTGCGCAGTTGAAGAAGTGGCTAGTAAGCGAGAGTTTTTATGAGGTTGACGAATTCTTGAGGAAAGCGTCGTGCCGCATGCATGTTTATAAATGGGCGTATTAATTATTGTTTTTTACTATTTTATTGTTATAATTTCTATTTTTTTTTATTTTAATGTAAAAATGACATTATCTATCTAATGACGTAAAATTATTAATGTAGGTACCTACGACGAATATGATAATATAATATAATGATTATGACATTGATTAAATAAGAATAGGAGAATTTAATATTATATAAATTAACGTTGCCACACTCTTATAGGGTCATATGTGTATAGCTTTTAAAACATGTTATTTAAGATCTACATGTAATACCACATATGTTGCAATAAAGATTGATTGATTGATTGATAAAATAATAACTAACGATTTATAAATAAAGACGAGAAAACAAAAACAGATATAGTCTCATTTTGTACAAACTCTAATGGGTAGGAACAGCTGTTTTTTTTTCATGATTGTGCACATTTCCATCACCTTGCAAATACGGTGTGGTCAAACGCAAGACTTGTAATTGAAAATACATACAAACATTCACACTTTATCAATTTAATATTTATACATAAACAGGGAAGTCATAGTACAAAAGAAACATTGGCAAACAGAGTGTAATTTCTAGCCAAAAGTCTTCGGAAAAATAAGAAACACGTGTGTAAATATAAGAAAAATGTTTTTATTAAAATATCACGATGTTTTGAAGGTTTTTGCCACGATGGGCTTTAATTCAGGGTTACACAAAATGGGGCTAAATGGGGCTAAATTTAAGAAAGAAAAATAAAAGAAAACAGGCGATGATTCCATTTTTTTGCATAATAATCAAAAAACCGGACAAGTGAGAGTCAGGCTCGCATATCGAGGGTTCCGTACAAACATTGTTAAAATAATTAAAAACCTGTTTTAGCATGTGCTAATGAAGTTATTTTATATGATACCTTAAATGATATGATTTACTCACTTTGAATTTTGAACCCATATTTTGTGAATTTTGAGGCCCTATTTTAATGTGATTTAAATAAAAATGTACAGTTTTCAGATTTATTCCTATATGTGTACTCTGAGACAATGCTCTTCGCCAAATTTTATAGTTCTATGTCAACGGGAAGTACCCTGTAGGTTTTGATTTTTGTGAGCGTTAAAATATGCGTTTTTTACGACATAAACGGCTCTAACTTTTTATATAGTAACTGAGAAATTTTTCTTTTACGCAACTGCAAGTATTCATAGGTTTACGTAAATAGTTTAAATTTCCACTCGATATCTTTACGCGTTCCCGAGATAAAGAGTCTTGACATATATACAGACGGACAGACGGACAGACGGACAGACGGTCAACAAAGTGATCTTATAAGGGTTCCGTTTTTTCCTTTTGAGGTACGGAACCCTAAAAATGGCATATTTAAGCGAACTATTCGAATTTTGTACCATACGTAAAGCTGGAAACATACTATCGGACGCGGCTGACGGACGCGACTGACAGCCGCGACTTAGAAATGTGCACAGTCTTAAAACATCCGGTGTGCCAGATCGCTCTCGGACGTCCGAACGCTCAAGGTCAGCCTAAGGTGACGTCCGCGACTGATGTCCGATAGTGTGCACGGCTCAGTGTACATTCATTATCTAGATACCTATCAGTCGCGGCTGTCAGTAGCGTCCGTCAGCCGCGTCCGATAGTATGTTTCCAGCTCAAGTCAAAATAAAGCCGGAAACATACTATCGGACGCGGCTGACGGACGCGACTGACAGCCGCGACTTAGCAATGTGCACAGTCTTAAAACATCCGGTGTGCCAGATCGCTCTCGGACGTCCGAACGCTCAAGGTCAGCCTAAGGTGACGTCCGCGACTGATGTCCGATAGTGTGCACGGCTCAGTGTACATTCATTATCTAGATACCTATCAGTCGCGGCTGTCAGTAGCGTCCGTCAGCCGCGTCCGATAGTATGTTTCCAGCTCAAGTCAAAATAAAGCCGGAAACATACTATCGGACGCGGCTGACGGACGCGACTGACAGCCGCGACTTAGCAATGTGCACAGTCTTAAAACATCCGGCGCGCCAGATCGCTCTCGGACGTCCGAGAGCGTTCGGACGTCCGAGAGCGATCTGGCACACCGGATGTTTTAAGACTGTGCACAGGTGACATCCGCGACTTATGTCCGATAGTGTGCACGACTCAGTGTACTTTCATAGTCTAGGTCGCGGCTGTCAGTCGCGTCCGTATGTCGCGTCCGATAGTATGTTTCGAGCTTAATTGAAGTCAGTTGTGTCATTTTTGGCGAACACTATTGTTGAAACAGGTTAGAAACAACAACGTAAGAAACAGTTTAAATATTATTTCTAAATTCTTATATTTTACTAATGGTTTACGCAGATTTAAACAGCTGGTAATTACGTTACAACCTGTTTAATCCTCATCCTTACTCCTTATTAATACTTATGATAAATCCAAAAGTGTGTTTATTGGTTTATTCGTGGTTTATTCCTATTTCACGCAGCAACAGCGAGCGTCAAACTCAAGTCAAATTCTAAGTCAAAATCAAAGCCAAAGTCAATACGTTCCATGTCTTACGTATTGCTGCCGATCGCTCATGAGGTCTGAACAAAAGTTCGATAGACTTGGAGCGAAACCAAAAGATGTTTAAAGCTTACCCAATAAATAAATAAATATTTTAGGACATCTTACACACGGCCTCTGACCCCAAACTAAGCAAAGCTTGTGATATGGCTGCCAGAGACTGATATACTATATATAATTATTTTTAAATACATACTTATATAGATAGTAACTAAACAACACCCAGACACAGAGCAAACACTTAGGTTCATTACATCCTTGCCCTGGGTGGGGATCGAACCCACGCCTCTTTGATCCAGAAGCGTCAATTTTGAAGTGTTTATCACAAAAATAAAAAAAACCGGACAAGAGCGAGTCAGGCTCACACACCGAGGGTTCCGTACAAATCCAGATGATTTACTCCCTTTGAATTTTGAACCCATATTTTGTGAATTTTGACTGTGATTTATAAAAATATGTACGATTTTTAGATTTATTCCTATATATGTACCTACTCTGAGACAATGATTCTCGCCAAATTTCATACTTCTATGTCAACGGGAAGTACCCTGTAGGTTTTGATTTTTGTGAGTGTCGAAATATGCGGTTTTTTACGACATAAATGGCTCTAACTTTTTTATACTATAATTGAGACATTTTTCTTTTACACAACTGCAAGAAATCATAGATATACGTATACAGTTTAAATTTCAGCTCGATATCTTTACGCGTTCCCGAGATAAAGAGTCTTGAAATACACACAGACGGACAGACGGACAACAAAGTGATCCTATAAGGGTTGAGTTTTTTCCTTTTGAGGTACGGAACCCTAAAAATATTTTTTTTTTAATCCTAGTGTGTGAAGCACGATAAAATCATCTAATGAGATTTCTGAAAGTCAAAATATATTTCATCAACCTGCGATCCCCGATTAGGGCTTGCATTATCCGTTAAAATGTACTATCCGGATAAAACGGATAGCGGAAAATCCAAGTATCCGGTTATCCGGGTTTTACGGAGATTTCGGATAATTCGTACTTTTTTTACAAAATTATACATGCAAGTTCCAAATACATGAAAAAAGTTATAGTTTTAGTGGTGCTGTGAATTACTTCAAAGGACATGTCCACAAAATGTATGGAGGCTGGTATAATAATTATCAAAAATTCTAACCACAACACTCGTTACATTTCGAGAAAGTTCATATTTTTCTGAGTCTATTACAACCGTCAAAAACAAAAAAGACCCCTCCGATTTTATAAAAATTAATTTTGAATTTATAAAAAAATATATATATATTTCGCTCAATATGTAGTTTATCTCTAGCAGTCCTGATTAAGTAACCTCCAAATTGTTAAATAGAAGCATTTTTACCAATTAAACACACTTATTAAGTGATTTTTCGTCACATTGTACCTACTAACTGGTCACACTGGTAGGTTATAATTTTTAATTTTAGTAAATTAAGAGATAAATGTGGAATAATCAGCTACGAATGCAAGTAAAATAACGATAGAAGCACTTTATTATTGCTAAACTAGAATAAATAATAAAGTGTATTGTTATTTTTCATACAATTTATTTTTTGCATTAAAAAAAAATTTGAGTGTTGAAAAAATCTAAATTATATATTTTTGGGCAGCCCATATAACAAGCTTTCAAATGATATATATATCATCTTGGTTCGATTTTTCTTTGAATAATATACCACTTGTGGACGTCACCTTTACAATATACGATACAACGTATGATACGTTTGATGAACTAAAATTATTAATAATCAAACAATATTAACTAAAAATGCTTAAACTTATAATGTTTACAAGACTTGTGATGTCAAATAAAATCCACAAAATTCGCGTTTTCATAATTGTAATGAAATATGAATATTATTGAACATTTGCTTTTTCAATACCAATAATATTCATTACAATGAATCGCATATTCTGTGGATTATATTTGACATCAAAATATATTCTAGGAGTACAAGACTACCTTTTTTGACAAACTTAGAAAAAATAATTTTTAGCGTAAATTTAATATTTAATACATTATAAAATTAAATATTAAAAATTTACGCAAAACTCTCAACAAAACGTACTGATAACCACAGGTATTTATAATTAGCCGCAGGGTACCAGCAGAGAAGAATATAGCACTCCCCTCTAGTACCAGATGACGTAAGAGCCGACTCGGAAACGACTAATGGCGGTATAACCATGCAAGTAAAAACGTAGCTAAAATGACACAAGTCAGGAATGGGGAGCAGCATCTCTGTCACGAAGCTACGTTTCGGCGATCGCCACCACACCTGCCCAGCGTGGCGATAATGGGCAAAAAGTCAAAGCCTCCAGTCCCCAGCAGCTCCACTATCCCGGGGCAACGGTAGCGGCCCCGATAACGGCGGAGAAGGGGGTGCTAAGAATCGCTAGCAGACGCCCTGCTACCACTCCCGCAAAACATCGACTGGCCCTGGTAACGTGCGCACGTTGGGGACTGACGAGACAATTGCTGAGCTGGAAGTAAAGTTGAGTAGGTTGCGGTAGGATGTCGAATGTCGAGCGTAGCCCCCGAGATGGCGCGCGCGGTGTTTCCGCGCGCCTCTCAAGGAAAGTAGGGTGGAGAAGCTTCACCATTAATCAGGGTCGGGTCTTAGGGATCAGCGCCGCTGGAGCCGCGGACGAGTGCGAAAGCGTCTCCGTAGCTCCAGCACATGGGCGTCAGGCAGAAATACCCCAGGGTTTTTAGTGGGTACACCGACCAGCGGCGGGACTCCCACATAACCTTGCCTCCCCCGGGGTAGGGTGGTATCTATAAAGGATTTTCCCTGGGAGAAAAAAAAAAGGATGTCGTATGTCGTAGGGTTGTCTGAAGTCTGTAGAGAAGGCAAAGACACGATAACCTTAAAATCCGGCACCTGCTCTACTACCGGGAAGATCAGTTCTTTCACAGGTCCCTCGCTAACTACGTTATCACCATCGAAAGCCCACTTTACTGTTGTTATTGGGGACTTCAATGCTAAGTTGGGCAAAAGAAGTGATGACGAGCCGTGGGTGGGGCAAATTGCACATGGACGTTCGTTCGTTCATTATGGTTCTCCTATCCGTATACTGCTCGAAGTCAGGTACCAGCGTCATTACTGTTTTCTTATTACTGAGGCTGGACGCCCGTGGTTTGTAACTCTTGTCATGTAGGTAGACAGTTTGGTCTTTAGCGACAGCTTTGATCTCAGCACTGGCATCAGCAGTACTCGAGCAGCCTTCGCTTGATTCACGGTAGATATTAACAACGGAACCCCAGAGGCCAGAGGCTGGCTGGCTTTCTGGGAAAGAGGAACCCTTTATGATGAACTCCTTTTTACAAAAGCCACCTTACAGGAAGTGGATAAGCCCTGATGGTTCCACGAGAAATGAGATAGATTTCATTGTGCGTGACGTCTGAGAAACGAATATTTAATTATGTCTCCGTCATCCCCAGGGAGAACAGAGTACTGATGACCGATGGGGTCGAAAAGTTTTCGAGTGGAGACCACGTACTGGCAAGCGCAGCGTAGGACGTCCACCCACAAGGTGGACGGATGACCTTATTAGGACCGCAAGTTCGCGCTGGATGCAAACCGCTATCAACCGGTCTTATTGGAAATCATTAGGGGAGGCCTAAGTCCAGCAGTGGACGTCCTATGGCTTAAATGATGATGAACCCCAGGGTGAAATCGGTAGTGATCACAAAATCGTACGAGGCACTTTGGACATTAACGTTAAACTCTAAAGGTCACCTTCGTTGAAGTTCACGCTCCAACCTCTTGTGCCCAATTGCCCGTATCGAAAACCCTGAATATTTTCAGCTCAAGCTCTCAAATCGCTTTGAAATGCGTATTTTATTATTTATAGCAAAGAGTCTTTACATCAATTTTTAGACTTCTGGCATAAAAATTAGTGGAAGTATTCAAGCTAGAAGTATATCAACCCGTAGTTCATGAGGTGGTAAATAAAAGTTCGGTTTAGATTTTTTCCTTTGTACCTATATCATACTAATATTATAAATCCGAAAAGTTTGTTGGTTTGTGCCTCTTTCACGCAGCAATCGACTTGATTTTTCGCATGGATATGGGTAGTTCGAGGGCCGAAATGTGACATACCTATGCTACTTTTTATCCCGAAAAATAATAGGTTCCTGTAGGATATCACATAAGTCAAATTCCACGCGGGCGGAGTCGCGGGCAAAAGCTTGTGTCTTTATATATTTGAGATATATCATATATCAAGTTTCTAGGTCATCTGGAAGTGGGTTAGGTTTTTGATCTCTCTATAAGCCCAGCCCAAACGATTTCGATATAATTTAGATGGGACCGCTTCGGAAGTGTATTCTTTTGAACTAAGAAATACTTTTTGACCGACGAACCACCAGAGGAGGTATACAATTCGACGCGTATATTTTTTTTTATGTATGACAACGCATAACTTTTTTTATAGTAGTCCGATTTCAATAATTCTTCTTTTATTGTAAAGAGTATACTTCGAAATTGGTCCCATTTAAATTTTATTGAAATTGGCTGAGCCATTTTTGATAAATCAACAATAATGTGAAAAATGTTACATCGATCCGTGCATAATATTTGCGTTCTAGCGATGCGCCCCGGCTTCGCACAGGTGTATTATACTTATTAAACATTTCTCTTGAATTACTGTATCTATTAAAATAAACTGCATCTAAACCCATTGCGTAGATTTAAAGATATAAGCATACATAGGGACAGACAGCGGGAAGCAACTTTGTTTTATACCATGTAATGATTCTGTACACGGGTGAAGTCGGTCATGCTTATTTTTGCAAAAAATGATCTTGTTTAGTAATGGCAGTCCCATTGTATATTCTAGCTTACTAACTACTTAATAAGCCCGACTATAGAGGCGCCAGCGTAAAGGAGTTGGTAAACATTTTATATGGGTTGCGGTCCTTGAAAACCGGCAGCGATGCGAGCTGTATTAATGTTTAGTGCCATATTTAAGAATATTATTTCACGCAAAAACATATTTTTGTGTATCGCCGTTTTATTATAATATCTCTTTTTTATTTCACTAAGTAGAAAATATTTAGACTGAACTGGTAATACTAAGAGGAGGTCTACGTAGTCTACGTATCAGACAGGAATCTTCAAACAACCAATAGCGGGCTGGTATTTTAGAGTTTGACATTTATTTATTTTTTAAAACATGGCGACCAGCCCTCTATTGGTTGTTCAATATTGACAACGTCATTTCCTTTTGCTGTTTCATAATGTCACTGTCAGGTTTTTTTTTTCAATTTAGGCTTAATGCAGTTATTTGGTGTAGCACATAGTTCATTTTTCTAATGTTTTTAGAACCCATTTGAAAATTAAATGGCGATGAAAAAAATTCTAAAAAATATGTGTTTGAAAAGATAATTATATAAGCTTTCTAGTGGTATATATTTTGTTTCTGCAAGATTTCAAAAACCGCATCTTTTCCATATCCTTTAATAGAACGTAAAAAGTGTTATCTCTATCGAATGTCTAGAGTGAAAAAGAAACAGAACTATGCTATTTAGCTATTATAATTACGATGGCGCCTCTGTAATCGGGCTTATTACTACTTTAGCCAATCGTACCCAGGCGAAGACAAGGACGACAGCTAGTGTACTAATATGTAGATTTAAACAGCTGGTAATTATATCTCTAGAGAAGCAAACAATTTTATTAATTATCGTAACGAAGTGCGTAAGTAGTCATATTGTTTTTCTCAACTGATTTCCAAAATAACTATTTTTTGCAAAAAATAGTAATAGTCCCGTAGTTCTACTAATACCTATTACAAACGCGAAGGTTTGTGACTATGTATGGATGTTAGTTACTCTTTAACGCAAAAACTACTGAACGGATTGAAATGAAACTTTGCAAAAATAATGATTATACTTACGTTAGGATAGCGCATAGGATATAATTTATAAAGATGTGTGAAACGCTGGTCGCCGGGTCAGCTAGTATACCTACATATATAATAATCCTGTATATCACTACATAATATAAAACAAAGTCGCTTCCCGCTGTCTGTTCCCTTGTATGCTTATATTTTTAAAACTACGCAACGGATTTTGATGCAGTTTATTTTAATAGATAGAGTAATTCAAGAGATTGAATTATAATTATAATTCAAGAGAAATGTTTATATGTATAATACACCTGCGCGAAGCCGGGGCGCATCGCTAGAACGCAAATATTATGCACGGATCGATGTAACATTTTTCACATTATTGTTGATTTATCAAAAATGGCTCAGCCAATTTCAATAGAATTTAAATGTGACCAATTTCGAAACATACTCTTTCCAATAAAAAAAGACTTATTGAAATCGGACTACTATTAAAACAGTTATGCGTGGATAATGGATATACATAAAAAAAAAATACGCATCCTCCGGTGGTTCGTCGGTCAAAAAGTCGATTATGTTTGTACATATTAAGTTAGAGATGAATTGGCGGTAGATACTAGAGTTACATCAAAAAGAGAGGCGTGGTAGGTGAGGTCGCTCGTGTGCCATTTTTGACCGACGAACCACCGGAGGAGGTATACAATTCGACGCGTATATTTATTTTTTGTATAACTTTTACGCATAACTTTTTTCATAGTAGTCCGATTTAAATAATTCTTTTTTTATTGGAAAGAGTTTACTTTGAAATTGGTCTTATTTAATTTTTATCGAAATCAACTGAGCCATTTTTGATAAAACAACAAAAATGTGAACAATGCTACATCGATCTGTGCGAAATATTCACGATTTCTGTTCACGGGTGAAGTCGGTCATGCTATTTTTTGAAAAAAATAATTATGCTAATATTGTTACGTCGACAACATTACACTGTTCTGTCATTACTGCCTCGGTGGCTCAGTGGTTAATTTTTTATTTATTTATTTAACACTTTATTGCACACCATTTGTACAAAAGGAGGACTTAACGCTAAATAGCATTTTCTGCCAGTCAACCTACAGGTAGAAGACATTGGGAAGTAGGCATGAATAAATAGACAAAGAGATAAATTAACTACAATCAACACAGATCAAAACTATAAAACTATAAATATATATATATATATATATACTAAATAATGATACAATTTTAAAATAAATAAAATACATAAACTTACATAAACTATTATACTAAATAATAAGATGATAACTAGTAAAAGATAAAAATAGCTTATCCTATGTGTTCGAGATTTTGGACAACTTTAAATAATGCTCCCGTACTAGGCGCCTAAAGACAGCCTTCGAAGGTGCTTGACGAACAATGGCTGGAAGCTTGTTCCAAAGGCGCACGGCTTCAACGCGGAAAGAGTCGTGTACAAATGACGTACTGTGCCTCGGGGTGCTGAGAAGAAGGACATTGCAGGATCTCGGGGGCCTAGTGACAACATCTGCAGCCATGAACGTAAAAAAGTTTTTAAGATAGGGCGGTGATTTAGCGTCGTTTAAGATGGAGTATAGCAGTCCGAGTATCCTAGCATTTCTCCTGTCGCGGATCGTAAGCCAATTCAATTTTTTGCGATGACCCTAACTTCTGGATCAAAGAGGCGTGGGTTCGATCCCCACCCAGGGCAAGCATTAATGTGATGAACATAGGTGTTTGCTCTTTGTCTTGATGTTATTTAGGTACTATCTATATAGGTATGTAATTCAAATATGTATTAATATTATTAATATGTATATGTAGTATATTAGTCTCTGGCAGCCATATCACAAGCTTTGCTTAGTTAGGGGTCAGAGGCCGTGTGTAAGATGTCCCCTAATACTTATTTATTTACTTTAAGATCGTACTAAGAATGTAAAGCCGTGGTGGTCTAGAGGTAGTGACACCCGCCTTACAATCGTGAGGTCGTGGGTTCAAATCCCCGGTCCCGTACCTATGAGTTCTTTGGAATTTATGTACGGAATTTCACACCACTGGCTTTTCGGTGAAGGAAAACATCGCGAAGCAACCTGCATACGTCCGTAGAAGAAATCCAATGGCGTATGTGAATCCAGCAACCAGCACTGGGCCAGCGTGGTGGATATAACCCAAAACACTCTTCGTGGGTAGGCCTACGTCCTGCAGTAGACTATTAAAAAGGCTGGTACAGTACAGTACAGTAAGCTAAGAATGAATCCTTGTTTGGAATAAATATCTAGTGCATTTCCGCTCTGTCGTAGGCATAAAAGTCAAGGGTACCATTCAACAAACCAAATTAAATCACAAACAAAATTATTACTAATCATCCAACTAAATCATGGTAACAAAATTAAATGAAAAGTAGCACCTGAATCAATAATCTTAAAATTAATTTCGAAGTTAACCGCTAGATGGTGTTGTTCCACGCTAAAACGCGCAAACATTTGTAACAGTTTGGAATTGAGATGTATTTTCACAACCAATAACTTTGTAGTACACCCGTTGTGTAGTTGTTGTTATATATAGTTTTTGGAAAAGCCAAAGTTGACTAATTTCAGTTAATATGGCTTAGCAATAGAATGAACATAAGCTGTAATGGGGCTAGCTAGGCTGGGCTAGTCCGGCTAGTGTAAGTTATAAAAAAGAACGAGTTGCACACCGTGAGTGCCGGCGGAAGTGAAAACTAAAAACTTGCTCCTTCCGTCTTACGCATTTTCGATCAGGTAACGTCATGCCCTGACGCGAGATTGACATTTTTCCATCACAAATGAAATGAAATTGTTTATTCACCAGTTGGTCCATAATAAATTCCATAGATTAAAATTACAATATAAATAATAAAATGTCATCAAAAATAATAAAATACAATATAAAAATTAAAATCTTACTTATGACAATAAGTGCACAACGCCGCTAAAGTAGTATTTACTTAAAAAACCGGACAAGTGCGAGTCAGGCTCGATCATCGAAGGTTCCGTACAAACACATTGTTAACATAATTAAAAACCTGATTTAGCATGTGCTAATGAAGTTCTTTTATATGACACCTTACATGATACGATTCACTTTGAATTTTGGACCCAATTTTTTGTGATTTAAATAAAAATGTACAGTTTTCAGATTTATTCCTATATGTGTACTCTGAGACAATGCATAGTTCTATGTCTACGGGAAGTACCCTGTAGGTTTTGATTTTTGCGAGTGTCGAAATATGCGGTTTTTTACGACATAAACGGCTCTAACTTTTTTAAACGATTACTGAGAAATTTTTCTTTTACACCTGACTATAGATATACGTATCAGTTTAAATTTCAACTCGATATCTTTACGCGTTCTTGAGATAAAGAGTCTTGACATACACACAGACGGACAGACGGACAACAAAGTGATCCTATAAGGGTTCCGTTTTATTCTTTTGAGGTACGGAACCCTAAAAACAACGGGTGTAGTCTGGGAGAGCTACCAAAAATGAATACTTGACCATTAACGTCGTGCATATTTGAATATTTGCGAGTGAGTGAAACAAATGAACTTTTTGAATGAACAAATTCAAAATTTTTATTCGCGTTTTATTGTGGTGACAGGATCTTATTTTTTATATTTTTAGCAACGACACAATTAGCCAATATGGCATACGAAAATTTGTTTATATCACTAATTACCTATGTCTATAAAAGCAATAGTAAAAAATATTATTTTTACAGATTCCTTTTATGTCTCAGTAATTATTACAGGAACATAAAAATAGGTATTATGGTAACTTAGTAACTTAAGTTCCAGAATAATATATTACAACTTTATTAAATGTTGCTAGGATATACCATAATAAAGTTAGACTTAGTTTTAATATTAAATAAAATTTGTACTTTCAATTAAACACAGTTTAGGGATACTAATCTTTTATTTACATAGGAAAACAAAACAAATTCGATTACCACTATGACTAAACCTTACTTAAAATAAAAGAAAATTTATACAAAAACAAACACAAAAAATAAACCCTAGTCTAAAAGTCCCTCGGCAGAGGGTAACGTGGCCAGAATGCTGGCAGCATTGCCTCGCTGAATAGCAGTACTCCGCTTTTGGGCAAAATCTGGCAAAATACATGCCAGCATTCTGGTCACGTGTCACCTCTACCAAACGCCAGGACAAAATTTGTTACTGTACTGTACCAGCCTTTTTAATAGTCCACTGTAGGACGTAGGCCTACCCACGAAGGGTGATTGGGCCATATCCACCACGCTGGCCCAGTGCGGGTTGGTGGAGTCACATACCCCATCGAATTTCTTCTACGGACGTATGCAGGTTGCCTCACGATGTTTTTCCTTCACCGAAAAGCCAATGGTGTGAAATTCCGTACATAAGTTCCAAAGAAACTCATTGGTACTGGATCGGGATTTGAACCCACGACCTCACGATTGCAGGTCGGGTGTTAGTAGTAACACCCGACCTGCAACCGTGATAAGTCGAAGGTGAAATTAAGCCGTCGTGGTCCAGTGGTAGCACTGGACCACGACAGCTTAATTTCATCTAAATATTATAAAATTTGTTAATTTCATCTAAATATCATGTCAGCCAGGAGACGTATGTGACGTGAATGAGTGAGGTGGAGGTAGAACCCATGTTTGACCCCCCACCCAGGGCTCTTTATGGAAGCATGAATAAATGAAATGATATGAAAAGTGTTTGATACTTGGTAGACAACAACTCCGTTCTCATCAGTACTCGCGTCCACCAAGTAGTCGGTACCTTGGCTGCTGATTAAAATCTTTTTGTCAGTTCACCGTAACGCCGTAACGGTTCTTTTTTGCTCAAACTCTAGCTTTCGCATTACAGTCTACCCGTGACCACAATCGATGCACCTCGGCCGAAACGTCGGGATGATGAGGTATTTATTTATCTCGTAATTTTAGTTTGCGATTAGTCCCGTAGTCCTACTAATATTACAAACGCGAAATTTTGTGAGTATGTATGGATGTTTGTTACTCTTTCACGCAAAACCTACTGAACGGATTGAGATGAAACTTTGCAAAACTAATGCGTATACGTTAGAATAACGCATAGACTATAATTTATAAAGATGTGTGTAACGCAGTTCGCCGGGTCAGCTAGTATACATATATAATAATAACCTGTATATCACTACATAGTATATTATTTTTTGCCAAAAATAGCATGACCGACTTCACCCGTGTACAGAATCATTATTACATAGGTAGTATAAAACTAAGCTTTCTGCTGTCAGTCCACATGTATGCTTATATCTTTAAAACTACGCAACGTATTTTGATGCAGTTTATTTTAATAGATAAAGTAATTCAAGAGAAATGTTTATATGTATAATACCGTTTAGTTGCAAAATGACAGAAGCTCAAAATGACAACCGGGGCGCATATTGTCCAAAGAGCAAAATGTTCAAAAATAATTACGTCCAAGGCGCACAATGACTAGAGATCAAAATGTCCAAAGCGCACAATGACTAGGAAGGAAAAATGTCTATAGCGCACAACGTCCAAAATTCCAATTAATACTACAAAATTTATAGGGTTTAATATTGTGTTATAACTGCGATGATATACAAATTATTTTGGTGAGTCAACACAGTAACGACCATTTTAAACAAAACTACAAAAGATAATACACCTGTGCGAAGCCGGGGCGCATCGCTAGAACGCAAATATTATGCACGGATCGATGTAACATTTTTCACATTATTGATGATTTATCAAAAATGGCTCACCCAATTTCGATAATATTTAAATGGGACTAATTTCGAAGTATACTTTATCCAACAAAAAAAGAATTATTGAAATCGGACCACTATCAAAAAAGTTATGCGTGGTTATACATAAAAAAAATATACGCGTCGAATTGTATACCTCCTCCGGTAGTTCATGTATGCTTATGTTCATGTCTCTTTAAAACTACGCAACGGATTTTGATGTGGTTTTTTTAATAGATAGAATAATTCAAGGGAAAGGTTTATATGTATAATAATACATCTGTGCGAAGCCGGGGCGGGTCGCTAGTTCATAATAAACTCTTTGTTATCCATGCTATGTGCCCTGCCTGCTGCCATATGCGAACCTACATTACAGATATACTTATCCAACAAAAACATTTTCATGTGAAATATAGCCAAGATCGCAGCTCGCACTTTCAAAAAGTTGTCAGATCTTGTATAGAGCCAAGGTTCTAACTCTACACGTCTTAACTCTACGAGTCCTTACTCCACAAACTCTACAACTTAGTCAATATACGTACCTATATGTGACCTGACTGTTCCTAGATACATTAAATTAAAACAATATGTAATCATGAAAAACTTTATTAAAATTTTCAAACACAATTTTAGCACAAAAAACCCAAACTGAACAAATATTAAGAATAAACAGTCAGAAATCAGCTCCATTGTTACAGATACATACTTAGCAAATAGTTACAGAATATAGTGTACACGTGCCATCATCATCATTATCATCATCATGAGCAACTCCTTCACTATCACTATCACTACATAGTATAAAACAAAGTCGCTGTCGCTGTCTGTCCGTCCCTATGTATGCTTAAATCTTTAAAACCACGCAACGGATTTTGAAGCGCTTTTTTTTAATAGATAGCGTAATTCAAGAGGAAGGTTTATATGTATAATACATGCATAATATTGTAGAGAAACACTAATAAATTTACAGGTTTCTAATGTGATGTCGTAAATAAACACATTTTTTTGCGCTTACATTGCACACGCTGACTAAACCCCACGAGATAAATCAAAATAATGTACTACGGTATTGTATACCTTAAAAAGGTCAACAAAAAACTCCGCGATGGTATGTGTCTATCTCTTAAGAATAACCCACAATAACCATTTTTATCATTTACATTTTACGGATAAAAATGGCTCATTTAGGAAGTTATTTTAAGCAATACGTTATCCAATTAAGTACCTTAAATATATTGTGCATTCAATATAGATCAATATGGCCCTTTACAGCATGTAATTTAAATGAATATTTTTGCCACGGACATATATGGTTCCTGTAGGATAGGACAAAAGCTGTTCTCAGCAACGGATCAACGGATTGACTTGATTTTTGGTATATACATAGTTTTAGAGACGAATAGTAACATAGCCTACTTTTTATCCCGAAAAAGTCGTGGTTCCTGTAGGATAGGACAAAAACTGTTCTCAGCAACGGATCAACGAATTGACTTGATTTAATGCACAAATATAAGTACACGAATGTAGTTTGAAAGACGAAAAGTGATATCAACTCCTTTTTATCTCGAAAAATGTCATAGTTCCCGTAGGATAGGGCAAAATCTTTTTATCAGCAATAAAGCAACAGATTGATTTGGTTTCTGCTGTAAATGGCAAAACAAGCCCAATTACAGAGGCGCCAGCGTAAATTTAATAGCAACGTAAGAACCGTTCTTTCTATATCGAATGCCTAAAGTGAAAAATGAACAGAACTATGATATTTAGCTAATATAATTACGATGGCGCCTCTTTAATCGGGCTTAACGTGACGTTGAAAATTCTGCGGAAGGTAGGGAAGGTGGGAACACTTAAAATAAAGTACTGTTCAATCAGTCAGGAGTTTTCAATATTTTTAAACGGAAGAGCTTGGCGCCACATGGCCTGGCCCGATAAGGCAGGGTTTAATGCATTAGGTACAACTACAGGAGAGGTACTGTGAACTCTTCATTCGCCTTAACTTTGTGCCAATAGGTGACGTCATTGCGGGATTTCAGCAGGCTATCACAACATAATATATTGTAAAGCAAAGTCGCTATTTCTGTATATCTGTCTGCCCGTCTGTCTATTCAATAATGATGTGTAACCTTCCAAACTACACAACTGAATCGAACGCGGCTTTCACCGTCTCTTAGTGTTTCAACGAGAAGGTAAGGTATAACAATCGTACCTGGTCGGAGCCGGGACGGGCAGCTAGTTCTTGATAAAACAGTGGCAGCGGCGTTACGCTGCGGAACGCCATGTTAAAGTTTTCTCTATAATTGTAGTCATACGTAATCTTCTGTGAAATAAACTGATCGTTCGTGACGTCGCAATTTATCTCCTCGCCCGCTTAACCCACGCCACGCCACACTGAAGTATTGTTGGGTCAGATGGTATAAAATCATTACCACGTTGAATCACCATAACTGATGCGGATCCTTTTATGGATTCGACATATACAATACAGGGTTATTTCTAAAGAATTGGCATCCTTTTAGGGGCTTTAGGGGTTATTTTGAGTTTTGTCAAAAGTCGCAGATCAAAAGTTGTTAGTTTTGATGCGCAGAATAAGCCCCTGGAAGGATGCCAATTGATTAGAAATAACCCTGTAGTATAGCTAAGTTCAAAATGGTGTAATTATTATATCTATCTATAAGCCGTAGGATGTCCACTGTTGGACATAGGCCTCCCCCATGGATTTCCAATAAGGCCGGTTGGAAGCGGCCTGCGTCCAGCGCGTTCCTGCAACTTTTATGTATCGTCAATCCACGTAGTCGGCGGACGTCCTACGCTGCGTTTGCTGGTCCGTGGTCACCATTCGAGAACTTTACGGCCCCATCGACCATCCGTTCTTCGAACTATGTGTCCTGCCCATTGCCACTTTAATTTGCTAATCCTTTGCGCTATGTCGGTAACTTTCGTTCTTCTACGGATCTCCTCATTTCTGATCCGATCTCGCAGAGAGACACCGAGCATAGCCCTCTCTATAGCTCGTTGTAATCAAAATACTCAGCATTCATACTTACTAAAATATATTGAGCCCTACTTATCATTATTTTTATACCTTATTACTTATTTACGCCAAATAATGAGTCGGTCAAAAATAGAATTTCGCTCGTTGACCTTGACTTTGAATTGCTATTAGTTTAGCAAGCTTACGCTAGATGGCGTTGTACGGTCTTAAAACGCACAATTGTTATCACGCTATCATGCACTGCGTCTCGTAAGTAAATACTGAAACTACTCAATTTATCACCTTAATACTAATCCGCTAAATCGTATTTTTGACAAAGTTGCTTCTGGCTAATTTCAGTCGGAACCAACTTAAGCTGGGCTCACGCGACTCTACAACATAATTAAGTATAACTAGAATCCTCAATATAGTAGGTATTACCGTCTTTACCATAGGGGCCATAGGGCACACAGGGCCCGTGCCCAGGGCAGAGGGCCCCTCACTTCAACTCTGAGGGGCAAAACTTTTTTTTTAGTCTTTAAAATGTTTCGAAGTTTGTTGTCCATTTGATCTTCACTCTAAGTCTCAGTTTTAAACAAAGGAGATGTCCACAAGTGGTATATTATTCAGAGAAAAATCTAACCAAGATGATATTATATACATCATTTGAAAGCTTGTTTTATGGGCTTCTCAAAAATATCTAATTTTGATATTTTCATCCCTGCATTTTTTTAAATGTGAAAAATAAATTGTATGAAAAATAATGATACAGCTTTTTATTTTTTCTAGTTTAACAATAATAAAGTTCTATTGTTATTTTACTTGCATTTGTAGCTGATTCTTCCACATTCATCAAATAATTTGCAAAAATTAAAATTTTTACCCTACCAGTGTGACCAGTTAGTAGGTTCAATGTGACAAAAAGATACTTAAAAAGTGTGTCTAGATGGTAAAAATGCTTTATTTTAACAATTTGGAGATTACTTAATCAGGGTTGATAGAGATAAAATACCTATTGTGCTAAATATATTTATTTATCCTAATAAATACAAAATTAATATTTAAAAATTGCAGGGCTCTTTTTTGTTTTTAACTGATGTAATAGACTCAGAAAAATATGAACTTTCTCGAAATGTAACAAGTGTTGTGGTTAGAATTTTTGATTATTATTATACCAGCCTCCATACATTTTGTGGACATGTCCTTTCGAATGTTTTTCGATCAAGTTTCAAAATTTGTTAACTCCTGTAGTTTAATCTTTAAAATAGTTTATTGAGGCATTTTCATTATGAAAAATGTCATCGACAAATAAGTTTTTTTTTTCACTTCCCTCGTCATACATTAAAGATTACACAATACATTGTTAAAATAATTAAAAATCTGTTTTAGGATGAGCTAGTGAAGCTCTTTTATATGATACCTTACATGATACGATTTACTCACTTTGAATTTTGGACATATTTTGTGAATTTTGAGGCCCTATTTTTTGTGATTTAAATAAAAATGTAGTTTTCAGATTTATTCCTTATTTTATTTTTTCCTATATGTGTACTCAGAGACAATGCTTCTCGCCAAATTCTATATCAAAGGGAAGTACCTACCTACCCTTTATGTGTTGATTTTTGTGAGTGTCGAAATATGCGATTTTTTACGACATAAACGGCTCTTACTTTTTTTAAACGATAACTGAGAAGTTTTTCTTTTACAAAACTTCAGGAGATAATATATATTCGTATTCAGTTTAAATTTCAACTCGATATCTTTACGTGTTCCCGAGATAAAGAGTCTTGACATACACACAGACGGACAGACGGACAACAAAGTGATCCCATAAGGGTTCCGTTTTTTCCGTTTGAGGTACGGAACCCTAAAAATAACAAACAAAATAACAAACACATGGAGAAATAATCGATATACATAATTCCTAAGCTTCCTTTGTGTTTTTTACGGTTGAAAATGAAAGCGTAAAGCGTTGTTTTTCATTCACCTTCCTCTCATGGCAGGTATAATTTTGTTTCTTTACTGTTCAAAAGGGCCCCTAGATCTTGTGTGCCCAGGGGCCCTAGCTTAGTTTAAGGCGGCCTTGGGTGTCCCGAATGTGTGCTGAAGGCCTTTGACAACCGTAACCGCTTGCCCGGTCAAAACTAACGGACAATATACATTGAAAACGACATAAAAGTTCACAAATCTCTTTGCCATGCTAGGGTGGTAAGTACGCCTAGCCTAGTTGTCAATAAAATAAGTGCAGAATATCTTTAGCCAATTGTTTCTGTCCTATATTCTGACTACTCGTCCATCCTGCCGCGTCTATGACCTCAACTATAGTTCCATAGTCACCTGTACTTACTGCTTCTACTACAGGAGCTTGTTATGTTTGACCACACATTGCTTTTTACAGAGTAACCCGATTCCAAATATTTTTTTATTGTTTGGTAGATTTAGATCCTACTAATATTATGAACACAAAAATTTGTATGCATGGATGTTTGTTCCTCTTTCACGCAAAAACTACTGAACGGTGAACTGAGACGAAACTTTACGATAGTAATGTTTCAACATCAGATTAACACATAGGCTATAGCTTTAAAGATATTCACGCGTTACAATCTTGATAAAGTTTTCTATAGGAAACTTAATGGGACAATATTTACAAGTCTATCATAAAAAATCTAGAAAAAATTTGGTAGATTGTATCTTAGCGATAGTTTCGTTTTAATTTTATTGAAATCGCTTGAGTAATTTTTGATAAATCAACAATTATGTGAAAACAACTACGTCGATTTGTGCGAAATATTCGAATTCTGCATACGGGTGAAGTCGGTTATGCCATATTTGGTGAAAAACAGTTTTAAATAATAAATAAATAAATCATCTTTATTGACATCAAAATACATGAGATATACAAAGATGTGTTAGCACCCGGATGAGAAATTCTGATTCCCGGATGCTAACGTCTTCCAAAGTGTTAAATAAAACTTAATTTTGAAGACAAATTAAAACTGAATAAATAAATCAAATCAAAAAATACATCAAATTCATATGATAAGAAGCCGTGGTGGTCTAGAAGTAATGACACCCGCCTTACAATCGTGAGGTCGTGGGTTCAAATCTCAGTCCCGTACCAATGAGTTCTTTAGGATTTATGTACGGAATTTCACACCACTGGCTTTTCGGTGAAGGAAAACATCGTGAGGCAACCTGCAAATGTCCGTAGAAGAATTTCAATGACATTATGTGAATCCATCAACCCACACTGGGCCAGCGTGGTGGATATGGCCCAATCACCCTTCGTGGGTAGGTCTACTTCCTGCAGTGGACTATTATAAGGCTGATACAGTACAGAAACAGTACATATGATAAATATGCAATGCCAAAAGAATAATAAGACTAAAATTATGCAATTTGGAATTTAGTTCTTATATGAGAACAGATTTTAAATTATATATTACTTATGTTACAATGTTCGATACAAATATGTAATTATAAAAATATCAGATCTATAATTATAATAAATAAAACGGTATGCATGAAACCTTCATCCACACAGTTATACGTAATATAATTATGTGATTAATTTGCTAAATTGAAACACCAATTTTTAACTAGTAAGTAAATAAAAAAAAAAAGAGAAAATAAACTAGGGAACGGCATTCAAAAGAAAATGATAAATATCTTTACCATGAATTAAGGGTGGGGTGAACGCATATAAAATTAAATCCCACCATTTTGCCTGGCATAGTTGTCAATGACATCAATGCCTCGGTACAGAATATCTTCAGCCAGTTTATTCTGTCCCACGTCCTGACCACTGGTCCGTCCTGCCGTGTCTATGACCTCAACTATGGTACCATAGTCACCTGAACTTACTACTTCTACTATAGGAGCTTGGTTGGAACCAGCAGATTCATAGACTACAATCTTCGGCCTGCCTGAAAACTGGTTGTCAATTGAGCTTGACTGAAGTGATTGAGCATTTAGACCGGCGTATCGACCGACTGAAGACTGATACGCGTTTTGACCAAATTGACCCTGATACCCTGCGTTCGAATTTGAACTGACAGAGCTTGATGTTTGACTGACAGTGTTAGACGATTGACCTGGGATCACGAACTCTACAATGCTAGGTGCAGATTGAGATTGCGTGAATGTGTTAGAGTTCGAAAGTTGAGTTTGTTGATTGATTTCTCTTTGCCTAATTTCGTATTGCTCTTGGGCTCGTTGTTGTGTTCTTAAAATTGCTGCCTGTTGCTGGGCTTGTTGCTGTTGTTGAGCTCTTTGTGCTGAAGCTGCCTGTGCAGCCGCTTGCGCTGCTGCCTGTGCTGCTGCCTGTTGCTGTGCTTGTTGTTGAGCTCTTTGTGTTGCAGCTGCTTGTGCAGCCGCTTGCGCAGCTGCCTGTTGCTGTGCTTGTTGCTGAGCTCTTTGTGTTGCAGCTGCTCGTGAAGCCGCTTGCGCTGCTGCCTGTTGCTGTGCTTGTTGTTGAGCTCTTTGTGTTGCAGCTGCTTGTGCAGCCGCTTGCGCAGCTGCCTGTTGCTGTGCTTGTTGCTGAACTCTTTGTAAAGCAGCTGCTTGTGCTGCTGCCTGTGCTGCCACCTGTTGTTGAGCTTGTTGCTGAGCTATTGCCGCTGCCTGTGCAGCCGCAGCCTGCTGCTGTTGCTGAGCTCTTTGTGTTGCTGCTGCTTGTGCTGCTGCCTGAGCTGCCACCTGTTCCTGTGCTTGTATCTGAGCTTTTTGTATTGCAGCTGCTTGCGCTACTGCTTGTTGCTGTAATATTTGCTGTACTCTTTGTCTTTCAGCTGCTTCTTGCTCTGCTCTTTGCCTAGCTGCGGCTTGCTGTGCAGCGATCTGTGCTGCTCTTTGCCTTTCAGCTTCTTGCTCTGCTCTCTGTCTAGCTGCAGCTTGTTCTTGCTCTGCTCTCCGTCTGGCTGAGGCTTGTTGCTGTGCTATTTGCTCTGCCCTTTGTCTCTCCGCTGCTTCTTGCTCTGCTCTCTGTCTAGTTTCAGCTTGCTGTGCAGCAACCTGTGCTGCTCTTTGTCTCTCTACTGCTTCTTGCTCTGCCCTATGTCTAGCTGCTGCTTGTTCTGCAGCAATTTGATCAGCCCGTTGTCTCTCAAAAGCTTGTTGCTCGGCAATCTGCGTTGCTCTCACCCTAGCTTCTGCTTGCTTGACAGCAAGCGCAGCTGCACGTTGCCTAGACGCTGCTTGCTCTGCAGCAATCTGTGTTGCTCTTTGCCGTTCCTGAGCTGCTCGTAGTCTAGCAGCGAATTGCTCAGCCTGTATTTGCGCTTCTCTTTGCCTGTCTTCTTCCCTTTCTTTCAATAAAGATTCCTCCGCATCACGCACAGCTGCATCTTCGGCCGCTTTTGATTCACGCCAAGTTATAAAACTCTCCTCTTTTCCGCTATCGGTAAAATCTGGTCCATCATTGACAAAGTTTCCACTTGGACCAAAGTTCGTTCGTTCTTCGTTGCCAAAACTGGTTGAATAAAATTGGCCGTTGTTGTAACCGGTTCCGAAAATTTGTCCGTTGCCGTAACCGGAGAAGCCGTTGCCGAAACTGGTTGCAATTGGTTGTGAAAAGCCTTGGTTGTAGAAGGCCAGGGAGTTGGGGCCAGCGCTGGAGCCACTGCTGGAGCTGGAGAAGCTTTGGGCCGCTGGCTTGGCGTTTGCTGAGAGCACCAGCAGTACTGTCACTGTGAACAAAACACATTTTTAACACGCTTTTACTAGTTTCACCTGTATGTTTGCTTGCTTGCTTGTAACCAACCCCTTGAGCTCGATTTGCCCTACTGTGAGCGATCAGATTTTCTATAAACTTTGCACACCTATCAAAGATCGATGACAATGTATTTATAAAAAAAACCAGACCAGTGCGAGTCAGGCTCGCACATCGAGGGTTCCGTACAAACATATTGTTAAAATAATTAAAAACCTGTTTCAGCATGTGCTAATGAAGTTATTTTATATGATACCTTACATGATATGATTTACTCACTTTGAATTTTGAACCCATATTATGTGAATTTTGAGGCCCTATTTTTATGTGATTTAAAAAAAAAATACAGTTTTCAGATTTATTCCTATATGTGTACTCTGAGACAATGCTTTTTGCCAAACACAGTATATTGAGTTGTATACTTCCTTCAAAAATAAATAATTAAATTAAAATAAAATATATTAAGGGGGGCTTCCATATGGTATGGAACCCTTCGTGCACAAGTCCGACTCACACTTGGCTGATTATATTATTTCTAAATATTATTGCATCATTTATTTAACGGACATGAAATTTGATTGTTTTTCAATGACATGACAAGTTATTGAAAACATATTAATTTGAAGGTAGTGTTATTGAAAAAAATATAATTTGAGGATAGTGGGGTACTTATACTAACTACATTTGGATAGACATTTTTCCTTCCTAGTCATTGTGCGCTTTGGACATTTTACTTCCTAGTCATTGTGCACCTTGGACGTAATTATTTTTGAACATATTGCTCTTTAGACAATATAATTAAAACGGTTTAGTCGCAAAATGACACAAGCGCAATATACAATCGGGGCGTATATTGTACAGTGAGCAAAATGTTCAAAAATAATTACGTCCAAGGCGCACAATGACTAGGAAGCAAAATGTCCAAAGCGCACAAAGACTAGGAAGGAAAAATGTCTATAGCGCACAACGTCCAAAATTCCAATTAATGCTTCAAAATACCAATTTTGAAGTATACACTTTCCAATAAATCAAGAATTATTGAAATCGGACAACTACAAAAAAAGTTTTGTGTGGTTATACCTACATAAAAACAATATACGCGTCGAATTGTATACCTCCTCCGGTGGTTCGTCGGTCAAAAATTGGAAGGATGAAAAATTTAAATTGAGTTTGAGTAGCTTGAAGCACAGGTTTATTTTTGACGATTTCAATCGCCCTTCAAAAATTTGTATACATAGTCTTAATCACGACGGGGTAGGCGTGTTACTAACCCATACTCTTTGCTTGCACTAAAATCATTGTGCGTTTTAAGGACGCTCAACGCCATCTATCGGTAGCTCTCTAACTGCCTATAGTGAAGTATAACTAGACAGGGCGCTAAATAATAATACTTACAAAAGTAAGAGAAGGCGAGATGTGCAAGTATAAAGAGTGAACATGGACAAAAGTAATATCTTATGTCTCTATTTGCGTATACGTTTTTTTTGTCTGACTACTACTCACGGCCTAGACGTTGTAGTCAGACAAATAAACTACTGTTGAATTTTTGATGAGATACTTAAGTAAATCAACATATTTCATATTTATGAACTATTATCCATTTTCTATCACTTCTATTAGTATTATGCAGGTTTTTACTATTATCTAGAGTCTGAATATGATAAAACCATAAACATCTTTTAAATATCTTTCAAATTTCAAAATCCGTGCGGCGCGACATTCGTCTCTCTAATACTAAACATATAAAAGAGACAATAGAGCAGAATAAAGGCTCCAAAATGTTCGCAGGAATTTGTCTATTGGGCAAAGCCAGTTGACAACGCTGAAGAGAGACGGCAGTGTAGCGTCGACCAAGGCAGAGGTATTGGAGGAGATCGAAAGGTTCTATGGACAGCTATACGCTTCGGTCGCTAAGCCTGTTAGCAGCGCGGCCAAAGATCCAAAAGCCAAGCTGACCCAACACTTCACCGAAGATATCTCGGACATCAGCCTGTACGAGATCAGAATGGCCCTGAATCAGCTTAAGAACAACAAGGCGCCGGGTGATGGCGGTATCACATCAGAGCTGCTGAGAGCGGGTGGAACACCGGTACTAAAAGTCCTCCAGAAGCTTTTCAACACCGTCGTCCTCGAGGGCATCACGCAAAAGCATGGAACAGAAGCGTGGTGGTGTTGTTTTTCAAGAAAGGTGACAACACCTTATTAAAGAACTACAGACTCATCTCGCTTCTGAGCCATGATTATAAGCTGTTTTCAAGGGTCATTACGAACCGTCTCGAGCGCAGGCTTGATGACTTCCAGCCTTGCGAACAAGCCGGTTTCCGAAATGGCTGAACCACATTCATACGCTGCGGTAGGTTATACAGAAGACCGAAGAGTATAATCTGCCACTTTGCTTAGCGTTTGTGAACTATGAAAAAGCCTTTGATTCAGTCGAGACATGGAATGTGCTCGAGTCCCTCCAACGATGCCGTACTGACTATCGGTACGTCGAAGTATTGAAGTGCTTGTATAATAACGCCACTATGTCGGTCCGACTACAGGAAGAGAGCTCCAAGGCGATCCCTTTAAAAAGAGGCGTAAGACAGGCAGACGTTATTTATCCGAAACTGTTTGACTACTTTGGAGAACGCCTTCAAGTTCCTGGAATGGAATGGATTCGGCATCAATATCAGTGGCAAATACCTCACTCACCTTCGGTTTGCCGACGATATAGTAGTCATGGCACAATCGATGGAAGAGCTCAGCACGATGCTCGAAGGCCTAAATTGGGTTTCTCAACAGGTGGGTCTTAAGATGAACATGGAAAGACGAAAGTCATGAGTAATTCTCATGTTTTACCCACCCCGATTTCTGTTGGGAACTCGGTTCTTGAAGTCGTTGACTCGTACGTCTACCTAGGACAAGTAGTCCAGTTAGGTAGGTCCGACTTCAACAAAGAGGCCAATCGCCGAATCCAACTCGACTGGGCAGCGTTCGGAGAATTGCGTAGCGTCTTCTCGTCCGACATACCTCAGTGCCTCAAGTCGAAAGTTTTCGACCAGTGTGTGTTGCCAGTGATGACTTATGGCACAGAAACGAGGTCTCTCACTATGGGCCTTATTAGTAAGCTCCAAGTAGTCCAACGAGCTATGGAGAGGGCTATGCTCGGAGTCTCTCTACGGGATCGAATCAGGAATGAGGAGATCCGTAGAAGGACCAAAGTTACCGATATAGCCCAACGGATTAGCAAGTTGAAATGGCAATGAGCAGGGCACATAGCGCGGAGGACTGATGACCGGTGGAGTCGAAAAGTTCTCGAGTGGAGACCACGTACCGGCAAGCGCAGCGTAGGACGTTCACCCACAAGGTGGACGGATGACCTCATTAAGACGAGGCATCGAGCCGAGTAACACGAAAACGAGTACTTTTGAATGCGCGATGTGAGAGGACGAATGATATTGATTCAAATTTAAAAAATATCATACACAATGAAAAATTTAATGAACCGAACAAAATTTTTATAAGTAAGCGGCTTTTAAAAAAAACTTACAAATTTCTCACCAAAAAAAAGTTTAATAATTCGAATGCTTAGAATTATCAGCGACAACGCTCCATTATTTTTTACGAATAAAATAGCCAGACCGCTATTCTATTTCATACACCGAGAAGTTATTTTTTTTATGTGTACATTATGAGTAATTAATTAAAAACTGACTGCAGCCCGCCGGCGATCAGTTTCTGGCGCGATCCTGTCGAGCGCGACCGCGTAAAATATGTCCGAGTGAAGGGAGAATTTTTGAAATAATAGTTTATCAATGCGTCACCTTAAGACCGCAGGATCGCGCTGGATGCAAGCCGCTTCCAACCGGTCTTATTGGAGATCCATAGGAGAGGCCTATGTCCAACAGTGGACGTCCTTTGGCTGATGGATGGATGGATGGATAAACATCTTTTTTCTCACACCCTATACGCTATCTTACTAACTATAAAATGTGAAATCGGTAGAACTGCCAAGAACTACCGGTATCCTAGTAATATTAAACGCGAAAGTTTGTAAAAATGTATACCTAGATGGATATTTGTAACTCTTTCACGTAAAAACTACTGAATAGATTTTAATGAAACTTTACAATAACATAGCTTATACATCAGAATAACACATAGGCTACAATTTATAAAGATATGAAATATAACGATAAATGTTGAGTAGGTAGAAAAATTCTGCCATCTGCAAGCTACTCTAGCGCGCGCTGCAAGAATGTCTAAATAAACAACTGACGATCGAATAACTGTCAAATCAATTGATGATCAGCCCTTGGATATCATCATACTAATATTAAAAATCCGAAAAAACTTCTTCAGCTGCGTTGTGCACTTTTTGGGATGGGTAAAGAATGTTAAACTCGCGTCAAGACACGTGACCTGATCGAAAATTCGTAAGACAGGGGAAGAGTAGACCGCCTTCTAGCGTAATATCTCTCTTTCTACCGCGCGGCGAAAATGTATGCCTGCTTTTGCTGTTTCGTTTCGCGCGGCGCGGGCGCAAGGCGCTTGCACGAGTGTGGGTGAGTGATAGATAGATGAATAATAATTCTTTACACCACAATCACTCGGAAAGTGTCTTGTTACTCGTTCATAAACGGGTTACAAAATTCGTAATTTCTCCTTTAAAAATGTGCGGCGGGAAAAGTTATATGGAATTTTATTACTGCCCTCCGAAGCAGGGCAGGAATGTTGTATGAAAATCCATTACAGCCCGGCTAGCTTTCTTTTGCTTTTTAGCAGCGAACATAAAAAAATACAAACGTCAAACGTCAAAAAGATTTTGTATGAAACAATTAGAAAAAGAGGCGGGAAACATGCAAACCTCAAATCTCAAAAAGGTTTTATATCAAATAATTAGAGAAAAGAGGCGGAAGCTTTTTTGTTTTCTATTTTTAATGAAATGAGGATGACAACCTTAATGCAATGCGAAAAAAAAGCGCGGCAATTTATTTCGTTGCGTTAAATTTTGTTTTTAGCTAAATTGATAATTTAACAGTACCTAGCTTTTAATTTTCTAATTCATTTTCCAAAATGTCATCTCATAGTGAAAGTGACGTTTTTGTAATGATGACGCCACTAGAAATAAAAAATACAGCCCAAGAAGTCATACATAACTTACATCCAAAACTTTAATTAAAGAAATAATGTATTTTATTTTCCTCGTAGGTGTAATATGAAGCACTATGTACCACTCGGGAGAAAGTTCTATTTCTGTTCTCGAGTTTCCAGCGGAGGGCTTAAACATACTCTCGAACAGAAATAGATCGTTTTCTCCCCTCGGTGTACAATGTACTATTATTTCTACACCAAAACTTATAAATAAGCTAGGAAAAATTAAACTAGGAACTTATAGCTAGTGCTACAATTGGCGGCCTTATCGCTAAAAAGCATTTTTTTCAGGCAACCGTTGCTTCTGTTGGATTAAAGGTTTAGGCGACCGGTAAATATTTTTCATGACGTAAAATATCGCATATTTTGACACTCAAGGGAATCTAAACCTACAGGGTACTTCCAGTTGACCTAGAACTATAAAGTTTGACAAAAAGCATTGTCTTAACGTACACATATATATTAGGAATAAATCTGAGTACTGTACATTTTTAAGTAAATTAAAAAATGATAAAACACAATATATGCGGGCCCAAAATTCAATGTGAGTAAATTATATCATGTGGGGTATCATATAAAAGCATATAAATATAAAGCCTCTCCATTATAAGGAACTTTATAAGTGCGACGGAATTATCTTTGCCGCGCACTTTTTGAATTTGGAACAAATAAGTGCGACGAAATTATCTTTGCCGCGCACTTTTTGAATTTGGAAGTATTTGTAATGTTAGTGTTCAGCGCCAAGAAAATGAATGAAAAGAAATGTAAATATAAGTTTTCGTTTGTTTTATTATTATATACCATGTAATTTCAATTTATTTGTTACTCTACGCTTTATTAAATAATAATATTATAGTAAAATATGAGGCACCTTTTGTTTTCTCATAGAGGTGATAAAAGTAGAGTGTACCACTCGGGCGCAAAATATATTTTTGGTTTGGGCGACGTACTTTGAATCCCTCGCTTCGTACAGGATTCACATGCGAAAACTGGATTACAATGGTTACAATGTGTAATTTGTTGTTTTAAAACTTTTGCGATTTGAACATATTATTATTATATACTACGGGACTAATCATCGTCACGATCAAGTCACGGTCCGTGACCACGATCGATGCAACTCGGTCGATACCTCGGGATGATGAGGTATTTATTTATCTCGTAATTTTACTTCGCGATTAGTCCCGTAGAATATACCTAATAATAACAATGTGTAATTTTCGATGCATGACGCGAAAACAAAAAAAAACCTTTTCGATAATTATTTATTTAGGTATCCTGTAAATGTAAAGATTCAACTGATTCCACTTAACAATATTGTGAAATTTTCTAGTTTTTTACGGAACGGCTCGGTGTGCAAGCTTGACTCGCACTTGTCCGATTTTTTTTGTTAAAAACTGGTCTATGGTAGCAAATTATGCTAAGCCGTGATTGACTGAAATTAGTCAACTTTGGCTTTTCCAAAAAATCCTAGAAATTGAGTATAATTATGATCGGCTTGATGGTTGTTGTTAAAATATACCTCAATGTCGGACTATTACAAATGTTTGCGCGTTTTAACGTGGAATAACGCCATCTAGCGGTTAGTTTCGAAATTATATTTTAAGATATTTATAACTTACATATTATATGATTGATTAATAATTTTGTTTGTGATTTAATTTGGTTTGTTGAATGGTACCCTTAACTTATATGCCGACGACTACAACAGAGCGGAAAAACACTAGATATTTATTTAAAACGTAAATAATTTTTTTAACTTACCTACATCTTATATTTCTATACGAGAGGCAGAATTAAACTTCTTGGCGACTGTGAAGGTACAAGCTGCGCCTAACCCAACCCTCCAAGATCTATAAATGGCACTGGATCAAATTTCACCTGTTATTGAGGGAAATACATAATAAAATGTTTTTTTTTTACTATTGGGTAATTTACGAACCGCTATGAAAATTTACTCAGAATGTTATCATTTACGTAGCTACTCGATACAAGATAGCGCTAAGTGTTCTAATTTATCTACTCTATGGTAGATGGCAGTAACTGTTATAAAAAAACTACAGGACAAGCAGGAAATCACATTTTATACTATCCCCCATACTTTTTACTTATATGTAGGTACAATTTATTTTTATTTTCAAAATATAAGCATTCGTAACTTTATTGTATCTATTAGCAGAAAGCTAACGTCCACAAGTGGTATATTATTCGGAGAAAAATCGAACCAAGATGATTATGATGATTATAATTATGTCGCAGGCACTTTGTATGATTCCGCCGTTTACATACGGCGTCGTCAGTTTAAAAACGCTCGCCGTTATGTAATATCCCGAAGGCAAAATGATAACTCATTCAATTGTAGTAATTTCAACGCAAATATTAAACTTCCTTGTTTCAACGTCGGTTTTAGTTTTAGTGACAAAACACACTTCAGACAAATCAGATTGACAGATAAAACACATTTTGGACAATTCAAATCAATCAGATCGATTATAATCTCGAGATATAGTTCGTTTAACGGTTGGAGTGTATGAAACTAAAACGTGTGTGACTGACTGAGCCTAAACCGCAATCTTCGGAATGCGATGGGATGTGGGAGTATATGGGTGGGGAAATATTGACATTGACTTTTACGCCAGGATAAGTGAACCAAAGTTAGTGTCCTAAGGTCAAACTTATATAAAGTTTGTAGGTTAGATTAGGTTTGAACAGTGACAACAACGCGCGAGCCGAGCGAGCGAAGCGAGCGTGCTCCGGCAGCGGCCGGCGAAGTGCCAGAAACAATATGTCCTTATTACGAGTTCAGGACCTTCCGTTACATAAGTATACTCTAACATTAACTAATCAAAATTAAGCACTTATCTAAGGTATTTCGACTTCAATTGGTCAGGTTAGCCTCCTTTGATATCCTTTGACCATTTTTAACGATGGTTGATATGCAAGAATCAGAAGACTCCTATATATTTCAGGAGTCCTCGGAACACCAGATTCTATGGACATCTTAGCATTTTTTAGGTACCGAAAAACCTTGAAAGTTGTACACGGCGTGTTTATTGCTTTCGTTTAAGAATCGTAACTTTTTTTTAATTCACTATAATAAAAGTCTTTAAAATCACAAGTATTTTGCGAAAAGCCTTTTGTACACGTAGTATTTTCAATATTTTCTTGGTATTTAGTTGGTCTCACAAAGTCATTTTGTTTGTTTTGATCAACAGCGACGCGCGTGGTAAGAAACAGAACTAAATACTTCAATTTGCCTCGGCAAATTGCAACGCCGAGACTCAAGCACAGCCCGAGTCTCGACCGAATCAATTGCATTCTCATAGTCCACAAACGCTAAGCAAAGTGGCCAGTTATACACTTCGGTCTTCTGTATAACTTGCCGCAGGGTATGAATGTGGTCTACGGTGCTATAGCCTTTTTGAAACCCGGCTTGTTAAGAAGTTTGGAAGTCATCGAACCTGCGCTCGAGACGGTTTGTAATGACCCTTGAAAACAACTTATAAACACGGCTCAGAAGTAAAATGTGTTTGTAATTCTTCAATTAAGCGTTATCACTTTTTTTGAAGAACAGCACCACCACGTTTCTTTTCCATGCTTCTGGCGTGATGCCCTCGAGGACGACGGTGTTGAAAAGCTTCTGTAGGACTTTTAGTACCGGTGTTCCACCCGCTCTCAGCAGCTCTGATGTGATACCGTCGTCACCCGGCGCCTTGTTGTTCTTAAGCTGATTCAGGGCCATTCTAATCTCGTACAGGCTGATGTCCGGGATATCTTCGGTGAAGTGTCGGGTCAGCTTGGCTCTTGGATCTTTGGCCGCGCTGCTAACAGGCTTAGCGACCGAAGCGTATAGCTGTCCATAGAACCTTTCGATCTCCTCTAATACCTCTGCCTTGGTCGACGCTACACTGCCATCTTCTCTCTTCAGCTTTGTCAACTGGCTTTGCCCAATAGACAAATTCCTCGCGAACACTTTGGAGCCTTTATTCTGCTCTATTGTCTGATTAATATGTTTAGTATTAGAGAGACGAATGTCGCGCCGCACGGATTTTGAAATTTGAAAGATATTTAAAAGATGTTTATGTTTTTGTCATATTCAGACTCTATAATAGTAAAATCCTGCATAATACTAATAGAAGTGAGAGGAAATGGATAATAGTTCATAAATATGTTGATTTAAGGTCAACTTGGGGAAGACCGGCATACTTTATTTAAAGTTGAGTTTGAGTTGCCACTATCACTTCTGTAAGTACTCTAGAACAACGGTGTTCACAGTAGATGCAAGTAGTTTTTGCAAACATAATAAAAAAGTTAAATGTCCTCACGTATTAAATGTTTGGCAAATATGGGTGATATTTCAAAAAAACATCAGTCATTGAGGCGAGTCCGTCTAGAGGCGATTTTCGACATAGCATATACACTAAACATATTAAAAACCAGATAGTGACATGTGCGAGTAGGTGTTATAGAAAAAAAACTTTACTGGTATTATCTTAAAGCCTAATTTAGTCTGTATTTATTTAAAAAAATAATTGAGGCAAGTCCGGTATGTCTTTGAGTTCAGGGCTATCGAACATTTATTTCACATGGGTAATATAAAATAAAAAATCGATGTAAAAAAACATATTTATTTACAAGTTAGTTAAAAACATATTTATTTATTTATGAAGTAATTCAAAGGCATGCAGTTATTCTTATTTGCTGAATTAAATTATTTTATTCGGATAGCAATGTTTAGAAAGTTTCTGTTACAAATTAGTAAATGATTACGTCTTATACCCTATGTAAAATAAAATCTAAAAACATTTTGTTACACAATAGAGCTAATAAAAATTAATAGCAAGTAAACATTTTGCGACAAAAAAATCTTCTTTTGCTTACTAACGCAACAGAATAAATAAATTAACATTAAGTAATATTTAGTATTAATTGAGATCAACGTAATGTACTAATTAGGTACTTAGTTGTACATAGATAAACAAATTTAACGACATAATTATTACCGTGAAATATGCCAACATTGCCCGTTTTTTTTAGAAAACTTAAAGTATCTTTTTATTTTTACTAGTCCTGAGGTATTTTTCTTTAATTCTGTAACCTCTAGGGTCATGGGCATGGTCTAACTTTGTAATTTTTTTAAAAAGTTAACATTTAGTCCAACATTTCATTGATTTTGAGGACGGGCAAAGTTATCTACAGTTCTAGCCAACATTACCCATGTCGTTTTTTGACGAAGTTGTAGCCTTTTTGCCAATGAGAAAAAAACTAGTAAAAGTATTAAGGCAATGAAAGGGTTTAATTTAAAAATCTTACCGATTTTGATACAACTTGGCTTATGAAAAGAGTGGGCAATGTTACCTTGTTATTTTTTCTCTTTTCCATACTAGATGAAAGTTGTTATTTCAATGTGATAGGGCTGCCACATTTGAGTTATTAATTTTTAGTAATCATCAAAATTCTAAGAAACACTATTATAATTCTATATTTATATTTTCTTCTTTACTTCGAAAAAATAATAATCATTATATACCCGTATAATTTTTTATACTACTTATTACAAAAATCAAGAACCACGTTAGAAGTACGCTAAATTAATCACATTTAAAATAGCGAAGTAAAGCAATGAACAAATTTTAATAGTTTTCTTGCAAGGTTAACGAAAAACTAGTGACAGAATTTATACGATCATACAATTTTTAATATACTTATTAATTTAGGACAAATGAACTTAGTAAATATATAATTCTAGTAGGTTTTACATCTCAGTCAAGTTAATAATTCTGACTTTACGTCATTAACAAGTAAACAATTCTGACTTTACTTAGTTAAAATATGCTTCTTGCCATAATTAGTACACAATCCTTAACTACTAGATAATTATATTAAACAATATTTAGCTTTATTAGAAAAGCAAGGCGTAATTATTACATAACGATCAAACATATTGAAGTATAAGTTTTTCTATATCAAAATAAGGTACATAATTATTTGTTACAAATTATTAAAAAAAATATTAATTCAAAATTATTTAATCTTAGATTCAACAATGTCATGCAAAGAAATACGCTGGTAGTCTTGGTTGTTTAACGATAACAATATAATCCCTTCCTTTTCGTGATGTGTCATTTATTTTAATATAAAATTTCTTAGCGCTAACGTCACGTTCTAAAGCAAAACAAAGCTAGCTAGAATTTATAAGAGACATTACGTTACTGATTGTTTGTTACCAAAATGAGAGCCAACAAACAAACAAAATACAGAATTATAGTCGATATAAAAACTCTTTTTCCCAATTACCCACACCCACAAAATACTTTGTTATTTTAATTATAAATTATTCTTTGGACAACAGTCTTCATTAACTTAATCATAAAATCACAACGAAACATTAACTATAAGTAATACAATTTTTATATCACAAGAACACCAAGTAAACTTTTAATTTAACTAAATTATTCTTTGGAGAAAATAGTCTTCAATTATAATCAACAGTTAAATCACTGTATTTATTTCAGTTTATTGTATGTTATAATTACTGAAATCAAAACAAAATATGATATGGCCCCGGCGAGTTATTTCTGGCTCAGGCAATACTGTGATAACATCTTCTAAATGTTGGATGTTGCAAATGTCATCAATGATTGGATAGGTAAAAGTAGTTCCCTTTTTGCATTTAGACTGCTTAACTTTTCGGACAAATTTAATTGTAGGATTTGAATTATTGTTCTCCAAAACCCTACCTACAAAATGCTTTGTACTCTTTTTTGTACTAAACCGAGCTATTATCCAATCACCTTCTTTTAATATTTTCTGTATTTCAGTGCAATATTCGATATCATGTAGACCAAATGGAATATTATAACATAACTCAACATTTTCTTTTTCTTCTTCTTGTTCACGTAAAAATTCCGCTATGTAACAATCCTGTACTGTTTCATAGTCTGAGCTATCTGTGTCTATTGTAATTACTTCAGTATCAGTTGGTATCGAGCTAGATTCACTATGAGATCGATTCTTCCTTTTTTTCACTGAAGTATGGCCAATAACTGGTTTTTTTGTTTTTGAATTTTTTTTTACTTCATCTTTTTCATTAGCTTTCTTCCATTTTTTTGGATTTTCCGCTCTTGATGTTTTTAGTCCTTTACTTTTATTCTCTTGCAGGCATTCTGGTAATTCACTTTGTAGTTTAGCTATGAACGACATGTTTTCCATCTTATTCGAAATCTCACTTAAAGTTTTGACAACTGACGTTTGTGTTCCTGATTTTATAATTACATCGGAGAGTATAGTTATTTTATTAGGACCATTTTTCAAGGACTTTTGAGTATACTTATTGCTGGTACTGGTGAATGCTTTCACTGAATAATTTTGCTCAGACATCGATGGTGCTATTACATTTGGTTCTGGATGAACTAAGTGGAGGTTAATCACATTGATACAAATATTTCTGAGACTCTCAGGAGTGAAATTGTCCTTATAACTAGGGTCACTACAAGCGTTTTCCGAATAGCAGCTTTCATACCGATTTGTATTGTAGATTAGATCGGGTTTAAAAAAAATGCCAATCTGTTCGTCTAAGACCAAGTTATTCTCGTTTTTTATTTTCTCTTTTGTTGGCCCAGAGGAAACGTCTTCCAAGTAGCTAGGGTCACTACAAGTGTCTTCCAAATAGCAGCTTTCATACCGATTTGTATTGTAAATTAGATCGGCTTTAACAAAAATGCCAGTTTCTTCGTCTAAAACCAAGTTAATCTCGTCCTTTTTTTTCTTTTTTGCCGGTCCAGAGGATGTCTTTTTAGATGTCATGTTCTTCTTAATGCTACTGTCAAGTGAAACTTTACGAAAATCGATATTCAAATCAGAAACTGTCACTGATTTTCCAGGCTCGCAATGAATCTTTTTGTTTCTATTAATTTGCATCGGCTTTGGCGTTCTAGATTCCTTCAAGTAATCGACAAGTGTTTGATCTATTCCATACGATAATATTTCTTCTTGCATGTCAGGGATCTTTTTGAGAACTTCTTGCGGATTCATTGGAAATATTCCAGATGCTTTGAATCCGCTTTTTATATTCTTCTCCTCTTTCAGTTCAATGACTTCTACTAATTCATTGAGCAACTTAGGAAAATGCTTTTTATTTAGCGATGTTTGGTTTGGGTTCTTCAATTTGTACTCGTACAAAATTTTACGCCAGGCTTTTTTTAGAGGCGCAAAGAATGCTACATCTAAAGGCTGGGTGAGGTGTGTGGATCGCGGAGGGATAAACACCAAGTTAATTTTATTTAGCTCACACAACTCTACAACCTTAACGCTCAAATGGCTTGACAGGTTATCGCAAATAACGACTTTCGTACCTGGTGTCTCTTGTGCCCATGGAAGTATTATTTTTTCGAAGTAATCCTCGAACATAGCGCTATCGAACCACCCTGACTTAGTGCAGTTATATCTGGTTCCTGGTGGCCCCCCGCTTATCCATTCGCTGTACAAGTTTCTTGCCTTATAGACCACATAGAGAGGCAAACATCTACCGCTCGCGGTGGCTGTGAACATAAGAGATATGTTTCCTTTGGTCGAATTAACAACTCTCTCCGGATATTTTACTCCTCTTCTAAAAATGCATTTTGACGAACCTGGATCGTCTGATAAGTTTGTTTCATCCAGATTCACAACATTTTCTGGTGGTATATCTTTCAAAGTTGTACTCAAATTTTCAAAATACTCTGCGATTTCTTGTGGACCTTTTTCTGCTCTTGCCTTTGAAATATTTTGAGTACTTCTTACAGTTAGCTCTTCACTATGTCTAGACAAGAAACCCTGGACCCAAGCATCACCGGGAATTTGATTTTTGAATTTATGGTTCTGTAAGTTTTTTTTCATATATTCGTGAACCAACAGTTTTAAGTCTATTTTGGTAAGCGGAGATCCATATTCAGCTGATACTTGTAAAACCCTTAAAATTTTATTTTCTTCTTCTGCAGTTAAAACAGTAGGATGCCCCACAGACTTAAGATGTTGTTTAGTAATTTTGTTAATTATTGTCCGTCTTGGTATACCAAACTGTTTTTCAGCGTCTCTGGAAGATATTTTTTTTGACTCCACTGCTTCGCATGCTAACTTCAGCATTTCGTCAGAATAATTTTTGTACATTCTTGACCCTATTTTACGTCTGGACTTTCTTTGTCGGATTCGAGACTTGTGTTTGTTTTTCTGTTGAAAAAAAAAATGAACAAATTTTAAATTTAGGTAATTCAAATTATATTTTTTTATATTTTGCAGTGTTCATTATTATGAACAATTATCACTACGGGACCAACCATGAAATCATAAATAAAAACCATTGTTGTAATTGTAATATTTTGTCGAAAGTAGGTAAATAAACTCCCTTCGCACACGTAGGTGCAGCGTAGTGGTATCGTATCGCGCGCATAATGAGAGCAATACGAGCGTGTATATGTTCAAACAAGTCTGCACATGAGGCGTAGCGTATTCGTAGCCTACTCGTATCGTAGGAGGCACCGCTCCGTATGCGGACTTGTTTGAACATGTACGCGCTCGTATTGCTCTCGTCCTGCACGCGTATTACGATACGCTTACGATACGACTACGCCTCGTGTGTGAAGGGCCTTACTATTTCTCGTAGTTCTGTACTACGAGTACGAGTAAACGGACAGATTTTTTTTGCCATTTAGAGGTTGATCCCCCAGTAAATTTATTCATAATGACGAGTAGGTATAATAAACACATCTAATAGTTTTTTTACTTTGCATAGCAATACTTTGTATATGCACCATAAAAGTTAATAAATTTAATTAACCTATATTAATTCCGTCTACGACTTTGTTTACGAATTGGAATCCTGTTAGTAAAAGGTCTCATCGATATGGTTCTTAGTTTCAGTACAAAGTGAGAACAAACAAACATGGTTTGAAATTCATTATAGTTACTGGGACTAGTAAGGATTCATTGCTAAAATTATTGTAGTAAAATAAAACATGTTTATTTGAAAAGTGACAACCCTAACACTTTTTCAAACACTGGCAAAGTTGTCATTCTGAGGTCTGAACATCATTAGGTAACTTTGCCCATCATTATAACTTTTGATTGTGTGAGCCTTTATCACCGAAACTATGGTTAAAACACTAAGCAATTCGATCTTTATAACATATAATAATACAACTAACCTTTGTTTTTGCCATGACTTGTAGTTCACTGTGAAATTTCTTCAAAAATTTGCCCGCGTAAATATGCACTGTACTTGACAAGTTCCGACACGATACTGAATGAAGTTGGCTACCAACGCAGTATTCAGTGGTGCCACACGCAAAACCTAGTTTCTGCCAAAGTTAGTAATGTTGCCGTAACACAAAAATATTTTTCAATAGAAACGGATCTACTTGCAAATAGCATTCTGGGCAAAGAAACCCTTGGATGCAAAGTTGGCATATTTCACGGTACCTCTAACAAACGAATTTGCACATATTACTTAATAATTGTTTATTGAATGTTATACCTAATCTCTGAAAAAACTTCCCTAAAGTGAATAAGACCACGACGACGACGGACTTTGAATTGTACTTCTCGTACGGCTTCTCTTAATGTTTCTGGACCTTTATCCATTTTTCTTTAATAATTCCTCACCATTTTCGATGTTTTTTTTCTGCAAAACGAAAAAAGGCTTATTTAATTAATAATTATGTTAGTGACTAAATAATTTGATGAATATAAATCATTAGTAAATCAAGCGAAGCCACTAGCAAGTAAGTACTTAAACAGAAAATGTTATTAACACCTGATTTGAGGCAAGACCGTCATATGCCGGAGTCGCCCCACGTGCTCTAGACGGACTTCCCCACTACTAACTTTTTAGGTTACGAAAAGTTACATCAGTATAATTCAATTTCTATAGCTATTTTTGAGAAATCGGTGCAGTAATTTACTTAAGTGCATATTTAAAAAGATACTCACCACAATTAAAATTCAAAATAATGATCGAATCACACCACAATTATTTTATTCCGAAGCACTCGCGCGTCGTTGTGTCTTTCAAAGCTTCACTAAATTTTCGAGTCGGTTTTTAGCCAACATACATCTAGTAGCGCCATAGGTATAATTATAGTTACTAAATTAAATCAAAATTTGACTACTACCTTTCCGACAGAGTAATAAACCTCGTAGAGTTGCTATAGACGGATAAAAAACCTTATATTTGGACTTGCCCCGAAGACGGTCTTCCCCAAGTTGACCTTATTCATCAAAAATTCAACAGTAGTTTTTTGTCTGACTACAACGTCTAGGCCGTGCGTAGCAGTCAGACAAAAAAAACGTATACTTACGCAAATAGAGACAAAAGATATTACTTTCGTCCTGTTCTCTCTTTATACTTGCACATCTCGTGTAACACATCTTTTGTAATTATTATTATTTAGCGCACTGTCTAGTTATGCATCACTATGGTAGTTAGAGACCACAGCGACCGATAGATGGCGTTGAGCGTCCTTAACACGCACAATCATTTTAGTGCAAGCGAAGAGTATGGGTTAGCAACACACCAACCACGTCTAGATTGATTAATTTATTATATTAACTTAACTACTATTTATACAAATTTTTGAAGGGCGATTGAACTCGTCTTATTTTTTAACACTACTTTAAAACTTCAATAAAGTTATGATTATCAAAAAGAAAAGTCAATTTAAATTTTTCATCCTTCCAATTTGACCGACGAACCACCGGAGGAGGTATTATATTTTTTATGTAGGTATAACCACGCATAACTTTTTTCGTAGTAGTCCGATTTCAATAATTCTTGTTTTATTGGAAAGAATATAGTTCGAAATTAGTGTCATTTAAATTTTATCGAAATCGGCCGAGTCATTTCTGATAAATCAACAATATTGTGAAAAATGTTACATAAAGAAAATACTTTCTAATAGAAAAAGAATTATTGAAATCGGACTACTATAAAAAAAGTTATGCGTGGTTATACATAAAAAAAATATATACGCGTCGAATTGTATATCTCCTCCGGTGGTTCGTCGGTCGAAAACTCGGACAAGTGCGAGTGAAGAGTGGACCCACCGGCCGAAACCGAGGGGTTTACTCAGATTTTTTTCTTTATGTGTACTATAAGACAATTATTTTTGTCATACATAGTTTTAGGTCAACAGAAAGTACCCTATAAGTCATAAGTATTTATTAATAAAATGTCAATTTACACGTCATAAAAAATATTACATAAATGTAATACAAAAAAACATCATTTTTTTATCATTTTTTTTTTTCGTCTGCGTCATTCCGACAACGAAATTCTTGTGGCTGTCTCTGACGACTTCCGCAGCCCTTTGTTTGAGCATTGGGTTTCTGTCCACATGGACGCGAACAAAAAATGAGTACCTACTATCTTTATCGACTCGGCACTATTGTGCGGTAGAATTATTTATAAGACTGGACGTTACACCCCTTATACAGGTGTAACAATTTATTTTATATTATTTTAGCTAAATTTATGTAACTCTGGGTCTCCGTGCCTGCAATAAATGGTTTTTTTTTTTTTTAATTTTTTTTTTTTTATATAATGAAATGAGAAATTAATTGCAATACTTATAACAACAATAAAAATAAATGGTATTAAAATTCATGTCAAAAGAAAAAATATAGAAATATGTAGTACCAAATATACAATGTCCACAAATAAATATAAAAAATTAAATAATTCATTTATCAGAAACCAACAACAAATCTACATTAAGTTTCATATTATTGTACAATAATAATACTATTAAATTAAATATTAAATGAATAAAATTTGTCAAACCCATAATAAGATTGCTCGATAAGAAACTTCTTTAGGTTTTGATTGCCATGTGAGTGTCGAAATATGGGGTTTTTTACGGCTCAACTGATTACCGACCGGCTCTAACTTTTTTCACGATAACCGAGAGCTTTGTTTTTTTTTTCAATTTATAAAACTGTTTGATTTGTTTGATGTGTCTTCGGTCAGCGCTCAAAATTCATATTTAGGTGAAAATTAATTGATACTCTTTTGTAAAAAGACTGACTACTACTTTGGTTTTTAAGTGTAAGTACATATTATGTACCTATCCGTTTAAATAAGTTTTTGTAAACTTACAATGAGAATTTCGTGCCAAAACAAGACAAAAAAAGTGATTTTCACGCGTCGACCTTGGCACCTAGAGCACCCACGCTGTAACGTTTTTTCACAGAATGTAGCAAAGAAACTCAATTTTTAAGAGCTTCAAAGGAGCATAAGTGGATCTGGCTTTAATTTCAACTCGATATCTTCTAGTTTTGATTCGGTGTTTCTAGTAAGAACAGCTAAAATATAGAACTCTCAGTCAATTTGACATATATTAATTTTTTTGGCATTATAATATGTTTTTATTGCCATTATAATTTGCAACTTTTAGTGGACATTTACGCATTTACTAACGATTTCGTGTTTTTTTTTCATTTCATTTTTCTGTACTGTACCAGCCTTTTTAATAGTCCACTGCAGGACGTAGGCCTACCCACGAAGGGTGATTGGGCCATATCCACCACGCTGGCCCAGTGCGGGTTGGTGGATTCACATACGCCATCGAATTTCGTCTACGGACGTACGCAGGTTGCCTCACGATGTTTTCCTTCACCGAAAAGCCAATGATGTGATATTCCGTACATAAGTCCCAAAGAAACTCATTGGTACGGGATCGGGATTTGAACCCACGACCTCACGATTGCAGGTCGGGTGTTACTACCACTAGACCACCACGGCTTCATTTTTTTTCATTTTTCATTAAACATAAATTAATATGACCTAATTATGGTGCCTTCTGTTGTGGCTGCGTCGGGATCCATATGCCACTTTATACTTTTTTACCATCATGAACTTTATGGAAGCAGAATAAATTAATTATGAACTAACAATCTGGGAATCTAAACAAGTAGGTAACATCTAGGTACCTAAATATGTAAAACCCTGAACCGCGTCTCTGCTTCAGATCAGACGGATGTGGTCAAACACAGACCTTTCTAGATTTCAAGAGAAACGCAAACGAAAAATGCATCTTTTTATGTTTTGGTTCGCATTTATGGAAAATATTTTTGCTTGTGAGAAAATACTCGTAATACCTAGTGGTTGGATGTCTTTTTATGTAGTTTAGGGTTCTGTACTTCAAAAGGAAAAAACGGAACCCTTATAGGATCACTTTGTTGTCCGTCTGTCCGTCTGTGTGTATGTCAAGACTCATTATCTCGGAAACGCGTAAAGATATCGAGTTGAAATTTAAACCATATACGCAAACCTATCAATTCTTGCAGTTGTGTTAAATAAAAGCTTCTCAGTTACCGTATAAAAAAGTTAGAGCCGTTTATGTTGTAAAAAAACGCATATTTCAGCGCTCACAAAAATCAAAACCTACAGGGTACTTCCCGTTGACATAGAACTATGAAATTTGGCGAGAAGCATTGTCTCAGAGTAGGTACACATATAGGAATAAATCTGAAATATACTAATAAATACGATTTACTCACTTTGAATTTTGAACCCATTTTTGTGAACTTTGAGGCCCTATTTTTATGTGATTTAAATAAAAATGTACAGACGTTTTTATTTAAATCACATGAAAATAGGGCCTCAAAGTTCACAAAATATGGGTTCAAAATTCAAAGTGAGTAAATCGTATCATGTAAGGTATCATATAAAAGAACTTCATTAGCACACGTTAAAACAGGTTTTAAATTATTATTTTTTTCAAAATATGTTTATACGGAAGCCTCGATGTGCGAGCCTGACTCGCACTTGTCCGGTTTTTCTAACGAATATTGTTCCATTGCTACCGTGAAAGAGTAACAAACAAACTAACACACTTTCGGATGTATCAAGGATGAAAAATTAAAATATTTTAAGATTAATTTCACTGAACTTGTTGTTGTTGTTGGCATAGTAAATTTATTGTTGGCACAGTTTCAAAAAGTGCCAAGTTCTAATTAGACCCTAATTAGATCACCTTTCCTTAGGCTGTCCTAAAAGCGAGTTTCGACTCGCACTTGGCGGATTTTTGTTAATGGTCCCCCAAAACCCATATTTTGGGAATTTTCAAGCCCTATTTTTATGTGATTTAAATAAAAATGTACAGTTTTCAGATTTATTCCTATATGTGTACTCTGAGACAATGCTTCTCGCCAAATGTCATAGTTCTATGTCAACGGGAAGTACCCTGTAGATTTTGATTTTTGTGAGTGTCGAAATATGCCGTTTTTTACGACATAAACGGCTCTAACTTCTTTATACGATAACTGAGAAGTTTTTCCTTTACACAACTGTAAGAGATCATAGATATGCGAATACAATTTAAAGGAGTTGGTAAACTTTTTATATGGGAGGCGGTCCTTGAAAACCGGCAGCGATGCGAGCTGTATTAATGTTTAGTGCCATATTTAAGAATATTATTTCACGCAAAAACATATTTTTGTGTATCGCCGTTTTATTATAATATCTCTTTTTTAATTCCCTAAGTAGAAAATATTTAGACTGAACTGGTAATACTAAGAGGAGATGCCTGGCAGCCTCGTCCAAAACGCAATAGAGATGGGCGATTTCAAATATAAAGACTATCGATTCTGACGATCGATAGTTTTGTATTATTATGCGGAAAGAGACAGTGTTGTAGTAATAATTACTAGGTACACTTGAATTCGTACACGAGTGTGGAAAAGTAAACTACATCGGAGAAACGTTATTAGATTTATCTACTGTCTTAAAGAACAACATAGCTACTTCCTTCAATATTTGTTTCTTAAATTCCTCACTTCATAGATTATATTTTGTAAGACACTTTTGACACACATTATTATTAGTAAAAACTTCCCATCGATCCATCTGCTATAAAACGTCCACTGTTGGATGTAGGCCTTCCATATAGGTCTCGAACAAGATCAGTTTGTAGCGGCTTGCATCTAGCGTGATGTTGTGGCCTTAATGAGGTCATCGGTCAACTTGCCAATCCGCTGGGCTATGTCGGTTAACTTATAAGCTAATCGATGTTCTACGTAGCTATTTCATTTTATTTTGTTAGGTACGTGATTTTACTTTTACGTCATAAATAAAAAAAAACAAACAATATCAAGAAATCATTAACTGCACTGTCATTGGTTGCGTTTGCAATAATTTAAGTTACAAAATCGAAACATCGATGTTTGACGATACAGCACTAAGGGCACTAACGTGAACAGTGATTTAAAATACAGACTACTATAGATACTACGTAATCTACGTATCAGACAGGAATCTTCAAACAACCAATAGCGGGCTGGTATTTTAGAGTTTGACGTTTATTTATTTTTTATAACATGGCGACCAGCCCTCTATTGGTTGTTCAATATTGACAATGTCATTTTTTTTGCTGTTTTATAATGTCACTGTCAGTTTTTTTTTCAATTTAGGCTTAATGTAGTTATTTGGCGGAGCACATAGTTAATTTTTCTAATTTTTTTAGAAACCATTTTAAAATTAAATGGCGATGAAAAAAAACTAAAAAATATGTAATTTAAAAGATAATTATATAAGCTTTCTATTGGTATATATTTTGTTTCTGCAAGATTTCAAAAACCGCATCTTTTCCAAGTCCTTTCAACTCGATATCTTTACGCGTTCCCGAGATAAAGAGTCTTGACATACACACAGACGGACAGACGGACAACAAAGTGATCCTAAGAGGGTTCCGTTTTTTCTTTTGAGGTACGAAACCCTAAAAATGTGCACGTTGCATATTATTATAATTTCACATTACCGTGAAATTATAATAATATGATCACGACTAATATTTACTACACCAGAAAACAGTAATCGAAAATCCTTTCTCCAAAACTGTGTTTAAGTTTAGATATTAGACAAATCTTAATTAAATGTGTATTTAAATAAGCCGTTAAAAACATTTTTTGATAGAGTAGTGCATTTTAAATAGCGTAGTATTTACAACATAAAGAGGCGGCTAAGTGACGTAACTGTTATTTAGGTTGGCATTTTTTTATAACTGTAGCAAATCAAATCATCACACAGTTACAACGTGTTACAACTCTATAAAACGGTTGCGCTTCAGCCAACCGTTTTTTAGTGGAGCAAATGTTCACAGATTCGATTAGGATAACTCAACTGAAATACAAAAAATGCAATTTCTAAGCAAGACTAATATCTAGAAGCTTTCTGTACTCATACAAAAAAGCAAATAATAAAAGAAAAATATTGGGCTAGAAAAAATAGCGATACTCGTACGTCTTGAAAATCAATTTCTAGAAATATCATTTCCTACTTTTTTGTCCATATCTCAAAAATTTGGTAAAATCACTTAGTCGTTTTTTAAAAATCGGACGGCAGAAATGACAAAGATATACATTGTCAAAGTTTGTGAGTGGGGGTCGTGACGTCACCTCTCTTACAGAAGTCTATACATTTTTATGGCATTTGTGACGTCACGCGGAACTTGTCTGGAACTTGTCTTGCGGACGGGTCTGGAACGGTTGATCTTCATAAATTTTTGTTTAATTGACAAACAAAAAAATATCTTTCTAATATTTTTAAATAGTCTATCTGACGGGCTAATTATATTATTTTAAACATCATGCCTATTTATAAACATATTGCTTAAAACGAAGTTCGCCGGGTTCGCTAGTAATGGATAGAAAAAGTAAAGTAACAGTATTGAAATATAGTTCTTACCTAAGACGGCTAACATGACTGCCAATTATTTTCAATTTTTTTTGGAATTTCTTATGATTCACTTGCAGAATTTTCGAAAACAATATTCGATCATTAAAAATACTTCCTTTTATATGAAAAACATACAAAAGAGAGATGACAAATTACCATGAAAATGCAGGTAATAAAATTTCTAAAAACATACATTTGCCCCTGGTTTTTATTATTTTTGAAGTGAATACTTCTTTAGCTACGTTGTGTACTCTTTGGGGGGGATAAATAATGTTAAACTCGCGTCGGGACACGTGGCCTGTATGCTGAGTGTGAGTTTTGTCGTAAACATGACGCACTCTTCAGCGAGCGCGTAAGGATGTAATTTGTATGAAGAAATGTACAGCGCCACTAGCGGCGCGTTTTTGTAACACTTTGTGCGAGTGCAAGTTCATACAAATTACATGCTCACGCGCTCGCCGAAGAGCGCGTCATGTTTACGACAAAACTCACAGTCACCATACTCCGTACGGTATAAATAAGAAAGTAGATTACATTGATAGACTCGACTAAGAATAGAAATAAGCTGAAGATACAATTAGACTAAACAAAATGTAAGAGCTGCAAATATAGTGGAAATATTTGCACTCTTATAATACTCAGCTGTCAATCCGACATAAATGAGTGTACGCATGGTATATAACATGCATACCCAACTCATTTAAACGCTTTCAAATAACCCAAAAGTGACGAGCAGATAATAAATGTAGTTATGTATATAAAAACTGGAACGCGGAATAGTTATAAAAGAAACTTGAATAATTTATATTATACTGTACTAGTTATAAGTATCTGATATAAATATAAAAAATGGAAAAAAATTAAAATATAACAGAAAAAAGGAAAAGAAAAAAAAATTAAAAAAAAACCAGTCACCATACTGATCGAAAATTCGTAAGACGAAGGAAGAGTTTGGGAAGAGTGACCGCCAGCGCGACGTGGTATCTGTCTTTCTACCGCGCGGAGAAAATATATGCCTGCTTTTGCTGTTTCGTTTCGCGCGGCGCAGGGCGCTTGCACGAGTGTGGGTGTGTGATAGATAGATGAATAATAATTCTTTATTGCTACACCAAAACTTATATAAACTAGGAAAACTTGCACTAGGAACTTATAGCTAGTGTTACAATTGGCGGCCTTATCGCTAAAAAGCATTTTTTCCGGGCAACCGTTACTTCTTTTTGATTAAAAAAAAGCTTAGGCGACTGGTAAATAATTTTTTTGACGTAAAAATCGCATAGTTTGACACTCAGAGGAATCAAAACCTACAGGGTACTTCCAGTTGACCCAGAACTATGAAATTTGGCAAAAACTATTGTCTTAACGTGCATATACAGGAATAAATCTGAAAACTGTACATTTTAAATGAAATCACAAAAAATAGGGCCTAAATACAAAAAAATATAAGCCCAAAATTCAAAGTGAGTAAATTGTATCATGTCATGTCATGTCATATCATGTCATGTATCATATCATATGAAAGAGCTTTATTAGCACATGCTATAATTATTTTTTGCAAAAAATAGCATGACCGGCTTCACCCGTGTACAGAATCATTACATAGTATAAAACAAAGTCGCTTCCCGCTGTCTGTCCCCATGTATGCTTATATCTTTAAAACTACGCAACGGATTTTGATGCGGTTTGTTTTTATAGATAGAGTAATTCAAGAGAAATGTTCATATGTATTATACACCTGTGCGAAGCTGGGGCGCATCGCTAGAACGCAAATATTATGCACGGATCGATGTAGCATTTTTCACATTATTGTTGATTTATCAAAAATGGCTCAGTAAAATTTAAATGGGACCAATTTCGAAGTATATTTAAAAAAAAAATTGAAATCGGGCAACTACGAAAAAAGTTACGCGTGGTTATACATAAAATATATATATACGCGTCGAATTGTATACCTCCTCCGGTGGTTCGTCGGTCAAGAACAGGATTACAATGTGTAATTTGTTGTTTTTAAACTTTTGCAATTTGTACACATCATTATTATATACTACGGGACTAATCATGCATCGATTGTGGTCACGGTTCGTGACCACAATCGATGCAACTCTGTCGAAACCTTGAGATGATGAGGTATTTATTTATCTCGTAATTTTACTGCACGATTAGTCCCGTACTATATACCTAATAATAATAATGTGTAATTTTCGATGCATGACGCGAAAAACAATAAAAAAACCTTTTCGATGATTATTTATTTATTTATTTGTTTATAGGCGAGCAGGTATACTGATGTGCCTATATCAAGCAGTGTCGAATAAAATTAGTATTTATCTGTCAAGGAATTTTTTTCCTTCTTTATCCAAAGGTCTAGTCTATTTTTAAATGTGTTTATAGTTCTAGCTGAGATGACATCCTCAGGCAACCTATTCCAATTGTAGACAACTCTATTGCAGAGGATGTGGTGTACAGTGTTAGTTTGTGATGGTGCAGGCTGTAAGAGGACTGTATGGCGTCTGCTATAGCGCATATTTTCTTTCAAGGTGTACATGTCGTGGATATCCGGAAGATTAAAGAAGCCATTGAGAATTTTGAAGGTCTCAATCAAGTTTCCACGCAATCGTCGTTCTTCGAGGGTCGTAAGACGAAGAGCTTTTAACCTATCTTCATAGGTCTTGCGGCGCAGAGCATATGGAATCCTGGTGGCTTTTCTTTGTGCACTTTCAAGCAAATCAATATCTTTCTTGAAGTAAGGACTCCATACCTGGAATCCATACTCTAGCAGAGGCCTTATATAGGTTTTGTAAATCTTAATAAAAACATCCATTGTTACTGTCTGAAAGGACTTGCGTATGATATAAATAAATGAGTTAGCCCGTTTGACTATCATAGATATATGCTCTTCCCATTTCAAATCTGCAGTAATGATGACTCCCAAATCCTTCTGTTGATCTACAGATGCCAAGGCAACTCCATCAAGTGTGTATGTATCTCTAGGGTCTATTTATCCTGTAAATGTAAAGATTCAACTTAACAATTTCGTAATTTTTTCTAGATTTGTACGGAACCCACGGTGTGCGAGCCTGACTCGCACTTATCCGGGCCTTTTTTGTTATGAACTGGCCTATATTAGCTGATAATGCTAAGCCTTGATTGTTTGCCATGAAGTTTGGATTTTTCAAAAACTACATCATGGTTAAAGACGTTTCCTTTCGAATAGTAATTAGATATTTGATGTGGAAATACTACTCAATGTCGAGCTATTACAAATGTTTGCGCGTTTTAATGTGGGACAAAGCCATCTCGGTGCCCAAAGCGCTGTTGGACCGAGCGGATGCCCTCTGTGACGCTGAGCATGTAGCGACTGAGAAAGCGCATGTGCGGGACGTTTTAAAGAGAAATGGTTATGGTGTGAAAAAGCGAGACCAAGGTAGACGCAGGCATCGGAAGAACGGTTTCGACGTCGAGAGGCAGCCGGCTTTCATGCCTTATGTTAAAGGAGTGACGGATAAGGTGCGGACTTTGCTAAAGGATTACTCCATCAAGACAGTGTATACTTCCTTATCCAAACTACTGGGCCAAGTCAGAACGCCGAAGGATGTCATTCCGTTTCAGACTCCTGGTGTATATAAGGCGGATTGCAGCTGCGGTAGTTCCTACATAGGTCAAACGAAGCGTACTATTGCTGAATGGATCAAAGAACATATCGCGGCAGTCAAAAACCGCCAGATACAGAAGTCTGCTATAGCTGAGCATTTGCTTGACGGAGGACTGGTCATTGGATTGAGCTCCACGACCCAAAAGTCCTCTCTGCGGATCGACACTATTTTTCAAGAATAGTTCGTGAAGCGGTGGAAATCAAAAAGCAACAATTTTAACCGGGAGGATGGAATTAATTTATCAGCGTCGTGGAATTCTGTTGTCAACAAATGTAAATCGCGTAGTGTAGGTAGAAAGACATTATTAGATACTGTCAGTGTTGTGTGTCGTAGTGACAATTTTTCAAGCTCAAGTTGAATTGGCGGTACCAGCTGTTTCATACTGCAGTCTATCCGTGACCACGGTCGATGCAACTCGGCCGAAACGTCGGGATGTTGAGGTATTTATTTATCTCGTAATTTTAGTGCGGGGTTAGTCCCGTAGTATATAATAATTTTATGATTCGGACTTTATTAATTGTATAGACAAAAAAACTTTCCCTTTTTCTCTGATAGTTATAATAGTATTTTTCCACTATGACAAAATGACACATTAAACAAATATACCAAAATATTTTTGGTATGAAATGCAAAATATATTTAATGAAAAGAACAAATTAAAGACATTTGTGTAAATAGTGTTTAAATGCAATGTCTAGCTCATAGCGTAGTTTGACCAGGTGTTTATTAACAACTGAGTGCTACCGTGGCTCGGATGACACGTTGTAGGTCCCGGTTGTTTAACCGTTTAGCCATATCACTTCATGTCAGAGGCCTTAATTTCTTTTCTTCTTCTCAAAAGAAGAACTTTTACGTTTTGGCGTCGCATTGTTGTGCATTTGCCAGTATCAAGTATTAGGTTTTAATAATTTTGATAATTAATAGTTTTAATAATTTTTACCACAATAGTCACTGTCGTAGTCACGTCATAGTCTAATAAGGTCGCGGTCAAGTTCAAACGTAGTCCAAGTCATACCTCAGTAAAGCAGTGGAGACTTTAATAGAGGCGTCTATGGAGTTTTGATAACAACACGGAACAACATTATTATTATACATTATTATTATATACTACGGGACTGATCGCACACTAAAATTACGAGATAAATAAATTCCTCCTCATCCCGACGTTTCGGCCGAGTTGCATCGACCGTGGTCACGGGTAGAAACGTCGGGATTAGGAGGTATTTAATTATCTCGTAATTTTAGTGCGCGATTAGTCCCGTAGTATATAATAATAATGTGTTCAAATCGCAAAAGTTTAAAAACAACATTTGTTAACCGTTACGGGCCGGAGGTTACAAATAAAATTCGTCAGAGTCTACCCGTGACCACGGTCGATGCAACTCGGCCGAAACGTCGGGATGAGGAGGTATTTATTTATCTCGTAATTTTAGTGCGCGATTAGTCCCGTAGTATAATAATATAATAATAATGTGTTCAAATCGCAAAAGTTTAAAAACAACATTTGTTAACCGTTACGGGCCGGAGGTTACAAATAAAATTCGTCAGAGTCTACCCGTGACCACGGTCGATGCAACTCGGCCGAAACGTCAGGATGAGGAGGTATTTATTTATCTCGTAATTTTAGTGCGCGATCAGTCCCGTAGTATATAATAATAATGTGTTCAAATCGCGAAAGTTTAAAAACAAAAAACACGGAACAACATGATACATATAGGTACGTCACATGGTATCACTTACCTACACTCCTCCACATAAATCAGCTTATACCTAATCAACGAAATTAACGAAACACCACAATTTCTTACTAATCATTACTATATTTATTTATTTATTTAACACTTTATTGCACACCATTTGTACAAAAGGAGGACTTAACGCTAAATAGCATTTTCTGCCAGTCAACCTACAGGTAGAAGACATTGGGAAGTAGGCATGAATAAATAGACAGAGAGATAAATTAACTACAATCAACACAGATCAAAACTATAAAAAAAAAATATATATATATATATACTAAATAATGATACAATTTCAAAATAAATAAAATACATAAACTTTCATAAACTATTATATTAAATAATAAGATGATAACTAGTAAAAGATAAAAATAGCTTATCCTGTGTTCGAGATTTTGGACAACTTTAAATAATGCTCCCGTACAAGGAGCTTAAAAACAGCCTTCGAAGGCGCTTGACGAACAATGGTTAGAAGCTTGTTCCAAAGGCTACTATAAACACATGTTTAACAAAATATACAATGAAGCGACATGATTTTTCCGCGTTCCCGCCGAAACTACATCAGAGGCCTTCAAGTGCCTTAAAAACTTTGACAGGAACCACAAAGGCTCCATTTTTAAACTTTGAACGCCTGGAAACGACGACTTTTTTTCGAGATTTATTTAAAACTAGTTTTTACCCGCGGCTTCTCCCGCATGATATTTTGATTATTTTGCTATCCCATGGGAACCCCTTATTTATCCGGGATAAAAAGTAGACTATGTCACGTTCCGTCTTTCAAACCCGAGGCCCTACTTTACCACCCTTAAGGAGGTGGAAAATCAAAAAAATAAGTCAAAAAACGATTTGACGGTTGTTCGATTCGACAGTTGTTTATTTTTGACATTTCTTGAAGCACACTCTAGAATAGCTTCTCAGAGTTCTCACTTATCGTTATGTTATGAAAAATTTACGCAATATCATAATCATTTATAGCTTATGTGTTATTCTGATTTATAAGCTATATTATTGCAAAGTTTCATCTCAATCCGTTCAGTAGTTTTTGCGTGAAAGAGTAACAAACATCCATCCATCCATCCTCACAAACTTTTGCGTTTATAATATTAGTAGGATTATCCATTTCATTTTGTTGTTTTCTTCGTCTGAGTCCGAGAATCGGTCCGGTCCAAGTCCGATCCGAGCCCGAGATTCGGTCCAAGTCTGAGACTCGGTCCGAGTTCGAGACTCGGTCTGAGTTCTAGGTTTGGTCCAGTGGTTAGTGACCCTAACTTATGGGTCAAAGAGGCGTGGGTTCGACCAGGGCAAATATTTATGTGATGAACATAAGTGTTTGTTCTGTGTGTGATATATCTAAGTATGTATTTAAAAATAAGTATAATTATGTTGTATATCAGTCTCTGGCAGCCATATTACAAGCTTTGCTTAGTTTGGGGTCAGAAGCCGTGTGTAAGATGTCCCAAAATATTTAAAAAAAAAATCTAATGTCAACTCTTGTTGATCAGTAATCCAAAATCAAGTCAATCAGAGTAAAGGTTGGATATGGTTTTCAAATCTTGCTAAAGCAACTCGTATTTATTCAAAAATCCTAACTTTTTCGGTAAGCTAATGAAATATCATTGCCAATATATCCGTTATTTTGGATATGGAAAAGATGCGGGTTTTAAAATCTTGCAGAAACAAAAGTTATACCAATAGAAAGCTTACATAATTATCTTTTCAAAGACATATTTTTTAGAATTTTTTTCAACGCCATTTAATTTTCAAATGGGTTCTAAAAACATTAGAAAAATGAACTATGTGCTACACCAAATAACTGCATTAAGCCTAAATTGAAAAAAAACCTGACAGTGACATTAAGAAACAGCAAAAGGAAATGACATTGTCAATATTGAACAACCAATAGAGGGCTGGTCGCCATGTTTTAAAAAATAAATAAATGTCAAACTCTAAAATACCAGCCCGCTATTGGTTGTTTGAAGATTCCTGTCTGATACGTAGACTACGTAGACCTCCTCTTAGTATTACCAGTTCAGTCTAAATTTTTTCTACTTAGTGAAATAAAAAAGAGATATTATAATAAAACGGCGATACACAAAAATATGTCTTTGCGTCAAATAATATTCTTAAATATGGCACTAAACATTAATATAGCTCGCATCGCTGCCGGTTTTCAAGGACCGCCTCCCATATAAAAAGTTTACCAACTCCTTTAGGATTTTTGTAAAAAAACGGTTTATCAAAACTTACTACGACATATACCTATTATACAATACAAAAACTTGTGCATATAATATTGTGCTCAGTAGTTTACAGTCGTTCACAGTTATTTTATCTCAGACATTTGTTCCTGTCTCTGTTTAATCTGTGATGGGTCTGTAATGACTAAATAATCTCTTCTTCTTCTTCTTCTTTTTTTGTTTGGCGTCGCATTGTTGTGCATTTGCCAGTGTCAAGTATTAAGTTTTAATAATTTTTGATATTTTATCAAAATAGTCACTGTCGTAGTCACGTCATAGTCCAATCAAGTCGCGGTCAAGTCCAAACGTCGTCCAAGTCATACCTCAGTAAAGCAGTGGAGATTTTACTAGAGGCGTCTATGGAGTTTTGGTAACAACACGGAACAACATGATACGTCACATTATATCACTTGCCTACACTCATGCTCGTAAATCAGCTCATAATCAACGAAATACCACAATTTCTCACTAATAATCACTGATAAAACACAGTTTAACAAAATAATACGATAGGGCGACATGACTTTTCCGCGTTCCCGCCAAAACCCCCTAAATAATCTCTAGTACAGATATAGAGAAAAGATAGCTAAATGTCAGAGGTAAAATAAGTTCAGTTAGACAGCTAGTGCCATCTAGTGTCAAGTAGTCTATTTAGAAGAATTAGCGCCATCTTGTATCAAGTAGCTATTGGACAAGTACCTATTTTCAGTCTATTTTTTTGCACCGTTTCTTTCTAGAATAAGGAAGAGATAGAATAAGAAAGAAAGAAAGAGTAAGACCAAATTTGCAACTCGGAATCGACGAAATGTATGAAACAGCTGTTTTTAATATTAGGAATTGTGGCTCTGTAGATATTTGCTAAGTGACAAACCTAAAAATCCTCCCATACAGATTTTTGGTACCTGCCTATGTATCCGATTTTTCTTGGCAGTTCTCGCATTTTGTAGTTCGAGACCGCAGCGATAGATGGCATTGATCGTCCTTAGAACGCACAGTCAGTTTGGTGCAAGCGAAGTGTACTCAAACAACTCACTACCAACCAATACTTAATATACATCTATCAAGTAGAAATACTCTGATTAACACTTTTTGTAAAGCGATTGAGCTCGCTTATTGGTTTGTTTGAGTAACGTTCATTGCGTGGCAGACTGTCAGAGTGCGCCTAATGCCATGAAATAAGTAATCAGATTTCACCCGCGCTTCCCCAGCATCGCCCGCTATCATCTAAATTCATCTATAATGCTCTGTTTAGAGTCGAAAATCGCATGACACAGTTAACTGTTTCTTCATATTCATAACCATTTATTTGCCACTAAGTGTTACAGCGGTCTTATATTAAAAATTGCACTTACTAACTTAGTCGCCCTTTCCGGGCATTGAAAATGTTTTATGGCGCTATGGCGCTTCTTATCAATAAGATACTTAGATAAAATTAAATGTGTTACTAAACTAACTTAATACTAAGGATAATAAAGGTGTCGTAATCTAATATTAGAGGGAAGCGTCTCGATGAAAAAATAATAATATGTCTACTGAACTAACTTAATACTATGGATACAGGGTGTCGTAATTTAATATCATCATAGAGCAGCGTTACGTAGTTTTCTTATAGCCTACATAGCTGTTGGCTTCAATGTATTCTTTTACTGAGTTAAAGGTTTTCCCCTCAAGAATCTTTTTAATATTATTTTAAATTTGTTATTTTTTTCTACATTTTTTATAATTGATGGCAACCTGTTAAAAATTTTGATTGCCATTTATGACGATGGTGGCTTTGAGCTCCATATTATATTTGTAGGTGGGATTTTATTTATTTATTCAAAATTTAAGCATGTACTAAATAAAAAACCGGGCAAGTGCGAGTCAGGGTCGCACATCGATGGAGGGTGGTTACAAATCCAGAAAATTTCAAAAAATTGGGAAGTAGGTAAGTTGTTAAAATCTCTATGCTACGAGTATAACCATCGACAAAAAAGTATAATAATAATTAAAAACCTATTTTAGCATGTGCTATTGAAGTTCATTTATATGATACCTTACATGATACGATTTACTCACTTTGAATTTTGAACCCTTTTTTTTGTGAATTTTGAGGCCTTATTTTTGTGATTTAAATAAAAATTTACAGTTTTCAGATTTATTCCTATATGTGTACTCTGATACAATGCTTCTCGACAAATTTCGTAGTTCTATAATTCTACGAGTATATCAACGGAAAATATCCTGTAGGTTTTGATTTTTGTGAGTGTCGAAATATACGGTTTTTACGACATAAACGGCTCTAACTTCTTTATACGATAACTGAGAAGTTTTTCCTTTACACAACTGCAAGAGACCATAGATATATGTATACAGATTAAATTTCAACTCAATATCTTAACACGCGTTCCCGAGATAAAGAGTCTTGACATACACACAGACGGACAGACAGACAGACGGACAACAAAGTGATCCTATAAGGGTTCCGTTTTTTTCGTTTAAGGTACGGAACCCTAAAAAAACGGATCCCTTATAAGATCACTTTGTTGTCTGTTTGTCCGTCTGTCCGTCTGTGTGTATGTCAAGACTCTTTATCTCGGGAACGCGTAAAGATATCGAGTTGAAATTTAAACTGTATGCGTATATCTATGGTCTCTTATAGTTGTGTAAAAGAAAAAAATCTCAGTTATCGTTTAAAAAAGTTAGAGCCGTTTATGTCGTAAGAAACCACATATTTTATATTTGCATGGAATACTGCTCTCACCTTTGGGATGGCTCTGCTGAGGCTCTGGAGTCGATTGAGCGGCGAGCCAGGAGGCTGATTGACAACGACACCTTGACTAAGTCGCAGCTGCAAAGTCTTGAGCGTCGTCGCAAGGTGGCGTGTTTGTCGGCCTTTTACCGGATACACTTCGGAGAGTGCGCCCAGGAGTTGCACAATCTGGTCCCCCCTGCCCCTTTCTTCTATCGTACGGCTAGAAGGACGCGACCAAGGCGCCACCCTTTTATGGTGGACATTCCGCGCGTTGGAACCAAGCGTTTCGAATCCTCATACGAACAGCCAGAATGTGGAACGCTTTGCCTGGGTCTGTCTTTCCGTTAAAGTACAACGTGGGTGTCTACCCAAGTGATAATCCCTAGTGAACAAGTATCTTCTAGGTAAGCGTGCTACACCTTAGACCGCACATCTGCTTAACATCAGGCAGTGTATAGTCAAACGCGAACCTACTCGAAATAAAAAAAATAAAATAAAAAAAAATCGACACTCAAAAATCATAACCTACAGGGTACTTCCCGTTGATATAGAACTACGAAATTTGGCGAGAAGCATTGTATCAGAGTACACATTTAGAAATAAATGTGAAAACTGTATATTTTTATTTAAATCACAAAAAAAAGGGCTTCAAAATTCACAAAATATGGGTTTAAAATTTAAAGTGCGTAAATCGTATCATGTAAGGTACCTATCATATAAAAAAAGCTTTCATTAACACCTGCTAAAACAGGTTTTTAATTAATTTAACAATTTTCGATGAATGACGAGAAAAGTAAAAAAAAAACTTTTGTCGATGATGATGATGAGCAAAAAGATTTTAACAACGTACTTCCCAATTTAATTAAATTTTCTGGATTTGTACGGAACCCTCGTGTGCGAGCCTGACTTGCACTTGTCCGGTTTTTTTATTTCTAATATGTGTTTAAATTACGTGGTAAGTGATACAAGTACAATTATTCCATTTTGCACTTATTAAGTAGTTTTTGTGTAAGCTGAAATACAAGAAGTCAAAAAACGTAATAGTTCATTTCAAGTTCTTAACAAAATGTTGCTCAAACAAATAATAAAAATAATATTCACATAAAGATTAAATTGGTTCACTTGTATATTATCATAATTTACTTGAATTACACTTATCAGTTTGGTAAAAGGTCATGTCTACAAAATGTATGGAGGCTGGTATAATAATAATCAAAAATTCTAACCACAACACTCTTTACATTTCGAGAAAGTTTATTACAACAGTTAAAAATAAAAAAGAGCCCTCCGATTTTTTTAAAATTAATTTTGAATTTATTAGGATAAATAAAAAAATTTGGCTCAATAAGTAGTTTATCTCTATATATCAACCCTGATTAAGTAACCTCCAAATTGTTAATTAAAAGCATTTTTACCAATAAACACACTTTTAAAGTGTTTGTCACATTGTACCTTATACCTGGTCACACTGGTAGGTTATAATTTTTAATTTTAGCAAATTAAGCGATGAATGTGGAAGAATCAGCTACAAATGCAAGTAAAATAACGTTAGAAGCACTTTATCGTTGCCAAACTAGAAAAAGTAATAAGCTGTATTGTTATTTTTATACAATTTATTTTTCGCATTTAAAAAAATTGGAGGGGTGAAAAAATCTAACTTAAATATTTTTGGGGAGCCCATAAAACAAGCTTTCAAATGATGTATATATCATCTTGGTTCGATTTTTCTCTGAATAATATACGACATGTGGACATCACCTCTTAGTCTTTGAAATATGTGTTAAATGATACCAGTCCAGTTAAACCCCCTCAGAGCAAATAAAAAAATCAAGAGAGAAAGTCGTTGAACAGTCAAGTGAAGCCAGTTTTTTACACATGTGTGAGTGCGTCGCTGTTGCGCCGCCATAGTTTGACTGACAAGCCAAGGCGTAGTTTCCTTGTACGTTGATGTGTGTGTGTAATTGTCACACATAACTTTTCACGAAGTGGTCCGATTCCGATATTTATTGTTTATACCTAGTCAGGTCATAAGCATTGTCACACCGTAAAAACTTTTCTTTTAGAATGTTGGTGTAAAAACGAATGCAGTTGTGTATCAAAATACAGTCCTGACGAACCTTGTGGAACCTGTTTCTCATACCATGTTCAATAACAGGCACTGGGTATTCCAACAAGATTCGGCGCCAGCTCGTAGTGCGAAGAGCACACAAGACTGGCTGGCGGCGCGTGAAATCGACTTCATCCGGCACGAAGACTGGCCCTCCTCCAGTCCAGATTTGAGTCCGTTAGATTACAAGATATGGCAACACTTGGAGGAAAAGGCGTGCTCAAAGCCTCATCCCAATTTTGAGTCACTCAAGACATCCTTGATTAAGGCAGCCGCCGATATTGATAGACCGCGTTCGTGCTGCGATAGACGACTGGCCGCGCAGATTGAAGGCCTGTATTCAAAATCACGGAGGTCATTTTGAATAAACTTTATTGTCATAAGAATCTATGATTTGTTAAGTTCATTTTGGTATATAAATGGTTACATAATGAATAAACTTGTTTCAATTATTTTATATTAAACATGTGACAGAATTTATGACTTGACTGTGTACGAGTAGGTCCCATTTTAATTATATCGAAATTGGCAAAGCAAGCCATAATGTCAAAAATGCTACAACGATCCGTGCGAAATATTCGCGAATTCTGTACACGGGTGAAGTCGGTCATCCTATTTTTTGAAAGAAATATTTTTTTGTATGAATAAGCTGTTTTTTTTCCACCGATCGTCGATGCTTGAGATTTTGCAGAGCGATATGATTGTATACAGAGTTATTGGTAATCAATCAGCATCCTTTTAGAGGCTTAATCTGTACATCAAAACTAATAACTTTTGTTCTGCGACTTTAGTCGAAACAAAAAAATGCTGTTCCATAGGAACGTTCCAATAAAACCAACGTTCCCTATTATTGTATTCGATTAGTAATATAATATAATAGCATATAATACGAATAGTAGAAATTAGTAGAAATAGGCAGTGCGCCCATCCCTACCAAATATAGCTCGGTAGGGATAAGTGCACTACACAAATGGTCAGTGCACCTATCCCTACTGGTAGAACTAAATCTACAAAAAGTGCACTTATCCCTACCAGGGGGATAGCTCGGTAGGGATAAGTGTACCAGCCAATTTCTCGATGATGAACGAAATTTTTCTATGGAACAGCATTTTTTTTATTTTATAAAAGTCCCTGAAAAAAGTGGTTAGTTTCAATGTATAGAATAAGGCTCTAAACCTAAAAGGATGTTAATTGATTACCATTAGCCCTGTATATTGTTACTTCAGTGAGCGCTAAACCAAAGAAGATCCTACTATATTAATATTATAAACGCGAAAGTTTGTGGGGATGGATGGATGGATGTAGGTATGGATAAGATAAGATAGATAAGATAAGATAAGATAACGTTTATTTTGCTCAAAAAGTTACAGGTTTTGGAGTTAGTAAATCTTGATGATGCTTAAAGTAATGTTAGTAGGTAGGTACTTAGATTAAATTTACAAACTTCCAGAGTGGAACCCTCAATCTCACACTAGGGTGGTCCTGTGTCGTGAGATTTAGTCTCTTCCGCTTTTAGATAAGACATCTCATAATTATTACCTAATGTAATGAAATAAGTGACTTAACAATGAGTTCTTAGTAATTTACTGAAATAAAAGTACAAGTAATTTCCATTTTTCGATTGCGTAATGTTTGTGTGTAGCGTGCATGTTGGTGTGTGAGTGGGTGTATGTTGCGAGTGTGTCTGTACAGTGAGGGCTTTGCTTAATTATTAATACTTTGAAGCAACTGGCGTGTTTATTATTTTTTTATTTTGATAGATATGGATAAGGTGGGACGAGATTTTAGTGTTTTTAAGAGTGTCTAACGTGGCAGATATTCCTATGGAGTCATTTTTAGAATGTTTTCGGTTACATATTTATCTATTAGTCATTAGTATGTTTTCAGTTGCGTTGCGATCTAAACAAGACAGCCATGTCTTGATTTTAGTTTTGCAAACAAAACGCGTTGTATGCAATATTTTGAGGGAGCTGTCGATACGTTGGTATAAGAATGGTCCTCTAAAATAAAATGAACGCTGTTCAAAAATGGATGTTTGTTACTCTTTCACACAAAAACTACAGAACGGATTGAGATGAAACTTTGCAATAATATAGCTCAGATATCAGAATGACACATAGGCTATAAATTGTAATGATATATTGCGTATGCGGGCGAAGCCGCGGGTAAAAACTAGTAAATAATAATAGCTGAACTTAACTACTACTACAAACAATAGATGGCGTTGATTGTCCTTAAAACGCACAATCAGTACAGTGCAAGCGAAATGTATGGGTTAACACAACATTATTCTCCACGATTATAAATTATATTATAGAAGAAAACAATTTTTGAAGGGCGATTGAACTCGTCATAAATGAATTATCTTATCCATCAATTACGAGTACTATTAGATATTAGAATTAGATAGTGTTTTCGATATGACTACGAAAATATTGTTTCAAAATTTTGTATATAATATCGCGTTTAATACTTTCGCGATTTGAACACATTATTATTATATACTACGGGACTAATCGCGCACTAATCACTATCAGTATTTATTTATCTCGTAATTTTAGTGCGCGATTAGCCCCGTAGTATATAATAATTTTTATTATATTTAATGTTACCTTTTGCACTTTTATACATTGGCATTTTGTACACATAATTTTCTGACGCGGTGGAAGACGTTAGATTATTGCTATTAGATATTATAGATTGTTGTTAGATATTATAGATTATTGTTAGTGTGAGTTTTGTTGTAAGCATAACGCGATATTCGGCGAGCGCGTAAGCATGTAATTTGTATGAAAAAATGTACAGCGCTACCAGCGGCGCGTTTTTGAAACACAACAATTTCATACAAATTACATGCTTACGCGCTCGCCGAAGAGCGCGTCATGTTTACGACAAAACTCACACTCAGCATACAGGATTCAGATTTTCTACTAACTCACGTTTGATTACTATTGATTATGTATTTATCTAGTATGTACACAATAGCTTTAGTATATCTTATTAATTTACCATAGAAAATTCCTGTATGTGTACTGAATTCAATAAAGTATTTATTTATTATTATCCTAGCAATAGATATAGGCTGTGCCACACAAGTCTGCGGATGTAAAGTTACCCACTAGCTGCACAATAGCCAATCAACATGCGGCTTTATGTAAGCTTCAGACAGGATTGGATATTGCGCAACTTGTAGCTAACTTCACATCCGCCAATTTGTGTGGCGCAACCTTCGAGTATATCGAAATATCTAGATATTAAAAATATCTAGATATTAAAATAGCACGACCGACTTGACCCGTGTACAGAATCCGCGAATATTTCGCACGGATCGATGTAGCATTGTTCACATCATTGATGATTTATCGAAAATGGCTCAGCAAATTTCCATAAAGTTTAAATAGGACCAATTTCGAAGAAAACTTTTTCCAGTAAAAAAGAGTAATCGAAATCGGACCACTACGAAAAAGTTACGCGTGGATTTTTATTTTATTTACCTTGTACTGTGCATACTGCTGGGTAAAGAGCGCCCCCAATTCCTTCCATTCCTTTCTGTTCTGTGCTACCTCCGTCCTATCCTTTATAAGGCTCCATTATACACAGGCGGTACGAGCGGTATAGCAGACGGGCGGGCATCTGTATTGTACTGGTTATATAAGAAGGGCTCACACAGGTCCGGTCGCGGTACTGCCGTACCGCCGTACCGCCCTTTACCGCTCGTACCGCTCTACCGCTCGTACCGCCTGTGTTTGATGGAGCCTTTAAACCTCTCGATTTCGTGGCGCCATCGTGTTGGAGGACGGCCTCGGGGTCGACTGGACAGAGGAGCCCACTCCGTTGAGACCTTTGCATACGACTCACGTGTCCCGCCCTCTCCCATTTGAGCTTTGCAGATTTGAGTCCGGTGTCGCTGTACCTTGTAAAACATAGCTTGATACGTGAGTCATTGACATACGCGTAATGACTCACGCACATCAAGAACCATATTTTTACAGTCAAAATGTTCGGTTCACAATGTTGTACTTCATGCTCGTGCATCTCAATCAAGGAGTACAGCATGATGTACCGAACATTTTGACTATAAAAAATATGGTACTTGATATACGTCAGTCATTTCGCGTATGTGAATGTCAATGTCTCGCGTATCAACTTATCATCCATCCATCCATCCATCCATCAGCCAAAGGACGTCCACTGCTGGACATAGGCCTCCGCTATGGATCTCCAATAAGACCGGTTGATAGCGGCTTGCATCCAGCGCGATCCTGCGGTCTTAATGAGGTCATCTGTCCACCTTGTGGGTGGACGTCCTACACTGCGCTTGCCGGTATGTGGTCTCCACTCGAGAACTTTTCGATTCCACCGGTCATCAGTCCTCCGCGCTATGTGCCCTGCCCATTGCCATTTCAACTTGCTAATCCGTTGGCTATGTCGGTAACTATGGTTCTTCTACGGATCTCCTCATTCCTGATTCGATCCCGCAGAGAGACTCCGAGCATAGCCCTCTCCATAGCTCGTTGGGCTACTTGGAGCTTACTAATATCAAACTACAAATCAACTTATCAAGCTATATTTTACAAGGTATAAAGCACAGAGATACCAGAGGGATAACGTGGTCGATCAAGAAAAGAAAGAAAGAGATGGATTGATTGGCATGGCATGAGTTAGAAAGAGAAATAATAAGTTTCTCAATTCAGTGGCTAGTTGTCGAGTTTTCTCTCAGTAGTGACAAATTCCAATATATGTACATATATTTGACGGTTTTGACAGCGCTGAGCTAGATTTTCCATACATTTATGTGGTTGAGGATTGTGTCGAGCGACAACAGCGCTATCTCTCTAGTTGTTATAGCTCTGTGGTATAACGCCTGTCATGGAACGCAGTGTTGTGTTACGGACGCGGTCTAGGTACTCCTGTAAATTTTGTAATAATAAAATTTTAATGTAATAATATACCTAAGTTTATTACCAAAAAATACACAACAAAAGTAATACTTACATCAAAAAAGTTTAAAACTAATACAATGCAAATAGCTAAAGTTTCTAAGATTACAAATAATCAAGTACAGATGAGCAATAATTCCAATAAAAAGCTAGACGGCGAGCCCCAAACTAGCACAGTCTTGTATCTTGGGGCTCATATACGACGTTACCAGGATGCCAGGAATTGTTACAGATTACAGATTAGAATTATTCTAGATAAAATTTGCGAAGACCAAAATTTTAAAATTTTGTTATTTACTAGAATAATAATAAGTTTGTTATTAACGAAAAGAAATAGTGGAAAATAGGAATTTCGAATGAATGTAATACCAAGTACTATATAGTTACTGCGTTAGTCTGTGTTCCAATGCTATTTGGCAAACCTGAAGGCGAGACTTCTGAACATTGGTGAGCGACCACGTTTGTGCACCGTACGTTAGGATGGGCAGGATACACATGTCGATGAGTTTTCGTTTGAGAGAGATCTCCCTTCATTGACGTCATCATCATCTCCCTTCATACGTGGTTAAACATAAAAAAAGCGCGTCGAATTGAGTACTCCCCGTTTCGTCGGTAAAACAATATAGTCTTAACTTGGTGGTCTAGTGGTAATGACACCCGCCTTACAGTAGTGGTCGTGGGTTCAAATCCCGATCCTGTATCAATTAATTCCTTGAAAATGTACAGAATTTTACACCACTGGCTTTTCGGTGAAGGAAAACATCGTGAGGAAACCTGCGTGTGTCCGTGGAAGAAATTCGATGGCGTACGTGAATCCACCAACCCGCACTGGGCCAGCGTGGTGAATATGGTCCAATCACCTTTCGTGGGTAGGCCTACGTCCTACAGTACTAAACTGTTGGAGTACTGTAATGTACCTAGTCCTAGTACCTATACAAACCTGTACTTATATCAGCCTTTTTTTTTTAAATAGTCCACTGCAGGACGTAGGCCTACCCACGAAGGGAGACCTGGGCCATATCCACCACGCTAGCCCGGTGCGGGTTGGTGGATTCACATACGCCATCGAATTTCTTCTACAAACATATGCAGGTTGCCTCACGATGTTTTCCTTCACCGAAAAGCCAGTGGTGTGAAATTCCGTACAAAAATTCCAAAGAACTCATTGGTACGGGACCGAGATTTGAACCCACGACCTCACGATTGTAAGGCGGGTGTCACTACCTCGCCAGTCTCGCCACCACGGCTTCAAATAATATACAAACCTAATCCTACGGAATAAAGATAAAGATATCATTTATTGCTCTAAACTGTGTACACTAAGGTGTTATAAAATTATTTAGACACAACAGCTTATCCTAACGGACATGCAATAGTTTTACTTACAATATAAGGCTTCGTGTTTCCCTCTTACGCCTAGATGAACCAAGTTCGGTCTTATATTTACATTCAAAATTAGATTATAAAATAATAATTATAACTAGCCACAATAAGACTTAAAGCTGTTCATACTATTAGCACTTTTATACCTACTTATAAAAAAGAGATCATTTTAACTTAAATCCTTAAATCATATAAATAGGTACGTATAAATAAATTAATATAATATAGCGATATGATTGTATTCTAGGTTATTTCTAATCAATTAGCATCCTTTTAGGGGTTTATTCTGTAACATCGGAACTAGCAACTTTTGTTCTGAGACTTGTCAAAACAAATAAAAAGCTGTTCCGTACGTTTTGTCGAGAATTAACGATATTTTTCTATGAAAAAGCATTTTTTTGAGATTTGTTAAAAGTCGTTGAGCAAAAGTGGTTAAATTGTACGTACAGAATAAGCCCCTAAAAGGGTGCTAAGATATATAGTTATCAGTATGTAGTTATCTCTGTTTATTGCTTATTACCTCAGTGAGCGCTGAACTTAAACAAACTACTACTACAAACAATAGATGGCGTTGACTGTCTTTAAAACGCACAAGTATAGTGCAAGCAAAATTTACGAGTTAACACAACATTAGTCTCGAAGATGACAAAACGAATATTTAATGAAATAAAAAATTTTTGACAGGCGATTGAACTCGCCATCAATGAATTCTTCAATCAATCAACAGATACCTAACTTTACCATAGGCACAGAGTCCATAGGCATCATGTGGTTGAACGAGTAAAACTGAGTTCTAAAAGAGATGCATTTATTTAACATGACAGGTATTAGAAAGAGATAAAATATATCTCGATTCGGTGTAGATTGCCGAGCATTTCTCCCGAAGATGTCTTTCAATACTTAATATTAGATTAGAATATTACATTAGAGTAGATTTGATCAACGAAACGGAGGTACTTTTTAATGTTTTACGTAATGCAGCATAACCTAATACAGCATAACTTTTTACGTAGTGGTCTGAAGAGTATCCTTCGAAATTAGTCCTATTTAAACATCGAAATCGGCTGAGCCATTTTTGATAAATCAACAATCATATGATGAATGCTACATCGATCCGTGCGAAATGTTTGCGAAAGTCGGTCATGACTTTTTTGCTAAAGATAATTATTAATAGTCTACTGCAGGACGTAAGTCTACCAATGAAGGGTGAAAAACTAGGTTGAAAATTATAAATTTACTAAAAACTTTTCTGAAAAATAAGAAGTACGAGCGTGCATTGACACCAATAATTATTTTTTGCAAAAAATAGCATGACCGACTTCACCCGTGTACAGAATCATTACATAGTATAAAACAAAGTCACTTTCCGCTGTCTGTCCCCATGTATGCTTATATCTTTAAAACTACGCAACGGATTTTGATGTAGATTGTTTTAATAGATAGAATAATTCAAGATAAATGTTTATTTGTATAATACACCTGTGCGAAGCCGGGGCGAATCGCTAGAACGCAAATATTATGCATGGATCGATGTAAGATGGTCGATGTACAACGAAGTGATCATATAAAGGTTCCGTTTATTTTCTTTTGTCGTACGGAAATCTTAGAAATAATAATGTTTCATAAACCGAGTAGGTACGAGTATCAGTACTTTTGTAGGTATTTTTGTGGAGGTAGTAATACTAACTAGAATACCTAATACAATATCCTATCCTATTATCCTACTTTGTATCCTACTAATATTATAAACGCAAAAGTTTGTAAGAATGTATGGATGTTTTTTTTTTTTTTTATTTCAGATACGTTCGCGTTTGACTACACACTGCCTGATGTTAAGCAGGGGCCTTATTTTGTAAGCGCTCTGTGAGTAACTGGCGCGATCAGGAGAAAAAGCGAAGACGAACGTCAGAGCGCTTACAAAATAAGGCCGCAGATGTGCGGTCTAGGGTGTAGCACGCATACCTAGAAGATACCTATTTACTCGGGATGGATGTTTGTTACCCTTTCACGTAAAAACTACTGAATGGATTTTAATGAAACTTTAAAATAATTTAGCTTAAAAAGCATCTGAATTACACATAGGCTACAATTTATAAATATATTGTGTGAATAGTCGAAAAATATAACGATACACGCACGCACGCACGCGCACTGAGTCGACGGGAGCTGCGCCAGTCTACGTGAGCGCGCGTATTCCCTGATGAAGGAGTACTAATTACTCCGAAACCGGTCGGGTTCCCAGCGGCCCGGCCGTATATCATACGTGAGTGAAAACTGGTGTTTTATCTAGTATAATTATTTCTTTCTCACGCGAGACACCTTGATTCTTACGCGAGTTTTAATGAAGTGATCCCTTTAGAATGTTGTATACACTTGTAGCTAACATTTTGGGATTTCCTACAGAGCACACGACCCCTATGCAGATCTTGATTCTTTTGTTGGGAAGTTGGCAACGACGCAAATAATTATTCTTATATTGAACGCATGGCTCATACTTCACATTTATGTTTTTGATGAGATATTTGTATTTTCACTTTCAGCCAGTATACTATTTGAGAATATGCGTTTCCCCATTTCTCATTAAGCTTTAATGCGGTTTTTTTAAACTGTTAAATTCAGTTCCTATGGCTCCATCGCATGAAATGACTAACGGGGTAAATGAGGCTCTTAAGTCTTCGACTGCTGGATCGTATTTTGAGTGTTTCTCTCTTCAATTATTTATTTATTTACAGTAAAATATAGCTTTACAGATTACACGAAATCCAATACGCTATATTTTATATGGCTATGTCTCTGTGATATTTTTTGCCAGGTGAGGTTGCTGTAAGTGGAAACGTCAGCATTTACAGTGCGACACAAAAAAGATGAAATGAATTATTCGGGAACTAAATTATCACTTTTACTGGAAACACAACCTGAGCTGTTCACTCCTTAGCATTTTTCTCGTTTTGTGTTATTTTGTGGATTGTAAACAGTCTTCTTCTTCGTCGTGTCGATGGTTCTAATAGTTTCCAACTATACAAGTTTTGCCCAGTAGGTAGCCACTGCCACCCCAGAAGGGGAGGCTTCCATGAGGTATGCAGGTGGTTGGACACTGGGGGCAGGACAAAAGGACAGACAAGTTTACAAACATTGTAAACAGAAAAACAGTATCATTATGCAAAAACCAGACAAGTGCGAGTCAGGGTCGCACATCGAGGGTTCCGTACAAACACGTTGTTAAAATAATTAAAAACCTGTTTTAGTATGAGCTAATGAAGTTCTTTTATATGACACCTTACATGATACCATTTACTCACTTTGAATTTTGAACCCATATTTTGTGAATTTTGAGGCCCTATTTTTATGTGATTTAAATAAAAATGTATAATTTTCAGATTTATTCCTATATGTGTACTCTGAGACAATGCTCCTAGCCAAATTTCATAGTTCTATGTCAACGGGAACTACCCTGAAGGTTTTGATTTTTGTGAGTGCGAAATATGCAGTTTTTTTCGACATAAATGGCTCTAACTTTGTTTAACGATAACTGAGAAGTTTTTCTCTTACACAACTGCAAGAAACCATAGATATACTTATACAGTTTAAATTTCAACTCGATATCTTTACGCGTTCCCGAGTTAAAGAGTCTTGACATACTCACAGACGGACAGACGGACAACAAAGTGATCCTATAAGGGTTCCGTTTTTCTCGTTTGAGGTACGGAACCCTAAAAATAATGCAAAATATGCTAACAAGGCGATGGTGGTGACCTCATTTATTTTCAAGACATTTATGTCGCACTGTACAATACGAACGTCGAAGAACGCTTTGCTTGCTGGTTCCCACACACTGTCTAGTAACAAATCGCCTATAAGAGCTATAAGCCCGTGATGTGGATACTGAAAATGATGATATATTTGTAAATATGTCGGGGTCTGAGAGTGATCGTCTCAATCACCCGACATCGTTATTTGTGGGTCATTCATTGGTACAGCTCGCCGGCGGTCTCCAGTTGTCCATCTCACCAAAATATACACTCTGTACTACTGCAACGGGTGGTTTTATTGACCTAGTATCACTTGGTAATCAATTTAACAAGAATTATCGAGGATGAAAACAGATTTCAAAGTCAATGGATTTGCACGGGTGCAATCCGCCTCGCACTCGGAATGGCATGACGTTTTTCTGTCATCTGTCAAAAGTCATTTCATTCCTTAGATTATAGAGGGAATAGATACGAAGTAAATTTTTATGTCCTCCCGCAAAGATTCAGACCTTATAGTGGTCTGCTAATTTGAGGTCCTGTAGGAACGAAGGGCGTGGATTATATTCTGATTTTTGCCCTCCAACTCTCATTACATCACCTCATTGCTTTAATTTTATTGTTTGCTTCCCTATATCTTAAGATTATGGCATTAAAAATATGTAATCAAATTCTTCGCCTCCCGCCATCTACTATACCCCAAAAGGCTTTTGACAGTTGTAGCCGTCATTATTCTGAGACCATTTAACCAATAAGAAATTATCTTCATATTTGTGTTTTGGCTATAGCAAAGCTGATTGTGATTTCTACAAATATTGTATTAAACGTGTAAATAAATAGAATTTATAACATTATAAGGGCACAAACAATAAAAAACAACCATGGTTACCTGCTGTGTTTGGGGCTGCGAATCGTGTTCTAAGAACAAAAGCGAATGTTTATAATTTTTAGGTTAGTCGTAGTTTTTGTATTTTCACGTCTATATTTTTGAAATATGAATAAGTGTTCAGTGCAGGAACTATAAATGACGTTTAAAACTATCTATTTTAATTCACAACACAGCATAAAACGATAATTTTGAGAAAAGCAAATATATTGAATGTTTACATTACTTCAAATAGTGATGGACAAAGTTACGATTTTATTGCATTGCAATATGTTATTCGATACTTCTCTCGGTGCATAATCGGTAGAAGTCAAAATAAATCTATGGTTGTACAGTACTCGTTTTTGCCAAACTTCCTTTTAACCCGACTACCAATTAATGACTACCTATGTTTTTAAGTAGAATCTTGGTTAACTATTAGGTTTGTAAAAGACAACATTCATATTGGGCTAATCCTGATAATTCCGACCAAATAGTATTAATGCATATAATTCTAAACATGTTATACCATGGGACCAACCCTCTATGATCATTCCCTGCGTAGTTATCGAATTTTGAAATTAATTATTTTCATATATGTATTAACAAAAATATTCACCAATTTACCTGCTTATTTCTAATAAGTTATTAGAACCGTTCATTGCATATTCAGTAGTATTAGACGCTTTTTACTGTAGTTAATATGTGTTGGCTTGTCATTTATTTATTTTATTAACATGGTTTTATTAGTTTAACCTGTATGTTTGCTTGCTTGTAACCAACCCCTTTGAGCTCGATTTGGACCTACTTTGAGTGATAACATTTTCTTTAAATTTCCACACCTATCAAAGATGGATGACAATACATTTACTAAAAAAATAGAAAAAAATCTATAATTGAAAAATAAATATGGTAAAAAAACTAAAAAACACTCTTTCATAGCATATCAAACTAAAAAGTGTAAAATAATTTCCAATATAGGCAGAAAATAATAATGAACGAAAAATGTTAATAATATTGTAAATAAAGCGATTTACTGCTGCTCGATTTACGAAAAATTATGGCACAAAACACTTTTTAGGGTTCCGTACCTCAAAAGGAAAAAACGGAACCCTTATAGGATCACTTTGTTGTCCGTCTGTCCGTCTGTGTGTATGTCAAGACTCTTTATCTCGGGAACGCGTAAAGATATCGAGTTGAAATTTAAACTATGTACGTAAACCTATAAATTCTTGCAGTTGTGTAAAAGAAATGCTTCTCAGTTACCGTATAAAAAAGTTAGAGCCGTTTATGCCGTTGAAAAACGCATATTTCAACGCTCACAAAAATCAAAACCTACAGGGTACTTCCCGTTGACATAGAACTATAAAATTTGGCGAAAAGCATTGTCTCAGAGTACACATATAGGAATAAATCTGAAAACTGTACATTTTTATTTAAAAAGACATAAAAATAGTGCCTGAAAATTCACAAAATATGGGTTCAAAATTCAAAGTGAGTAAATCATATCATGTAAGGTATCATATAAAATAACTTCATTAGCACATGCTATAACAGGATTTTAATTATTTTAACAATATGTTTGTACGGAACCCTCGATGTGCGAGCCTGACTCGCACTTGTCTGGTTTTTTACAATAGTATTAATATTTTTCGTTCATTATTATTTTCTGCCTATATCAAAAATCATTTTACACTTTTTATTTGATATGCCAAGAAAGCGTGTTTTTTTAGTATTTTCTAAACTACCTAATATTGATTTTGGATCTCGGAAACGGCTTCGGTGATTTTGATGATTGTCATTCAAATAAATGTTTTTAAGTTCAATAGAGAACACAAAAAGGTCTACTATCAAATATATCAAAATATTCGTTCGCTGGCCTAAGTGTATGTTGATACATTAAACAGTGTCTCAGTTTCATTCATAGCTGGTTGATAAAATCTTTTTTAAAATAATTGTTTTAAAAACTCGGTAACTAACTACTGCACAGGAGGTGATTCTAGAGGGTTGGTCATGTGGGGTAAAATGTACAGGATAATATTATGTATCTACTAATATTAATTGTTTTGGCCGGCACTCTTTCAGATATAGCCCAAAATCAATGATGTCTTTTAAACAGGGTTATTTCTAATCAATTAGCATTGTTTTAGGGGCTTGTTCTGTATACATATCAAAACTAACAACTTTTGTTCTACGACTTTTTGAGTGGTTTAGAAAGTGCGAAGTAATGAGGAAAGTTATACATATTTATGACAGTAAATTTAAAAGGTGTCGTGTCAATCATGAAGGCGCCATCGTAATTATAATAGCTAATTAGCATATTTCTGTTTCTTTTTCACTTTAGGCATTCGATAGAGAGAACACTTTTTAAGTTTGCTATTTAATTTACGATAGCGCCTTCATAATTGGGCCTAGTATAGCTTAAAAACTACGCTTTATAAGTTTAGTACATCGGCAGTCACACAGAAGAGAGAAGGTTTCTTTTCTGTGGGCAGTCAGGTATTTCTCGGAAAAATCGATATTTTTATCGATTCGAGTTTCGAATCGATTTTCGAAGTATTGATTTAGCGCAACGCTTCAAGGGGGCGGGGCAAAATCGACGCCATGTTTCCGAGATATGCTATGACGTAGCTATGACACGTTATTTTCGTGCTAGGGCGCCCCTATGTTTCATTCCGACACAAGCATGCAGTGTTGCCACGTGCGACCCCATTCGGGTGATACCCACTTTAAAATCATCACTATTGCTTTCAACTAAAACCAGCTATGCTGTCTCACTCCGTCAAATATATATTTTTGAGTGTTTGGGTTATCTGCTTGCCCTGTAGGTACTAAGCCAAAAAGGGGAGAAAAATAAGACCATCATAATGAACAACTTTTATTATGAGGCCATACAAAATTAATACTTATCTAATCAAAGTTGTTCATAATGATTTGTATATTTTTCCTCTAAATTGTACTAGATGGCGCTAAAAGGGTAGTTACCCATACAACGCTCAATTTACATTTGCCAGTTCAAATACCTTATTTTTTAATTCGTTGCAATTTTTAAAGTAGGTTATATCAGAAAGGTTATAATTAAATCAAATATGTTTGTAGGCGACTGAACTCGCTTATTAAATATGAGTAAATAGGAGATATGAGTAACTAGCTTATACATGGTTATTTATTCAGCAACCTTTTAGGGGCTTATTCTGTACATCAAAACTAACAACTTTTGTACTGCGACTTTTGTCAAAACTAGCATAGCTGATTCTTTTTTATAATTTTGACAAAAAGCGCAGAACAAAAGTTGTTAATTTTGATGTACCTACACAATAAGTCCCTAAAAGGATGCTAATTGATTAGGAATAACCCTGTATACAGGGTTATCCAGAACTGTGTATTAAGCCGAAATGAGGTTATTTAAACAATAATTATGAAAAGCTATTATAATGGCGCTAAATAGAAAGGTGATGTCCACAAGTGGTATATTATTCAGAGAAAAATCTAACCAAGATGATATATACATCATTTGAAAGCTTGTTTTATGGGCTTCTGAAAAATATTTAATTTAGATTTTTTTATCCCTGCATTTTTTTTTAAAGTGAAAAATAAATTATCTGAAAAAAAATAATGCATCTTTTTATTTTTTCTAGTTTAACAATAATAAAGTGCTTCTAGCGTTATTTTACTTGCATTCAAAGCTGATTCTTCCACATTTACCTCTTAATTTGCTAAAATTGAAAATTATAACCTACCAGTGTGACCAGTTAGTAGGTACAATGTGACAAAAAATCACTTAAAGAGTGTGTCTAATTGGTAAAAATGCTTTTATTTAACAATTTGGAGGTTACTTAATCAGAGTTCCTAGAGATAAACTACCTATTGAGCCAAATATATTTATTTATCCTAATAAAATCAAAATTAATTTAAAAAAAATGCAGGGCTCTTTTTTGTTTTCAATTGATGTAATAGACTCAGAAAAATATGAACTTTCTCGAAATGTAACGAGTCTTGTGGTTAGATTTTTTGATTATTATTATACCAGCCTCCATACATTTTGTGAACATGTCCTTTGAGAAAATATTAGTAGTTGTTTCTTGCTTTTTATGTAAATAATAACTCCCCCAAAAACCCTTAAAATATGAAATTTTTATAGTAAAATATGAAACATATCATCAGGCAATCATTAACCTTCAGTAATTCACGGAGTACCTGGCAGAGGTGCTCCACGACAATATTTTCACAATGTTATGTGAGGAGACCGAAGACTTGAGCGAAATTATACACCAATATGACAATTGCGTTAACTTTATTCTTCATTCTTCAACTACAATATTTCTTCCATATTCAGTATTCTACAGCTTGGCGCAGGTACAATTACTTGTTCTCAGCTTGAAGTCTAGTTCCAGAATGATTCTCAAAATCCCTCGTGGAGCCGACCATGAGCTTATTTTTATTTTTTTCCATATCCCCCCGCAATCGCCAACCACAGCTCGTATCCGGTAGCATTTATTCTTATAAAAGTATGGGGTTGACTACCGCTTTCGTTAACTTGTGAAACTATCGTATCCGTTCAAAAACGGCACATTATTTAATATATGCAGTTTTTGTCTCAAACCCAACAGTTACTAGCTTTCTAGGTAACTTGACTTTTAATTTAGTCGCTTTTGTTGTATAACTATAGATAATTATACCCACAATCCATCATCATCCATCCATCAGCCAAAGGACGTCCACTGCTGGATATAGGCCTCCCCCATGGATCTCCAATAAGACCGAGACCGAGGTTGATAGCGGCTTGCATCCAGCGCGATCGTCCTGCGGTCTTAATGAGGTCATCTGTCCACCTTGTGGGTGGACGTCCAACGCTGCGCTTGCCGGTACGTGGTCTCCACTCGATAACTTTTCTACTCCATCGGTCATCAGTCCTCCGCGCTATGTGCCCTGCCCATTGCCTTTTAACTTGCTAATCCGTTGGGCTATGTCGGTAACTTTGGTTCTTCTACGAATCTCTTCATTCCTGATTCGATCCCGCAGAGAGACTCCAAGCATAGCCCTCTCCATAGCTCGTTGGTACCCACAATGGTTATCTAATAATAATTAATTTTCTAGTATTGTATTGTAATTTTAGATAACATAATAATAAGGAAGAGCCTAGGTCCCACGACACAGGTCACCCTAGTGTAGGAACTAGTGCACAACTTGTTATTGTTGACTTTTTTGAACAATAAATGTTTTATTTATTATTTTTTTACTTATGTCGATTGTAAGTTGCAATTTTGTATGGAACGGCGGATTTTTACAGACATTTTTTTATTTATTCATAGGTCTACATCTAAGCCGTGGTGGTCTAGTGGTAATGACACCCGCCTTACAATCGTGAGGTTGTGGGTTCAAATCCCGGTCCCGTACCAATGAATTCCTTGGAATTTATGTACGGAATTTCACACCACAGGCTTTTCGGTGAAGGAAAACATCGTGAGGCAACCTGCATGCGTCCGTAGAAGAAATTCGATGGCGTATGTGAATCCACCAACCCGCACTGGGCCAGCGTGATGGATATGGCCCAATCACCCTTCGTGGGTAGGCCTATGTCCTGCAGTGGACTATTAAAAAAAAAGGCTGGTACAGGTCTACATCTGGCCACCAGCTCGCCTGATGAACAGTGAAGTTGTAGCTGAAGATGGAGTAGGTACATATGTAGACCTAGAAGATACCACAATAATATACTATACTACTTTATATGCTACAACTACCTACACTACTACTACATAGAAAGCAATTGGATCATCCACAGACCCTTGAAGGTCTAACGATAATCCAAATGCTCGCGCCCACTGCCAGCTGGCAGCGTGCCCAGCATGCTGGCAGCATTGCCACGCTAAATGGCAATGCTTATACGTTGAGCCAAATAAACACCAGCATTTTGGTCACGCGTCGCGTCCACCAGACGCTCAGAAAGACTTTTGAAAACGAGATGAGTTCCCGGCCCCATGGACCCAAAGTCTGAACTCCAAATGGAAAACCTATTCACTCTTGACTTGAAGATATCCAGATTGTAATAGTCAGGAAACAACGACGGAGGCCGTGATGGTCTACGTAAGCCGTGGTGGTCTTGAGTGACACCCACCATGCAATTGTGAGGTCGTGGGTACCAATAAGTTCTTTGGAATTTATGTACGGAAGTTGACATCACTGGCTTTTCGGTCAAGGAAAATATCGCGAGGAAACCTGAATCGTCCATAAGTACTCCGAGCTATGTGCCCTACCCATTGCCATTTCAACATACTAATCCGCTGGGCTATGTCGGTAGCATTGGTTCGTCTGAGAATCTCCTCATTCCTGATTCGAGAGAGACTCCGAGCATAGCCCTCTCCATAGCTCGTTGGGCTATCTTGATCTTATTTATAATGCCCACAGTAAATGACCACGTTTCAGTTCCATAATTATGTCATCACTGTCATCGCAAATATCTATAGAAAGGAGTTGGTAAACTTTTTATATGGGAGGCGGTCCTTGAAAACCGGCAGCGATGCGAGCTGTATTAATGTTTAGTGCCATATTTAAGAATATTATTTCACGCAAAAACATATTTTTGTGTATCGCCGTTTCATTATAATATCTCTTTTTTATTTCACTAAGTAGAAAATATTTAGACTGAATTGGTAATACTAAGAGGAGGTCTACGTAGTCTACGTATCAGACAGGAATCTTCAAACAACCAATAGCGGGCTGGTATTTTAGAGTTTGACATTTGTTTATTTTTTAAAACATGACGACCAGCCCTCTATTGGTTGTTCAATATTGACAACGTCATTTCCTTTTGCTGTTTCATAATGTCACTGTCAGGTTTTTTTTTCAATTTAGGCTTAATGCAGTTATTTGGTGTAGCACATAGTTCATTTTTCTAATGTTTTTAGAACCCATTTGAAAATTAAATGGCGATGAAAAAAATTCTAAAAAATATGTGTCTGAAAAGATAATTATATAAGCTCTCTATTGGTATATATTTTGTTTCTGCAAGATTTCAAAAACCGCATCTTTTCCATATCCTTTATTTGTTCGCAATTGTGAAGTCGGTATGTATGACGGCGCTCTGACATTTTTTTACTTTCACTTAGGGACAGTGGCTCCGTTGATATTTGCTCGGAGATCACTGTACCATACTAGTTTTGATGTTGCTATAAAGTAGACCTAGATGGCGTTGTCCAGCCTTAAAACGCGCAGGCATTTAGAACATCAGTCGGATGTTATCCATTGGACCAACGAGTGCTCCTAGTCTCAAACCGTTAGGGTTTATTCTACGATTCATAATGTAATTTTTGGCTTTGCGATTATGAGTTATATCGCAATAATTTAAAATGAAATGATGTATGTTAGATACAAAAAAATACAGTTAAACGACTGGACAAGTGCGAGTCTGGCTCGCACATCGAGCGATCCGTATTCCGTACAAATCCAGCACAAAATTGGAAACTTTGGAAAGTAAGCAAAAGCAGTTAATCTTTAAATTGAAAACTATAACCATCGACGAAAAGTTTTTTTTCACTTTTCTCGTCATACAATAAAAATTACACGTTGTTAAACGAATTAAAAAACCTGTTTTAGGATGTGCTAATGAAGCTCTTTTATATGGTACGATTTACCTACTCACTTTGAATTTTGAACCCATATTTCGTGAATTTTGAGGCCTATTTGTTGTGATTTAAATAAAAATGTACAGTTTTCAGATTTATTCCTATATGTGTACTCTGAGAAAATGCTTCTCGCCAGATTTCATAGTTCTATGTCAACGGGAAGTACCCTGTAGGTTTTGATTTTTGTGAGTGTCGAAATATGAGGTTTTACGACATAAACGGCTCTAACTTTTTTATACGATAACTGAGAAGTTTTTATTTTACACAACTGCAAGAGACCATAGATATTATAGTTTAAATATCATCTCGATATCTTTACGCGTTCCCGAGATGAAGAGTCTTGACATACACACAGACGGACAGACGGACAACAAAGTGATCCTGTAAGGGTTCCGTTTTAGCTACAAGCTGCGCAATAGCCAATCAACTTGCGGCTTTATGCTAGTTTCCATCCTCCCCCCTACCGCCTAAGCAATAGCAATCGTAATAGCAATCGTTTATGACTTCATTTGAGTCATTTGGCACCGCCTATGTGACGTTAGCCATCAATTGCTTTGCGCGGATTGCGAAAGCAATCGTTGAATGAACAACTTTGATGGCTAACGTCACATAGGCGGTGCCAAATGACTAAAATGAAGTCATAAACGATTGCTATTGCTTTAGGCGGTAGGGGCGGCGGATTGAAACTCGGGATTGGATGTTGCGCAACTTGTGGCCAACTTCACATCCGCCAAATTGTGTGCCGCGGCCTATACTATGGGACCGACCAAAGTCAAATTCGCGAAAGAGTCAACAGGTTCCATAGAAAAAGTCCATTGATAATATCAACATTTTCTGGAATCAAGATTCTGGATTGGTTGACCCCATAGTAAAAGTTGGTCACTTATATTATGTAGGTACTAGGTTGCCTGGAAAAAATCGCTTAAAGCGATAAGGCCGCCAGTTAGAAACCTATAAATTGTACTGTTTTGTCCCTGTAATTTGTTTTTTATTTAATGTGGTTGTCTAAAAAAGTGTTATTGTTTGTTTCTTTGTTTGTACTAAACTTGCCTTTACGTTCGTTGTTACTTACCGGTGACCCTATACATAAAAAAACCGGGCAAGTGCGAGTCAGGCTCGCACACCGAGGGTTCCGTACAAATCCTTATCCTATGGATTCATAGTATAATTATGCAATTTAATTCTAGAATAGGGCGACATCCAATAAATTGGAAGGAAACACTGTTTAGAACCTCTTTTTTTGAAGTTGGTAAAAAATAGAATTTCGTTGTCCTCACGAAGATGTAATATTAAAGCTATAACTTCGTTGTTGACCTTGACTTTGAATTGTTATAAGTTTAGCAAGCTTGCGCTAGATGGCGTTGTACGGTCTTAGAACGCACAAGTGTTTTCACGCTGTCATGCAGAACTATCTCGTGAGTATTTACTAGAACTTTAGTGGCAAAGTAATCACGTTCATTATAATTGGTATTTTTGAAAAAGTTGCTTCTGACTAATTTCAGTTGGAATCAGCTTAAGATGGACACTATCCGACTTCCCACAAAGATTTTACACAATGTTTAACAGTATAGATAGTACAGGTAAACAGTGTTCAAAGCGTGTTAAGTCAGCAGGTTCAATAGAAGAAGTCCATTGATTATATATCATCATATTCTGGATTGGTTGACCCCATAGTAAAAATTGTTCACTTATAATATGTAAACTACTAAACTTGCCTTTGAGAGGTCCGTCGTTACTTACCGGTGACCCTATACATAAAAAACCGGGCAAGTGCGAGTCAGGCTCGCACACCGAGGGTTCCGTACAAATCCAGAAAATTTCACAAAATTGGGAAGTAAGTTGTTAAAATCTGCTATAATCATCAACAAAAAAGGTTTTTAATTTTTTTCACTTTTCTCGTTATACATCGAAAATTACACATTGTTAAAATAATTTGAACCTGTTTTAGCATGTGCTAATGAAGTTTTTTTATGATACCTTAGATGATACGATTTACTACTCACTTTGAATTTTGAACCCATATTTTGTGAATCGAGGCCCTATTTTTTGTGATTTAAATAAAAATGTACAGTTTTCTGATTCATTCCTAAATATGTACTCTGAGACAATGCTTCTCGCCAAATTTCATAGTTCTATCTCAACGGGGACTACGGGGAGTAGGAACCCTATAGGTTTTGATTTTTGTGAGTGTCGAAATATGCGGTTTTTTACGACATAAATGGCTCTTACTTTTTTAACTTGAAGAAAAACTTCTCAGTTACCATATGGTAACTGAGAAGTTTTTCTTTTACACAACTGCAAGAGACTATAGATATAGGTACGTATATAGTTTAAATTTCAACTCGATATCTTTACGCTTTTCCGAGATAAAGTCAAAGTCAAAATTTCTTTATTCCGTAGACACAATACAGGCACTTGGAATCGTATAGTTACAATTTTTAAAAGTTCTACTTAATTAAATTTTGACTATAAATAAATAAGCACACTTTTTAAATCTTTCAAGATCAGTATCATTAGGTACACAAAAAAAAATATAAGAATACAAATCAAAAATAAAATTGTATCAGTATCATGAAAAATAACAATGTCATTATCAGTTTAAAAATGTCAACGAGTATGATGAAAGAGTCTTGACATACACACAGACGGACAGTCGGACAACAAAGACTATAAGGCAAGGCTGGCCAATAGATTTTCCTTAAGACTAAATACTTAAGGGTTCGGCAGCTTTACATTCTTGCAGTGGCTTTGCGGTTTCATAAGACAGCCTTAAACACGATCTCCCAAACAAGAACAGTGCGACGAAATGTATGGTCAACCCCTCGAACAAGAACCACTTTTGCGCAGCGTTCATTTTATTTTAGAGGACCATTCTTATACCAACGTATCGACAGCTCCCTCAAAATATTGCATACAACGCGTTTTGTTTGCAAAACTAAAATCAAGACATGGCTGTCTTGTTTAGATCGCAACGCAACTGAAAACATACTAATGATCAATAGATAAATATGTAACCGAAAACATTCTAAAAATGACTCCATAGGAATATCTGCCACGTTAGACACTCTTAAAAACACTAAAATCTCGTCCCACCGTATCCATATCTATCAAAATAAAAAAAAATAATAAACACGCCAGTTGCTTCAAAGTATTAATTAAGCAAAGCCCTCACTGTACAGACACACTCGCAACATACACCCACTCACACACCAACATGCACGCTACACACAAACATTACGCAATCGAAAAATGGAAATTACTTGTACTTTTATTTAAGTAAATTACTAAGAACTCATTGTTAAGTCACTTATTTCATTACATTAGGTAATATTATGAGATGTCTTATCTAAAAGCGGAAGAGACTAAATCTCACGACACAGGACCACCCTAGTGTGAGATTTAGGGTTCCACTCTGGAAGTTTGTAAATTTAATCTAAGTACCTACCTACTAACATTACTTTAAGCATCATCAAGATTTACTAACTCCAGAACCTGTAACTTTTTGAGCAAAATAAACGTTATCTTATCTTATCTTATCTTATCTTAAGGGCAAAATTTGATAGACTGCGGCGGCGCCGGGCAAAATAACTATGTTCATTCATACATAAAATATTACACACTTACAAAAAGTAGGTATAATAAACAAACAAAAAAAAAATTGAAGCATATCGATTCAATATATTTTATTCGTGAATCAAATTAAGTAAAATAGTAACAAAATTAGTATTTTTAGTTAATGTGAGCTGTGAAGAGATTTTTCTATAAGTAGTTTGTCGATATTTGGTTTTAGATCTGATGAATGATAGCGTTAAAAATGATTTTTTTTACAAATATAAGTGGAACCAAACCTGCTTAAAATTTGCATAGCAATGTCGCGCAATGTTGGAAAATCTTCCCTGGAAACGTTTTCAAAAACTTGCGAAACTCTCTGTAAGCTGCTCCGAAGATACATTTTCGTAGAAAAGGAGTTGGTAAACTTTTTATATGGGAGGCGATCCTTGAAAACCGGCAGCGATGCGAGCTGTATTAATGTTTAGTGCCATATGCAAAAACATATTTTTGTGTATTGCCGTTTTATTATAATATCTCTTTTTTATTTCACTAAGTAGAAAATATTTAGACTGAACTGGTAGTACTCTTAGTATTAGAGGAGGTCTACGTAGTCTACGTATCAGACAGGAATCTTCAAACAACCAATAGCGGGCTGGTATTTTAGAGTTTGACATTTATTTATTTTTTAAAACATGGCGACCAGCCCTCTATTGGTTGTTCGATATTGACAATGTCATTTCCTTTTGCTGTTTCATAATGTCACTGTCAGGTTTTTTTTTTTCAATTTAGGCTTAATGCAGTTATTTGGTGTAGCACATAGTTCATTTTTCTAATGTTTTTAGAACCCATTTCAAAATTAAATGGCGATGAAAAAAAATCTAAAAATATGTGTTTGAAAAGATAATTATATAAGCTTTCTATTGGTATATATTTTGTTTCTGCAAGATTTCAAAAACCGCATCTTTTCCATATCCTTTGTTTCAGAGCAGTGTGTTTTGCATATCTCGAACGTCGTTGAACGATGCGCGCTCGTGTATTATCGATCGTAGATCGAAGATCGGGCAAATTCAATTCTATTGGCGGGCCACTTCGTTTTATCCTTTTGAGGTACGGAAACCTAAAAATAGGTATGATGTTTTATTATTTTCCCAGTTGGAGTTATTATGCCATTTTGAGAGTTGGGTATTCATACTATGTATATTACGAATCGTCGTCATCAGACCGAATCGTACAAGTTGGCGGGTGTGAAGTTGGCTGCAAGCCGCGCAAAATCCAATCCACTTTCAGCTTTATAATATGAGGCTCAGGCGCACAATGTCCCTTTTTTAAAAATGTCTACCGCTCAAAAAATGTCCCTTTCGCACAATGTCCCTTTTGCAAAGTGTCTCTTTCTCAAAATGTCCCTTTCGCAAAATGTCCCTTTTGCACAATGTCCCTTTCGAAAAATGTCCCTTTCTCACAATGTCCCTTTCGAAAAATGTCCCTTTCTCACAATGTCCCTTTCGAAAAATGTCCCTTTCGCAGAATGTCCCTTGGAGCCTCAGTGACTCTGTTTGACGTGTTGTCAGTGCAAATGCATGTGATGAAGAAATAATATAAATATAGTTTAAAGCCATTTTTTTTCTTCTTTTTTTTAATAAATGATTGTTAATTTGATAGTTGTGCAAAGTTTGAAAAAAAACCTGATAGCTCAAAGTAGGTCAAAATTGAGCTCAAAGGGGTTGGCACACACACACACACACACACACATATATTAGCACACAGAGACACACATACACAGACACACACCCCTGTTTGTACAGACACCCTTATGAGGACCTTGTTAGTTTTTGACCGAAGCGAGGACTCTCTAAAAAACAGGTTTAGACACCTCGTAGGCCATCTTGAATAAGATAGAAAGAGACAGCTGAGTAAATCTTAATTGATGAGCCTATTAGGATAACGCTATCTCAATATTTTTCTGCATGAATCGCGGCGAACATACCGAGGACCTGAAATACACAACTTGATGTGATCAGCAGTGCACATACGAGGACCTTGTGTTAGCCAACCGAGGACCTCTTACGTAAGCCCGGCGATGCCCTTCCGAGGACGTATTTTTACACAATATTTCTTATATCTCATACAAAACGCGGACGCTGTGTTGGACTTTATTTCACCCAACCGAGGACAGTTTTCCGTGTAGGACTCGTACAAAGCGAGGACGTAGAAAATCTACCTACCTAACCATTTTAGTAGTAGCATTCATGTAAGTAGAATGTTTTGATATATTTCTTACACACATTTTTTAAAATGAAGTACCAAGCGAGGCCGGGTCAATGACTTTACGTTTTTCAGTGCTTTTCAAAGGCGTGCGGTACGCGGCAGAAATCAAAGTATAACTAACATGCTAGTGCAAACATTATATGCAAAAGACGGCTTGATAGTATTTGATATGTAAGATCCTTAATTATTGTAACGCAGTAGACGCCCGTTGTAGGTATGGAGTGCGGTGTTTGCGTGATCCGGTCCTGGGAAGCTCTATTGTTCTGTGAAGCTTTATTGTGTTTTTATTGGTGCCTTTTGTATTCAGTTTTATGGCTTTATGACTCGAGTTTATTTGTTTGGTGTTTACTTATTTGAAAAACAATAGGGATTCTCGAACTTTCAAGTTGTTTACTTGTTAACACAATGGCGTTTATTGAGATCGAGTAATGTTGCGAAATATCTCGTAGGTTCGAGACTGTAGGAAATAACGAATATAAATACGCCGGCCGACCCTTGGGGATCAGTTTATTCGTTTACCGTGGAAGCGATAACTACTCGGGTTAGAGTGCGATACCAGTGATTGTAAAGTGACTAGCTTGTGTGAATATCAGTGCCAGTGTAAAGTGTTTGTGCGAACCAGTTGTGTCGTGTGTTTTTGTGATTTTTGTGAAGTGATTGTGTGCAATAAAGTGCAAAGTGAATAATCGGCGTTTTAACTGACTATCCAAGAACCCATCTCGTAACATTTGGTGTCAGAAGGGTGGATAGTTGAAAATGCCTGTAACACCATACGACGAAGAGACCCCTCGCACAAGGAGTCAGCGCCGACAGGAGGAAGCGCGCCGACAAGAGGAGCAGGAGCGCCGCCAGGAGGAGATCGACCAGAGACGCTTTGGAAATAATTCGCTGATAATGGAAGGCAGTGAGTCCGAGGCAACCAACGACGACTGCAGAAACCCAGGAGCACCTGCTGCGGCACCTTTTGTGGTATCTGCTGCACCACCTGTTGTGGCACCTGCTACATTACCTGCTGTCCCTGTGGCATTTGATATGGCTGCTTTGATGTCGATGATGCAGTCCATGACGCGGCAGCTAGAAGATCAGGCCCGAAACAACGAGAAGCAGACTCGCCAGCTGGAAGAAAAATTGGACCGCAACAAAGAAGAGCAGGCTCGTCTACTTGAAGAACAGGCCCGGAACAATGAAAGGCAGACTCGCCAGCTAGAAGAAAATCTTCTTTCGAGTCTTCAGGCGACAATGGGGAAAGAAATAAAAGAAGTGAAAGAGAAAGTCGATCAGCACGACGTCAGCATAAAAGAGCACGAATCTCGCATCTTCGAGGCAGAAACACAAATTGCTGACGTGAGGAGGACCTTGAACGTTATCAAAGCTGGAAATGGAACCGCTGCATCTAAAACCTGCTCGCCAGCCTCACAGAAGATCAAAGTGACGCCTTTCGACGGGACATCATCATGGTCGGCCTACAAAATTCAATTTGACGCCGCTGTTCAAACCAATGGATGGAACCAGGACCAAGCCAAGAACGCCCTCATTATGAGCCTTCGGGACGAAGCCCTGAGTATTCTGGATGCGCAGATGCCAAGAACAACCAAAGGAGGAATACAACTGTGCTGGGAGTTGCAACGTCTCAACACTATTGGAAGATTCCCGGAAAGATCTCTCTGAAAAAGAACTTCTGATGGCGAAGAAGATGCTACAGCGCTTTACCGACATATTTGCCCTCGATGATGCTGTCAACGGGAAGACTGGCTTAGTGAAGCACACGATAAATACAGGAAACGTGCCACCGATACGACAGCGGCCAAGAAGGATACCAGTGGCTCGAGAAAAATAAGTTGAGTCAATGATCGAAGACATGGCACGCAACGGTGTGATAGAACCGTCATCCAGCCCGTGGTGTTCTCCAGTGGTTCTAGTGAAAAAGAAGGACGGCAGTATGCGGTTTTGTGTTGATTATCGACGACTCAACGACGTAACGAAGAAGGACAGCTACCCTTTGCCGAGGATTGATGACACGTTGGATACACTGACGGGCATGAAGTGGTTCACTACGCTAGACTTGAAGAGCGGGTACTGGCAAGTGGAAATAGACCCTAAAGATAAGGAGAAGACCGCATTTTCTACGGGAAAAGGCCTGTGGCAATTCAAAGTGATGCCGTTTGGGTTGTGCAACGCCCCCGCTACGTTCGAGAGGTTAATGGAGTTGGTTCTTGCGGGACTAATTAGAGACGCATGCCTTGTCTACTTAGACGACATCATAATTGTGGGAAAAACCTTCGAAGACCACCTACAAAACCTGGAACGAGTCCTAACAAAAATACGTGGTGCCAATCTTAAGCTGAGTCCGAAGAAATGTTCCTTCTTCAAGAGGCAAGTGAATTTCTTGGGACATGTGATTTCCGAAGCTGGCGTACAGACGGATCCAGGTAAAGTCAGTTCTGTGAAGGATTGGCCTGTGCCAAAAGACAAGACGGAAGTCAGAGCATTCTTGGGCTTATGCTCCTATTACAGGCGATTCGTGAAGAACTTTGCTGATATCGCTAAGCCGTTGCATAGACTGACTGAGGAAAAACGGCCCTTTCTCTGGGATGAAAATTGCGACGCAGCTTTTCGAGGACTAAAGGAGCGACTTTGCAATACGCCTATTCTCGGCTTTCCGGACACCGAGAACGAGTTTATCGTGGACACTGACGCCAGCAACACCGGCATTGGAGGAGTATTGTCGCAAAGAAAAGGAGACCAAGAAGTGGTGATTGCGTATTTCAGCAAATCCCTGTCCAAGCCAGAAAGGAACTACTGTGTGACAAGAAAGGAGCTACTTGCAGTGGTGAAGACATTGCGTCACTTTAGCAAATACCTGCTCGGGCGAAAATTCCATCTGAGGACCGACCACGCTGCTCTAAAGTGGCTACTGCAGTTTAAAGATCCCGAAGGCCAAGTGGCAAGATGGATTGAGCAACTACAAGAGTTTGACTTTACCACGGAACATCGCAGTGGAAAATCTCATGGCAACGCAGATGCACTGTCAAGAAGGCCATGCTCAGAGGACTGCAAGCATTGCTCAAGACAAGAGTCGAAAGATCCAGTACCTGTCAGAATGCTCAAAGCTGACATCGGCGACGAATGGAAAGAAACCCTTCAGGCTGAACAAAAAGAAGACGTCGACATCAAGCCGATTCTTGAATGGATGGAATCAGATGCCCGTAAGCCTGACTGGAGTGCTATTGCTTCACTGAGTGTTACGACAAAGAGTTATTGGGCGCAATGGGATAGCCTGGTGCTTCATGAGGGAGTGCTGTGCCGAAAATGGGAAAATGCTCGAGGAAACCAGTGCCATCTCCAAATGGTTGTACCCAGAGCAAAAGTTCCCGAAGTTTTGAAGCTGTACCACGAAGGGTTTTCGGGAGGACATCTGGGTGTGAAACGGACACTGTTGAAGATTCGAGAAAGGTTTTACTGGATCAACTGCAGAGATGACGTAGAAGACTGGGTACGGAAATGCACGAGCTGTGCATCAGTGAAAGGTCCGCATACCCGCAGCAGAGGAGCACTAAAGCTGTATAATGTTGGAGCACCATGGGAGCGAATCGCACTGGATGTGGCCGGACCATTTCCTGTGAGCGAAAGTGGCAACAAGTACTTCCTTGTCGTCATGGATTACTTCACCAAGTGGCCGGAAGTCTTCGCAATTCCAAACCAAGAGGCATCGACGATAGCAGACAAATTGGTCCATGAAGTATTCTGTCGTTTTGGAGTACCATTGGAAATCCATAGTGACCAAGGAAGAAATTTTGAATCTCAACTGTTTCAAGAGACGTGTCGGCTAATGGGTGCACACAAAACAAGGACAACGTCATACCACCCGCAATCAGATGGAATGGTGGAGCGATTCAACCAAACTCTGGAGAGATACCTGGCAAAAGTAGTCGAAAGCAAACAACGGGATTGGGACAAGCATATCCAGCCATTTTTGCTGTCATACCGAAGTGCTGTTCATGAGAGCACCAATGTCACTCCTGCTTTTGCCAATTTTGGACGTGAATTACGGCTACCCGCCGACTTAATAACTGGTGTCCCACCGGATTCTCCACAACCCATAACTGAGTACGCCAGTGACCTCCGGAACAAGATGAACGACATCTATGAGCACATTAGAGAGTATGGCCAGCAAACATCGGAAAGAATGAAGACTAGATACGACAGAAGGACTAACAACCCTGGGTTCGAGGAAGGCTCGCTAGTATGGCTACACAACCCTATACGCAAAAAAGGGAAATCTCCAAAGCTACAAGCCAAATGGGATGGACCATACCGAGTGGTGACGAAGATCAACGACGTGACGTTCCGCATACAGAAGGGACATCGAGGTGCTCCCAAGATAGTTCATGTGGATCGATTGGCGCGATATTACGGGTGCAACGATGCTCGGGACGAGCATGTCTTAGGAGGGGATAGTGTAACGCAGTAGACGCCCGTTGTAGGTATGGAGTGCGGTGTTTGCGTGATCCGGTCCTGGGAAGCTCTATTGTTCTGTGAAGCTTTATTGTGTTTTTATTGGTGCCTTTTGTATTCAGTTTTATGGCTTTATGACTCGAGTTTATTTGTTTGGTGTTTACTTATTTGAAAAACAATAGGGATTCCCGAACTTTCAAGTTGTTTACTTGTTAACACAATGGCGTTTATTGAGATCGAGTAATGTTGCGAAATATCTCGTAGGTTCGAGACTGTAGGAAATAACGAATATAAATACGCCGGCCGACCCTTGGGGATCAGTTTATTCGTTTACCGTGGAAGCGATAACTACTCGGGTTAGAGTGCGATACCAGTGATTGTAAAGTGACTAGCTTGTGTGAATATCAGTGCCAGTGTAAAGTGTTTGTGCGAACCAGTTGTGTCGTGTGTTTTTGTGGTTTTTGTGAAGTGATTGTGTGCAATAAAGTGCAAAGTGAATAATCGGCGTTTTAACTGACTATCCAAGAACCCATCTCGTAACATTATCATTTTTATGTGCGTTATGTAAGATAAACACCAGTTTGTGCTGATGCTGCAGCCAGGGTCGTTTCTTCAAGAGGGAACTCCTCAACAGTTGATGGCATAGTGTTCAACTTTGGCAAACGCGTTATATTTACATAGTACATGTAAGATAAACACCAGTTTGTGCTGATGCTGCAGCCACGGTCGTTGGCTTAGTCTTCAAATTTGGCAAACGCATTAGTAGGTTTACATAGTATATGTAAGATAGGTAACAGTTTGTGCTGATGCTGCAGCCAGGATCGTTTCTTCAAGAGGGAACCCCTCAACAGTTGATGGCATAGTCTTCAAATTTGGCAAACGCATTAGATTTACATAGTATATGTAAGATAAACACCAGTTTGTGCTGATGCTGCAGCCAGGGTCGTTTCTTCATAAAGGAACCCCTCAACAGTTGATGGCATAGCCTTCAAATTTGGCAAACGCATTAGATTTACATAGTATATGTAAGATAGTTACCAGTTTGTGCTGATGCTGCAGCCAGGGTCGTTTCTTCAAGAGGGAACCCCTCAACAGTTGATGGCATAGTCTTCAAATTTGGCAAACGCATTAGATTTACATAGTATATGTAAGATAAACACCAGTTTGTACTGATGCTGCAGCCAGGGTCATTTCTTCATGAGGGAACTCCTCATCAGTTGATGGTATAGTCTTCAAATTTGGCGAACGCGTTAGATTTACATAGTATATGTAAGATAGTTACCAATTTGTGCTGATGCTGCAGCCAGAGTCGTTTCTTTATAAAGGAACCCCTCAACAGTTGATGGCATAGTCTTCAAATTTGGTAAACGGACTGAACTAAAAAAGAACTAGTAATTTTCTTCTCATATTATTTTCTTTTACTTTTAGCACCAGGCCTTTAGATTTTATATAACTGATGTCCTATACTATTTTTTACGTTTTAGTCAGATAAATCGTAATTAAGATAAGACTAAAGGCTGATTCCTAAGTCTCAATGATGCTTGTATTGATTATCTCAAAGAATGTTTGATCAAAGATTATTACAAAGATTTTTTTATACTGTATTATAAATCGTGATATAACTAATAAAGCGTTGATTTTTCTAAAGATCTTTATTTTATTAAGTTACGTCAGCTCACCTTCTTTTTTCGTGTTTCGAAGTAAAACAAGGGACACTTATAACATCGTTGTGTCCGTCCATCTGTCTGTCCATAAGTTCGTCCTGATGTCACATAGCCTCATCTTACTAATATTATAAAAGTGAAAGTTTGTATGTGTCTTACCACAAAACTCTGAAACAGCTCAATGGATTTACATGAAAATTGGAATAAAGGTCTTTCGTAGTCTGGACTAACATAGGCTACTTTTAATCCTGATAAACTCATGTTAACTTTTAGACCGCGGGTGAAACCGCGAGGCGCAGCTAGTAACTTCTATATTTATGAACCAAATAACATAAAATTTCACACTATAATAGTGTTAGTATAGTTCTCCATTATAAACATTGAGAACTATTACAATTGTGCATTTAAGGGGTTAACCACACAACGCACGCAGTCGGGATTAAAATTCAGTTGGCAACATTCTCTATTTCTTTGTACTTGAAATCATTCTACCACCATTTCACCAGCTCTCAAGAAAATACAACATTTTATGGCGCCGAATATAATTTTCTGTAATATGAGTATAAGCAGACCTAGGTAATTAGCACATTCTGTGGAAATCTCCTCTAGTGCGCCTAGTAGCTTTTTACTATTTGTTTAGAATTGTGTCAACTTTTAATTTTTTTACCGCACAATCTTATTTAAATGATAGCGCATAGCTCTTGTTCTACACACGATGAAAACTGTCAAAACGAGGACTAGTATACACACTGTTTCGAAAATGCAGCAAACCGAGGTCTCAAATACACATTGTTTGGAAAAGCTACCCAACCGAGGTCTTCTGTGTGAAAGTTAACACATTAGTCCTCGGATAATACATCAAACGTGAAAGGAGTGTAAATGAGTGTGTATGAGGCGACAGTGGCGCCGCCTGGTGTATACACAATGCGTGTGTAAGATTATGAATAATTTTGATCAAACCGAGGCTCAGACCACTTTTTTGTGTTAAGTATACAGGAAGACTCAAAATCGCTTGCAGAATACGAATATTTGGTCAAGTCAAACCGAGGACTCTCGAAAAAGTCCTCGCTTTGAAAAAGTCCTCGGTCGTGCCTTGTGTATTCATACGCAAGTCCTCGGATGGTACTTAAAACAAACACACACACACACTCACACGCACGCGCACACACGCGCACGCACACGCACACACACACACACACACTAACAATATGGCTCAGGCTGAGCTTCAGTCAGTATTGGATATTGCGCTGCTTGTAGCTAACTTCACATACGTCAATCAGTATGATTCAACCTCTAATATCAGTTTGACTAGAATTACTACCACTTATACTCTATAAAATTTAACTTGATCTCTGCGACATCTGTCAGAAAAATCACGCCCATAAAGTCCTGAATTTCTTAATAGTACAGACAGTACCTGTCAATGTCATACTTTATGGGCATGCCGATTAGTGATGGGCGACGAATGATCGTGACCACAGAGTTTTAGATAGAGTTTTATTTAAAATATCGATAGTTTATACTGACGATATTTTAAATAAAACTTAATTTATCAATAATTTTATTGTATATTTTAATATCATAACATTTTTTACATGTGAAATTAAATTAAACCCAATTATATGTTACATTAGCATCGATAATAGTGAAAAACGTCGATGAATACTATCGTTACATTATTATGAGTATTTTATCATAACATTACATACATGTATACATACTTGATCTTAAATAATAGTAAGTAAATAAAATCCAAATTCTCACCTTCAACCACTCATTCGATTTCATTACAACATTCACGTTAAATTTTATAGAGTATAGTGACCAGTAGTTCGATTAACACTATTGCGCCATCTAGTGTCAAGTAGTGCAATTAGAATGGTTAACGCCATCTAGAGTCGAGTAGCGCTAACTGAAGCAGTTTGAAAGACAAAATAATTGAAGTTATCGAGATTCCGTTCACAGTTATAATAACTATTGAACATAATAAATTATTTACCACTGACTATTCGAATTTTGTACTCGTTTAAAGTCGCTTATGCCATTTTTGTAAAAGATAATTATAAGAATAAGAAATATTTATTGGCCATAAAATAACATTAAACGTTACAGGCAAGTCGTGGTTTACAATTATTGATGTCTTACTCACTATAATTACACCATTATACCTAATCTGGTACATGAAAATGAGGATTCTGAAAATGACATTTATAAATTCACTTAATTTATAGAATGGATTAACTTCAAAGATTTTTTTTATTGTATTTTTAACTCGATCAAAATCTAACTTAGTTACATAATTTGGTAATTTATTATACATAGATATTTTATTGCTCAGTCCTTGTTTTTCTAATGTAACTAGCCTAGTGTAAGGCTTATCAAGCTTTTCCTTATTTCGTAGGTTGTATTGATGCCTATTCTGGTTTGTAGGTAATTCCAACTCGTGTATTTCCAGTAAGCAATTGTAAATGTAAAGAGATAGGTAGGTATCACTGTTATTATCTGATTACTTATGAAATGTTTTTTTGTGGATTCGCGTTTTTTCAAAACATTAATTATTCTAATTGATCTTTTTGACATCTTAATACTTTTACAATATTTGTAGCATTAATTATAGGCCAAATCACAATGGTGGACTTGAAGTTATCTAGGTACATGATGGGCGAAACGCAATCAACGCGCAGCCATATGTGAGCTTCAGTCAGATAGGTATGGATTCATATTCATATCCATATTGTACATGAAAATTATGCAATTTAATACTAGAATAGGGCAACGTCCAATATATTGGAAGGAAATGCTGTTTAGAACCTCTATTTTTGAAGTTGGTAAAAAATAGAATTTCGTTGACCTCATAGCTGTAACTTCGTGGTTGACCTTGACTTTGAATTGTTATAAGTTTAGCAAGCTTGCGCTAGATGGCGTTGTACGGTCTTAGAACGCACAAACGTTTCGCGCTGTCATGCAGACCTGTCTCGTGAGTATATACTGAAAACTTGGTAGCAGGCTTTCAAATTGTTCAAAAATGTGTATTTTTGAAAAAGTTGTTTCTCACTAATTTCAGTTGGAATCAGCTTAAGATGGACACTATCCGACTTCCCACAAAGATTTTACACATGCTTTGCTTTATTTTATATAATGTTTAACAGTACAAATTATACGGGTAAACAGTGTTCAAATCGTGGCTTTGCTCTGGGTAGTATTTATATCTTTGCTCTGGGTCTGGATACGGATTTGGTTGGTGTCTGCAGATTTTATAGTTTAAACCACTTTCAACAATTCTTCGGTAAAACTCCACCTCCTCGGTTGGTAAGTACCAACAAACAAAAACATCTATCCATCAGCCATAGGTCGTTCTCTGATGAACATATGCCTCCCTTATAGATCTGCAATAGGACCGGATGGAAACGGCTTGCATACAGCGCGATCCTGCTGTATTAACGAGGTCATCCTACGTCCTACGCTGTGTTTGCCGGTACGTGGTCTCCACTCGAGAACTTTTCGACCCCATGTGCCTATGTGCCTTGCCCACTGCCATTTCAACTTGCCGATCCTCTGAGCTATGTCGGTAACTTTGGTTCTGCTACGTATCTCCTCATTCCTGATTCAATCTCGCAGAGAGACTCCGAGCATAGCCCTCTCCATAGTTCGTTGTGCTACTTATTAAAACCCAAGCACAGTTTGATTTGAAGCAAACGCTGCAAACTCTGGCTAGAAACCTGTCCCCGGGCCACAAGACTTCTTAGAGCCAGCGGAAGAACTCCCCCCAGGGAATGACTTAGCGTGGCCAACGTGGAAGTCGTTGAATCGACTCCGGACTCAAGTTGACCGCTGCAAGTTTAATATGGCCAAATGGGGTTCCTCTGATACGATCTCAGTGGAGTGCGATTGTGGAGCTGTGCAGACAATGCAACACCTATTGTCCTGTACTCAGTGCCCAAACACCAGCACACTGAGCGACCTAGTGGAGGCCACCCCTCCTGGAGTAGCAGTCGCTAACCACTGGGCAAAGCTTATCTAGATAGATCATCACAGTCTAGATCTATCACCTTAGAACCATCGACACGAAGAATTAGAAGACAGTTTGATTTTCATCTATTTTTATGCAAAGTAAGCAATATTAAGAAAGTTTAAACATTTTATTAAACACTGCATTTCAACTGTATCTGACAACAATGAACTTTCGAAGAAAATACCCTCTCCAATCAAACGGATGTGTCTGGAATCGAAAAATATTTCTTTGCTACGCTATCCAGCGGTATGTAGACGACTTTAGTCATTTCCTCGCTGAGGTGGGATGAAAAGTTACGTGTTGCACTCGAGTGCAAAGATTTTTTACCTTGTGCTCTTTTGATTCCCACGCTATTCAATTTTAGAATCCTTCGCTTGCTCGGTCATCAAAATTGAGCACGCGGTTAAAAATCAAGCACACTTGTATAACAAATAATTATTATTCGATTTTACAAAATGAAACCTCATTACTAAGTGATAAAATGTTCTAAGTTATGAAATTTCATAAACATCAGACGTTCCAAATTTATATCACTTTACTCCCTAGGGAATTTCATACAACATAATTGACCTGCCATAGCCCTCCAGATTGTGTTAAGATAATAATGACACATTTTACGTTGAAATTGTAGGACATGTAATGAGTCATTTTCGAGCAGGTGGTATGAATAGGTATATTAATATAACTTACGAATGTAAACAGGACTGAACAACGAACATACTTACATACCTACCCTAAATAGTAATAAGTATGTATGTATACAATACAGGGTTATTTCTAATCAATTGGCATCCTTTTAGGGGCTTTAGAAGTTATTTTGATTTTTGACAAAAGTCGCAGATCAAAAGTTGTTAGTTTTGATGTGCAGAATCAGTCCCTGGAAGTATGCTAATTGATAAGAAATAACCCTGTAGTATAGCTAAGTTCAAAATGGTATAATTATTATATCTATCTATAAGCCGTAGGATGTCCACTGCTGGACATAGGCCTCCCCCATGGATTTCCAATAAGGCCGGTTGGTAGCGGCCTGCATTCAGCGCGTTCCTGCAACTTTTATGTATCGTCAGTCCACGTAGTCGGCGGACGTCCTACGCTGCGTTTGCTGGTCCGTGGTCACCATTCGAGAACTTTACGGCCCCATCAACCATCCGTTCTTCGAACTATGTGTCCTGCCCATTGCCACTTTAATTTGCTAATCCTTTGCGCTATGTCGGTAACTGTCGTTCTTCTAGGATCTCCTCATTTCTGATCCGATCTCGCAGAGAGACACCGAGCATAGCCCTCTCTATAGCTCGTTGTAATCAAAATACTCAGCATTCATACTTACTAAAATATATTGAGCCCTACTTATCATTATTTTTATACCTTATTACTTATTTACGCCAAATAATGAGTCGGTCAAAAATAGAATTTCGCTCGTTGACCTTGACTTTGAATTGCTATTAGTTTAGCAAGCTTACGCTAGATGGCGTTGTACGGTCTTAAAACGCACAATTGTTATCACGCTATCATGCACTGCGTCTCGTAAGTAAATACTGAAACTACTCAATTTATCACCATAATACTAATCCGCTAAATCGTATTTTTGACAAAGTTGCTTCTGGCTAATTTCAGTCGGAACCAACTTAAGCTGGGCTCACGCGACTCTACATAATATAGTATGACTAGAATCCTCAATATAGTAGGTATTACCGTCTTTACCATAGGGCACACAGGGCCCGTGCCCAGGGCAGAGGGCCCCTCACTTCAACTTTGAGGGGCAAAACTTTTTTTTTTTAATCTTTAAAATGTTTCGAAGTTTGTTGTCCATTTAATCTTCACTCCAGGTCTCAGTTTTAAACAAATTTTGAATGTTTTTCGATCATGTTTCAAAGTTAACTTCTGTAGTTTAATCTCTAAAATAGTTTATTGAGGCATTTTCATTATGAAAAATGTCATCGACAAATAAGTTTTTTTTTTTCACTTCTCTCGTCAAACATTAAATATTACACAATACATTGTTAAAATAATTAAAAATCTGTTTTAGGATGAGCTAATGAAGCTGTGATTTAAATAAAAATGTAGTTTTTAGATTTATTCCTATAATTATGTGTACCTACTCAGAGACAATGCTTCTCGCCAAATTTCGTAGTTCTATATCAAAGGGTGAGTGAGTTGTGAGTGTCGAAATATGCGATTTTTTACGACATAAACAGCTCTTACTTTTTTAAACGATAACTGAGAAGTTTTTCTTTTACACAACTGCAAAAGATAATATATATACGTATACAATTTAAATTTCAACTCGATATCTTTACGTGTTCCCGAGATAAAGAATCTTGACATACACACAGACGGACAGACGGACAATAAAGTGATCCCATAAGGGTTCCGTTTTTTCCGTTTGAGGTACGGAACCCTAAAAAAAGACACATGGAGAAATAATCGAAATACATAATTCCTAAGCTTCCTTTGTGTTTTTTACGGTTGAAAATGAAAGCGTAAAGCGTTGTTTCTCTTTCACCATCCTCTCATAGCAGGTATAATTTTGTTTCTTTACTATTCGAAAGGGCCCCTAGATCTTGTGTGCCCAGGGGCCCTAGCTTAGTTTAAGCTTCTTTGGTTTAAGGCGGCCTTGAGTGTCCCGAATGTGTGCTGAAGGCCTTTGACAAGGGCAAACGGTTAAAAATTAACAGACAATGTACATTGAAAACGACATAAAAGTTGATAAATCTCTTTGCCATGCTAGGGTGGTAAGTACGCCTAGCCTAGTTGTCAATAACATCAGTGCAGAATATCTTTAGCCAATTGTATCTGTCCTATATTCTGACCACTCGTCCATCCTGCCGCGTCTATGACCTCAATTATAGTTCCATAGTCACCTGTACTTACTGCTTCTACTATAGGAGCTTATTATGTTTGACCACACATTGCTTTTTACAGAGTAACCCGATTCCAAATATTTTTTATTGTTTGGTAGATTTAGATCCTACTAATATTATGAACGCAAAAATTTGTATGTATGGATGTTTGTTCCTCTTTCACGCAAAAACTACTGAACGGTGAACTGAGACGAAACTTTACGATAGTAATGTTTCAACATCAGATTAACACATAGGCTATAGCTTTAAAGATATTCACGCGTTACAATCTTGATAAAGTTTTCTATAGGAAACTTAATGGGACAATATTTACAAGTCTATCATAAAAATCTAGAAAAAATTTGGTAGATTGTATCTTAGCGATAGTTTCGTTTTAATTTTATTGAAATAGCTTGAGTAATTTTTGATAAATCAACAATTATGTGAAAACAACTACGTCGATTTGTGCGAAATATTCGAATTCTGCATACGGGTGAAGTAGGTTATGCCATTTTTGGTGAAAAACAGTTTTAAATAATAAATAAATTAATCATCTTTATTGACATCAAAATACATGAGATATACAAAGATGTGTTAGCACCCGGATGAGAAATTCTGATTCCCGGATGCTAACGTCTTCTAACGTGTTAAATAAAATTTAATTTTGAAGACAAATAAAAACTGAAATAAATCAAATCAAAAAATACATCAAATTCATATGATAAGAAGCCGTGGTGGTCTAGAGGTAATGACACCCGCTTTACAATCGTGAGGTCGTGGGTTCAAATCTCGGTCCCGTACCAATGAGTTCTTTAGGATTTATGTACGGAATTTCACACCACTGGCTTTTCGGTGAAGGAAAACATCGTGAGACAACCTGCATATGTCCGGAGAAGAATTTCAATGACATATGTGAATCCATCAACCCACACTGGGCCAGCGTGGTGGATATGGCCCAATCACCCTTCGTGGGTAGGTCTACGTCCTGCAGTGGACTATTATAAGGCTGATACAGTGCAGAAACAGTACATATGATAAATATGCAATGCCAAAAGAATAATAAGACTAAAATTATGCAATTTGGAATTTAGTTCTTATATGAGAACAGATTTTAAATTATATATTACTTATGTTACAATGTTCGATACAAATATGTAATTATAAAAATATCAGATCTATATAATAAATAAAACGGTATGCATGAAACCTTCATCCACACAGTTATACGTAATATAATTATGTGATAATTTGCTAAATTGAAACACCAATTTTTAACTAGTAAGTAAATAAAATAAAAAAGAGAAAATAAACTAGGGAACAGCATTCAAAAGAAAATGATAAATATCTTTACCATGAATTAAGGGTGGGGTGAACGCATATAAAATTAAATCCCACCATTTTGCCTGGCATAGTTGTCAATGACATCAATGCCTCGGTACAGAATATCTTCAGCCAGTTTATTCTGTCCCACGTCCTGACCACTGGTCCGTCCTGCCGTGTCTATGACCTCAACTATGGTACCATAGTCACCTGAACTTACTACTTCTACTATAGGAGCTTGGTTGGAACCAGCAGATTCATAGACTACAATCTTCGGCCTGCCTGAAAACTGGTTGTCAATTGAGCTTGACTGAAATGATTGAGCATTTAGACCGGCGTATCGACCGACTGAAGACTGATACGCGTTTTGACCAAATTGACCCTGATACCCTGCGTTCGAATTTGAACTGACAGAGCTTGATGTTTGACTGACAGTGTTAGAGGATTGACCTGGGATCACGAACTCTACAATGCTAGGTGCAGATTGAGATTGCGTGAATGTGTTAGAGTTCGAAAGTTGAGTTTGTTGATTGATTTCTCTTTGTCTAATTTCGTATTGTTCTTGGGCTCGTTGTTGTGTTCTTAAAATTGCTGCCTGTTGCTGGGCTTGTTGCTGTTGTTGAGCTCTTTGTGCTGCAGCTGCCTGTGCAGCCGCTTGCGCTGCTGCCTGTGCTGCTGCCTGTTGCTGTGCTTGTTGTTGAGCTCTTTGTGTTGCAGCTGCTTGTGCAGCCGCTTGCGCAGCTGCCTGTTGCTGTGCTTGTTGCTGAGCTCTTTGTGTTGCAGCTGCTCGTGAAGCCGCTTGCGCTGCTGCCTGCGCTGCTGCCTGTTGCTGTGCTTGTTGTTGAGCTTTTTGTGTTGCAGCTGCTTGTGCAGCCGCTTGCGCAGCTGCCTGTTGCTGTGCTTGTTGCTGAGCTCTTTGTAAAGCAGCTGCTTGTGCTGCTGCCTGTGCTGCCACCTGTTGTTGAGCTTGTTGCTGAGCTATTGCCGCTGCCTGTGCAGCCGCAGCCTGCTGCTGTTGCTGAGCTCTTTGTGTTGCTGCTGCTTGTGCTGCTGCCTGAGCTGCCACCTGTTCCTGTGCTTGTATCTGAGCTTTTTGTATTTCAGCTGCTTGCGCTACTGCTTGTTGCTGTAATATTTGCTGTACTCTTTGTCTTTCAGCTGCTTCTTGCTCTGCTCTTTGCCTAGCTGCGGCTTGCTGCGTAGCAATCTGTGCTGCTCTTTGCCTTTCAGCTTCTTGCTCTGCTCTCTGTCTAGCTGCAGCTTGTTCTTGCTCTGCTCTCCGTCTGGCTGAGGCTTGTTGCTGTGCTATTTGCTCTGCTCTTTGTCTCTCCGCTGCTTCTTGCTCTGCCCTTTGTCTAGCTGCTGCTTGTTCTGCAGCAATTTGATCAGCCCGTTGTCTCTCAAAAGCTTGTTGCTCGGCAATCTGCGTTGCTCTTACCCTAGCTTCTGCTTGCTTGACAGCAATCGCAGCTGCCCGTTGCCTAGCCGCTGCTTGTTCTGCAGCAATTTGATCAGCCCGTTGTCTCTCAAAAGCTTGTTGCTCGGCAATCTGCGTTGCTCTCACCCTAGCTTCTGCTTGCTTGACAGCAATCGCAGCTGCCCGTTGCCTAGCCGCTGCTTGTTCTGCAGCAATTTGTGTTGCTCTTTGCCGTTCTTGAGCTGCTCGTTGTCTAGCAGCGAATTGCTCAGCCTGTATTTGCGCTTCTCTTTGCCTGTCTTCTTCCCTCTCTTTCAATAAAGATTCCTCCGCATCACGCACAGCTGCATCTTCGGCCGCTTTCGATTCCCGCCAAGTTATAAAACTCTCCTCTTTTCCGCTATTGATAAAATCTGATCCATCATTGACAAAGTTTCCACTTGGACCAAAGTTAGCTTCGTTGCCAAAACTGGTTGAATAAAATTGGCCGTTGTTATAACCAGTTGCAAAGATTTGTCCGTTGCCGTAACCGGAGAAGCCATTGCCGAAACTGGTTGCGATTGGTTGTGAAAAGCCTTGGTTGTAGAAGGCCAGGGAGTTGGGGCCAGCGCTGGACCCACTGCTGGAGCTGGAGAAGCTTTGGGCCGCTGGCTTGGCGTTTGCTGAGAGCACCAGCAGTACTGTCACTGTGAACAAAACACATTTTTAACACGCTTTTACTAGTTTCACCTGTATGTTTGATTGCTTGCTTGTAACCAACCCATTTGAGCTCGGTTTGCCCTACTGTGAGCGATCAGATTTTCTTTAAACTTTGCACACCTATCAAAGACCGATGACAATGTATTTATAAAAAAATACCGGACAAGTGCGAGTCAGGCTCGCACATCGAGGGTTCCGTACAAACATATTGTTAAAATAATTAAAAACCTGTTTTAGCATGTGCTAATGAAGTTATTTTATATGATACCTTACATGGTATGATTTACTCAATTTGAATTTTGACCCCATATTTTGTGAATTTTGAAGCCCTATTTTTATGTGATTTAAATAAAAATGTACAGTTTTCAGATTTATTCCTATATGTGTACTCTGAGACAATGCTTTTTGCCAAATTCCACAGTATATTGAGTTGTATACTTCCTTCAAAAATAAATAATTAAATTAAAATAAAATATATTAAGGGGTATACGAAGGGTTCCATGCCATATGGAAGCCTCCATAATTATGGTATGGAACCCTTCGTGCACAAGTCCGACTCGTACTTGGCCGATTTTATTATTTCTAAATATGATTGCATCATTTATTTAACGGACATGAAATTTGATTGTTTTTCAATGACATGACAAGTTATTGAAAACATATTAATTTGAAGGTAGTGTTATTGAAAAAAATATAATTTGAGGATAGTCAGGTACTTATACTACATTTGGACGTTGTGCGCTATAGACATTTTTCCTTCCTAGTCATTGTGCGCTTTGGACATTTTGCTTCCTAGTCATTGTGCACCTTGGACGTAATTATTTTTGAACATTTTGCTCTTTGGACAATATACGCCCCGGTTGTCATTTTGCGCTTCTGTCATTTTGCGACTAAACGAAATAACGTTTAGTCGCAAAATGACAAAAGCGCGAAATGACAACCGGGGCGCAAATTGTACAAAGAGCAAAATGTTCAAAGAGCATTACGTCCAAGGCGCACAATGACTAGGAAGAAAAAACGTGCAAAGCGCACAATGACTAGGAAGCAAAATGTCTATAGCGCAAAAAAAGCACAATACGAAGCTTAACAGTGCCATCTACATACGCGATATGAAACAACACACTTAAGCTATGTGTACTAGTAAAACCATATTTTTTTTCCTGATATCTTTCATAATAATTATGTTATTCCCTAATTTTTAGGGTTCCGTACCCAAAGGGTAAAACGGGACCCTATTACTAAGACTGCTGTTTGTCTGTGTGTCACCAAGCTGTATCTCATGAACTGTTATAACTAGAACGTTGAAATTTTTACAGATGTATTGCTGTTGCCCCTATAACAACAAATACTAAAAACAGAGAAAACATTTTTTGAAGGGGAGCTCCCATTTAACAAATTTGAATTTATAGCCGTTTTTCGCTTGGTATTAATAATGGTAACAGGTAGTTGCTTGAAATATTCACAAATATTTAGTCAAATATTCACTTTAAAAATAAATAATTAAATAAAAATAAAATTTGTCACAATCACAATTGAAAAACAGAATTAATAACATTATTACACGTCGTAACAGGAACAAAACAAAATGTCTTTTCTATGAGTCACAATGCTGCCCGTCACGAGCCATCCCACACCCAAATGTCCCCATCAAACTGGCTGCATTACCTCTTTGGATAGCTAGGGATATCTGTTGTACGAGGAAATAACCTGATCTGGGGTCACGTCCTTTTTCTTTCAAGCGGCGCCCCAACTCGGAGATAAAGGTGATGTCCACAAGTGGTATATTATTCAGAGAAAAATCGAACCAAGATGATATATACATCATTTGAAAGCTTGTTATAAGGGCTTCCCAAAAATATTTAGTTTAGATTTTTTCACCCCTCCATTTTTTTTTAAATGCGAGAAATAAATTGTATGAAAAATATCAATACAGCTTATTATTTTTTCTACTTTAGCAATAATAAAGTGCTTCTATCGTTATTTTACTTGCATTCGTAGCTGATTCTTCCACATTCATCTTTTAATTTGCTAAAATTAAAAATTATAACCTACCAGTGTGACCAGTTAGTAGGTACAATGTGACAAAAAAACACTTAAAAAGTGTGTCTAATTGGTAAAAATGCTTTTATTTAACAATTTAGAGGTTACTTAATCAGGGCTGCTAGAGATAAACTACCTATTGAGCGAAATATATTTATTTTGTCTAATAAATTCAAAATTAATTTTAAAAAAATCGGAGTGGTCTTTTTTGTTTTTAACTGTTGTAATAGGCTCAGAAAAATATGAACTTTTTCGAAATGGAACGAGTGTTGTGGTTAGAATTTTTGATTATTATTATACCAGCCTCCATACATTTTGAGGACATGTCCTTTAATAGCGTCAGAACCCCAGGAACCCGCTGTCTCGACAGCAAACGGGACAAACTCGTATATGGATTCTAGGTTACCATACTTAAGACGCTTGCCCCTGGCAGCCGCTTCCGCTCCCGCGCCGGCCAACTGCTGGGTACCGGCAAGGTGACAGGAAGCGAAAGTACTAACACAGGTAGCGTCCCAAATTAGGCACCGTCCTCTGCTATAAGGTATTAGAGTGAGCCCGTCGGGGCGTTTACCGTCGGAGCGCGACAGGCCGGGGGGCTCCAACGTGCACGAAATTTCTGCTGCCATTAGGGCACGTCGAATGATTTCGTTTATTGCGTGGTGCCTGGGTCGACGTCCCGCGCACTTCAAACAACTTAGACCATGGTGGCCGTCCGCTTCGACCCATGCGCCACACACACAGAAATGAGGGCAACAGACGTCGCAACCGAGGCGAAGACCTACTGCCGCGCGGAGGGAGTCATTATCCAGAAGTGTGCCTATTTGAGGAGACGGAATAGCACACAACCAGGCTCCCGACTCCGGTCTGGCGGCGGCACGAAGTCTTGCCAAGTTAGACCCCGAACAATCATCTTGGAGTTCGGTGAAAATTTTCTGTGACATAATGTCATCCCACCCTCTCTGCGTCTGCGGTCTCTCTGGAGGCTTGGTGCCGGGGCACAGAGTCGACCACTCGCTGATGGCCTCTGCTGCAAACGGGATGCGGATCATGTCACCATTAGAGGTAAAATAAAATAGATATTTACGGGAGCTCCCATACAAGAAACGTGATTTTTTTGCTCGATATTAATAACGGCACAGGAAGATGCTTTAAATATTCACAGAATATTGAGTTGTATATTTCCTTCAAAAATAAATAATTAAAATAAAATACATTAAGGGGGTTTCCATATGGTACGAAAACGCACTTGGCCGATTATATTTTTTCTAAATATTATTGCATCATTTATTTAACGGACATGAAATTTGATTGTTTTTCAATGACATGACAAGTTATTGAAAACATATTAATTTGACGGTAGTGTTATTGAAAAAAATATAATTTGAGGATAGTCGGGTACTAAAAAAAAGTAAGTTCGTATAGGCCGGGTGGCTAGCCCTTGTGTCAGAGTTTTTAGGCCGCCTGAAGGCCTCTGACTTGGCTAAACGGTTAAAACAACCGGTAGCGCTCGTAGCGTAGTTTGACTAGGTGTTTGTCAGCGATCACCGAAATTAAGCAACGTTCCACACGGTCAGTATTTGGATGGGTGACCGCGGGTGGCATTTTCCAACCGAGCGCTACCGTGGCTCGGATGACACGTTAAATTGTCGGGTACTTATACTACATTTATACTTTGTAGTTACCACACAACTTTGTAAAAAATTTATAGTTTTCTTTAAAATATGCTCGTTACTGTGTTAACTCACCAAAATAATTTGTATATCATCGCAGTTATAACACAATATTAGACCCTATAAATTTTGAAGTATTAATTGGAATTTTGGATGTTGTGCGCTATAGACATTTTTCCTTCCTAGTCATTGTGCGCTTTGGACATTTTGCTTCCTAGTCATTGTGCGCCTTTGACGTAATTATTTTTGAACATTTTGCTCTTTAGACAATATGCGCCCCGGTTGTCATTTTGAGCTTCTGTCATTTTGCGACTAAACCCATTTAAAGTAGTGTTAAGAATTAAGACGAGTTCAATCGCCCTTCAAAAATTTGTGTAAAATGTGGACTAGTAGTTCAGTTAATAAATTAATTATGACGTGGTTGGTGTGTTGCTAACCCATACTCTTCGCTTGCACTAAAATGATTGTGCGTTTTAAGGACGCTCAACGCCATCTATCGGTCGCTGTGGTCTCTAACTACCATAGTGAAGTATAACTAGACAGGGCGCTAAATAATAATAATTACAAAAGTAAGAGAAGACGAGATGTGCAAGTATAAAGAGTGAACAGGACGAAAGTAATATCTTATGTCTCTATTTGCTTATACGTTTTTTTTTGTCTGACTATTACGCACGGCCTAGACGTTGTAGTCAGACAAAAAAACTACTGTTGAATTTTTGATGAGATACCTACTTAAGTAAATCAACATATTTCATATTTATGAACTATTATCCATTTTCTATCACTTCTATTAGTATTATGCAGGTTTTTAGTATTATCTAGAGTCTGAATATGATAAAAACATAAACATCTTTTAAACATCTTTCAAATTTCAAAATCCGTGTGGCGCGACATTCGTCTCTCTAATACTAAACATATTAAAGAGACAATAGAGCAGAATAAAGGCTCCAAAGTGTTCGCGAAGAATTTATCTATTGGGCAAAGCCAGTTGACAAAGCTGAAGAGAGAAGATGACAGTGTAGCGTCGACCAAGGCAGAGGTATTGGATGAGATCGAAAGGTTCTATGGACAGCTATACGTTTCGGTCACTAAGCCTGTTAGCAGCGCGGCCACAGATCCAAGAGCCAAGCTGACCCGACACTTCACCGAAGATATCTCGGACTTCAGCCTGTACGAGATCAGAATGGCCCTGAATCAGCTTAAGAACAACAAGGCGCCGGGTGATGACGGTATCACATCAGAGCTGCTGAGAGCGGGTGGAACACCGGTACTAAAAGTCCTCCAGAAGCTTTTCAACACCGTCGTCCTCGAGGGCATCACGCCAGAAGCATGGAACAGAAGCGTGGTGGTGTTGTTTTTCAAGAAAGGTGACAACACCTTATTGAAGAACTACAGACCCATCTCACTTCTGAGCCATAATATGTTTATTAAATAAGCTGTTTTCAAGGGTAATTACGAACCGTCTCGAGCGCAGGTTTGATGACTTCCAGCCTTCCGAACAGGCCGGGTTCCGAAAAGGCTTTAGCACCATGGACCACATTCATACGCTGCAGCAGGTTTTACAGAAGACCGAAGAGTATAATCTGCCACTTTACTTAGCGTTTGTGGACTATGAGAAAGCCTTTGATTCAGTCGAGACATGGAATGTGCTCGAGTCCCTCCAACGATGCCGTATTGGCTATCGGTACGTCGAAGTGTTGAAGTGCTTGTATAATAACGCCACTATTTCGGTCCGAGTACAGGAAGAGAGCTCCAAGGCGAACCCTTTAAAAAGAGGCGTAAGACAGGGAGCCGTAATTTCTCCGAAACTGTTTGACTACTTTGGAGAACGCCTTCAAGTTCCTGGAATGGAATGGATTCGGCATCAATATCAGTGGCAAATACCTCACTCACCTACAGTTTGCCGACAATATAGTAGTCATGGCACAATCGATGGAAGAGCTCAGCACGATGCTCGAAGGCCTAAATCGGGTTTCTCAACAGGTGGGTCTTAAGATGAACATGGACAAGACGAAAGTCATGTGTAATTCCCATGTTTTACCTACCCCGATTTCTGTTGGAAACTCGGTTCTTGAAGTCGTTGACTCGTACGTCTACCTAGGACAAGTAGTCCAGTTAGGTAGGTCCGACTTCAATAAAGAGGCCAATCGCCGAATCCAACTCGGATGGGCAGCGTTCGGAAAATTGCGTAGCGTCTTTTCGTCCTATATACCTCAGTGCCTCAAGTCGAAAGTTTTCGACCAGTGTAGTGTGTGTTGCCAGTGATGACTTATGGCACAGAAACGAGGTCTCTCACTATGGGCCTTATTAGTAAGCTCCAAGTAGCCCAACGAGCTATGGAGAGGGCTATGCTCGGAGTCTCCCTGCGGGATCGAATCAGGAGTGGGGAGATCCGTAGAAGAACCAAAGTTACCGACATAGCCCAACGGATTAGCAAGTTGAAATGACAATGGGCAGGGCACATAGCGCGGAGGACTGATGACCGGTGAAGTCGAAAAGTTCTCGAGTGGAGACCACGTACCGGCAAGCGCAGCGTAGGACGTCCACCCACAAGGTGGACGGATGACCTCATTAAGACCGTATGATCGCGCTGGATGCAAGCCGCTTCCAACCGGTCTTATTGGAGATCCATAGGGGAGGCCTATGTCCAGCAGTGGACGTCCTTTAGCTGATGGATGGATGGATGGACATACTGCCTGATGTTGAGCAGATATGCGATCTAGGATGTAGGTTTTTCTTCATGACTTTCCAAATGTCTTAAAACAAGTTGTGTATCTACATGTACTAGACCCACCTTTAAAAGGTTTTGCGTTTAATACCTATGACTATGTATAAGTGGTCGTCACAGACGATTTACTTTATTTTACCGGGTAGCATTTTCTAACTGAGCGCTACCGTGGCTCGGATGACACGTTAAATTGTAGGTCCCGGTTGTTTAAACCGTTTAGCCATGTCAGAGGCCTTCAGGCGGCCTAAAAACTCTGACACCAGGTCTAGCCACCCAGCCTATACAATACAATACATATACAAATATTTTTATTTACCAGAATATACATAGTTGGAAGTGAGAATATATACGCCGTTTGATAGTGGGTAACCATCGACTTCGAAAACAATAGATATTTAAAGTAAATAATTATTTTTTGCAAAAAATAGCATGACCGACTTCACCCGTGTACAGAATCATTACATAGTATAAAACAAAGTCGCTTCCCGCTGACTGTCCCCATGTATACTTATATCTTTATATCAAAACTACGCAACGGATTTTGATCACAGACTTAATATGTCTGTGATTTTGATGCAGTTTGTTTTAATAGATAGAGTAATTCAAGAGAAATGTTTATATGTATAATACACCTGTGCGAAGCCGGGGCGCATCGCTAGAACGCAAATATTATGCACAGATCGATGTAGAATTTTTCACATTGTTGTTGATTTATCAAAAATGGCTCAGCCGATTTCGATAAAATTTTAATGGGACCAATTTCGAAGTATACTCTTTCCAATAAAAAAGAATTATTGAAATCGGACAACTATGAAAAAAGTTATGCGTGGTTATACAATAAATTATACCTCCTCCGGTGGTTCGTCAGTCAAAAAAAATATTAACCTCAAGAAAACTAGTGTACTAAACAAGATAAACTTAGACGATGAACCCCACACTAAGCTCGAGGCTTGTATCTTGGGGTTCGAGTGGGTAGTTACCAAAATGGATTAATGTTGTATATACAGGGTTTAATGAGGTACTTATAAAGGCAGAGATGAAATAATTTATAAAATTATATATTTTTAATTCTGAGAGCCTGTGTGTGTGTGTGTGTGTGAATATACTAACTTACTTACTGGCCTTTTATCAACATATTATTAAACAATCTAATGAATTAATTTATCTATTGTAAGACGGTCGTTTGAATTTTAGGGCTAAATATTTAAATTATAAACTAGTTCAAAGATTGGTCGTGGCGCCAGTGATAAGTAACTTTGCTTTGTCGTTCCTTTCGACGTACATTCATATAACAATTTAAATTACAATCTCATTTTAAAAAAATAATTAAACCGTTACAACTTTGAAGTTGTAAATAACTTTTTCTAATAAAACGTTAATAATAATTAATTTTAGATGAAACTTGTGTGAAAATAATAATTACACGAGCTGATGACAAGACAAGCACTTCATCATCGCCAAAATGTTGCGTAAGTTGAAACGTGAGCTGATTGTGAAAATTAATTTTAATAAAACTGGTCAAGTGCGAGTCAGGCTCGCACACCGAGGGTCCCGTACAAATCCAGAAATTTTCTCAAAATTGGGAGGTAAAACAAGTGCATTGTTAAAATCTCTATACTCATCATCATCATCGATAATTTTTTTTTTTTTTTACGATGGATGGATGGATGGATGTATGGATGTTTGTTACTCTTTCACGCAAAAAGTACTAAACGGATTGAGATGAAACTTTGCAATAATCTTATCTTACTAATATTATAAACGCGAAAGTTTGTGAGGATGGATGGATGGATGGATGGATATATGGATGTTTGTTACTCTTTCACGCAAAAACTACTGAACGGATTGAGATGAAACTTTGCAATAATATAGCTTATATATCAGAATAACACATAGACTATAAATTATAATGATATATTGCGTATGCGGGCGAAGCCGCGGGTAAAAACTAGTAGGCTATAATAGGCATGATAACTGGTTAAAAAATAACATTATTATAATTAGTCCGTGAATTAGATTATAAAAAAATATTGAACACGTATTTTTTCTTTTATCAATCAGACAACAAAAGACAAAGATAAACATTGTCAAAGTTGGAGTCGGGGTCGTGACGTCGCCGTCGCTTCTCTTACAGAAGTCTATACATTTGTATGTCACTTGTGACGTTACGCGGAACTTTGACGGGCTCTATCTTCATAAAGGACATGTCCACAAAATGTATGGAGGCTGGTATAATAATAATCAAAAATTCGAACCACAACACTCGTTACATTTCGAGAAAGTTCATATTTTTCTGAGTCTATTACATAAGTTAAAAATAAAAATGAGCTCTCCGATTTTTTTAAAATTAATTTTAAATTTATTAGGATAAATAAATATATTTGGCTCAATAGATAGTTTATCTCTATCAACCCTGATTAATTAACCTCCAAATTGTTAAATAAAGGCATTTTTACCAATTAGACACACTTTTAAAGTGTTTTTATGTCACATTGTACATACTAACTGGTCACACTAGTAGGTTATAATTTTTAATTTTAGCAAATTAAGTGATGAATGTGTAAGAATCAGCTACGAATGCAAGTAAAATAACGATAAAAGCACTTTATCATCGCCAAACTAGTAAAAGTAATAAGCTGTATTGTTATTTTTCATACAATTTTATTTCCACATTTAAAAAAAAATGGAGGGGTGAAAAAATCTAAATTAAATATTTTTGGGAAGCCCATAAACCAAGCTTTCAAATGATGTATATATCATCTTGGTTCGATTTTTCTCTGAATAATATACCACTTGTGGACGTCACCTTTTTGTTTATACTCTATAAAATTTAACTTGATCTCTGCGACAGTGACATTGACATAGAAGATTGACATTTTTAGAGTTGAGATAGTGGTGGAAAAAATCGATTTTCAAACAATGTTGTAATGAAATCGAATGAGTAGTTGAAGGTGAGAAATTGGATTTTATTTACTTACTATTATTTAAGATCAAGTATGTACACATGCAAATAATGTTATGATATTAATTAAATACTCATAATAATGTAACGATAGTATTTATCGACGTTTTTCACTATTATCGATGCTAATGTAACATATAATTGGGTTTAATTTAATTACACATGTAAAAAATGTAATGATACTGAAATATACAATAAAATTAAGGATAAATTAAGTTTTATTTAAAATATCGTCAGTATAAACTATCGATAATTTAACTAAAACTCTATCTAAAACTCTGTGGTCACGATCATTCGTCGCCCATCACTAATCGGCATGCCCATAAAGTATGACATTGACAGGTACTGTCTGTACTATTAAGAAATTCAGGACTTCATAGGCGTGATTTTTCTGACAGCTGTCGCAGAGATCAAGTTAAATTGAGTGCTTCCACTTTGCCCCACCAAAGCGCCCCACTGGTGGGGCAGATTGCACTCCATCATTTTTTGGAGTGGAATCTGCCCCACTCGTCTCATCTTGGTGGGGCAAATTCCACTCACTTTTTAGACCAGTGGAATCTGCCCCACCAGGGGTGTCGTGCGATTTTAAATTAAATTGGTAATGCCATGAAGTGCAAATTTTACTGCAAAATTTTAATCATTATAGCGCCCCACCAAATGAACAGATAAGTGGAGACATTTAATGCAAAATAATTAAGAAGATTGTAAACTAAAAGCACATTTACTTAAAGTCATAAATGACGGATTGTATGCGGTTATAGTATTTATGTAGCAAATATTTTCGAAGCCATCATAAAGTAAAAGAAAATTATAAATTGAATATTGTCATTCATCGTAATAATCTTTAATAATCTTTTCGAGATTTAATCTCACTCAGCAAATTACTTAAATGGTAATTAAAATATGGACCTATTACAAATAATGAACATATCCATCTTAATTGTAACAGTCTTTCTTATGTAAATTAATTATATTTTCTACATGAATACGTTATCCCGACTTATGTTTGTAGTATACATATTGTAGAGCTGACGCCGACATTAAATGACCCATAAGTAGTACTAGTAACCCGCAATAATAAAAGCAATACGAAAAAAGTAATAAGACATCATACGTAACTCATTCAAGATATTTTGACATTTGACTAGTCAAAATAGTTAGGTATTCAAACTATGATGACATTGATGATTAAAGTCGAAATCGCTCAAATTGTTGTATCGTTACACTAAAATAATGTTTTAGAAAATTAAATTGTACATAACTAAGTAAATATGTTATTTTTTTAATTCATATTATGTTGACTTTATATTTAAAAAGCCAAATATGTCATTTTATTTTGTGTTGGCGTCAGCTCTTCGCCCAGTAAACAACGTAAAGAAAACTGAAAATAATGGAGGAAAGAACGGTACATTAAAAAACTGTTACATCTTCACAGAAAGAAATTTCTACGTTCGCCATTAAAATTAATTATCTGTTACGTAGCTTGATAAAATTCTTATTTTATTATTCTTAACTTGTTATAAATTATGTAAGTGATTTTTATAAATTATTCAACCATGTCAAAAATTTGGGTATTATTTTTAAAGATTCAAACAGATAGCGCGCAGCATAAAGCTCATTCAGGTAAGTATGAATCATCACAAGACATTATAATACACGGATTTATTTATTCACACATAATATCGCTCATACAAGTCTGAATTGTGCATTGAAATTTTTATAAATACTTCTATGGTTGTTTGTTTCGCAGACCAGCAGGGCAATTCTGTTAACTGATCTCTGTACTGAAGTGATACGTTCTTGAACCTTTCTCGTTTTTCTGACAGTTCTGACAGCTCAAAACTGTCAGTAAAACGAGAGAGGTTCGAGAACGCGTCACCTCAGTATCGAGATCGGTTATGAGAATTGCCTCACTGGATTATAAAAATAAGTACACCTATCAACGGCTTCGTTCTATCCTGCTGTGATCAAGCCACTCATATTACACGATCGAGTGAGATCGAAAACGATTATTGCTACCAGCCCCTATGCGTTAGGTAGGGCTTTTCTTTCTTATATGATATTTAAAACAATTGATTCCAAAAAATAGTTTGGCTTTTTAAATATTTAGTCAACTTAGAATTTTAGTCAATTATGTGCTGTGGTGCGGAAATCTGTGTAGTCAACTATCCTGTGATGATTTATACTTACCTGAACGGTCTTTATGCTGCGCGCTATCTGTTTCAATCTTTAAAAACAATAATCAAGTTTTAGACATGATGAAATAATTAAAAAAAATCACTCACTAAATTGATCACTAGTAAATATTAGTAGCTAAGTTATAGATAATCACTTTTAATAGCGACTGTAGAAATTTCTTTCTGTGAAGATGTAACAGTTTTTTAACTTACGTACCGTTTTTCCTTCCTTATTTTCAGTTTTCCTTACGTTGTTTACTGGGTAGAGAGCTGACGCCAGCACTAAATAAAATTACATATTTGGCTTTCTAAATAAAAAGTCGTCGACTTAATTTTAATTTAAAAAAATAACATATTTACTTAGTACAATACAGTAGTTATGCACAATTTAATTTTCTAAAACATCATTTTAGTATAACGTTATAACAATTTGAGCGATTTTGACATTAATCATCAATGTCATCATAGTTTGAATACCTATCTATTTTGACTAGTCTAATGTCAAAATATCTTGAATGAATTCCTAATAATTGTATGATGTAGTCTTTTTTCTTATTGCTTTTATAATTACGGGTTACTAGTACTACTTGTACATTTAATGTCGGCGTCAGTTCTCCAATATGTATACTACAAACATAAGTTGGGATAACATATTAATGTAGAAAACATAATTAATTCTCATAAGATTATAACGATGAATAATAATAAATAATAAATCGTTTATTTGGACATAAAATAACAATGTTCAGGGTACTAGTTGACCCAAAGGCTCCTAAACTAGTTAAAACTGTATTTTAGGAGCCGATGGCTTCTCCTTAAAATATATACAATACATTTGTTAATATAAATAATATGCCATTAATAGATCAAAGTAAAGATTTACTACATGATACATATTTTTACAATTTTAACTTATTTAAAATAACGTACACTTTAAACAACCTATTCAGCGTGTTTGTGTGTGTCTGTGTGTGTGTGTCTGTGTGTGTGTGTGTGTGTGTGTGTGTGTGTGTGTGTGTGTGTGTGTGTGTGTGTGTGTGTGTGTGTGTGTGTGTGTGTGTTGTGTGTGTGTGTGTGTGTCTGCGTCTCATATATTGTGCAATTATATCTTTTTGTTCATTACTAATCAGATTTAATCACTCAGTATAATTAAAACAAAATTTGTAATTTGGAGAAAAAAAAATGTCTAAAAATAAAAACTTTCCAACATAGATTCTGTCTTATTATAATCAAATTCTTTCAGCCATTGCTGAATTACGATTTTTAGCTCTCTATCAGTCATTTTATCTATTCTGCCAATTTTATTTAGTTTATGGTACAACCTTGTAGCAACAACCCTAAATTGTTTTTGAGCGAACCCTGTGCGTACAATTGGTACAGTCAAAGCGTAATTTTTACAGTTAGCTAGAGTAGGAGCAACTTTTTTATGATATCTTCGTATACTTTCGTATTTAAAAAGTTTACGTATTGATAGCACATTTGCCTTTTCATAGACATCTGTAGTTGGGTGTCTGTAGCGGAGGTACATCATCACCTTGAGGATACAGCGTTGGGCACGCTCAGCTGTTATTAGATGTGTTTTGTCTGCGCTTCCCCATACACATATACAATATCTAGTTATGCACTCACATATTCCCCGATAAGTTTGAATAATTAATTTAAAATGACAATATTCAATTTATAATTTTCTTTTACTTTATGATGGCTTCGAAAATATTTGCTACATAAATACTATAACCGCATACAATTCGTAATTTATGACTTTAAGTAAATGTGCTTTTAGTTTACAATCTTCTTAATTATTTTGCATTAAATGTCTCCACTTATCTGTTCAATTGGTGGGGCGCTATAATGATTAAAATTTTGCAGTAAAATTTGCACTTCATGGCATTACCAATTTAATTTAAAATCTCGCGACACCCCTGGTGGGGCAGATTCCACTGGTCTAAAAAGTGAGTGGAATTTGCCCCACCAAGATGAGACAAGTGGGGCAGATTCCACTCCAAAAAATGATGGAGTGGAATCTGCCCCACCAGTGGGGCGCTTTGGTGGGGCAAAGTGGAAGCACTCGTTAAATTTTATAGAGTATAATAATTGAGAAGCGAAAAAATTTTTTTAAATATTTTTAATAGTCTATCTGACGGACTTATTACCAATATCTATAAAAGATATTGCGTGAAACGAAGTTCGCCGGGTCAGCTGTATCAGCCTTTTATCAGTCCACTGCAGGACTTAGGCCTACCCGCGAAGGGTGATTGGGCCATATCCACCACGCTGGTTGGTGGATTCGCATACGCCATCGAATTCCTTCTATCTACGGGCGTATGCAGATTGCCTCACGATGTTTTCCTTCACCGAAAAGCCAGTGGTGTGAAATTCCGTACATAAATTCCAAAGAACTCATTGGTACGGGACCGGAATTTGAAACCACGACCTCACGATTGCAAGACGGGTGTCACTACCTCTAGGCCACCACGGCTTCCCTGTCACGGCATTAAAATTTAATTATTAAAAAAAACTTACGCAACTTATGATTCACTTGCAGTATTTTCGAAAACAATATTCGATCATAAAAAAAACTTCCTTTTATATGAATTAAATACAAAAGAGAGATGACAAATTGCCTTGAAAATGCAGGTAATAAAATTTCTAAAAACATACATTTGCCTTTGGGTTTTGTTATTTTTGAATATTATTGTAGTGAAATCTTCTTTGGCTGCGTTGTGCACTTTTTGGGATGGATAAAGAATGTTAAACTCGTGTCAGGACACGTGACCTGATCGAAAATTCGTAAGACAGGGGAAGAGTAGACCGCCTACTAGCGTAATATCTCTCTTTTCTACCGCGCGGCAAAAATGCAAGGCGCTTGCACGAGTGTGGGTGTGTGATAGATAGATGAATAATAATTCATTATACCACACCCACTCGAAAAGTGTCTTATTACTCGTTCATAAACGGGCTACAAAGTTCGTAATTTCTCCCTGAAAAATGTGCGACGGGAAAAGTTATTTGTAATTTTATTACTGCCCTCCGAAGCAGGGCAGGAATGTTGTTTGAAAATCCATTACTGCCCGGCTAGCTTTCTTTTGCATTTTAGCAGCGAACATAAAAAAATACAAACGTCAAACCTCAAAAATGCTTTGTATGAAATAATTAGAAAAAGAGGCGGGAAACATGCAAACCTCAAATCTCAAAAAATAATTCGAGAAAAGAGGCGGATTTTTTTTTGTTTTCTATTTTTAATGAAATGAGGATAGCAACCTTATTCTGCAATGCGAAAAAAAAGCGCGGCAATTTATTTCGTTGCGTTAAATTTTGTTTTTCACTAAATTGATAATTTAACAGTACCAAGCTTGTAATTTTCTAAATAATTTTCCAAAATGTCATCTCATAGTGAAAGTTACGTTTTTTAATGATAACGCCACCAGAAATAAAAATACAGCCCAAGAAGTCATAAATAACTTACTTCCTAAACTTTTATTAAAGAAATATTGTATTTTATTTTCCTCGTAGGTGTAGTATAAAGTACTATGTAGATCGCTTCCAGCGATAAGGCCAACTAGTGTTGCACTATCTTTAGAATTTCACTAGTGTATTTATTGTAAGTTTTTATTTTGTGTGTACAATAAAGAGTTATTTATTTATGTATCACTCGGGAGAAAGTTCTATTTCTGTTCTAGAATTTAATTTAAGCCCTCCGCTGCGCGCCGTTAAACATACTCTCGAACAGAAATAGATCATTTTCTCCCCTCGGTGTGCAATGTACTACTCGTATTATTGCTACACCAAAACTTATAAATAAACTAGGAACTTATAGCTAGTGTTACAATTGGCGGCATTATCGCTAAAAAGCATATTTTTCCAGGCAACCGTTGCTTCTGTTGAATTAACAAAAACGTTTAGGCGTCAGGTAAATATTTTTTATGACGTAAAATATCGCATATTTTGACACTCAAGGGAATCTAAACCTACAGGGTACTTCCAGTTGACCTAGAACTATAAAGTTTGGCAAATAAGCATTGTCTTAACGTACACATATGTTATAGGAATAAATCTGAGAACTGTACATTTTTAAGTACTTAAATTACAAAAGATTTAAAAAAAAATACAAGAAATATGGGCCCAAAATTCAATGTGAGTAAATTGTATCATGTGGGGTATCATATAAAAGCATATAAATATAAAGCCTCTCCATTAGCACATGCTAAAACTGGATTACAATGTGTAATTTGTTGTTTTAAAACTTTTGCGATTTGAACATATTATTATTATATACTACGGGACTAATCATCGTCACGATCAAGTCACGGTCCGTGACCACGATCGATGCAACTCGGTCGATACCTCGGGATGATGAGGTATTTATTTATCTCGTAATTTTACTTCGCGATTAGTCCCGTAGAATATACCTAATAATAACAATGTGTAATTTTCGATGCATGACGCGAAAACAAAAAAAAAACCTTTTCGGTAATTATTTATTTAGGTATCCTGTAAATGTAAAGATTCCACTTAACAATTTTGTGAAATTTTCTAGTTTTGTACGGAACGGCTCGGTGTGCAAGCTTGACTCGCACTTGTCCGATTTTTTTTGTTAATAACTGGTCTATGGTAGCAAATTATGCTAAGCCGTGATTGACTGAAATTAGTCAACTTTGGCTTTTCCAAAAAATCCTAGAAATTGAGTATAATTATGATCGGCTTGATGGTTGTTGTAAAAATATACCTCAATGTCGGACTGTTGCAAATGTTTGCGCGTTTTAACGTGGAACAACGCCATCTAGCGGTTAGTTTCGAAATTATATTTCAAGATATTTATAACTTATATGATTGATTAATAAAGTTTGTGATTTAATTTGGTTTGTTGAATGGTACCCTTAACTTATATGCCTACGACTACGACAGAGCGGAAAAACACTAGATATTTATTCAAAACGTAAATATTTTTTTTAACTTACATCTTATATTTCTATACGAGAGGCAGAATTAAACTTCTTGGCGACTGTGAAGGTACAAGCTGCGCCTAACCCAACCCTCCAAGATCTATAAATGGCGCTGGATCAAATTTCATCTGTTATTGAGGGAAATACATAATAAAATAGTTTTTTTTATTATTGGGTAATTTACGAACCGCTATGAAAAATTTACTCATAATGTTTTCATTTACGTAGCTACTCGATACAAGTGTGCGCTAAATGTTCTAATTTATCTACTCTATGGTAGATGGCAGTAACTGTTATAAAAAAACTACAGGACAAGCCGGAAATCACATTTTATACTATCCCTACATACTTTTTTACTTATATGTAAGTACAATTTGTTTTGATTTTCAAAATATAGGCATTCTTAACTTTATTGTATCTATTTCCCAAAATTTAAAAGCAAAAAGAAAAAAAATCTACATTTATAGAGGTTCCAAATCACATGAAAAATCGTATTATCGATTTCCGCGACACGGCCTAGCCTAGTGCGGAATCGCGGTAGGGGAAACTGGGTAGCTATTGCCCACGTTTATAATAGTTACTCAGTCCGTAAATTAGATTACCAAAAAATGTTGGACACGTATGTTTTCTCAAATCAATCAGACAACAAATCTACCGTCCGATTTCTTAATGACGGCTAAGTGACATTTTTGCGATTTTAACTTTTATACACTACGAAAATCAGAATATTTTCCTCCCTTTTCTAGTCTGTCTTATTGTTTAGGGTCCCGTATCTCACCCGTACGTCACCTTACCGTTCGTCTGTCCGTCTTTGTGTATCTCAAGACTTTTTATCTCGAGAACGCGTAAAGATATCGAGTTGAAATTTAAACTGTATACGTATATCGATGAACTCTTGCTGTTGTGTAAAAAAAACTTCTCAGTTGTCGTTTAAAAAAAGTTAGAGTCGTGTATGTCGTAAATAACCGCATATTTCGACACTCAAAAATCAAAACCTACAAGGTACTTCCTGTTGACATAGAACTATGAAATTTGGGGAGAAGCATTGTCTCAGAGTACACATACAGGAATAAATATGAAAACATTTATTTTATTTTATTTACATCACAAAAAATTGGGCCTCAAAATTCACAAAATATGGGCTCAAAATTCAAAGTGAGTAAATCGTATCATGAAAAGTGTCATATAAAAGAACTTAATTAGCACATGCTAAAACAGGTTTTCAATTATTTTAACAATGTGTTTGTACGGAACCCTCGATGTGCGAGCCTGACTCGCACTTGTCCGGTTTTTTCTTTTTATTAGTTGCTGAGTTACGGACACCACGTGCACAGTTAAGTACGTACTTTTTGGTATTTTACAATTCTTAAACACAGTTTTCCTATTTTTGAACACTAAAATACTATTAAGTGCGCATACATGTGGTTGGAGCTTTAAATTTATTCTGGATTGCAATTTTAGAAAACGTCTAAGTATCTTTGCGTTAGTATTTAACCGTTACCCGACTTAACAGGTTTTTTTAGTAATTTGTAGTAACCCAGTCCTGTGTAATACCTGCAACGGTTAAAAACGGTTTCATTATATCAACCATGCAGCTAACTCTATGTAACCGAATAATCGTTGATAAACCATTATGAACATTTATAATTTACAATTCTAAAAGATGGTGACTATTCTTCAGCTGCGATTGGCTCCTAATGCAGGCCGGTAAAAACAATGTTAGAAGACGGTTATGTGACATTTTTACGCTAAAAAGCGTTTAAGTGAGAAGACGCCCGCGCAGCTGCACGGCCCGATTGTGCACCCATCATTCGTCGCCAGGACGCCACACGAGGAAAATGAGCGTGTGTAGAAGTTCCCGCTAAAATAGACGTGGGATCAGAGTAATGTATTTTTAGTAAGGCCTATATTTTACTATGGCATAATGATTTCATAATATTGTTAAACCACGACCTCACACCATTAATAACAATGGCACCTGTAATTCATTGTGTATGCTTACTCGCATGAATTTCGCAAAAACGTTGCATTACGCGGACTGATGACGCACCTACTGACTGATTTTGACTTTTGACTGCCTCGGTGGCTCAGTGGCTAGTGACCCTAACTTCTGGATCAAGGAGGCGTGGGTTCGATTCCCACCCAGGGCAAATATTTATGTGATGAACATAAGTGTTTGCTCTGTGTCTGGGTGTTATTTAGTTACTATCTATATAAGTATATATTTATTTAAAAATAAAAATAAGTATATGTAGTATATCAGTCTCTGGCAGCCATATCACAAGCTTTGCTTAGTTTGGGGTCAGAGGCCGTGTGTAAGATGTCCCAAAAATATTTATATTATATTATATATTAATATTTATTTATACTTATTTATTACCCAACTCCACACACAGTTGGCACGACCGCGCTTGGCTGCAGAATTTTCTGCCATTAGCACAGAATGCCGAAAAGTACTTGTTAGTCTAGTCTTCTAAAAATGTCATGTATAAATACATTTAAATGTCTCATTATCACCCTAAATGCAAAAGTTTGTGTCGTTAATATGATCGTTTTTTTTTTCACGATGGAACGGCTGAACAGAATTAGATTTTAAATACAAAATAATGGTTGATTGATATTGATTCAAATTTAAAAAATATCATACACAATGAAAAATGTAATGAACCGAACAAAATTTTTAAAAGTAAGCGGCTTTTAAAAAAAATCTTACAAATTTCTCACCAAAAAAAAGTTTAATAATTCGAATGCTTAGAATTATCAGCGACAACGCCCCATTATTTTTTACGAATAAAATAGCCAGACCGCTATTCTATTTCATACACCGAGAAGTTATTTTTTTAATGTGTACATTATGAGTAATTAATTAAAAACTCCCTGCCGCCCGCCGCTCTGGCGCGATCTCGTCGAGCGCGACCGCGTAAAATTTGTCCGAGTGAAGGGAGAATTTTTGAAATAATAGTTTATCAATGCGTCACCTTAAGACCGCAGGATCGCGCTGGATGCAAGCCACTTCCAACCGATCTTATTGGAGATCCATAGGGGAGGCCTATGTCCAGCAGTAGACGTCCTTTGGCTGATGGATGGATGGATGGATAAACATCTTTTTTCTCACACCCTATACGCTATCTTACTTGCTCCATGCTAACTACAAAATGTGAAATCGGTAGAACTGCCAAGAACTACCGGTATCCTAGTAATATTAAACGCGAAAGTTTGTAAAATGTATACCTAGATGGATATTTGTTACTCTTTCACGTAAAAACTACTGAATGGATTTTAATAAAACTTTACAATAACATAGCTTATACATCAGAATAACACATAGGCTACAATTTATAAAGATATTAAATATAACGATAAATGTTGAGTAGGTAGAAAAATTCTGCCATCTGCGAGCTACTCTAGCGCGCGCTGCAAGGATGTCAAAATAAACAACTGACGATCGAATAACTGTCAAATCAATCGATGATCAGCCCTTGGATATCATTATACTAATATTATAAATCCGAAAAAACTTCTTCAGCTGCGTTGTGCACTTTTTGGGATGGATAAATAATGTTAAGCTCGTGTCAGGACACGTGACCTGATCGAAAATTCGTAAGACAGGGGAAGAGTAGACCGCCTACTAGCGTAATATCCCTCTTTCTACCGCGCGGCGAAAATGTATGCCTGCTTTTGCTGTTTCGTTTCGCGCGGCGCGGGCGCAAGGCGCTTGCACGAGTGTGGGTGAGTGATAGATAATAAAATAAAATAAAATAAAATAGCCTTTATTTCCCCTAAAAAAAGAATAGTACAAGATTAACAAAAGTATTATTGAATTTAAAACAACAGTTTATGTACACTAAGCTATTTTTAATAAAATTATAATTTATTGGGCACCCATGTCTGGGTAAAGGCCTCCTCCATGCTATGCCATTTCTCGCGGTCTTGTGCTGCTCGCATCCAGGTTGCTCCCGCGACCTCTACGATGTCGTCGCACCATCTTCTCCGGGGTCGTCCTCTGTCCCGTGTGCTGTCTCTCGGGTGCCAGTGGATAATCCGTTCACTCCATCTTCCGTCTGTTGCTCGGGCGGCGTGACCAGCCCATTTCCATTTAAGCCTACAGAGCATCGATACTGCGTCTATGACTCTAGTTTCTCTCCTAATTTCTGCGTTCCTTACTTTGTCTTTAAGTTTCAGACCCAGCATCGAGCGCTCCGCTGCTCTCTGGAAAGTGCTAACCTTGTTGACGAGCTTTTTTGTTAGAGCCCACGTTTGGCATCCGTAGAGCAAAGACGGAAGTATGGTATCATCCATCAGTCGTTTTTTGAGGTGAATTGGCATCTGGCTCTTAAAAACGTCCTTGTTAGCCCAGTATTTTTTCCACGAGGTGGCTATTCTCCGATCTATCTCCTTGGCGGTAGCGTCTACAAAAGATATTAATTGTCCGAGGTACACGTATTCGTCGACATACTCTGCATTAGCGAAATCTAGCGTGATAGGTATCTTCATTCCGTTAGTCATTATTTTTGTTTTAGAAAGGTTTATGTAGAGACCTATTTTTCTGCTCTCTTCATCTAGAGTTGTCAACATGTGCTGTAGTTCTTCGTGGTTTTCTGATAGGATGACAATATCGTCTGCGAAACGCAAGTGTGTTAGCTGCTCTCCGTTGATATTAAGACCAAAATTTGACCAGTCAAGTTTGCGAAACATCGACTCTAGGACAGCCGAAAAGGATTTCGGGGAAATTGGGTCACCTTGTTTGACTCCACGTTTAATCCTAAATGGCTGTCCCACCGCTTCAGTTTTTATTTTGGCTTGACAGTTTTGGTATATTAATCTCAATATTGTTATATATTTTTCTTGTACGCCCTGTTCTCGCAGACTCTCCCAAAGGAATTTGTGCGAGATGGAGTCAAACGCTTTCGTGTAATCGACGAATGCCAAGTAAAGGGTTTTCTTATGCTCTTTGCATCGTTCTATACATTGCGTCAGAGTAAATATGTGTTCTATAGTTGAATAACCTTTGCGAAACCCAGCTTGCTCCCGAGGCTGCTGTTCATCTAAGGCTTGTGAGATCCGAAATAATATCACTGATGAGAATAGTTTATAGAGTGTCGGTAGTAAGCTTATAGGCCTATAATTGTTTATGATGTCTGGATCGCCTTTTTTATAGAGTAACGTAATTATCGAGTACTGCCAGTCTTCAGGAATTTCTTCTTTTTCGATAATACTATTAAAAAGTTTGGTCAGCTGAGGCGCTAATGGCTCCATCATAGCAATAACTGTATCCGTCGATATTCCATCTTCGCCAGGTGATTTATTTTTCTTAAGTTTGCAAATGCCACGTTCGATCTCTCTTGTCAAAAGAGCAGGAACTGCTTCAGATTCTCTGACGTAATATTCAGTGTTGGTTTCTTGGCTAGAGTACAAATTTGTGTAGAATTTTGTGGCTGTCTTTATTATGTCTCTTCTGGTAGTTGCTTTCTCGCCTGTAGTTGTATTAAAACATTTTACCCATTCTTTTCTGTGATCGAATTGTCTTCTGCTTTGTTTTGTAGAGCTACGATTTTCTATTTCCTTTTCTAGACTCTGCAATTTAATCTTTTGTTTTTGTGCTTTTATTTTCTTAACAATATTTTTATGTAGATGTCGAAGTCGGTTTTTCTGCTGAGTTGTTCGCGGACAAATTTTTTTTAAAGCTTCTCTTTCCTCTATTAATACTGTTATTTCCTCATTTATGATTACTGACTGCTCTTCTTTTTTAATTTTTGGCAATTTTCCGATACATTCTTTGATAATGGATACAGCAGCATTGTAGGAGTCGTTGATATTGCTTTTTTCAATATTTATCGTTTGCTGGCTCATGATATTTTTTAAGGACTCTATTTCTAATTGTGTAAAATTATTGCTCTTTCGACAAAAATTTTTGCGGGGTTTTTTATTGTATTCAATGTCATAGGACATCCTTAACATTCTATGATCTGTGGAGAATAAGGTGGCAAGTACTTCCATATTACATACTTTTTGTTTTTGTTTTACAAGTATGTAATCTACTTCATTTAGCGTATTGCCTCCAGGCGACTTCCAAGTCCATTTTTGTTTGCGATGTTTTTTGAAAAATGTATTTGTAATGGCAAATTGTTGTTCGAAGCAGAAGTTTAGTAATATTTCGCCTCTATCATTTCGTTCGCCATAGCCATATGGACCACATATCGTGTATTGCTCTTCTTTTAGCGGATTTCCTATTTTTGAGTTGAAATCTCCCATTATGATCGTGTCTTTTCCCGTGTTAATTAATGCTTTAATGATATCGTTATAAAATATTTGTATTTCTTTTTCTGGGGCTTTTTCTGTTGGTGCGTAAATATGTATTATATTTAAAATTATTTTGTCATCAAGTTTTAAATCTAGTCTTACGACTCTATCTGAGTATGTCTTAAAGTCCATTATATATTTTTTTAGGTGTAGAGAAACAATAAAACCAACACCATTTGTCCCTTTTTTATCGCCTCTGTACATTAATATATATTTATCCTTCTCTACTATAGACTGACCTTGTATTTTTACTTCTGAAATGCCAATTAAATCGTATTTGATATGACGTAGAGCATGTTCCAGTTCTATTAGTCTGTTGGAGGCTTTTAGAGAGCGAATATTATAAGTGCATATTTTTAAACATTTTTTCCTTCTCTTTGTTTGCTGTAGACTGTTATCTTCCAAATTAAATTTTGAATTGCATGGAGGGTTGAGGTCTTGAACTCCCGCGGCGACCACCCGTATTGGGAGTATACTGTTATTATGTTTATTCATTCTAGTATTCATGTGTCTGTCCTGCGAGGTGGCTTTCAAACATGTGGGTGCCGATGTTGATTGCTATTCTTTATCTTGATTATTGGCTAGAGTAGGTTTTTCAACATGTGAAGTCTTCTTGATATACGACGTTATTGATGGACTTTGACCCTGTAACGATTTGTTATTATTTTTTTTCTGGTAAGAACATGTTGCTGAGAATGTTTTAGTTCTTTTATGCATTTGTCCAGGTTTGTCAGTGACTTTATTGTTAGAAGTGCTGCCTTGTTTTTCAGATGGACTCATCGACAGAGCTCTTTTGTTGTTAGGTTTTTCTCTTATTATAATCTGGTCGTATTTCAATATTGCTGAGTGATAGATAGATGAATAATAATTCTTTATACCACACCCACTCGGAAAGTGTCTTATTACTCGTTCATAAACGGGATACAAAGTTCGTAATTTCTCCCTTAAAAATGTGCGGCGGGAAAAGTTATATGGAATTTTATTACTGCCCTCCGAAGCAGGCCAGGAATGTTGTATGAAAATCCATTACTGCCCGGCTAGCTTTCTTTTGCTTTTTGGGTGGTGATCAAAATAATTGTACATTGGAAAAAAATGGGATGTCCTACGTCTTTAAAAAATTGTACTACGAAATTGTGACTTTATTATGTATGGTTTATTTTTTTTATTATTAGTGTAGTTCATGAACAGTCTGATTCAATTTTTTAATAGAGTTTTGGTGTACTAAAAATATCGATTTATAAATGAGTTACAAAACGTTACTATTTCTGTCCATACAAGAAATAGTTGTCCTACGAGTTTCTGATTCACTTAAAAACCTCTCTAAGCTATTGATTTTATGAACTTTTGTATACAATTTTTTATTACTATTGGCATTGAATCTAAGGTGAATTTTGCTTTATTAATTATTGTTTTGTGTAACTTTATAGTGGTTTTTTTGATTTTTTTTAAATAGTGTCCTATGATTTTTGATCGTTACTCACACATGTGAGTAACGCAGTTTTCACCCATTTACAATTGTTATTCTACCATAACTAACATAATTCTAGTACGGCGACACCAATTTTTACAAGCAAATGTCAACATAACGCTATTTTGTTCATTGCATCCTTAATGAATACGAAATATTGTGTGTGATGAACGAAAAAGCTATTTTTACATGTGAAAAACGGAAGAGTAACTCCTAAAAGTAAGTAGTTTTTGTTTCTCAGCATGCGTTGTATTAAAAAAACATCTCTTTTGTTCTATAATTTCTCTAATACATTCTTATGTGCAACATGTTTTTGAATCGAAATATGATGGTTTAGAGGTCAAGTCGTGTTTCTAACCTACATGTGAGTAACAGAGACATGGACGTAACGTTACTCACCAATGTAAGGGCTTTTTCACATCAATATTGTTAGTCACATGTGCGTAACTCACGCGTTTTATCAACTTAAGAAAATTAAGTGTAAACATTACATACTTTGCGTATACTTATTATTTATGGGTGAGGAATTCCGTAACTCTCCACCCCTAGGGGGTACAAAATAAGATTGCATTTTCATTTATATCTACAAAAGTTGACCGAATTTTCAACTAAGAATAATTTTATCATAACTTTTCGCAGATGGCGCCGATGACTAATGCCGAAAGGCAGAAATATATAGAGAAAAATTTAAACAAGATATGATTTACAAATATTGTGATTGTGATTTAATGAATGTGATTTAAAGTTCTCGTGGAAATAAATAATGTTTTATCAACTATATAAAGTTTTTCATTTGTATTTTTTATTAAGTCTCTAGGCATAAACAACAATAACACAAACAACATACTAACGGTCACCCACGACCTGACCGAACTGAATGTTGCTTGTTTGCGGAAGTCGATAGAGGAGGATGATCTTTTAAATTTTTATTGACAATATGAAATCACCCTTACGTAACCTGTGAGTTACATTTTTAACATGTGAGACACGTAACGACAGGATACATGTGAGTGCCATGTGAGTTACGTACATTTATTTTGATCACCACCCTTTTAGCAGCGAACATAAAAAAATACAAACGTCAAACCTAAAAAAGATTTTGTATGAAATAATTAGAAAACGAGACGCGAAACATATAAACCTCAAATCTCAAAAACGTTTTTTTATCAAATAATTCGAGAAAAGAGGCGGTTTTTTTGTTGGTTTTCTATTTTTAATGAAATGAGGATGGCAACCTTATTCTGCAATGCGAAAAAAACGCCAAACGGCAATTTATTTCGTTGCGTTAAATTTTGTTTTTAACTAAATTGATAATTTAACAGTACCTAGCTTTTAATTTTCTAAATAATTTTCCAAAATGTCATCTCATAGTGAAAGTGACGTTTTTGTAATGATGACGCCACCAGAAATAAAAAATACAGCCCAAGAAGTCATACATACTTACTACTTACTTCCAAAACTTTAATTAAAGAAATATTGTATTTTATTTTCCTCGTAGGTGTAGTATGAAGCACTATGTATCACTCGGGAGAAAGTTCTATTTCTGTTCTCGAGTTTCCAGCGGAGGGCTTAAACATACTCTCGAACAGAAATAGATCGTTTTCTCCCCTCGGTGTACAATGTACTATTATTGCTACACCAAAACTTATAAATAAGCTAGGAAAAATTTAACTAGGAACTTATAGCTAGTGTTACAATTGGCGGCCTTATCGCTAAAAAGCATTTTTTTCCAGGCAACCGTTGTTTCTGTTGGATTAACATAAAAATTAAGGCGATAGGTAAATATTTTTTATGACGTAAAATATTGCTTATTTTGACACTCAAGGGAATCTAAACCTACAGGGTACTTCCAGTTGACATACAACTATAAAATTTGGCAAAAAAGCATTGTCTTAACGTACACATAAATTATAGGAATAAATCTAAGAACTGTACATTTTAAGTAAATTAAAAAAAGATAAAAAAAAAATACGGGCCCAAAATTCAATGTGAGTAAATTGTATCATGTGGGGTATCATATAAAAGCATATAAACATAAAGTCTCTCCATTAGCACATGCTAAAACTGGATTACAATGTGTAATTTGTTGTTTTAAAACTTTTGCGATTTGAACATAATTATTATTGTTATATACTACGGGACTAATCATCGTCACGATCAAGTCACGGTCCGTGACCACGATCGATGCAACTCGGTCGATACCTCGGGATGATGAGGTATTTATTTATCTCGTAATTTTACTTCGCGATTAGTCCCGTAGAATATACCTAATAATAACAATGTGTAATTTTCGATGCATGACGCGAAAACAAAAAAAAACCTTTTCGGTAATTATTTATTTAGGTATCCTGTAAATGTAAAGATTCAACTGATTCCACTTAACAATTTTGTGAAATTTTCTAGTTTTGTACGGAACGGCTCGGTGTGCAAGCTTGACTCGCACTTGTCCGATTTTTTTTGTTAATAACTGGTCTATGGTAGCAAATTATGCTAAGCCGTGATTGACTGAAATTAGTCAATTTTGGCTTTTCCAAAAAACCCTAGAAATTGAGTATAATTAAGATCGGCTTGACGGTTGTTGTTAAAATATACCTCAATGTCGGACTGTTACAAATATTTGCGCGTTTTAACGTGGAACAACGCCATCTAGCGGTTAGTTTCGAAATTATATTTCAAGATATTTATAACTTATATGATTGATTAATAATTTTGTTTGTGATTTAATTTGGTTTGTTGAATGGTACCCTTAACTTATATGCCTACGACTACGACAGAGCGAAAAACACTAGATATTTATTCAAAACGTAAATAAATTTTTAACTTACATCTTATATTACTATACGAGAGTTAGAATTAAACTTCTTGGCGACTGTGAAGGTACAAGCTGCGCCTAACCCAACCCTCCAAGATCTATAAATGGCGCTGGATCAAATTTGTGAAATTTGTTATTAAGGGAAATACATAATAAAATGTTTTTTTTTATTATTGGGTAATTTACGAACCGCTATGAAAAATTTACTCATAATGTTTTCATTTACGTAGCTACTTGATACAAGATGGCGCTAAATGTTCTAATTTATCTACTCTATGGTAGATGGCAGTAACTGTTATAAAAAAACTACAGGACAAGCCGGAAATCACATTTTATACTATCCCTACATACTTTTTTACTTATATGTAAGTACAATTTGTTTTGATTTTCAAAATATAGGCATTCGTAACTTTATTGTATCTATTAGCAGAAAGGACATGTCCACAAAATGGGTATGGAGGCTGGTATAATAATAATCAAAAATTCTAACCACAACACTCGTTACATTTCGAGAAAGTTCTAATTTTTCTGAGTATATTACATCAGTTAAAACCAAAAAAGACCCCTCCGTTTTTTTACAATTAATTTTGAATCTATTAGGATAAATAAATATATTTGGCTCAATAGGTAGTTAGTCTCTAGTAACTCTGATTAAGTAACTTTCAAATTGTTAAATAGAAGCATTTTTACCCATTAGACACAGTTTTAAGTGATTTTTTGTCACATAGTACTTACTAACTGGTCACACTGGTAGGTTATAATTTTTAATTTGAGCAAATTAAGGGATGAATGTGGAAGAATCAGCTACGAATAAAAGTAAAATAACGATAGAAGCACTTCATTATTGCTAAACTAGAAAAAATACATAGTTGTATTATTATTTTTCATACAATTTATTTTTCACATTTAAAAAAAAATGGAGGGATAAAAAAATCAAAATTAAATATTTTTGAGAAGCCCATAAATCAAGCTTTCAAATTATGTGTTTATAATTATATCATCTTGGTTCGATTTTTCTCTGAATAATATACCACATGTGGACATCACCTTTAAAAGCAAAAAGGAAAAAATTCAACATTTATAGAGGTTCCAAATCACATGAAAAATCGTATTAGATTTACACACGACACGGCCTAGCCTAGTGCGGAATCGCGGTAGGGGAAACTGGGTAGCTATTGCCCACGTTTATTATAGTTACTCAGTCCGTAACTTAGATTATCAAAAAATGTTGGACACGTATGTTTTCTCATATCAATCAGACAACAAATCTACCGTCCGATTTCTTAAAGACGGCTAAGTGACATTTTTGCGATTTTAACTTTTATACACTACTAAAATCAGAATTTTTTCCACCCTTTTCTAGTCTGTGTCTTATTTTTTAGGGTCCCGTACCTCACCGTACCGTTCGTCTGTCCGTCTGTCCGTGTGTGTATCTCAAGACTCTTTATCTCGAGAACGCGTAAAGATATCGAGTTGAAATTTAAACTGTATACCTACGTATATCGATGAACTCTTGCTGTTGTGTAAAAAAAACTTCTCAAACAAACAAACAAATCATTTATTTTGACATAGTAAATGTGTTACAGCGATACATGATCCATAGGCTCCTGAACTAGTCTAAGACTGTGTCTCAGGAGCCAGTGGCTTCTCCATATTAACATCAAAGCATGCCAAAATGTAAATAATGAGCAGACTTAACTAATTTAGAAAAATATAACATAATCTTTTAAAAGTTAAAATTGAAAAAGAAAAATTAATTCCGTTATAAATAATAAATACTAATTTATACATTAACAAAAAAAAATATATATATATATATATCTCGGAGTCGTTTATGTCGGGTACTTCCCTTTGACATAGAACTATGAAATTTGGCGAGAAGCATTGTCTCAGAGTACACATATAGGAATAAATCTGAAAACTGTACGTTTTTATTTACATCACAAAAAATAAGGCCTCAAAATTCACAAAATATGGGCTCAAAATTCAAAGTGAGTAAATCGTATCATGAAAGGTGTCATATAAAAGAACTTAATAAGCACATGCTAAAACAGGTTTTTAATTATTTTAACAATGTGTTTGTACGGAACCCTCGATGTGCGAGCCTGACTTGCACTTGTCCGGTTTTTTCTTTTTATTAGTTGCTGAGTTACGAACACCACGTGCACAGTTAACTACGTACTTTTTGGTTTTTTACAATTCTTAAACACAGTTTTCCCATTTTACAACACTAAAATACTATTAGGTGCACATACATGTGGTCAGAAGCTTTATTCTGGATTGCAATTTTAGAAAACGTCTAAGTATCTTTGCGTTACTATTTAACCGTTACCCGACTTAACAGGTTTATTAGTAATTTGTAGTAACCCAGCCCTGTATAATACCGGCAACGGTTAAAAACGGTTTCATTACATCAACCATACAGCTAACTCTATGTAACCGAATAATCGTTGATAAACCATTATGATTTACAATTCTAAAAGACGGTGACTATTCTTCAGCTGCGATTGGCTCCTAATGCAGGCGGGTGAAAACAATGTTAGAAAACGGTTACGTGACATTTTTACGCTAAAAAGCGTTTAAGTGAGAAGACGCCCTCGCAGCTGCACGGCCCGATTGTGCACCCGTCATTCGTCGCCAGGACGCCACAAGAGGAAAACGAGCGTGTGTGGAAGTTCCCGCTAAAATGGACGTAGGATCAGAGTAATGTATTTTTACTAAGGCCTATATATTACTAAGGCATAATGATTTCATAATATTGTTAACCACGACCTCACACCAATAATAACAATGGCACCTGTAATTCATTGTGTATGCTTACTCGCATGAATTTCGCAATAACGTTGCATTGCGCGGACTGATAACGCACCCACTGACTGCCTTTGACTTTTGACTGCCTCGGTGGCTCAGTGGCTAGTGACCCTAACTTCTGGATCAAGGAGGCGTGGGTTCGATTTCCACCCAGGGCAAATATTTATGTGATGAACATAAGTGTTTGCTCTGTGTCTGGGACACAGAGCAATTTGTTATTTAGTTACTATCTATATAAGTATATATTTATTTAAAAATAAAAATAAGTATATGTAGTATATCAGTCTCTGGCAGCCATATCACAAGCTTTGCTAAGTTTGGGGTCAGAGGCCGTGTGTAAGATGTCCCAAAAATATTTTTTATATTTATATTTATTTATTACCCAATTCCACACACAGTTGTCACCACCGCGCTTGGCTGCAGAATTTTCTGCCATTAGCACAGAATGCCGAAAAGTACTTGTTAGTATAGTCTTCTAAAAATGTCATGTATAAATACATTTAAATGTCTCATTATCACCCTAAATGCGAAAGTTTGTGTCGTAAATATGATCGTCTTTTTTCACGCTGGTACGGCTGAACAGAATTAGATTTTAAATACGAAATAATGGTTGATTATACCCTAAGTCGATACACATGGTTAAGAAGATGGCACTACAGCGTTGATCGAGATATAAGAGGAGATCAAAATGTTCTATGGACAGCTATACGCTTCAGTCGCTAAGCCTGTTAGCAGCGCGGCCAAGAATCCTAGAGCCAAGCTGACCCGACACCACCGAAGACATCCCGGACATCAGCCTGTGCCAGATAAGAATGACCCTGAATCAGCTTATGAACAACAAGGCGCCGGGTGAAGACGGTGCCACATAAGAACTTCTGAAAGCGGATGGAACACTGATGCTAAAAGTCTTTCCGAAGCTTTTCAACACCATGTTTCTTGAGGGCGCTATAACGCTAGAAGCATGGAACAGAGGCTTGGTGGTGCTGTTCTTCAAAAAAAGTGATAACGCTTAAATGAAGAATTACAAACACATTTTACTTCTGAGCCATGTTTATAAGTTGTTTTCAAGTGTCATTACAAACCGTCTCGAGCGCAGGTTCGATGACTTCCAAACTTCTCAACAAGCCGGGTTTAGAAAAGGCTATAGCACCGTAGGTAGACCACATTCATACCCTGCAGCAAGTTATACAGAAGACCGAAGTGTATAACTGGCCACTTTGCTTAGCGTTTGTGGACTATGAGGATGCAATTGATTCGGTCGAGACTTGGGCTGTGCTTGAGTCTCTCCAGCAATGCCGTATTAACTATCGATATGTCGATGTCAGCCCAAGTACACGAAGAGAGATCCAAGACGATCCCTTTAAAAAAAAAGTAACTTTTTATTGCCACTTTGGAAAACGCCTTCAAGTTTCTAGAATGGAAATGATTTGGCATCAATATCATTGCTGAATACATCACTCATCTTCAGTTTGCCGACGATATCGTAGTCATAGTAAAATCGATGGAAGAACTCAACACCATGCTCGAAGGCCTCAACCGGTTCTCTAAGCAGATGGGTCTTAAAGTAAACATAGACAATATGAAGGTCATATTGTGTAATTCATAATTCACATGTTGCACCCACCCAAATTTTAGCTAAGAACTCGGTTCTTGAAGTCCTTGACTAGTACGTCTACCTTAGATACATAAGTAGTCCTGTAATCCTGTTAGATAGGTCGAATTTTAAGAAAGAGGTCAATCACCAAATCCAACTCGGCTGGGCAGCGTCCGGAAAATTGCGTAACGTCCTCTCGTTTGACATACCTCAGTATCTCATGACGAAAGTTCTCGATCAGTGCGTGTTGTCAGTGATGACTTATGGCACAGAATATGGATGCAAACAGCTTTCAATTGGTCTTATTACAGATCCATAGGGGAGGCATATGTACAGCAGTAGACGTCATATGGCTGATGGATAGATGGATGAAACACAAGGACGTATCCAGGGGGAGATATAGCGTACCCCCCCCCCCCCCCCGAAATTTTTGAACATACACTAGATAAAATTGATTATTTAGCTAGAATGTATCAATTTATTGACCCTAAAAGTGAAGTCACTCATAAAATGACACTTCGGCTATTGTTCTCAGAATGCTCAGAATTCTCGCTAAACAAAAAAGCACATCTGTTCTCTCCGGGGTTTCTTCCTGTAAAAAATCAGATGTTACACACATGTGCAGTTATTTTGGGGTCTCAGTCGTTTGAAGAATTAATTGAAACTAGTGACAAATAAGTGTTAAGTAAGTAGGAAAAATTCTGCTATCTACGAGCTATTGACACTGTCGAATCGACCACCGTCAAATCGTTTTCTTTTTTAATTTTCCACCTCCTTTCTTAAGGGTGGTAAGGTAGGGCCTCGGGTTTGTAAAACGGAAAGTGACATAGTCTACTTTTTATCCCGAATAAATAAAGGGTTCCCATTAGCACAAAAATCAAAACATCATGAGGGCGAAGTCGCGAGTAAAAACTAGTTGTACATATAAGTAAAAAAATATGTAGGGATAGTAATGCATTAAGTAGGTACCTAACCAAATAAGTACTTATGATAAAATGTGATTTCCGGCTTGTCCTGTAGTTTTTTATAGCAGTTACTGCCATCTAGTATAGAGTAGATAAATTAAAACAATTAGCGCCATCTTGTATCGAGTAGCTACGTAAATGAAAACATTCTGAGTAAATTCTCATAGCGGTTCGTAAATTACCCAAGAATAAAAAAGATGATTAATTATTTAGGGCCATGTAGTTGTAGTGTACTTTGGGACGCTTTTACCTAGGAACATTATAGATCAAAAACGTAACCAACTTTCAGATAACCCAGAAACTTGATATTTGGCATCAAGTTAGACTATCAGGTATATACACAAAAGAAAATACCTAAAACTTTGATATTTTACCTCCCAACCCTAAATAGGTACTAGGGCATTCTAGACAAACTACTTTTGTTTTATGACTTTTGAAAATTCACAATTTTAAAATTCGCTTCTTCATGGATACTTTTTGCCGCGAACTTTTTGTATGAAAAAGAATGATTTTTTTCTTCGTGATTTTCCATAAGTTGTTTGTCAAGATGTACTATACTCCATAAAACGAGTGCTTCCACTTTGCCCCACCAAAGCGCCCCACTGGTGGGGCAGATTCCACTCACTTTTTAGACCAGTGGAATCTGCCCCACCAGGGGTGTCGCATGATTTTAAATTAAATTATTAGTGCCATGAAGTGCGAAATTTAACTTCAAAATTTTAATCAGTATAACGACCCACTATAAGCACAGATAAGTGACGACGTTGAATCCAAAATATTAAGAAGATTGTAAACTAAAAGCACAATTATCTGAATTCAAATATTTCAGATTGTATGTAGTTATTGTATTTATGTCGCAAATATTTTCGAAGTCATCGTAATGTAAAAAAAAAAAATTGCATGTTATTCATTTATAATAATATGTGTAAGTTTAATTTTTGTATTCATAAATAAACGACGAGTTTGTTTTTTTTATAATCATCCACTCCAAAAAATGAAGGAGTGGAATCTGCCCCACCAGTGGGGCGCTTTGGTGGGGCAAAGTGGAAGCACTCCATAAAACTTAACTTGATCTCTGCGACAGCTGTCAGAAAAATCACGCCTATGAAGCCCTGAATTTCTTAATAGTACAGACAGTACCTGTCAATGTCATACTTTGTGGGCATGCCGATTAGTGATGGGCGACGAATGATCGTGACCACAGAGTTTTAGATAGGTTTTAATTAAAATATCTTTAGTTTATTCTGACGATATTTTAAATAAAACTTGATTTATCATTAATTTTATTGTATATTTTACTATCATAACATTTTTTACATGTGTAACTAATTATATGTAATATGTTACATTAGCATCGATAATAGTGAAAAACGTCGATATCGTTACATTATTATGACTATTTAATTAATATCATAACATTATTTACATGTGTACATACTTGATCTTAAATAATAGTAAGTAAATAAAATCCAATTTCTCACCTTCAACTACTCATTAGATTTAATTACAACATTGTTTGAAAATCGATTTTTCCCACCACTATCTCAACTCTAAAAATGTCAATCTTCTATGTCGATGTCACTGTCGCAGAGATCAAGTTAAATTTTATAGAGTATAGAACCGCAGTTTTGGCGGGAACGCGGAAAAATCATGTCGCCTCATTGTATTATTTTGTTAAACTTGTGTTTTTATCAGTGATAATTAGTGAAAAATGGTGGTATTTCGTTGATTATGAGCTGATTTACGTGCATAAGTGTTGGCAAGTGATACAATGTGACGTATGTATCATGTTGTTCCGTGTTGTTACCAAAACTCCATAGACTCCTCTAGTAAAGTCTCCACTGCTTTACTGAGGTATGACTTGGACTATGATTGGACTTGACCGCGACTTTTTTGGACTATGACGAGACTATTTTGATAAAATATTATCAAAAATTATTCAAACTTAATACTTGACACCTTGGAAGAGTTATCCTCGGGAATAGAATTCTACGCGCGCACCCCTCTGTCATGGTATGAGAACTATAATTCTTACACGTTTATAAAAACCACTTACCAATCGATATTTCAACAGTCATCTGATTGAATCCGCTGCGCGAAGTGCTCATTGAAAAAATGCCAGCTTGTGCAGTTAGAACGTGTGAAACTAAATCTTATACCTCAAATTTACAAAAAGATGGTGTAACGTTTCACATGTAAGTATTTTTTTGTTTCATTGAAGCTTATTTTTATATAAAAACTTAAAATAGTTCACTCGGACCGGCATCGAATATATCGATTCAGTAATGGAGTCTCCGCCAAAGATCGAGAATCATATCCTCCCATGTTTATGCAACATTCAGCCATATGTCCATAGCTTACAATCTATTATTGTCTATTGTGGAGAAGAATTCACTACGCGTACCTCTGCCACGGTATAAGAAAAATTGTGCCTACACGTAAAAGAGACACCGGACTTTTTATTACACAATTTTAGACTTAAGCGTTCAAGCAATTAAGGCGAAAATGGATTATCAGCATCTGGGTGCATTGTTCTCGCTCGCTCCGCTCCATAAACCCGTCACCCGTTAACGTTTCGACTTTACCCTGATATGTTTAAGGTCGAAATTTCAGTGAACACCTCCTCCCCCGCGCCTCACGTAAAGCTGACTGTAGTGAGTGCGAATGGTAGAGCGTTACTAGTCCGGAGATAAAACGTCCCTGCTTGACACTGGCAAATGCACAATAATGCGACGCCAAAACTAAGAAGAAGAAGATGTATAGACCCGCCTTTAAAAGGTTTCGCGTTTAATACCTATGACCCTGTATAACTGTCACTTTTTCACGTCGAAAAGAGTTATTTTCGTGGTCGCATGCTGGACCAGCTGGTGCAGGGTCCACTCGTACCTATGTTTGTATCTCTGTAGGTATATAATAAGCTTCTGCTTAATAAAACATTTTGTATTAGTATTTTTTTTCACCGACGAAGTACAATACAGGGTTATTCCTAATCAATCAGCATCCTTTTAGGGGCTTATTCTGTACATCAGAACTAACAACTGAAGGCCTCTGACATGGCTAAACGGTTAAAACAACCGGAACCTACAATTTAACGTGTCATCCGAGCCACGGTAGCGCTCAGTTGGAATATGCCACCCGCGGTCACCCATCAAAATACTGACCGTGCGGAACGTTGCTTAATTTCGGTGATCGCTGACAAACACCTAGTCAAACTTCACTACGAGCGCTAAGTACGTAATTATATACAGGGTTATTTCTAATCAATTAGCATCTATTTCGGGGCTTATTCTGTACATCAAAACTAACAACATTTGTTCTGAGAATTTTGTCAAAACTCAAAAAAAAAACAACTGTTCCATTCATTTTGTCGCGGGTGAACGATATTTTTGAGATTTGACAAAAGTCGTTGATATATACCTATACAGGGATATAGCATCCTTCTAGGGGCTTATTCTGTACATCGAAACTACTAACAACTTTTGTTCTGCGACTTTTGTCAAAACTCAAAAACAAAATCAGCTTTTCCATACACTTTGTCGCGGGTGAACGATATTTTGCCATGGAACATAATTTTTTTTTAGTTTTGGCAAAAGTAGCAGAACAAAAGTTGTTAGTTTTGATGTACAGAATAAGCCCCTAGAAGGATGCTTATTGATTAGGAATAACCCTGTATATTTTTTTAATTGTAATCACGCATAACTTTTTACGTAGTGATCCTATTTCGATATTTTGTTTATTGGAAAGAATATACGTCATTTTAATAAAATAAAATAATTGGTCCCATTTAAATATCGAAATCGACTGAGCCATTTTTAGCCATTTTTTTAGTATTTAATTTAATATTTGTAGTATTTATGAATAGTAATGATTAATGTTAAACAATAAAAATATTTTTCGCAAAAAATGTCATGACCTACTTCATTTTTATAAAACAACAATAATGTGAAAAATGCGACATCGATCCGTGCGAAATATTCGCGAATTCTGTACAAGTGTACAGAATTCGCGAATATTTCGCACACTCGTACACTTGTACAGAATTCGCGAATATTTCGCACGGTCATGACATTTTTTGCGAAAAATATTTTTATTGTTTAACATTAATCATTACTATTCATAAATACTACAAATATTAAATTAAATACTAAGGGACGTCTTACACACGGTCTCTGACCCCGAATTATTTTGTACTAGCTCTTACACGCGGCTCTGCCCGCGTGGAATTTGACTTTTGTGCTATCTCACAGGAACCTTTGATTTTTTCGATATAAGAAGTAGCCTATGTACTTACCGGCCCTTGAACTATACCTATGTCAAATATCATCTAATATATCAAATATTACCATAATTAATTTGATTTTTATTTGTATTTAATTTGATTTATTTCGACATTCGTACATATTTTTCTTTATTATTAATTTTTAATTGATTGGAATTTTGTTGACATTGTGTGCGTGCCTTACTATTATTTAATTTTCAATTATTATTTAAGTTCTATGTTTTTTCGTAATTCAAAATATATTACAATATTATATTGAATGTTTACTATGTATACGTATAATTTGATGTGTAAATTGTATTATGTATAAAATATTGTATTATGTATTATAGGTACTCGTAAATATCCTATCCTACTAATATTACAAACGTGAAACTTTGTTAGGATGGATAGATGAATGGATGGATGTATGGATGTTTGTTACTCTTTCACGCAAAAAGTACTGAACGGATTGAGATGAAACTTTGTGATAATATAGCTTATATAACAGAATAACACATAGGCTATAAATTATAGTGATATATTGCGTATGCGGGCGAAGCCGCGGGTTTAAACTAGTATGTATATATAGGTACGTATTTTTATTAGTATGATGATATCCAAGGACTGATCATCGATTGATTTGACAGTTATTCGATCGACAGTTGTTTATTTTGACATTCTTGCAGCGCGCGCTAGAGTAGCTCTACAGATGGCAGAATTTTTCTACCTACGCACCTATATTTTGGACAATTCACACAATATCTTTATAAATTGTAGCCTATGTGTTATTCTGATGTATAAGCTATATTACTGTAAAGTTTAATTAAAATCCATTCAGCAGTTTTTACGTGAAAGAGTAACAAATATCCATCTAGGTATACATTTTTACAAACTTTCGCGTTTAATATTACTAGGATACCGGTAGTTCTTGGCAGTTCTACCGATTTCACATTTTGTAGTTAGCTTGGTGCAAGTAAGTATGTCCTAGAGAAGCTAATATCGTATAGGGTGTGAGAAAAAAGATGTTTATCCATCATCCATCCATCAGCCAAAGGACGTCCACTGCCGGACATAGGGCTCCCCTATGGATCTCCAATAAGACCGGTTAGAAGCGACTTGCATCCAGCGCGATCCTGCTGTCTTAATGAGGTCATCCGTCCAACTTGTGGGTAGACGTCCTACGCTGCGCTTGCCGGTACGTGGTCTCACTGCCATTTCAACTTGCTAATCCGTTGGGCTATGTCGGTAACTTTGGTCCTTCTACGGATTTCCTCATTCCTGATTCGATCCCGCAGAGAGACTCCGAGCATAGCCCTCTCCATAGCTCGTTGGGCTACTTGGAGCTTACTAATAAGGCCCATAGTGAGAGACCTAGTTTCTGTGCCATAAGTCATCACTGGCAACACACACTGGTCGAAAACTTTCGACTGGAGGCACTGAGGTATGTCGGACGAGAAGACGCTACGCAATTCTTCGAACGCTGCCCAGCCGAGTTGGATTCGGCGATTGGCCTCTTTATTGAAGTCGGACCTACCTAACTGGACTACTTGTCCTAGGTAGATGTACGAGTCAACGACTTCAAGAACCGAGTTTCCAACAGAAATCGGGGAGGGTAAAACATGGGAATTACACATGACTTTCGTCTTGTCCATGTTCATCTTAAGACCCACCTGTTGAGAAACCCAATTGAGGCCTTCGAGCATCGTGCTGAGCTCTTCCATCGATTGTGCCATGACTACTATATCGTCAGCAAACCGAAGGTGAGTGAGGTATTTGCCATTGATATTGATGCCGAATCCATTCCATTGCATGAACCTGAAGGCGTTCTCCAAAGTAGTAAATACAGTTTCGGAGAAATTACGTCTCCCTGTCTTACGCCTCTTTTTAAAGGGATCGCCTTGGAACTCTCTTCCTGTACTCGGACCGACATAGTGGCGTTATTATACAAGCACTTCAATACTTCGACGTACCGATAGTCAGTACGGCATCGTTGGAGGGACTTGAGCACATTCCATGTCTCGACTGAATCAAAGGCTTTTTTTTTCATAGTCCACAAACGCTAAGCAAAGTGGCAGATTATACTCTTCGGTCTTCTGTATAACCTGCCGAAGCGTATTAATGTGGTTTATGGTGCTAAAGCCTTTTCGGAAACCGGCTTGTTCGTAAGGCTGGAAGTCATCAAGCCTGCGCTCGAGACGGTTCATAATGACCTTTGAAAACAGCTTATAAACATGGCTCAGCAGTGAGATGGGTCTGTAGTTCTTCTATAAGGTGTTGTCACCTTTCTTGAAAAACAACACCACCACGCTTCTGTTCCATGCTTCTGGCGTGATGCCCTCGAGGACGACGGTGTTGAAAAGCTTCTGGAGGACTTTTAGTACCGGTGTTCCACCCGCTCTCAGCAGCTCTGATGTGATACCGTCGTCACCCGGCGCCTTGTTGTTCTTAAGCTGATTCAGGGCCATTCTAATCTCGTACAAACTGATGTCCGGGATATCTTCGGTGAAGTGTCGGGTCAGCTTGGCTCTTGGATCTTTGGCCACGCTGCTAACAGGCTTAGCGACCGAAGCGTATAGCTGTCCATAGAACCTTTCGATCTCCTCTAATACCTCTGCCTTGGTCGACGCTACACTGCCATCTTCTCTCTTCAGCTTTGTCAACTGGCTTTGCCCAATAGACGAATTCCTCGCGAACACTTTGGAGCCTTTATTCTGCTCTATTGTCTCTTTAATATGTTTAGTATTAGAGAGACGAATATCGCGCCGCACGGATTTTGAAATTTGAAAGATATTTAAAAGATGTTAATGTTTTTATTATATTCAGACTCTAGATAATAGTAAAAACCTGCATAATACTGATAGAAGTGATAGGAAATGGATAATAGTTCATAAATATGTTGATTTAAGGTCAGCTTGGGGAAGACCGGCATACTTTATTTAAAGTTGAGTTTGAGTTGCCACTATCACTTCTGTAAGTGCTCTAGAACAACGGTGTTCACAGTAGATGCAAGTAGTTTTTGCAAACATAATAAAAAAGTTAAATGTCCTCACGTATTAAATGTTTGGCAAATATGGGTGATATTTCAAAAAAACATCAGTCATTGAGGCGAGTCCGTCTAGAGGCGATTTTCGACATAGCATATACACTAAACATATTAAAAACCAGATAGTGACATGTGCGAATAGGTGTTAATGAAAAAAAACTTTACTGGTATTATCTTGAAGCCTAATTTAGTCTGTATTTATTTAAAAAAATAATTGAGGCAAGTCCGGTATGTCTTTGAGTTCAGGGCTATCGAACATTTATTTCACATGGGTAATATAAAATAAAAAATCGATGTAAAAAAACATATTTATTTACAAGTTAGTTAAAAACATATTTATTTATTTATGAAGTAATTCAAAGGCATGCAGTTATTATTATTTGCTGAATTAAATTATTTTATTCGGATAGCAATGGTTAGAAAGTTTCTGTTACTAATTAAGTACCTAGTAAATTATTATATCTTATACCCTAGGTAAAATAAAATCTAAAAACATTTTGTTACACAATAGAGCTAATAAAAATTAATAGCAAGTAAACATTTTGTGACAAAAAAACTTCTTTTGCTTACTAACGCAATAAAATAAATAAATTAACATTAAGTAATATTTAGTATTACTTGAGATCAACGTAATGTACTAATTAGATACTTAGTTGTACATAGATAAACAAAATTAACGACATATTACCTCTAATGAACGAATTTGCACATATTACTTAATAATTGTTTATTGAATGTTATACCTAATCTCTGAAAAAACTTGTGAATGTGAGTGTATAAAACCACGACGACCTCGGACTTTGAATTGTCCTTCTCGTACGGCTTCTCTTAATGTTTCTGGACGTTTATCCATTTTTCTTTAATAATTCCTCACCATTTTCGATGTTTTTTTTCTGCAAAACGAAAAAAGGCTTATTTAATTAATAATTATGTTAGTGACTAAATAATTTGATGAATATAAATCATTAGTAAATCAAGCGAAGCCACTAGCAAGTAAGTACTTACACAGAAAATGTTATTAACACCTGATTTGAGGCAAGACCGTTATATGCCGGAGTCGCCCCACGTGCTCTAGACGGACTTCCCCACTACTAACTTTTTAGGTTACGAAAAGTTACATCAGTATAATTCAATTTCTATAGCTATTTTTGAGAAATCGGTGCAGTAATTTACTTAAGTGCATATTTAAAAAGATACTCACCACAATTAAAATTCAAAATAATGATCGAATCACACCACAATTATTTTATTCCGAAGCACTCGCGCGTCGTTGTGTCTTTCAAAGCTTCACTAAATTTTCGAGTCGGTTTTTAGCCAACATACATCTAGTAGCGCCATAGGTATAATTATAGTTACTAAATTAAATCAAAATTTGACTACTACCTTTCCGACAGAGTAATAAACCTCGTAGAGTTGCTATAGATGGATAAAAAACCTTATATTTGGACTTGCCCCGAAGACGGTCTTCCCCAAGTTGACCTTATTCATCAAAAATTCAACAGTAGTTTTTTGTCTGACTACAACGTCTAGGCCGTGCGTAGCAGTCAGACAAAAAAAACGTATACTTACGCAAATAGAGACAAAAGATATTACTTTCGTCCTGTTCTCTCTTTATACTTGCACATCTCGTCTTCTCTTACTTTTGTAATTATTATTATTTAGCGCACTGTCTAGTTATGCATCACTATGGTAGTTAGAGACCACAGCGACCGATAGATGGCGTTGAGCGTCCTTAACACGCACAATCATTTTAGTGCAAGCGAAGAGTATGGGTTAGCAACACACCAACCACGTCTTGATTGATTAATTTATTATATTAACTTAACTACTATTTATACAAATTTTTGAAGGGCGATTGAACTCGTCTTATTTTTTAACACTACTTTAAAACTTCAATAAAGTTATGATTATCAAAAAGAAAAGTCAATTTAAATTTTTCATCCTTCCAATTTGACCGACGAACCACCGGAGGAGGTATACAATTCGACGCGTATATTTTTTATGTAGGTATAACCACGCATAACTTTTTTCGTAGTAGTCCGATTTCAATAATTCTTGTTTTATTGGAAAGAATATACTTCGAAATTAGTGTCATTTAAATTTTATCGAAATCGGCCGAGTCATTTCTGATAAATCAACAATATTGTGAAAAATGTTACATAAAGAAAATACTTTCTAATAGAAAAAGAATTATTGAAATCGGACTACTATAAAAAAAGTTATGCGTGGTTATACATAAAAAAAATATATACGCGTCGAATTGTATATCTCCTCCGGTGGTTCGTCGGTCGAAAACTCGGACAAGTGCGAGTGAAGAGTGGACCCACCGGCCGAAACCGAGGGGTTTACTCAGATTTTTTTCTTTATGTGTACTATAAGACAATTATTTTTGTCATACATAGTTTTAGGTCAACAGAAAGTACCCTATAAGTCATAAGTATTTATTAATAAAATGTCAATTTACACGTCATAAAAAATATTACATAAATGTAATACAAAAAAACATCATTTTTTTATATAATAAAATGAGAAATTAATTGCAATACTTATAACAACAATAAAAATAAATGGTATTAAAATTCATGTCAAAAGACAAAATATAGAAATAGTACCAAATATACAATGTCCACAAATAAATATAAAAAATTAAATAATTCATTTATTAGAAACCAACAACAAATCTACATTAAGTTTCATATTATTGTACAATAATAATACTATTAAATTAAATATTAAATGAATAAAATTTGTCAAACCTATAATAAGATTGCTCGATAAGAAACTTCTTTAGGTTTTGATTGCCATGTGAGTGTCGAAATATGGGGTTTTTTACGGCTCAACTGATTACCGACCGGCTCTAACTTTTTTCACGATAACCGAGAGCTTTGTTTTTTTTTTCAATTTATAAAACTGTTTGATTTGTTTGATGTGTCTTCGGTCAGCGCTCAAAATTCATATTTAGGTGAAAATTAATTGATACTCTTTTGTAAAAAGACTGACTACTACTTTGGTTTTTAAGTGTAAGTACATATGTACCTATCCGTTTAAATAAGTTTTTGTAAACTTACAATGAGAATTTCGTGCCAAAACAAGACAAAAAAAGTGATTTTCACGCGTCGACCTTGGCACCTAGAGCACCCACGCTGTAACGTTTTTTCACAGAATGTAGCAAAGAAACTCAATTTTTAAGAGCTTCAAAGGAGCATAAGTGGATCTGGCTTTAATTTCAACTCGATATCTTCTAGTTTTGATTCGGTGTTTCTAGTAAGAACAGCTAAAATATAGAACTCTCAGTCAATTTGACATATATTAATTTTTTTGGCATTATAATATGTTTTTATTGCCATTATAATTTGCAACTTTTAGTGGACATTTACGCATTTACTAACGATTTCGTGTTTTTTTTTTCATTTCATTTTTCTGTAGTGTACCAGCCTTTTTAATAGTCCACTGCAGGACGTAGGCCTACCCACGAAGGGTGATTGGGCCATATCCACCACGCTGGCCCAGTGCGGGTTGGTGGATTCACATACGCCATCGAATTTCGTCTACGGACGTACGCAGGTTGCCTCACGATGTTTTCCTTCACCGAAAAGCCAATGATGTGATATTCCGTACATAAGTCCCAAATAAACTCATTGGTACGGGATCGGGATTTGAACCCACGACCTCACGATTGCAGGTCGGGTGTTACTACCACTAGACCACCACGGCTTCATTTTTTTTCATTTTTCATTAAACATAAATTAATATGACCTAATTATGGTGCCTTCTGTTGTGGCTGCGACGGGATCCATATGCCACTTTATACTTTTTTACCATCATGAACTTTATGGAAGCAGAATAAATTAATTATGAACTAACAATCTGGGAATCTAAACAAGTAGGTAACATCTAGGTACCTAAATATGTAAAACCCTGAACCGCGTCTCTGCTTCAGATCAGACGGATGTGGTCAAACACAGACCTTTCTAGATTTCAAGAGAAACGCAAACGAAAAATGCATCTTTTTATGTTTTGGTTCGCATTTATGGAAAATATTTTTGCTTGTGAGAAAATACTCGTAATACCTAGTGGTTGGATGTCTTTTTATGTAGTTTAGGGTTCTGTACTTCAAAAGGAAAAAACGGAACCCTTATAGGATCACTTTGTTGTGTATGTCAAGACTCATTATCTCGGAAACGCGTAAAGATATCGAGTTAAAATTTAAACTATACAAACCTATCAATTCTTGCAGTTGTGTAAAATAAAAGCTTCTCAGTTACCGTATAAAAAAGTTAGAGCCGTTTATGTTGTAAAAAAACGCATATTTCAGCGCTCACAAAAATCAAAACCTACCGGGTACTTCCCGTTGACATAGAACTATGAAATTTGGCGAGAAGCGTTGTCTCAGAGTAGGTACCCATATAGGAATAAATCTGAAATATACTAATAAATACGATTTACTCACTTTGAATTTTGAACCCATTTTTGTGAACTATTTTTATGTGATTTAAATAAAAATGTACAGACGTTTTTATTTAAATCACATGAAAATAGGGCCTCAAAGTTCACAAAATATGGGTTCAAAATTCAAAGTGAGTAAATCGTATCATGTAAGGTATCATATAAAAGAACTTCATTAGCACACGTTAAAACAGGTTTTAAATTATTATTTTTTTCAAAATATGTTTATACGGAAGCCTCGATGTGCGAGCCTGACTCGCACTTGTCCGGTTTTTCTAACGAATATTGTTCCATTGCTACCGTGAAAGAGTAACAAACAAACTAACACACTTTCGGATGTATCAAGGATGAAAAATTAAAATATTTTAAGATTAATTTCACTGAACTTGTTGTTGTTGTTGGCATAGTAAATTTATTGTTGGCACAGTTTCAAAAAGTGCCAAGTTCTAATTAGACCCTAATTAGATCACCTTTCCTTAGGCTGTCCTAAAAGCGAGTTTCGACTCGCACTTGGCGGATTTTTGTAAATGGTCCCACCCATATTTTGGGAATTTTCAAGCCCTATTTTTATGTGATTTAAATAAAAATGTACAGTTTTCAGATTTATTCCTATATGTGTACTCTGAGACAATGCTTCTCGCCAAATTTCATAGTTCTATGTCAACGGGAAGTACCCTGTAGATTTTGATTTTTGTGAGTGTCGAAATATGCCGTTTTTTACGACATAAACGGCTTTAACTTCTTTATACGATAACTGAGAAGTTTTTCCTTTACACAACTGTAAGAGATCATAGATATGCGAATACAATTTAAAGGAGTTGGTAAACTTTTTATATGGGAGGCGGTCCTTGAAAACCGGCAGCGATGCGAGCTGTATTAATGTTTAGTGCCATATTTAAGAATATTATTTCACGCAAAAACATATTTTTGTGTATCGCCGTTTTATTATAATATCTCTTTTTTAATTCCCTAAGTAGAAAATATTTAGACTGAACTGGTAATACTAAGAGGAGATGCCTGGCAGCCTCGTCCAAAACGCAATAGAGATGGGCGATTTCAAATATAAAGACTATCGATTCTGACGATCGATAGTTTTGTATTATTATGCGGAAAGAGACAGTGTTGTAGTAATAATTACTAGGTACACTTGAATTCGTACACGAGTGTGGAAAAGTAAACTACATCGGAGAAACGTTATTAGATTTATCTACTGTCTTAAAGAACAACATAGCTACTTCCTTCAATATTTGTTTCTTAAATTCCTCACTTCATAGATTATATTTTGTAAGACACTTTTGACACACATTATTATTAGTAAAAACTTCCCATCGATCCATCTGCTATAAAACGTCCACTGTTGGATGTAGGCCTTCCATATAGGTCTCGAACAAGATCAGTTTGTAGCGGCTTGCATCTAGCGTGATGTTGTGGCCTTAATGAGATCATCGGTCAACTTGCCAATCCGCTGGGCTATGTCGGTTAACTTATAAGCTAATCGATGTTCTACGTAGCTATTTCATTTTATTTTGTTAGGTACGTGATTTTACTTTTACGTCATAAATAAAAAAAAACAAACAATATCAAGAAATCATTAACCGCACTGTCATTGGTTGCGTTTGCAATAATTTAAGTTACAAAATCGAAACATCGATGTTTGACGATACAGCACTAAGGGCACTAACGTGAACAGTGATTTAAAATACAGACTACTATAGATACTACGTAATCTACGTATCAGACAGGAATCTTTAAACAACCAATAGCGGGCTGGTATTTTAGAGTTTGACGTTTATTTATTTTTTATAACATGGCGACCAGCCCTCTATTGGTTGTTCACATAGGGGCGCCCTAGCACAAAAATAACGTATCATAGCTACGTCACAGCATATCTCGGAAACATGGCGTCGATTTTGCCCCGCCCCCTTGAAGCGTTGCGCTAAATCAATACTTCGAAAATCGATTCGAAACTCGAATCGATAAAAATATCGATTTTTCCGAGAAATACCTGATTGCCCACAGAAATGAGACCTTCTCTCTTCTGTGTGACTGCCGATGTACTAAACTTATAAAGCGTAGTTTTTAAGCTATACTAGGCCCAATTATGAAGGCGCTATCGTAAATTAAATAGCAAACTTAAAAAGTGTTCTCTCTATCGAATGCCTAAAGTGAAAAAGAAACAGAAATATGCTAATTAGCTATTATAATTACGATGGCGCCTTCATGATTGACACGACACGTTTTAAATTTACTATCATAAATATGTATAACTTTCTTCATTACTTCGCACTTTCTTAACCACTCAAAAAGTCGTAGAACAAAAGTTGTTAGTTTTGATATACAGAACAAGCCCCTAAACCAATGCTAATTGATTAGAAATAACCCTGTTTAAAAGACATCATTCATTTTGGGCTATATCTGAAAGAGTGCCGACCAAAACAATTATTTAGGCAATAATATTCGTAGATACATAATATTATCCTGTACATTTTACCCCACATGACCAACCCTCTAGAATCACCTCCTGTGCAGTAGTTAGTTACCGAGTTTTGAAAACAATTATTTAAAAAAAAAGATTTTATCAACCAGCTATGAATGAAACTGAGACACTGTTTAATGTATCAACATACACTTAGGCCAGCGAACGAATATTTTGATATATTTGATAGTAGACCCTTTTGTGTTCTCTATTGAACTTAAAAACATTTATTTGAATGACAATCATCAAAATCACTGAAGCCGTTTCCGAGATCCAAAATCAATATTAGGTAGTTTAGAAAATACTAAAAAACACGCTTTCTTGGCATATCAAATAAAAAGAGTAAAATAAAAGAGTGTTTTTTAGGTTTTTTTTACCATATTTATTTTTCAATTATAATAAAATTTAAAGAAAATGTTATCGCTCAAAGTAGGTCAAAATCGAGCTCAAACGGGTTGGTTACAAGCAAGCAAACATACAGGTTAAACTAATAAAACCATGTTAATAAAATAAATAAATGACAAGCCAACACATATTAACTACAGTAAAAAGCGTCTAATACTACTGAATATGCAATGAACGGTTCTAATAACTTATTAGAAATAAGCAGGTAAATTGGTGAATATTTTTGTTAATATATGAAAATAATTAATTTCAAAATTCGATAACTACGCAGGGAGTGATCATAGAGGGTTGGACCCATGGTATAACATGTTGAGAATTATATGCATTAATACTATTTGGTCGGAATTATCAGGATTAGCCCAATATGAATGTTGTCTTTTACAAACCTAATAGTTAACCAAGATTCTACTTAAAAACATAGGTAGTCATTAATTGGTAGTCGGGTTAAAAGGAAGTTTGGCAAAAACGAGTACTATACAACCATAGATTTATTAAAAACTTCTACCGATTATGCACCGAGAGAAGTATCGAATAACATATTGCAATGCAATAAAATCGTAACTTTGTCCATCACTATTTGAAGTAATGTAAACATTCAATATATTTGCTTTTCTCAAAATTATCGTTTTATGCTGTGTTGTGAATTAAAATAGATAGTTTTAAACGTCATTTATAGTTCCTGCATTGAACACTTATTCATATTTCAAAAACATAGACGTGAAAATACAAAAACTACGACTAACCTAAAAATTATAAACATTAGCTTTTGTTCTTATAACACGATTCGCAGCCCCAAACACAGCAGGTAACCATGGTTGTTTTTTATTGTTTGTGCCCTTATAATGTTATAAATTCTATTTATTTACACGTTTAATACAATATTTGTAGAAATCACAATCAGCTTTGCTATAGCCAAAACATAAATATGAAGATAATTTCTTATTGGTTGGATGGTCTCAGAATAATGACGGCTACAACTGTCAAAAGCCTTTTGGGGTATAGTAGATGGCGGGAGGCGAAGAATTTGATTACATATTTTTAATGCCATAATCTTAAGACATAGGGAAGCAAACAATAAAATTAAAGCAATGAGGTGATGTAATGAGAGTTGAAGGGCAAAAATCAGAATATAATCCACGCCCTTCGTTCCTACAGGACCTCAAATTAGCCGACCACTATAAGGTCTGAATCTTTGCGGGAGGACATAAGAATTTACTTCGTATCTATTCCCTCTATAATCTAAGGTTGTTCAATATTGACAATGTCATTTTTTTTGCTGTTTTATAATGTCACTGTCAGTTTTTTTTTCAATTTAGGCTTAATGTAGTTATTTGGCGGAGCACATAGTTAATTTTTCTAATTTTTTTAGAAACCATTTTAAAATTAAATGGCGATGAAAAAAAACTAAAAAATATGTAATTTAAAAGATAATTATATAAGCTTTCTATTGGTATATATTTTGTTTCTGCAAGATTTCAAAAACCGCATCTTTTCCAAGTCCTTTCAACTCGATATCTTTACGCGTTCCCGAGATAAAGAGTCTTGACATACACACAGACGGACAGACGGACAACAAAGTGATCCTAAGAGGGTTCCGTTTTTTCTTTTGAGGTACGAAACCCTAAAAATGTGCACGTTGCATATTATTATAATTTCACATTACCGTGAAATTATAATTATATGATCACGACTAATATTTACTACACCAGAAAACAGTAATCGAAAATCCTTTCTCCAAAACTGTGTTTAAGTTTAGATATTAGACAAATCTTAATTAAATGTGTATTTAAATAAGCCGTTAAAAACATTTTTTGATAGAGTAGTGCATTTTAAATAGCGTAGTATTTACAACATAAAGAGGCGGCTAAGTGACGTAACTGTTATTTAGGTTGTCATTTTTTTATAACTGTAGCAAATCAAATCATCACACAGTTACAACGTGTTACAACTCTATAAAACGGTTGCGCTTCAGCCAACCGTTTTTTAGTGGAGCAAATGTTTACAGATTCGATTAGGATAACTCAACTGAAATACAAAAAATGCAATTTCTAAGCAAGACTAATATCTAGAAGCTTTCTGTACTCATACAAAAAAGCAAATAATAAAAGAAAAATATTGGGCTAGAAAAAATAGCGATACTCGTACGTCTTGAAAATCAATTTCTAGAAATATCATTTCCTACTTTTTTGTCCATATCTCAAAAATTTGGTAAAATCACTTAGTCGTTTTTTAAAAATCGGACGGCAGAAATGACAAAGATAAACATTGTCAAAGTTTGGGAGTGAGGGTCGTGACGTCACCTCTCTTACAGAAGTCTATACATTTTTATGGCATTTGTGACGTCACGCGGAACTTGTCTGGAACTTGTCTTGCGGACGGGTCTGGAACGGTTGATCTTCATAAATTTTTGTTTAATTGACAAACAAAAAAATATCTTTCTAATATTTTTAAATAGTCTATCTGACGGGCTAATTATATTATTTTAAACATCATGCCTATTTATAAACATATTGCTTAAAACGAAGTTCGCCGGGTCCGCTAGTTATGGATAGAAAAAGTAAAGTAACAATATTGAAATATAGTTCTTACCTAAGACGGCTAACATGTCTGCCAATATTTTCATTTTTTTTTGGAATTTCAGTGCTTATGCAACTTATGATTCACTTACAGAATTTTCGGAAACAATATTCGATCATAAAAATACTTCCTTTTATATGAATAACGTACAAAAGAGAGATGACAAATTACCATGAAAATGCAGGTAATAAAATTTCTAAAAACATACATTTGCTCCTGGGTTTTATTATCTTTGAATATTTTTGAAGAAATCTTCTTTAGCTACGTTGTGCACTTTTTGGGGTGGATAAATACTTAATGTTAAACTCGTGTCAGGACACGTGACCTGTATGCTGAGTGTGAGTTTTGTCGTAAACATGACGCACTCTTCAGAGAGCGCGTAAGGATGTAATTTGTATGAAGAAATGTACAGCGCCACTAGCGGCGCGTTTTTGTAACACTTTGTGCGAGTGCAAGTTCATACAAATTACATGCTCACGCGCTCGCCGAAGAGCGCGTCATGTTTACGACAAAACTCACAGTCACCATACTCCGTACGGTATAAATAAGAAAGTAGATTACATTGATATACTCGACTAAGAATAGAAATAAGCTTAAGATACAATTATACTAAACAAAATGTAAGAGCTGCAATATTTGCACTCTTATAATACTCAGCTGTCAATCCGACATAAATGAGTGTACGCATGGTATATAACATGCATACCCAACTCATTTAAACGCTTTCGAATAACCCAAAAGTGACGAGTGAATAAATGTAGATATGTATATAAAAACTGGAACACGGAAAAGTTATAATATAAATTATAATTATATGTATCTGATATGAATATTTACGTGATAAAGAAATGGAAAAAAAAATGCAAATATAACAGAAAAAAGAAAAAGAAAAAAAAATAATAAAAAAAAACAGTCACCATACAGATCGAAAATTCGTAAGACGAAGGAGGAGTAGACCACCAGCGCGACGTGATATCTGTCTTTCTACCGCGCGGCGAAAATGTATGCCTGCTTTTGCTGTTTCGTTTCGCGTGGCGCAGGGCGCTTGCACGAGTGTGCGTGTGTGATAGATAGATGAATAATAATTATTTATTGCTACACCAAAACTTATATATACTAGGAAAACTTGCACTGTGAACTTATAGCTAGTGTTAAAATCGGCGGCCATCGCTAAAAAGCATTTTTTTCCAGGCAACCGTTGCTTCTGTTGGATTAACAAAAGGATTTAGGCGACAGGTAAATATTTTTCTTGACGTAAAAAATCGCATAATTTGACACTCAGGGGAATCAAAACCTACAGGGTACTTTCAGTTGACCCAGAACTATGAAATTTGGCAAAAACTATTGTCTTAACGTACATATACAGGAATACATCTGAAAACTGTCCATTTTAAATTAAATCACAAAAAATAGGACCCAAATACAAAAAATATAGGCCCAAAATTCAAAGTGAAGTTAATTGTATCATGTGGGATATCATATGAAAGAGCTTCATTAGCACATGCTATAATTATTTTTTGCAAAAAATATCATTACCAACTTCACCCGTGTACAGAATCATTACATAGTATAAAACAAAGTCGCTTCCCGCTGTCTGTCCCCATGTATGCTTATATCTTTAAAACTACGCAACGGATTTTGATGCTGTTTGTTTTAATAGATAGAGTAATTCAAGAGAAATGTTCATATGTATAATACACCTGTGCGAAGCTGGGGCGCATCGCTAGAACGCAAATATTATGCACGGATCGATGTAGCATTTTTCACATTATTGTTGATTTATCAAAAATGGCTCAGTCGACTTCGATAAAACTTAAATGGGACCAATCGGAATTATTGAAATCGGACTACTACGAAAAAAGTTATGTGTGGTTATACATAAAAAAATATACACGCGTCGAATTGTATACCTCCTCCGTTAGTACGTCGGTCAAAAACAGGATTACAATATGTAATTTGTTGTTTTTAAACTTTAGCGATTTGAACATAATTTTATATACTACGGAACTAATCATGCATCGATTGTGGTCACGGTCCGTGACCACGATCGATGCAACTCGGTCGAAACCTCGGGATGATGAGGTATTTATTTAACTCGTAATTTTACTGCGCAATTAGTCCCGTCGTATATACCTAAAACAATGTGTAATTTTCGATGCATGACGAGAAAAGCAAAAAAAAACTTTTTCGATGATTATTTATTTATTTTATCCTGTAAATGTAAAGATTCAACTTCACAATTTTGTGAATTTTCTAGATTTGTACGGAACCCTCGGTGTGCTAGCCTGACTCGCACTTGTCCAGTTTTTAGGGTTCCGTACCTCAAACGGATAAAACGGAACCCTATAAGGATCACTTTGTTGTCCATCTGTCCGTCTGTGTGTATGTCAAGACTCTTTATCTCGGAAACGCGTAAAGATAGCGAGTTGAAAGATTTCCTACAACTTTGATTCTCATTAACTTGTTGTATGATCGATATTTTCTGAAAAACAGTGGTGCTGTTTTATTTCCTCAATAACTTGCGTTATTTCTATCTTTCATTAGATATGATCGGAATCAAAGTTGTTGAAAATTTGATTTTCTACATCTTTGATTCCTATCGACTTTTTGTAGGATCTATATTTTTCGAATAAGATAGTGGTGTCAGTTAGTTTCTTCAATTAACTACTTACCAGCAATAGTTATCAACATTAGGCCCCCACTGCTCTGATCTGATGAACAGATGCGATCATAGCATCGTGTGAGCCCAGCTTCAGGTAGTGGTTCAAATCGTGAACCACCAATTCCTACCTATTAATTTACTGAATGAGCTCCCAGTTGGAGTGACGGAAAGACTGATCAGTTTAACTGACCGTGTATGGCCACCTTTAATAAGATTTTCTATCCATTTCATGATGGATGTCCTATGTCGCTATATTATATTACGTAGTATTATTATATCTTCTTTGATTATATGCCGAATCACACAACTTGACGGCTGTGATGTTAGCTACAAGCTGCGGATAACCCAACCCCGACGGAAATTAGCTTTTGACGTGATAACGTGTTATAAATTTATAAACGCCGGCTACAAGCACGAAAAAATGTCACGTCCAGCCTAAACCGAGCGCGCGCGCGAGTATTGGGTTTCGCACAAATTGTAGCTTTACAATCATAACTTCACATCCGCCAACTTTTATGATTCGGTCTTTATTAATTGTATAGACAAAAAAACTTTCACTTTTTCAATGATAGTTATAATAATATTTTTCCACTATGGCAAAACAAAATATTTTTGGTATGAAATGCAAAATAAATTGAATGAAAAGAACAAATTAAACACATTTGTGTAAATAGTATTTAAATGCAATGTCTAGCTCATAGCGTAGTTTGACCAGGTGTTTATTAACAACTGAGTGCTACCGTGGCTCGGATGACACGTTGTAGGTCCCGGTTGTTTAACCGTTTAGCCATGTCACTTCATGTCAGAGGCCTTATTTTCTTTTCTTCTTCTCAAAAGAAGAACTTTTACGTTTTGGCGTCGCATTGCTGTGCATTTGCCAGTGTCAAGTATTAGGTTATAATAATTTTGATATTTTTTTTACCACAATAGTCACTGTCGTAGTCACGTCATAGTCTAATAAGGTCGCGGTCAAGTTCAAACGTAGTCCAAGTCATACCTCAGTAAAGCAGTGGAGACTTTAATAGATGCGACTATAGTTTTGAAAACAACACGGAACAACATTATTATTATATACTAGCTTAAAACCCGCGGCTTCGCCCGCGTTGTCTTAGTACATAGGTACTTACTTAAAATGAAAAGAGCCCGCGGTTTGATCTACGTTGTCTTTGTACATGCTTATAATAATATCTAATAGTCCGCAATTTGCCCCGCGTTGTCTTAATACTTGCTTAAAATTACTTGCAAGGATAATGCCCACGGTTTGGTCAAAATTGTAACAGTATTTGCCTATAATGATAATAGATCACGGTTTGGCCCGCGTATTGTTAGTACTTGCTTAAGATGGTTATTTATAGCACGCAGCATGGACTGCGATGTCTTAATACTTGCTTAAAATTATAAAAGCTCGCCGTTTGGCCTGCATTGTCGTATTACTTACAATGATAATAGCCCATGGTCTGGCCCGTATTGTCTTAGTACTTGCTCAAAATGATAAAAGCCCGCGGTTTAGCTCGCGTTGTATTAATAATTAGGTACTTACAAAGATAATAACCCACAGTTTGGCCCACGTTGTTTTAATACTTACTTAATTAAAATAACAGCCCGCGGTTCAACCCGCGTTATCTTGGCATTTGCTTATAATAATATCTAATAGTTCGCGGTCTGGGCCGTGTTGTCTTAATAAATCCTTAAAATTATAATAGCATGCCGTTAGCCTGCGTTTTTGTATTGCTTGTAATGATAATAGCCCACGGTCTGGCCCGCGTTATTTTCGTAACTGCTTAAAATGATAAAAACCCACAGTTAGGCCCGCGTTTCCTTGGCACTTACTTAAAATAATAGTAGCTCGTGGTTAAGCCCGCATTAGGCTCGATTATGAAGGCGCCATCGTAATTATAATAGCTAATTATCATAATTATATCTGTTTCATTTTCACTTTAAGCATTCGATAGAGAGAACTTATGTTGTTATTATATTTACTATGGCGTCTTCATAGCTGAGCCTATTATTGTATTACTTGCAAAATAATGCCTACGGCTTAGCCTGAATTGTCTCAGTATTTGGTTATTTAATTTACTTGTATCTAAAGCTTATTACAGAGTACATACGTGAACGTTTGGATGATAAATTGCCGAATTTCTGAAATTAACTCAATAATAAATAAATATATAAAATAAATATTGGAGGACATCTCACACACGGTCTCTGATCCCAAACTAAGCAAAGTTTGTGATTTGGCTGGCAGAGACTGATATATTACATATACATGTATTTCAATGTATGTACTGTATTGTATACACCACCGACCATACTCCTATTTTTAGAATAATTCTAGTCCATCCAAAGGTTGCCTGGTAGAAATCGCCAAAGGCGATAAGGCCGCCATTGTACAGCATATTGTATAGTTTCTGTACTGTGTTTCTGTGTACAATAAAGATATATTTATTTATACATGTAGGTTGACTGGCAGATAATGCTGTTTAGCGTTAAGTCCTCCTTTTGTACAAATAGTGTGCAATAAAGTGTTAAATAAATAAATAAAAATACATTAATAACACTCAGACACAGAGCAAACACATATGAACATCACATAAATATTTGCCCTGGGAATCAAACCCACGCCTCTTAGACCCAGGAGTCAGGGTCAACCACTGAGCCACCGAGGGAGCCAATAATAATAATTGTATGAGTAACTATGTAAGAAATTTCACTTTTCTTTGCTGGAAAACATTGAGGCAACCTGTACGTACGTAGAAAAAATCAATGTCGTATGTGAATTCAGCAACCCATGCTTGGCCGGCGTGATGGATATGGCCCAATTACCCTTCGCGGATAGGCCTATTTTCAGTCATCCATCAGCCGCAGGACGTCCACTGCTGGACATAGGCCTTCCCTATGGATCTCCAATAAGACCGGTTGGAAGCGGCTTGTATCCAGCGCGATCCTGCGGTCTTAATGAGGTCATCCGTCCACCTTTTGGGTGGACGTTCTACGCTGCGCTTGCCGGTACATGGTCTCCACTCGAGAACTTTTCGACCCCAACGGTCATCAGCCCTCCGCGCTATGTGCCCTGCCCATTGCCATTTCAACTTGCCAATCCGTTGGGCTATGTCGGTAACTTTCAAGAAATCAAGATCATTTATTGTCAGCTGTGTTTACATACATGGTGGTCTATTTTTCAAAGAAGTGTCAACAGCTACCCTCTTGGGCATACAATATTAAACATTGTTATATACCTAATCAATAATATAATATTATTAAGAAATGTCAATAATTATTAAGAAATGTCATGTGATCAATTCAATGTTATTTGAAATGTCAAGATTTTTGTCTGTTTGGTTCTTCTACGGATCTCCTCATTAATGATTCGATCTCACAGAGAGACTCCAAGCATAGCCCTCTCCATAGCTCGTTGGGCTACTTGGAGCTTACTAATAAGGCCCATAGTGAGAGACCACGTTTCTGTGCCATAAGTCATCACTGGCAACACAAACTGGTCGAAAACTTTCGACTTGAGGCACTGAGGTATGTCGGACGAGAAGACACTACGCACTTTTCCGAACGCTGCCAGCCGAGTTGAATTCGTCGATTGGCCTCTTTGTTGAAGTCGGACCTACCTAACTGGACTACTTGTCCTAGGTAGACGTACGAGTCAACGACTTCAAGAACCGAGTTTCCAACAGAAATCGGGGTAGGTAAAACATGGGAATTACACATGACTTTCGTCTTGTCCATGTTCATCTTAAGACCCACCTGTTTCTATTATCCGTAGTGCTATCCGTAGTACCTATTTTCAGTAGTGCACTATTAATTAAGGCCGGTAGGTACAGGTATTCGACATGTTTCATTAAGTCATTAGAAATTTAATTTTCCAGGCAAATGAAAAAATGGCACACAAGTCGTAATTCTAGTCAGGCATATTCTAGGATGCTATTATACTCATAATTTGATTAACTTTTACAATGGTACCAACCCCAAAAGCACGTGAATAAAATCAGCTGTTCAACACAAAAAGTTCATCGACCCGCGACAAAATGTATGGAAAATGTAGGTAAATTTCGCTTGTCAGGGTTGATCCCATAGTAAAATACCTATATTGATCCATATGTGCGCTAAGCTTTGGCTCACAAAATAAAAAAAAATCGTAAACTTTTGGGGACCCATTTTGCCCCATTTAAAGATAAACTATCATTATCTTAATCCTAGATACTACATTATTTAAAAAAGTGCATTGAAGTTTTCGGACGTATCTGACCCCTAAGGATTTTTTTAAGGAAAATTTAGAAAACAGGTACAGCCATATTTTTTATTTAGTCTCAAAAGCATCTATACAAAGTTTCATGTCAATCGGTACAGGGAATAAGAAGTTACATGCAAACAAAAAGGGCCCGTTTTACCCCGTAAGTTAGAGTTGGGTACGTTTTTCATCCTTAGTGCTTCATTATGTCGTACGATGTACGTATATTCCAAATTTCAAGCTCGTATCTACAGCGGTTTGGGCTGTAGCCTAAACTTATTAATTTTGCGTATCCCTAAGGAACCTTATAGATTTTCCTGGATTCTATTAGTTACTCTATTAAAACATGCTGAGTGCTTCCTTCATACCAATTTTCAACCATAACCGTTCAGCTGGTTCGATGTAATTGACGCTTTTTTCACCAACTTTGGGACCTTATTTGACCCCTTAGATGAGAAAAATTCGGAAAAACAGGAAAAAACGTAACTTTTATTTTGTTTGAAAAGCATGTATACAAAGTTTTAAGTCAATCGGTACAGGGAATAAAAAGTTACATACAAACGAAAAGGGCCCATTTTACCCCCTTAGAGGTCGAAAGTTCAAAATTTTCGTCCTTAGTGCTCCATTACGTCGTTCAGTGTACCTATATTCCAAATTTCAAGCTCATATCTTAAGCGGTTTGGGCTGTAGGCTGTCTGTCAGTCAGTCACTCAGGGAAGCCTTTTATATAATAGATAATACATCTGTGCGAAGCCGGGGTGGGTCGCTAGTTCATAATAAACTCTTTGTTATCCATGCTATGTGCCCTGCCTGCTGCCACATGCGAACCTACATTACAGATATACTTATCCAACAAAAACATTTTCATGTGAAATACCTATAGCCAAGACCGCAGCTCGCACTTTCAAAAAGTTGTCAGATCTTATGTAGAGCCAAGCTTTTAACTCTACACGTCTTAACTCTTTGATTATTTACTTGTAATCTAAGTCTTAACTCTACGAGTCCTTACTCCACAAACTCTACAGCTTAGTCAATATACGTACCTATATGTGACCTGACTGTTCCTAGATACATTAAATTAAAACAATATGTAATCATGAAAAACTTTATTAAAATTTTCAAACACAATTTTAGCACAAAAAACCCAAACTGAACAAATATTAAGAATAAACAGTCAGAAATCAGCTCCATTGTTACAGATACATACTTAGCAAATAGTTACAGAATATAGTGTACACGTGCCATCATCATCATCATCATCATGAGCAACTACTTCACTATCATCACTATCACTACATAGTATAAAACAAAGTCGCTGTCGCTGTCTGTCCGTCCCTATGTATGCTTAAATCTTTAAAACCACGCAACGGATTTTGAAGCGCTTTTTTTAATAGATAGCGTAATTCAAGAGGAAGGTTTATATGTATAATACCTGCATAATATTGGTGAGAAACACTGATAAATTTACAGGTTTCTAATGTGATGTCGTAAATAAACACATTTTTTGCGCTTACATTGCACACGCTGACTGAACCCCACGAGATAAATCAAAATAATGTACTACGGTATTGTACACCTTAAATCTATCTCTTAAGGATAACCCACAATAACCATTTTTTATCATTTACATTTTACGGGAAAAAATGGCTTATATAGGAAGTTATTTTAAGCAATACAGAATTAATCCTTATCCAATTAAGTACCTTAAATATATTGTCCAATCAATATAGATCAATATGGCCCTTTACAGCATGTAATTTAAATGAATATTTTTGCCACGGATATGGTTCCTGTAGGATAGGACAAAAGCTGTTCTCAGCAACAGATCAACGAATTGACTTGATTTTTGGTATATACATAGTTTTAGAGACGAATAGTAACATAGCCTACTTTTTATCCCGATAAAGTCGTGGTTCCTGTAGGATAGGACAAAAACTGTTCTCAGCAACGGATCAACGAATTGACTTGATTTAATGCACAAATACGAGTATAAGTACACGAATGTAGTTTGAAAGACGAAAAGTGATATCAACTCCTTTTTATCTCGAAAAATGTCATAGTTCCCGTAGGATAGGGCAAAATCTTTTTATCAGCAATAAAGCAACAGATTGATTTGGTTTCTGCTGTAAATGGCAAAACAAGCCCAATTACAGAGACGCCAGCGTAAATTTAATAGCAACGTAGGAACCGTTCTTTCTATATCGAATGCCTAAAGTGAAAAATGAACAGAACTATGATATTTAGCTAATATAATTACGATGGTGCCTCTTTAATCGGGCTTAACGTGACGTTGACAATTCTGCGGAAGGTAGGGAAGGTGGGAACACTTAAAATAAAGTACTGTTCAATCAGTCAGGAGTTTTCATTAATATTTTTAAGCGGAAGAGCTTTGCGCCACATGACCTGGCCCGATAAGGCAGGGTTTAATGCATTAGGTACAACTACAGGAGAGGTACTGTGAACTCTTCATTCGCCTTAACTTTGTGCCAATAGGTGACGTCATTGCGGGATTTCAGCAGGCTATCACAACATAATATATTGTAAAGCAAAGTCGCTATTTCTGTGTATCTGTCTGCCCGTCTGTCTATTCAATAATGATGTGTAATCTTCCAAAGTACACAAATGAATCGAACGCGGCTTTCACCGTCTCTTAGTGTTTCAACGAGAAGGTAAGGTTTAACAATCGTACCTGGTCGGAGCCGGGACGGGCAGCTAGTTCTTGATAAAACAGTGGCACAGTGGCATGGCGTTCTGCAACGTAACGCACGCTGCGTTACGTTGCGGAACGCCATGTTAAAGTTTTCTCTATAATTAAGAATCAATCGAGCTTACCTGTTAAGAGAAGATTGATGATAATTATCCGAAATCACCGAAAAAGAGACTGCATAGTTCCCTTTATTTATTTACTAAATGCATAGCGTCCCGGCGCGAGTATTATTTCCACTTTTTAGAGTATTTTAAGTTTTTTGTATAGCAACACTTGTCCGTTATGTCATTGGAGTTCAAAGTAGAGATGGGAGAGCATTTCACAACCTTTTTATAGAGGCAGAGCCATATAGGAAGGACCAACGTAGGACAGATTTATCTTTCTGGCACTTCCATAATGACATCGATCGAGTCTTACCTGTATTATACTGGTACCTTATAATTCCCTTGATTAAATGACTCATCACTGCATAGTGTTACCTCCGGGCAAGGGAGGGAGGGATTGAGTCACTATGCAGTCTCTTTTTCGGTGATTTCGGATAATTATCATCAATCTTCTCTTAACAGGTAAGCTCGATTGATTCTTAATTATCCTACAATCACCTTAAAAGAGACTGCATAGTTCCCTTTATTTATTTACTAAATGCAGATGTTTAGAGGGTTGTGAAATGTTCAGGTTTTTTTTTTTTTTTTTTTTAAATATTTTCTTGCCTTTCTAATTGGGTTTGTTACAAGGCAAAATATATATATATATACGTATTATGTAAGCTAACCTTTACCAAACTATATTTGTCTATTGGGCCCCAGATGCTATGTATGCTCTGTTGTTTTTGTGCTTAATGCGAATCTGCATTTTGTATTATATGACACATATCTACAAAATAGATTAGATACCTAGGTAGGTACCTAACTAATCGGATATTTTGTATTACTGTTGTACTTATACCCAAGAGAAGCGAAGATATTTGTATAATTACAGCATATGACAGTTAAAGAGTATTTGGATCAGGTGAACTTGTCTACGAACTTGGTACTTTCAAAAGGACAAAAGAAGCTTCAAATGAGGTTTTTTTTTTTTTTTTTTTAGATACTATCAATAATCTGATTTGATAAATGTATCTCGTATTGGTTTGCTAAAGCTTGTTATTAACTGCTATAAATTTATTTATGAGCATCAATAAATGTAGTGTGTGGCCTGACCCTAATTATGTATTTACTAAATAAATAATGTCATTCTGACTCATTTACTAAGTCACTTTAATATGCTCTTAGTTTAAGTATAGCTCCCAACAATGGCCTTAGAACATATTTATACAATATATATCAGCTTGTCTGGTGATTTCCATTAAATTTTCCTCACACAGGTACTTAATCTATACAGTATTAAGTAATAATAAAATCTAAGAATTTCCATCTGTTCACCATGTGGTTAGTGGGTCATGTCAAGATACTTATGTCAACTGATTTCATTACCTGTCATTCAACTTTACCTATTTCTTACAACTATTCTTGAGATAACAAATAATTTATACCTATCTATACATAAATTGTCACCCTTGTCACTTACCTACCAGCATACCTAATATTAAATTCGCGTCCTTGTCGCTGGTTTGCCAACAATTACATTTGTACATTTACAATTACATACTACAAAAAATGTTGATTGTATTCCTTATCTTAATTTGTTTTTTAAACAATATTTTAATATTACATACCTATTTTAATAGGCCATTCTTAATGGATGATTCAGTGTCATTTATTTAGAAGCTTACATTTTTTACGAGAAATTGGTAAAGAAGGTAGTAGATAGTATCTCCAAATTACACATATTATCCACCACCAACCCGCACTGGGCCAGCGTAGTGGATATGGCCTAATCACCTTTCGTGGGTAGGCCTACGTCCTGCCGTGGACTATTAAAAGGCTGGTACAGTCCAGTGCAGTACCTACACATATTAGTGTTACTTATCTACTAAAATAGGTATATTACCTATAGCTCACTATCACATTAAGTGGTAAGGAGCTTTTCATCATACAAATAAAATTCTGTAAAACTATACCAGCTTAGACAGTAGTATGTAACAAATAAAGGTCCTATATGAGTTTTAAGGTGTTGACACCCTTTAAATACTTAGGTATAAAATTTAGCTGCTTTCATTATTCTTTAGAAAAATATCCAGCAATATGCATGCCCTACAAGACAAGCTACAATACATACCATATTATTTTGTCATATGAAGTGAAATAATGGGTATCTAACAAGGTCAGCCAAATTATTTAGGATCTTGATGCTGTTTTTGTTTTTTATTCTAAGTACCTACTAGGTACACAATATAGGTACAAATTGTACAATGATGTACCTAAGTACTTCAGTTGTCCTTTCAGACAGACAAACTTAATTGAATATATTTTGTCCTATTAATTATTAAAATTAATATGAATATGTGTTTCTAACTGACCCATAAGGAATTTTTTGAAAAAGATTTTTATTTTTATAGGTACTTGAATCCTGTGAAAGTTGGATTTTTATTTATTTGATGTGGGTGTATTAAACCTTGGCTATATTCTACTTAAATAAGTGTAATTAACAATTGTGATGATGATGATGGATGAAGTATATCATTAATCTTCTGACAGCTTTAATTAATAATTTTGATCATGTTGTCTATTACTTTAATTTAATTAATTAATACTATATATTTTAATGAACTGTTTAATAATAATATGATATCTTTTAATTAAATATTTATTATCTGGGTCCCCATGAATAGAGGTATGAGTAGGTAACTAAAGCCTAAGGAACAATTATTGTCTATAGTCTGTTGTCCAGGATTTGTCCCCTAGACTTACTTAGTCCACATTTCCCCTTTAGTTTAAATTATAAGATGGACACCTACTGTCACATTTGTGAATAAACCTTCAGTAGGCACTGAAATTCATTAAGCATAATAATAATTATCATGAAGTTTATTGCTTCCTAATTGTTATTTACTGGTAGAATCTAATTATTCAAGCCCGTGTAAGAGTTGTATGGTATCAACCATAGGGATACAGAAATTTATGATATTATTATTATTATATACCCAAATCATGTATGGTCTATCACAGTATCTCATGCCTGTGTAAGGTGTTTCATCCGTTGGACTGAAATTACTTAAAAGTATCAGTGGATACACTGTATTTAAATAACCAATATTTATATAATTGTAATATAGTCAGCTTGATTATGTTAGTAATTCAACTTAATATGTAATTAATAAATAGTAATTAAACTATAAATATAAAAAATTAGTAATTAAACTTAATATGTACCTAATGTTTATAACTTATCATTCTAGTTTTCTGAAGGACTGAAGTATTTCTGAGTATCATGTTTTATGATATATAAGTATTAACTTTTGATGGGATATCAAGTTAGGTCCGGTCTTTCTAAAGCCTTGAATAGGTAGAGGTTTTGCTGGCGGATAAACATACGCGCTGAGATATGCAACTTAGCCCTTTCTATTTATGAAATTCATCGATATGAAATAATGCCAAGTCGATGATGAAATCCTTTCTAAGATATCCCCAAAGCATAAATAAAATAAGAGGTTGTAGGCCTCGCATACCACAACATAATAACTACCGATATGGCTTAATAATTACTTTTATGCATTCTATTCCCAAGTTTTAGGGCTCTGAACATAAATTTTAGCTTTTTTATCTTTGATTTAAGATATGAGAGAGATACTTTTAATTACTAACCACAACAGTGATGAGTGTTTCACTTTATGTATTAATATCTAAGTAGGTCCCTATATGCATACAAAATTGTTATGTATAATAATTTACCCTGTTCCTTGTATCAAGTGAGGAATGTATGTAATAGGTAGGTAGGTACCTGAATAAGAGGTACTTATTTATTTTGTTGTTTATATTTTTGTAGTTGAATTTATATGGTATTCAACATGCACTGCCAGCCATTGGCCCATGGTACCTATGGTCCTTCCTGGGTAGGCCTATATGATATAGTATTAGACTATTAAAGTCCGGTTCAGTATAAGTACCTGTAGGTACTTACCATTTTTTGTTCTAGAGATGATTCTACTGATATGGTAACTTTGATTGGTACCATGGTACATTCAAACAATGTATTTATAACTTGCTTGGTGTCCATTAAGTGAGGTGACAGAAATAATTTATTTCTTTAATTTGGAATTTGGACACATCCTGAATACCTACTCAGGATTTAGGTTATTAAACAGATAGAAGGAAAATACTATTTTTGCATAAGGTTCGTTATGAACTTACTGTCAGAGATTTTTAATAGGTGGTTGCTGTGACCCCTTATCTCTTCCTAAGCACAATATGGCATATTATGGTTACATCCCAGACTTACCTTCTTGAGGAAAAAAACCATAATTAGTTATCCTCGGTTAATGATTGCTCACCGAGATCAAGGCATCAATAAGTACTGTGCGTAAGTATAGCATTTGGTATATACCATGCTGCGGTGAATATATTGTATCCTCAGTGGGATGCTTTCTTCTGTGCGTTTAACCACGCAGGTTAACTCAAGACAGAGAAAATATGTTGTGTGTCTTTTTGACCACTTCACCGCTTAACTTTTCAGAAGTAACTATAATGATTATTGTTTCTTGTCGAATTTTCTGGCAAAAAATTACCCAGATGTAGTGCTCTCATTATGAGGCTATTATCTTGACCAAGTTATAGCATAAAAAAAAACAAAGGTGAAAACCGGAGTACGGTTTTTGTTTCTAGTCTGTCTGACGTATAGGTCGTACATAGATGGCATTAAGGAAACTTACGAGTTTCAATAATTAGGTAACTGGATAGTTACCTTATTGTTGCTGTATTGTGTTGTTTATAAAAACGTGACAAAACGTTAACAATGTTGCGGTTTTTGGTTGCTAGGTAGCTTGTGCAGAAATCACTTACTTGAGTGGGTTCCCAGTTTAGGTAGGTACTTAATGTCACTATTTAAGACCTTTTACTTGTGTTTAATTCAGTTTTGTATATCACGGGAAGCGTACTTCCTAAAACCGTTGATTATTCAGCGGTACATATTTTTGCACGTAGGCACATTTTTACACTATGTGTGATGTATACTTCACTTCTCGTAGTCTACGGATTATCTTAAACGCTATTTACATAATAATTAGTGGAATCAGCTTGGTTTCAAAAACATTTTTCATCAAAAGGATGAGATATCAAACCGTCTTACGTCGCACGTAAGGACACAATGACATAACGGACAAGTGTTGCTATACAAAAAACTTAAAATACTCTAAAAAGTGGAAATAATACTCGCGCCGGGACGCTATGCATTTAGTAAATAAATAAAGGGAACTATGCAGTCTCTTTTAAGGTGATTGTAGGATAATTGTAGTCATACGTAATCTTCTGTGAAATAAACTGATCGTTCGTGACGTCGCAATTTATCTCCTCGCCCGCTTAACCCACGCCACGCCACACTGAAGTATTGTTGGGTCAGATGGTATAAAATCATTACCACGTTGAATCACCATAACTGATGCGGATCCTTTTATGGATTCGACATATACAATACAGGGTTATTTCTAATGAATTGGCATCCCTTTTAGGGGCTTTCGGGGTTATTTTGAGTTTTGACAAAAGTCGCAGATCAAAAGTTGTTAGTTTTGATGTGCAGAATAAGCCCCTGGAAGGATGCCAATTGATTAGAAATAACCCTGTAGTATAGCTAAGTTCAAAATGGTGTAATTATTATATCTATCTATAAGCCGTAGGATGTCCACTGCTGGACATAGGCCTCCCCCATGGATTTCCAACCAGCCAGCGGCCTGCATCCAGCGCGTTCCTGCAACTTTTATGTATCGTCAGTCCACGTAGTCGGCGGACGTCCTACGCTGCGTTTGCTGGTCCGTGGTCACCATTCGAGAACTTTACGGCCCCATCGACCATCCGTTCTTCGAACTATGTGTCCTGCCCATTGCCACTTTAATTTGCTAATCCTTTGCGCTATGTCGGTAACTTTCGTTCTTCTACGGATCTCCTCATTTCTGATCCGATCTCGCAGAGAGACACCGAGCATAGCCCTCTCTATAGCTCGTTGTAATCAAAATACTCAGCATTCATACTTACTAAAATATATTGAGCCCTACTTATCATTATTTTTATACCTTATTACTTATGTACGCCAAATAATGAGTCGGTCAAAAATAGAATTTCGCTCGTTGACCTTGACTACGTAGTATTATTATATATCTTCTTTGCCTTGACTTTGAATTGCTATTAGTTTAGCAAGCTTACGCTAGATGGCGTTGTACGGTCTTAAAACGCACAATTGTTATCACGCTATCATGCACTGCGTCTCGTAAGTAAATACTGAAACTACTCAATTTATCACATTAATACTAATTCCGCTAATTCGTATTTTTGACAAAGTTGCTTCTGGCTAATTTCAGTCGGAACCAACTTAAGCTGGGCTCACGCGACTCTACAACATAATTAAGTATAACTAGAATCCTCAATATAGTAGGTATTACCGTCTTTACCATAGGGCCCGTGCCAGTGTCTCCATATACACGGTAATTACCGTAGATGCACCGTAATGAAGTCGTTATCTACCGTCAAGGTAATAATGGTATTACCGTGTCATAAATCACCGTATTACCATTATGAATTAGTTTGTTGTATTTAATGTAACTAGACATGTTATAAGGCGCCCAATTTTAAATTGCGCCTGTTAAATTGCGCCCTGAAATGTGTATGTTGGCATCGGCTGATAGAAGGTTATCCACATTATCGACGTTATTAAACATGCTGCCACGCGTTAGTCCTAAAACGCGAGATAAACAACAAATACTAGATAACGAATGGAGAAAATTTTCCATTAATTGCAGCACAACTAAAAGACATACAGGCACTGGCTGTAACTGAAAAACCTGATGTATTTTGGCACAAGGTTGGATATTTTAATTTACTTAACTGTTTTTTTTTTCTATTTATTTGGACGTTAATATGACATTACTATGTATGTACTTATTATATACATACACAGATACAGATGGAAATAAAAAAATTAAAGAACTTCCGCAATTTATGCTAGGTGTGCTTGCTTTCTCTACCGCATTCAAATGCCGAGTGCGAGCGTATTTTCAACCAGCTCAATGATATTAAGACGAAGAAAAGAAACAAACTGCTAATCAAAAAAATAAATAAAAGGGAACATTTTCACCCAGCAGTCCATTAAAAGAAATGGGAAAAACTGTGTTGATTTCAGGCCGACCAACAACATGTTGTCAAAAATGAATTAATCCATTTACGAAAAAGATACTGTTGTGCTAGGAGACTCTGATTCAGAATAATAGTAATTTTGTTAATCATTTAAAATGTAAATATAGTGTTTTGTGGCATTTCATAATAATATAATAATAAATATAACTAGAATCCTCAATATAGTAGGTATTACCGTCTTTACCATAGGGCACACAGGGCCCGTGCCCAGGGCAGAGGGCCCCTGACTTCAACTTTGAGGGGCAAACTTTTTTTTTTAGTCTTTAAAATGTTTCGAAGTTTGTTGTCCATTTGATCTTCACTCTAAGTCGCAGTTTTAAACAAATTTCTAATGTTTTTCGATCATGTTTCAAAATTTACTAACTCCTGTAGTTTAATCTCTAAAATAGTTTATTGAGGCATTTTCATTATGAAAAATGTCATCGACAAATAAGTTTTTTTTTTCACTTCCCTCGTCATACATTAAAGATTACACAATACATTGTTAAAATAATTAAAAATCTGTTTTAGCATGAGCTAGTGAAGCTCTTTTATATGATACCTTACATGATACGATTAACTCACTTTGAATTTTGGACATATTTTGTGAATTTTGAGGCCCTATTTTTTGTGATTTAGATAAAAATGTACAGTTTTCAGATTTATTCCTTATTTTATTTTTTCCTATATGTGTACTCAGAGACAATGCTTCTCGCCAAATTTCATAGTTCTATATCAAAGGGAAGTACCTACCCATTATGTCGCACCCTGAGAATGTAAGTGACTCAATCCAAAATGACTGATTTTCGGATAATGAGCAAAATGTATCTGCAATCAACAACATGTTTTGGTTTATAGTTTATATTTTTATAATAGTAACGTTTTATTTTATACTTTTGATAAAAAGGCATTATCTGTGCTTTTAGCTATAGAAACCTATCAAATTTAACAAATATTTATTTAATTAAATATATAAAATGAGACCTTAAAAAAAACCTTCCACAAGTAGGTCACTTTAGTACTAAACGGACAAATATAAAAAAGGCTTGTTATGACTTAGGTCTTTAACATTCTCACCATCAAAGTTATTATTCAGCCTCATTGATGATAGCACCACTTTCATTTTACTCATAACTCAATCATTAAGGGAAAATAAAAGTTGATGAAATTTTGTGAATATTTTTATTGTGTTAGAAATACTTTCAATAGCCCTAAAGTTATTAATAAGCCATGAAATCGTGTTCTATGTTCAAGTAAACTATTACAAATATTATAATTGACACAAAAATTGAGCAACATTATTCTTAACTATTACTCTGGAACTTTAATCTTAATTAATAATTATCTCATATTCATTGTGTTAATTTTTTTTTTTACAATATTTATACAAAAGAATAAAATACTATAAAAAACCTAAACCTAGAGTGCCGCCGGCAGCGGGGCGGGGCTCAAGCTACCAATGGTTGGGTGTACAGAGAGAGGAACCTCTTGACAATGCGCACCGTGTCCAGGACGACCGCCTGGTGTATCTGACCCTTGACCCAACCTTCTAGCGAGAGCCTCTTGAGATGGTGGTCGAGGCTCTTCGCTATTAAGCCGTTTACCAAAACGATTATCGGGATAATGATCGTCGAGTCCACATCCTACATGCGGTAACCTCGTGAGCCAAGTCAAGGTACTTGCTGAGCTTGTCCTTTTCGGCCTTCATGAGGTTCTCGTCATGAGGTATGGTGACGTCGACGAGCACTGCCCGGAGTGCCCGGCGCTGGGATCGGTCGATCACCACGATATCAGCCCTATTCAATAGTCCTGTCCATGATGATAGTGCGGTCCCAGTAGAGCAACGCACGACCATTCTCGAGAACTGGCGCCGGTGAGTACTTATACTATGGCATCTCGGACTCGACAAGACCGTATCGAAGAGCAAGTTGCTGATGGATGATCCTGGCTACTTGGTTATGCCTGTGCAAGTACTCGCCGTTGGCAAGATGAGAACAACCGGAAGTAATATGCCTGAGTGACTCTCCGGGACAAATGTCGACCGTACAGTCCTTCAGGATATACTTCCGGTAATTGTTCGTCAAGACAACTTCGTCCGCTATTGCACAAGCAAAACCCTCGGTTTTCTCAAAGAAGTCACCGAAGCGTAGCCAGGCCACCGACGCGTGCAGGCCTGTTAGGGCCCGATAGAACCGCCCGTGCAGCTCCTTGCTCTTCCACACCGCCCTGCGATCATCGGTGCTGAGCACCGATGGCCTGCGCCAGTTCTTGTTCGCCAAGGAGAGCGGGGTGAGGCCTCTGTCAACTGCCACCACATCGCAATGCATTCCACGCCCGCTGGAAACAATCCCGGAGACTGTATACTTCGCGGTTGTGGAGGTAGTAAAAAGCCTGCCACCACACTTCCGCGGAATGTACAGTCTCATGACAGACGAGCGTGGGTGTAGCGTGCGATGCGATGTAAGCAGTCGACGGACCCTCCTGTCCATGGCATCCAGCTCAATTTGAAAAAAAAATTAAATTAAATATGAAAATTAAATATGTATTTACATCTTACTATTAAAAATAAAAATAAGATAATAAATAACAATAAATCGTAAATTAATTATACCTCCAATTTATGTGCGGTATCGCATTGGGCCTTTTCTGCAATATTGTCTATATTGGGTATTAATTGAATATTTTCTATAGCACAATTTGTACTTTTCTGTAAAAAATAAATATAGTAAAATTAAGTGTTTAAGAAAGCAGTTATTCAGATCTAACTATTAAAAATAAAAAAAATAATTACTAATTATAATACCTAATACATAAATTAATTTTATTATACCGTCAATTCCTTTGCGGTATCGCATTGGACCACATCTGCAACATTGTCTATGTTGAATATTAATGGAATATTTTCTTTATTTCATTCATTATTGATATTTTTCTGTAAAAAATATACATAGTAAAATTAAGTATTTAAGAAAGCAGGTAGGCTATGTATTATGTATGTCACAATAGTTATAGCATGTAATAATAATTATCTCTTTCCGACAAATTTTGTTCAGAAGAAAAGATTAGACATAAATTTAAGAGATAGTATAAATTCAATTTATTTCAAATTTAAGTAACAAAAATGCATACATTATGTACTGTATTATCTACTTCTAAATTTGTAGCGTCAGGTCCGGAACCCTTATAGGATCACTTTTTTGTCCGTCTGTCCGTCTGTGTGTATACGTATATTTACGGTCTCTTGCAGTTGTGTAAAAAAAAACTTTTCAGTTAAGTATCGTTTAAAAAAAGTTAGAGCCGTTTATGTCGTAAAAAACCGCATATTTCGCACTCACTAAAATCAAAACCTACAGGGTACTTTTCGTTGACATAGAACTATGAAATTTGGCGAGGAGCATTGTCTCAGAGTACACATATAGGAATAAATCTGAAAACTTTACATTTTTATTTAAATCACAACAAAAAAGGGCCTCAAAATTCACAAAATATGGGTTCAAAATTCAAGTGAGTAAATCGTATCATATAAAAGCACATGTTAAAACAGGTTTTTAATTATTTTAATAACGTGTTTGTACGGAATCCTCGATGTGCGAGCCTGACTCGCACTTGTCCGGTTTTTTCTGACTTGGATCATATCTTTATCAAAATCTGTGTTATTTTCAAAATTGATCCGCAGTGAAATATTTTCATTATCATTACAAACATCGTCCTGTAAAACAAAAATTTATGCACCTTTTAGACAATAAGTAATAACGACCGCTTAAAACTAAATGATAATCACTTTTGTTACCTCTCCTTTATTTTTTATCATTTCTAAAATAAAATCCGCCCTTTCCTTCATCTCGTCACAAAAATCGATTATTTTACACTGAAAAAAAAAAATTAAAAACAATGTCTTATAAGTGTCGAAATGAGTTATTCAGTGAGTGACCAATTCACAAATAATAACAAATTAAATAACTAACCGTCAATAAAATACAGACGTAATACATGATTCGTCTTAAAACGTTAAGAATCAAAAAATCAATGACTGCCTCATTATGTTTCGAGTCTTCAAAGAATAACAGCATTTCAATCGTAAAACGACTCAAACACACAATAGGTCACTATCATTATAAAAAAAATTAATAACTTACCCTGTAATCAGTCGTAAAGTGATCAAATCATCTTTAGGTCTCCTAAAAATTGACGTACACACGTTCACTCGGTATCTTTTGCGGTGCATGACTGAACTCGTCTCTATTGTAATGACGCGGGGCGCCCAGGAGCACAGAAATGAAAGGGACCGAAAATAGCATGCTGCTCGATCTACCGCTCTTCGGTCTGTTTTTGAATTTTTCCGTGATAAAATACTGTGTTTAAAGTCGTTCTATGAAATAAACTCGATTGCCCAAATTTTTGAATTAAGTCACTTTCATTCTCAAGGTGCGATGTGTTGATTTTTGTGAGTGTCGAAATATGCGATTTTTTACGACATAAACGGCTCTTACTTTTTTTAAACGATAACTGAGAAGTTTTTCTTTTACACAACTGCAAGAGATAATATATATACGTATACAGTTTAAATTTCAGAATCTTGACATACACACAGACGGACAGACGGACAACAAAGTGATCCCATAAGGGTTCCGTTTTTTCCGTTTGAGGTACGGAACCCTAAAAAAAGACACATGGAGAAATAATCGAAATACAAAATTCCTAAGCTTCCTTTGTGTTTTTTACGGTTGAAAATGAAAGCGTTAAGCGTTGTTTCTCTTTCACCATCCTCTCATAGCAGGTATAATTTTGTTTCTTTACTATTCGAAAGGGCCCCTAGATCGTGAATGCCCAGGGGCCCCAGCTTAGTTTAAGGCGGCCTTGGGTGTCCCGAATGTGTGCTGAAGGCCTTTGACAAGGGCAAACGGTTAAAACTAACCGACAATATACATTGAAAACGACATAAAAGTTGATAAATCTCTTTGCCATGCTAGGGTGGTAAATACGCCTAGCCTAGTTGTCAATAAAATCAGTGCAGGATATTTTTAGCCAATTGTTTCTGTCCTATATTCTGACCACTCGTCCATCCTGCCGCGTCTATGACCTCAACTATAGTTCCATAGTCACCTGTACTTACTGCTTCTACTATAGGAGCTTGCTATGTTTGACCACACATTGTTTTTTACAGAGTAACCCGATTCCAAATATTTTTTATTATTTGGTAGATTTAGATCCTATTAATATTATGAACGGAAAAATTTGTATGTATAGATGTTTGTTCCTCTTTCACGCAAAAACTACTGAACGGATTGAGATGAAACTTTGCAACAGTAATGTTTCAACATCAGATTAACACATAGGCTATAGCCATAAAGATATTGCGTGAACGAAGTTTGCGGAGTCAGCTAGTATCGTATAAAATTACAATCTTGATAAAGTTTTATATAGGAAAATTAATGGGACAATATTTATAAGTCTATCATAAAAAAGCTCGCAAAAATTTGGTAGATTGTATCTTAGCAATAGTTTCGTTTTAATTTTATTGAAATCGCTTGAGTAATTTTTGATAAATCAACAATAATGTGAAAATAACTACATCGATTCTTGCAAAATATTCCAATTCTGCTTTCGGTTGAAGTTGGTTATGCTATTTTTGGTGTAAAACAATTTTAAATAATAAATAAATAAATCATCTTTATTGACATCAAAATACATGAGATATACAAAGATGTGTTAGCACCCGGATGAGAAATTTTGATTCCCGGATGCTAACGTAATTATTTAGGAATAACTGCGTTTACATGGCACCTCTCATTTATAACTCTTTACCGAATGGAATTGTTGACTTGCCTTATTATAAATTTTGTAGAGAGTTGAAAAAGTGGTTAGCGAGCAAAAGTTTTTATTCATTAAAAGAGTTTTTGGACAACGCATCTTGCCGCCTACATATTTATCATGACAAATATTAAAAATTGATTATTTTTTTGTAGTTTTAAAATTGGCGTCATATTATTAATTTTAAAATTGAACAAATGTTTATATTTGCATACCTTGTATTAGGTTGTTATTGGTAGATCATGTTATATTTAAGACCTTTATTGTTACCCATTAACTTGCAAATAAAGAAAAAAAAACCGTGTTAAATAAAATTTAATCTTGAATACAATTGAAAATTGCATAAATAAATCAAATCAAAAAATACATCAAATTCATATGATAAGAAGCCGTGGTGGTCTAGAGGTAATGACACCCGCCTTACAATCGTGAGGTCGTGGGTTCAAATCTCGGTCCCGTACCAATGAGTTCTTTAGGATGTATGTACGTAATTTCACACCACTGGCTTTTCGGTGAAGGAAAACATCGTGAGGCAACCTGCAAATGTCCGCAGAAGAATTTCAATGACATATGTGAATCCATCAACCCACACTGGGCCAGCGTGGTGGATATGGCCCAATCACCCTTCGTGGGTAGGTCTACGTTCTGCAGTGGACTATTATAAGGCTGATACAGTACAGAAACAGTACATATGATAAATATGCAATGCCAAAAGAATAATAAGATTAAAATTATGCAATTTGGAATTTAGTTCTTATATGAGAACAGATTTTAAATTATATATTACTTATGTTACAATGTTCGATACAAATATGTAATTATAAAAATATCAGATCTATATAATAAATAGAACGGTATGCATGAAACCTTCATCTACACAGTTATACGTAATATAATTATGTGATTAATTTGCTAAATTGAAACACCAATTTTTAACTAGTAAGTAAATAAAAAAGAGAAAATAAACTAGGGAACAGCATTCCAAAGAAAATGATAAATATCTTTAGCATGAATTAAGGGTGGGGTGAACGCATATAAAATTAAATCCCACCATTTTGCCTGGCATAGTTGTCAATGACATCAATGCCTCGGTACAGAATATCTTCAGCCAGTTTATTCTGTCCCACGTCCTGACCACTGGTCCGTCCTGCCGTGTCTATGACCTCAACTATGGTACCATAGTCACCTGAACTTACTACTTCTACTATAGGAGCTTGGTTGGAACCAGCAGATTCATAGACTACAATCTTCGGCCTGCCTGAAAACTGGTTGTCAATTGAGCTTGACTGAAATGATTGAGCATTTAGACCGGCGTATCGACCGACTGAAGACTGATACGCGTTTTGACCAAATTGACCCTGATACCCTGCGTTCGAATTTGAACTGACAGAGCTTGATGTTTGACTGACAGTGTTAGAGGATTGACCTGGGATCACGAACTCTACAATGCCAGGTGCAGATTGAGATTGCGTGAATGTGTTAGAGTTCGAAAGTTGAGTTTGTTGATTGATTTCTCTTTGTCTAATTTCGTATTGCTCTTGGGCTCGTTGTTGTGTTCTTAAAATTGCTGCCTGTTGCTGGACTTGTTGCTGTTGTTGAGCTCTTTGTGCTGCAGCTGCCTGTGCAGCCGCTTGCGCTGCTGCCTGCGCTGCTGCCTGTTGCTGTGCTTGTTGTTGAGATCTTTGTGTTGCAGCTGCTTGTGCAGCCGCTTGCGCAGCTGCCTGTTGCTGTGCTTGTTGCTGAGCTCTTTGTGTTGCAGCTGCTTGTGAAGCCGCTTGCGCTGCTGCCTGTTGCTGTGCTTGTTGTTGAGCTCTTTGTGTTGCAGCTGCTTGTGCAGCCGCTTGCGCAGCTGCCTGTTGCTGTGCTTGTTGCTGAGCTCTTTGTAAAGCAGCTGCTTGTGCTGCTGCCTGTGCTGCCACCTGTTGTTGAGCTTGTTGCTGAGCTATTGCCGCTGCCTGTGCAGCCGCAGCCTGCTGCTGTTGCTGAGCTCTTTGTGTTGCTGCTGCTTGTGCTGCTGCCTGAGCTGCCACCTGTTCCTGTGCTTGTATCTGAGCTTTTTGTATTGCAGCTGCTTGCGCTACTGCTTGTTGCTGTAATATTTGCTGTAATCTTTGTCTTTCAGCTGCTTCTTGCTCTGCTCTTAGCCTAGCTGCGGCTTGCTGCGCAGCAATCTGTGCTGCTCTTTGCCTTTCAGCTTCTTGCTCTGCTCTCTGTCTAGCTGCAGCTTGTTCTTGCTCTGCTCTCCGTCTGGCTGAGGCTTGTTGCTGTGCTATTTGCTCTGCTCTTTGTCTCTCCGCTGCTTCTTGCTCTGCTCTCTGCCTAGTTTCAGCTTGCTGTGCAGCAATCTGTGCTGCTCTTTGTCTCTCTACTGCTTCTTGCTCTGCCCTTTGTCTAGCTGCTGCTTGTTCTGCAGCAATTTGATCAGCCCGTTGTCTCTCAAAAGCTTGTTGCTCGGCAATCTGCGTTGCTCTCACCCTAGCTTCTGCTTGCTTGACAGCAATCGCAGCTGCCCGTTGCCTAGCCGCTGCTTGCTCTGCAGCAATCTGTGTTGCTCTTTGCCGTTCCTGAGCTGCTCGTAGTCTAGCAGCGAATTGCTCAGCCTGTATTTGCGCTTCTCTTTGCCTGTCTTCTTCCCTCTCTTTCAATAAAGATTCCTCCGCATCACGCACAGCTGCATCTTCGGCCGCTTTTGATTCACGCCAAGTTATAAAACTCTCCTCTTTTCCGCTATCGGTAAAATCTGGTCCATCATTGACAAAGTTTCCACTTGGACCAAAGTTAGCTTCGTTGCCAAAACTGGTCGAATAAAATTGGCCGTTGTTGTAACCGGTTCCGAAGATTTGTCCGTTGCCGTAACCGGAGAAGCCGTTGCCGAAACTGGTTGCGATTGGTTGTGAAAAGCCTTGGTTGTAGAAGGCCAGGGAGTTGGGGCCAGCGCTGGAGCCACTGCTGGAGCTGGAGAAGCTTTGGGCCGCTGGCTTGGCGTTTGCTGAGAGCACCAGCAGTACTGTCACTGTGAACAAAACACATATTTAACACGCTTTTACTAGTTTCACCTGTATGTTTGATTGCTTGCTTGTAACCAACCCATTTGAGCTCGGTTTGCCCTACTGTGAGCGATCAGATTTTCTATAAACTTTGCACACCTATCAAAGACCAATGACAATGTATTTATAAAAAAAACCGGACAAGTGCGATTCAGGCTCGCACATCGAGGGTCCCGTACAAACATATTGTTAAAATAACTAAAAACCTGTTTCAGCATGTGCTAATGAAGTTATTTTATATGATACCTTACATGATATGATTTACTCACTTTGAATTTTGAACCCATATTTTGTGAATTTTGAGGCCCTATTTTTATGTAATTTAAATAATAATGTACAGTTTTCAGATTTATTCCTGTATGTGTACTCTGAGACAATGCTTTTTGCCAAATTTCACAGTATATTGAGTTGTATACTTCCTTCAAAAATAAATAATTAAATTAAAATAAAATAAATTAAGGGGGGCTTCCATAAAGTATGGAACCCTTCGTGCACAAGTCCGACTCGCACTTGGCCGATTATATTATTTCTAAATATTATTGCATCATTTATTTAACGGACATGCAATTTGATTGTTTTTCAATGACATGACAAGTTATTGAAAACATATTAATTAATTTGAAGGTAGTGTTATTGAAAAAAATATAATTTGAGGATACTTATACTACATTTGGACGTTGTGCGCTATAGACATTTTTCCTTCCTAGTCATTGTGCGCTTTGGACATTTTGCTTCCTAGTCATTGTGCACTTTGGACGTAATTATTTTTGAACATTTTGCTCTTTGGACAATATACGCCCCTACGTCAATATATGCTTTGCACATTTTTTCTTCCTTGTCATTGTGCGCCTTGGACGCAATGCTCTTTGAACATTTTGCTCATTGTACAATTTGCGGCATTTGCGCCCCGGTTGTCATTTCGCGCTTATGTCATTTTGCGACTAAACGGTTTAATCGCCCTTCAAAAATTTGTATACATAGTCTAAATCACGACGGGGTAGGCGTCTTACTAACCCATACTCTTTGCTTGCACTAAAATGATTGTGCGTTTTAAGGACGCTCAACGCCATCTATCGCTAGCTCTCTAACTACCTATAGTGAAGTATAACTAGACAGGGCGCTAAATACTAATAATTACAAAATTAAGAGAAGACGAGATGTGCAAGTATAAAGAGTGAACAGGACGAAAGTAATATCTTTTGTCTCTATTTGTGTATATTTTTGTTTGTCTGACTACTACACACGGCCTAGACGTTGTGACAAAAAAACTACTGTTGAATTTTTGATGTGATACTTAAGTAAATCAACATATTTATGAACTATTATCCGTTTTCTATCACTTCTATTAGTATTATGCAGGTTTTTACTATTATCTAGAGTCTGAATATGATAAAAACATAAACATCTTTTAAATATCTTTCAAATTTCAAAATCCGTGCGGCGCGACATTCGTCTCTCTAATACTAAACATATTAATCAGACAATAGGGCAGAATAAAGGCTCCAAAGTGTTCGCGAGGAATTCGTCTATTGGGCAAAGCCAGTTTACAAAGCTGAAGAGAGACGGCAGTGTAGCGTCGACCAAAGCAGAGGTATTGGAGGAGATCGAAAGGTTCTATGGACAGCTATACGCTTCGGTCGCTAAGCCTGTTAGCAGCGCGGCCAAAGATCCAAGAGCCAAGCTGACCCGACACTTCACCGAAGATATCCCGAACATCAGCTTGTACGAGATCAGAATGGCACTGAATCAGCTTAAGAACAACAAAGCGCCGGGTGACGACGGTATCACATCAGAGCTGCTGAGAGCGGGTGGAACACCGGTACTAAAAGTCCTCCAGAAATTTTTCAACACCGTCGTCTTCAAGGGCATCACGCCAGAAGCATGGAACAGAAGCGTGGTGGTGTTGTTTTTCAAGAAAGGTGACAACACCTTATTGAAGAACTACAGACCCATCTCACTTCTGAGCCACATTTATAAGCTGTTTTTAAGGGTAATTACGAACTATCTCGAGCGCAGGCTTGATGACTTTCAGCCTAGCGAACAAGCCAATTTCCGAAAAGGCTTTAGCACCATGAACCACATACATACGCTGTGGCAGGTTATACAGAAGACCGAAGGGTATAATCTGCCACTGTGCTTAGCGTTTGTGGACTATGAAAAAGCCTTTGATTCAGTCGAGACATGGAATGTGCTCGAGTCCCTCCAACGATGCCGTATTGACTATCGGTACATCGAAGTGTAGAAGTGTTTGTATAATAATGCCACTATGTCGGTCCGAGTACAGGAAGAGATTTCCAAGGCGATCCCTTTAAAAAGAGGCGTAAGACAGGGAGACGTAATTTATCCGAAACTGTTTGACTACTTTGGAAAACGCCTTCAAGTTCCTGGAATGGAATGGATTCGGCATCAATATCAGTGGCAAATACCTTACTCACCTTCGGTTTGCCGACGATATAGTAGTCATGGCACAATCGAAGGAAGAGCTCAGCACGATGCTCGAAGGCCTAAATTGGGTTTCTCAACAGGTTGGTCTTAAGTTGAACATGAACAAGAGGAAAGTCATGTGTAATTCTGTTGGAAACTCGGTTCTTGAAGTCGTTGACTCGTACGTCTACCTAGGACAAGTTGTCCAGTTAGGTAGGTCCGACTTCAATAAAGAGGCCAATCGCCGAATACAACTCGGCTGGGCAGCGTTCGGAGAATTACGTAGCGTCTTCTCGTCCGACATACCTCAGTGCCTCAAGTCGAAAGTTTTCGACCAGTGTGTGTTGCCAGTGATGATTTATGGCACAGAAACGAGGTCTCTCACTATGGGCCTTATAAGTAAGCTCCAAGTAGCCCAACGAGCTATGGAGAGGGCTATGCTCGGAGTCTCTCTGCGGGATCGAATCAGGAATGAGGAGATCCGTAGAAGGACCAAAGTTACCGACATAGCCCAACGGATTAGTAAGTTGAAATGGCAATGGGCAGGGCACATAGCGCGGAGGACTGATGACCGGTGGAGTCGAAAAGTTCTCGAGTGGAGACCACGTACCGGCAAGCGCAGCGTAGGACGTCCACCCACAAGGTGGACGTATGACCTCATTAAGACGAGGCATCGACCCGAGTAACACGAAAACGAGTACTTTTGAATGCGCGATGTGAGAGGACGAATGATATTGATTCAAATTTAAAAAATATCATACACAATGAAAAATTTAATGAACAGAACAAAATTTTTAAAAGTAACCGGCTTTTAAAAAAAACTTACAACTTTCTCACCAAAAAAAGTTTAATAATTCGAATGCTTAGAATTATCAGCGACAAAACGCCCCATTATTTTTTACGAATAAAATAGCCAGACCGCTATTCTATTTCATACACCGAGAAGTTATTTTTTTTATGTGTACATTATGAGTAATTAATTAAAAACTGACTGCCGCCCGCTGTCGCGATCCTGTCGAGCGCGACCGCGTAAAATTTGTCCGAGCTAAGGGAGAATTTTTGAAATAATAGTTTATCAATGCGTCACCTTAAGACCGCAGGATCGCGCTGGATGCAAGCCGCTTCCAACCGGTCTTATTGGAGATCCATAGGGGAGGCCTATGTCCAGCAGTGGACGTCCGTTGGCTGATGGATGGATGGATGGATAAACATCTTTTTTCTCACACCCTATACGCTATCTTACTAACTACAAAATGTGAAATCGGTAGAACTGCCAAGAACTACCGGTATCCTAGTAATATTAAACGCGAAAGTTTGTAAGAATGTATACCTAGATGGATATTTGTTACTCTTTCACGTAAAAACTACTGAATGGATTTTAATGAAACTTTAAAATAACATAGCTTATACATCAGAATAACACATAGGCTACAATTTATAAAGATATTGTGTGAATTGTCCAAAATATAACGATAAATGTTGAGTAGGTAGAAAAATTCTGCCATCTGCGAGCTACTCTAGCGCGCGCTGCAAGGATGTCAAAATTGTAGTGTATGGCGGTACCTACATGTCAAGTAATAAATAAGAGCCAAGAGAGGGTAAGCCGCGCTCGCGGCCCGTGTGTGAGTTGGAATAAATCTGTGCTACGTTCGCAAGTGTTTTCTTTACATCGCATCTATCCAAATATTTCCCAGTGGCGACGAACTATTAGAAATTAAATTCACGCGTGTAATTCAGTTATATCATGCCGATCGGAAAAATTGAGGAGTTTGACGTCAAGGAGGGAGTATGGTCGTCGTACGCGGATCGCCTTGAATGCTACTTCAAGGTAAATGGCGTGGAGGACGACATGAAACTGCCGACGCTCATTTCTTTGATGGGGGACGAGGCGTACGAGCTGTTGGTGAACCTGGCCAGTCCCAAGAAACCGGCGGCGCTGACCTTCTCCGAGGCAACGGACTTGTTGCGGCATCACTTACAGCCGACGCCGTCAGCGCTCGCGGAGCGGTATCGGTTCCGGCAACGGCGGCAACGACCGGGAGAAGCAGTGAGCGAGTATGTCGCGGATTTGAAAAAGCTAGCTCGGCACTGCAAATTCGGAGAAGTGTTAAATGAAAATCTGAGAGACCAATTTGTGTGCGGTATTGCGAGTGACGTCATCCGCCAACGGCTTTTTGCGGAGTCCGATTCGTTGATATTTGCGAGCGCGGTGAAGATGGCGAGCTCGCTGGAGGCTGCGGAGCGCGATGGGGCAGCCGTGGAGGCACATACGATGCCGGAGGCGGCGGGGAGCAGTGCAGTGCATGCATTACGCGCCGGCGGCGGAGGTCGTGGAACTCGCGCACGCCACGGGCGCTGGAACGGCGGCCGGCCCGAGCGGCCGGCGGAGGCGCCGGAGACTGGACACGCGCGGTCAGCGCTGTCCAACTGCAGGGGCTGCGGTGCCACGAGTCACGGCTACGCGGACTGCAGATACCGCGACTTCGTGTGCAGCTTGTGCAAAAACACAGGACATCTACGGCGGGTGTGCTCGGCGAAAACGTCCGGCGCGAGACCCGGGAAGACAACCGGCGTAGAACGTAGGACGGGAATTCATTTTGGAGGCATGGAACAGGAGGAATCTACGACTGACCTATCGTGGGATGATTGCGTGGATTTGTACCAATTAAATTTTATCTTATCCTTTAAACAACTGTCGATCGAATAACTGTCAAATCAATCGATGATCAGCCCTTGGATATCATCATACTAATATTATAAATCCGAAAAAACTTCAAAAACGTTGTGCACTTTTTGGGATAAAATAATAAATAAATAAATATTTTGAGACATCTTACACACGGCCTCTGACCCCAAACTAAGCAAAGCTTGTGATATGGCTGTCAGAGACTGATATACTACATATACTTATTTTTAAATACATAGGTACTTATATAGATAGTAACTAAATAACACCCAGACACAGAGCAAACACTTATGTTCATCACATAAATATTTGCCCTGCGTGGGGATCGAACCCACACCTCTTTGATCCAGAAGTTAGGGTCACTAACCACTGAGCCACCGAGGCAGTCAGTCAGGCAGCAGGATGGGTAAAGAATGTTAAACTCGCGTCAAGACACGTGACCTGATCGAAAATTCGTAAGACATGGGAAGAGTAGACCGCCTTCTAGCGTAATATCTCTCTTTCTACCGCGCGGCGAAAATGTATGCCTGCTTTTGCTGTTTCGTTTCGCGCGGCGCGGGCGCAAGGCGCTTGCACGAGTGTGGGTGAGTGATAGATAGATGAATAATAATTTTTTACACCACAATCACTCGGAAAGTGTCTTGTTACTCGTTCATAAACGGGTTACAAAATTCGTAATTTCTCCCTTAAAAATGTGCGGCGGGAAAAGTTGTATGGAATTTTATTACTGCCCTCCGAAGCAGGGCAGGAATGTTGTATAAAAATCCATTACTGCCCGGCTAGCTTTCTTTTGCCTTTTGGGTGGTGATCAAAATAATTGTACATTGGAAAAAATGGGATGTCCTACGTCTTTAAAAAAATGTACTACGAAATTGTGACTTTATTATGTATGGTTTAATTTATTTATTATTAGTGTAGTTCATGAACAGTCTGATTCTATTTTTAATAGAGTTTTGGTGTACTATAATATCGATTTATAAATGAGTTACAAAACGTTACTATTTCTGTTCATACAAGAAAAAGTTGTCCTACGAGTTTCTGATTCACTTAAAAACCTCTCTAAGCTATTGATTTTATGAACTTTCGTATACAACTTTTTATTACTATTGGCATTGAATCTAAGGTGAATTTTGCTTTATTAATTATTGTTTTGTGTAACTTTATAGTGTTTTTTTTATTTTTTTAAATAGTGTCCTATGATTTTTGATCGTTACTCACACATGTGAGTAACGCAGTTTTCACCCATTTACAATTGGTATTCTACCATAACTAACATAATTCTAGTACGGCGACACCAATTTTTACAAGCAGATGTCTACATAACGCTATTTTGTTCATTGCATCCTTAATGAATGCGAAATATTGTGTGTGATGAACGAAAAAGCTATTTTTACATGTGAAAAACGGAAGAGTAACTCCTAAAAGTAAGTAGTTTTTGTTTCTCAGCATGCCTTGTATTAAAAAAACATCTCTTTTGTTCTATAATTTCTCTAAGACATTCTTATGTGCAACATGTTTTTGAATCGAAATATGATGATTTAGAGGTCAAGTCGTGTTTCTAACCTACATGTGAGTAACAGAGACATGGACGTAACGTAACTCACCAATGTAAGGGCTTTTTCACATCAATATTGTTAGTCACATGTGCGTAACTCACGCGTTTTATCAACTTAAGAAAATTAGGTGTAAGCAATACATACCTACTTTGCGTTTACTTATAATTTATGGGTGAGGAATTCCGTAACTCTCCACCCCTAGGGGGTACAAAATAAGATTGCATTTTCATTTATATCTACAAAAGTTGACCGAATTTTCAACTAAGAATAATTTATCATAACTTTTCGCAGATGGCGCCGATGACTAATGCCGAAAGGCAGAAATATATAGAGAAAAATTTAAACAAGATATGATTTACAAATATTGTGATTGTGATTTAATGAATGTGATTTAAAGTTCTCGTGGAAATAAATAATGTTTTATAAACTATATAAAGTTTTTCATTTGTATTTTTTATTAAGTCTCTAGGCATAAACAACAATAACACAAACAACATACTAACGATCACCCACGACCTGACCGAACTGAATGTTGCTTGTTTGCGGAAGTCGATTGAGGAGGATGATCTTTTAAGTTTTTATTGACAATATGAAATCACCCTTACGTAACATGTGAGTTACATTTTTAACATGTGAGACACGTAACGACACGATACATGTGAGTGCTATGTGAGTTACGTACATTTATTTTGATCACCACCCTTTTAGCAGCGAACATAAAAAAATACAAACGTCAAACCTAAAAGAGATTTTGTATGAAATAATTAGAAAACGAGGCGCGAAACATATAAACCTCAAATCTCAAAAACGTTTTTTTATCAAATAATTCTAGAAAAGAGGCGGTTTTTTTGTTGGTTTTCTATCTTAAATGAAATGAGGATGGCAACCTTATTCTGCAATGCGAAAAAATCGCCAAACGGCAATTTATTTCGTTGCGTTAAATTTTGTTTTTAACTAAATTGATAATTTAACAGTACCTAGCTTTTAATTTTCTAAATAATTTTCTAAAATGTCATCTCATAGTGAAAGTGACGTTTTTGTAATGATGACGCCACCAGAAATAAAAAATACAGCCCAAGAAGTCATACATAACTTACTTCCAAAACTTGAATTAAAGAAATAATGTATTTTATTTTCCTCGTAGGTGTAGTATAAAGCACTATGTATCACTCGAGAGAAAGTTCTATTTCTGTTCTCGAGTTTCCAGCGGAGGGCTTAAACATACTCTCGAACAGAAATAGATCGTTTTCTCCCCTCGGTGTACAATGTACTATTATTGCTACACCAAAACTTATAAATAAGCTAGGAAAAATTAAACTAGGAACTTATAGCTAGTGTTACAATTGGCGGCCTTATCGCTAAAAAGCATTTTTTTCCAGGCAACCGTTGTTTCTGTTGGATTAACAAAAAGGTTTAGGCGACCGGTAAATATTTTTCATGACGTAAAATATCGCATATTTTGACACTCAAGGGAATCTAAACCTACAGGGTACTTCCAGTTGACCTAGAACTATAAAATTTGGCAAAAAAGCATTGTCTTAACGTACACATAAATTATAGGAATAAATCTAAGAACTGTACATTTTTAAGTAAATTAAAAAAAGATAAAACACAATATATACGGGCCCAAAATTCAATGTGAGTAAATTATATCATGTGGGGTATCATATAAAAGCATATAAATATAAAGCCTCTCCATTATAAGGAACTTTATAAGTGCGACGGAATTATCTTTGCCGCGCACTGTTTGAATTTGGAACAAATAAGTGCGACGAAATTATCTTTGCCGCGCACTTTTTGAATTTGGAAGTATTTGTAATGTTAGTGTTCAGCGCCAAGAAAATGAATGAAAAGAAATGTAAATATAAGTTTTCGTTTGTTTTATTATTATATACCATGTAATTTCAATTTAGTTGTTACTCTACGCTTTATTAAATAATAATATTATAGTAAAATATGAGGCACCTTTTGTTTTCTCATAGAGGTGATAAAAGTAGAGTGTACCACTCGGGCGCAAAATATATTTTTGGTTTGGGCGACGTACTTTGAATCCCTCGCTTCGTACAGGATTCACATGCGAAAACTGGATTACAATGGTTACAATGTGTAATTTGTTGTTTTAAAACTTTTGCGATTTGAACATATTATTATTATATACTACGGGACTAATCATCGTCACGATCAAGTCACGGTCCGTGACCACGATCGATGCAACTCGGCCGAAACGTCGGGATGATGAGGTATTTATTTATCTCGTAATTTTACTTCGCGATTAGTCCCGTAGAATATACCTAATAATAATATACAATGTGTAATTTTCGATGCATGACGCGAAAACAAAAAAAAACCTTTTCGATAATTATTTAGTTAGGTATCTTGTAAATGTAAAGATTCTACTGATCTGATTCCACTTAACAATTTTGTGAAATTTTCTAGTTTTGTACGGAACGGCTCGGTGTGCAAGCTAGGGATGCCCGATCTGAATCGATCTTTTTGAAGATCGATTCACGGCAATACGATCTCCCGATTTTTTGAATCGATTCAACAAGATGCGATCTTTGCTCAGATCGAATCGTATGCTTGGAAGATCGTAAGAAAAAATCGCATCATTAACAGACCAAAGTAATGCAAACTTAACTGCATTTATTTTGTTGATGATAACGATCACACATTTTAGTAGGAACAACAAAGCAAGACAACATCTATTTGTTGAAATTAGTGTCGAGTTACGTACTTTATGTATACGCCGCCGCGCCGTGAGTATGAAATATGAAACGATATGAAGGTAGTATTGAAATTTTGTTTATGTTATACCCGCAAGAACATCACAGAATTTGTAGATTGTTCTTTGTAGATAGTAGTACGATTGAATTAATCGAATGCGCAGTGTTTTTTTTGTTATTATTTTAATATTGAAAAATATGGCCCCGCCCGTAAAATCGAATGTTTGGACGTTTTTTATCAGATGTGACTCGGGTGGACAGTGTAAATTATGTGACCAAATAGTGAAAACTAAAGGAAATACCACAAATTTAAAAAATCATCTAAAGCGACGCCATAAAAATTATGATTTAAACAAAAGCGGAGAAAGTTCTACTACAAAAGTGACCGAAATCGTAAGTAATTATGTATTTATAAAGTGATTTTTTATAAGGGTGCTATTTAACTGGTTAGCATAGTATTGGTATTTTGGCATAAGAAAACTGACACCAGGATTCGATTAGTAGGTAAACTAAGTGTTCCTCACACGGAGAGAGTTGCATGGCCACGTACGATTACGTGGTAAATTTACCTACTCCAATTGCGACCTACCTCAACATTTTATTTCTTGTACAATTTTGATTAATGTGTACATTATTTTCTTTTTTAGTCCAATGATCCCACCCCTTCGACCAGCCGAATGAGTACTAATAGTGATGCTAACTCAAACTCAAGTGAATGTGAAGAATCATTAAATATTACTACAATCAATACGTCAACGCCAAAATCAACAAGAAAACGTCAACTTCGTATTGATAATGTCATTAGTAATATTCAAGCATATCAAAAAGGTGGGTCCAAGGAACTAAAATTGACTAATGCATTGCTGTATTTTATTACGGTTGATGATTTACCTCTCAATACCACAGAAAAAAAAGGATTTCAACATTTGATGAAAACGGTGTGTCCAACTTACTCGGTACCAAGCAGAAACACAATTACAAGACTTATTGATGAAAAATATGAAATAAGAATATTTCTAATGTCATAAAAGCACAGTTGATGCAAGTTAATAGCTTTTGTTTGACTACCGATGTCTGGACGGACACAATGAACACAAGGAGCTACTTAGGTTTGACTTGTCATTTTTTGCACAAGAACTGTTTGAAATCAATTGTTATAGCCGTTAAAGAATTGAACGAGCGACACACTGCTGAATATCTCAAACAAGTGATTGAATCGCTCTGCAATGAATGGAACATTAATGTACCAAACATTTTAGCTATAGTCACAGATAATGGTGCAAATATTGTCAAAGCTATCTATGAATTACTGGGCAAAAATAAGCACTTGCCTTGTTTTGCACACACTCTTAATCTAGTTGTGCAAAAAGCTGTAGAAGAAACCAGAGGATTTGATGCATTAGTAAATAAGGTCAAAACCATTGTAACATTTTTTAAACACAACGTTTCTGCACAGGATGAATTGACCAAACTTCAAAAATCTAATAATGTATTACCAAAAAAGTTGGTACAAGACGTTATAACAAGATGGAATTCTAAGTTGTATATGTTACAGCGATTTATTGAACTTTGTGACTTCGTCAGTGCTATTCTACTCCAAAACCCAAAGGCCCCTGCTATGCTTGGTGGCAATGAAATAGCCATGATAAAGGAAATTATTAACATTTTGACTCCTATAGAAAACGTAACAAAAGAAATATCGGGTCAAGATTATGTAACGAGTAGTATAATCATACCAATTATTTTCTGCATGAGTAAATCGATCGAATCTGCCAATTCAGGGAGCATTTCTGAGGTTTCTGACTTAGGATCAGAATTCAAAGCGAAAATTCTGAGCGAATGTAACAAACGTTTTAAGAACATTGAAAAAGTGCATCTTTTGGCGATTTCAACAATTTTGGACCCGCGATTTAAAAAAATATACTTTACGGATGCTCAATCTTGTGCAAAATCACTTAATGACATCACCGATTTACTAAAAACAACGGATTATAATAAGGATACATCACCAAATGCGCAAAATGTGGTTTCACTTTCACCCGATGATGACGATAACATTTGGAAATTTCATAGTCAGTTGGTGACAGAAACGAATCTAAACATTCCAAAGGAAGGACTGCTGGATGACATTTTGAAACAGTATCTTAGAGAACCATTACTTGCTAGACAAGGAGACCCAATAACATATTGGACCACTAGATCTACTATCTGGCCGGACTTAAGCTGTTTAGCTTTGAAGTATTTGACTATAGTAGCAACATCTGTTCCTTCAGAACGACTGTTTTCACTGGCTGGCAACACTTTGACGGATAGTCGTAATAGGTTAGATCCAGTGCGTTTATCTAAATTATTGTTTTTGAAAAGCTTAAATGCGGAGGGTTGGAATCTGTAAACCGTCAAACCTTTACATCATTGCATGCATAGATTTGACGGAATAGCTTTTTCGTAATGTTTTTTAATATTTCCTAATAAATACAACTTGCATGTGGAAGTGTCTTTTCATTTCTCCTTACTTTTTTAAAAGGTTTAGTCGCAAAATGACAAAAGCGCGAAATGACAACCGGGGCGCAAATTGTACAAAGAGCAAAATGTTCAAAGAGCATTACGTCCAAGGCGCACAATGACTAGGAAGAAAAAATGTGCAAAGCGCACAATGACTAGGAAGCAAAATGTCTATAGCGCAATACGTCCAAAATTTTATTTATTCTTTTAAATCAACTTCCATGACTTGTTTTGGTGTTCGAGTACAGCTATTTGTATTTTAAAAGCGCCATCTATACGAAGCTTAACAGTGCCATCTACATACGCGATATGAAACAACACACTTAAGCTATGTGTACTAGTAAAACCATATTTTTTTCCTGATATCTTTCATAATAATTATGTTATTCCTTAATTTTTAGGGTTCCGAACCCAAAGGGTAAAACGGGACCCTATTACTAAGACTCTGCTGTCTGTCTGTGTGTCACCAAGCTGTATCTCATGAACTGTTATAACTAGAACGTTGAAATTTTGAGCTTCCATTTAACAAATCTGAATTTATAGCCGTATTTCGCTTGGTATTAATAATGGTGACACGTAGTTGCTTGAAATATTCACAAATATTTGGTCAAATATTCACTTTATAAATAAATATCTATTTAATTTTAATTAGGTAGGGCTAGCTGTAGGCTACTATCGGGGTCCATAGGTGGCGGATCATGGAAAGAAGTGTTGAGATATCAACGCTAGCTGCTTAGGCAGTCCCCGACCAAACAGCAACACCAAGCTACATTGAGTTCATGAACATTAAGTTCTTACGAAGTCAATGTAGAACAACTGGCATTAGCGCGGGATGTCAGTTTAGGGCGTCAGCGGAGGAGTACCTTGTGTACCAACGGTGGCACCCCCCGGGCTGTAATGGCTCACCGCACACCCACCAACCCGCATTAGACTAGCGTGGTGGGTTCCCAGTCTAAACCCCTTCCCTCATGATGAACAAACCTAAGAATCGGCCCCAAGTGCCCGGTGTCTCCAGCGGGAACGCCCCTGATGACAGCAGGCAGCCGACCCCTGGAACAAGGGGCGCATACAATCCCCGGGTGAGGTTACCCTGTCAAACGAATATGGCTAGTCAAATGGACACCGAGAAATTAAACATATTGACATATAATGTTCAAACGCTTCGTACAGAAGCTAGATTAGTAGAATTGGAAAACGCCTTAGAAAACATAAATTACGATATAATAGGACTTGCTGAAGTTCGAAGAGATGGAGAAGATACATTAGAGCGAACAAACAACATTTTTTATTATAATGGATCCGGAAGTCTATATGGAGTAGGTTTTATAATTTCTAAAAAATGGCAACAGAACATAATTGAATTTATAGGTTTTTCTGACAGGATAGCGCTAGTCAAATTTCAAATCACGGACACAAAGATTCTAACAGTCATTCAAGTTTATGCTCCGTCATCGTCCCATCCAGATGACGAGATAGAAGATTTTTATCACCAATTAAATAATATATACGACGAGCACAAAGGTACCTGGACTCTAATCACTGGCGACTTTAATGCCAAAATCGGTATCAGGGAAGATCTCGATAACCCTAATATTGTTGGCCCTTACGGCTTAGGAACCAGGAATACACGTGGAAAACGGCTTCTTCAATTTGCTTTTGGTCAGGATTTATGTATAAGCAACACTTATTTCCACAAACAACCCCAACGTCGCTGGACTTGGTTTTCACCGGACGGCATTACAAAAAACGAGATAGATTTTTGTTTAACAAAGAGAAAAGAAACAATCACTAATGTAGACATTATAAACAGAATTCAGTTTTCATCTGATCACAGGCCACTTCGTATTACCGTAAAATTTAACACAAAAATAATCAGAGCGCAAATGATCAAAAATAACATCAGACGTCTTGATAGAGCGACACTAGCCCCACACAAGGATGTGTTTGTGCTTGAACTAAAAAATAGCTTTAACGTCTTATCTACTCGTGACTGTGAGGATGTGAACGAACAGTATGAGCACATCAAAACAAGTATTAAAAAAGCCAGCTTAAAAGTCAAACCTGCCAAAGAAAAACTTGAAAAACTCACCAATAGCACAAAATTACTCTTAGAAGAACGACAAAATACCCCATATCGAACACCAGAATTTACAAAAATAGACAAGTTAGTTAAAAGAAGTATTCTAAAAGACATAAGAAATCATAATTTAAATATATTCCGGATGGCTCTAGAATCCAACAAGTCACTCAAAAGCGCTAAACAAGGAATATCAAGCGGTAAAACTAGCATCACACGTCTCAAGGATTCCAATGGTAAAAATCAAACGGATAAAAGTGTCATATTAAAAATTTGCACAGATTTTTACAGTCAACTATACAGCGATCCGACAAGCAACAGCAATAACCTAGGGGAATACTCATGCTCCGAATCGATCGTGCCAATTAGTGGCTATGAAGTTCATCGCGCTCTTTGTAGCATGAAGTACAGCAAAAGCCCCGGAGAAGACGGTATCACAACCGAAGCTCTTAAAATTGGAGAACCTGCACTTCTTCCCCATATCACCAATCTGTTTAATTCAATCCTGCAAACTGGTATTTTCCCTAATAACTTTTGTCACTCTACTATTACTCTTCTCCATAAAAAAGGTGATAAAGCAAATATAAGTAATTATAGACCCATAAGTCTCATATCACATATTTACAAAACTTTTATAAAAGTTATCGAAAACCGAATATCTGCAAAATTAGATTCACATCAGCCTCCAGAGCAAGCCGGATTCAGATCTGGCTTTTCCACTACAGACCATCTTCATTCCCTAAACCAAATCATCGAAAAACACCACGAATATAATTTACCTTTGTACATAGCATTTATCGATTACTCAAAAGCCTTCGATAGTATAAGCCACGCTTCACTTTTTCATGCACTAACCAGACAAGGTATAGACCCAACTTACATTAAACTTCTTCAGAGAATATATAGCATCAGCACAGCAGCAGTTAAAGTAAATAGCACCGGACCATCGTTTCGTATTACCAAAGGAGTAAAGCAAGGCGATCCACTTTCCCCAAAACTTTTTACAGCTACACTGGAAGAAATTTTCAAAAAACTGCCGGCCAGATGGGAACAAAGGGGAATTGTTGTTGGTGGAAGGAAGCTCACTAACCTTCGTTTCGCTGACGACATAGTTCTGTTTTCTTCTTCAGCTGCAGAACTCACAGAAATGCTAGAAGACCTAAGCACAGCTAGCCTCGAGGCGGGCTTGAGAATGAATATGTCAAAGACCAAGATCATGACCAACCGCACTTCACACCGCATCGCCGTTGAGGGCGAGGAGATTGCATACGTCCATGAATACGTATATCTTGGCCAAATAGTCTCTTTCCAAGCGCGACAAGATAAAGAAGTAGCTCGTCGCATTGAACACGCCTGGAAGAGCTATTGGGCCATGAAACATCTTATGAAAGGCGAATTACCGCTATGTCTAAAACGTAAACTCATGGATGTGTGCATTCTACCCGTTCTCACATACGGCGCCCAGACTTGGTCATTGACTAAAGATCAAAAGACCGCGCTCGGGGTTTGCCAACGAGCAATGGAGCGAAGCATACTAGGAGTCAAATTAACCGATCGAATTAGGAACACTATGCTGCGCTCCAAAACCAAAATCGCCGACGCTTGTCAAAAAGCCGGACGATTGAAATGGGATTGGGCGGGACACGTCTGTCGCATGCCGGACGACCACTGGGCAAAGGTCACCACCAACTGGATTCCAAACTCCAAACGACCTTTGGGCCGACCCAGACGCAGGTGGCGCGACGAACTGAGCTCGCACGACAAACACTGGACCACCAACGCAGTGAATCGCGCAGTCTGGAAGGAGGGAAGGGAGGCCTTTGCCCAGCAGTGGGACAATACAGGCTCAAAATAATAATAATAATAATAATAAATTAAAATAAAATAGATATTTACGGAAATATCTATTTTATTTTAATTTAATTAAAATAAAATCGGCTCGGGGGCTCCCATACAAGAAACGTGATTTTTTTGCTCGATATTAATAACGGCACAGGAAGATGCTTTAAATATTCTCAGAATATTGAGTTGTATATTTCATTCAAAAATAAAAATTTAAATTAAAAAAAATAATTAAGGGGGCTTCCATATGGTACGGAAACGCACTTGGCCGATTATATTATTTCTAAATATTATTGCATCATTTATTTAACTGACATGAAATTTGATTGTTTTTCAATGTCATGACAAGTTATTGAAAACATAATTATTTGACGGTAGTGTTATTGAAAAAAACATAATTTGAGGATAGTCGGGTACTTATACTACATTTATACTTTGTAGTTACTACACAACTTTGTTAAATTCTTTTGTAGTTTTGTTTAAAATATGCTCGTTGCTATGTTGACTCACCAAAATAATTTGTATTTCATCGCAGTTATAACACGATATTAAACCCTATAAATTTTGTAGTATTCATTGGAATTTTGGACGTTGTGCGCTATAGACATTTTTCCTTCCTAGTCATTGTGCGCTTTGGACATTTTGCTTCCTAGTCATTGTGCGCCTTGGACGTAATTATTTTTGAACATTTTGCTCTTTGGACAATATGCGCCCCGGTTGTCATTTTGAGCTTCAGTCATTTTGCGACTAAACCTTTTAAAGGTTTAGTCGCAAAATGACAAAAGCGCGAAATGACAACCGGGGCGCAAATTGTACAAAGAGCAAAATGTTCAAAGAGCATTACGTCCAAGGCGCACAATGACTAGGAAGAAAAAATGTGCAAAGCGCACAATGACTAGGAAGCAAAATGTCTATAGCGCAATACGTCCAAAATTTTATTTATTCTTTTAAATCAACTTCCATGACTTGTTTTGGTGTTCGAGTACAGCTATTTGTATTTTAAAAGCGCCATCTATACGAAGCTTAACAGTGCCATCTACATACGCGAATACGATACGATCTTCAAAGATCGAATAAGATCGATTCAATGCAATACGATACAGATCGTGGATCGATTCACGGGGTTACGATCCATTACGATTCAAATCAAAAGATCGATTCAAAGCAAAAGATCGGGCATCCCTAGTGCAAGCTTGACTCGCACTTGTCCGATTTTATTTGTTAACTGGTCTATGGTAGTAATAGTAAATAATGCTAAGCCGTGATTGACTGACATTAGTCAACTTTGGCTATTCCGAAAACATTATAATTGGAAAAAATCGAAATTGAATATAATTATGATCCCGCAACTTGATGGTTGTTGTTAAACTATAACTCGATGTCGGACTGTTACAAATGCTTGCGCGTTTTAACGTGGAACAACGCCATCTAGCGGTTAGTTTCAAAATTATATTTCAAGATATTTATAACTTAAATGATTGATTAATAATTTTGTTTGTGATTTAATTTGGTTTGTTGAATGGTACCCTTAACTTATATGCCTACGACTACGACAGAGCGGAAAAACACTAGATATTTATTCAACACGTAAATAAATTTTTTAACTTACATCTTATATTTCTATAGGAGAGGCAGAATCAAATTTCTTGATGACTGTGAAGGTAGCTACAAGCTGCGCCTAACCCAACCCTCCAAGATCTATAAATGGCGCTGGATCAAATTTCACCTGTTATTGAGGGAAATACATAATAAAATGGTTTTTTTTATTCTTGGGTAATTTACGAACCGCTATGAAAATTTACTCAGAATGTTTTCATTTACGTAGCTACTCGATACAAGATGGCGCTAAGTGTTCTAATTTATCTACTCTATGGTAGATGGCAGTAACTGTTATAAAAAAACTACAGGACAAGCGGGAACTCACATTTTATATTTACTTATATGTAAGTACAATTTGTTTTGATTTTCAAAATATAGGCATTCGTAACTTTATTGTATCTATAAGAAGAAATTTAAAAACAAAAAGAAAAAAAACTTTAACATTTATAGATGTTCAAAATCACATGAAAAATCGTATTAGATTTCCGCGACACGGCCTAGCCTAGTGCGGAATTGCGGTAGGGGAAACTGGGTAGCTATTGCCAACGTTTATTATAGTTACACAGTCCGTAAATTAGTTTACCAAAAAATGTTGGACACATATGTTTTCTCCTTAGATAAATTATAATCAAAGGTTTTCTCATATCAATCAGACAACAAATCTACCGTCCGATTTCTTAAAGACGGCTAAGTGACACTTTTGCGATTTTAACTTTAATACACTACTAAAATCAGAATTTTTCCTCCCTTTTCTAGTCTGTGTCTTATTTTTTAGGGTCCCGTACCTCACAGTACCGTTCGTCTGTCCGTCTGTCCGTTTGTGTGTATCTAAAGACTCTTTATCTCGAGAACGCGTAAAGATATCGAGTTGAAATTTAAACTGTATTCGTATATCGATGAACTCTTGCTGATGTGTAAAAAAAAACTTCTCAGTTGTCAGTGAATATGATAATTACATAAACATCTTTCAAATTTCAAAATCCGTGCGGCGCGACATTCGTCTCTCTAATACTAAACATATTAAACAGACAATAGAGCAGAATAGAGGCTCCACAAAGTGTTCGCGAGAAATTTGTCTATTGGGCAAAGCCAGTTGACAAAGCTGAAAAGAGACGGCAGTGTAGCGTCGACCAAGGCAGAGGTATTGGAGGAGATCGAAAGGTTCTATGGACAGCTATACGCTTCGGTCGCTAAGCCTGTTAGCAGCGCGGCCAAATATCCAAGAGCCAAGCTGATCCGACACTTCACCGTTGATATCTCGGACATTAGCCTGTACGAGATCACAATGGCCCTAAATCAGCTTAAGAACAACAAGGGGCCGGGTGATGGCGGTATCATATCAGAGCTGCTGAGAGCGGGTGGAGCACCGGTACTAAAAGTCCTCCAGAAGCTTTTCAACACCGTCGTCCTCGAGGGCATCACGCCAGAAGCATGGAACAGAAGCGTGGTGGTGTTGTTTTTCAAGAAAGGTGACAACACCTTACTGAAGAACTACAGACCCATCTAACTTCTGAGCCATGTTTATTAGCTGTTTTCAAGGGTAATTACGAACCGTCTCGAACGCAGGCTTGATGACTTTCAGCCTTGCGAACAAGCCAATTACCGAAAAGGCTTTAGCACCATGAACCACATTCATACGCTGCGGCAGGTTATACAGAAGACCGAAGGGTATAATCTGCCACTTTGCTTAGCGTTTGTGGACTATGAAAAAGCCTTCGATTCAGTCGAGACATGGAATGTGCTCGAGTCCCTCCAACGATGCCGTATTGACTATCGGTACGTCGAAGTGTTGAAGTGCTTGTATAATAACGCTACTATGTCGGTCCGAGTACAGGAAGAGATTTCCAAGGCGATCCCTTTAAAAAGAGGCGTAAGACAGGGAGACGTAATTTATGCGAAACTGTTTGACTACTTTGGAAAACGCCTTCAAGTTCCTGGAATGGAATGGATTCGGCATCAATATCAGTGGCAAATACTTCACTCACCTTCGGTTTGCCGACGATATAGTAGTCATGGCACAATCGAAGGAAGAGCTCAGCACGATGCTCGAAGGCCTAAATTGGGTTTCTCAACAGGTGGGTCTTAAGATGAACATGAACAAGACGAAAGTCATGTGTAATTCTGTTGGAAACTCGGTTCTTGAAGTCGTTGATTCGTACGTCTACCTAGGACAAGTAGTCCAGTTAGGTAGGTCCGACTTCAATAAAGAGGCCAATCGCCGAATCCAACTCGGCTGGGCAGCGTTCGGAGAATTGCGTAGCGTCTTCTCGTCCGACATACCTAGTGCCTCAAGTCGAAAGTTTTCGACCAGTGTGTGTTGCCAGTGATGACTTATGGCACAGAAACGAGGTTTCTCACTATGGGCCTTATTAGTAAGCTCCAAGTAGCCCAACGAGCTATGGAGAGGGCTATGCTCGGAGTATCTCTGCGGGATCGAATCAGGAATGAGGAGATCCGTAGAAGGACCAAAGTTACCGACATATTCAACGGATTAGCAAGTTGAAATGGCAATGGGCAGGGCACACAGCGCGGAGGACTGATGACCGGTGGAGGCGAAAAGTTCTCGAGTGGAGACCACGTACCGGCAAGCGCAGCGTAGGACGTCCACCCACAAGGCGGACGGATGACCTCATTAAGACCGCAGGATCACGCTGGGTGCAAGCCGCTTCCAACCGGTCTTATTGGAGATCCATAGGGGAGGCCTATGTCCAGCAGTCGACGTCCTTTGGCTGATGGATGGATGATGGATAAATATCTTTTTTCTCACACCCTATACGCTAGTAGCTTCTCTAGTACATACGTTTGCTCCAAGCTAACTACAAAATGTGAAATCGGTAGAACTGCCAAGAACTACCGGTATCCTAGTAATATTAAACGCGAAATTTTGTAAGAATGTATAAGTACCTAGATGGATATTTGTTACTCTTTCACGTAAAAACTACTGAATGGATTTTAATGAATTTTTACAATAACATAGCTTATACATCAGAATAACACATAGGCTACAATTTATAAAGATATTAAATATAACGATAAATGTTGTGTAGGTAGAAAAATTCTGCCATCTGCAAGCTACTCTAGCGCGCGCTGCAAGAATGTCAAAATAAACAACTGTCGATCGAATAACTGTCAAATCAATCGATGATCAGCCCTTGGATATCATCATACTAATATTATAAATCAGAAAATACTTCTTCAGCTGTGTTGTGCACTTTTTGGGATGGGTGAAGAATGTTAAACTCGTGTCAGGTCACGTGACCTGATCGAAAATTCGTAAGAGAGGAGTAGACCGTTTTCTAGCGTAATACCTCTCTTTCTACCGCGCGGCGAAAATGTATGCCTGCTTTTGCTGTTTCGTTTCGCGGGGCGCGGGCGCAAGGCGCTTGCACGAGTGTGGGTGAGTGATAGATAAATGAATAATAATTCCTTATACCACACCCACTCGGAAAGTGTCTTATTACTCATTCATACAAACAAAGTTACAAAGTTCGTAAGCGGCGGGAAAAGTTATATGGAATTTTATTACTGCCCTCCGAAGCAGGGCAGGAATGTTGTATGAAAATCCATTACTGCCCGGCTAGCTTTCTTTTGCTTTTTAGCAGCGAACATAAAAAAATACAAACGTCAAACGTCAAAAAGATTTTGTATGAAATAATTAGAAAAAGAGGCGGGAAACATGCAAACCTCAAATCTCAAAAAGGTTTTATATCAAATAATTAGAGAAAAGAGGCGGAAGCTTTTTTGTTTTCTATTTTTAATGAAATGAGGATGGCAACCTTAATGCAATGCGAAAAAAAAGCGCGGCAATTTATTTCGTTGCGTTAAATTTTGTTTTTAGCTAAATTGATAATTTAACAGTACCTAGCTTTTAATTTTCTAATTCATTTTCCAAAATGTCATCTCATAGTGAAAGTGACGTTTTTGTAATGATGACGCCACCAGAAATAAAAAATACAGCCCAAGAAGTCATACATAACTTACATCCAAAACTTTAATTAAAGAAATAATGTATTTTATTTTCCTTGTAGGTGTAGTATAAAGCACTATGTATTACTCGGAAGAAAGTTCTATTTCTGTTCTCGAGTTTCCAGCGGAGGGCTTAATCATACTCTCGAACAGAAATAGATCGTTTTCTCCCCTCGGTGTACAATGTACTATTATTGCTACACCAACACTTATAAATAAGCTAGGAAAATTTAAACTAGGAACTTATAGCATTTTTTCCAGGCAACCGTTGCTTCTGTTGGATTAACAAAAAGGTTAATGCGATAGGTAAATATTTTTCATGACGTAAAATATCGCATATTTTGACACTCAAGGGACTCTAAACCTACAGGGTACTTCCAGTTGACCTAGAACTATAAAATTTGGCAAAAAAGCATTGTCTTAACGTACACATAAATAATAGGAATAAATCTAAGAACTGTACATTTTTAAGTAAATTAAAAAAAGATTAAAAAAGATACGGGCTCAAAATTCAATGTGAGTAAATTGTGTTATGTGGGGTATCATATAAAACCATATAAATATAAAGCCTCTCCATTAGCACATGCTAAAACTTGATTACAATGTGTAATTTGTTGTTTTAAAACTTTTGCGATTTGAACATATTATTATTATATACTACGGGACGAATCATCGTCACGATCAAGTCACGGTCCGTGACCACGATCGATGCAACTCGGCCGAAACGTCGGGATGATGAGGTATTTATTTATCTCGTAATTTTACTGCGCGATTAGTCCCGTAGAATATCCCTAATATTAACAATGTGTAATTTTCGATGCATGACGCGAAAACAAAAAAAATCTTTTCGATAATTATTTATTTAGGTATTTAGTATTTTATTTATTTATTTCTTGCATTATGTACACTAATCTTAATGGCTAGGTACATACCCTGTTAGGGCGTTGCAAACATAGGTACTTAAAGGACTTATATCTACGAAAATGTATCCTTAGATTAAACTTAAAAATACCACATAACCTTACACAATTATTCATTTGACATATCATTACTAGGTTTTAATCGTTTTGTTTTTGTCATCAAAGTAGTCTTTCAAACTGTAATAGCATTTGTGGAGCAGGAATTTTTTGAGTTTATTATAAAATATTTTTTCACCGGTTTCGTTTCTTAAATAATTGGGTAAGCAATTATATATTTTGATGATCATATATTCTGGACCTTTTTTAATTATTTCAAGTTTTGGTTCAGGAGCTACAAGTTGGTTGTGTCTTCTGGCGTTTGCGTTGAAAGTGAATAAATTGGAGTGTTTTTTGGCGAACATAGCTGCTTCTAAAATATAAATGCATGGTAGTGGAAGTATTTTTTGTTTAATAAAATGCGGTATGCAGCTTTCACGTCGTCGGATGTTTACTAGAATGCGAATGCATTTTTTTTCCATGATGAATAGATCATTGGCGTCTGTACTATTACCCCACAATATGATGCCGTATTTTAACCACGCAAAAGCATAAGCGTAATAAGCGCTGGTTGCACTTTTTAGGTCTGTGTTTGATTTGAGTACTGACTGGCATATACAAATTGGGATAGTTTCGTTTTAACTTTTGCAATGTGTTCTTTTAAATTTAAATTTGAATCTATGTTGATGCCTAGGAGTGTAAAGTTGTTTGTTTCGTCAATATCTAAGGTTTTGGATATGGTTTTAAGGTTCATAGGGTCTTTTTGATAGGGGTGGAATTGTATAATTTTGGACTTCTTTGTATTTAGTTCTAGATTATTTGATTGCATCCTGGTTTTGACATTTAAGAACGTTTTTTGTATTTGATCTAATGAACTTTTTTCGGTTGAGCATTTGAAGAGTAGTGAAATATCATCGGCGAATAAGATGCACGGGACGTCTAGTGCTTTAGGAAGGTCATTTATGTAAATCAAAAATAGGATACAGCCTAATACGCTACCTTGTGGCAGAGACCAGTTTAAATTGAGTAGTTGTGATTCGACTTTGTGTCTTATATTTGTTTCGTGATTGAAATGGTCTATTTCAACAAGTTGTTGTCTGTTAGATAAGTAGGACCTTAGCCAGTTTAGAGCTTTGCCTCGTATGCCTATATCATGAAGTTTTGATAGTAGTATGGAGTGTGAAACTTTGTCGTAAGCTTTTTTGAGGTCTAGCAGTAGACCGACGGCATGGTATTTCTCTTTTATATAACTAAGAATTTTCTGTGTGTACTTATAGATAGCTAGGGTTGTCGAGGACTTTTTCCGAAAAGCAAATTGGTTTTCGTCTAAAAGTTTAATTTTTTCTAGGAAATTGTAAATTCTGTTCGACATTATACTTTCAAATACTTTTGATATTGAAGGAAGAAGCGCGATTGGTCTATAGCTGTTGACGTCATTCGATTTACCAGATTTTTTCAGTATGGCTCTCACTTTAGCAATTTTTAGTTTTTCGGGAAAGCATTCTTGTTCTAGCGATTGGTTTATTAGGGTGGTTAGAGGAGAAACTAGTTCTGCTTTGCATGCTTTAATTAAAGTAGGTGGTAGGTCATCGACTCCTGCGCTATGTTTATTTGGAAGTTTTTGTATGGTCTTGAACACTTCTTTTTCAGTAACCGGTGCCATATAAATGGAATTTGTTACTGGATTTGGAGTATTTTTGATATTTGAGTCTTTAGTCATAGGAGATATTGGTTTTCCAATTGTGGCAAAGTAATTATTAAAATGATTCGCCACAGGTTCAGGTGAGTTTATTGTTGTATTATTTGTTTTTAGTTTAATATTCGATTTTTTCTTGTTGGTTTTTTGTTTGTGGTTTCATTTATTATGTTCCACATTGTTTTCATTTTGTTTGTTGCTTTATTCATTCTTTTTATGTTGTTTAGTTTTTTTGAGTTTTTTACACATTTCTTTAATAGTTTTTGGTACTTATCATGGTATTGTTTCAATATGATGCTATTTGTGTCATTGATCAGTATTTTGAGGGCTCTTTTATGCCTACATGACATTCTAATACCTTTTGTAATCCAACAATTTTTATTTTCATGTTTAATGGTAAACTTTTTTTGGGGTAAGTATGGGGTAGGTATCCTGTGTAAAGATTCAACTGATTCCACTTAACAATTTTGTGAAATTTTCTAGTTTTGTACGGAACGGCTGGTGTGCAAGCTTGACGAGCACTTGTCCGATTTTTTTTGATAATAACTGGTCTATGGTAGCAAATAATGCTAAGCCGTGATTAACTGACATTAGTCAACTTTGGCTTTTTCAAAAATATTTAAATTTAAATGAATATCGAATACATTTTCGATCCCTCAACTTGATGGTTGTTGTTAAAATATACCTCAATGTCGGACTGTTACAAATGTTTGCGCGTTTTAACGTGGAACAACGCCATCTAGCGGTTAGTTTCGAAATTATATTTCAAGATATTTATAACTTATATGATTGATTAATAATTTTGTTTGTGATTTAATTTGGTTTGTTGAATGGTACCCTTAACTTATATGCCTACGACTACGACAGAGCGGAAAAACACTAGATATTTATTCAACACGTAAATAATTTTTTTAACTTACATCTTATATTTCTATACGAGAGGCAGAATCAAATTTCTTGACGACTGTGAAGGTAGCTACAAGCTGCGCGTAACCCAACCCTCCAAGATCTATAAATGGCGCTGGATCAAATTTCACCTGTTATTGAGGGAAATACATAATAAAATGGTTTTTTTTTCGTCGTCGTCGAGGTCTTATTCTCTTTTGGGAAGTTTTTTCAGAGATTAGGTATAACATTCAATAAACAATTATTAAGTAATATGTGCAAATTCGTTTGTTAGAGGTAATATGTCGTTAATTTTGTTTGTCTTTGTACAACTAAGTACCTAATTAGTACAATACGTTGATCTCATCATCATCATATCACCCATAGGACGTTCACTGCTGGACATAGGCCTCCCTTAAGGATTTCCAATAAGACCGGTTGATAGCGGTTTGCATCCAGCGCGATCCTGCGGTCCTAATAAGGTCATCCGTTCACCTTGTGGGTGGGACGTCCTACGCTGCGCTTGCCGGTACGTGGTCTCCACTCGAAAACTTTTCGACCCCATCGGTCATCAGTTCTCCGCGCTATGTGCCCTGCCCATTACCACTTCAACTTGCCAATCCGTTGGGCTATGTCGGTAACCTTGGGTCTTCTACGGATCTCCTCATTCTTGATTCGATCTCGTAGAGAGACTCCGAGCATAGCCCTCTCCATGGCTCGTTGGGCTACTTGGAGCTTACTAATAAGGCCCACAGTGAGAGACCACGTTTCTGTGCCATAAGTCATCACTGGCAACACACACTGGTCGAAAACTTTCGACTTGAGGCACTGAGGTATGTCGGACGAGAAGACGTTACGCAATTTTCCAAACGCTGCTCAACCGAGTTGGATTCGGCGATGAAGTTGACGTTGATCTCAATTAATACTAAATATTACTTAATGTTAATTTATATATTATATTGCGTTAGTAAGCAAAAGACGTTTTTTTGTCACAAAATGTTTACTTGCTATTCATTTTTATTAGCTCTATTGAGTAACAAAATGTTTTTAGATTTTATTTTACCTAGGGTATAAGACGTAATAACTTACTATTTAGTAACAGAAACTTTCTAACCATTGCTATCTGAATAAAATAATTTAATTCAGCAAATAAGAATAACTGCATGCCTTTGAATTACTTCATAAATAAATAAATATGTTTTTAACTAACTTATAAATAAATATGTTTTTTTTTACATCGATTTTTTATTTTATATTACCCATGTGAAATAAATGTTCGATAGCCCTGAACTCAAAGACATACCGGAATTGCCCCAATTATTTTTTTAAATAAATACAGACTAAATTAGGCTTCAAGATAATACCAGTAAAGTTTTTTTTTCATTAACACCTACTTGCACATGTCATTTCCGATGTTTTTTTTCTGCAAAACGAAAAAAGGCTTATTTTAATTAATAATTAAGTTAGTGAGTAAATAATTTTATGAATGTAAATCATTAGTAAATCAAGCGAAGCCACTAGCAAGTAAATACTTAAACAGAAAATGTTATTAACACCTGATTTAAGGCAAGACCGTCATATGCCGGAGTCGCCCCACGTGCTCTAGACGGACTTCCCCACTACTAACTTTTTAGGTTACGAAAAGTTACATCAGTATAATTCAATATCTATAGCAGTTTTTGAGAAATCAGTGCAGTAATTTACTTAAGTGCATATTTAAAAAGATACTCACCATAATTAAAATCCGAAATAATGATCGAATCACACCACAATTATTTTATTCCGAAGCACTCGCGCGTCGTTGTGTCTTTCAAAGCTTCACTAAATTTTCGAGTTGGTTTTTAGCAAACATACCTACATCTAGTTTATTTATTTATTTCGGTATACACTTGCCTTATAATATGTTTAGTTACAATTACACTTATATAATAGTAACACAGTACACATTATACCCTGTCGTTAGGGTGTCGCAAATGGTATAATAAACAAAGTAGGTATAACGTACATGTCAAAATTTAGCGTTATTTTGTAATGTTTTGTGAGCTTGAAACTTTTTCGTTCAGGTATTCTTCAATGGTAGGTATAATAGCATTTTTTGTTAACAGGTTTTTGAGTTTATTTTGGATTTTTTTGGGGTTAGTTTCTTTTTGTAGGTCTTTAGGTAGGTGGTTGTATGTTCTTACATCTAGTAGCGCCATATATCGTTACTAAATTAAATCATAATTTGACTACTGCCTTTCCGACAGAGTAATGAACCTCGTAGAGTTGCTATAGACGGATAAAAAACCTTATATTTGGACTTGCCCCCTAGATGGTCTTCCCCAAGTTGACCTTACTTAAGTAATTTAAGTATCTCATCAAAAATTCAACAGTAGTTTTTTTGTCTGACTACAACGTCTAGGCCGTGCGTGGTAGACAGACAAAAAAACGTATACGCAAATAGAGACAAAAGATATTACTTTCGTCCTGTTCACTCTTTATACTTGCACATCTCGTCTTCTCTTTTTTTTTTTCTCAACCTATGCTGTCTTCTGGGCAAAGGTCTCCCCCATTTCCTTCTATTCATCGCGTTCTGTGGCCAAATCCCGCCAACCTTCCCGGAAAGTGTCAAGATCGTCACACCAACGTTTTCTAGGCCTTCCCTGCCTTCGTCTGCCTTCCGGTACCCATTGTGTGACGATCCTAGCCCATCTCTCGGGGTGCATACGAACCACATGACCCGCCCAATCCCATTTTAGTTTAGCAGCTTTTTGGCCTACGTCAACTACACCTGTAATGGAACGCAGTGTTGTGTTTCGAACTCTGTCCGTCCGTTTGATGCCTATCATAATATCTATCATGGTCAATGACCATGTTTGAGCACCGTAGGTCAGGACGGGCAAGATACACATATCGATGAGTCTGCGCTTCAGTGATATCGGCAAGCCTTACTTTTGTTATTATTATTATTTAGCGCCCTGTCTAGTTATGCATCACTATGGTAGTTAGAGACCACAGCGACCGATAGATGGCGTTGAGCGTCCATAACACGCACAATCATTTTAGTGCAAGCGAAGAGTATGGGTTAGCAACACATCTAACACGTCATGATTAATTTTATTTCTTAACTTAAGACGAGGCACCGGGCCGAGAAACACGAAAACGGCAAAAACGAGTACTTTTGAATGCGCGATGTGAGAGGATGAATGATATCGATTCAAATTTAAAAAATGTCATAGATAAGGGAAAATCTTAATAAATTGAATGAACCGGACAAAATTTTGAAAAGTAACCGGCTTTATTAAAAAAAAAATAAAACAAATTGCTCACCAAAAAAATTTTAGTAATTCGAATGCTCAGAATTATCAGCGACAACACCCCATTATTTTTTACGAATAAAATAGCCAGATCCCTTTTCTTTATTATAAACCGAGAATTTTTTTTTTTTAAATTGTATATTATGAGTAATTAATTAAAAACTCAATCAAATCTCTTCGCGCCTACTCTAGTTTAGCTTTTACTCTACAGTGTTTGCTCAGAATATTTGATCCGGCACTATCTGGGCCGCCGCCGCCGTACCGGTGCGACGTTGCGACTCCGACGAGCGCATGATTCGCTCAGCGTCGGGCTGGCAACGCCGCAAAGTACGGACGGCGCGAGATGCGTGCTGTTTGTTTTTGGTTATTGTCTTCTAGGTACTCTGTGCGACGACAACCGAGTAATTTACTTCAGAATTATTTTCAAAATTATAAGTTAGACTTTAGTGTACTATATTATATTGTAGCTTTAGAACATTATTATAGTAGGTAGTAAGTTAGGTACTTAGTATTTTTATTTGGTAGTGTGTAAATAGTAGTGAACAAGTGTGCATAGAAAATGGGGAGGAAAAATAAGCGGAAAGAATTGTTTTTACAAAAACGAAAAAGAAAACCTAAAAAAAATGACGGAATGTTTGGGTAAGTCGAATTACATATATAATAAACTTGCAATAAATAGTTGCACTCTAATGCCCTAATAATAAAGTCTATATTTGGCAAATACACATTCGTCTACAGATTATGGATTATCACATTCTTACTACCTAGGTACTTCAATTTTTCTGCATTTACCTATATTTACAATTTTTTTAGGTCAAAAAAACGGAAACTGCAACCTGACGATTGTCAATCCACATCCTCAACAGGGCCAGTAGATAGAGAGTGAGTCCATGCCAAGTACCTATCTATCATGTCAGCAATCAATTTAAAGTATCTAGTAATAATACTCCGTCTATTCTTTATTTTCAAGTGTGTACCTACTAAGATTTGTCTGTACAAACTAACCATACTGTAGGAAACAAATATCAGAACAAAAAGCTATGGAGTCGTCTCTTGATATTTTAGAAACCTATCTAAAATAATGATATTTATTAGGTGATGTTCTATCACCTAAATAATTGTGTTAGCTTTAACTTTTTAATAATTATATAATTACATCATTTTATTTTGTAGCCACCCAGAAATATCACCAACATACGCAGAGTTACACAACGTGTTGCCGACATCTGGGGATTCAGAGGAAACGGTAAATTTAAACACTTTTTTTAAATTATCACGGTTATAGTATTGTCTTTTACCGACTTCAAAAAAGAGGAAGTTGTCGATAGGGTTATTATTATTTATAAAGCCAGTGGTCAATAGAGTGAACTCTATAGAACCAGGAAATAGATGAGAGACAATTAGCTCTTATCTGGTAGATCGTCACGATCTAGCGATAACGATAGTAGAATAGATAGTATAGAAGTTCTAACGATAATACAAAAGCCCGTTGTAGAATCAACCGACATAATGTTGTAAACATCCAGCAGATTTGATAACAATAACAATCATTTGATACATTTTAAAAAGGGACCTACTCGTACGATACTTGAAAGAGTTGAAAGGGACCACAGATTTAATTTAAAAAGGACATTTGAGAACTGAGCCAAATATTTATGTCACGAGAAGTAATGTTGTTATGATATTTATAGTGGTAGTGTATTAGAACAATCATCAAAGCACACTATTTGTTTGAATTCTTTGAACAATATGAATCAGAGTACAATACTATACCTTATTGAAAAGGTAGTTTCAATTACTGAAGCCTATGTAACTCACTGTATGCATAAATAAATAACATTTTGATATTTAAATTGTAGAGTTACTGAAACAGTATATTTAAGATGAATAATTGGTTTGATTGGGTTTTTCTGGGTTTTCCCCAATCCTGCGCAACAAATGTTGAACCAATTTGAATGTATCCCCAGACAAGGTAGGAAGGTGTGTTGTGTTATTTTAATTGTATAAAATTTCGTTATCAAAATAGGAATTGATTTTTAAATAGATTAATTTTTGAGGGGGCGTGTTGGAATATGATACAAAAACTAATCTATCTCACTCTAACATGTAATGTATGTGAGTGTTTCTCTTTCCTTCACGACGTTTACATTATAGTAAAATACCCCTTTGTTCTACAACTTTAATGCTTATTATGAATTCCTCACCACTGTTCTTATAGAGCTGTGCTAGACCGCACTCGCACCTATCCTACCAAATATCGGTAAATAAATGATTTATATTTTAAACCGATTAACTAAATATTTTATTTCTGGCATCCAAACCCTTTTCTAAGTGTGTGAAGCACGATAAAAATAAGTTCATTGATTATGATACCTGTACATAATCAACATTAATTTGTATACAGGGTTATTTCTAATCAATTAGCATCCTTTTAGAGGTTTATTCTGTATATGTACATCAAAACTAACAACTTTTGTTCTGCAACATTTCTCAAAACTAACAACTTTTGTTCTGCAACATTTCTCAAAATTAAAAAAAAAAAGCTGTTCCATACATTTTGTTGCGGGTCACGGGTAGACTCACTATTCTACGGAGTGTCTACCCTTGACCACGGTTGATGCAACTCGGACGAAACGTCGGGATGATGAGTTATTTATTTATCTCGTAATTTCAGAGCGCGATAAGTCCCGTAGTATATAATAATAATGTGTTCAAATCGCGAAAGTTTAAAAACAGCAGTTGAAATAACCCTGTATTGTATGAAAAAAAAAAACATTAAAAAGATCAAAATAATTTTTGCCTTTTTTTTAAATTGTTGATTAAGGACAAGGCGACTCCATGATTATCTATGCTCTAGGCAAATTGAGTTGACGCGTGCCGCCGCCGCGCCGTTAGCAGCGCCACGTACGCTAGCCCAGCGTTGCCGCCCGCCGCTCTGGCGTGATCCTGTCAAGTGAGACCGCGTAAAATTTTGTCCGAGTGAAGGGGCGCGGTACTCGATTTTGAAACTATAGTTTATCAATGCGTCACCTTAACTACTATTTATACAAATTTTTGAAGGGCGATTGAACTCGTCTTATTTCTAAACACTACTTTAAATGACTTCAATCAATGATCAAATTGGAAAGAATATACTTCGAAATTGGTGCCATTTAAATTTTATCGAAATCGGCTGAGTCATTTCTGATAAATCAACAATATTGAGAAAAATGTTACATATAATTTATAAAGAATATACTTGCCAATAGAAAAATAATTATTAAAATCGGACTACTATAAAAAAGTTATGCGTGGAACATAAAAATAATATATATAAGTACGCGTCGAATTGTATACCTCCTCCGGTGGTTCGTCGGTCGAAAACCCGGACAAATGCGAGTGGGCCGACCGGCCGAAACCGAGGGGTTTACTCAGATTTTTTTCTTTATGTGTACTATAAGACAATTATTTTTGTCATACATAGTTTTAGGTCAACAGAGAGTACCCTATAGGTTTTGATTGCCATGTGAGTGTCGAAATATGGGGTTTTTTACGGCTCTACTGATTACCGACCGGCTCTAACTTTTTTTCACGATAACCGAGAGCTTTGTTGTTTTTTTTTCAATTTATAAAACGATTTGATTTTTATGTGTCTTCGGTCAGCGCGCAAAATTCATATTTAGGTGAAAATTAATTGATGCTCTTTTGTAAAAAGACTGACTACTATTTTGGTTTTTAAGTGTAAGTAACCTATGTACCTATCCGTTTAAATAAGATTTTGTAAACTTACAATGAGAATTTCATGCCAAAACAAGACAAAAAAAAGTGATTTTCACGCGTCGACCTTGGCACCTAGAGCACCCATGCTGTACATAACGTTTTTCGCAGTAGGTATGTAGCAAAAAAACTCAATTTTTAAGTGCTGCAAAGGAGCATAAGTGGATCTAGCTTTAATTTCAACTCGATATCTTCGAGTTTTAAATAAATGAATAAATATAAATAAGGTCAGTGTGGGGAAGTTTAAATACTTTTTTAATTTAATAGTTTAATACTTTTCTAAAATTTAAGTTCAACTTAACTTAATGTGTTGAGATATGCTCAAATTTTAGTCTTTTGAAATATGTGTTAAATGATACCAGTCGAGCAGTCCAGTTAAACCCTCTTAGATCAAATAAAAAATCAAGAGAGAACGTCGTTGAACAGTCATGTGAAGCCGATTTTTAGGGTTCCGTACCTCAAAAGGAAAAAACGGAACCCTTATAGAATCACTTTGTTGTCCGTCTGTCCGTCGGTGTGTATGTCAAGACTGTTTATCTCGGGAACGCGTAAAGATATCGAGTTGAATTTTAAACTATATACGTAAAGCTAATTCTTGCAGTTGTGTAAAAAAAAGCTTCTCAGTTACCGTATACAAAAGTTAGAGCCGTTTATGTCGTCAAAAAACGCATATTTCAACGCTCCCAAAAATCAAAACCTACAGGGTACTTCCCGTTGACATAGAACTATGAAATTTGGCGAAGAGCATTGTCTCAGAGTATACATATAGGAATAAACCTGAAAACTGTACATTTTTATTTAAATCACATAAAAAAGGGCCTCAAAATTCAGAAAATATGGGTTCAAAATTCAAAGTGAGTAAATCGTATCATGTAAGGTATCATATAAAATAACTTCATTAGCACACGTTAAAACAGGTTTTAAATTATTATTATTTTTAAAATATGTTTATACGGAAGCCTCGATGTGCGAGCCTGACTCGCACTTGTCCGGTTTTTCTAACAAATATTGTTCCATTGCTGCCGTGAAAGAGTAACAAACAAACCAACACTACTCTTTCGGATGTATCAAGAATGAAAAATTAAAATATTTTAAGATTAAATTCACTGAACTTGTTGTTGTTGTTGGTATAGTAAATTTATTGTTGGTATAGTTTCAAAAAGTGCCAAGTTCTAATTAGACCATAATTAGATCACCTTTCTTTAGGCTGTCCAGCTAAAAGCGAGTTTCGACTCGTATTTGGCGGATTCCCCCCCCCCCCCCCGAAACTCAAAGCTGGATTCGTGCCTGATGACACACATGCCAAGATTCATCATCATCATGATCGACATTTTGCTGAGAGGCAAGATGCTGCTAGTAAGAAAAAAAAACCGGACAAGTGCAAGTCAGGCTCGCACACCAAAAGTTCAAAAGTATTTTTTTTATTACTTCTCATCATTCATTGAAAATTGTTAAATAATGAAAAACCTGTTTTAGTATGTGCTAATGAAGCTATTTTATATGATACCTTATAACCTTACATGATACGATTTACGCACTTTGAATTTTAAACCCATATTTTGTGAATTTTGAAGCCCTATTTTTTGTGATTTAAATAAAAATGTACAGTTTTCAGATTTATTCCTATATGTGTACTCTGAGACAATGCTTCCCGCCAAATTTCATAGTTCTATGTCAACGAGAAGTACCCTGTAGGTTTTGATTTTTGTGAGTGTCGAAATATGAGGTTTTTTACGACATAAACGGCTCTAATTTCTTTATACGATAAGTAAGAACTTTTTCTTTTACACAACTGCAAGATACTATAGATATACGTATACAATTTAAATTTCAACTCGATATCTTTACGCGTTCCTGAAATAAAGAGTCTTGACATACACACAGACAGACAGACGGACAACAAAGTGATCCTATAAGGGTTCCGTTTTTTCTGTTAGAGGTACGGAACCCTAAAAAAATGTGCACGTTGCTGCTAATGTGAAATTATATTAATATGATCACGACTAATATTTACTACACTAGAAAACAGTTATCGAAAATCCTTTCTCCAAAACTGTGTTGGAGTTTAGATATAATGACAAATCTTAATTAAATGTGTAATTAAATAAGCCGTTTAAAACACTTAACATTTAATACTATATATAACGGGACTTTACGCCAACTATCCCTGTCCTGTGCCAGTCTCATCCAGGTGTTGCCGCAAAACTTTTGGATGTCATCACGCCACCGTTGTAAGGGTCTACCGGGACTGCGCTTCCCGTCACGGGGCCACCATTCAGTCAGAGACCTGCTCCACCTGCCATCATCACATCTGGCTAAATGTCCAGCCCAACGCCACTTGAGATTGATTATACGGGATCCGATATCTGCCACCTTTGTCCTCCTACGGATCTCCGTATTTCGAATTCGGTCACGTAACGTGATGCCTAGCATAGCACGCTCCATTGCTCGTTGTGCGACTCGCATTTTGTATATAGTTTTCTTGGTGAGCGTCCACGTTTCGGCACCATACGTCATCACAGGTAGTACGCATTGGTTGTAAAGTCGGGTTTTCAGACATTGCGGCATTTTTCGGTCTTTGAGCACGTCGTCAAGGGAGGAGGCTTATGCCCTGCAGTGGGCCGAAATAAGCTGATGATGATGATGATGATGATGATGATAACGGGACTAAACTCACGTGTAGGGATAGTCGTAACGACTATAGTTTCGGTCGCATTCGGCGACCTTTCTCAAGTTGGCGAGTGCTAGCACGCAGAGCCGTCTCGCAATGCACTGGGAGACGGTGCATTGCGAGACGGCTCCGACACATGACATCCGACATGTGACACGAGATTTATATACAGATTTATATTAAGATTGCTTGAAACGAAGTTCGCCGGGTCCGCTAGTTATGGATAGAAAAAGTAAAGTAACAATATTGAAATACGAGTAAGTATAGTTCTTACCTAAGACGGTTAACATGTCTGCCAATTATTTTCAATTTTTTTTGGAATTTCAGTGCTTATGTGACTTATGATTCACTTGCAGAATTTTCGGAAACAATATTCGATCATAAAAATACTTCCTTTTATATGAATAACGTACAAAAGAGACATGACAAATTACCATGAAAATACAGGTAATAAAATTTATAAAAACATACATTTGCTCCTGGGTTTTATTATCTTTGAATATTTTTGAAGAAAACTTCTATAGCTACGTTGTGTACTCTTTAGGGTGGATAAATAATGTTCAACTCGTGTCAGGACACGTGACCTGTATGCTGAGTGTGAGTTTTGTCGTAAACATGACGCACTCTTCAGCGAGCGCGTAAGGATGTAATTTGTATGAAGAAATGTACAGCGCCACTAGCGGCGCGTTTTTGTAACACTTTGTGCGAGTGCAAGTTCATACAAATTACACGCTCGTTTTTGTAACACTTTGTGCGAGTGCAAGTTCATACAAATTACACGCTCGTTTTTGTAACACTTTGTGCGAGTGCAAGTTCATACAAATTACACGCTCGTTTTTGTAACACTTTGTGCGAATGCAAGTTCATACAAATTACACGCTCGTTTTTGTAACACTTTGTGCGAGTGCAAGTTCATACAAATTACACGCTCGTTTTTGTAACACTTTGTGCGAGTGCAAGTTCATACAAATTACACGCTCGTTTTTGTAACACTTTGTGCGAGTGCAAGTTCATACAAATTACACGCTCGTTTTTGTAACACTTTGTGCGAATGCAAGTTCATACAAATTACACGCTCGTTTTTGTAACACTTTGTGCGAGTGCAAGTTCATACAAATTACACGCTCGTTTTTGTAACACTTTGTGCGAGTGCAAGTTCATACAAATTACACGCTCGTTTTTGTAACACTTTGTGCGAATGCAAGTTCATACAAATTACATGCTCACGCGCTCTCCGAAGAGCGCGTCATGTTTACGACAAAACTCACAGTCACCATACTCCGTACGGTATAAATAAGAAAGTAGATTACATTGATAGACTCGACTAAGAATAGAAATAAGCTCAAGATACAATTAGACTAAACAAAATGTAAGAGCTGCAAATATAGTGGAAATATTTGCACTCTTATAATACTCAGCTGTCAATCCGACATAAATGAGTGTACGCATGGTATATAACATGCATACCCAACTCATTTAAACGCTTTCAAATAACCCAGAAGTGATGAGCCAGATAATAAATGTAGATATGTATATAAAAACTGGAACGCGGAATAGTTATATAAGAAACTTGAATAATTTATATTATACTGTACTAGTTATAAGTATCTGATATGAATATTTACGTGAAAAAAAAGATGGAAAAAAATGAAAATATAACAGAAAAAAGGAAAAGAAAAAAAAATTAAATAAAAACAGTCACCATACAGATCGAAAATTCGTAAGACGAAGGAAGAGTCTGGCGGTCTACCGCCAGCGCGGCGTGATATCTCTCTTTCTACCGCGCGGCGAAAATGTATGCCTCCTTTTGCTGTTTCGTTTCGCGCAGCGCAGGGCGCTTGCACGAGTGTGCGTGTGTGAAAGATAGATGAATAATAATTATTTATTGCTACACCAAAACTTTTATAAACTAGGAAAACTTGCACTAGGAACTTATAGCTAGTGTTACAATCGGCAGCCTTATCGCTAAAAAGCATTTTTTCCAGGCAACCGTTACTTCTTTTTGATTAAAAAAAAGCTTAGGCGACAGGTAAATAATTTTTGACGTAAAAAATCGCATAATTCAAAACACAGGGGAATCAAAACCTACAAGGTACTTCCAGTTGACCTAGAACTATGAAATTTGGCAAAAACTGTTGTCTTAACGTACTTATACAGGAATAAATCTGAAAACTGTACATTTTAAATTAAATCACAAAAAATAGGACCCAAATACAAAAAATATAGGCCCAAAATTCAAAGTGAGTAAATTGTATCATGTGGGGTATCATATGAAAGAGCTTAATTAACACATGCTATAATTATTTTTTGCAAAAAATATCATTACCAACTTCACCCGTGTACAGAATCACTACATAGTATAAAACAAAGTCGCTTCCCGCTGTCTGTCCCCATGTATGCTTATATCTTTAAAACTACGCAACGGATTTTGATGCTGTTTGTTTTAATAGATAGAGTAATTCAAGAGAAATGTTCATATGTATAATACACCTGTGCGAAGCAAGGGCGCATCGCTAGAACGCAAATATTATGCACGGATCGATGTATAATTTTTCACATTATTGTTGATTTATCAAAAATGGCTCAGTCGACTTCGATAAAACTTAAATGGGACCAATCGGAATTATTGAAATCGGACTACTACGAAAAAAGTTATGTGTGGTTATACATAAAAAAATATACACGCGTCGAATTGTATACCTCCTCCGTTAGTACGTCGGTCAAAAACAGGATTACAATATGTAATTTGTTGTTTTTAAACTTTAGCGATTTGAACATAATTTTATATACTACGGGACTAATCATGCATCGATTGTGGTCACGGTCCGTGACCACGATCGATGCAACTCGGTCGAAACCTCGGGATGATGAGGTATTTATTTAACTCGTAATTTTACTGCGCAATTAGTCCCGTCGTATATACCTAAAACAATGTGTAATTTTCGATGCATGACGAGAAAAGCAAAAAAAAAACTTTTTCGATGATTATTTATTTATTTTATCCTGTAAATGTAAAGATTCAACTTCACAATTTTGTGAGTTTTCTAGATTTGTACGGAACCCTCGGTGTGCTAGCCTGACTCGCACTTGTCCAGTTTTTAGGGTTCCGTACCTCAAACGGATAAAACGGAACCCTATAAGGATCACTTTGTTGTCCATCTGTCCGTCTGTGTGTATGTCAAGACTCTTTATCTCGGGAACGCGTAAAGATAGCGAGTTGAAAGATTTCCTACAACTTTGATTCTCATTAACTTGTTGTATGATCGATATTTTCTGAAAAACAGTGGTGCTGTTTTATATCCTCAATAACTTGCGTTATTTCTATCTTTCATTAGATATGATCGGAATCAAAGTTGTTGAAAATTTGATTTTCTACATCTTTGATTCCTATCGACTTTTTGTAGGATCTATATTTTTCGAATAAGATAGTGGTGTCAGTTAGTTTCTTCAATTAACTACTTACCAGCAATAGTTATCAACATTAGGCCCCCACTGCTCTGATCTGATGAACAGATGCGATCATAGCATCGTGTGAGCCCAGCTTCAGGTAGTGGTTCAAATCGTGAACCACCAATTCCTACCTATTAATTTACTGAATGAACTCCCAGTTGGAGTGACGGAAAGACTGATCAGTTTAACTGACCGTGTATGGCCACCTTTAATAAGGTCTTCTATCCACTTCATGATGAATGTCCTATGTCGCTATATTATATGCCGAATCACACAACTTGACGGCTGTGATGTTAGTTACAAGCTGCGTATAACCCAACCCTGACAGAAATTATCTTTTGACGTGATAACGTCTTATAAGTTTATAAACGCCGGCTACAAGCACGAAAAAATGTCACGTCCAGCCTAAACCGAGCGCGCGCGCGAGTATTAGGTTTCGCACAAATTGTAGCTTTACAATCATAACTTCACATCCGCCAACTTTTATGATTCGGACTTTATTAACAGACAAAAAAACTTTCACTTTTTCAATGATAGTTATAATAATATTTTTCCACTATGGCAAAATGACACATTAAACAAATATACCAAAATATTTTTGGTATGAAATGCAAAATATATTTAATGAAAAGAACAAATTAAAGACATTTGTGTAAATAGTATTTAAATGCAATGTCTAGCTCATAGCGTAGTTTGACCAGGTGTTTATTTACAACTGAGTGCTACCGTGGCTCGGATGACACGTTGTAGGTTCCGGTTGTTTAACCGTTTAGCCATGTCACTTCATGTCAGAGGCCTTATTTTCTTTTCTTCTTCTCAAAAGAAGAACTTTTACGTTTTGGCGTCGCATTGCTGTGCATTTGCCAGTTTCATGTATTAGGTTATAATAATTTTGATATTTTTTTTACCACAATAGTCACTGTCGTAGTTACGTCATAGTCTAATAAGGTCGCGGTCAAGTTCAAACGTAGTCCAAGTCATACCTCAGTAAAGCAGTGGAGACTTTAATAGATGCGACTATGCAGTTTTGAAAACAACACGGAACAACATTATTATTATATATTAAGGGAATGATCGCGCACGTCATCCCGTTTCGTGGTCACGGGTAGAAACGTCGGGATTAGGAGGTATTTATTTATCTCGTAATTTTAGTGCGCGATTAGTCCCGTAGTATACATCCTACTAATATTATAAACGCGAAAGTTTGTGAGGATGGATGGATGGATGGATGGATGGATGGATGGATGGATGGATGTATGGATGTTTGTTACTCTTTCACGCAAAAACTACTGAACGGATTAAGATGAAACTTTGCAACAATATAGCTTATATATCAGAATATCCTACTAATATTATAAACGCGAAAGTTTGTGAGGATGGATGGATGGATGGATGGATGGATGTATGGATGTTTGTTACTCTTTCACGCAAAAACTACTGAACGGATTAAGATGAAACTTTGCAACAATATAGCTTATATATCAGAATAACACATAGGCTATAAATTATAATGATATATTGCGTATGCGAGCGAAGCCGCGGGTAAAAACTAGTATAATAATAATGTGTTCAAATCGCAAAAGTTTAAAAACAACATTTGTTAACCGTTACGGGCCGGAGGTTACAAATAAAATTCGTCAGAGTCTACCCGTGACCACGGTCGATGCAACTCGGCCGAAACGTCGGGATGAGGAGGTATTAATTTATCTCGTAATTTTAGTGCGCCATCAGTCCCGTAGTATATAATAATAATGTGTTCAAATCGCGAAAGTTTAAAAACAAAAAACACGGAACAACATGATACATACGTCACATGGTATCACTTGCCTACACTCATCCACATAAATCAGCTCATAATCAACGAAATTAACGAAACCACAATTTCTTACTGATCATTACTATAAACACATGTTTAACAAAATATACAATGAAGCGACATGATTTTTCCGCGTTCCCGCCGAAACTACATCAGAGGCCTAAAAAATTTGACGGGAGCCAGGGGCTCTATTTTTAAAGAAGTTGGTAAACTTTTTATATGGGAGGCGGTCCTTGAAAACCGGCAGCGATGCGAGCTGTATTAATGTTTAGTGCCATATTTAAGAATATTATTTCACGCAAAAACATATTTTTGTGTATCGCCGTTTTACTATAATATCTCTTTTTTATTTCACTAAGTAGAAAATATTTAGACTGAACTGGTAATACTAAGAGGAGGTCTACGTAGTCTACGTATCAGACAGGAATCTTCAAACAACCAATAGCGGGCTGGTATTTTAGAGTTTGACATTTATTTATTTTTTAAAACATGGCGACCAGCCCTCTAATGGTTGTTCAATATTGACAATGTCATTTCCTTTTGCTGTTTCATAATGTCACTGTCAGGTTTTTTTTTTCAATTTAGGCTTAATGCAGTTATTTGGTGTAGCACATAGTTCATTTTTCCAATGTTTTTAGGACCCATTTGAAAATTAAATGGCGATGAAAAAAATTCTAAAAACTATGTGTTTGAAAAGATAATTATATAAGCTTTCTATTGGTATATATTTTGTTTCTGTAAGATTTAAAAAACCGCATCTTTTCCATATCCTTTGAACGCCTGGAAACGTATACGGAACTTTACGGACGACTTTTTTTCTAGATTTATTTAAAACTAGTTTTTACCCGCGGCTTCGCCCGCATGATATTTTGATTTTTGTGCTATCCCATGGGGACCCTTTATTTATCCGGGATAAAAAGTAGACTATGTCACGTTCCGTCTTTCAAACCCGAGGCCCTACCTTACCACCCTTAAGGAGGTGGAAAATCAAAAAAATAAGTCAAAAAACGATTTGACGGTTGTTCGATTCGACAGTTGTTTATTTTTGACATTTCTTGAAGCACACTCTAGAATAGCTAGTTATGTTCGCTCATCGAACAGAACCACCTTTAGTACTCTAAGCAATATGTTCTCTCCCACGTAACTTGATACTAGCGATAAGCGGCCCGTTCGCAGTAGCGAACCGGGGATCGGTCTTATCGGTAGAGCTGAGTAAGCTTCTGCGAATAAGACCACCTAGATGAGTAAGTTAGCCTGTAAGATTTCTCAGTGTATTTGATTCATTAATTATAGTGCCTTTGCATCGGCAACACCTTTGTTTAATTTCTAGTTTTTAAAAACATTCTCTCGCGCTCCAGGAAGTTAACTGGCGCAGCCGGTAGGATAGTCGGCTGCTGCCAGCGCGAAAAGTTCGCTCGTAAATTCGGTGAATTTCCCCCGCGTTGTGCAGTATTAAGTAAACGGTGTTAATACTCAAGTCAGTGATATCCGTTCCGGCTATCCATACGAACCAAACAAATAAGTTATCTACGGGCGCAGAAAATGCAGGTCGGTTGGTGAGTAAGCCTTTTTCGCCATCCTTAACCTCACACCCCATTTTTCCTCGAATTTTGTAAATTTAGACCTTGGTCATCGGTCAGATTTGCTTGTGTTAATTGTAGTATTGGAAAATTTGGTCTTAAATCGATTGAATTGTGTTAATTAAGGATATTTAGTAATATCAGAGTGGCGGAAAATTTAATCTCGAATCGATTAAATTGTGTTAATTAAGAATAATTAATATTAAGTAATAGTATCGGTATTGACTCTACCCAGACCTTAAATTAGGTGTGAATTATTTTAGTGTTATTGTGTTAAAATATAATTAAAAATGGCGCAAGAACATAGGGTTGGCGCTCTTGCACAAACGGAAATCCCAAAAGAAATGCTAGGACTTATCCCTGTCTTCAATGGGGAGACTAAATTATTAAATTTGTTCATGAGAAAGTGTGAATATGTCCTCCGACAATTACAGGGCACGCCCACACGTAATGAGTTTCTTATGCAATGCATTACGAGCAAACTAACTGGGAAGGCCGCCGCCGTTATTAGCGAGCGAAGCGACTTCACGACTTATAACGAATTAAAAGAAGTTCTAGTGCAACATTTTGGTGACCCTCGGAGTGAGGAGTGCGTTGCCATAGAATTAGAAACACTTAAAATGAAAAACCATGAATCTTATTTAGACTTCTGCAGTAGAATACAAGATGTTAAGGCCATTCTAATATCCAAAGTTTTTCAATCCAACACAGAAGAAATGAGAGTCGCGAAGAAGATCATTTATGATCATACAGCATTAAACGTCTTCCTTTATAATTTGCCCGAGCAAATGGTTCGGTTGGTTAGGTTAAAAAACCCAACCTCACTGGAAGACGCTCTAAAAATTGTACTTGAAGAGGTAAACTTCCAGGAACAATACAATATGAAGTCAAAATTACTAAGATCTCAGTTTTCAATGCCCAGTAGCCAGAATACCATGAGACCCGCGATTCCCGCGCCTCAATTCCAGTTCGGTATACCTGGGAACCAAAATTTAAATAGGCCACCGGTTTCAGGGTTCGCACAGCCTCAATTTGGCTATCGCCCGCAGCTAGGCTCCGCGCCCCAATTTGGCTATCGCCCGCAGCTAGGCTCCGCGCCCCAATTTGGCTACCGCCCTCAGCTAGGCTCCGCGCCTCAGTTCGGTTATCGCCCGCAATTAGGCCAGCAATCAACACCGCACCAAGGGTTCAGACCCCAATTAGGGACGACCCCTCAGCTAGGTTATAGGCCACCCCAATTCGGGTACAAACCACCCCAATTCGGGTACAAGCCACCCCAATTCGGGTATAAGCCACCTCAATTTGGCTACAAGCCACCCTACCAACCTCCTCAACAAGTTAACCCGCCGCACTTGCAATCCGGCGACGTATCCATGAGGACCGCCCGTCCTGCTGGATTTAAGCTTAACGAAATAACCGGTCACGACGACGAACAAAATAATTACCATGACGATGCTTATCCCTATGACCACGAAAACGACATGTACGGACAGTACGAATATTACGACCCTACAAACGACTTCGAATACGACGCATACAACAACGACTTGACATATGAGACCCCACTGACAGATGCAGCACAAGAAGTGCTGGCTGAAAATTTTACAGCACAGGCCTCCATAGAGGACAAGAAGTGATAGAGCTAAATTGCGACCCCACACTAAAACTACCCCACATTTACATCCCTGAAATAGACGCGAAATTAATGATCGATACGGGTAGTACTAGATCATTTTTGAAACCTCAGAAAGCATATGAATTCTTCTACGAGAGCGTTAGGAACGAACCCTTCGAGGTAGTTAGTACGCATGCATCTAGTAGGCATAGCGAAGTAGTCGAAATTCCACTTCTGCCAACATTCCGAACAGATGACAGCCACAAGTTTTACCTGTATAACGTTGACTCAAAATATGACGGACTGATAGGAAATGACTTACTAAGACAACTTGGTGCCGTAATAGACTTAAAGCATTCCGTGCTTAGAACAAAAACAACTCAGATACCGATCATCAATACAAATTTGGACTATGAAATAGAGTTGCAACCCCGATCAGAACAACGTGTCAGAATACCAATAGACCAACACTCCGGTGAGGCTGTATTAGACTACCGAAATTTTGGCCCTGGTGTACGAATGCCCAGTGCCCTAGTAAACTGCATTAACGGATACGCAACCACCGTAATACAAAACACATCAGAGGAAATAGTGACTCTTACAGTAAAACGACCTTTACAGGTGACTAAATACGAGACTACCCAATGCGACCTCAATGCGACTAATGTGACTACTATAGACCCACAAACAGACAGAATACTAACAGAAAATTTGGACAAGTTAAAACTGGAACACACTAACCCTGAGGAACATGAAAAAATTTACAGGCTCTGCAATGAGTACAAGGACATCTTTCATTGTGACGAATTACCCCTGACCTTTTCCAACTCAGTAAAACATAAGATTAGGACAAAGAATGAGGACCCAATTTATGTAAAACCCTACAGGCAGGCCCCCGCTCAGGCGGAAGAAATAAACCATCAAGTAAATAAAATGCTACAGGACAACATAGTCCGGGAGTCGCACTCCCCCTGGAACGCCCCAGTGCATTTAGTGCCGAAAAAGAGGGACGCGTCCGGGGAACAAAAATGGCGATTAGTTATTGACTTTAGGCGCCTGAATGAGATTACAATAGACGACAAATATCCATTACCGAACATCAGTGATCTTTTTGACAAATTAGGTAAAAGCACGTACTTTAGTACGATCGATTTAGCCAGTGGGTTCCACCAGGTTGAGGTAGAAGAGCGAGATAGACAGAAAACAGCTTTCAGTACGCAAAACGGCCATTTCGAGTTTTTAAGAATGCCGTTCGGGCTGAAAACGGCCCCCGCGACTTTCCAGCGTACAATGGATCATATCCTGCGAGGACTGCAAGGACTACACTGTATGGTGTACCTTGATGACGTAATCATATTTTCGTCCAGCCTAGAGGAGCACATCCAAAAACTCAGACTAGTTTTCGACCGACTTAGAGAAACCAATTTAAAGGTACAGTTAGGGAAGTCTGAATTCCTACGTAGGGAAGTGCTATACCTGGGACACATCATTACCAAGGATGGCCTAAAACCAAATGACGACAAAATTAAAGCAGTGATGAACTTTCCAATCCCGCGGACTACGACGGAAATCAAAAGTTTCCTCGGACTTGTAGGTTACTACAGACGCTTCATCCCCAACTTTGCAAAAATAACACAACCACTGACTTCGTGCTTGAAAAAACGCAATAAAGTTATAGTAGACCAAAATTACATTGACGCGTTTAATAAATGCAAAGAACTCTTGACACATGCACCCCTCTTACAGTACCCCGACTATGACAAACCTTTCATCTTGACAACAGATGCTTCGAACGTAGCCCTGGGAGCAGTTCTCTCCCAAGGACAAGTAGGCAGTGATAAACCTGTCGCGTACGCGAGCCGTACCTTAAGCGACACAGAATCTCGTTACAGCACCATAGAGCGAGAGTTGCTCGCTATCATCTGGGCAACAAAACATTTTCGCCCCTACCTGTATGGACGAAAATTTTTCATCTATACAGACCATCGACCCTTAGCTTGGTTAAACTCCCTGAAAGACCCCAATAGTAAATTGACACGATGGAGGTTACGCCTCCAGGACTTTGACTTCGAAATAATCTATAAAAAGGGGAAACAAAACACTAACGCTGACGCCCTAAGCAGAGTTAAAGTTAACGCCTTGACCGACGATGACTCAATGGCAGTGAACATAGGTGACCAAGAACCTAAACCACAGACGAGTAGGCAAACACGACAAAACCTAACAACCGTGGAACTACCCGACGAAAGCGACACGATGTCCATTGTGACCCTCTCCGACTCTGACGAGTCCACCATATCGTTACCCGACTTAGAAATAGAGAGACCGGTTATTCCGTCCCCGCCAGCCAGTAGTAGGACGCACACAGTGCACTCTGCTGAAGATATGGACTCCACCGGGATACCAATCCTCCACGAGGCCATCGATACCAAACCCAACCAAATTCTGGTATACTCATGGCTAAAAAACGAACTTCATGTCAAAGATATTTCCGTAAGGAAACACAAAATTTTGGAAGTTTTCTTGCCTATTAACAACCCCGAATTAGTCAAAAACTTTCTGAAGGAATACGCTAAGCCGAAAGCAAAACTCTTTATTTATTTCGAGAATCCAGAGCACCGTAAACAATTTAGCACAACCGTTATAGAAATCTTTAGGAAAGGGACAATAAACCTAGTCGAGTGTACAGAGCGAGTAGTTTACGTAGACGACGAAAATGAACAGAAAACAATAATAATAAAATATCACGAAGGAAAGACCTGTCACCGTGGCATTAAAGAAACATTAGTTAGGCTTCGTAGGACTTACTACTGGGACAAAATGCAAGAAACCGTTTCAGCCGTGATAAATAACTGTGATGCATGTAAAAAAACCAAATACGATCGAAAACCAATAAAACCCGTATTGCAGCTTACTCAGACCCAAGATGCACCCTTTCAGGAAATTTTCATCGACCTTTTCAGCATCGAGGGAAAGTATTACCTTACTCTCATAGACGCGTTTAGTAAGCTAGGCCAAGCATTCGAAATCCCAAACAAATCCACCCCTGAAGTTGTAAGAGCCCTCATGAAATACTTTTCATTTTACGGGATACCAAAGAAAATCAGTTCGGACCCCGGTACAGAGTTCAACAACGAACTCCTGAAAGAATTCCTTAGCCTACACAAAATACAGAGACACATAGGCACTGTGAACAACCCCAATTCCATGGGCCTTGTAGAACGGTTTCACTCGACCTTAATAGAAATTTATAGGTTGGCTAAGTACGAACAGAAATGCACAGACGCCGCGTCTGTCATGACTTATTCCATCATGGCTTACAACCATACCATACATACTGCAACGGGCTTAACGCCCTTCGAAGTTGTCTTCGGGCATACCGACACAGACAACCCGTTCAACTTAGAATTTGAAAAATCTTATACACAGCAGTTAGTAAAAGACCACAGTAAACGAACAAAACATCTGTACACACACATATCTGAAAAACTTAAGGCGGACAAGGAAAAAGTTAGGACGAAACGAGGTGGGGAGGCCGACGTAGAACTTCCAGAAATAGTATTCGTAAAGGACATAAATAAGAGGAAAAGTAAAGAAAAACCCCGCTATAAAAAGGCCAAAGTAATAGGCTCTGTCGAGAAAAATGTTGTCCCTGTCAAAGTAGAGACCGAGAGGAAAAATAGTAAAGCACCCATTAAAAACATAAAACGACCTCCGCAGGTGATGCAGCGCGATGCTAGCAACAGCAGCAGTCGCCCTTCATCTGCAAAATCTTGAAGGGAATCCGGGACTCCTGCCGGTAAAGAAAGGTCAAGCTCACATGCAAACCGACAGTTGGACAATTCTAAAAACTATTAGGTTAGACAATATTTGGACCGATTTAAACTTAGTAATTTCAAAATTTGCAGAATTTCAGCAATTAATTTCATCTAACAAAACATTCCCGCACGAATTCATAGGAATGTTTATGCACGCAGAATACATGCGCGACATAACCATAGACAAGTATCACCAATTAATTCCTCAACGAGTCAAACGTGGGATACTAAACCCATTAGGATCCATTATTAAGATTGTAACAGGCAACTTAGACCACGAGGACGCCCTTAAATATGATCGGTTGACCTCAGAATCGAGTCATAATCAAGTTATATTGTCAAAGAAAATCACCATTGTCACTAAAATGCTAGACAGCCTCGTAAACGCCACAGAGTTAATTCAGCAAAACTCCCTAACGATGGATTCCCGTCTAAGAAGGGTTGAAACTACCCTTAAGGAGACTGTTATCCGTGAAAATAATTTAGGTATATCATCTTATGCGTTAGGACTTTATAGTTTATTCATAAGTAGTTTTAGGACTATATTCATTAGATTAAGTGAAATCGAAACCGCTCTAGCTCTAAGCAAGGGCTCCATACTACATCAGGCCATAATTAACTCCACCGAACTGCTATACCATTTGAACCTGATAGCAGAATCTAGGAACCTGGTATATGTACCCAGCGAATTTAATTTAATTAAGATTGAGGAAACCATTGATGTAAAATCTTTTATCAAAAAAGACCAAATTACCTTTATTTTGGAAATCCCTCTGACCGATAATGTTACGTATAACTATTTCAAAATGTACACATTACCCATTCTCCTCAAACCTGAAAACCTAACCGTTGCCATATTTCCCAAGTACCCATTCCTATTGGCGAAAGGGCTGAAGTATCAGCCGATCGTGAAGCCGTGCCGCTCACTCGCTGCTGGAGACGAGTTTCTCTGCGACGATGACAACCGCGCCCCATACAGCGGACCCTCCTGCAAGGAAAAACTCATGAGGTTCGAGGACACCACTGGCATCTGCAAACAGCACCCCATCCACGTCGAGGACGTAAAGCTGCAGAAAATAGATAGAAACAACTGGATACTATACACCAGATCGGAAACAACCCTCACAGAGACCTGCGGCGAAGAAGCTTCAAAGCAGCAGATCTGCGGGACGCACATCGTCACGCTGAACAGGCCCTGTGATGTCACTGTCAACGGGACGACCATCCGTCACCACCGTCTTTACACCGAGTCAGATCCAGGGAAGCCACTGCCCACCATCAACTTACCCAAACTGCGCGCGACCGAAGAGCTATTCAGTGCACATGCACTCAACATGCGAGAGATTGCACTGGACGAAGTTAAATACATGGCCTTTGCCTTGAAGAACAGTGAAGTTTTCGGCGACAACAGAGAAAAAGACTCTACAATCAGTGTCATAGCATTAGGATTAGTAGTATTAAGTATAGTTTTGATTATTTTTTATGTTTCGTACATCAAAATTACTCCTTTTATTCAAAATTATCGGAATCCCTCTAAAATCGAGCGCTCCGATAATTTTTCACTTAGGGAGGGAGAAGTTATGTTCGCTCATCGAACAGAACCACCTTTAGTACTCTAAGCAATATGTTCTCTCCCACGTAACTTGATACTAGCGATAAGCGGCCCGTTCGCAGTAGCGAACCGGGGATCGGTCTTATCGGTAGAGCTGAGTAAGCTTCTGCGAATAAGACCACCTAGATGAGTAAGTTAGCCTGTAAGATTTCTCAGTGTATTTGATTCATTAATTATAGTGCCTTTGCATCGGCAACACCTTTGTTTAATTTCTAGTTTTTAAAAACATTCTCTCGCGCTCCAGGAAGTTAACTAGCTTCTCAGAGTTCTCACTTATCGTTATGTTATGAAAAATTTACGCAATATCATAATCATTTATAGCTTATGTGTTATTCTGATTTATAAGCTATATTATTGCAAAGTTTCATCTCAATCCGTTCAATAGTTTTTGCGTGAAAGAGAAACATCCATCCATCCATCCATCCATCCAAATCCAAAGGTTGGATATGGTTATTAAATCTTGCTAAAGCAACTCGTATTTATTCAAAAATCCTAACTTTTTCTGTAAGATAAAGAAATATCATTGCCAATATTCGGGTTTTTGCAAAATTTCCAGGAATTTCGCAAAAAAAAACGGTTTACCAAAACTTACTACGACATATATTATCCTTCAATCACCTCAAAAGAGACTGCATAGTCCTTTATTTATTTACTAAATGCAAGCGTCTTCGGCGCGCGTATTATTTCCACAGTCTTTTAGAGTATTTTAAGTTTTTTGTATAGCAACACTTGTCCGTTATGTCATTGTGCCTTCATGTGCGACGTAAAATGGCTTGATTTTTCATCCTTTTGATGAAAAATGCTTTTGAAACCAAGCCGATTCCACACTAATTATTATGTAAATAGCGTTTAAGATAATCTGTAGACTACGAGAAGTGAAGTATACATCACAAATTGTGTAAAACTGTGACTACGTGCAAAAATATGTACCGCTGAATAATCAACGTATTTATTAGTAAGTACGCTTCCCGTGATATACAAAACTGAATTAAACACAAGTAAAAGGTCTTAAATAGTGACATTAAGTACCTACCCAAACTGGGAACCCATTCAAGTAAGTGATTTCTGCACAAGCTACCTAGCAACAAGAAGTGCATTTCGAAACCAAAACCGCAACATTGTTAACGTTTTGTCACGTTTTATAAACAACACAATACAGCAACAATAAGGTAACTATCCAGTTACCTAATTATTGAAACTCGTAAGTTTCCTTAATGCCATCTATGTACGACCTGTACGTCAGACAGACTAGAAACAAAAATCGTACTCCGGTTTTCACCTTTGTTTTTTTTTATGCTATAACTTGGTCAAGATAATAGCCTCATAATGAGAGCACTACATCTAGGTAATTTTTTGCCAGAAAATTCGACAAAAAACAATAATCATTATAGTTACTTCTGAAAAGTTAAGCGGTGAAGTGGTCAAAAAGACACACAACATATTTTCTCTGTCTTGAGTTAACCTGCGTGGTTAAACGCACAGAAGAAAGCATCCCACTGAGGATACAATATATTCACTGCAGCATGGTATATACCAAATGCTATACGCACAGTACTTACTGATGCCTTGATCTCGGTGAGCAATCATTAACCGAGGATAACTAATTATGTTTTTTTTTTTCCTCAAGAAGGTAAGTCTGGGATGTAACCATAATATGCCATATTGTGCTTAGGAAGAGATAAGGGGTCACAGCAACCACCTATTAAAAATCTCTGACAGTAAGTTCATAACGAACCTTATGCAAAAATAGTATGTTCCTTCTTCCATCTGTTTAATAACCTAAATTCTGAGTAGGTATTCAGGATGTGTCCAAATTCCAAATAAAAGAAATAAATTATTTCTGTCACCTCACTTAATGGACACCAAGCAAGTTATAAATACATTGTTTGAATGTACCATGGTACCAATCAAAGTTACCATATCAGTAGAATCATCTCTAGAACAAAAAATGGTAAGTACCTACATGTACTTATACTGAACCGGACTTTAATAGTCTAATACTATATCATATAGGCCTACCCAGGAAGGACCATAGGTACCACGGGCCAATGGCTGGCAGTGCATGTTGAATACCATATAAATTCAACTACAAAAATATAAACAACAAAATAAATAAGTACCTCTTATTCAGGTAACTACCTACCTATTACATAAATTCCTCACTTGATACAAGGAACAGGGTAAATTATTATACATAACAATTTTGTATGCATATAGGGACCTAGTTAGATATTAATACATAAAGTGAAACACTCATCACTGTTGTGGTTAGTAATTAAAAGTATATCTCTCATATCTTAAATCAAAGATAAAAAAGCTAAATTTCATGTTCAGAGCCCTAAAACTTGGGAATAGAATGCATAAAAGTAATTATTAAGCCATATCAGTAGTTATTATGTTGTGGTATGTGAGGCCTACAACCTCTTATTTTATTTATGCTTTGGGGATATCTTAGAAAGGATTTCATCATCGACTTGGCATTATTTCATATCGATGAATTCATAAATAGAAAGGGCTAAGTTGCATATCTCAGCGGGTATGTTTATCCGCCAGCAAAACCTCTACCTATTCAAGGCTTTAGAAAGACCGGACCTAACTTGGTAACCCACCAAAAGTTAATACTTATATATCATAAAACATGATACTCAGAAATCCTTCAGTCCTTCAGAAAACTAGAATGATAAGTTATAAACATTAGGTACATGTTAAGTTTAATTACTAATTATTTATTCATATTCATATTCATATTTAATTTCAGTCCAACGGATGAAACACCTTACACAGCCATGAGATACTGTGATAGACCATACATGATTTGGGTATATAATAATAATAATATCATAAATTTCTGTATTCCTATGGTTGTATACCATTACAACTCTTACACGGGCTTGAATAATTAGATTCTACCAGTAAATAACAATTAGGAAGCAATAAACTTCATGATAATTATTATTATGCTTAATGAATTTCAGTGCCTACTGAAGGTTTATTCACAAATGTGACAGTAGGTATCCATCTTATAATTTAAACTAAAGGGGAAATGTGGACTAAGTAAGTCTAGGGGACAACAGACTATAGACAATAATATTATTTATTTTGTTCCTTAGGCTTTAGTTACCTACTCATACCTCTATTCATGGGGACCCAGATAATAAATATTTAATTAAAAGATATCATATTATTATTAAACAGTTCATTAAAATATATAGTATTAATTAATAGAATTAAAGTAATAGACAAACTGATCAAAATTATTAATCAAAGCTGTCAGAAGATTAATGATATACATCATCCATCATCATCATCATCACAAATGTTAATTATACTTATTTAAGTAGAATATTCAGCCAAGGTTTAATACACCCACATCAAATAAATAAAAATCCAACTTTCACAGGATTCAAGTCTACCTATAAAAATAAAAATCTTTTTCAAAAAATTCCTTATGGGTCATTTAGAAACACATATTCATATTAATTTTAATAATTAATAGGACAAAATATATTCAATTAAGTTTGTCTGTCTGAAAGGACAACTGAAGTACTTAGGTACATCATTGTACAATTTGAACCTATATTGTGTACCTAGTAGGTACTTAGAATAAAAAACAAAAAACAGCATCAAGATCCTAAATAATTTGGCCGACCTTGTTAGATACCCATTATTTCACTTCGTATGACAAAATAATATGGTATGTATTGTAGCTTGTCTTATAGGGCATGCATATTGCTGGATATTTTTCTAAAGAAAAATGAAAGCAGCTAAATTTTATACCTAAGTATTTAAAGGGTGTCAACGCCTTAAAACTCATATAGGACCTTTATATGTTACATACTACTGTCTAAGCTGGTATAGTTTTACAGAATTTTATTTGTATGATGAAAAGCTCCTTACCACTTAATGTGATAGTGAGCTATAGGTAATATACCTATTTCAGTAGATAAGTAACACTAATATGTGTACTGCACTGTACTGTACCAGCCTTTTAATAGTCCACTGCAGGACGTAGGCCTACCCACGAAAGGTGATTAGGCCATATCCACTACGCTGGCCCAGTGCGGGTTGGTGGATAATATGTGTAATTTGGAGATACTATCTACTACCTTCTTTACCAATTTCTCGTAAAATATATAAACTACAGATTCTAAATAAATGACACTGAATCATCCATTAAGAATGGCCTATAAAAATAGGTATGTAATATTAAAATATTGTTTAAAAACAAGTTAAAATAAGGAATACAATCAACAATTTTTGTAGTATGTAATTGTAAATGTACAAAATTAAATGTAATAGTTGGCAAACCAGCGACAAGGACGCGAATTTAATATTAGGTATGCTGGTAGGTAAGTGACAGGGGTGACAATTTATGTATAGATAGGTATAAGTTATTTGTTATCTCAAGAATAGTTGTAAGAAATAGGTAAAGATGAATGACAGGTAATGAAATCAGTTGACATAAGTATCTTGACATGACCCACCAACCACATGGTAAACAGATGGAAATTCTTAGATTTTATTATTACTTACTTAATACTGTATAGATTAAGTACCTGTGTGAGAAAAATTTAATGGAAATCACCAGACAAGCTGATATATTGTATAAATATGTTCTAAGGACCTTGCATTGTTGGGAGCTATACTTAAACTAAGAGCATATTAAAGTGACTTAGTAAATGAGTCATAATGACATTATTTATTTAGTAAATACATAATTAGGGTTAGGCCACACACTACATTTATTGATGCTCAAAAATAAATTTATAGCAGTTAATAACAAGCTTTAGCAAACCAATACGAGATAGCTTTATCAAATCAGATTATTGATAGTATCTATATAAAAAAAAAAAAAAAAAAAAAAAATTAAAAAAAAAAAAAAAACTAATTTGAAGCTTCCTTGGTCCTTTTGAAAGTACCAAGTTAGTAGACAGGTTCACCTGATCCAAATACTCTTTAACTGTCATATGCTGTAATTATACAAATAACTTCGCTTCTCTTGGGTATAAGTACAACAGTAATACAAAATATCCGATTAGTTAGGTACCTACCTAGGTATCTAATCTATTTTGTAGATATGTGTCATATAATACAAAATGCAGATTCGCATTAAGCACAAAAAACAACAGAGCATACATAGCATCTGGGGTCAAATAGACAAATATAGTTTAGTAAAGGTTAGCTTACATAATACGTATATACATTTTGCCTTGTAACAAACCCAATTAAAAAGGCAAGAAAATATTAAAAAAAAAAAAAAAAAAAAAAAACGAACATTTCACAACCCTCTAAACATCTGCATTTAGTAAATAAATAAAGGACTATGCAGTCTCTTTTGAGGTGATTGAAGGATAATTAAGAATCAATCGAGCTTACCTGTTAAGAGAAGATTGATGATAATTATCCGAAATCACCGAAAAAGAGACTGCATAGTGACTCAATCCCTCCCTCCCTTGCCCGGAGGTAACACTATGCAGTGATGAGTCATTTAATCAAGGGAATTATAAGGTACCAGTATAATACAGGTAAGACTCGATCGATGTCATTACGGAAGTGCCAGAAAGATAAATCTGTCCTACGTTGGTCCTTCCTATATGGCTCTGCCTCTATATAAAGGTTGTGAAATGCTCCCCCGTCTCTACTTTGAACTCCAATGACATAACGGACAAGTGTTGCTATACAAAAAACTTAAAATACTCTAAAAGACTGTGGAAATAATACGCGCGCCGAAGACGCTTGCATTTAGTAAATAAATAAAGGACTATGCAGTCTCTTTTTCGGTGATTTCGGATAATTATCATCAATCTTCTCTTAACAGGTAAGCTCGATTGATTCTTAATTATACAATACAAAAAGTTGAGCATATAATATTGTGCTCAGTAGTTTACAGTCGTTCACAGTTATTTTATCTCAGACATTTGTTCCTGTCTCTGTTTAACCTGTGATGGTGTGTAATGAATAAATAATCTCTAGTACAGATATAGAGAAAAGATAGAAGTTTAGTTAGACAGCGTGTGCCATCTAGTGTCAAGTAGTCTATTTAAAAGAATTAGCGCCATCTTGTATCAAATAGCTATTGGACAAGTACCTATTTTCAGTCTATTTTTTTTGCACCGTTTCTTACTAGAATAAGAAAGAAATCAGAAATCGTTTATTGCAACACTATGTACAAAGATGTTATAATAAATATTAGTTCCAATTGTGGACCCATTACGGGCGTGCAATATTAAAAAAATGTAACTTGGCTAGACATTACATAACATTACATTACACAAGCTTATAATAAGAAAAGGAAATAATAAGAAAAAGTTTGCAACTCGGAATCGACGAAATGTATTAAATAGCTGTTTTTAATATTAGGGATTGTGGCTCTGTAGATATTTGCTCGAAGTTTCAAACCTAAAAATCCTCCCATACAGATTTTTGGTACCTACCTGTGTATCCGATTTCTCTTGGCAGTTCTCGCATTTTGTAGTTCGAGACCGCAGCGATAGATGGCATTGATCGTCCTTAGAACGCATAGTCAGTTTGGTGCAAGCGAAGTGTACTCAAACAACTCACTACCAACCAATACTTTATATACATCTATCAAGTAGAAATACTCTAATTAACAATTTTTGTAAAGCGATTGAGCTCGCTTATTGGTTTGTTTGAGTAACAATAATTGCGTGGCAGACTATTAGAGTGCGCCTAATGCCATGAAATAATCAGATTTCACCCGCGCTTCCTGCATCGCCCGCTATCATCTATGCTGCTGATGCTGCTCTGTTTAGAGTCGAAAATCGCATGACACAGTTTACTGTTTATGACGATGGTGTTGTTGTTTGTATGTTGTTTATGGTGATGGTGTGACCAAATTATGTTTGTAGTAAAAAGTAAAAAACCGGACAAGTGCGAGTCAGGCTCGCACATCGATGGAGGGTGGTTCCGTACAAATGCAAAAATTAAAAAAATTGGGTAAGTAAGTTGTTAAAATCTCTATGCTATAACCATCGACAAAAAAGTAAAATAATAATTAAAAACCTGTTTTAGTTCATTTATATAATACCTTACATGATACGATTTACTCACTTTGAATTTTGAACCCGTATTTTGTGAATTTTGAAGCCCTATTTTTTGTGATTTAAATAAAAATGTACAGTTTTTAGATTTAAAATTCAAAGTGCGTAAATCGTCTCATGTAAGGTATTATATATAAGAGCTTTCATTAACACATGCTAAAACAGGTTTTTAATTAATTTAACAATTTTCGATGAATGACGAGAAAAGTAAAAAAAAAAAACTTTTGTCGATGATGATGATGAGTAAAAAGATTTTTGTACAATTTTGTGAAATTGTCTGGATTTGTACGGAACCCTGTCCGGTTTTTTATTTCTAATATGTGTTTAAATTACGTGGTAAATACAAGTACAATTATTCCATTTTGCACTTATTAAGTAGTTTTTGTGTAAACTGATATACTTACAAGAAGTCAAAAAACGTAATAGTTCATTACAAGTTCTTTACAAAATGTTGCTCCAACAAATAATACTAATAATATTCACCTATAGATTAAATTGGTTCACTTGTATATTATCATAATTTACTTAAAGGACATGTCCACAAAATGTATGGAGGCTGGTATAATAATAATCAAAAATTCTAACCACAACACTCGTTACATATCGAGAAAGTTCATATTTTTCTGAGTCTTTTACAACAGTTAAAAACAAAAAAGAGCCCTGCGATTTTTTAAAATTAATTTTGAATTTATCAAAATATATAAATATATTTGGCTCAATAGGTAGTTTATCTCTAGCAGCCCTGATTAAGTAACCTCCAAATTGATAAATAAAAGCATTTTTACCAATTAGAACTTAAGTGATTTTGATTACTTTTTAAGTGATTTTTTGTCACGTTGTACCTACGAACTGGTCACACTGGTAGGTTATAATTTTTAATTTTAGCAAATTAAGAGATTAATGTGGAAGAATCAGCTACGAATGCAAGTAAAATAACGATAGAAGCTAGAAAAAATAATAAGCTGTATTATTATTTTTCATACAATTTGTTTTTCGCATTTAAAAAAAACTGGAGGGGTGAAAAAATCTAAATTAAATATTTTTAGGAAGCCCATATAACAAGCTTTCAAACGATGTATATATCACCTTGGTTCGATTTTTCTCTGAATAATATACCACTTGTGGACGTCACCTTTGTGGCGTTTTGTAAACGCACCCGTATTTCGACTATTTTATAATCTGTGATGAGACATGGTCACAACACTAGTTTTTAGTTTAAAATGCAAGTTGACATGTCCCATCACTAAATACAAAAAACAACTAACAAGTGTCAAAAACCGGCGGGATACTCAGTCAACTTAGTGATTCTTTCTGCTGTATTATTTCCAACATTTCGTTATAATTAGGCCACTGTTACAGGCCACTAATTATAGAAATAGAAATACTAAGCACGCCATTGTAAACTGTACCCATCTAAGTCGGAATTATAGAAGTTTTTATCCGGACCTCCGAGTTTCTTTGCCAACCACCTCTCCGATCGCAATCAGCAAGAAAAAGGGCCTGGGGAAGATCTCACATCATCCCTGGTCCCAAAAATTGTATCAGTTTGCTAAAATTTAAGTCTTTTGAAATATGTGTTAAATGATACCAGTCCAGTTAAACCCCCTCAGAGCAAATAAAAAAATCAAGAGAGAACGTCGTTAAACAGTTAAGTGAAGCCGGTTTTTTACACATGTGTGAGTGCGTCGCTGTTGCGCCGCCATAGTTTGACTGACAAGCCAAGGCCAAGGCCAAGTTTCCTTGTACGTTGATGTGTGTGTAATTGTCACACATAACTTTTCACGAAGTGGGCCGATTCCGATATTTATTGTTTATTCTCATATACCTAGTCAGGTCATAAGTATTGTCACTCCGTAAAAACTTTTCTTTTAGAATGCTCGCTCATGGTATGGTTGGGAGTTTCTTATTGGGGCTTAACAGAGGGACATTTTTGTGAGAAAGGTGTAAAAACGAATGCAGTTGTGTATCAAAATACAGTCCTGACGAACCTTGTGGAACCTGTTTCTCATACCATGTTCAATAACAGGCACTGGGTATTCCAACAAGATTCGGCGCCAGCTCATAGAGCGAAGAGCACACAAGACTGGCTGGCGGCGCGTGAAATCGACTTCATCCGGCACGAAGACTGGCCCTCCTCCAGTCCAGATTTGAGTCCGTTAGATTACAAGATATGGCAACACTTGGAGGAAAAGGCGTGCTCAAAGCCTCATCCCAATTTGGAGTCACTCAAGACATCATTGATTAAGGCAGCCGCCGATATTGACATGGACCTCGTTCGTGCTGCGATAGACGACTGGCCGCGCAGATTGAAGGGCTGTATTCAAAATCACGGAGGTCATTTTGAATAAACTTTATTGTCATAAGAATCTATGTTTTGTTAAGTTCATTTTGGTATATAAATGGTTACATAATGAATAAATTTGTTTCAATTATTTTACATTAAACATGTGACAGAATTTATGACCTGACTGTGTAGGTCCCATTTCAATTTTATCGAAATTGGCAAAGCAAGCCATAATGTCAAAAATGCTACAACGATCCAAAATATTCGCGAATTCTGTACACGGGTGAAGTCGGTCATGCTATTTTTTGAAAGAAATAATTTTTTTGTTTGAAAAAGCTGTTTTTTTTCCACCGATCGTCGATGCTTGAGATTTTGCAGAGCGGTATGATTGTATACAGGGTTATTGGTAATTAATCAGCATCCTTTTAGAGGCTTAATCTGTACATCGAAACTAACAACTTTTGTTCTGCGACTTTAGCCGAAACAAAAAAATGCTGTTCCATAGGAACGTTCCAATAAAACCAACGTTCCCTATTATTGTATTCGATTAGTAATATAATATAATAGCATATAATACGAATAGTAGAAATTAGTAGAAATAGGCAGTGCGCCCATCCCTACCAAATATAGCTCGGTAGGGATAAGTGCACTACACAAATGGTCAGTGCACCTATCCCTACTGGTAGAACTAAATCTACAAAAAGTGCACTTATCCCTACCAGGGGGGATAGCTCGGTAGGGATAAGTGTACCAGCCGGTTTTCTCGATGATGAACGAAATTTTTCTATGGAACAGCATTTTTTTTATTTTATAAAAGTCCCTGAAAAAAGTGGTTAGTTTCAATGAATAGAATAAGGCTCTAAACCTAAAAGGATGTTAATTGATTACCAGTACCCTGTATATATTGTTACTTCAGTGAGCGCTAAACCAAAGAAGATCCTACTATATTAATATTATAAACGCGAATGTGTGTGAGGATGGATGGATGGATGTATGGATGTTTGTTACCCTTTCACGCTAAAACTACAGAACGGATTGAGATGAAACTTTGCAATAATATAGCTTAGATATCAGAATGACACATAGGCTATAAATTGTAATGATATATTGCGTATGCGGGCGAAGCCGCGGGTAAAAACAAGTAAATAATAATAGCTGAACTTAACTACTACTACAAACAATAGATGGCGTTGATTGTCCTTAAAACGCACAATCAGTACAGTGCAAGCGAAATGTATGGGTTAACACAACATGATTCTCCACGATTATAAATTATACTAGAATTTTGGGCGGTGCGCGGGCCGCATGCGGCCCGCGAGTTTGTCTATAGGTGCAAAGACCTTCAAGTTTGAAATCTACACCCCCGAAAACCTCGAAAACGATACTCATGACGACTTTTTGCACATAAGTTACATCCGCCATCTTTAATGTCAAAATGGATGTCATTTTTGAAATCTACACCCCCAAAAACCTCGAAAACGATACCCATGACGACTTTTGGCAAAAAAGTGACATCCGCCATCTTGAATTTCAAAATGGATGTCATTTTTGAAATCTACACCCCCGAAAACCTCGAAAACGATACCCATGACGACTTTTGGCAAAAAAGTGACATCCGCCATCTTTAATGTCAAAATGGATGTCATTTTTGAAATCTACACCCCCGAAAACCTCTAAAACGATACCCATGACGACTTTTGGCAAAAAAGTGACATCCGCCATCTTTAATGTCAAAATGGATGTCATTTTTGAAATCTACACCTCCTAAAACCTCGAAAATGATGCCCATGACGACTTTTTCAAAAAAGTGACATCCGCCATTTTTTATGTCAAAATGTATGCCATTTTTGAAATCTACACCCTCGAAAACCTCGAAATCCTCGGCCGCCATCTTGGATTTTCACCTTTAATTCAAAGGGTTTTTTTTTCAATTTATTTTTTATATTATTTTATTTAAACACTTCAGACTGCACGAACGCGCTGGATGCAAGTTTCTATTAACCGGTCATTTTGAAGATCTAAATGGGAGGCCTATGTCCAGCCGTGGACGTCTTATGGCTGCTGGATGAATGGATGGATCTGATTGTATCTATAGGCATATTAACTCAATTATATTGTTCAACAGCTTCCAAATGATATTTTCATGCAAAAAAAATGAACAAAAAATATGAACTTGGGCGGATTCGAACCCAGCATCAAATCATTATTCCCGACCGCTTGGCCGAGATATCACTTACGGGAGATAGCGAAATTTGTCAACTATAGCAGCAATCTTATTATTTTTATTTTTTTATTGGAACGATTTATTGTTATGTTTACAACCGACTTCCAAAAAGAAGGAAGTTCTATGTTCGTCTGTATGTATATTTTTTTGTGTATGTTCATCGATAATTTCGCCAATTGTGAACCGAATCGAAATATTATTTTTAGTTCGAAAGGGTATTTATATACCTACTCCCGTGGTGGCCCCATTTAAATTTCACGTATATCGGCTGAGCTGTTTTTGAAAAATCAACAATAACGTAAACGATTCGAGCGAAATATTCTAATTTTGTACACGATAGAAAGCAGTTTTGTTATTTTTTGCGAAAAATAATTATTTTGTATATCGTTAAAAAATTCGCTAAAGTTAATTTTCAAAAACAACACACCTGATTTTTATAACATTTAAATGGGATCGATTCTGAAATTATATCTACCAACCAAAAAATAAATTATTATAATTGGTTCATAATTGACGGAGTAATCACGTAACATATTCGTACATACAAAAAAACGAATGCCTGAGTGAGAACATCTTTTTATGAAATCGGTTGAAAATAATCTAGGTTTATTTAGACCATCCAGGGGCTGCCTCGGTATTGAGCCTTCTAACTTATTTCCTAGTTTTGCTTAGCTTAGTTCCTTTAGCTGGCGGTGGACGATCGGTTTAAGGGTTCGGAAGTTATAAGCATGTCTAATTTGTATGGGGGCCATGTTTTTAGGGTTCCGTACCTCAAAAGGGAAAAACGGAACCCTTATAGGATCACTTTGTTGTCCGTCTGTCCGTCTGTGTGTATGTCAAGACTTTATCTCGGGAACGGGTAAAGATATCGAGTTGAAATTTAAACCATATACGTAAACCTATGAACTCTTTGCGTTGTGTAAAAGAAAAGCATCTCAATTACCGGATAAAAAAGTTAGAGCCGTTTATGTCGTAAAAAACGCATATTTCAACGCTCACAAAAATCAAAACCTACAGGGTACTTCCCATTGACATAGAACTATGAAATTTGGCGAGAAGCATTGTCTCAGAGTACACATACAGGAATAAATCTGAAAACTGTATATTTTTATTTAAATCACATAAAAATAGGGCCTCAAAATTAATAAAATATTGGTTTAAAATTCAAAGTGAGTAAATCATATCATGTAAGGTATCATATAAAATAACTTCATTAGCATATGCTAAAACAGGTTTTGAATTATTTTAACAGTATGAGTCAGGCTCGCACATCTAGGGTTCCGTACAAGTGAAAAAAAACCGGACAAGTGTCCGATTTTTTTGTGTCACACTCACTAACTGGAGGTATTTGTTTGTTTGCACCGAATAGGCTTCGAAACTACTGATCTGATTAGAAAAATTTTTTCACTGTTGGAAATCGACGATATCCCCGGTGAACATAGGCTATATTAAATTTTCAATAAAATTAGATAAATCCTTACTATTTTATCTTCTTTAGCCAATCGTAAATCGCGGGCAAGCGGGACGTGTGAGCAGCTAGTGGAATAATAAAATAGACCCTAATATACCTGAAATATCAGTTTTTTCAGGGAGGTAATGCACCTATAAATTGCACACCTACATTACAGTTATGGTTAGGTAAATGAAATTTTATTCGCGTCTCATATTTCGTAAAAAAGTGCGCCTGTTTTAATTGATATAGCAATGTAGAGCAGACATATGTCGTATCTGGGTAGGCGTCATATTTTTTGTAGTCGCCAATCTGATCAGTGAGAAACACCTGCCATTTCATTCCAAAGACGTGCACTGCTGGACATAGGCCTCCGCTATAGATCGGCTTGAATTCAGCTCGATTCTGCAGTCTCAACGAATCTAATGTGCCCACTGACATTTCAACTTGCCGACAATCTAAATACTATAACTGAGTATAATATATAGCAGTTATCATTGCATAGTAAATAACGATTCTAGTAAGGAATGAATTTTCGAAAGAGGAAAGCCAATGAAGTTGGCTATCTGGGCTGGACCCTAGGTCAAAGAATATATAATAATACTACGTACGTGCCTAGGTTTACGTCGTCAAGTTGAATATCTAGTGTTTTCATTATTAAATCTAGCTTTTACTATAACTACGCCTATAATGCTCATAAATTACTAAAAAAATTGCTCTCACCTCAAAACCTTACGATCTATCCAAATAATGTACCTAAAGCTTTGTAGAAGTCGTGGCACAGATTATGTATCTATTAGTACCGCGGCATTATTTTTTATTGCGTTATAATTTTAAACCTAGTATAATATACCTATAGATTCATAAGATTGTAACATGGCAAGTTAAATAAGACTTTGTATTTTATTAGAAAAAAAAATCATCAAATAGGAAGAAGTTGCTTGTCAAGGATTCTGTTTTTGTAGAAACCTCGAAAGGAAAATGCGTTAGTATGTTGTAGTGTGAGAACTTTTATTGTTACACGCCTTTGATAAGATACAGTTAAATATATTAATTAATCTTACTTTATTGTTTGTTATTAATAATTCACGGTGCTAATACACGCCATCTACAAAGTTATAGTTCTACTAATTTTAACGGCCTAATCAATAATAGTTCCGATTTACGCCACCTACTTGGTGGCGCCATTCAACTGATTGTAATTGTGTGGGCGACAACTTATTTTTTATGGGCGTATTTTTTTAATAACTACTATTGTGTTTACTGTAGCATGGTGCGGTTGACATTAGACTAACTTCTCCTTTTCACTCTTGAAAGTTGCCGCGATTTACAAATTATGATTTAAAACAGTTTAAAATCTTCAGCGCCACTCTAAATATCCCTGCAGTAAATTACAGAAACATTCATAACTGTAGTAAATTAAGCAATAAGTGAAATAAATACGGCTGTCACCCGCACCATGCTACATTGAACAGATAATATTTGCTCTATTCTACGTTGCGATAGTCTTGTAGCTCACACGCGCCTTCTCTAAACTATAATAGTACAAGTTTTAACTGTGAATTGTTATAGGCCGCGCCAAACAAGTTGAAGGATGCGAAGTTAGCTACAAGCTGCGAAATAACCAATCAACTTTATGTGAGTTTCAGTCAGGATTGGATATTGTGCAGTTTGTAGCTAACTTTACATCTACCAACTTGTACGGTGCGGACATTTAATTAAAATCGGAATGTAACAATCGGAGTTGGAGAGCAATTTCTATGTAAAGTACAGATGTGGTTGTTTTTGCGACGCAAAGGAATAGGCTCGGAAGCTGTCCTGTCGTTCACATAATAAGTATCAATATTATTATGTGGCGTGTAGGTGGTATAGATCGGAATTATTATTAATTAGGTTTAGTTTTAAGCGTGGGTCAGACTGTATGCAGCGCAGCATAAGTTAGGACGTTAATATGCTTAGAATATTTTAGGAAATGAAAATAATGATGACACACGAAATGCACGATGCTACACTGCGCTGCACAAAATTTAATCATTGCGGTTATATAATATAAAGTAGGTTTCAATTCTGGGGCTCGACGGAATGCTCTGGCCGGCGACATGCGACGTGCGACTGATCGAGGCTTTCTTCTTCAGGAATGTTCTGAAACATTACAATAAAAAAAATATTACAATTATTTATTTTTTGTTGTGAGTCGTGTAAAATAAGTTTCTTTGGCACGGCCTACAGCTTGAACATGCCTATGGATTTCGACATGTGAGGTGTCATTTGAATAGTCTTAATAGTGGAAGTAACTTAAGGTATACTGAGTGCCGCAGATGACACTTCGTCGTGATTCGCTAATTATTGCACATGTGTGTACAATGCCTATGCAAATGGCGAAGTAGGGAGCTCGGGCGTAGTTAGCGCGCGGAAGGCACGAGGTAACTACAGACGCCCGCTATATTTTGGCGTTTGCGCAGCTCTCTGCGGCTAACTTCCCATCTTTCAATTTGTGTGGCGCTCAGTATACAACATTTTTTGCAGTCAGTATTTTTGTTTTTCTTTTAATAATGTTACTTGCTTAATGTTTTGATTCGGTTGCGTTAGTGGTTGGTCGTTTGACACCTAAATTTTTTGTTTATTTAAAATTTTGTTAGAAGTTATAACTTTTACCTTTTAATAATTAGTAGTATGTATAACTAATTTTGTATGCAACTCGAACGATGGCGCCAACGGAAAGCAGGTCACGATGCGTAACGTACAACTCGATGGAGACATTCAACATCTGTAAAATTAAAAAGTATCACTATAATAAAAAAAATACAAGTATCACATTTTGATAAAATTTCACGTGACGGTAGTTCATACTTTGGATAGCACATAAGCTAAGTTGTATTTGGTAGTGAAATTTCGGAGCGTAGTTAGTGTACGATATGTATATATTTCAGTAGTATTGTTTATAGTTTATATTCGATGAAATATAAAGCATATGTCGAAGGATATAAATGTATTGCTATGAATATAACAGTATAAAGAAATGAATATAAGGTACATACATTGGAGAGACATGTGACGGCTTCATGCTAAGCTCGAAGTGGATACAGAGTATATGACAGATGACGCCGGCGATGGCGAGACGAATGCGACGATTGAGACATTCTTGACCTGGATTTTTATTCTGTAAAATTACACAGGATTAGTTATTTAAATATAGTCATTTAAGTATATACGTAGTAATAACCTTTTTAATTTAATTATTAAGGAATATTGTACATACAAGAATATTGTAATGTGTCTTTTTGTGTATTACTACATTGTCTGTGCGAAAAGTATGCACAGTTAATTAAATTCATAGTCATTTTGGGAGTGGTATTATGAATTTTTTATAGACATTATTAATTTTTTAATGTTTTTGCCAGGAGCGCTTTATTGAAATGTATGGAGCCAAAACAAGAGTCAATTCAGTTAACAATAGCTGATGGTTTTAATAAATCGTGAATGTTATATCTATCATAAACGAACAATGGTTCAGTGTTAATTGATTATTACCGCAGTTCTACCCGTCTTCGATCAAATATTAATAATACCAAGCTGTTGTTCGTTTGTTTTTTATGACAAATACAACGTTGATGGTTCAGTTAAGCATCGACTAAAGTTATTAAAACTAATAGTTCGTTTTAATTACATAGGTGTATCGTTTTAGAAGTTTTAATTTTTACCTTTCAAAATATAGTAGTACGTATAGCTTATACGTTGGCGCCGACGGATAGCAATTGACACACGATGTCCAACGTGCAACTGATTGTAGGTATTCATCTGTAAAATTACAAAGTATCCATTATTAACGCAAATATTTATTAGATGTTAATGATTTAGGTATGTTTTTTCAAACTTTTTTATTATGTATTGTATTTATATTACACTATTAATTCTTCATTTGATTGATTATGGTTTGATTCGAAAAAAAAATAGAAATACTATTTTTCTTCCTACCCTTATTCCACTCCAGTGGGGTTGGTACAGTAAGCATGTTACCAGTGTCTCAATTTCAATAAGTTTTTACTGTTATCATATTTACTGTCAAAGATTTGGTTTAGTTTTACAGCTGGCCGCCTGCCTGACACTAACCCTGTTTGGGAATGCGTTTGTTGGTGAGATATCGGTCACCACTCGGAAAGGAGCGTAAGATGGTGTGCGCCTCCTGAAATAGCCCCTTCGACGATTCTTATGTCTTCCTCGGGAAGATAATGAGCAATTCTGTTGTAGGCCGGGATTGCATGGTAAGAATTGATATATTAAACATAATAATTGTCATGTTATACAATATTAAAATTGATAACGACTGTTCGACGCAACATACAAAAAGTATTTTCCTCTATTTTGCCCAAAGGATTAGTATTGTTATCTAACGTGCCAGCATTTTGGGAACTGCGCCCTCTGGTAGTAAATTTTTAGATTTGAGTTTTCATTGTCATTTATACATACTCATTTTTTTAGTTCCAGTGTTTTTTTTTTACTATTTTGTTCAGGTTTGTACATATAGCAAGGTAGTTAGTTGTAAGTTTATGAAATGTTATAAAAGTTTTGTTTTAAAAAACTTCAATTGGTAACTTTCCTTGTGATGTTTCCATGCCACGAATATAAAGAACTCGAAGTGGATTCGGCACCCACTATGGCGAGATGCGACGATAGATATTCTTTGGATGTATTTTTCTGAAAAATAAAATAAAGGATATTTAGAAATATACCTTGAAAAAATTTAAAGATAAGTAATAACGTGACTTTTTAAATTTTGTTTTTTGGACTACAATATTGACATGTGATTTAGTGTATTTTTGACCGACGAAGGACCGGAGGAGGTATATTATTTACTTTTACTTTTCGATTACTTTTTTCATAGTAGTCCGATTTTAATAATACTTATTGGAAAGAGTATACTTCGAAATTTGTCCTATTTAAATTTTATCGAAATCCGCTGAGCCATGTTTGATAAATCAAAAATAATGTGAAAAATACTACATCGATCCGTGCATAATATTTGCGTTCTAGCGATGCGCCCCGGCTTCGCATAGGTGTATTATACATATGAACATTTCTCTTGAATTACTTTATCTATTGAAACAAACTGAATCAAAATCCGTTGTGTAGTTTTTTTAAAGATATAAGCATACATGTTGACCATGTAGAGTTTTTTCTGGTGATGTGTGTAGGTACCTTTTCTATTAGAACAGTTGCGAGGATACTGCATGTTCAGCTCGGCGGTCGGCATCGGCGGCGAGATGTCAGATGTGATGACAAGCAGGAGATTAAAGCAGACATTTATTTGCAGGATTTTCGCTGTAAAATTACAGAAAGTCACTATTAATGTTTTACATCTTTCGTGTTGTACTGTTAAAGTAAAAAATAACAAACTATTTTAAATACATTTATTAAAAATAGTATTTTTATATTTCATAGAAAAAGACATTTTTTTGAATGATTTAGTTTTGTTACTGATTCAAAAATTGTAAGTAAAATGAATCTACGTAAATTGTATTTTAAGATTACGCACGAGCAGTCTTCCAAACCACCTTAGATTATTTGTAATTGACGTTTGATTAATCAATTACAAAATACTCATGAGGTTCAGCTCTAGGTTCGTTTTTTTTATCGTGGTTTCCCCAGGAGGCCTATTCCACGCCAACTATATAGGTAATATAATCATATTATATTATCTATGTAGTTATTAGAATGATTAGTGTAACAATTGAAATGATTTTTTGTTAGGTTTAAATTAGTGTTGTAGAGTCCGCATGCTAAAATGACACCCAGTATTGAATCTCAATTTAAAACTGGTTTTACCATGCATAAAAATAGTTTCTAATTGTGATTCATGATTAAGTGTCATTTTTGAATACGACTCTAGGTAAGCGTAGTGTGTTGTGTTGACTGTATGTTATAGTATCTAATGAGAGTATAAAAAAAGTATGTCAAGTATGTCAAGTAATGTGGTAATGAGATATATTACACAATTCAATCATATAGCAGTTTTAGCAAATAATGTAAGATTGTTAATGGAGAAAAGTATTTCTAATAAAGTAAATAAAAAACGTAAATCAGTAAGGAATAGGCATTCTAACCGACAAGACAAACATTAACAAAACGGTGGATAAATAGATACAAACAAGATGAAAAATGCAGAACAGTGCTTGTTAAGATTGAACGATATGACGAGTTGACGATGGATATGAGGTATGGGCGGCGATATCTGCCGTGATTGGGCAAGAAGTCGTTAACAGTCGATATTCTCACGTGGATGCGGTAACCTGAGGATGGTAGAACCCAATTTGCAGCGATGAAAGCGTAGTGTGACCTGGTCAATGAGTCGGGTGAGAAGGGAGTAGAGATGGAGGTGACCCGAAGGCGAAATCGTTGGGCCGAACAACGCAGCAGAAGAGGTGGGGCAAGGTTCACACGGTAGTGACCGAGTGGATCGACATAAGGGACATTCACGAGTGAATGAAACAGAGAGAGAGAGAGAGAGAAAGAGTGAGGAAGAGAAAGAGAGTGAGAAAGGGGCAGAGGGAAGTGATGTGTGAAAGAGAGAGAAAGAAAGGTGACGAACGATGAGAAAGTATGAGATGGAAGTGAGATGGTGTGACTGTAAGTATGCCAGAAAGAAGTTATCACTTGCAAACATCTCTTACATACATAAACATTCAAACGTTTCTTACATGCTTCTCATACATGCTTATTGACAATATTGTAAAATGTATTACTGACCACAACCTTGACTTAAATTTATCAAAGACAGCAATAATGTAATTTAGATCCCACCAAAAAATCTCTCTTGACATAAATTTCTCCTATATTAATAATAATAATGTGTGAGGTGTGAGGAAATTTTAACTTTAATATGAAAGAATAATAAAAAAAGGCATTGTAATTCAAAAGCAAACTGGCGTTGTACGGGACGACCCACGAATCGTTTACTTTTATTTCTCTATTGCGGAATCTGATAACACCTTCGTTGTTGGAATTTCAACGCAAATGAATGAAACCTTTGTTGTCACAGAAGGTAACGTCAGTTTCGAGTTTCGGGAAACGTTTGCTACATTTTTGTTTTTCTTTGTCGTAGCATGGCAGGTTATCTCTCTCTTGCCTACAGGGTTCATGAATCATAATTATGATTCAGAACAGCTTAACGTAACCTGCCTTCCGCTTCCAAATCATCGGGTATGTCGGCACGACATACTTTATCTATGTCTACATTCTCTACTGGACCTCCCCCTTCTACTCTAAAGCAAATATGGGCATGTGGCAGTCCTCTTTTTTGAAATTCTATTACATACGTTAAATACTCGATCGTTCCGAACCATGCGCCGGAGCGCAAGTCTCGTATTAATGCGAGCAAACGCAAATTAAATACTCTCGCACAAATGAGTGGATTGGGGCGTTGGCCTTCAGGTATGGATTGTTTGATTTCAGGCCAATTAGGATTACATGTAAATGTAATGAAATAGGAAGGAGGTCCCATTCTATTGACCAATGTAATGCAATCTAAATATTTAAGTTAAATATACCTCGGGCCCTCTGTATAAGTATTCGGTAAGTAGATACGTCCCGGTACAACAACTTTTCCCGCTATGGTCTCGTCGTTTAACAGTTCGTGGAGTGGTGCGGTTCTTAATTCATTACTATGATTCGTCTGCATGTTAAGCATGTATCTTAGACGTTCTTCGATTATTCGACTCCACATATCGACTAACCACTCTTCTGAGAGTCTATTTATAAGACTGAATCTATCTTCAGAAAGAAAAAGACATCTGACATATTTGGCCTGAGTAAGCTTTTTGCCATTTTTGTCGAGTTCCCCCGGAATCCATCCTGCATTACCCTCCTGATATAAAAGTGGATACTGAAAACTTTCATACAACGGGTGCATGATGTCTACAGTATGAGGTTTGCTCTCACCAACTTTCCAGATAGCAATGCACTTGGATACGTACTCTTCGCAGTCTGTCGATATTATTGCTGCGATTTCTTTCCCAACTGGATGGTTTCTCAGCATGTTACCGTCGGTAGTTTGCGAAGTATGTTTAAAAACTATGAATGCCTCATCGGAAGCCTGTGAATGTAATGTTCTAAAGCATTTCTTTGATATTTATTGTAGTAGGTAATCTTTCATGATACTGAGCTGGAATTTTTGATTCTATTTCTATACATAGATCATTACCAGTTTGCAGCACCCAATCGAAATCAAATTCTGAAATGGTGGATCGTTTGTTTTCAAAGGCACTATACACGAGAGCTACAACAGCCATTGCAGGTACATTGCTTACACTTACTTTTATATTTTGCGTTGCCTTGGTTTCCTTTCGGCAAACTTGTAATCTAACATGCTAAGGATTATGACTCCTTAATGGGTAAATTTTAAATATGTCTGGGTAAACGTAGTTTAAGTATTTTTCAACCATTCTGTTACAAGTTATATATATATTTTAGAAAACTAAGTATGTACGTAAATATCTGTATTCGGACAATTGCTTCTTAATTAACACCATTTTATTATTTACACTAAAATCCGTCATTAAAAATTGAAAAAAAAAAAAAAAACAGCGATGACTGGAGGTGTAAGATCGTTAATATGCGTCCCATGGTGTTCGTCACAATGTTGGCAGTATTTATCTAACTAAAGTTATAATTTTTTATTTTTCGAAATAAACTTGTAAAATTACAGCTATTATTTATGTGAACGAATGGTTTTATATTTTATGACAGGCAGACAGACAGACAGACAGACAAAACTCTTTATTTACAACCACAATAAGAAAAAATAAACACTATTTACACATAATTATACGACAAAAATATGATTATAAAGTGGCGGCCTTATCACCCATGGCGATTTCTTCCAGGCGTTATGCGTTTACTTGAAAACAGTTTACAGAATTTTAAAAATATTTTTAGGTAATGTTGTCAAGTTATGTAAATAAAAAACTTTTTTGGTAATAATATTGAATCATGCTATTGTTACATACGTTTTTTTAATATATAACGTCTTTTGACATTAATTGAAATAATGTACTATTTAAATCAAACAAAAACACGTGTTATTACATTATAACCATTTACTTATATTATTAAAATCAAGATAATTAAACAATCAAATGTTTTCCGTGTCATGCAAATCTGTAGATATGTATTGCATGAGACAAAGGTATTTACGTAAAACTTTGTCAAGTACTATACATCTCTTCACTTAGACGTGGTGCATTTCGGCACCAACAAATCTATGGCACGAATTAATTCAGAACTACATATTAAGCTTGTGCAGCTGTACATGTGTAGTGTTCCCATAATAGGGACAGTGCATGAAGCAGTAGTACTTCATTTTACGTTTTATAATTATATTATTTAATCAAATCTGAAAATAATAAGATGAGTAAACAGTTTAATAATGTTAGTTAACACGTTTGCATTTTAAAGGTTGCGTGCCGTGGCCGACCCGCACGGGTCAGCAGCAGGCGTCGTGTCATTTGAGCTTAAAGATGTTAATAACATGAATAAATATAACCAAATTATAATAAATTAATAAAGTTGATTCAGTGAACTGTTTTTAGGTAAATGTATATTTTGTAAACGGAAGTTGGGAATTAGTAACAATTTGTTATATTTATTATATAGTAAATAATGAATATTTTCTTATCGTAGATGAATCAATTGATAATTTGTAAATTAAATGGTTAGTTTAGAATACATTTACATTATCAAAATAATACATAATATTAGAATGTAATATAATACTGTAAAAGGTTTTCTTTTGACACTTCCAATGAATTTTGTGATGACGTCAGACTATCTGTTGTCTGGTCCAGCCTATACAGTGCGGCGCAATACACTTTCTATCTTTTTGCGAATTACAACATACTGAAATTTACTTAAACAACAACTGTATGTAATTAAAATGAATTGTACGTGCAGCTAAGTTGGGCGGTAATATTGATAATGTCGCACAGCTTCCGTCGATTGCGTGAAGCAATCGAGGAGTGTGACGATTATCAATAAATACCAGCAGGCAATAGGGTACCGATTTGGACTATTTACTTAATTACAAAATAAATAAGCTATAGTCCTTTTAAGGTATTCTTGCTATAAATGACTGAACTAAATTTATTTTTACATATACGAAATACATTGGCCGAGTTAAGTCTGTTTATGCAAAGTAATGATAAATACGAATTTTAGTGTAGATAATAATGGTGTTGATTATTAAAAAAATATATATTATGATATAAACAATGCGAAACGTGATTTTTGGTGTTCACTACAAAATTTCAATTAAAAGTTTTAGGAAATCATCATTGTCAGCATCATCTTATAATTATCACCCTATCATCTGAAATAATAGATAGTCGTGGTGGTCTAGTGGTAGTGACACCCGCCTTACAATCGTGAGGTCGTGGGTTCAAATCCCGATCCCGTACCAATGAGTTCTTTGGAATTTATGTACGACAACGACAATGTGTTAACACCGCTGGCTTTTCGGTGAAGGAAAATATCGTGAGGCAACCTGCATATGTCAGTAGAAGAAATTCGATGGCGTATGTGAATCTACCAACCCGCACTGGGCCAGCGTGGTGGATATGGCCCAAACACCCTTCGTGGGTATGCCTACGTCCTGCAGTGGACTATTAAAAAAGGCTGATACAGTACATCTGAAATTATTATTATTATAAGAGCAATTTATGTCAGGAGGGCTTTTTTGGTAGGGTTTAAATTTCATTATTATTGTCTTTGATAAATTTAAGTCATGGTTGTCATTACTGACCAGTAATACATTTTACAATATTATCAAAAGGCATGTATGAGAAGCATGTAAGAAACGTTTGAATGTTTATGTATGTAAGAGATGTTTGCAAGTGATAACTTCTTTCTGGCATACTTACAGTCACACCATCTCACTTCCATCTCATACTTTCTCATCGTTCGTCACCTTTCTTTCTCTCTCTTTCACACATCACTTCCCTCTGCCCCTTTCTCACTCTCTTTCTCTTCCTCACTCTTTCTCTCTCTCTCTCTCTCTCTCTGTTTCATTCACTTGTGAATGTCCCTTATGTCGATCCACTCGGTCACTATCGTGTGAACCTTGCCCCACCTCTTCTGCTGCGCTGTTCGGCCCAACGATTTCGCCTTCGGGTCACCTCCATCTCTACTCCCTTCTCACCCGACTCATTGTCCAAGTCACACTACGCTTTCATCACTACAAATTGGGAACGAAACCATACCTCTAGACTACCTCATCCACATGAAATCGACTGCTTGACGATTTCTTACCTTCACAACAGCATCGACACACCTTCACCGCATATCAATCGTCATTTCTCGTATGCCGTTCAATCGAAGCAAACAAAGTTACAAACATTTTCCGTCTCGTTTTTATCCATTTTCCACAATGCTTGTCTGTGCGAATGTTATTCCTATGATTTACACAAGTTTATCAAACTTTAAATAGAAGCTTTACATTCCATAAATAAGCTTACATACAATCTGATAAAACTACGTATCAGTTAAATGACAATAAAAAAATAATAACTTCCTATATAAATGAATCGGTATTATACTCATCTGTAAGTGTTGTGTGTATAGTATAAATATAAGCAAATACTGCTGTGGCTCCATGATTTTACTGATTTTAAACTATATACAAATAAAATACCTTACTAAAATATAGAGGTCAACAGTTTTACTTTACAGCTTTCCAAGCAGAACCATTTATTATTTACTTGATTAATTCTTGTATAATTTTATTATTTGCACAGGGTATGCCATTTATTACGCGATTTTGATGCACAAGTATTTTAATTGATTCTTTTTCTTGTACGCGACCTAATGCCACGTACAATTGTCCGTGGCTAAATACGTCCGACCGCAAATCTACCCCCACGCGGCTAATCGTTTGTCCCTGGCTTTTATGAATGGTCATCGCGTAGCATACCTGAAGGGGAAACTGGCGACGACTCATTTCGTACGGACTTTTACGTTCGATTGGCGCTTTGAACAAAATACGCGGAATTAAGTACGGAATGTTTTCATAGCAACCTCTCTTGCGTACCGTTATTAATCGCGGTGACGTTGCTGTTACAATCACTTTAGTGCCGTTGACTAAACCGTCTGCAAAACATAAATTTCTGGTGATCATACACACGCATCCTACTTTTAGTTTTAAATCGAATTCCGGTACGCCTGGAGGTTGCAGTCGATTTAACGCGTCGAGTCCCAGGTACAGTTTGTCCGCATCGTCGTTTTCGATTTTGTCACTCGCATAAAAGTGGAGCATTTCCCCTGACACGCGATCTAAAATTGTTGAATTTATTTCGCGAACTGCATCATTCCGGGTGCATAAAATTGCTCTGAGTGCGCAAACGTCGGGCTCATCGATTATAGCGTACGAGAAAACAAAGTCGATCAATTCATTTAACTCGGTCACGTGTTCTACTAAATTTAATGAGACGATCTTTTGAATATTTCTACCGACGTGCAGAGGAATAGTCGGCAATTCGTTTGAACCTAATTTTAACAAAAACTCTGCATACTCTGGATCGTCTCTACATCTCTGTGATGTTACTAATGAGAATTTTTTCAAATTTTGCCAAAGCGGGGATTTCTTTAATGAACTGTTTAGAATGTCTGAATCGGTTTTAGCGTTAACTACTACTGGAGGAATTTGACGAAAATCACCCGCAAATATTATTATTTTACCACCAAAGATTTTATCACACTTCATGAGGTCGCGCAATGATCGATCTAACATATGAATTAGATACTTGTGTGCCATTGGCGCCTCGTCATATATTATTACCATCGCGTGGAATATTAACTCGGCGCGTTGAGTTCTATTCGTAATATTGCAGTAACCGTTGTCGTCTACAATATCTAACGGAAATTTAAACATTGAATGCGCGGTAAAAGCATTATCCAAGTTTTGTGCAGCAATCGCTGATGAGGCCGTGCAAATTACTACGGATTCCAAGTTACCGCGAACGTGAGCCGTTATTGTATTTAGTAACGTTGTTTTACCTGTACCTGCGGGACCGTCTACAAAAATAGCGCACGGATTATTTTCGCGGAATTCCTGATCTACGCAAAGACGATCAATGTAGTCGAATACAGAACGTTGTTCGGATGAGAGCCTGGGTAACCACTCATCGACAACAGATATTTGTTGTTCTACATTATATTCGACGCGTTCTCTGACTAATTCAGTAGAATTATCCTGGACTTCCGGAAGTCCTAATGATGCGAGCGAAGACCCATGTTTACGCAACATTCTATTTATTAGTGTGAGGCACAAGTTGTATGCGTTTTCGAACTCATTTGGCATCCTGTGCAAAATATCCTCACAGAGTTGGTTTTTAAATGTGTCCCACAGCGACGCGACTGGGGCACCGTTAACAGCCAACAGTACGAAAAACCTTCGCAGGCGGTGGCCGGTGAAAAAAGTGGAAGCTTCCTGCATAGCTCTTTCGTACTCGACTTCGTCGTCCGCGAGACCTAAAGCTTTGGCTGCTTCTTGGAAAGTGGTACACTCTGGGCCACCGAGACTCAAAAGATCAGTGTAACCCCGACACGCAAAACAATTTAACAATATTCTAAGGTAAAATTGTTCACCTCTGTTAGGCGCGACCCAGAACAAACGCGCTACCATTTGACCTCTCTGACGTTCGGTTAAAAATTTGCCGTTTGTGGTTTCTAAAATCGCGACTTTTGTATTCGGACGTTTTGTGTGGACGATATATTTTTCATAAAAGTCGGCGTATTTTAACGTGTCATATTGTTCACCCTGTGGTCGATTAAAATATGTTAACAGATCTGATGATTCTCTATTTACATCGGTTTCGTGACCCGGTTTAAAATACACGGTTTGTTGATTTTCCAAATGAACGGTTAACTGTTTAACGTTTGGTTCGCGAGAAGTGACATCAAATTCTAATATTCGCCAAGCCGCGTCGCTTGACCCTATGTACCGCTTCGTTACGTAGTCCTCGATTTCATTCGGTTGTTCTCCTTCAACAACGGCAACGCACGCTTCATCAGGGCCTTTCGTCATGTATTTAAATAGATACTTTACGATGCTACGGTGTGAGGAAATTTCAACGTTAATATGAGCATCGTATTTCAAAAGCAAACTGGCGTTGTACGGGACGACCCACGAATCGTTTACTTTTATTTCTCTATTGCGGAATCTGATAACACCTTCGTTGTTGGAATTTCGACGCAAATGAATGAAACCTTTGTTGTCACAGAAGGTAACGTCAGTTTCGAGTTTCGGGAAACGTTTGCTACATTTTTGTTTTTCTTTGTCGTAGCATGGCAGGTTATCTCTCTCTTGCCCACAGGGTCCATGAATCATATGATTCAGAACAGCTTTACGTAACCTGCCTTCCGCTTCCAAATCGTCGGGTATGTCGGCACGACATACTTTATCTATGTCTACATTCTCTACTGGACCTCCCCCTTGTACTCTAAAGCAAATATGGGCATGAGGCAGTCCTCTTTTTTGAAATTCTATTACATACGTCAAATACTCAATCGTTCCGAACCATGCGCCGGAGCGCAAGTCTCGTATTAATGCGAGCAAACGCAAGTTGAATACTCTCGCACAAATGAGCGGATTGGGGCGTTGGCCTTCAGGTATGGATTGTTTGATTTCAGGCCAATTAGGATTACATGTAAATGTAATGAAATAGGAAGGAGGTCCCAATCTATTGACCAATGCAATGCAATCTAAATATTTGAGTTTCATATATCTCGGGCCCCCTGTAAAAGTATTCGGTAAGTAGATACGTCCCGGTACAACACCTTCTCCCGCTATGGTCTCGTCGTTTAATAGTTCGTGGAGTGGCGCGGTTCTTAATTCATTACTACGATTCGTCTGCATGTTAAGCATGTATCTTAGACGTTCTTCGATTATTCGACTCCACATATCGACTAACCACTCTTCTGAGAGTCTATTTATGAGACTGAATCTATCTTCAGAAAGCAAAAGACATCTGACATATCTGGCCTGAGTAAGCTTATTGCCCTTATTGTCGAGTTTCCCCGGAATCCATCCTGCATTACCCTCCGGATATAAAAGAGGATACTGAAAACTTTCATACAACGGGTGCATGATGTCTACAGTGTGAGGTTTGCTCTCACCAACTTTCCAGATAGCAATGCACTTGGATACGTATTGTTCGCGGTCTGTCGATATTATTGCCGCGACTTCTTGTCCAACTGGATGGTTTTTCAGCATGTTACCGTCGCTAGTTTGCAAAGTATGTTTAAAAACTATGAATGGCTCATCGGAAGCCTGTGAATGTAATGTTCTAAAGCAATTTATGAAAGGATTTACGTTTTCCAAAAAGTTTCTAATCGATCTCGTTATCTGTACATCTAAGCTTTCATTGCGCGCTAAATTTTCTCGTTCAGATGGATCGTTTATATATAAACCGATATTGTTTGTTGATTGATTGTACGCCAAATCGAACACGCGATGATAAGTTCGGCCTTGTATTTTTATAAACGATAAACCCTCCGGTTGGTGGAAACCGTGCGAAACACCCAAAGCCGAAAAGGCAAATAAATTATTATAAGCGCGAGGTCTTTTTTGGAAACTGGGATGCGTGTAAAAATCTTCCGTCAATGGTGCAAACGTTTGGATATTATTGGCCCCGGATCCACAGCACCACTGTTTTCGAGTCGTTTCTTCGTCAAAAAGTCGCGTTTGACAATGTTGACATATTTTTGTGTCGGACGATTTAAGCGATGGTTTTTTTAACGCGAATGACTTTACAGAGTTTAATTCGTCATCCCGTTTCTCACCTATTAAATTTCGCGACCTACGTAAAGGAACGTCCACATTTCGACTCGCTTGATTATAGCGCGTAGTTGATTTTTGGTTCATTTGCGGGTTATTGCCATCAAATTTTTTTACGGCTTCCCGATGCACTTCAGGATGTTTTGACGTAAATTTTTTCACGGCATCGCGATGTTTTTGTGGATTTTTTTCGATGTATTTTTTAACCGCATCCTGTTGTGCATTATCTTTGGTATTTTTTCGTCCTCTTTTATTTTTAATGGGTCGGCCTCTTTTTACAGCTGTTTTTGGTTGATTATTTTCCGATGATTCTAATCGGTTGAGAACTACAACTGGTTTTAAATATGATAGTTTTAAATCATCTACTCCATTAATTACTTCCACTGGATTTTTAGTCGTGAACGGTTTATTCGTTTGTATTTGCGCGACTTTTATGTTGCCTGTGGTAGCAATGGGTTTTTTCAAATTTATTTTAACTACTGCTGCATACGATAGAGCAGAAGTTGAGGGTGTCAATTTGATTTCGTTTAAAATTGAGCCAGATATCGTGCTACTCGTACCTTGGCTTATATCCGGTTGCGTTGGAACGACAAACGGCGAAAGGACATTGTCACTTAACATCAGCCCAGATATAATACTGGGAGAACCCAGTATTTCTACCGAAGAAACTGAACTCTTACTACATTGGGTACGATCAGGATCAAAGTCAATATTATTTTTTACCAGACCAAAAGGATGTGGTGTTGAATGTGCTTTTTCGTTTAACGGTTCAGTACAATCCGGAGTTGGTGTAGCAGGACGCGACAGATCATTTTCTGTTGTGTTGTTGACTACTCTAAATTTATTTATGTCATAACGTTGTTGGTAATCAATTTGGTACATTAAGAGAGCGCGAGCTAATGATTTGAGTGAATTTAATTCGAAAATTCTTGCTACACCGTTTGAGCTTGTTTTATTTTGTTCATCGACCGCGTGGCTGTTGAAAATATAATATTTTACATTAGTTTCGTTGGTATTATTATTACGACGCGTGTAACGCCAAAACGATACGGAATATTTCGCGCCTGTAAATACACAACCGTCTTTATCGTCGTTCCAATCGCTATTAAAAACTTGCGAATTTAACGCATTACTAAGTTCCACTATTTTGTCATGGCATTGTGTCGCATCATGCGGATAAAAGGCTTGATGTGCCCAGCTGTATTCAACCTCAACAACATTATTTTTAATATTTATCGTAGAAGGAATTTCGTCTGGACATAATAATCTCTCATGATGTTCAACTGAAATTGCCGGTTCTAGTTTTACATATAGATCATCACCAGTTTGCAGAACCAAATCGAAATCAAATTCTGAAATGGTGGATCGTATGTTTTCAAAGGCACTATACACGAGGGCTACAGCAGCCATAGCAGTACATTGCTTACCGTTACCTTTATATTTTGTGTCGCCTTGGTGTGTTTTACCTAAAACAAAATGTATGACCTAATAAATATTTCTACCATATTATTATATGTATTCAAAATATTGAAAACCATTTAGCAGTTTTATATCAATATTTATATAGTGTAATAATATATATATATATCATATCACATAATTGATAAAGTTTGATATTTATTTTTACGTTGTAAAATTATGATCTCAAGTTAAAAACACCAAATAATATTGTTAATTATACCAAAAATTATGCATGTGTTACGCATAATGTTTTTCTGCATTATTAATTATCAGAATCGGGCATGATGTACTATAGTATAACATAACTAACAAAAAAAAAATTACCCTTTAATTGCTGAACTGTAATTGCCCTGGTATGTGTGAATTGACCCTAAGGTACGGTTTTAAAACATAAAAGTCATAGGAATGAGAGCGATCAAACTAATATCTCACGCTTCAGAAAATAAACCTAACTGCTAGAATTGATTTCCTTGATATGTGTGAATTGACCCTAAGGTACAGTTTTCAAAAGTAAAAGTCATAAGAGGGATAGTGATAAAGTTAATATGTCACTGCTGAAACTGTGATTTCCCCCGACATGTGTAAAATTGACTCTAACGTACGGTTTTCAAAAATAAAAGTCATAAGAGTTGACAGTGATGAAGCTAATATGTCACTGTTGAAACTGTGACATCCCTTGACATGTGTGAATTGACCCTAAGGTACGGTCTTCACAAGTAAAAGTCATAGGGAGCGATAGTGATGAAGCTAAATGTCACTGCTGAAACTGTGATTTCCTCCAACATAATATGTGAATTGACTTAAGGTCAATTCCCCTGACCCTGAGATAATGAAACTTCTTTATAGATTATTTGTTTATGCACTATTATAATATCAGTAGGATTTGGTACCATGTTAAAGATAATAGGTAAATATCCCCTATAAGGTGCATTCGGCTAATTCCAAAAATCGGGGAATTCTAATAGGATCGATAGTTTCTGAAAAACAATTGTGCTGTTTTATTTATTCAATAAATTGCGTTTTTTCTAGATTTCCTTAAATGAGCTTCAAAATTTTTTTACGCTATTTTTAAAAGACCTAACTTCTTTATAGATCAAGTATTTGTTTATGCACTATTTGGTACCATTGTTAAAGATAATAGTAAGTATCCCCTATAAGATGCATTCGGCTAACTCCAAAAATCGGGGAATTATAATAATTAATGGTTTCTAATTGACGCGGCAATATTTCATGGTCTGGGAATATTCACCTAGCGGCCATTTTAATACGCATCCGGCCACCAGACACGTCACGCTGCTACGAGAAACCGCGCTTCACCTACTATCAATTTACCAGCCAACGGCGATTTCGCGGGTTTTTGGTGTTATTGGATTTGACCGACCATCAATAATTACGAAACCTGGTAAGATATTTAACTGTTAATTTTATTATTTTCTAGATTAACGTTTTATTGCAATTCTTTGTACGCTTAGAACTATCCAGCTCAAAACCTTTTGCACTTTTTAGATTTAAGCGAATGAAAAATTCCGAATTCGCATTTAATCAATGCAATCAAGATGCTAAACTATTAATACGTTATATTATATAAGTTAAAGCGCTCGCTAAACTAATAAAAATCGCCATTTCTAACGACGAAGTCGCAATCTCGTAACATCCAATGGATGTTATCTATTTGGCGTGACGGTCAGTGGGTCCTATAACAGGAAACCCGTGTCCGGCTGTGACCTGACATTTTTTTTTGTTTTAGAACAATGTCAAACACTTGTAAAAAAACACCGACATATACCGAAGACGATATCAATAATGCAGTTTTGAAAGATGAAACTTAATGCATAAATTAAAATCATAGAACCTGTTTTAAAAAAAAAGGCTTTTATTTAATTATTCTAAAAAGAAGAAAATAAAATTATCCTTCAAAATGTTACCACATTATACGTGTTATATGATCATAAAAGCTTGTCGCGTGATTATTTTTTGCATCGTATCCGCATTATTGTAACGTCTCGCTGGTGACTCCGGACAATTTTTGACCGAGGAACCACCGGAAGATGTATACAATTCGACGCGTATGTGTATAAATCAATATTTTTATAATTTAATAAATATTAAATATTTTTCATAGTAGTTCGATTTAAATAATTCTTCTTTTATTGGAAAGAGTATACATTTAAATTGGTCTCATTTAAATTTCATCGAAAACGGCTGAGCCATTTTTGATAAATCAACAATATTGTGAAAAATGTTACATCGATCCGTGCGAAATATTCGCGAATTCTGTACACGGGTGAAGTCGGTTATGCTATTTTTTCGAAAAATAATTATTCAATAACCTTTAAGTTTTCTATTTTTTTCTTTTAATTGAAACCGGTTAAACTTGCCAATGCTTCCTAAAAGTTTGAGTACCGTAGGCTACTTGTCGGGTAATTCCGAAATAAAAGTATCACTCGTGTAATATTTGGCCAATTCAGTGGCCAAACCGCTATATAAACTTCGCGAGGGTAATCCTGAATGAAAAAGAAACACGAACTTTAAGGCATAACTGCTTAAAAACATTTTTGAGTGTCATTCAGAATTACCCAAACATAATTCGGAACTACACTGTGACAAAAAAAAAATTGCGAGATTTTCAAACATTTTTAATTATTAATTACGATATATTATTACAAATTTTTTTTCAACAGTATTTTGGGCATATATTCTCGCAGACAGAGTGATATAAGCTTATGATTTTGACTTATTGGTGATAATACTAAGACCCTGTGAACTCATCAAAAAATCTTTCGTAATTACCCGAATGCACCACCTTACATCCATTCTATATTAAAATCACTATTTTGTTAAATAACCAAAATACAACCTAATACCTACGTTCTGATTTCTTATAGGTAGATACTCCATTTTAATTATTGTTTCATATTGGTAGATAGGTAGTTTTACTAATAGACAGTTTAACTCGATACCCACTCATTTTTTTTTAAATATCTAATCACCACAAATTATGCACCAATAATAGCATAATAATTATGCGCAACATTGCCGCGCCATGCTGTAATATTCCTTCCTTACGATTCATCGTTATGATATAAACTATAAGTGCACGATTGGCTAGCCATTGTAAATTGAACTCTCGCTACAATGGCTTACCACTGAAGCGCGGCTCAAAAAATACTGGATACAATACACTATGAATAAAAAGTGCTGGTTGTTTGTTTTGGCAATACAATAAGCCCGGTTACAGAGGCGCTAGCGTAAATTTAATAGTAACGTAAAAAGCGTTTTCTCTATCGAATGCCTAAAGAGAAAAAGAAACAGGACTATGCTATTTGGGTCAGACCGTAGATTTTGCCACAAATAGCGAAAAGATTGCGCATAATTCTTCGCTATTCTGTCGCGAACAATGGCGAAAGATAATGATGAACAATTGTTAGGATGACTTTCGATCGGTGAGTAATTAGATAATCATTTTACAATTGCAAACAAAATATTATCGATGGCATTTGTGACGTCACGCGGAACTTTGACGGGTCTGGAACGGTTGATCTTCATAAAGGACATGTCCACAAAATGTATGGAGGCTGGTATAATAATAATCAAAAATTCTAACCACAACACTTGTTACATTTCGAGAAAGTTCATATTTTTTTGAGTCTATTATAACAGTTAAAAACAAAAAAGAGCCCTACGACTTTTTTTAAATTAACTTTGAATTTATTAGAAAAAATAAATATATTTCGCTCAACAGGTAGTTTATCTCTAGCAGCCCTGATTAAGTCACCTCCAAATTGTTAAATAAAACCATTTTTACCAATTAGACACACTTTTTAAGTGATTTTTGTCACATTGTACCTACTAACTGGTCACACTGGGAGGTTATAATTTTTTATTTTAGCAAATTAAGAGATGAATGTGGAAGAATCAGCTACAAATGCAAGTAAAATAACGATAGAACAACTTTATTATTGCTAAACTAACAAAATAAGTTGTATTGTTATTTTTCAAAGAATTTATTTTTAGTATTGAAAAAAAATTGGAGGGGTGATAAAATCTTTATTAAATACTAGCTTAAAACCCGCGGCTTCACCCGCGTTGGCTTAGTACATAGGTACTTACTTAAAATGAAAGAAGCCCTCTCTCAAACGGAAAAAACGGAACCCTTATAGGATCACTTTGTTGTCCGTCTGTCCGTCTGTGTGTATGTCAAGACTCTTTATCTCAAGAATTCGTAAAGATATCGAGTTGAAATTTAAACTGTATACGTATATCTATGGTCTCTTGCTGTTGCATAAAAGAATAACTTCTCAGTTATCGTATAAAAAAGTTAGAGTCGTTTATGTCGTAAAAAACCGCATATTTCGACACTCACAGAAATCAAAACCTACAGGGTACTTTCCGTTGACATAGAACTATGAAATTTGCCGAGAAGCATTGTATCAGAGTACATATATAGGAATAAATCTGAAAACTGTACATTTTTATTTAAATCACAAAAAATAGAGCCTCAGAATTCACATAATATGGGTTAAAAATTTAAAGTGAGTAAATCGTATCATGTAAGGTATCATATTAAAGAACTTCATTAGCACATGCTAAAACAGGTTTTTAATTATTTTAACAATGTGTTTGTATGGAACCCTCGATGTGCGAGCCTGACTCGCACTTGTCCGGTTTTTTCATTTCATTTTTCATTAAACATAAATTAATATGACCTAATTATGGTGCCTTCTGTTGTGGCTGCGCCCGAGGGGTCCATATGCCACTTTATATTTTTTTACCATCATGTACTTTATGGAAGCAAAATAAATGAATTATGAATTAACAATCTGGGAATCTAAACAAGTAGGTAACATCTAGGTACCTAAATATGTTAAACCCTGAACCGCGTCTCTGCTTCAGATCAGACGGATGTGGTTAAACACAGACCTTTCTAGATTTAAAAAGAACACAAACGAAAGATGCATCTTTTTATGTTTTGGCTCGCGTTTATGGAAAATATTTTTGCTTGTGAGATAATAATACCTAATAATTGTGGTTGGATGTCTTTTTATGTAGTTTTTAGGGTTCCGTACTTCAAAAGGAAAAAACGGAACCCTTATAGGATCACTTTGTTGTCCGTCTGTCCGTCTGTGTGTATATCAAGACTCATTATCTCGGGAACGCGTAAAGATATCGAGTTAAAATTTAAACTATACAAACCTATCAATTCTTGCAGTTGTGTAAAATAAAAGCTTCTCAGTTACCGTATAAAAAAGTTAGAGCCGTTTATGTTGTAAAAAAACGCATATTTCAGCGCTCACAAAAATCAAAACCTACCGGGTACTTCCCGTTGACATAGAACTATGAAATTTGGCGAGAAGCAATGTCTTAGAGTACACATATAGGAATAAATCTGAAAACTGTACATTTTTATTTAAATCATATAAAAATAGGGCCTCAAAGTTCACAAAATATGGGTTCAAAATTCAAAGTGAGTAAATCGTATCATCATGGGTATCATATAAAATAACTTCATTAGCACACGTTAAAACAAAAACGAAACAAAACGGATTTAAATTTTTTTTTTCAAAATATGTTTATACGGAAGCCTCGATGTGCGAGCCTGACTCGCACTTGTCCGGTTTTTCTAACAAATATTGTTCCATTGCTGCCGTGAAAGAGTAACAAACAAACCAACACACTTTCGGATGTATCAGGGATGAAAAATTAAAATATTTTAAGATTAATTTCACTGAACTTGTTGTTGTTGTTGGTATAGTAAATTTATTGTTGGTATAGTTTCAAAAAGTGCCAAGTTCTAATTAGACCCTAATTAGATCACCTTTGGACTTACTTGGATTAGACTCGCACTTGGCGGATTTTTGTAAATGGTCCCCCCCCCGAAACTCAAAGCTGGATACGTGCCTGATAACACACATGCCAAGATTCATCATCATCATGATCGACATTTTGCTGAGAGGCAAGATGCTGCTAGTAAGAAAAAAAAACCGGACAAATGCAAGTCAGGCTCGCACACCGAGGGTTCAAAAGTATTTTTTTTTTGACTTCTCATCATTCATTGAAAATTGTTGAATTATGAAAAACCTGTTTTAGTATGTGCTAATGAAGCTATTTTATATGATACCTTATAACCTTACATGATACGATTTACGCACTTTGAATTTACACCCATATTTTGTGAATTTTGAAGCCCTATTTTTTTGTGATTTAAATGAAAATGTACAGTTTTCAGATTTATTCCTATATGTGTACTCTGAAACAATGCTTCTCGCCAAATTTCATAATTCAATGTCAACGGGAAGTACCCTGTAGATTTGATTATTGTGAGTGTCGAAATATGAGGTTTTTTACGACATAAACGGCTCTAAGTTTTTGAAACGATAACTGAGAAGTTTTTCTTGTACACAACTGCAAGAGACCATAGATATAAGTATGCAGTTTAAATTTCAACTCGATATCTTTACGCGTTCCCGAAATAAAGAGTCTTGACATACACACAGACGGACAGACGGACAACAAAGTGATCCTATAAGGGTTCCGTTTTTTCTGTTTGAGGTACGGAACCCTAAAAAAATGTGCACGTTGCTGCTAATGTGAAATTATAATAATATGATCACGACTAATATTTACTACACTAGAAAACAGTTATCGAAAATCCTTTCTCCAAAACCGTGTTTGAGTTTAGATATAATGACAAATCTTAATTAAATGTGTATTTAAATAAGCCGTTAAAAACACATTTGTGCATTTTAAATAGCGTAGTATTTACAACATAAAAAGGTGGCTAAGTGACGTAACTGTCATTTAAGTTGGAATTTTTTTATAACTATAGCTTCTATTTAAATCATCACACAGTTACAACGAGTTATAACTCTATAAAAGTTGGCTGAAATGCAACCGATTTCAGCCAACCGTTTTTTAGTGGAGCAAATGTACACAGATTCGATTGGGATAACTCAACTGAAATACAAAAAATGCAATTTCTATACATTTTTATGGCATTTGTGACGTCACGCGGAACTTTGACGGGTCTGGAACGGTTGATCTTCATAAAGGACATGTCCACAAAATGTATGGAGGCTGGTATAATAATAATCAAAAATTCTAACCACAACACTTGTTACATTTCGAGAAAGTTCATATTTTTTTGAGTCTATTACAACAGTTAAAAACAAAAAAGAGCCCTACGACTTTTTTTAAATTAACTTTGAATTTATTAGAAAAAATAAATATAGTTCGCTCAACAGGTAGTTTATCTCTAGCAGCCCTGATTAAGTCACCTCCAAATTGTTAAATAAAAGCATTTTTACCAATTAGACTCACATTTTAAGTGATTTTTGTCACATTGTACCTACTAACTGGTCACACTGGGAGGTTATAATTTTTTATTTTAGCAAATTAAGAGATGAATGTGGAAGAATCAGCTACACAAGTAAAATAACGATAGAACCACTTTATTATTGCTAAACTAACAAAATAAGTTGTATTGTTATATTTCAAAGAATTTATTTTTAGTATTGAAAAAAAATTGGAGGGGTGATAAAATCTTTATTAAATACTAGCTTAAAACCCGCGGCTTCACCCGCGTTGGCTTAGTACATAGGTACTTACTTAAAATGAAAGTAGCCCTCGGTTTGATCTACGATGTATTTGTACTTGCTTATAATAATATCTAATAGTCCGCGATTTGGCCCGCGTTGTCTAAAACTTGCTTAAAATTAGAATAGAATAGAATAGAAAACGCTTTATTGTTCACACAATTTACAATTTAACAATAAAAGAATACAATAGAATTAAAATAGTGCGACAACCGGCGGCCTTATCGCTTAAAGCGATTTCTTCCAGGCAACCTGATTGCTTGCAAGGATAATGCCCACGGTTTGGCCAAAATTGTAACAGTATTTGCCTATGGTGATAATAGGTCACGGTTTAGCCTGCGTATTATTAGTACTTGCTTAAGATGGTTATTTATAGCAGGCAGCATGGACAGCGATGTCTTAATACTTGCTTAAAATTATAAATGCTTGCCGTTTGGTCTGCATTGTCGTATTACTTACAATGATAATAGCCCATGGTCTGGCCCGTGTTGTCTTAGTACTTGCTCATAATGATAATAGCCCGCGGTTTGGCCCGCGTTGGGTTAATAATTAGGTACTTAAAATGATAATAACCCACAGTTTAGCCCACGTTGTTTTAGTACTTACTTGATTAAAATAACAGCCCGCAGTTCAACCCGCGTTATCTTGGCATTTGCTTATAATAATATCTAATAGTTCGCGGTCTGGCCCGCGTTGTCTTAATACTTCCTTAAAATTATAATAGCATGCCGTTAGCCTGCGTTGTTGTGTTACTTTCAATGATAATAGCTCACGGTCTGGCCCGCGTTATTTTCGTAATTGCTTAATATGATAAAAACCCACAGTTTGGCCCGCGTTTTCTTGATACTTACTCAAAATATTGGTAGCTCGTGGTTAAGCCCGCATTAGACTCGATTATGAAGGCGTCATCGTAATTATAATAGCTAATTAGCATAATTATTTCTGTTTCTTTTTCAATTTAAGCATTCGATAGACAGAACACTTTTTCTATTGCTATTATATTTACCATGGCGCCTTCATAATTGAGCCTATTATCGTATTACTTGCAAGGATAATGCCTACGGTTTAGCCTGAATTGTATCAGTATTTGCCTAAAATGATAATAGCCATACTGAGACAATGGAGGCCAATAGATATATTGGTTATTTAATTTACTTGTATCTAAAGCTTATTACAGAGTACGTGAATTTTTGGATGATAAATTGCCGAATTTCTGAAATTAACTCGATATAAATAAATATATAAAATAAATATCGGGGGACATCTCACACACGGTCTCTGCAAAACTAAGCAAAGCTTGTGATTTGGCTGGCAGAGACTGATATACAACACATACATGTACCTGTAGGTTGACTGGCAGATAATGCTATTTAGCGTTAAATCCTCCTTTTGTACAAATGGTGTGCAAGAAAGTGTTAAATAAATAAATAAAAATACATTAATAACACTACGATACAGATCAAACACATATGATCATTACATAAATATTTGCCCTGTGTGGGAATCGAACCCACGCCTCTTTGACCCAGGAGTCAGGGTCACAAACCACTGAGCCACCGAGGGAGCCAATAATAATAATTGTATGAGTAACTATGTAAGGGATTTCCCACTACTGGCTTTTCATTGATGGAAAACATTGAGGCAACCTGTATAGGTACGTCCGCAGAGAAAAAATCAATGTCGTTTGTGGATTCATCAACCCGCGCTCGGTTGGCGTGATGTATATGGCCCAATCACCCTTCGCGGGTAAGCTTATGTTCAGTAGTGCACTATTAATTGAGGCCGGTACATGTATTCGACATGTTTCATTAAGTCATTAGAAATTTAATTTTCCAGGCAAATGAACAAATGGCACACAAGTAGGTACCTATATCTTATTTTATTTGTGAAACACATAGTGTATATCTAGACATCACTCGTCAGGCATGTTCTAGGATGCTATTATAATCATAATTTGATTAACTTTTACAAAGGTATCAACCCCAAAATCACGTGAATAAAATGAACTGTTTAACACAAAAAGTTCATCGACCCGCGACAAAATGTATGGAAAATGTAGGTAATTTTCACTTCTCATGGTTGATCCCATAGTAAAATACGCATATTGATCCGTATGTGCGCTAAGTTTAAGAATATAGGCTCACGAAATAAAAAAAAATAGTAAACTATTGGGGACCCATTTTGCCCCATTTAAGGATAAATCATTATCCTAATCCTATTCTAGATACTACATTATTCAAAAAGGCGCATTGAAGTGTTTGGACGTATCTGACCCCTAAGAATTTTTTTAAGGAAAATTCAGAAAAACAGGTACAGCCATTTTTTTTTATTTAGTCTCAAAAGCATCTATACAAAGTTTCATGTCAATCGGTACAGGGAATAAAAAGTTACATGCAAACAAAAAGGGCCCGTTTTACCCCGTAAGTTAGAGTTGGGTACGTTTTTCATTCTTAGTGCTTAATTATGTCGTATCATGTACGTATATTCCAAATTTCAAGTTTATATCCTCAGCAGTTTGGGTCGTACCCTAAACTGATTAATTTTTGCCATCCCTAAGGAACCCTATAGATTTTCCTGGATATTATTAGTTCCTGTATTGAAACATACTGTGAGCTTCCTTCATACCAGATTTCAACCATAACCGTTCAGCGGGTTGGATATAATTGACACTTTTTCACCAACTTAGGGACCTTATTTGACCCCTTAGAAGAGGAAAATTCGGAAAAACAGGAAAAAACGTAACTTTTATTTTGTTTGGAAAGCATGTATATAAAGTTTCAAGTCATTCGGTACAGGGAATAAAAAGTTACATACAAACGAAAAGGGCCCGTTTTACCCCTTTAGATATAGATTTTTCAAAATTTTCTTCCTTAGTGCTCCATTACGTCGTACAATGTACCTATGTTCTAAATGTCAAGTTTTTATCTTAAGCGGTTTGGGCTGTAGGCTGTCTGTCAGTCAGTCACTCAGGGAAGCCTTTTATATAATAGAAGATTTTTGAAAAGCCCATATAACAAGCTTTCAAATGATATTGGTTTGATTTTTCTCTGAATAACACCACTTGTGGACGTCACCCTTTTGTTTAATTGACACACGAAAAAATATCTTTCTAACATTTTAAATAGTCTATCTGACGGGCTAATTATATTATTTTAATCATGTTTTAATCATCATGCCTATTTATAAAGATATTGCTTCAAACGAAGTTTGCCGGGTCCGCTAGTTATGGATAGAACAATTAAAGTAACAGTATTGAAATATAGTTCTTACCTAAGACGGCTAACATGTCTGCCAATTATTTTCAATTTTTTTTGGAATTTCTTGGAAGTGACTTATGATTCACTTGCAGAATTTTCGGAAACAATATTCGATCATAAAAATACTTCCTTTTATATGAATAACGTACAAAAGAGACATGACAAATTACCATGAAAATACAGGTAATAAAATTTCTAAAAACATACATTTGCCCCTGGGTTTTATTATCTTTGAATATTTTTGAAGAAAACTTCTATAGCTACGTTGTGTACTCTTTAGGGTGGATAAATAATGTTAAACTCGTGTCAGGACACGTGACCTGTATGCTGAGTGTGAGTTTTGTCGTAAACATGACGCACTCTTCAGCGAGCGCGTAAGCATGTAATTTGTATGAAGAAATGTACAGCGCCACCAGCGGCGCGTTTTTGTAACACTTTGTGCGAGTGCAAGTTCATACAAATTACACGCTCGTTTTTGTAACACTTTGTGCGAATGCAAGTTCATACAAATTACATGCTCACGCGCTCTCCGAAGAGCGCGTCATGTTTACGACAAAACTCACAGTCACCATACTCCGTACGGTATAAATAAGAAAGTAGATTACATTGATAGACTCGACTAAGAATAGAAATAAGCTCAAGATACAATTAGACTAAACAAAATGTAAGAGCTGCAAATATAGTGGAAATATTTGCACTCTTATAATACTCAGCTGTCAATCCGACATAAATGAGTGTACGCATGGTATATAACATGCATACCCAACTCATTTAAACGCTTTCAAATAACCCAGAAGTGACGAGCCAGATAATAAATGTAGATATGTATATAAAAACTGGAACGCGGAATAGTTATATAAGAAACTTGAATAATTTATATTATACTGTACTAGTTATAAGTATCTGATATGAATATTTACGTGAAAAAAAAAATGGAAAAAAATGAAAATATAACAGAAAAAAGGAAAAGAAAAAAAAATTAAATAAAAACAGTCACCATACAGATCGAAAATTCGTAAGACGAAGGAAGAGTCTGGCGGTCTACCGCCAGCGCGGCGTGATATCTCTCTTTCTACCGCGCGGCGAAAATGTATGCCTGCTTTTGCTGTTTCGTTTCGCCACAGCCCGGACACTCCGCGATTCTTCATACAAAATCTGCTGTCTTACGCACACAACAGTACATTTTACTCACAGACACTACACATACGCACGAACGCTACACGGGTATTTGTGTGTAGAACGCCTATGGTTGTCAACGACCCATGTCGACCGTATGAATTGTAATTCTGACTTACCAAGAAGTTTTGTGAGTACTGATACGATGTACTAGCCGCTGCAGGTTTCACATACAATGGTACATACACTTATTTCGATGAAATCACTCATTTACCTACGTAGAACATAACCAAAACACGGTACTGTTACGAAATTTCCTTAATTTTCTCACATATTGTTGAAGTATCCAGTAATATGAACACGCACACACACGATTATGTATATTTGTAAAATCATCCCATAATTTAAACAAAAGATATACTTACCTAGTAATTAACGATTAAGTAAATCACGCGTGAAACGCACCGACCGATGGCCAACTGAGGGAAGTCCCTAATTTCATATTTCATACACCTACGCTAGTGAGGCCCCTCACTGGTTAAATAGCGGTTGCGGGATCGTTGCTGGTTTTTATAACTGTTTCTGGCAATGTTTCCGAATAATTGCAAAAAAATATTTTTAACCCTTGACGCAAAAAAGGAGGTTCTAAAAGTTTATCACAATATTCTTAGTAGTATGTATCAAAGAAGATATAATAATACTACGTACAGTACATGTCTTGTGCCAGTGTGATGAGAATCCAGAATTTTAAACGGTATTTTTTCGGTGTCTCTGTCGACTTGTTAGAATACAATTTTAGGCATATTTGCAGAGGTCGTTTTTTCAATAAATATTGATATTTTGGGAAAAATCTTAGTAAAAAGATTTTTTGAGAATGTCTAGAAGATTTTTTTGTAAAAGGTGTAATTGGCTTGATGACAAAAAAATATAATTAGTCCGTTAGATAATTATTAAATAATATTTGACACGATTTTTTTCTGATGTCAATTAAGTAGCACTAAATATTTATTCAAAACAATGATTTAAAAATTGTTAATGATATAGCTCGTTGAGGTATGAATAAGGACAGGGCGGGCTCAGGACGGGCGCGGACGTGGGCCCGTACAACGCACGTTCCAAACATTTTGTCTTATGTAAATCATCTCCGCGAAAAGCAAAAATAAAAAAGAAAAGTATACTTAACTCCCTATTCCCGAACTTTGACAATGTTTATCTTTGTCATTTATTGTGAGATTAACAAAATCTAATTCTTTATGTATGAAAAAATATTTAGTATTAGTATTTATGTAGAAAAAATAACTACAAATTATAGGACTGTACATATTAACTCAATGTTATATACATGTTCGTTTATTTACAGAAAATATACAAATACAAATTAGCACTTATATACTAGGTATGTATGTGTTAACGCGAAACAATACATTGTATATCGATACCGATATTCTGTAACAGTTGCGTTACGATGATAACTAGTATTTTCACGCCCATGGCAACTCTATCTGTGATCAGCACGACGAGCGAACGAGAGATTAAGCGCGTGAGTAGCGGCGCTACGTACGTTATGTTGGTAGCATTACGAATTCTCTATCAGCATTGACTTAGTTCCCAATTTTGACCGCGCGCAGAACTATCTTGGCCGATCCGCCATACTTTCATGGGAAATAAATTTACAAAAATGAATATCGTTCTAGTACTTATAAAGTAAGTATAATGAATTCATAATAATTTGACAGCACTGTAACTAAAAGTAAACGATTTATTTTATTTGAAACAAAATATCAAGAGGAACTATCTAAATTTGAATGACATAATTTTTATAACAATATTATCTACCTACTAAAAGTAAATAAGGTACCTTATTTTATCTTTAGGGAAATAATGAAAATATATCTTGTCGCGAATTGTTATAGAACAGCCATAAACAGCACACGTCTTCCCCATTGTAATAAGTCTGTATTTTTTGTAGTCGAAATCACCGGCCTGTGCAACCCGCGCGCAGAGTGAATTTTACGAGTCCTGACGCGGGGTGGAAGTGAGGAAGACTCAAACGGGTGGGGGGTAACGAGTGGCCGTTCTATACGTAGTATTATTATATCTTCTTTGGTTTCGCGCAGCGCAGGGCGCTTGCACGAGTGTGCGTGTGTGAAAGATAGATGAATAATAATTATTTATTGCTACACCAAAACTTTTATAAACTAGGAAAACTTACACTAGGAACTTATAGCTAGTGTTAAAATCAGCGGCCATCGCTAAAAAGCATTTTTTTTCCAGGCAACCGTTACTTCTTTTGGATTCACAAAAAGATTTAGGCGACAGGTAAATATTTTTTATGACGTAAAAAATACTTTTATATTTTGTCACTCAAGGGAATCTAAACTTTCAGGGTACTTCCAGTTGACCTAGAACTATAAAATTTGGCAAAAACTATTGTCTTAACGTACATATACAGGAATAAATCTGAAAACTGTACATTTTAAATAAAATCACAAAAAATAGGGCCTAAAGACAAAAATATAGGCCCGAAATTCAAAGTGAGTAAATTGTATCGTGGGGTATCATATAAAAGAGCTTCATTAGCACATGCTATAATTCTTTTTATGCAAAAAATATCATGACCGACTTCACCCGTGTACAGAATCATTACATAGTATAAAACAGAGTCACTTTCCGCTGTCTGTCCCCATGGAAGCTTACGAGTATATCTTTAAAACTACGCAACGGATTTTTATACAGTTTGTTTTAATAGATAGTGTAATTCAAGAAAAATGTTTATATTTATAATACACCTGTGCGAAGCTGGGGCGCATCGCTAGAACGCAAATATTATGCACAGATCAATCTAACATTTTGACATTATTGTTGATTTATCAAAAATGGCTCAGTGGATTTCAATAAAATTTAAATGGGACCAATTTCAAAGTAGGTATGTTCTTTCCAATAAAAAAAGAATTATTGAAATCCGACTAGGTACTATAAAAAATGTTATGCGTGGTTATGTGTACATAAAATATATATATACGCGTCGAATTGTATACCTCCTCCGGTGGTTCGTCGGTCAAAAACAGGATTACAATGTGTAATTTGTTGTTTTTAAACTTTTGCGATTTGAACATATTATTATTCTATACTACGGGACTAATCATGCATCGATTGTGGTCACGGTCCGTGACCACGATCGATGCAACTCGGTCAAAACCTCGGGATGATGAGGTATTTATTTATCTCGTAATTTTACTGCGCGATTAGTCCCGTAGTATATACCTAATAATAACAATGTGTAATTTTCGATGCATGACGAGAAAAGCAAAAAAAAACCTTTTCGATGATCATTTATTTATCCTGTAAATGTAAAGATTCAACTTAACAATTTTGTGAATATTTCTAGATTTGTACGGAATCCTCGGCGTGCGAGCCTGACTCGCGCTTGTCCGGGTTTTTTTCTGTTATTTACTGGCCTATAGACCTATAGTAGCTAATAATGCTAAGCCATGATTGACTGACATTAGTCAAGTTGGCTTTGTCAAAAACTACATCATGGTTAAAGACGTTTTCCATTCGAATAGCAATTAGATATTTGGTGTGGAAATACTACTCAATGTCGAGCTATTACAAATGTTTGCGCGTTTTAATGTGGAACAACGCCATCTAGCGGTTAAATTGGAATTTATTTTAATGATACAGATGAATAATTAATAATTTTGTTTGTAATCTAATTTGGTTTGTTGAATCGTACCCTTAACTTATATGCCTACGTCTTCTATCCACTTCATGATGGATGTCCTATGTCGCTATATTATATGCCGAATCACACAACTTGACGGCTGTGATGTTAGCTACAAGCTGCAGATAACCCAACCCTGACGGAAATTAGCTTATGACGTGATAACGTGTTATAAGTTTATAAACGCCGGCTACACGCACGAAAATATGTCACGTTCAGCCTGAACCGAACGCGCACGCGTGTATTGGGTTTCGCGCAATTTGTCGCTTCACATCCGCCGACTTTAATGATTCGGACTTTATTAATTGTATAGACAAAAAAACTTTCACTTTTGCACTGATAGTTACAATAGTATTTTTCCACTGTGACAAAAGGACACATTAAACAAATATACCAAAATATTTTTGGTATGAAATGCAAAATATATTGAATGAAAATAACAAACTAAAGACATTTGTGTCAATAGTGTTTAAATGCGATGTCTAGCTCATAGCGTAGTTTGACCAGGTGTTTATTTACAACTGAGCGCTACCGTGGCTCGGATGACACGTTGTAGGTCCCGGTTGTTTAACCATTTAGCCATGTCATTTCATGTCAGAGGCCTTCTTTTCGTTTCTTCTCAAAAGAAGACGTTTTTTACGTTTTGGTTTCGCATTTTTGTGCATTTGCCAGTATCAAGTAAGTATTAAGTTTTAATAATTTTTGATATTTTTTTTACCACAATAGTCACTGTCGTAGTCACGTCATAGTCTAATAAGGTCGCGGTCAAGTTCAAACGTAGTCCAAGTCATACCTCAGTAAAGCAGTGGCGACTTTAAACGAGGCGACTATGCAGTTTTGATAACAACACGGAACAACATTATTATTATATACTACGGGACTAATCGCGCACTAAAATTACGAGATAAATAAATACCTCCTAATCCCGACGTTTCTACCCGTGACCACGGTCGATGCAACTCGGCCGAAACGTCGGGATGAGGAGATATTTATTTATCTCGTAATTTTAGTGCGCGATCAGTCCCGTAGTATATAATAATAATGTTGTTCCGTGTTGTTATCAAAACTGCATAGTCGCCTCTATTAAAGTCTCCACTGCTTTACTGAGGTATGACTTGGACTACGTTTGTTAATAATGTGTTCATATCGCAAAAGTTTAAAAACAACATTTGTTAACCGTTACGGGCCGGAGGCTACAAATAAAATTCGTCAGAGTCTACCCGTGACCACGGTCGATGCAACTCGGCCGAAACGTCGGGATGAGGAGGTATTTATTTATCTCGTAATTTTAGTGCGCGATTAGTCCCGTAGTATATAATAATAATGTGTTCAAATCGCGAAAGTTTAAAAACAAAAAACACGGAACAACATGATACATACGTCACATGGTATCACTTACCTACACTCCTCCACATAAATCAGCTCATACCTAATCAACGAAATTAACGAAACACCACAATTTCTTACTAATCATCACTGATATAAACATAATTATGTTTAACAAAATATACAATAAAGCGACATGATTTTACCGCTTTCCCGCTGAAACTACATCAGAGGCCTTCAAAACTTTGACAGGAGCCAGGGGCTCTATTTTTCAACTTTGAACGCCTGGAAACGTATACGGAACTTTACGGATGACTTTTTTTCGAGATTTATTTAAAACTAGTTTTTACCCGCGGCTTCTCCCGCATGATATTTTGATTTTTGTGCTATCCCATGGGAACCCCTTATTTAATTTTATCCGGGATAAAAAGTAGACTATGTCACGTTCCGTCTTTCAAACCCGAGGCCCTACCTTACCCTTAAGGAGGTGGAAAATCCAAAAAATAAAACAAAAAACTATTTGACGGTTCTACGATTCGACAGTTGTTTATTTTTGACATTTCTTGAAACACACTCTAGAATAGCTATCCCATCCATCCATCCATCCATCCATCCTCACAAACTCACAAACTTTCGCGTTTATAATATTAGTAGGATTATCCATTTCATTTTGTTGTTTTCTTCGTCTGAGTCCGAGACTCGGTCCGGTCCAAGTCCGATCCGAGCCCGAGATTCGGTCCAAGTCTGAGACTCGGTCCGAGTTCGAGACTCGGTCTGAGTTCTAGGTTTGGTCCAGTGGTTAGTGACCCTAACTTATGGGTCAAAGAGGCGTGGGTTCGACCCCCACCCAGGGCAAATATTTATGTGATGAACATAAGTGTTTGTTTTGTGTGTGATATATCTAAGTATGTATTTAAAAATAAGTATAATTATGTTGTATATCAGTCTCTGGCAGCCATATTACAAGCTTTGCTTAGTTTGGGGTCAGAAGCCGTGTGTAAGATGTCCCAAAATATTTATAAAAAAAAATCTAATGTCAACTCTTGTTGATCAGTAATCCAAAATCAAGTCAATCAGAGTAAAGGTTGGATATGGTTTTCAAATCTTGCTAATGCAACTCGTATTTACTTATTCAAAAATCCTAACTTTTTCGGTAAGCTAATGAAATATCATTGCCAATATATCCGTGTTTTTGCAAAAGGAGTTGGTAAACTTTTTATATGGGAGGCGGTCCTTGAAAACCGGCAGCGATGCGAGCTATACTAATGTTTAGTGCCATATTTAAGAATATTATTTCACGTAAAAACATATTTTTGTGTATCGCCGTTTTATTATAATATCTCTTTTTTATTTCACTAAGTAGAAAATATTTAGACTGAACTGGTAATACTAAGAGGAGGTCTACGTAGTCTACGTATCAGACAGGAATCTTCAAACAACCAATAGCGGGCTGGTATTTTAGAGTTTGACATTTATTTATTTTTTAAAACATGGCGACCAGCCCTCTATTGGTTGTTCAATATTGACAATGTCATTTCCTTTTGCTGTTTCTTTATGTCACTGTCAGGTTTTTTTTTCAATTTAGGCTTAATGCAGTTATTTGGTGTAGCACATAGTTCATTTTTCTAATGTTTTTAGAACCCATTTGAAAATTAAATGGCGATGAAAAAAATTCTAAAAAATATGTCTTTGAAAAGATAATTATGTAAGCTTTCTATTGGTATAACTTTTTGTAGGGTTACTATACGAAGGCTACTCTATCTCATTCTAACATGTAATGTTTGCGAGTATGTATTTCTCTTTCCTTCACATTGTTTACATTATGGTACAATACCTCTTTGTTCTTTGTTCTTCTTTCGATTTGTCAAAAGTTATGAAATAACACTCCGAGTGGCTCTGGACAGTAAGTAAATTAAAAAGGAATAAGTATTAACTAATATATTAATCCTTGGTTTATAACATGCTGTTATAATTGCGGAACGTCCATACGCATGTTTGCCAACAAGGTCTGGCAGGAATACTCCTAGAAAAGAATTCGAATGACGCGCTGCAACTAGAGTCCTATTTTAGCCATAAAACTACGGTCGACAAACGTTAGTGGCATTTTTACGAATCGGAGACATTAGCGGTTATCACTTCGTTAAACCGGTTCAGAATCTACCTTGTAGAAACTAATTTTGACGGACTGGAATGCTTCTCTTCTTCTTCATGCCGATGGTTCTAAGTGAGATTTATCTAGAGAAGCTTTGCCCAGTAGTCCCAAGGAGAGGTGGCTTTAGATTGTCCCTGGAAAAACGTGATTTCATATCCCGAATTGAATGATGGTAGGTCCAACTTTAGGAATATGCTTACACAATAGAATATCGTCCTGGAGCTCAAACGCAAGATGACCTCAGCAGAAATCTAGCTCTACGGTTGAGCAGTACATCCGATTCAATTGTCCGATGACGGGGTAAAAAAAAATATAATTAGAAATAAAAAAAAAAAAGATTATTACTTAATATTAGCATTGGTTGATGAGTTTATAAAGTACTTAACTGTACATCTCGTAAATCAGCGAAATCAGCTACTTTGGTATGAAAGATAAAGAATTTCATCACTTACTCTGGAGTTCCCTCACGTCTTATTACTGACAAAAGTATTAGCCTTACTAACAAGACATTTCACGACTATCACATACTATTCAGGTAGGTCCAAAATGCAACATCTACCCTTTGGTAAAATGAGCAAGTAAATCGATTTAACGGGATAATACTAGACGCCTTGTCAGCTTTTAGCTATGGAAATTACGACCAATCCTAGGAAGAACATATTTCTGACAAACAGGTAGATACTCGTATCAACACAGCAAAAGATAAAACTACAAAAAAGTCTTGAACTGCCGTATTTCACAAGCCAAACAAAAGGTGAGGTAATTCGTAAAACTATGATAAACGCTCCCATGGAAGAATTGAAAGAAGGTGAAAAACAGGAGAAAAGATTAAGGAGCAACAGGTAAGCGGCGCTGTTTATATATATTAAACGCAGGAAAATTCCAAATCAACACAATGAAAAAGACCCAGTAAGAGAGAGACATAGTTGAGTGGAGAGATAGCTGCCGCATGATGGTAAGTTTCAATAGTTAACACTAAATACCAAGGACCATACCGAATTACCGAGATCCTCAATGACATATTTCTGATTGAGGGCACACTTCTGACTTGTAAGCGAGGCATATAATTGGAAACCGTAGTTGCAGTTTACAAGATTTAACTTTGAACGATTTTTAATAGAGATTTGGTAACCAAATCATACGATAACAATTCTAGTGATAACGAGCAGACGTGAGCCTCCAAAAAAATAAAAAATACACGAATATAAAAAAGTCAATTGTAATTGAAATTTAATGTCGGTATGGTGAACCAACTTGATTTAAACTACTGCATTATAGCGGCAATGAATGTTTATTTAGGTTATACATATAATTTAGTGAAGTTAGTGACTATCTGGTTTATAGAGCCAATCATAATATCATATGATTATAAATATGTTAATGATTATCATTACTACTTGATCTTGATGTTAATTTGACTTATTCGATGTTTTGTGGCCTAGATTAAAAATATTGCCTCTGTCAAATTAAGAGATAGAAAAATGGCTTTGAATTAAAATAAAATACGTACATGATTGAATATATTATAGTTGATGCAAATAATTATCATAAACAAAGCTTGAACTGAATAGTTAGTACTAAATAGATATTTTGCATTTCAGAACTGTACATTTTTGAAACTACGATGAATAATTTGGACTGTAATAACCTTTTATTGAATAGAGAATCTACTATTTTGGACAGTCGGAGTGCTAATTAGCCGTTTATCTTTGACTTTTACTATTTAAAAGATTTGCTTACTCATTCATAGCGATGGGACTCGCTAGAAGTAGGATGGCCGAGCTGTAGGGTTACTATACGAAGGCTACTCTATCTCATTCTAACATGTAATGTTTGCGAGTATGTATTTCTCTTTCCTTCACATTGTTTACATTATGGTACAATACCTCTTTGTTCTATAGCATAATCGCAGGGCTTTGATAATTTGGGCGGCAGAGCTTTCAGAACGACTAGACTAAGTAGACGGCACTCGTGCCTGATATACAAAAGGCATAGAATATTTTAAGTACTAATACAACGGTTTAAATGGTAGAGTTATGTAACTCATAAATATACTCATCATGTGAAAATGGCAAATGTACTTAACTCATTGACTCATGTATAAAATGGAAAATATACATCATGTATGGAAAACACTGGACGTCGTTTGATTTCCCCGACCTTAGGATAAAATTTTGTTTCTGCAAGATTTCAAAACCCGCATCTTTTCCATATCCTTTCTAGGATTTTTGTAAAAAAACGGTTTACCAAAACTTACTACGACATATACCTATTATACAATACAAAAACTTGTGCATATAATATTGTGCTCAGTAGTTTACAGTCGTTCACAGTTATTTTATCTCAGACATTTGTTCCTGTCTCTGTTTAACCTGTGATGGGTCTGTAATGACTAAATAATCTCTTCTTCTTCTTCTTCTTCTTTTTTTGTTTGGCGTCGCATTGTTGTGCATTTGCCAGTGTCAAGTATTAAGTTTTAATAATTTTTGATATTTTATCAAAATAGTCACTGTCGTAGTCACGTCATAGTCCAATCAAGTCGCGGTCAAGTCCAAACGTCGTCCAAGTCATACCTCAGTAAAGCAGTGGAGATTTTACTAGAGGCGTCTATGGAGTTTTGGTAACAACACGGAACAACATGATACGTCACATTATATCACTTGCCTACACTCATGCTCGTAAATCAGCTCATAATCAACGAAATACCACAATTTCTCACTAATAATCACTGATCAGAATCAGAATCAGAATCAGAATATCGTTTATTGCTATAAAACTGGTAAGTACATATGTTGTTAAAAAATTATAAGAGAAGTATCACAGTCTTACCCTTTTCGGGCGTGCAATATTTTACTGAATACATACCTAAATACCTATTTTTATAGGTCTAGGTAGGTATTAAATCTTATCTATATTAATAATTTCGTCAAGGGGTACGGTAGACTCGATCGAAACTTTATCTGAATGATAAAACATAAAAAAATAATGATTTCGAGTCGACAACATATATCCGGAAAATTCGGATTACCGAGTATTTTAATAAATTTATAACGGTGCTGACAAACAAAAACACGGTGTCCATATTGACACCGGATGACGGATGACATAACTTGAGAAGTGTTGCCAACACCACAAATAAAGAATCTGCTAAAGTGGTGTTAAAATTGTGACAAAATAATGCTATATAAACATGCTAAAAATTGTGATAACATTTTTCAATATGAAATGAAACGTAACATAATTATAAAATTATTATTAATTAACAAGATGTGTTTTAATCGACTATGACCTATTATTATGTTATCAAATAAAATGTAAGTATCTTGGTCTTCATCGACCACTAATGGTCCCCTTGGTACCTACAGAGCGTAGTGCGTTCTCTGGAACTGCGTAAGACTAGCAGCATTTCCTTGCCCTTTTTAAGTCGAATCTTATAAGTATAAAATAGCATTTAAAGTTTTTACCGACAAACAATTGCGTAGCATAATTTTTAATACATTCATTTGACTAAGAGAAACCCGTTCAATTTCGTCATTCGAAAGTGGTAGCGTTAAAAACGATATTGCTGACATAAATCTGCAATTCTGCATGTAATTTTAATGGTAAAATACTTATTGTACAATTATTTTACATGACAAAAATATGACGTTTGCTAAATTGCAAATAAATATGCTAAACAAGATGAAAATATGCTAAATTTAGCATAAAAATGCTAAATTGGCATCACTGATCTTGAGCAGTCAAGTTTTTTATGTTTTGGCGTCGCATTTTGGTGCATTTGCCAGTGTCAAGTATTAAGTTTTAATAATTTTTGAACATATTGTATCAAAATAGTCACTGTCACGTTAAGGTCCAACCTTTAGTTAGTACCACAGATATCTAATACACTAGGTTAGTACCTAACCGAAGGTTAGGTACCTACTTAATGTTTTCAATGATCCGAAACATAAAATAGGACAGGAGTGTAGGCTATTAATTTTGTGAATGTAGTAATCAGACTCCACTGGAGAAGCAAAGGATACAGGCTACATAAAGTACATCATAATATATCACCAACCGGCCTTTTTAGAAATCTATGAGCCTTATGTCCAGCTGTGGACGTCTTACGGCTGATAGATAGATAGATAATCATAGAAAATATAATACTTGCCATACCTAATCTTTAAAGTTGACATTGCCTTTCTTTTCGTTTTATCAGAATGTTATAGAATCATTGGTTATAGATACATTTTCAGTAGGTACTTATTCATTTAGTTTTGAGCAATTACTTTGGGATATTGTTTACACCCATCATTCCGAAATTACCTATTTTTTAATATAGGTATGTCTTTCATAATTGTTTTGCTTGACCTTCATCATTTTGTTATCAGCCTAATCTCCTTGCCATAGATGAAGGATAAGTTTTCGCTCAGAGCGAAGCGATCCTTCCTTCATCTATGCTCCTTGCATTTGGTAATCATTGTCATGATTGTAAAAAATTGATGCAGCGAAGAGCTCTTCGTAAAGATGGTGATCAAGTAAAATTATGATGAGTGTGTGTGTATTATAAGTCATATTTCGCCCGAGCGAAGCCGGGTTGTCATCTAGTAGCTACTATAATACACACACAAAGAATTAACATAACATAACATCTAGTATTTACAATTTCTAAATTATATTTTATAACAATTTTGATGTAGGTAGGTAGATATGATAAAACACAGTTTAACAAAATAATACAATAGGGCGACATGACTTTTCCGCGTTCCCGCCAAAACCCCCTAAATAATCTCTAGTACAGATATAAAGAAAAGATAGCTAAATGTCAGAGGTAAAATAAGTTCAGTTAGACAGCTAGTGCCATCTAGTGTCAAGTAGTCTATTTAGCAGAATTAGCGCCATCTTGTATCAAGTAGCTATTGGACAAGTACCTATTTTCAGTCTATTTTTTTGCACCGTTTCTTTCTAGAATAAGGAAGAGATAGAATAAGAAAGAGTAAGACCAAATTTGCAACTCGGAATCGACGAAATGTATGAAACAGCTGTTTTTAATATTAGGAATTGTGGCTCTGTAGATATTTGCTAAGTGACAAACCTAAAAATCCTCCCATACAGATTTTTGGTACCTACCTATGTATCCGATTTTTCTTGGCAGTTCTCGCATTTTGTAGTTCGAGACCGCAGCGATAGATGGCATTGATCGTCCTTAGAACGCGCAGTCAGTTTGGTGCAAGCGAAGTGTACTCGAACAACTCACTACCAACCATACTTTATATACATCTATCAAGTAGAAATACTCTGATTAACAATTTTTATAAAGCGATTGAGCTCGCTTATTGGTTTGTTTGAGTAACGTTTATTGCGTGGCAGACTGTTAGAGTGCGCCTTAGATTATAGAGGGAATAGATACGAAGTAAATTCTTATGTCCTCCCGCAAAGATTCTGACCTTATAGTGGTCTGCTAATTTGAGGTCCTGTAGGAACGAAGGGCGTGGATTATATTCTGATTTTTGCCCTCCAACTCTCATTACATCACCTCATTGCTTTAATTATATTGTTTGCTTCCCTATATCTTAAGATTATGGCTTTAAAAATATGTAATCAAATTCTTCGCCTCCCACCATCCACTATTCGCTGGGTGCAAAGCGGGGAGTAGGGACAGACGAATCGATCGCAGCGCCCGCCGTGGCTAAAAAAGGAACTCGCGGCGGATGTCATCCTTGCGTATACATAGTGGAGTGTTGTTGTTTATTGTATTTCGTTAAAAATAAAGAAATATGGGTCACGATACGTGCTGTGTTGATAACTGTAAAAACACTGGCGTAAACAGTGCTTGTAAATTCTACAAATTTCCACAAGCACGTTGGAAACAAGAACAACGAATGAAATGGATAACAGCCGTCAAGAAGAAAAAGTAAGTTAACTTATAAAATAACACTTTTATTGTTTAATTATCCATGTAGTATGAGAATGTTAAGTGACTATAATTTATTTGTAGGTTTATTTCAGTGCTGATGGATCGCCGTGGTACCCAAAGCCCCATGACAAAATTTGCAGTGCACACTTCATTGGAGGCAAAAAAGCTGAAGAACAGGGCAGTCCTAGTTACCTCCCAAGAATATTTCAGACTACATCCACCTCCGCGAGGGTTAAGGCAAATTTAGCCATGTCAAGGTATAACCGATACATGGAACGCAGAAACAAAATTGTTGAGCAGAGCAGAAGAACCTAATATTCCTTACGAATCAAGAATCGAAATCATGGAAAATACTGCAAAAAAAATTGATAAAGGATGCCAAATAGAAATATTTTCGAGTGTTGAAAATGAAGGAAAAACATTTATATGTAATCGGTATATATACAGTGGCAAAGAAATATGTGATTCTGAAGTACAGACTGATATACCAAGATTATTAAATATGACAAGAAGACGAAAGACCAAGGGTGTAACACTATTCAAAAGACTTTCGCTCATCAAGGAATTATGACAGAAAATAAATATTTTAATGGGTTTCGTTCAATTACTAAGGATGAAGAACTCATTGATCTTGCTGGTGTAACCCGTGACAATTTTCATTTTTTATTGAAACGAATAGTGGATAATCAGAAGTTTATGATTGCCAAAGAAGACAGACTTCTTATTTTTTTGATGAAAATGAAATTAGGAGTTACATTTTCAGCTCTAAGTGACTTCAGAGTCCGCCTAAAGTTCATCCGCTAGTTGGCGCTGCCGTCGCGCACCCAGCGAATACCCCAAAAGGCTTTTGACAGTTGTAGCCGTCATTATTCTGAGACCATCCAACCAATAAGAAATTATCTTCATATTTGTGTTTTGGCTATAGCAAAGCTGATTGTGATTTCTACAAACATTGTATTAAACGTGTAAATAAATAGAATTTATAACATTATAAGGGCACAAACAATAAAAAACAACCATGGTTACCTGCTGTGTTTGGGGCTGCGAATCGTGTTCTAAGAACAAAAGCGAATGTTTATAATTTTTAGGTTAGTCGTAGTTTTTGTATTTTCACGTCTATGTTTTTGAAATATGAATAAGTGTTCAGTGCAGGAACTATAAATGACGTTTAAAACTATCTATTTTAATTCACAACACAGCATAAGACGATAATTTTGAGAAAAGCAAATATATTGAATGTTTACATTACTTCAAATAGTGATGAACAAAGTTACGATTTTATTGCCTTGCAATATATGTTATTCGATACTTCTCTCGGTGCATAATCGGTAGAAGTTATAATAAATCTATGGTTGTACAGTACTCGTTTTTGCCAAACTTCCTTTTAACCCGACTACCAATTAATGACTACCTATGTTTTAAAGTAGAATCTTGGTTAACTATTAGGTTTGTAAAAGACAACATTCATATTGGGCTAATCCTCATAATTCCGACCAAATAGTATTACCTAATGCATATAATTCTAAACATGTTATAACATGGGACCAACCCTCTATGATCACTCCCTGCGTAGTTATCGAATTTTGAAATTAGTTATTTTCATATATTAACAAAAATATTCACCAATTTACCTGCTTATTTCTAATAAGTTATTAGAACCGTTCATTGCATATTCAATAGTATTGGACGCTTTTTACTGTAATTAATATGTGTTGGCTTGTCATTTATTTATTTTATTAACATGGTTTTATTAGTTTAACCTGTATGTTTGCTTGCTTGTAACCAACCCCTTTGAGCTCGATTTTGACCTACTTTGAGTGATAACATTTTCTTTAAATTTCCACACCTATCAAAGATGGATGACAATATATTTACTAAAAAAATAGAAAAAAATCTATAATTGAAAAATAAATATGGTAAAAAAAAACTAAAAAAACACTCTTTCATAGCATATCAAACTAAAAAGTGTAAAATAATTTCCAATATAGGCAGAAAATAATAATGAACGAAAAATGTTAATAATATTGTAAATAAAGCGTGGGGTGCTCGATTTACGAAAAATTATGGCACAAAACACTTTTTTTACAATAGTATTAATATTTTTCGTTCATTATTATTTTCTGCCTATATCAAAAATCATTTTACACTTTTTATTTCATATGCCAAGAAAGCGTGTTTTTTAGTATTTTCTAAACTACCTAATATTGATTTTGGATCTCGGAAACGGCTTCAGTGATTTTGATGATTGTCATTCAAATAAATGTTTTTAAGTTCAATAGAGAACACAAAAGGGTCTACTATCAAATATATCAAAATATTCGTTCGCTGACTTAAGTGTATGTTGATACATTAAACAGTGTCTCAGTTTCATTCATAGCTGGTTGATAAAATCTTTTTTAAAATAATTGTTTTCAAAACTCGGTAACTAACTACTGCACAGGAGGTGATTCTAGAGGGTTGGTCATGTGGGGTAAAATGTACAGGATAATATTATGTATCTACGAATATTATTTCCTAAATAATTGTTTTGGCCGGCACTCTTTCAGATATAGCCCAAAATGAATGATGTCTTTTAAACAGGGTTATTTCTAATCAATTAGCATTGTTTTAGGGGCTTGTTCTGTATATCAAAACTAACAACTTTTGTTTTACGACTTTTTGAGTGGTTTAGAAAGTGCGAAGTAATGAGGAAAGTTATACATATTTATAAAGGTGTCGTGTCAATCATGAAGGCGCCATCGTAATTATAATAGCTAATTAGCATATTTCTGTTTCTTTTTCACTTTAGGCATTCGATAGAGAGAACACTTTTTAAGTTTGCTATTTAATTTACGATAGCGCCTTCATAATTGGGCCTAGTATAGCTTAAAAACTACGCTTTATAAGTTTAGTACATCGGCAGTCACACAGAAGATAGAAGGTCGCTTTTCTGTGGGCAGTCAGGTATTTTTCGGAAAAATCGATATTTTTATCGATTCGAGTTTCGAATCGATTTTCGAAGTATAGATTTAGCGCAACGCTTCAAGGGGGCGGGGCAAAATCGACGCCATGTTTCCGAGATATGCTGTGACGTAGCTATGATACGTTATTTTCGTGCTAGGGCGCCCCTATGGAGTGCGCCTAATGCCATGAAATAATCAGATTTCACCCGCGCTTCCCGCATCGCCCGCTATCATCTATAATGATCTGTTAAGAGTCGAAAATCGCATGACACAGTTAACTGTTTATTCATATTCATAACCATTTATTTGCCACTAAGTGTTACAGCGGTCTTATATTAAAAATTGCACTTACAAACTTAGTCGCCCTTTCCGGGCATTGAAAATGTTTTATGGCGCTATGGCGCTTCTTATCAATAAGATAAAATTAAATGTGTTACTAAACTAACTTAATACTAAGGATAATAAAGGTGTCGTAATCTAATATTAGAGGGAAGCGTCTCGATGAAAAAATAATAATATGTCTACTGAACTAACTTAATACTATGGATACAGGGTGTCGTAATTTAATATCATCATAGAGCAGCGTCACGTAGTTTTCTTGTGGCCTACATAGCTGGTGGCTTCAATGTATTCTTTTACTGAGTAAAAGCTTTTTTCCCTCAAGAATATTTTAAATTTGTTATTTTTTTCTACATTTTTTATAATTGATGGCAACCTGTTAAAAATTTTGATTGCCATTTATGACGATGGTGGCTTTGAGCTCCAAATTATATTTGTAGGTGGGATTTTATTTATTTATTCAAAATTTAAGCATGTACTAAATAAAAAACCGGACAGTGCGAGTCAGGGTCGCACATCGATGGAGGGTGGTTCCGTACAAATCCAGAAATTTAAAAAAATTGGGAAGTAGGAAAGTTGTTAAACTCTCTATGCTATAACCATCGACAAAAAGTATAATAATAATTAAAAACCTGTTTTAGCATGTGCTATTGAAGTTCATTTATACGATACCTTACATGATACGATTTACTCACTTTGAATTTTGAACCCGTAGGTATTTTGTGAATTTTGAGGCCCTATTTTTTGTGATTTAAATAAAAATGTACAGTTTTCAGATTTATTCCTATATGTGTACTCTGATGCAATGCTTCTCGACAAATATCATAGTTCTATGTCAACGGAAAGTACCCTGTAGGTTTTGATTTTTGTGAGTGTCGAAATATGCGGTTGCTTACAACGGCTCTAACTTTTTTAAACGATAACTGAGAAGTTTTTCCCTTACACAACTGCAAGAGACCATAGATATACGTATACAGTTTAAATTTCAACTCAATATCTTTACACGCGTTCCCGAGATAAAGAGTCTTGACATACACACAGACGGACAGACGAAATTTAAACTGTATACGTATATCTATGGTCTCTTACAGTTGTGTAAAAGAAAAACTTCTCAGTTATCGTTTAAAAAAGTTAGAGCCGTTGTAAGCAACCGCATATTTCGACATTCACAAAAATTACTTCCCGTTGACATAAAACTATGAAATTTGGCGAGAAGCATTGTATCAGAGTACACATACCTATAGGAATAAATCTGAAAACTGTACATTTTTATTTAAATCACAAAAAATTGGGCTTCAAAATTCACAAAATATGGGTTAAAAATTCAAGGTGCGTAAATCGTATCATGTAAGGTATCAGATAAAAGAGCTTTCATTAACACATGCAACATTAAAATAAACATAACAATTTTCGATGAATGACTAGAAAAGGAAAAAAAATAAACTTTTGTTGATGATGATGATGAGTATAAAGATTTTAACAACGTAGGTACTTACTTCCCAATTTTGTGAAATTTTCTGGATTTGTACGGAACCCTCGGGTGCGAGCCTGACTTGCACTTGTCCGGTTTTTTATTTCTAATATGTGATTAAATTACGTGGTAAATGATACAAGTACAATTATTCCATTTTGCACTTATTAAGTTGTTTTTGTGTAAGCTGAAATACAAGAAGTCAAAAAACGTAATAGTTCATTACAAGTTCTTAACAAAATGTTGCTCAAACAAATAATACTAATAATATTCACCTAAAGATTAAATTGTTTAACTTGTCTATCCCCCATTATATTATCATAATTTACTTGAATTGTATCAGTTTGATAAAATTGTAGTCTTTTGAGATATGTGTTAAATGATACCAGTCGAGCAGTCCAGTTAAACCCCCTTAGAACAAATAAAAAAATCAAGAGAGAACGTCGTTGAACAGTCATGTGGAGCCGATTTTTAGGGTTCCGTACCTCAAAAGGAAATAACGGAACCCTTATAGGATCACTTTGTTGTCCGTCTGTCCGACTGTGTGTATGTCAAGACTCTTTATCTCGGGAACGCGTAAAGATATCGAATTGAAATTTAAACTATATACCTACGTAAAGCTATAAATTCATGCAGTTGTGTAAAAAAAAGCTTCTCAGTTACCGTATACAAAAGTTAGAGCCGTTTATGTCGTAAAAAACGCATATTTCAACGCTCACAAAAATCAAAACCTACAGGGTAATCTCCGTTGACATAGAACTATGAAATTTGGCGAAAAGCATTGTCTCAGAGTACACATATAGGAATAAATCTGAAAACTGTACATTTTTGTTTAAATCACATAAAAATAGGGCAAAATTCACAAAATATGGGTTCAAAATTCAAAGTGAGTAAATCGTATTATGTGAGGTATCATATAAAATAACTTCATTAGCACATGCTAAAACAGGTTTTTAATTATTTTAACAATATGTTTGTACGGAACCCTCGATGTGCGAGCCTGACTCGCACTTGTCCGGTTTTTTACACATGTGTGAGTGCATCGCTGTTGCGCCGCCATAGTTTGACCAAAGAATATATAATAATACTAGCAAATATCTACAGAGCCACAATTCCTAGTATTAAAAACAGCTGTTTCATACATTTCGTCGATTCCGAATTGCAAATTTGGTTCTACTCTTTCTTATTCTATCTCTTCCTTATTATAGAAAGAAACGGTGCAAAAAAAATAGACTGAAAATAGGTACTTGTCCAATAGCTACTTGATACAAGATGGCGCTAATTATTCTAAATAGACTACTTGACACTAGGTGGCACTAGCTGTCTAACTGAACTTATTTTACCTCTGACATTTAGCTATCTTTTCTTTATATCTGTACCAAAGAATAGGGGTCAGGGGAAAAACAGCTTTTGTCACATAATGAACAAACTGAGATATTACTAATTAAAAGATAAGATCGTAATAAAATAGTGTTTTATACCCAAAATAAATAAGAAAAGTTTTTTTTATTAAAAGGATGTTTATTGTTAATGTAATTATATGTTTTTTTATTTTGACTTTTATATCAGCCAAGAGTTATAATAAAAAATTGTGACTAAGTCAGAATAATCAGGTGAAAATCATCCTATGTCCACCAACATCAGGGGAAAAACAATTGATGTCACAACTTCACAAGGCAATCTAATTATTGTAATTTGGAGCGCTCTTGGAAACGAAAGAAAATATCAAAAATTATAACCTTAAAGTCTTATGTCACTGTCATAGTCGACCATGGACAACGGTTTTTTTCCTGAACGGTTCTGACATCGGATGTATTTTCCCTGTACCGATATTTTAAAAGCTTAAAAGCGCAGTGACTATGAATGTTATTGCCCTGTTTGTTTTGACAGAACATAGCGACAGATATAACCATTCAGACTGCATTGCCAGTTGAAAAAAATAAAAAATGTGACAAAAGTTGTTTTTCCCCTGACCCCTTCAATAATAATACTACGTTTGACTGACAAGCCAAGGTGTAGTTTCCTTGTACGTTGATGTGTGTGTAATTGTCACACATAACTTTTCACGCAGTGGTCCGATTCCGATATTTATTGTTTATTCTCATATAGGTCCCATTTCAATTTTATCGAAATTGGCAAAGCAAGCCATAATGTCAAAAATGCGATCGAACGCGAAAAACGATCCGTGCGAAATATTCGCGAATTCTGTACACGGGTGAAGTCGGTCATGCTATTTTTTGAAAGAAATATTTTTTTTGTATGAATAAGCTGATTTTTTTCCACCGATCGTCGATGCTTGAGATTTTGCAGTACGATATCATTGTATACAGGGTTATTGGTAAAAAATTAGCATCCTTTTAGAGGCTTAATCTGTACATCAAAACTAACAACAATTGTTCTGCGACTTTAGTCGAAACAAAAAAAAGCTGTTCCATAGGAACGTTTTCTCGATGATGAACGAAATTTTTCTATGGAACAGCATTTTTTTATGTTATAAAAGTCCCTGAAAAAAGTGGTTAGTTTCAATGTATAGACTTATTAAGACTAGGGGCCACTCGGGCAAATCATGAACTGATGGCGGGCCGCCAGAAGTATAGGTAATTAAAGACAGTAAAGAATTGATAATAATGTATTAAAATTGAAAAAGAATTTATTGATTTGAAGCGTAGCACTGCATACTTACAATCTTTTTTATATTTGGCTCCAATTTACTTGTAGCAACACGTAAAACTGCTTTCAAACTTTCATTTTGCAAGGCGGTTTCGATTTTATTATTATTTAGTATTGAAACGGTTTGTTCACATATATAGGTAGAACCAAATAAGCTGGGGCATTTTAGAGCGTTTATGCACAACTCTTTGTACGTATTTTTATCAATGTAGCTGTAAAAGTTCAGGAAGTCTCCTTCGTTGAATTTGTTGCGTAAATCTTGGTCATTTTGAATGTCGATCATTTGTAACTGATTCAAATTACTTTTCGAACACATTTTTTTGGTTTTATTCTGGAATAGAATTCAAAATTCTATCCCAGAATAAAATAATAATACCCTCGTACATTCGAAAAATTACCCTTTTTGCTGTCGGCGGGCCACTAGTATTCGACCGGCGGGCCGGCCCGCGGGCCGCGGTCTGTGCATTCCTGCTCTAAACCTAAAAGGATGTTAATTGATTACCAATAGCCCTGTATATTGTTACTTCAGTGAGCGCTAAACCAAAGAAGATCCTACTATATTAATATTATAAACGCGAAAGTTTGTGAGGATGGATGGATGGATGTATGGATGTTTGTTACTCTTTCACGCAAAAACTACTGAACGGATTGAGATGAAACTTTGCAATAATATAGCTTAGATATCAGAATGACACATAGGCTATAAATTGTAATGATATATTGCGTATGCGGGCGAAGCCGCGGGTAAAAACTAGTAAATAATAATAGCTGAACTTGAACTACTACTACAAACAATAGATGGCGTTGATTGTCCTTAAAACGCACAATCAGTACAGTGCAAGCGAAATGTATGGGTTAACACAACATTATTCTCCACGATTATAAATTATATTATAGAAGAAAACAATTTTTGAAGGGCGATTGAACTCGTCATAAATGAATTATCTTAATCTTATTCATCATTTATGAGTACTATTAGATATTAGAATTAGATAGTGTTTTCGATATGACTACGAAAATATTGTTTCAAAACTTTGTATTTAATGTCGTTTTAATACTTTCGCGATTTGAACACATTATTATTATATACTACGGGACTAATCGCGCACTAATCACTATCAGTATTTATTTATCTCGTAATTTTAGTGCGCGATTAGTCCCGTAGTAGGTATATAATAATTATTATTATATTTAATGTTACCTTTTGCACTTTTATACATGGGCATTTTGTACACGTAATTTTCTGACGCGGTGGAAGACGTTAGATTATTGCCCAGCATGCTGAGTGTGAGTTTTGTTGTAAACATAACGCGATATTCGGCGAGCGCGTAAGCATGTAATTTGTATGAAGAAATGTACAGTGAAAGTTGTTGAACAAAAGTGGTTAATTTTTATGAACAAAAAAAGCCCCTAAAAGGGTGCTATGATAATCAGTATACAATTTTAATTTCAATTTATTTCTTTCAATTAACACGGTATTAACACCAATTACGTTAATTACTTAAAACATTATTATTATACATTACAATTAGAATTAAAATCATAGTCAATAATTAAATTAACAAATGATTAAAATAACATACACATTGAATTATAAAATGAATAAACAAATAATCAATAAAAACACAAATTATACTCTATAAAATTTAACTTGATCTCTGCGACAGCTGTCAGAAAAACCACGCCTATGAAAACCTGAATTTCTTAATAGTACAGACAGTACATGTCGATGTCATACTTTATGGGCATACCGATTAGTGATGGGCGACGAATGATCGTGACCACAGAGTTTTAAAGTTTTATTTAAAACATCGATAGTTTATACTAACGATATTTTAAATAAAACTTAATTTATCATTAATTTTGTTGTATATTTTAATATCATAACATTTTTTACATGTGTAATTAAATTAAACTCAATTATATGTTACATTAGCATCGATAATAGTGAAAAAACGTCGATAAATACTATCGTTACATTATTATGAGTATTTAATTAATATCATAACATTATTTACATGTGTACATACTTGATCTTAAATAATAGTAAGTATATAAAATCCAATTGCTCATCTTTAACTACTCATTCGATTTCATTACAACATTGTCTGAAAATCGATTTTTTCCACCACTATCTCAACTCTAAAAATGTCAATCTTCTATGTCAATGTCACTGTTGCAGAGATCAAGTTAAATTTTATAGAGTATAAACTAAAACAATTAGGTACGTCACATTTTCACAATATGTCAAACAGAGCGTCAATATTTGCGTCCAAGTGCGGATAGCATACGCGGAAGTGGCGAGTTAGCTCGAGCAACTGTGCGAAAACGGGGGTGGGAAAATATTCATGCTTTCTGGCTCTCAAATAGTTGTCTGGCACATAAAAACTACATAGCTCGTCACTTATATCAAGTGCGTTAATTTTCCCCCGAAAAATCTTACAAGCGGTCACCATCTGGACATTCAATCGGCGAACTTCCAAAGAATTGTACCCTAAGTAACCCAAAATAAATTTTCTTGGGTACAGTATATAGTTATCCCTGTTTATTGTTACTTCAGTGAGCGCTGAACTTAAACAAACTACTACTACAATCAATAGATGGCGTTGATTGTCTTTAAAACGCACAAGTGAAGTGCAAGCGAAATTTATGCGTTAACACAACGTTAGTGTCGTAGATGACAAAACGAATATTTAATGAAATAAAAAATTTTTGACAGGCGATTGAACTCGCCATCAACGAATTCTTCAATCAATCAACAGATACCAAACTCTACTATAGGCACAAAGACCATAGGCATCATGTGGTTGAACGAGTAAAACCGAGTCCTGAAAGAGATGCATTTTTTTTAATATGACAGGTATTAGAAAGAGACAAAATATATCTCGATTCGGTGTAGATTGCCGAGCTTTTCTCCCGAAGATGTCTTTCAATACTTAATATTAGATTAGAATATTATATTAGAGTAGATTTGATCAACGAAACGGAGGTACTTTTTAATGTTTTACGTAATGCAGCATAACCTAATACAGCATAACTTTTTACGTAGTGGTCTGAAGAGTATCCTTCGAAATTAGTCCTATTTAAACATCGAAATCGGCTGAGCCATTTTTGATAAATCAACAATCATATGATGAATGCTACATCGATCCGTGCGAAATGTTTGCGAAAGTCGGTCATGACTTTTTTGCTAAAAATAATTATTAATAGTCCACTGCAGGACGTAGGTCTACCGATAAATGGTGAAAAACTTGGCTGAAAATTATAAATTTACAAAAAACTTTTCTGAAAAATAAAAAGTACGAGCGTGCATTGACACCAATAATTATTTTTTGCAAAAAATAGCATGACTGACTTCACCCGTGTAAGAATCATTACATAGTATAAAACAAAGTCACTTTTCGCTGTCTGTCCCCATGTATGCTTATATCTTTAAAACTACGTAACGGATTTTGATGTAGGTTGTTTTAATAGATAGAATAATTCAAGATAAATGTTTATCTGTATAATACACCTGTGCGAAGCCGGGGCGCATCGCTAGAACGCAAATATTATGCATGGATCGATGTAACATTTTTCACATTATTGTTGATTTATCAAAAATGGCTCAGCCAATTTCGATAAAATTTAAATGGGACCAATTTCGAAGTATATTCTTTCCAATAAAAATAATTATTGAAATCGGACTACTACAAAAAAAGTTATGCGTGATTATACATAAAAAAAATATATATACGTGTCGAATTGTATACCTCCTCCGGTGGTTCGTCGGTCAAAAACAACGTTTTGTTGTAATTTAAGGGGTGAAAAGAGTTTTCTTTCGAAATCTAAATTTTATCAAAAATGTACTGCGAATTTTCTCGATGTTCTATAGAAAATACGTAGACACTGGTCGATTTACGATCCCTTGAATAGACAGACGGTAAGACGGACAACGAAGTGATCATATAAAGGTTCCGTTTATTTTCTTTTGTCGTACGGAAATCTTAGAAATAATAATGTTTCATAAACCGAGTAGGTATCAGTACTTTTGTAGGTATTTTTGTGGAGGTAGTAATACTAACTAGAATACCTAATACAATATCCTATCCTATTTTATCCTATTATCCTACTTTGTATCCTAGTAATATTATAAACGCGAAAGTTTGTAATCAAGAATGTATGGGTGGATGGATGTTTGTTACTCTTTCACGTAAAAACTACTGAAGGATTTTAATGAAATTTTAAAATAATTTAGCTTATACATCAGAATAACACATAGGCTACAATTTATAAATATATTGTGTGAATAGTCGAAAAATATAACGATACACGCACGCACGCACGCGCACTGAGTCGACGGGAGCTGCGCCAGTCGACGGGAGCGCGCGTATTCCCTGATGAAGGAGTACTAATTACTCCGAAACCGGTCGGGTTCCCAGCGGCCCCGCCGTATATCATACGTGAGTGAAAACTGGTGTTTTATCTAGTATTTCTTTCTCACGCGAGACACCTTGATTCTTACGCGAGTTTTAATGAAGTGATCCCTTTAGAATGTTGTATACACTTGTAGCTAACATTTTGGGATTTCCTACAGAGTACACGACCCCTATGTAGATCTTAATTCTTTTGTTGGGAAGTTGGCAACGACGCAAATTATTATTCTTATATTGAACGCATGGCTCATACTTCACATTTATGTTTTTGATGAGATATTTGTATTTTCACTTTCAGCCAGTATACTATTTGAGAATATGCGTTTCCCCATTTCTCATTAAGCTTTAATGCGGTTTTTTAGGGTTCGGTACCTCAAATGGAAAAAACGGAACCCTTATAGGATCACTTTGTTGTCCGTCTGTCCGTCTGTGTGTATGTCAAGACTCTTTATCTCGGGAACGCGAAAAGATATCGAGTTGAAATTTAAACTGTATACGTATATCTATGATCTCTTGCAGTTGTGTAAAAGAAAAACTTCTCAGTTATCATTTAAGAAAGTTAGAGCCGTTTATGTCGTAAAAAACTGCATATTTCGCACTCACAAAAATCAAAACCTACAGGGTACTTCCCGTTGACATAAAACTATGAAATTTGGCGAGAAGCATTGTCTCAGAGTACAAATATAAGAATAAATCTGAAAACTGTACATTTATATTTAAATCACAAAAAAATAGAGCTTCCAAATTCACAAAATATGGGTTCAAAATTCAAAGTGAGTAAATCATATCATGTAAGGTATCAAATAAAAGAACATGTGCCAAAAAAAGGTTTTTAATAATTTTAACAACGTGTTTGTACGGAACCCTCGATGTGCGAGCCTGACTCGTACTTGTCCGGTTTTTTAACTGTTATATTCAGTTCCTATGACTCCATCGCATGAAATGACTAACGGGGTGAATGAGGCTCTTAGGTCTTCGGTTGCTGGTTCGTATTTTGAGTGTTTCTCTCTTCAATTATTTATTTATTTACAGTAAAATATAGCTTTACAGATTACACGAAATCCAATACGCTATATTTTATATGGCTATGTCTCTATTTTTCTCTCCACCACACTTGCTCAGTTTTCAGCCGTCACGTGGGTCCAAGCGTTTTTGAGTAATTGTTTTTTTTTTACATTGAATCGTCCACATTTATGTGGAAAAATGATGTAAAAAAATAAACAGCTATTAAATCTAAATGTACCTACATTTATCGATATCGATTCTAGTGTTTTAGGACATCACTTATATTATCAGTCGTTGAGCTGGCAAAAAACCATTATACCTTATAATATACGCTATATTTTATATGGCTATGTCTTTATTTGTCTGCTATTTTTTGCCAGGTGAGGTTGCTGTAAGTGGAAGCGTCAGCATTTACAGTGCGATGCAAAAGAGATGAAATGAATTATTCGAGAACTAAATTATCACTTTTACTGGAACCACAACCTGAGCTGTTAACTCCTTAGCATTTTTCTCGTTTTGTGTTATTTTGTGGATTGTAAACAGTCTTCTTCTTCGTCGTGTCGATGGTTCTAATAGTTTCCAACTATACAAGTTTTGCCCAGTAGGTAGCCACTGCCACCCCAGAAGGGGAGGCTTCCATGAGGTGTGCAGGTGGTTGGACACTGGGGGCAGGACAAAAGGACAGACAAGTTTACAAACATTGTAAACAGTAAAACAGTATCATTATGCAAAAACCAGACAAGTGCGAGTCAGGGTCGCACATCGAGGGTTCCGTACAAACACGTTGTTAAAATAATTAAAAACCTGTTTTAGTATGAGCTAATGAAGTTCTTTTATATGACACCTTACATGATACCATTTACTCACTTTGAATTTTGAACCCATATTTTGTGAATTTTGAGGCCCTATTTTTTGTGAATTAAATAAAAATGTATAATTTTCAGATTTATTCCTATATGTGTACTCTGAGACAATGCTCCTAGCCAAATTTCATAGTTCTATGTCAACGGGAACTACCCTGTAGGTTTTGATTTTTGTGAGTGCGAAATATGCAGTTTTTTTCGACATAAATGGCTCTAACTTTGTTTAACGATAACTGAGAAGTTTTTCTCTTACACAACTGCAAGAAACCATAGATATACTTATACAGTTTAAATTTCAACTCGATATCTTTACGCGTTCCCGAGTTAAAGAGTCTTGACATACTCACAGACGGACAGACGGACAACAAAGTGATCCTATAAGGGTTCCGTTTTTCTCGTTTGAGGTACGGAACCCTAAAAATAATGCAAAATATGCTAACAAGGCGATGGTGGTGACCTCATTTATTTTCAAGACATTTATGTCGCACTGTACAATACGAACGTCGAAGAACGCTTTGCTTGCTGGTTCCCACACACTGTCTAGTAACAAATCGCCTATAAGAGCTATAAGCCCGTGATGTGGATACTGAAAATGATGATATATTTGTAAATATGTCGGGGTCTGAGAGTGATCGTCTCAATCACCCGACATCGTTATTTGTGGGTCATTCATTGGTACAGCTCGCCGGCGGTCTCCAGTTGTCCATCTCACCAAAATATACACTCTGTACTACTGCAACGGGTGGTTTTATTGACCTAGTATCACTTGGTAATCAATTTAACAAGAATTATCGAGGATGAAAACAGATTTCAAAGTCAATGGATTTGCACGGGTGCAATCCGCCTCGCACTCGGAATGGCATGACGTTTTTCTGTCATCTGTCAAAAGTCATTTCATTCCTTAGATTATAGAGGGAATAGATACGAAGTAAATTTTTATGTCCTCCCGCAAAGATTCAGACCTTATAGTGGTCTGCTAATTTGAGGTCCTGTAGGAACGAAGGGCGTGGATTATATTCTGATTTTTGCCCTCCAACTCTCATTACATCACCTCATTGCTTTAATTTTATTGTTTGCTTCCCTATATCTTAAGATTATGGCATTAAAAATATGTAATCAAATTCTTCGCCTCCCGCCATCTACTATACCCCAAAAGGCTTTTGACAGTTGTAGCCGTCATTATTCTGAGACCATTTAACCAATAAGAAATTATCTTCATATTTGTGTTTTGGCTATAGCAAAGCTGATTGTGATTTCTACAAATATTGTATTAAACGTGTAAATAAATAGAATTTATAACATTATAAGGGCACAAACAATAAAAAACAACCATGGTTACCTGCTGTGTTTGGGGCTGCGAATCGTGTTCTAAGAACAAAAGCGAATGTTTATAATTTTTAGGTTAGTCGTAGTTTTTGTATTTTCACGTCTATATTTTTGAAATATGAATAAGTGTTCAGTGCAGGAACTATAAATGACGTTTAAAACTATCTATTTTAATTCACAACACAGCATAAAACGATAATTTTGAGAAAAGCAAATATATTGAATGTTTACATTACTTCAAATAGTGATGGACAAAGTTACGATTTTATTGCATTGCAATATGTTATTCGATACTTCTCTCGGTGCATAATCGGTAGAAGTCAAAATAAATCTATGGTTGTACAGTACTCGTTTTTGCCAAACTTCCTTTTAACCCGACTACCAATTAATGACTACCTATGTTTTTAAGTAGAATCTTGGTTAACTATTAGGTTTGTAAAAGACAACATTCATATTGGGCTAATCCTGATAATTCCGACCAAATAGTATTAATGCATATAATTCTAAACATGTTATACCATGGGACCAACCCTCTATGATCATTCCCTGCGTAGTTATCGAATTTTGAAATTAATTATTTTCATATATGTATTAACAAAAATATTCACCAATTTACCTGCTTATTTCTAATAAGTTATTAGAACCGTTCATTGCATATTCAGTAGTATTAGACGCTTTTTACTGTAGTTAATATGTGTTGGCTTGTCATTTATTTATTTTATTAACATGGTTTTATTAGTTTAACCTGTATGTTTGCTTGCTTGTAACCAACCCCTTTGAGCTCGATTTGGACCTACTTTGAGTGATAACATTTTCTTTAAATTTCCACACCTATCAAAGATGGATGACAATACATTTACTAAAAAAATAGAAAAAAATCTATAATTGAAAAATAAATATGGTAAAAAAACTAAAAAACACTCTTTCATAGCATATCAAACTAAAAAGTGTAAAATAATTTCCAATATAGGCAGAAAATAATAATGAACGAAAAATGTTAATAATATTGTAAATAAAGCGATTTACTGCTGCTCGATTTACGAAAAATTATGGCACAAAACACTTTTTAGGGTTCCGTACCTCAAAAGGAAAAAACGGAACCCTTATAGGATCACTTTGTTGTCCGTCTGTCCGTCTGTGTGTATGTCAAGACTCTTTATCTCGGGAACGCGTAAAGATATCGAGTTGAAATTTAAACTATGTACGTAAACCTATAAATTCTTGCAGTTGTGTAAAAGAAATGCTTCTCAGTTACCGTATAAAAAAGTTAGAGCCGTTTATGCCGTTGAAAAACGCATATTTCAACGCTCACAAAAATCAAAACCTACAGGGTACTTCCCGTTGACATAGAACTATAAAATTTGGCGAAAAGCATTGTCTCAGAGTACACATATAGGAATAAATCTGAAAACTGTACATTTTTATTTAAAAAGACATAAAAATAGTGCCTGAAAATTCACAAAATATGGGTTCAAAATTCAAAGTGAGTAAATCATATCATGTAAGGTATCATATAAAATAACTTCATTAGCACATGCTATAACAGGATTTTAATTATTTTAACAATATGTTTGTACGGAACCCTCGATGTGCGAGCCTGACTCGCACTTGTCTGGTTTTTTACAATAGTATTAATATTTTTCGTTCATTATTATTTTCTGCCTATATCAAAAATCATTTTACACTTTTTATTTGATATGCCAAGAAAGCGTGTTTTTTTAGTATTTTCTAAACTACCTAATATTGATTTTGGATCTCGGAAACGGCTTCGGTGATTTTGATGATTGTCATTCAAATAAATGTTTTTAAGTTCAATAGAGAACACAAAAAGGTCTACTATCAAATATATCAAAATATTCGTTCGCTGGCCTAAGTGTATGTTGATACATTAAACAGTGTCTCAGTTTCATTCATAGCTGGTTGATAAAATCTTTTTTAAAATAATTGTTTTAAAAACTCGGTAACTAACTACTGCACAGGAGGTGATTCTAGAGGGTTGGTCATGTGGGGTAAAATGTACAGGATAATATTATGTATCTACTAATATTAATTGTTTTGGCCGGCACTCTTTCAGATATAGCCCAAAATCAATGATGTCTTTTAAACAGGGTTATTTCTAATCAATTAGCATTGTTTTAGGGGCTTGTTCTGTATACATATCAAAACTAACAACTTTTGTTCTACGACTTTTTGAGTGGTTTAGAAAGTGCGAAGTAATGAGGAAAGTTATACATATTTATGACAGTAAATTTAAAAGGTGTCGTGTCAATCATGAAGGCGCCATCGTAATTATAATAGCTAATTAGCATATTTCTGTTTCTTTTTCACTTTAGGCATTCGATAGAGAGAACACTTTTTAAGTTTGCTATTTAATTTACGATAGCGCCTTCATAATTGGGCCTAGTATAGCTTAAAAACTACGCTTTATAAGTTTAGTACATCGGCAGTCACACAGAAGAGAGAAGGTTTCTTTTCTGTGGGCAGTCAGGTATTTCTCGGAAAAATCGATATTTTTATCGATTCGAGTTTCGAATCGATTTTCGAAGTATTGATTTAGCGCAACGCTTCAAGGGGGCGGGGCAAAATCGACGCCATGTTTCCGAGATATGCTATGACGTAGCTATGACACGTTATTTTCGTGCTAGGGCGCCCCTATGTTTCATTCCGACACAAGCATGCAGTGTTGCCACGTGCGACCCCATTCGGGTGATACCCACTTTAAAATCATCACTATTGCTTTCAACTAAAACCAGCTATGCTGTCTCACTCCGTCAAATATATATTTTTGAGTGTTTGGGTTATCTGCTTGCCCTGTAGGTACTAAGCCAAAAAGGGGAGAAAAATAAGACCATCATAATGAACAACTTTTATTATGAGGCCATACAAAATTAATACTTATCTAATCAAAGTTGTTCATAATGATTTGTATATTTTTCCTCTAAATTGTACTAGATGGCGCTAAAAGGGTAGTTACCCATACAACGCTCAATTTACATTTGCCAGTTCAAATACCTTATTTTTTAATTCGTTGCAATTTTTAAAGTAGGTTATATCAGAAAGGTTATAATTAAATCAAATATGTTTGTAGGCGACTGAACTCGCTTATTAAATATGAGTAAATAGGAGATATGAGTAACTAGCTTATACATGGTTATTTATTCAGCAACCTTTTAGGGGCTTATTCTGTACATCAAAACTAACAACTTTTGTACTGCGACTTTTGTCAAAACTAGCATAGCTGATTCTTTTTTATAATTTTGACAAAAAGCGCAGAACAAAAGTTGTTAATTTTGATGTACCTACACAATAAGTCCCTAAAAGGATGCTAATTGATTAGGAATAACCCTGTATACAGGGTTATCCAGAACTGTGTATTAAGCCGAAATGAGGTTATTTAAACAATAATTATGAAAAGCTATTATAATGGCGCTAAATAGAAAGGTGATGTCCACAAGTGGTATATTATTCAGAGAAAAATCTAACCAAGATGATATATACATCATTTGAAAGCTTGTTTTATGGGCTTCTGAAAAATATTTAATTTAGATTTTTTTATCCCTGCATTTTTTTTAAAGTGAAAAATAAATTATCTGAAAAAAAATAATGCATCTTTTTATTTTTTCTAGTTTAACAATAATAAAGTGCTTCTAGCGTTATTTTACTTGCATTCAAAGCTGATTCTTCCACATTTACCTCTTAATTTGCTAAAATTGAAAATTATAACCTACCAGTGTGACCAGTTAGTAGGTACAATGTGACAAAAAATCACTTAAAGAGTGTGTCTAATTGGTAAAAATGCTTTTATTTAACAATTTGGAGGTTACTTAATCAGAGTTCCTAGAGATAAACTACCTATTGAGCCAAATATATTTATTTATCCTAATAAAATCAAAATTAATTTAAAAAAAATGCAGGGCTCTTTTTTGTTTTCAATTGATGTAATAGACTCAGAAAAATATGAACTTTCTCGAAATGTAACGAGTCTTGTGGTTAGATTTTTTGATTATTATTATACCAGCCTCCATACATTTTGTGAACATGTCCTTTGAGAAAATATTAGTAGTTGTTTCTTGCTTTTTATGTAAATAATAACTCCCCCAAAAACCCTTAAAATATGAAATTTTTATAGTAAAATATGAAACATATCATCAGGCAATCATTAACCTTCAGTAATTCACGGAGTACCTGGCAGAGGTGCTCCACGACAATATTTTCACAATGTTATGTGAGGAGACCGAAGACTTGAGCGAAATTATACACCAATATGACAATTGCGTTAACTTTATTCTTCATTCTTCAACTACAATATTTCTTCCATATTCAGTATTCTACAGCTTGGCGCAGGTACAATTACTTGTTCTCAGCTTGAAGTCTAGTTCCAGAATGATTCTCAAAATCCCTCGTGGAGCCGACCATGAGCTTATTTTTATTTTTTTCCATATCCCCCCGCAATCGCCAACCACAGCTCGTATCCGGTAGCATTTATTCTTATAAAAGTATGGGGTTGACTACCGCTTTCGTTAACTTGTGAAACTATCGTATCCGTTCAAAAACGGCACATTATTTAATATATGCAGTTTTTGTCTCAAACCCAACAGTTACTAGCTTTCTAGGTAACTTGACTTTTAATTTAGTCGCTTTTGTTGTATAACTATAGATAATTATACCCACAATCCATCATCATCCATCCATCAGCCAAAGGACGTCCACTGCTGGATATAGGCCTCCCCCATGGATCTCCAATAAGACCGAGACCGAGGTTGATAGCGGCTTGCATCCAGCGCGATCGTCCTGCGGTCTTAATGAGGTCATCTGTCCACCTTGTGGGTGGACGTCCAACGCTGCGCTTGCCGGTACGTGGTCTCCACTCGATAACTTTTCTACTCCATCGGTCATCAGTCCTCCGCGCTATGTGCCCTGCCCATTGCCTTTTAACTTGCTAATCCGTTGGGCTATGTCGGTAACTTTGGTTCTTCTACGAATCTCTTCATTCCTGATTCGATCCCGCAGAGAGACTCCAAGCATAGCCCTCTCCATAGCTCGTTGGTACCCACAATGGTTATCTAATAATAATTAATTTTCTAGTATTGTATTGTAATTTTAGATAACATAATAATAAGGAAGAGCCTAGGTCCCACGACACAGGTCACCCTAGTGTAGGAACTAGTGCACAACTTGTTATTGTTGACTTTTTTGAACAATAAATGTTTTATTTATTATTTTTTTACTTATGTCGATTGTAAGTTGCAATTTTGTATGGAACGGCGGATTTTTACAGACATTTTTTTATTTATTCATAGGTCTACATCTAAGCCGTGGTGGTCTAGTGGTAATGACACCCGCCTTACAATCGTGAGGTTGTGGGTTCAAATCCCGGTCCCGTACCAATGAATTCCTTGGAATTTATGTACGGAATTTCACACCACAGGCTTTTCGGTGAAGGAAAACATCGTGAGGCAACCTGCATGCGTCCGTAGAAGAAATTCGATGGCGTATGTGAATCCACCAACCCGCACTGGGCCAGCGTGATGGATATGGCCCAATCACCCTTCGTGGGTAGGCCTATGTCCTGCAGTGGACTATTAAAAAAAAAGGCTGGTACAGGTCTACATCTGGCCACCAGCTCGCCTGATGAACAGTGAAGTTGTAGCTGAAGATGGAGTAGGTACATATGTAGACCTAGAAGATACCACAATAATATACTATACTACTTTATATGCTACAACTACCTACACTACTACTACATAGAAAGCAATTGGATCATCCACAGACCCTTGAAGGTCTAACGATAATCCAAATGCTCGCGCCCACTGCCAGCTGGCAGCGTGCCCAGCATGCTGGCAGCATTGCCACGCTAAATGGCAATGCTTATACGTTGAGCCAAATAAACACCAGCATTTTGGTCACGCGTCGCGTCCACCAGACGCTCAGAAAGACTTTTGAAAACGAGATGAGTTCCCGGCCCCATGGACCCAAAGTCTGAACTCCAAATGGAAAACCTATTCACTCTTGACTTGAAGATATCCAGATTGTAATAGTCAGGAAACAACGACGGAGGCCGTGATGGTCTACGTAAGCCGTGGTGGTCTTGAGTGACACCCACCATGCAATTGTGAGGTCGTGGGTACCAATAAGTTCTTTGGAATTTATGTACGGAAGTTGACATCACTGGCTTTTCGGTCAAGGAAAATATCGCGAGGAAACCTGAATCGTCCATAAGTACTCCGAGCTATGTGCCCTACCCATTGCCATTTCAACATACTAATCCGCTGGGCTATGTCGGTAGCATTGGTTCGTCTGAGAATCTCCTCATTCCTGATTCGAGAGAGACTCCGAGCATAGCCCTCTCCATAGCTCGTTGGGCTATCTTGATCTTATTTATAATGCCCACAGTAAATGACCACGTTTCAGTTCCATAATTATGTCATCACTGTCATCGCAAATATCTATAGAAAGGAGTTGGTAAACTTTTTATATGGGAGGCGGTCCTTGAAAACCGGCAGCGATGCGAGCTGTATTAATGTTTAGTGCCATATTTAAGAATATTATTTCACGCAAAAACATATTTTTGTGTATCGCCGTTTCATTATAATATCTCTTTTTTATTTCACTAAGTAGAAAATATTTAGACTGAATTGGTAATACTAAGAGGAGGTCTACGTAGTCTACGTATCAGACAGGAATCTTCAAACAACCAATAGCGGGCTGGTATTTTAGAGTTTGACATTTGTTTATTTTTTAAAACATGACGACCAGCCCTCTATTGGTTGTTCAATATTGACAACGTCATTTCCTTTTGCTGTTTCATAATGTCACTGTCAGGTTTTTTTTTCAATTTAGGCTTAATGCAGTTATTTGGTGTAGCACATAGTTCATTTTTCTAATGTTTTTAGAACCCATTTGAAAATTAAATGGCGATGAAAAAAATTCTAAAAAATATGTGTCTGAAAAGATAATTATATAAGCTCTCTATTGGTATATATTTTGTTTCTGCAAGATTTCAAAAACCGCATCTTTTCCATATCCTTTATTTGTTCGCAATTGTGAAGTCGGTATGTATGACGGCGCTCTGACATTTTTTTACTTTCACTTAGGGACAGTGGCTCCGTTGATATTTGCTCGGAGATCACTGTACCATACTAGTTTTGATGTTGCTATAAAGTAGACCTAGATGGCGTTGTCCAGCCTTAAAACGCGCAGGCATTTAGAACATCAGTCGGATGTTATCCATTGGACCAACGAGTGCTCCTAGTCTCAAACCGTTAGGGTTTATTCTACGATTCATAATGTAATTTTTGGCTTTGCGATTATGAGTTATATCGCAATAATTTAAAATGAAATGATGTATGTTAGATACAAAAAAATACAGTTAAACGACTGGACAAGTGCGAGTCTGGCTCGCACATCGAGCGATCCGTATTCCGTACAAATCCAGCACAAAATTGGAAACTTTGGAAAGTAAGCAAAAGCAGTTAATCTTTAAATTGAAAACTATAACCATCGACGAAAAGTTTTTTTTCACTTTTCTCGTCATACAATAAAAATTACACGTTGTTAAACGAATTAAAAAACCTGTTTTAGGATGTGCTAATGAAGCTCTTTTATATGGTACGATTTACCTACTCACTTTGAATTTTGAACCCATATTTCGTGAATTTTGAGGCCTATTTGTTGTGATTTAAATAAAAATGTACAGTTTTCAGATTTATTCCTATATGTGTACTCTGAGAAAATGCTTCTCGCCAGATTTCATAGTTCTATGTCAACGGGAAGTACCCTGTAGGTTTTGATTTTTGTGAGTGTCGAAATATGAGGTTTTACGACATAAACGGCTCTAACTTTTTTATACGATAACTGAGAAGTTTTTATTTTACACAACTGCAAGAGACCATAGATATTATAGTTTAAATATCATCTCGATATCTTTACGCGTTCCCGAGATGAAGAGTCTTGACATACACACAGACGGACAGACGGACAACAAAGTGATCCTGTAAGGGTTCCGTTTTAGCTACAAGCTGCGCAATAGCCAATCAACTTGCGGCTTTATGCTAGTTTCCATCCTCCCCCCTACCGCCTAAGCAATAGCAATCGTAATAGCAATCGTTTATGACTTCATTTGAGTCATTTGGCACCGCCTATGTGACGTTAGCCATCAATTGCTTTGCGCGGATTGCGAAAGCAATCGTTGAATGAACAACTTTGATGGCTAACGTCACATAGGCGGTGCCAAATGACTAAAATGAAGTCATAAACGATTGCTATTGCTTTAGGCGGTAGGGGCGGCGGATTGAAACTCGGGATTGGATGTTGCGCAACTTGTGGCCAACTTCACATCCGCCAAATTGTGTGCCGCGGCCTATACTATGGGACCGACCAAAGTCAAATTCGCGAAAGAGTCAACAGGTTCCATAGAAAAAGTCCATTGATAATATCAACATTTTCTGGAATCAAGATTCTGGATTGGTTGACCCCATAGTAAAAGTTGGTCACTTATATTATGTAGGTACTAGGTTGCCTGGAAAAAATCGCTTAAAGCGATAAGGCCGCCAGTTAGAAACCTATAAATTGTACTGTTTTGTCCCTGTAATTTGTTTTTTATTTAATGTGGTTGTCTAAAAAAGTGTTATTGTTTGTTTCTTTGTTTGTACTAAACTTGCCTTTACGTTCGTTGTTACTTACCGGTGACCCTATACATAAAAAAACCGGGCAAGTGCGAGTCAGGCTCGCACACCGAGGGTTCCGTACAAATCCTTATCCTATGGATTCATAGTATAATTATGCAATTTAATTCTAGAATAGGGCGACATCCAATAAATTGGAAGGAAACACTGTTTAGAACCTCTTTTTTTGAAGTTGGTAAAAAATAGAATTTCGTTGTCCTCACGAAGATGTAATATTAAAGCTATAACTTCGTTGTTGACCTTGACTTTGAATTGTTATAAGTTTAGCAAGCTTGCGCTAGATGGCGTTGTACGGTCTTAGAACGCACAAGTGTTTTCACGCTGTCATGCAGAACTATCTCGTGAGTATTTACTAGAACTTTAGTGGCAAAGTAATCACGTTCATTATAATTGGTATTTTTGAAAAAGTTGCTTCTGACTAATTTCAGTTGGAATCAGCTTAAGATGGACACTATCCGACTTCCCACAAAGATTTTACACAATGTTTAACAGTATAGATAGTACAGGTAAACAGTGTTCAAAGCGTGTTAAGTCAGCAGGTTCAATAGAAGAAGTCCATTGATTATATATCATCATATTCTGGATTGGTTGACCCCATAGTAAAAATTGTTCACTTATAATATGTAAACTACTAAACTTGCCTTTGAGAGGTCCGTCGTTACTTACCGGTGACCCTATACATAAAAAACCGGGCAAGTGCGAGTCAGGCTCGCACACCGAGGGTTCCGTACAAATCCAGAAAATTTCACAAAATTGGGAAGTAAGTTGTTAAAATCTGCTATAATCATCAACAAAAAAGGTTTTTAATTTTTTTCACTTTTCTCGTTATACATCGAAAATTACACATTGTTAAAATAATTTGAACCTGTTTTAGCATGTGCTAATGAAGTTTTTTTATGATACCTTAGATGATACGATTTACTACTCACTTTGAATTTTGAACCCATATTTTGTGAATCGAGGCCCTATTTTTTGTGATTTAAATAAAAATGTACAGTTTTCTGATTCATTCCTAAATATGTACTCTGAGACAATGCTTCTCGCCAAATTTCATAGTTCTATCTCAACGGGGACTACGGGGAGTAGGAACCCTATAGGTTTTGATTTTTGTGAGTGTCGAAATATGCGGTTTTTTACGACATAAATGGCTCTTACTTTTTTAACTTGAAGAAAAACTTCTCAGTTACCATATGGTAACTGAGAAGTTTTTCTTTTACACAACTGCAAGAGACTATAGATATAGGTACGTATATAGTTTAAATTTCAACTCGATATCTTTACGCTTTTCCGAGATAAAGTCAAAGTCAAAATTTCTTTATTCCGTAGACACAATACAGGCACTTGGAATCGTATAGTTACAATTTTTAAAAGTTCTACTTAATTAAATTTTGACTATAAATAAATAAGCACACTTTTTAAATCTTTCAAGATCAGTATCATTAGGTACACAAAAAAAAATATAAGAATACAAATCAAAAATAAAATTGTATCAGTATCATGAAAAATAACAATGTCATTATCAGTTTAAAAATGTCAACGAGTATGATGAAAGAGTCTTGACATACACACAGACGGACAGTCGGACAACAAAGACTATAAGGCAAGGCTGGCCAATAGATTTTCCTTAAGACTAAATACTTAAGGGTTCGGCAGCTTTACATTCTTGCAGTGGCTTTGCGGTTTCATAAGACAGCCTTAAACACGATCTCCCAAACAAGAACAGTGCGACGAAATGTATGGTCAACCCCTCGAACAAGAACCACTTTTGCGCAGCGTTCATTTTATTTTAGAGGACCATTCTTATACCAACGTATCGACAGCTCCCTCAAAATATTGCATACAACGCGTTTTGTTTGCAAAACTAAAATCAAGACATGGCTGTCTTGTTTAGATCGCAACGCAACTGAAAACATACTAATGATCAATAGATAAATATGTAACCGAAAACATTCTAAAAATGACTCCATAGGAATATCTGCCACGTTAGACACTCTTAAAAACACTAAAATCTCGTCCCACCGTATCCATATCTATCAAAATAAAAAAAAATAATAAACACGCCAGTTGCTTCAAAGTATTAATTAAGCAAAGCCCTCACTGTACAGACACACTCGCAACATACACCCACTCACACACCAACATGCACGCTACACACAAACATTACGCAATCGAAAAATGGAAATTACTTGTACTTTTATTTAAGTAAATTACTAAGAACTCATTGTTAAGTCACTTATTTCATTACATTAGGTAATATTATGAGATGTCTTATCTAAAAGCGGAAGAGACTAAATCTCACGACACAGGACCACCCTAGTGTGAGATTTAGGGTTCCACTCTGGAAGTTTGTAAATTTAATCTAAGTACCTACCTACTAACATTACTTTAAGCATCATCAAGATTTACTAACTCCAGAACCTGTAACTTTTTGAGCAAAATAAACGTTATCTTATCTTATCTTATCTTATCTTAAGGGCAAAATTTGATAGACTGCGGCGGCGCCGGGCAAAATAACTATGTTCATTCATACATAAAATATTACACACTTACAAAAAGTAGGTATAATAAACAAACAAAAAAAAAATTGAAGCATATCGATTCAATATATTTTATTCGTGAATCAAATTAAGTAAAATAGTAACAAAATTAGTATTTTTAGTTAATGTGAGCTGTGAAGAGATTTTTCTATAAGTAGTTTGTCGATATTTGGTTTTAGATCTGATGAATGATAGCGTTAAAAATGATTTTTTTTACAAATATAAGTGGAACCAAACCTGCTTAAAATTTGCATAGCAATGTCGCGCAATGTTGGAAAATCTTCCCTGGAAACGTTTTCAAAAACTTGCGAAACTCTCTGTAAGCTGCTCCGAAGATACATTTTCGTAGAAAAGGAGTTGGTAAACTTTTTATATGGGAGGCGATCCTTGAAAACCGGCAGCGATGCGAGCTGTATTAATGTTTAGTGCCATATGCAAAAACATATTTTTGTGTATTGCCGTTTTATTATAATATCTCTTTTTTATTTCACTAAGTAGAAAATATTTAGACTGAACTGGTAGTACTCTTAGTATTAGAGGAGGTCTACGTAGTCTACGTATCAGACAGGAATCTTCAAACAACCAATAGCGGGCTGGTATTTTAGAGTTTGACATTTATTTATTTTTTAAAACATGGCGACCAGCCCTCTATTGGTTGTTCGATATTGACAATGTCATTTCCTTTTGCTGTTTCATAATGTCACTGTCAGGTTTTTTTTTTTCAATTTAGGCTTAATGCAGTTATTTGGTGTAGCACATAGTTCATTTTTCTAATGTTTTTAGAACCCATTTCAAAATTAAATGGCGATGAAAAAAAATCTAAAAATATGTGTTTGAAAAGATAATTATATAAGCTTTCTATTGGTATATATTTTGTTTCTGCAAGATTTCAAAAACCGCATCTTTTCCATATCCTTTGTTTCAGAGCAGTGTGTTTTGCATATCTCGAACGTCGTTGAACGATGCGCGCTCGTGTATTATCGATCGTAGATCGAAGATCGGGCAAATTCAATTCTATTGGCGGGCCACTTCGTTTTATCCTTTTGAGGTACGGAAACCTAAAAATAGGTATGATGTTTTATTATTTTCCCAGTTGGAGTTATTATGCCATTTTGAGAGTTGGGTATTCATACTATGTATATTACGAATCGTCGTCATCAGACCGAATCGTACAAGTTGGCGGGTGTGAAGTTGGCTGCAAGCCGCGCAAAATCCAATCCACTTTCAGCTTTATAATATGAGGCTCAGGCGCACAATGTCCCTTTTTTAAAAATGTCTACCGCTCAAAAAATGTCCCTTTCGCACAATGTCCCTTTTGCAAAGTGTCTCTTTCTCAAAATGTCCCTTTCGCAAAATGTCCCTTTTGCACAATGTCCCTTTCGAAAAATGTCCCTTTCTCACAATGTCCCTTTCGAAAAATGTCCCTTTCTCACAATGTCCCTTTCGAAAAATGTCCCTTTCGCAGAATGTCCCTTGGAGCCTCAGTGACTCTGTTTGACGTGTTGTCAGTGCAAATGCATGTGATGAAGAAATAATATAAATATAGTTTAAAGCCATTTTTTTTCTTCTTTTTTTTAATAAATGATTGTTAATTTGATAGTTGTGCAAAGTTTGAAAAAAAACCTGATAGCTCAAAGTAGGTCAAAATTGAGCTCAAAGGGGTTGGCACACACACACACACACACACACATATATTAGCACACAGAGACACACATACACAGACACACACCCCTGTTTGTACAGACACCCTTATGAGGACCTTGTTAGTTTTTGACCGAAGCGAGGACTCTCTAAAAAACAGGTTTAGACACCTCGTAGGCCATCTTGAATAAGATAGAAAGAGACAGCTGAGTAAATCTTAATTGATGAGCCTATTAGGATAACGCTATCTCAATATTTTTCTGCATGAATCGCGGCGAACATACCGAGGACCTGAAATACACAACTTGATGTGATCAGCAGTGCACATACGAGGACCTTGTGTTAGCCAACCGAGGACCTCTTACGTAAGCCCGGCGATGCCCTTCCGAGGACGTATTTTTACACAATATTTCTTATATCTCATACAAAACGCGGACGCTGTGTTGGACTTTATTTCACCCAACCGAGGACAGTTTTCCGTGTAGGACTCGTACAAAGCGAGGACGTAGAAAATCTACCTACCTAACCATTTTAGTAGTAGCATTCATGTAAGTAGAATGTTTTGATATATTTCTTACACACATTTTTTAAAATGAAGTACCAAGCGAGGCCGGGTCAATGACTTTACGTTTTTCAGTGCTTTTCAAAGGCGTGCGGTACGCGGCAGAAATCAAAGTATAACTAACATGCTAGTGCAAACATTATATGCAAAAGACGGCTTGATAGTATTTGATATGTAAGATCCTTAATTATTGTAACGCAGTAGACGCCCGTTGTAGGTATGGAGTGCGGTGTTTGCGTGATCCGGTCCTGGGAAGCTCTATTGTTCTGTGAAGCTTTATTGTGTTTTTATTGGTGCCTTTTGTATTCAGTTTTATGGCTTTATGACTCGAGTTTATTTGTTTGGTGTTTACTTATTTGAAAAACAATAGGGATTCTCGAACTTTCAAGTTGTTTACTTGTTAACACAATGGCGTTTATTGAGATCGAGTAATGTTGCGAAATATCTCGTAGGTTCGAGACTGTAGGAAATAACGAATATAAATACGCCGGCCGACCCTTGGGGATCAGTTTATTCGTTTACCGTGGAAGCGATAACTACTCGGGTTAGAGTGCGATACCAGTGATTGTAAAGTGACTAGCTTGTGTGAATATCAGTGCCAGTGTTAAGTGTTTGTGCGAACCAGTTGTGTCGTGTGTTTTTGTGATTTTTGTGAAGTGATTGTGTGCAATAAAGTGCAAAGTGAATAATCGGCGTTTTAACTGACTATCCAAGAACCCATCTCGTAACATTTGGTGTCAGAAGTGGGATAGTTGAAAATGCCGGTAACGCCATACGACGAAGAGACCCCTCGCACAAGGAGTCAGCGCCGACAGGAGGAAGCGCGCCGACAAGAGGAGCAGGAGCGCCGCCAGGAGGAGATCGACCAGAGACGCTTTGGAAATAATTCGCTGTTAATGGAAGGCAGTGAGTCCGAGGCAACCAACGACGACTGCAGAAACCCAGGAGCACCTGCTGCGGCACCTTTTGTGGTATCTGCTGCACCACCTGTTGTGGCACCTGCTACATTACCTGCTGTCCCTGTGGCATTTGATATGGCTGCTTTGATGTCGATGATGCAGTCCATGACGCGGCAGCTAGAAGATCAGGCCCGAAACAACGAGAAGCAGACTCGCCAGCTGGAAGAAAAATTGGACCGCAACAAAGAAGAGCAGGCTCGTCTACTTGAAGAACAGGCCCGGAACAATGAAAGGCAGACTCGCCAGCTAGAAGAAAATCTTCTTTCGAGTCTTCAGGCGACAATGGGGAAAGAAATAAAAGAAGTGAAAGAGAAAGTCGATCAGCACGACGTCAGCATAAAAGAGCACGAATCTCGCATCTTCGAGGCAGAAACACAAATTGCTGACGTGAGGAGGACCTTGAACGTTATCAAAGCTGGAAATGGAACCGCTGCATCTAAAACCTGCTCGCCAGCCTCACAGAAGATCAAAGTGACGCCTTTCGACGGGACATCATCATGGTCGGCCTACAAAATTCAATTTGACGCCGCTGTTCAAACCAATGGATGGAACCAGGACCAAGCCAAGAACGCCCTCATTATGAGCCTTCGGGACGAAGCCCTGAGTATTCTGGATGCGCAGATGCCAAGAACAACCAAAGGAGGAATACAACTGTGCTGGGAGTTGCAACGTCTCAACACTATTGGAAGATTCCCGGAAAGATCTCTCTGAAAAAGAACTTCTGATGGCGAAGAAGATGCTACAGCGCTTTACCGACATATTTGCCCTCGATGATGCTGTCAACGGGAAGACTGGCTTAGTGAAGCACACGATAAATACAGGAAACGTGCCACCGATACGACAGCGGCCAAGAAGGATACCAGTGGCTCGAGAAAAATAAGTTGAGTCAATGATCGAAGACATGGCACGCAACGGTGTGATAGAACCGTCATCCAGCCCGTGGTGTTCTCCAGTGGTTCTAGTGAAAAAGAAGGACGGCAGTATGCGGTTTTGTGTTGATTATCGACGACTCAACGACGTAACGAAGAAGGACAGCTACCCTTTGCCGAGGATTGATGACACGTTGGATACACTGACGGGCATGAAGTGGTTCACTACGCTAGACTTGAAGAGCGGGTACTGGCAAGTGGAAATAGACCCTAAAGATAAGGAGAAGACCGCATTTTCTACGGGAAAAGGCCTGTGGCAATTCAAAGTGATGCCGTTTGGGTTGTGCAACGCCCCCGCTACGTTCGAGAGGTTAATGGAGTTGGTTCTTGCGGGACTAATTAGAGACGCATGCCTTGTCTACTTAGACGACATCATAATTGTGGGAAAAACCTTCGAAGACCACCTACAAAACCTGGAACGAGTCCTAACAAAAATACGTGGTGCCAATCTTAAGCTGAGTCCGAAGAAATGTTCCTTCTTCAAGAGGCAAGTGAATTTCTTGGGACATGTGATTTCCGAAGCTGGCGTACAGACGGATCCAGGTAAAGTCAGTTCTGTGAAGGATTGGCCTGTGCCAAAAGACAAGACGGAAGTCAGAGCATTCTTGGGCTTATGCTCCTATTACAGGCGATTCGTGAAGAACTTTGCTGATATCGCTAAGCCGTTGCATAGACTGACTGAGGAAAAACGGCCCTTTCTCTGGGATGAAAATTGCGACGCAGCTTTTCGAGGACTAAAGGAGCGACTTTGCAATACGCCTATTCTCGGCTTTCCGGACACCGAGAACGAGTTTATCGTGGACACTGACGCCAGCAACACCGGCATTGGAGGAGTATTGTCGCAAAGAAAAGGAGACCAAGAAGTGGTGATTGCGTATTTCAGCAAATCCCTGTCCAAGCCAGAAAGGAACTACTGTGTGACAAGAAAGGAGCTACTTGCAGTGGTGAAGACATTGCGTCACTTTAGCAAATACCTGCTCGGGCGAAAATTCCATCTGAGGACCGACCACGCTGCTCTAAAGTGGCTACTGCAGTTTAAAGATCCCGAAGGCCAAGTGGCAAGATGGATTGAGCAACTACAAGAGTTTGACTTTACCACGGAACATCGCAGTGGAAAATCTCATGGCAACGCAGATGCACTGTCAAGAAGGCCATGCTCAGAGGACTGCAAGCATTGCTCAAGACAAGAGTCGAAAGATCCAGTACCTGTCAGAATGCTCAAAGCTGACATCGGCGACGAATGGAAAGAAACCCTTCAGGCTGAACAAAAAGAAGACGTCGACATCAAGCCGATTCTTGAATGGATGGAATCAGATGCCCGTAAGCCTGACTGGAGTGCTATTGCTTCACTGAGTCTTACGACAAAGAGTTATTGGGCGCAATGGGATAGCCTGGTGCTTCATGAGGGAGTGCTGTGCCGAAAATGGGAAAATGCTCGAGGAAACCAGTGCCATCTCCAAATGGTTGTACCCAGAGCAAAAGTTCCCGAAGTTTTGAAGCTGTACCACGAAGGGTTTTCGGGAGGACATCTGGGTGTGAAACGGACACTGTTGAAGATTCGAGAAAGGTTTTACTGGATCAACTGCAGAGATGACGTAGAAGACTGGGTACGGAAATGCACGAGCTGTGCATCAGTGAAAGGTCCGCATACCCGCAGCAGAGGAGCACTAAAGCTGTATAATGTTGGAGCACCATGGGAGCGAATCGCACTGGATGTGGCCGGACCATTTCCTGTGAGCGAAAGTGGCAACAAGTACTTCCTTGTCGTCATGGATTACTTCACCAAGTGGCCGGAAGTCTTCGCAATTCCAAACCAAGAGGCATCGACGATAGCAGACAAATTGGTCCATGAAGTATTCTGTCGTTTTGGAGTACCATTGGAAATCCATAGTGACCAAGGAAGAAATTTTGAATCTCAACTGTTTCAAGAGACGTGTCGGCTAATGGGTGCACACAAAACAAGGACAACGTCATACCACCCGCAATCAGATGGAATGGTGGAGCGATTCAACCAAACTCTGGAGAGATACCTGGCAAAAGTAGTCGAAAGCAAACAACGGGATTGGGACAAGCATATCCAGCCATTTTTGCTGTCATACCGAAGTGCTGTTCATGAGAGCACCAATGTCACTCCTGCTTTTGCCAATTTTGGACGTGAATTACGGCTACCCGCCGACTTAATAACTGGTGTCCCACCGGATTCTCCACAACCCATAACTGAGTACGCCAGTGACCTCCGGAACAAGATGAACGACATCTATGAGCACATTAGAGAGTATGGCCAGCAAACATCGGAAAGAATGAAGACTAGATACGACAGAAGGACTAACAACCCTGGGTTCGAGGAAGGCTCGCTAGTATGGCTACACAACCCTATACGCAAAAAAGGGAAATCTCCAAAGCTACAAGCCAAATGGGATGGACCATACCGAGTGGTGACCAAGATCAACGACGTGACGTTCCGCATACAGAAGGGACATCGAGGTGCTCCCAAGATAGTTCATGTGGATCGATTGGCGCGATATTACGGGTGCAACGATGCTCGGGACGAGCATGTCTTAGGAGGGGATAGTGTAACGCAGTAGACGCCCGTTGTAGGTATGGAGTGCGGTGTTTGCGTGATCCGGTCCTGGGAAGCTCTATTGTTCTGTGAAGCTTTATTGTGTTTTTATTGGTGCCTTTTGTATTCAGTTTTATGGCTTTATGACTCGAGTTTATTTGTTTGGTGTTTACTTATTTGAAAAACAATAGGGATTCCCGAACTTTCAAGTTGTTTACTTGTTAACACAATGGCGTTTATTGAGATCGAGTAATGTTGCGAAATATCTCGTAGGTTCGAGACTGTAGGAAATAACGAATATAAATACGCCGGCCGACCCTTGGGGATCAGTTTATTCGTTTACCGTGGAAGCGATAACTACTCGGGTTAGAGTGCGATACCAGTGATTGTAAAGTGACTAGCTTGTGTGAATATCAGTGCCAGTGTAAAGTGTTTGTGCGAACCAGTTGTGTCGTGTGTTTTTGTGGTTTTTGTGAAGTGATTGTGTGCAATAAAGTGCAAAGTGAATAATCGGCGTTTTAACTGACTATCCAAGAACCCATCTCGTAACATTATCATTTTTATGTGCGTTATGTAAGATAAACACCAGTTTGTGCTGATGCTGCAGCCAGGGTCGTTTCTTCAAGAGGGAACTCCTCAACAGTTGATGGCATAGTGTTCAACTTTGGCAAACGCGTTATATTTACATAGTACATGTAAGATAAACACCAGTTTGTGCTGATGCTGCAGCCACGGTCGTTGGCTTAGTCTTCAAATTTGGCAAACGCATTAGTAGGTTTACATAGTATATGTAAGATAGGTAACAGTTTGTGCTGATGCTGCAGCCAGGATCGTTTCTTCAAGAGGGAACCCCTCAACAGTTGATGGCATAGTCTTCAAATTTGGCAAACGCATTAGATTTACATAGTATATGTAAGATAAACACCAGTTTGTGCTGATGCTGCAGCCAGGGTCGTTTCTTCATAAAGGAACCCCTCAACAGTTGATGGCATAGCCTTCAAATTTGGCAAACGCATTAGATTTACATAGTATATGTAAGATAGTTACCAGTTTGTGCTGATGCTGCAGCCAGGGTCGTTTCTTCAAGAGGGAACCCCTCAACAGTTGATGGCATAGTCTTCAAATTTGGCAAACGCATTAGATTTACATAGTATATGTAAGATAAACACCAGTTTGTACTGATGCTGCAGCCAGGGTCATTTCTTCATGAGGGAACTCCTCATCAGTTGATGGTATAGTCTTCAAATTTGGCGAACGCGTTAGATTTACATAGTATATGTAAGATAGTTACCAATTTGTGCTGATGCTGCAGCCAGAGTCGTTTCTTTATAAAGGAACCCCTCAACAGTTGATGGCATAGTCTTCAAATTTGGTAAACGGACTGAACTAAAAAAGAACTAGTAATTTTCTTCTCATATTATTTTCTTTTACTTTTAGCACCAGGCCTTTAGATTTTATATAACTGATGTCCTATACTATTTTTTACGTTTTAGTCAGATAAATCGTAATTAAGATAAGACTAAAGGCTGATTCCTAAGTCTCAATGATGCTTGTATTGATTATCTCAAAGAATGTTTGATCAAAGATTATTACAAAGATTTTTTTATACTGTATTATAAATCGTGATATAACTAATAAAGCGTTGATTTTTCTAAAGATCTTTATTTTATTAAGTTACGTCAGCTCACCTTCTTTTTTCGTGTTTCGAAGTAAAACAAGGGACACTTATAACATCGTTGTGTCCGTCCATCTGTCTGTCCATAAGTTCGTCCTGATGTCACATAGCCTCATCTTACTAATATTATAAAAGTGAAAGTTTGTATGTGTCTTACCACAAAACTCTGAAACAGCTCAATGGATTTACATGAAAATTGGAATAAAGGTCTTTCGTAGTCTGGACTAACATAGGCTACTTTTAATCCTGATAAACTCATGTTAACTTTTAGACCGCGGGTGAAACCGCGAGGCGCAGCTAGTAACTTCTATATTTATGAACCAAATAACATAAAATTTCACACTATAATAGTGTTAGTATAGTTCTCCATTATAAACATTGAGAACTATTACAATTGTGCATTTAAGGGGTTAACCACACAACGCACGCAGTCGGGATTAAAATTCAGTTGGCAACATTCTCTATTTCTTTGTACTTGAAATCATTCTACCACCATTTCACCAGCTCTCAAGAAAATACAACATTTTATGGCGCCGAATATAATTTTCTGTAATATGAGTATAAGCAGACCTAGGTAATTAGCACATTCTGTGGAAATCTCCTCTAGTGCGCCTAGTAGCTTTTTACTATTTGTTTAGAATTGTGTCAACTTTTAATTTTTTTACCGCACAATCTTATTTAAATGATAGCGCATAGCTCTTGTTCTACACACGATGAAAACTGTCAAAACGAGGACTAGTATACACACTGTTTCGAAAATGCAGCAAACCGAGGTCTCAAATACACATTGTTTGGAAAAGCTACCCAACCGAGGTCTTCTGTGTGAAAGTTAACACATTAGTCCTCGGATAATACATCAAACGTGAAAGGAGTGTAAATGAGTGTGTATGAGGCGACAGTGGCGCCGCCTGGTGTATACACAATGCGTGTGTAAGATTATGAATAATTTTGATCAAACCGAGGCTCAGACCACTTTTTTGTGTTAAGTATACAGGAAGACTCAAAATCGCTTGCAGAATACGAATATTTGGTCAAGTCAAACCGAGGACTCTCGAAAAAGTCCTCGCTTTGAAAAAGTCCTCGGTCGTGCCTTGTGTATTCATACGCAAGTCCTCGGATGGTACTTAAAACAAACACACACACACACTCACACGCACGCGCACACACGCGCACGCACACGCACACACACACACACACACTAACAATATGGCTCAGGCTGAGCTTCAGTCAGTATTGGATATTGCGCTGCTTGTAGCTAACTTCACATACGTCAATCAGTATGATTCAACCTCTAATATCAGTTTGACTAGAATTACTACCACTTATACTCTATAAAATTTAACTTGATCTCTGCGACATCTGTCAGAAAAATCACGCCCATAAAGTCCTGAATTTCTTAATAGTACAGACAGTACCTGTCAATGTCATACTTTATGGGCATGCCGATTAGTGATGGGCGACGAATGATCGTGACCACAGAGTTTTAGATAGAGTTTTATTTAAAATATCGATAGTTTATACTGACGATATTTTAAATAAAACTTAATTTATCAATAATTTTATTGTATATTTTAATATCATAACATTTTTTACATGTGAAATTAAATTAAACCCAATTATATGTTACATTAGCATCGATAATAGTGAAAAACGTCGATGAATACTATCGTTACATTATTATGAGTATTTTATCATAACATTACATACATGTATACATACTTGATCTTAAATAATAGTAAGTAAATAAAATCCAAATTCTCACCTTCAACCACTCATTCGATTTCATTACAACATTCACGTTAAATTTTATAGAGTATAGTGACCAGTAGTTCGATTAACACTATTGCGCCATCTAGTGTCAAGTAGTGCAATTAGAATGGTTAACGCCATCTAGAGTCGAGTAGCGCTAACTGAAGCAGTTTGAAAGACAAAATAATTGAAGTTATCGAGATTCCGTTCACAGTTATAATAACTATTGAACATAATAAATTATTTACCACTGACTATTCGAATTTTGTACTCGTTTAAAGTCGCTTATGCCATTTTTGTAAAAGATAATTATAAGAATAAGAAATATTTATTGGCCATAAAATAACATTAAACGTTACAGGCAAGTCGTGGTTTACAATTATTGATGTCTTACTCACTATAATTACACCATTATACCTAATCTGGTACATGAAAATGAGGATTCTGAAAATGACATTTATAAATTCACTTAATTTATAGAATGGATTAACTTCAAAGATTTTTTTTATTGTATTTTTAACTCGATCAAAATCTAACTTAGTTACATAATTTGGTAATTTATTATACATAGATATTTTATTGCTCAGTCCTTGTTTTTCTAATGTAACTAGCCTAGTGTAAGGCTTATCAAGCTTTTCCTTATTTCGTAGGTTGTATTGATGCCTATTCTGGTTTGTAGGTAATTCCAACTCGTGTATTTCCAGTAAGCAATTGTAAATGTAAAGAGATAGGTAGGTATCACTGTTATTATCTGATTACTTATGAAATGTTTTTTTGTGGATTCGCGTTTTTTCAAAACATTAATTATTCTAATTGATCTTTTTGACATCTTAATACTTTTACAATATTTGTAGCATTAATTATAGGCCAAATCACAATGGTGGACTTGAAGTTATCTAGGTACATGATGGGCGAAACGCAATCAACGCGCAGCCATATGTGAGCTTCAGTCAGATAGGTATGGATTCATATTCATATCCATATTGTACATGAAAATTATGCAATTTAATACTAGAATAGGGCAACGTCCAATATATTGGAAGGAAATGCTGTTTAGAACCTCTATTTTTGAAGTTGGTAAAAAATAGAATTTCGTTGACCTCATAGCTGTAACTTCGTGGTTGACCTTGACTTTGAATTGTTATAAGTTTAGCAAGCTTGCGCTAGATGGCGTTGTACGGTCTTAGAACGCACAAACGTTTCGCGCTGTCATGCAGACCTGTCTCGTGAGTATATACTGAAAACTTGGTAGCAGGCTTTCAAATTGTTCAAAAATGTGTATTTTTGAAAAAGTTGTTTCTCACTAATTTCAGTTGGAATCAGCTTAAGATGGACACTATCCGACTTCCCACAAAGATTTTACACATGCTTTGCTTTATTTTATATAATGTTTAACAGTACAAATTATACGGGTAAACAGTGTTCAAATCGTGGCTTTGCTCTGGGTAGTATTTATATCTTTGCTCTGGGTCTGGATACGGATTTGGTTGGTGTCTGCAGATTTTATAGTTTAAACCACTTTCAACAATTCTTCGGTAAAACTCCACCTCCTCGGTTGGTAAGTACCAACAAACAAAAACATCTATCCATCAGCCATAGGTCGTTCTCTGATGAACATATGCCTCCCTTATAGATCTGCAATAGGACCGGATGGAAACGGCTTGCATACAGCGCGATCCTGCTGTATTAACGAGGTCATCCTACGTCCTACGCTGTGTTTGCCGGTACGTGGTCTCCACTCGAGAACTTTTCGACCCCATGTGCCTATGTGCCTTGCCCACTGCCATTTCAACTTGCCGATCCTCTGAGCTATGTCGGTAACTTTGGTTCTGCTACGTATCTCCTCATTCCTGATTCAATCTCGCAGAGAGACTCCGAGCATAGCCCTCTCCATAGTTCGTTGTGCTACTTATTAAAACCCAAGCACAGTTTGATTTGAAGCAAACGCTGCAAACTCTGGCTAGAAACCTGTCCCCGGGCCACAAGACTTCTTAGAGCCAGCGGAAGAACTCCCCCCAGGGAATGACTTAGCGTGGCCAACGTGGAAGTCGTTGAATCGACTCCGGACTCAAGTTGACCGCTGCAAGTTTAATATGGCCAAATGGGGTTCCTCTGATACGATCTCAGTGGAGTGCGATTGTGGAGCTGTGCAGACAATGCAACACCTATTGTCCTGTACTCAGTGCCCAAACACCAGCACACTGAGCGACCTAGTGGAGGCCACCCCTCCTGGAGTAGCAGTCGCTAACCACTGGGCAAAGCTTATCTAGATAGATCATCACAGTCTAAATCTATCACCTTAGAACCATCGACACGAAGAATTAGAAGACAGTTTGATTTTCATCTATTTTTATGCAAAGTAAGCAATATTAATAAAGTTTAAACATTTTATTAAACACTGCATTTCAATTGTATCTGACAACAATGAACTTCGTGGCTACATTTTCGAAGAAAATACCCTCTCCAATCGAACGGATGTTTCTGGAATCGAAAAATAATTCGTTGCTACGCTATCCAGCGGTATGTAGACGACTTTAGTCATTTCTTCGCTGAGGTGGGATGAAAAGTTACGTGTTGCACTCGAGTGCAAAGATTTTTACCTTGTGCTCTTTTGATTCCCTCGCTATTCAATTTTAGAATCCTTCGCTTGCTCGGTCTACAAAATTGAGCACCCGGTTAAAAATCAACTTTGCACTCTTGTATAATAAATAACTATTATTCGATTTTACAAAATGAAACCTCATTACGAAGTGATAAAATGTTGTAGGTTATGAAATTTTCATCAAAATCAGACGTTCCAAATTTATATCACTTTACTCCCTAGGGAATTTCATACAAAATAATTGACCTGCCATAGCCCTCGAGATTGTGTTAAGATAATAATGACACATTTTACGTTGAAATTGTAGGACATGTAATGAGTCATTTTCGAGCAGGTGGTATGAATAGGTATATTAATATAACTTACGAATGTAAACAGGACTGAACAACGAACATACTTACATACCTACCCTAAATAGTAATAAGTATGTATGTATACAATACAGGGTTATTTCTAATCAATTGGCATCCTTTTAGGGGCTTTAGAAGTTATTTTGATTTTTGACAAAAGTCGCAGATCAAAAGTTGTTAGTTTTGATGTGCAGAATCAGTCCCTGGAAGTATGCTAATTGATAAGAAATAACCCTGTAGTATAGCTAAGTTCAAAATGGTATAATTATTATATCTATCTATAAGCCGTAGGATGTCCACTGCTGGACATAGGCCTCCCCCATGGATTTCCAATAAGGCCGGTTGGTAGCGGCCTGCATTCAGCGCGTTCCTGCAACTTTTATGTATCGTCAGTCCACGTAGTCGGCGGACGTCCTACGCTGCGTTTGCTGGTCCGTGGTCACCATTCGAGAACTTTACGGCCCCATCAACCATCCGTTCTTCGAACTATGTGTCCTGCCCATTGCCACTTTCATTTGCTAATCCTTTGCGCTATGTCGGCAACTGTCGTTCTTCTACGGATCTCCTCAATTCTGATCCGATCTCGCAGAGAGACACCGAGCATAGCCCTCTCTATAGCTCGTTGTAATCAAAATACTCAGCATTCATACTTACTAAAATATACTGAGTATTTTGATTACATAGCCCTACTTATCATTATTTTCATACCTTATTATTACTTATTTACGCCCGCGGCTTCGCATGCGTGATATTCTGATTTTTGTGCTCTCCTATACCATTGTAGAACCTTTCATTTTTTCGGGATAAAAAGTGGTAACACTGTTTAGAATTAGCTCCTTTTTTAAGTCGGTCAAAAAAAGAATTTCGCTCGTTGACCTTGACTTGGAAGTGCTATTAGTTTAGCAAGTTTACGCTAGATGGCGTTGTACGGTCTTAAAACGCACAATTGTTATCACGCTATCATGCACTGCTATCTCGTTAGTAAATACTGAAATTTTATCAAATAAGCCGTCAACCTTGAGGTGACTTAGTATTTTTGACTAAGTTGCTTCTGGCTAATTTCAGTTGGAACAACTTAAGCTGGGCTCACGCGACTCTACATAATATAGTATGACTTAGCCATGGGTAACTCAACTGATCTGCGCGAGCCGCGGTTCACGGCTCAGCTCAACCAGCTGAGCCGGAGCTGCGAACCGTCTCACAGATCAGATCACCACAGTACAACAGAACTCGATACTAAGTATGTAAGCACTTTAGCTCGCATGAAATATATGCGTGGATTGACTCAAGTGAGTCGTTTGTGAATGACAATATAAACTGTGGAGATACATTATCCCTTTCATATAGGTAGTCGGTTTGCTTATTGTTACACCTTTATGCTTGTAATGCGAGTTTCATATGATAGTACTAGATAAAGGTGATTGAATCAATTGAATGTACCCAGGTTGGGGAATAGTATTTGTAGTAGCGTACTGTTGTTTGAAAATAAATAATTTTGAATTGAATAGGTAGGTACTTATACTATACCCATACTTTATTAAAAAAATGAGATATTTTTTGCTTTCCTAAATGTACTAGTAGTTCTTCGAACATTAGATCTTGCGAAACAAGCTCTTAAAGAACATATTTGTCGAAAGTTAAAAATCACATCAAAATTGGTGTAGTCCGGTTAAAAAGGTTACGAAACCTCCCATTTATCCTTATGTATATCGTATATTTATTATTATGTATATACTCGAAAATGTACTTTATCTATTTGTAAATAAAGTCCATTTACGAGTAACCTGTTCGAGTAACAGTTGCACATTCAAAAACATTAATTTCGCGTTAATTCTTTCAAACAAGAAAATATCGTCCTATTTTGAAGTCGGTAAAAAGCAGCGCGTGCGGACAGGTCATCATCGTCATTTCAGCCATCGGACGTCCTCAGATGGACATAGGCCTCTCCTATAGATCTCCAATAAGACCGGTTGGAAGAGGCAAGCATCCAGCGCAATGAGGTCCTGATGTCATCTGTCTACGATTCGTCTAGAACTTTTCGCGGACAGGTCCTACGCGCGAATAATAAAATTATTCGACATCAACCTTCGGAGATTGTCGGCTGGTTTCGGTTTTGTAGAGCGTTATCCTTGTCACACCTTACCTATATTATTAGGACGATTGTCGCTGCTGTCTCATTCGATGCATAGGTACCAAACCAATGAAATATGATTCCTACGTCATTGATAGGTACGTGCCAAAATATTTCTATAGTTGTTGAAACCACAAAATTATAAATGTAGAATGGCGCCATTGCTAAAAAAGGTGACGTTAGGAAAAATTACGACTATATCAGTAGGTATAATCACCGTTATCGCGATGAGCGATGCCTTCTTTGATATTTATTTAAATGATTAAAATATTATTTTAATTTAATTATTTTTGTAACAACATTTTTTTTGTTTTGACAAAAATCGCAGAACAAAAGTTGTTAGTTTTAATGTACAAAATAAGCCCTTAAAAGGACGTTAATTGGTCTGGAATAACCCTGTATTGGAATATCCCAGAAAAGTGGTCTCTCACTATGGGCCTTGTTAGTAAGCGCCAAGTAGCCCAACGAGCTATGGAGAGGGCTATGCTCGGAGTCTCTCTGCGGGATCGAATCAGGAATGAGGAGATCCGTAGAAGAACCTAAGTTACCGACATAGCCCAACGGATTGGCAAGTTGAAATGGCAATGGGCAGGGCACATAGCGCGGAGGACTGATGACCGGTGGAGTCGAAAAGTTCTCGTGGAGACCACGTACCGGCAAGCGCAGCGTAGGACGTCCACCCGCAAGGTGGACAGATGACCTCATTAAGACCGCAGGATCGCGCTGGATGCAAGCCGCTATCAACCGGTCTTATTGGAGATCCATAGAGGAGGCCTATGTCCAGCAGTGGACGTCCTTTGGCTGATGGATGGATGGCTGGAACCCTGTATATCTCGATTCGCTCTTGACCGAAATGGTTTATACTCGCAATACAGTCTGTCTTCGGATGGGCGACCGCTGGTGGCATTTACAACTGAGCGCTACCGTGGCTCGGATGACTCGTCAAATTGTAGGTCCCGGTTTAACCGTTTAGCCATATCAGAGGCCTTCAGGCGGCCTAAAAACTCTGACACCAGGGCTAGCCACCCGGCTATACGAACTTACTTAATATAGGTTTACGAGCTTCCTAGGGGATGATAAAAGAATGATGTCATACCGAAAATATCAATCAACTTAACAAGAATACGGCTAAATATTGAAACTAATAATATACTAATTCTTAACTATTAATTCTCTTAAAAAATTCGATAGTAGCGCCCCTGCGCAACTTATTATAAAGTGTATCGTTAATATGAAAAGCTAGAAGGTTAAAAACAGGGTGAGTCAGATCAATATTTATATGGTTAGTCATTTCAGGGCTACGCTCGGAGTCTCTTTGCGAGATCGAAACAGAAATGAGGAGATCCGTAGAAAAAACTGTAATGTAAAATTGTGTGCAGAACGTAGGCAAAGAAGATATAATAATACTACGACGTAGGCCTACCCACGAAGGGTGATACCTACACAAAACAATAATATGATGCGCCTTATCAGTGTGGGATATAACTGTTCAGTACTGTATCCTCCTTTTAGTAGTCCACTGCAAGACGTAGGCCTACCTTCAAAGGGTGATTGGGCCAAATCCACCACGATGGCTCAGTGCGGGTTGGTGGATTCACATACGCCATCGAATTCCTTCTCCGGACGTATGTAGGTTGTCTCACGATGTTTTCCTTCACCGAAAAGCCAGTGGTGTGAAATTCCGTACATAAATTCCAAAGAACTCATTGGTACGGGACCCCCCCTACCGCCTAAAGCAATAGCAATCGTAATAGCAATCGTTTATGACTTCATTTTAGTCATTTGGCACCGCCTATGTAACGTTAGCCATCAAAGTTGTTCATTCAACGATTGCTTTCGCAATCCGCGCAAAGCAATTGATGGCTAACGTCACATAGGCGGTGCCAAATGACTAAAATAAAGTCATAAACGATTGCTATTACGATTGCTATTGCTTAGGCGGTAGGGGGGAGGACTTAAACCCACGACCTCACGATTGTAAGGTGTGTGTCACTACCACTAGATCACCACGGCTTAATAAACACAGTAACGATAAAGCCCTAAGGTTTGCCAAGTTGACATGGAAGTGGGCAGCGTGGTAGATATGGCCCAATCACCCTTCGTGGGTAGGCCTACGTCCTGCAGGGGACTATTAAAAGGCTGATACAGTACAGTGCATCATTTCAGCCATATGACATCCAATGCTGGACATAGGCCGCCCCTAATGAATTCCAATAATACCGGTTGGTAGAAGAACCAAGGTTACCGACATAGCCCAGCGGATCGACAAGTTGAAATGGCAGTGGGCGGGGCACATAGCACGAAGGACTGATGACCGATAGGGTCGAAAAGTTCTCGAGTGGACACCACGTACCGGCAAGCGCAGCGTAGGACGTCCACCCACATGGTGGACGGATCGCGCTGGATGCAAGCCGCTTCCAACCGGTATTATTGGAGATCCATAGGGGAGGCCTATGTCCAGCAGTGGGCGTCCTTTGGCTGATGGATGATGAGTATTTGGATGGGTGACCGCGGGTGGCATTTACAACTGAGCGCTACCGTGGCTCGGATGACACGTTAAATTGTAGGTCCCGGTTGTTTTAACCGTTTAGCCATGTCATGGGCTAGCCACTCGGCCTGTACAAACTTACTTTACTTACCGACAAAGCCCAGCAGACTTGCCAGTAAAAGTGGCAATAGGTAGGGCACATAGCTAGAAGGACTGGTGACCAACGGGGTCGAAAAGTTTTCGAGTGGAGACCACGCACTGGCAAGCGCAGCGTCCACCCACAAGGTGGACGGATGACCTCATTAAGGCCACAGGATCGCTTATTGGAGATCTTTAGGGGAGCTCTAATTTTAATTTCTTCTCTCTGTTAAGGCCACGTTTTATGTCAACTTCCATTTTCTAACCGTAGTTGCCTGGAAGAGATCGCTTAAAGCGGTAAGGCCGCCAGTTAGAAACCTATTAATTGTTTGGTTTTGTATAATTTGTTTTTTTATGTAATGTGGTTGTCTAATAAAGTGTCATTGTTTGTTTATTTGACATAAATAAATACCTCCTCATCCCGACGTTTCGGCCGAGTTACATCGTCCGTGGTCACGGGTAGACTTCGTAGTATATAATAGGTAATAATGTGTTCAAATCGCGAAAGTTTGAAAACAACACATGTTTGTTTGCCGTTTGTTTGATAGCCGTGGTGGTCTAGAGATAGCCGTGGTGGTCTAGAGGTTGTGACACCCGCCTTACAATCGTGAGGTCGTGGGTTCGAATCCCCGGACCCGTACCAATGAGTTCTTTGGAATTTATGTACGGAATTTCACACCACTGGCTTTTCGGTGAAGGAAAACATCGTGAGGCAACCTGCATACGTCCATGGAAGAAATTCGATGGCGTATGTGAATCCACCAACCCGCATTGGGCCAGCGTGGTGGATATGGCCCAGTCACCCTTCGTGGGTAGGCCTACGTCCTGCAGTGGACTATTAAAAAAAGGCTGGTACGGTACGGTATGTTTGTTTGAGGCCTGTGTCCAGCAGTCGCCGTCCTATGGCTGAAACAGCGACGAGTAAGGATAAATAAAAGATTTGACGTCAGAAGCACGAGAGATATCGCCCACATGAAAGAAACCAATGTTTCATCAAACGAATAAAACTGGGAGAAGCGAAAATAGATTTTATGATGGGCTTTAGGTAAACTAACAGAACAGGTATTAGCACTGGATTACCTATACTTCTAATTGCTTAATTTGTCGGAGAGCGCAAAAAAAAGAATTGAATCTAAAATAACTAAATTCCGTATTGTGGCTATTGAAGATTCAAATGACGCTCTTAGATTTTTGAGCAACGACCGGAGGAGTCAATTGAATATAATTTTTTTTTTTTTCTCAACCTATGCTGTCCCACTTCTGTGCAAAGGTCTCCCCCATTTCCTTCCATTCATCGCGTTCTGTGGCCAAATCCCGCCAACCTTCCCGGAAAGTGTCAAGATCGTCACACCAACGTTTTCTAGGCCTTCCCTGCCTTCGTCTGCCTTCCGGTACCCATATAATATAATATATACCGTCAATTCAACGCGTATAGATATTTGTTTCTATGTATAACCACGCATAACTTTTTTCGTAGTTAAACGATTTCAACTTGCCAATCCGATGGGCTATGTCGGTGACCTTGGTTCTTGTACCAACCGGTAGTATTGGACATCATAAGGGGAGGCCTATGTCCAGCATTGGATGTCCTATGGCTGAAATGATGATAATGATATATTTATTTGGTTATAAATAAATAATAATAAATAAATAAATAATAATAAATATTGGGGGACATCTCACACACGGTCTCTGACCCCAAACTAAGCAAAGCTTGTGGTATGGCTGCCAGAGACTGATATACTACATATACATATTTTAAATACATACTTATATAGATAGTACCTAAATAACACCCAGACACAGAGCAAACACCTATGTTCATCACAAAAATGCTTGCCCTGGTGGGAATCGAACCCACGCCTCTTTGATCCAGAAGTCAGGGTCACTAACCACTGAGCCACCGAGGCAGCAACACAACAACTTTATTCATAATCGTCCGATATCAATAATTATGTATTTATTGAAAAGAGTATACTTCGAAATTAGTCCCAATTAAATTTATCGAAATCGGCTGTGCCATTTTTGATAAATTGACAATAATGTGAAAAAGGCTACATCGATTCGAGCCAACTATTCGAATTTTGTACCTAGTCGTACGCAGATTGCAATTTAAAAACTGTTGTGCTATTTTTGACGTCAAATAAATGGTTATTCAAAAAAACCACGCAACCCATTTCAATTGATTGATTTGTAATGATTGATTGCTGGATTGTATCCAGAGAGGATAGAGTGTGTGGAAAATTATTTTTTTATTGGAAAGAATATACTTACTTTGAAATAAGTCCCATTTAAATATATATTACTGAAATTGACTGAGCCATTTTTGATAAATAAACAATAATGTGAAAAATGCTACATCGATCCGTGCGAAATATTCGCGAAGACAGTACACGGGTGAAGTCGGTCATGATATTTTTTCCAAAAAATAATAGGAGCTTATCGAGTGTTAAAGTTTTCTTGAATATAAATGGTTGGTAACGAGGTTTGTATATTGATGAAATTGTGCATGTTCCTGTGTCTATGAACAGTTCAATGGAATCCTCTGTGCGGCAGGAGACTGATTTTATATATAGATCCGGTTTCACAAAGATAGTACTGCCATATTTTGTGTGTGGTGTATTGAATACGAGTTACTTGCCTGGGATTGGTCTTTGTAGATCTTCAATCCTGTGTGACTCTTGGTTACAGAGAACGTGGCATCCTGTTTTGAGACATAGGTCAGAAGGCAATTCTAATTTCGTTCATTTGTTCGTTTCAGCCCTAGGACGTCCACTGCTGGACATAGGCCTCTCTCTCCTCCAATCTCCAATAAGACCGGTTCGTAGTAGTTTGCATCCAGCGCGATCCTCTAATCTAATTTAATCTCTAATTCTAATTTACTGTCGGAAAACCCCTCTATGTTGACTGGTATTACGGTAAGGGCTGGCTTATGGACTTCGTGATTGTGTCTGGAAGTATTCTGAGAACTGAGTTCTTATGTTGGTTTATCCTGGGAAGGACCATTTGGTGTTGGGCCCTGAAAAGAGCCGTTTGGGTCCTGAGAAGGACCGTTTGGGTCCTGAAAAGGTCCATTTATCCCTGAGAAGTGCCTTTGGATTAGCCACTGTGGTGGAAGGATTAGTCACGTTTTCGCGTGTCCATGGTGTGCCGGACATATTGAAATTGGTTGGTTTTAAAACTATAAACAATAGATATCTAAACTAAAAATCGCATGGTGCTATTTTTGCAAAAAAAATATTGAATTTTTGTAGGACCACTTCTTAATCTACCAAACTAAAAAGATACCATCAAAATCGGTTTATAACTAATTGACGGAATAATCAAGTAGGTAGGTCCTTACCATACATACAAAAAAACTCGACACATACGAATTTAGAGCCTTATTTTTAAAATAGTGAAAATTACAAATCGTTTAGACGTTCAATATGATATGACCCTTCTGTCTCAGGCAGTATATCATCATATTAAAAATATCGACTGTTTATAATGTAAAAGATAATATTTAGATATCGACTGAGCTCTATAAAACCACATAAATGTTGGCCCAGCGCCAAACCAAGATATTTATGGGAGTAGCTCACTATCCATCATGGGTGTTGAAAATGTGGGCGCCAATCGCCTTCAAATATGATTGATGTACAAATTAACCTATATGAAATCTTTGTTTTGAAGGAATATTTAGTGTATTTCCGCTATCTTGTTGTAGGCAAATAAGTTAAAGGGCATTAAAAAAATATTTAAAAAATAATATGACAAAATATTGAAAACACTTCACTAATAAATAACACCCTTATTCTCACTGCACTACACTCTGTTCGACACGTGTTTCGCCTCTCAACGAGGCATCTTCAGGACGTTGACTCTTCGAGGTCGCTCGCACGTGTAGAACAGAGTGTAGTGCAGTGAAAATAAGGGTGTTATTTATTAGTGAAGTGTTTCAATATTTAGTCATATTATTTTTTTAAGATTTCTTTTTTTTTAAATGCCCTTTAACTTAGTTGCCTACAACAAGATAACTGAAATACACTAAATATTTATTCAAAACAAAGATTTGAAGATAAATTTCCGCAAAGTAACGCCTGATTCAATCAACTATATGAAATCAATAGCAGAATATAGAGTTTGTCGAAAACGAGAACTGTCGTTGCATTACGGTGAACTAATAAACAATAGTATTTTAATCAGCAGCCAAGGTACCGCCTACTGTTTATTTATTTCAATTTATTTTTGGGACTTTTATATATATAGGTATAATACATGGCAGTCCCATTAGATATTCTATCTTATTCTAGCTTACTAAAAACTTAATGCTAGCTACGTATTTCGGATCACTTGAGGCGACTCACCAAATCGAATAGCGCTCCGGCTGCGTCAGAGCTAGGTTCAGCAAGTAGTAGTATATCATACAGTCCAACGTCGAGCCTGTTGAAGTGATAAGTCACCTCAAGTGCCCGCCTCTCATTTTGAATACGTATACATTCTACCAGTAGGTGGTATATATATTCTACCACTTCACATGTATAGGTACGCAAAGGACATGTCCACAAAATGTATGGAGGCTGGTATAATAATAATCAAAAATTTTAACCACAACACTCATTACATTTCGAGAAAGTTCATATTTTTCTGAGTCTTTTACATCAGTTAAAACCAAAATAGAGCCCTCTGTTTTTTTTTAATTAATTTTGAATCTATTAGGACAAATAATTATATATTGCTGCTTCGTGCGTATGATTCGTTTATAAGTATAATCAACATAGCAGCAGATAACTATATACCTTATGTAAAATATAATCAAAACCCTAACTCTAACTTTATACCTAAACCTTACTGGAACCCCGAATTATCAAAAGCGGTAGCGGAGCGACGCTTGGCACTTTGTGATTCCAGAAAAAACCCAATCCCAAATAACCAGAAAAGAAAAAGAAAAAATTAAAATAGCACAAAGACTAATCCGTCAAGCCAGATGTAGATCTTTTCAAAAGTTTTGCACTTCTATTGGTTGTGTGACGTCATCCAGCGATATATGGAAACGAACGAAATGGCTAACAGGCTATCACAACAGGTGTAATAGGTACGTCGATAGCGATCGTGTACGCTCATTACTCCATAGCCTTACACCCGATTTTGTTCTACCAGAGAAACCTGTTTATGTTTCCACAAACAGATCTTTAGAAGAGTTATCTTTGTGATAAGCATTTCAAAAATCTGAAGCGAACGCAGGATTTGAACCTGCCCCGTCGGATCACTAGCCCGACGCTCTAATCAACTGAGCCAGCCCGCCTCCCACGCAAGATTCAAATCTTTGAAGTGCTTATATTACACCAACTTATAGCTTATCACAAAGATAACTATTTGAGATCTTTAGAAATACCGATTTCCTTACACGAACTAGAAAAAAGCATTAAATCATCCGATACAGCACCGGTTTTAGATAATATTTCCTTTTCAATGATAAAACGTCTACCTAAAGGTGCCCATACACGGTACGATCCGTCGCTACGATCATCTGAAACGATATCGTGACGATGTATCGCAACAAAACTGCCGCTCACACATGAAACGATTGGTCGTCACGATCGATCATTTGCTGGTTTGAAAAAACAGAGTGACGACGTGTTCAAATAATTCAAGACGTGACTACAATGGAAAACGAACTTCTTTTTCTTAGTTTTGTGGCAGTAACTTTGATTCGGTTACGGAAAAAAAGAAACAAACCTAGAAAAATGTGGGTTAAGAAATGGCTATTAAAACGACATCAGTACTCGCATGTAAATATTTTAAAAGAATTACGGTTCCATCCAAAAGACTGGCACAACTACATGAGAATGACTGAACCTACGTACCTAAAATTATTGAAATTAGTATCACCTAAAATACAGAAGCACGATACAAACATGAGGCAAGCTGTCAGTATTCACGAACGCCTTAGTGCAACTTTGCGTTTCCTAGCCACTGGACGATCCTATGAAGATCTAAAGTTCTCATCTATCATTTCACCACAGTTACTGGGGAGAATCATCCCAGAAACCTGCGCCGCCATTTACGAAGCATGTCACGACTATTGTAAGGTATGTACTGCAATAAAACATAAATCATTCTTAATAGTTATAATCATTTATTTTCCATTCATATAGGCAGTTAAACATGGTAGGTACATAGTTAAACATTAGGATTGAAAGTTTTCAAAAAAATAAATTAAATTTTGTTCTTTTGCACCTGACAACTATTCTCCCGTAGGTCTCTGTCTGGCTTGGAGTAAAGGTGGAGTTTGAGGTTTGGAGGACTGATTTTCAGGAATGTGTAACAGTGTAGTCTGTTCTTCTGGTGGTGTCTGAATTTCTTGTTGATTTGAAGGAATGTTCTGTGACAAATGAGACTGTGAGAATGGAGACTCCTGAGGTTGAGAGTATGGAGACATCTGAGATTGAGAGTAGGGAGATGTCTGTGGTTGATAGTGTGAAGAAGTGTGAGATTGAGAGTATGGGGAAGTGTTAGGTTGAGAGTAGGGAGATGTGCGAGGTTGAGAGAATGGAGATGTGCGAGGTTGAGAGAATGGAGAAGTATTTGGTTGCCAATCTTGGGAAGAGTTATTTAAAATATTATTTACTCTACTTACACATTGTCTATTCAGGTTCCCAAGTTCGGCTTCTAACAAGGTTTCATTAATAATTTTTTCCGCCCAGATCCGTTGATCTTTAGGTAATGATTTTAATTTAGAAGCTACAGTTTTTCCAAATATGTCACATGTATCGTCAGGTTTAAGAGACAAAATTTTTTTATTTATATTGTCAAGAGTTAAATCTATTGTTGAATTTGACACCTGCGAAGATTTCTTGCGCTTTAATTGACTTGGTGTAGGTGGAGGTGGTAAAATATCGTCATTTTCAGCTTGAGTTCCACTTGGTGACGGATTTTCGTTGGCATCTTCATGTTGTTCCTCTGTAATCATCTGTAATAAAAGAAATTTGATTTGTTTCAGTTACCTTCGAATGAAAGTGAATGGAAAGCAATTGGAGCTGATTTCGAAAAACGATGGAATTTTCCCAATTGTCTTGGCGCTGTTGATGGCAAGCATATTAAAATAAAGCCGCCGCCTGAATCTGGTTCATATTTCTTTAATTATAAACACTTCCACAGTCAGGTTCTGATGGCAATTGCTAATGCTAATTATGAGTTAATTTATTTTCACTTTGGTACAAACGGCCGAGTGTCTGACGGTGGGGTTATAAAAAATACAGATTTTCATCAAAAACTTATAAACGGTACATTGGGGTTGCCACAACCAGATTCAGTGAATGGAATAACGCTTCCTTATGTGTTTGTTGGAGATGAAGCTTTTGCTCTAAGGAATAATTTTTTGAAACCATTTAATAAGTCACAGCTCAATGAAAAAAGAAGAATTTTTAATTACCGTTTATCCCGAGCAAGACGCATAATTGAAAATGTATTCGGAATTTTAGTTGCTCGGTTTGGAATACTGAAAAATGGAATAAATTTGGACTTAGATAATATTACTCCAGTGGTGATGGCTTGTTGTGCACTACATAACTTTTTACGCCGTGAAAATCCAGACACCTACTCCCCGCAAGATAGCTTTGATAGAGAAAACTATGAAGTTGGAGAGATTGAAGAAGGTCTACATAGTAACTTGATTGGTCTCGAGAGAAGAAGGGGATCCGGTTTTCACTCAGCAACAGAAAATAGAAATTTGTTTGTAGATTATTTTAATGGAATCGGTGCAGTTCTTTGGCAGAACAATTATGTGTAGCACTTAAGTACATAAGTTAATTTAAGTTGGAATTTAAATAAAGATTTGTACTCACCGACTTTGTGGAACTTTCTCCTTCACGTGGCATTTCTTGGTCTTTTAAGAACATTAAATTTTCAAAATATGACAGTTTAGGCGAATAAACTTCGTCAGCACTGCTTCCGGATAACAGCGAATCATTCTGTTTCTTCAATTCTTTACGAAAGACTGTCCTTAGGTTATTAATTTTCTTTTTAACTTTATTCAAATCAGCAGTTCTGTCAATTATTTTCATTTTCTCCAAAAGTACATTATAACACACCGTTCTCTTCACGTTGTTGTGATAATCTTTATGTCTTATTTTCCATAAAGGCTCTTGTTCTCTGAATAATTCAATAAATTCAATCAAATCGTCGTTACTCCATGTAGTCATTTTGTTGTTTCGTTCGTCGAGTGTAGGCTAGGTACGTAGACAATAGACATGCAGCGCGTGCGGCGGCCGGCGTTGACTGAGACAAAAATCGAATCGTTGATCGCAAGGCGCCATACACTGTCGATTTATCGTTACGATTGGTCTGATCGCAAGGGATTCTGTGACGACCTCCGATATCGTTTGCGATCAAGTAAATCGTTAACGATGTGAACATACACTGGCGATCCGTCGTTTCGATCGGTCTGCAACGACGGATCGTACAGATCAATCGTACCGTGTATGGCCCCTTTAATAAAGTAGGTAAGAACATTCTTCTATCGCTTTATAACAGATTCCTTAATGATGGGTTTGTACCAATACAATGGCGCGATATTGAGATTATACCTATACTGAAAGCTGGTTGTGAGTCTACGTCCACCTCATCGCTAAGACCCATATCGCTGATATCGTGTTTGTGTAAAGTATTTCATTCTATAATAAACAAAAGGTTGGAATGGTTCCTAGAAAATAAACAGGTATGTTCAGATAACTCAGTAGGTTTTAGGAAGTCGAGATCCTGTGTAGATAATTTGAGCAATTTAGTGACTAAGATACAAACTAGTTTCACAAAAAAACAATATGGGTTTCTATGGGTTGTTTTGTTGACATAAATAGTGCTTATAATAACGTGGATGTAAAAGAGTTACTACTTACTGATTTTAGATAAGGACATGTCCACAAAATGTATGGAGGCTGGTATAATAATAATCAAAAAATCTAACCATTACGCTTATTACATTTCGAGAAAGTTCATATTTTTCTGAGTCTATTACATAGTTAAAATTAATTTTGAATTTATTAGGATAAATAATTATATTTGCCTCAATAGGTATTTTATCTCTATCAACCTTGATTAAGTTATCTCCAAATTGTTAAAATAAAGCATTTTTACCAATCAGACACACTTTTCAAGTGTATTTTTGTCACATTGAAACTTACTGGTCACACTGGTAGGTTAAAAATTTTAATTTTAGCAAATTATGAGATGAATGTTGAAGAATCAGCTGCAAATGCAAGTAAAATAACGATAGAAGCACTTTATTATTGTTAAACTAGAAAAAAATAAAAAGCTGTATTTTTCATACAATTTATTTTTCACTTTTGAAACTAAATGCAGGGATGAAAATATCGAAATTAGATATTTTTGATAAGCCCATAAAACAAGCTTTCAAATAATGTATGTATCATCTTGGTTAGATTTTTCTCTGAATAATATACCACTTGTGGACGTCTCCATTAGATGCAGGTACAAAAATCTGCAGCTATCTGTGGAGTTTTTTGACATGCAGGCGATTAAACGTTAAAATAGATAAGAATACTATATTTAGGTATACAGGTCAAGGCCTGGCCCAAGGTGACCCCGAAAGTCCCTGTCTTTTCAATGTTTCAACTATTAATATCTGTAAGAAAATAGATAATGTATTTATATCGCAATACGCGGATGATTTCGTGTTATTTCATAGTGGAATTAGATTTAATAGTATTCATTCAAAATTACAAAAAGCACTGACTACTTTCTCACAGCCAGTTAAAAAAACAGGATTAGATGATTCACCAGCTAAAAGTAAAGTATCTTTGTTTACAAGAAAAAGAAAAGATATGACGCATAAAATTAACTTGAAAATTGATAACACGCGCTTAGACGTGGTAGATTCAGTTAGGTATTTAGGGTTACGACTCGACCGCCCATTGAGGTGGGGGAAGCATATCGACGAGTTAAGACGAGGCACCGGGCCGAGAAACACGAAAACGGCAAAAACGAGTACTTTTGAATGCGCGATGTGAGAGGATGAATGATATCGATTCAAATTTAAAAAATGTCATAGATAAGGGAAAATCTTAATAAATTGAATGAACCGGACAAAATTTTGAAAAGTAACCGGCTTTATTAAAAAAAAAATAAAACAAATTGCTCACCAAAAAAATTTTAGTAATTCGAATGCTCAGAATTATCAGCGACAACACCCCATTATTTTTTACGAATAAAATAGCCAGATCCCTTTTCTTTATTATAAACCGAGAATTTTTTTTTTTTAAATTGTATATTATGAGTAATTAATTAAAAACTCAATCAAATCTCTTCGCGCCTACTCTAGTTTAGCTTTTACTCTACAGTGTTTGCTCAGAATATTTGATCCGGCACTATCTGGGCCGCCGCCGCCGTACCGGTGCGACGTTGCGACTCCGACGAGCGCATGATTCGCTCAGCGTCGGGCTGGCAACGCCGCAAAGTACGGACGGCGCGAGATGCGTGCTGTTTGTTTTTGGTTATTGTCTTCTAGGTACTCTGTGCGACGACAACCGAGTAATTTACTTCAGAATTATTTTCAAAATTATAAGTTAGACTTTAGTGTACTATATTATATTGTAGCTTTAGAACATTATTATAGTAGGTAGTAAGTTAGGTACTTAGTATTTTTATTTGGTAGTGTGTAAATAGTAGTGAACAAGTGTGCATAGAAAATGGGGAGGAAAAATAAGCGGAAAGAATTGTTTTTACAAAAACGAAAAAGAAAACCTAAAAAAAATGACGGAATGTTTGGGTAAGTCGAATTACATATATAATAAACTTGCAATAAATAGTTGCACTCTAATGCCCTAATAATAAAGTCTATATTTGGCAAATACACATTCGTCTACAGATTATGGATTATCACATTCTTACTACCTAGGTACTTCAATTTTTCTGCATTTACCTATATTTACAATTTTTTTAGGTCAAAAAAACGGAAACTGCAACCTGACGATTGTCAATCCACATCCTCAACAGGGCCAGTAGATAGAGAGTGAGTCCATGCCAAGTACCTATCTATCATGTCAGCAATCAATTTAAAGTATCTAGTAATAATACTCCGTCTATTCTTTATTTTCAAGTGTGTACCTACTAAGATTTGTCTGTACAAACTAACCATACTGTAGGAAACAAATATCAGAACAAAAAGCTATGGAGTCGTCTCTTGATATTTTAGAAACCTATCTAAAATAATGATATTTATTAGGTGATGTTCTATCACCTAAATAATTGTGTTAGCTTTAACTTTTTAATAATTATATAATTACATCATTTTATTTTGTAGCCACCCAGAAATATCACCAACATACGCAGAGTTACACAACGTGTTGCCGACATCTGGGGATTCAGAGGAAACGGTAAATTTAAACACTTTTTTTAAATTATCACGGTTATAGTATTGTCTTTTACCGACTTCAAAAAAGAGGAAGTTGTCGATAGGGTTATTATTTTTTCTTCTTTTAAATAAACGAAATTAAAATTATTCTCCCTGCTTTATCACAAAGATTTTCCAGGTATTTAGTGAGTAGTTAGTACCTATACCTCCGCCACTGTACTCCATTTTGTACATGTCTAATTCCTTTAATAGTAATGTAAGTAATTTAATTTCAGTTAAAAGAACCAAATCCTGAAAATGAAGAGTTACAAAATGTGTTGCCCACATCAGAGGATTCGGTGGAAACGGTAAACTTAAGTACCTTTTTAAACTATCGCGATTATTGTCTTGTCTTTTTACCGACTTCAAAAAAGAGGATGTTGTCGATTTGGTTATATTTTGAAAATGTCGTTTTTTACTTCGTCTGCAAGTTGAACTTGTGTAATTTTGTTTCAGTTAAATGAACAAAACCCTGAAAATGAAGATATTCCATACATATTCGAAAGTACCTCTGAAACTACAGTAAGGATTTTGTTATAGCTAAGGCATGTTTACATAATAAGAAATTCAAACTAAATAAATACTAAAATATGTGCTTAAATTTCAGATTCATACAGAAATACCCGACTTGGGGCATCGAGTAATAGATGTTAATCATTTTACATCACAACTAATACAACTCTCTCAACATGAATCTCTGTTTGACTGCGGATTAGCCTCAATGAAATTAGTTTCTGAACATCGAATTGGATTACAATCGGAATTTACATTTGTCTGCTCTATGTGTAATTATAAAAACAAAATAAAATCATCTTTGGCTGATGTAAACAAAGATGTTGTTGCAGGAATAATGGCAGCAGGTTGTGGTCACGCGCAACTGAAGCAGTTTTCCGCAGCAGTAGGATTACCCATTATGTCTGAACACACTTACAATAAAATGCAGGACGATGTTTGTGACGATTGGGAAGAAACTGCCTGGGAGGAAATGAAAATAGCCGGAGAAAAAGAGAAAGAAGCAGCTGTTATTGAAGGCAGGGTTACAAAAGATGGCATTCCCATGATTGATGTCATTGTAGATGGGTGTTGGAGCAAACGCTCATACAGAACAAACTATGCTGCATTATCGGGTGCTGCAGCCATAATTGGCAGACGTTTTGGCCAAGTTTTGTACATGTGTGTCAAAAATAAGTATTGTTGTATTTGTGCCCGAGCTCAAAACAAAAAAGAAAGTCCCAAAGAACATGTCTGTTATAAAAACTTTGAAGGGGCTTCTACTGCTATGGAATCCCAAATAATAACTGAGGGGTTTAAACAATCCATTGAAATGCACGGTATAATATACGCGCGACTTATTGCTGATGGCGACAGTAGCACCTATGCCAAAATAATAAATGCTCGGCCATACCCAGGCTTAACAGTGTCAAAAATTTTCTGTCGGAATCATTTACTGAGGAACTATTGCAATAAGTTACAGCAACTTACTTCAGACACTCACTTCAACGTTACAGACAGGAAATATTTGACACAAGAGAAAATAATGCGCTCCAGGAAATATATTTGCGACGCTATAAAACTTCACAAGGAGAGCCAAAATACAGATGGTTTATATAAAGATATAAACGCATCTATTGGCCATGCGTTTAACTCTCATGAAACTTGCAACCAGTTATTATGCAAAAAAACATATGCAAATAGACGCTCCTAATCCGTTTTTTGGGAGTTTGCTTTGGCAAAAAATAAAAACTCATGTCGCACGATTGGCTGAAAAAGCCCATAGTTTAATTGAAGATGTCGACAGTAATGTAGTGGAAAGATTTAACGGAGTCATTGCCAAACTTGTTGGTGGAAAAAGGGTAAATTATTCTCAAAGAAGAGCTTACCAAGCAAGATGCTCTGGTGCAGTAATATCTTTTAACACCGGCAACTTGCTGTCGACTGTCCACCGTAATATTTATGGAAATAGCCCAAAAAAAACTATTACAAAATACGAAAGAGCTGTAAATGAAAAAAAGAATAGAACAAAACAAAACTGCAAGAGGAAAAAAAATCGTACTTTGGTGCCGCGTACATTAAATCTAGATTATGGAGAAATTGTGGATAAGCCAGACTTGGATGACGACACATTAAAAAAGGCCAAAGACACCTTCATCCAGAATTTGACGAAAACCGAAGAACAGCGAAAAGACGTAGAAAAACGAACTATACTACAAAGTGAATCTGGAGAATGGTTGGAATTAAGGCGAAGCATGTTAACTGCATCAAACTTCGGTAAAATTGTAAAAAGAAAAGAGTCGAATACATGCCGAAACGTAGTAAAAAATTTACTTTACAAGCCAAATATTGACAACGTGTCATCAATAACTCACGGAAAAAAGCACGAAAAAATTGCAATCGAACAATTATCGGTTATGGTAGACACAAAAATTAGAAAATGCGGTCTATTTATAGATGAGCAATATCCATTTTTGGGGGCAACGCCTGATGGGATTACCGATGACAACAAAATAGTCGAAATAAAATGTCCCATAGCACCATTTAAAATGGGTATAGACGAGGCGATTGAACAGAATAAGATGCATTTTTATAAAAAAAATAAAGACGGCGAAATAGTAGTCAACAAAAAATCAGACTGGTATTTTCAAGTCCAAGGCCAGTTACATATTTGCAGAAAACAGGAGGCCTTACTTGGAATATGGTATGGAGACAAAAAAATGAAAATAGAAATCATAGAAAGAGACGATAAATTTTGGTCAGATATAATGGAGCCAAAACTGCTTAAATTTTACTATGATTGTCTTCTTCCCGAGTTGGTTGACCCTAGACACATAAGGAACAGGCCAATTCGTGACCCAGAATACGTGATTTCAAAAGGGAAAGAAAATGATTCAGCTACCATTTCAATAGAAAAAAATACTGGTGACGTTGACGATTGTTCGGTCGGGGATTCCATAGATTATGTGATGCCATTTTCAGAATATTGATATATTTTTCACAAAAAGCGTTAGTTTTAACATTAAGATACCTACACTTTTCAACACTATAGTAGTTGATAAAAATGATAAACACTTTACTAATTTGGCAGCTTCGCAGATAGCGTTCTAGCTTAATCAGACAAAGCAGAGCCGGAATTTCAGAGAGATGCAGGTTCATATCCTACGAGCTCGAGAGCCATAAAGGACTTTATCGTGGCTGACTCTCTGCTTAGATTCGCAAGTGAAGTAATAATTGCGAATATTTTCTCAAAATTGGACGCAATTTATGTTGGAAGAAGTATTGATGGCTCTAAGAAAAGGACATCACTCACAGTCCATATATATTTGAGCTAATTCTGTGTAAGAAGTAAACGTGCTGACCAAAGCGATTAATTGGGAGATGATCTACAAAAAGATGAGCCCCTTCATCAAACATTTCGAAATGTTTAATGAACTGGTTTCGAATACTGCTGCAGCAACTGCAAACAAATTATACATACGACGCAGAAACTTAAACCTGTAAATTCTAATTTGCGAACTTGGAATATTGATGGAGTACAACATTAAAGGAAAAAGTGTCTAGCTTGCTATTATTTGCGACGGAAGAGACAAAAAAGAAAACGAGCCAATGAAGTTTTCTAAAGCAATTGAATGCGCAAGCTTATAAGTACAAATAAACTTTTTGTATCAGGGTTGATGATCAAAAGTGAAAATTACAAATATTTACGGAATGTTGACACAAAACCCGAACATATGGTTCTATGGCTAAAATAGACTTTTACAACACAAAAAAGGCGATAATAAAAGTAACACTTCAAGTGATGACGCCCAAGATCGTGCTAAGAGAATGCTACAGGACGTTCTGTTTCGTCCAGAAATCCCACTTAGATGAAATAGACAGCAGCAGACCGGTATGACAATGACAGTCATTTTGGCAAACCTGGCGAGGAACAGGTACATAAAACGCAAAAGGTAAAGCGATGGAAATGGGTGAGTTTTTGAACACATATTTTGATCAGGCATAACTCAGTTGAGATATTTGCTTTTATTCTTTGATAGCTCATTAAATAGAGGCGTAAATAAAAAAAAATGGCCAAATTGTTGGATATTAATCCACATTGGCAAAGCAAATTATATGTTAAAAAGCAAAGTAATGTTCACTGATTGAGAGCGAATACGATAAATTCGACAGAATGATAAACTTTGCAAAGTATATACGTATTAATGGTGAATTAATAATGTAACCGATCAAAGAGGTTTAATATAAAACACCCTTTATTTGACGTGCATACAGTTATGTGATCTATAGTCCTTCCGATATTTCCGAAATTATTTTGCTAAGCTCAATATAATTTAAAGTTAAAAATTGTCAATGGTGTAAATAATGGTGTTGAGTTTGTCAAATGAATAATTGATAATGATAATGAGTTCTGTTTGCAATATTATAGCGGGTATTTGGCTACCACTAAACAGTGCATCATATTGACAAATAAATGGTATGATAAATAGTACGTATTACGTACGGAGAATAAAGAACGTATTGTATGAAACGTTCAGAAGTAAGGTCTCGGAAAATAATCTAGGTGAAGTCAGTGACAACTGCTTCTGAAACCTAAGATGTTGAGCCCTACAAAGCACTGAATAACGCATTTTGTGCGTCGCTAACACACCAATAAATTATAAATTTAGTCGCATCTGGCGGCAGTATTATTCGGTTCAAAATTAAAATTTTAACGATGGAACCAAGTTTGATGAAAAATCAGTGAAAGTTATCTTGGCCGATTACTTTGATTTATTGTTAACAATATTGTCGTTACTGTTGATGCTAATTTTATTAGTGGTGCAATGGTACATAGACTTTATTGGTGTTATTCTATGGTTTATTGGTATCGATTTCGTTGTTGTTATTGTTGATGCTAATTTTATTAGTGGTGCAATGATACAATGACTTTATTGGTATATGTAACCAGGTATACACAAAAAAAAAAATGTAATCATAAAATAATGTACTTTAATCTTGACTTCTATTCTATTGAAGACTATTTTTTTTTGTTTAAATTACTAATTTATTAAGTTTAATGAATTTATTTTTATTAATTTATTGAAGTCAAGAGATATTGTAAGTAAGTTCACTAAATTAGTATGAACCGAATTAATACAAGGTGTGAGATGTGGTAAACGAAAGGTTTATAAAGCCAGTGGTCAATAGAGTGAACTCTATAGAACCAGGAAATAGATGAGAGACAATTAGCTCTTATCTGGTAGATCGTTACGATCTAGCGATAACGATAGTAGAATAGATAGTATAGAAGTTCTAACGATAATACAAAAGCCCGTTGTAGAATCAACCGACATAATGTTGTAAACATCCAGCAGATTTGATAACAATAACAATCATTTGATACATTTTAAAAAGGGACCTACTCGTACGATACTTGAAAGAGTTGAAAGGGACCACAGATTTAATTTAAAAAGGACATTTGAGAACTGAGCCAAATATTTATGTCACGAGAAGTAATGTTGTTATGATATTTATAGTGGTAGTGTATTAGAACAATCATCAAAGCACACTATTTGTTTGAATTCTTTGAACAATATGAATCAGAGTACAATACTATACCTTATTGAAAAGGTAGTTTCAATTACTGAAGCCTATGTAACTCACTGTATGCATAAATAAATAACATTTTGATATTTAAATTGTAGAGTTACTGAAACAGTATATTTAAGATGAATAATTGGTTTGATTGGGTTTTTCTGGGTTTTCCCCAATCCTGCGCAACAAATGTTGAACCAATTTGAATGTATCCCCAGACAAGGTAGGAAGGTGTGTTGTGTTATTTTAATTGTATAAAATTTCGTTATCAAAATAGGAATTGATTTTTAAATAGATTAATTTTTGAGGGGGCGTGTTGGAATATGATACAAAAACTAATCTATCTCACTCTAACATGTAATGTATGTGAGTGTTTCTCTTTCCTTCACGACGTTTACATTATAGTAAAATACCCCTTTGTTCTACAACTTTAATGCTTATTATGAATTCCTCACCACTGTTCTTATAGAGCTGTGCTAGACCGCACTCGCACCTATCCTACCAAATATCGGTAAATAAATGATTTATATTTTAAACCGATTAACTAAATATTTTATTTCTGGCATCCAAACCCTTTTCTAAGTGTGTGAAGCACGATAAAAATAAGTTCATTGATTATGATACCTGTACATAATCAACATTAATTTGTATACAGGGTTATTTCTAATCAATTAGCATCCTTTTAGAGGTTTATTCTGTATATGTACATCAAAACTAACAACTTTTGTTCTGCAACATTTCTCAAAACTAACAACTTTTGTTCTGCAACATTTCTCAAAATTAAAAAAAAAAAGCTGTTCCATACATTTTGTTGCGGGTCACGGGTAGACTCACTATTCTACGGAGTGTCTACCCTTGACCACGGTTGATGCAACTCGGACGAAACGTCGGGATGATGAGTTATTTATTTATCTCGTAATTTCAGAGCGCGATAAGTCCCGTAGTATATAATAATAATGTGTTCAAATCGCGAAAGTTTAAAAACAGCAGTTGAAATAACCCTGTATTGTATGAAAAAAAAAACATTAAAAAGATCAAAATAATTTTTGCCTTTTTTTTAAATTGTTGATTAAGGACAAGGCGACTCCATGATTATCTATGCTCTAGGCAAATTGAGTTGACGCGTGCCGCCGCCGCGCCGTTAGCAGCGCCACGTACGCTAGCCCAGCGTTGCCGCCCGCCGCTCTGGCGTGATCCTGTCAAGTGAGACCGCGTAAAATTTTGTCCGAGTGAAGGGGCGCGGTACTCGATTTTGAAACTATAGTTTATCAATGCGTCACCTTAAGGCTCCTTTACACACAGGCGGTACGAGCGGTATAGCAGACGGGCGGGCATCTGTATTGTACTGGCTCACACAGGTCCGGTCGCGGTACTGCCGTACCGCCGTACCGCCCTTTACCGCTCTACCGCTCGTACCGCCTGTGTTTGATGGAGCCTTTATGCAAGAAACTGAGCAAACATATTAAATTATTTTAGGTATTGTCAGGGCCGGGGTGGGGGGTGCACCCGAAGCACCTGCGCCGGTTATATTATATATATCTCCATTATCTGGAGCAGACTCGATTATGGGAGTTTCCTATACGGAGATAGCTGCAAGACTCATTTAATTAAAGTGGATCGAATACAAAACCAAGCGATGAGGGTGATAGGCGGCTATATTAAAACTACACCGATTCATGCAATGGAAGCAGACTTACATCTCCAACCACTAAATATTCGTAGGCGATGCTTAGGCGGTAAATTTAAACTTAAAATTAGTTCTTATACAAATAATTCAGTAAACCTATCCATAGAAGAACTGTTTCAATTAAGAAATAAACCATTTTGGCAGCGAAAGAAAATACCAACGCTTGTTACCTTACACGACTATTTAGAATCTACTTCAGTCTATAAAAGGACATGTCCACAAAATGTATGGAGTCTGGTATAATAATAATCAAAAATTCTAACCACAACACTCGTTACATTTCGAGAAAGTTCATATTTTTCTGAGTCTATTACAACAGTTAAAAACAAAAAAGATCCCTCCGATTTTTTTAATTAATTTTGATTTTATTAGGATAAATAAATATATTTGGCTCAATAGGTAGTTTATCTCTAGGAACTCTGATTAAGTAACCTCCAAATTGTTAAATAAAAGCATTTTTACCAATTAGACACACTCTTTAAGTGATTTTTTGTCACATTGTACCTACTAACTGGTCACACTGGTAGGTTATAATTTTCAATTTTAGCAAATTAAGAGGTAAATGTGGAAGAATCAGCTTTGAATGCAAGTAAAATAACGCTAGAAGAACTTTATTATTGTTAAACTAGAAAAAATAAAAAGCTGCATTATTTTTTTTCAGATAATTTATTTTTCACTTTAAAAAAAAAATGCAGGGATAAAAAAATCTAAATTAAATATTTTTCAGAAGCCCATAAAACAAGCTTTCAAATGATGTATATATCATCTTAGTTAGATTTTTCTCTGAATAATATACCACTTGTGGACATCACCTTTAAACTTACTTCTGGTGGCTGAATAATCTAGAGTAGTAATAATTTAACAAGTGAAAATGAAAAGTACTTTATTAGTTTTAAAATTTTGTGCTAAGGTATACAGGGTGTTAATTAAGTAAATGCATAAGTTTGATGTTAGTATTTATATAGGTAGATTTATAATACGTTTACAGTAAGATACAAAAATTATTAACTTTTAACTTTCAGTAATTTTAACAATAAAAAAACCGGACAAGTTCGACTCAGGCTCGCACATAGAGGGTTCCGTACAAACACATTGTTAAAATAAATAAAAACCTGTTTTAGCATGTGCTAATGAAGTTCTTTTATACGACATCTTTCATGATACGATTTACTCACTTTGAATTTTGAGCCCATATTTTGTAAATTTTGAGGCCCTATTTTTTGGGATGTAAATAAAAATGTAAAGTTTTCAGATTTATTCCTACAAGTGTACTTTGAGACAATGCTTCTCGCCAAATTTCATAGTTCTATGTCAACGGGAAGTACCCTGTAGGTTTTGATTTTTGTGAGTGTCGAAATATGCGGTTTTTTACGACATAAACGACTCTAACTTTTTTAATCGACAACTGAGAAGTTTATCTTTTACACAACAGCAAAAGTTCATCGATATACGTATACAGTTTAAATTTCAACTTGATATCTTTACGCGTTCTTGAGATAAAGAGTCTTGACATACTTACACACAGACGGACAGACGGACAACAAAGTGATCCTATAATGGTTCCGTTTTTTCCGTTTGAGGTACGGAACCCTAAAAATAGTAATAATTAAAATGAGTCAATAGTTATTTTTAATTTAATTATTATATTTATCCATATCAATAAGTCTGTGTTTTTAACCTACTTCGCACCCAAGGTAGACTGAAGATATAATAAAGATTGCAGAAACGCGCTGGATGCAGGCCGCTTCCAACCGGCTTTATTGGAAATACATGGGGAGGCCTATGTCCAGCAGTACGTCCTACGGCTAGTGGACGGATTTATAGAAGGGTGGTGCCATTTTTGGCGAAAAATAGTTATGTTCTGAGAGGCGTATGACAAACAACGGACGATCTACGACTATTACATTTTTGTAAAAATATGGCATGACTGACTTTAACTTTCGCACGGATCGATGTAGCATATTTAACATTATTGTTGATTTATCAAAAATGGCTCAGCTGAATAAAATTTAAATAGGACCAACTTCGAAGTATACTCTTTCCAATAAAAAAAGAATAATCTAAATTGGACTACTATGTAAAAAGTTATGCGTGGTTGTACATAAAAAATATACAGGGTTATTTCTAATCAATTAGCATCCTTTTAGGGGCTGATACTGTACACAAAACTAACAACTTTTGTTCTGCAACTTTTGTCAAGATTCAAAAAAAAATCAGCTGTTCCAAACATGTTGTCGCGGGTGAACGATATTTTTCTATGGAACAACAATTTTTTTTTTTGAAGAAAAATCGCGGATTAAAAGTTGTTAGTTTTGATGTACAGAATAAGCTCCTAAGAGGATGCTAATTGATTAGAAATAAAGCTCGAAACATACTATCGGACGCGGCTTACGGACGCGACTGACAGCCGCGACCCAGACTATGAAAGTACACTGAGCCGTGCACACTATCGGACATAAGTCGCGGATGTCACCTTCGGACGACCTTGAGCGTTCGGACGTCCGAGAGCGATCTGACACATCGGATGTTTTAAGACTGTGCACATTGCACACCTGAGTAACTAGGCATAGGAAGAAGGCATTCTGATAGGTCGAAGAATAATAGTCTAGTCTCTCAAATGAAGTTATCGTATTTTCCAATATTATCTAAAGAAACTTTTCATTAAAATGATATTCAAACAAACAGGTACTTAAATAAATAAATTTTAAAAAGCAACAAAACTTCAATCTAGGCAAAGCAGATATAATACTACGTAATCTAGGTATATTAACTCTTTGTAAAAAAAGTCATGATTAAAGCCGGAAACATACCTACTATCAGACGCGGCTGACGGACGCGACTGACAGCCACGACTTAGCAATGTGCACAGCCTTAAAAAATCCGGTGTCCCAGATCGCTCTCGGACGTCCGAAGGTGACGTCCGCGACTTATGTCCGATAGTGTGCACGGCTCACTATACTTTCATAGTCTAAGTCGCGGCTGTCAGTCGCGTCCGTAAGCCGCGTCCTATAGTATGTTTCGAGCTTAACCCTGTATATTGACGCGTCGAATTGAGTAGATACCTCCTCCGTTTCGTCATATACCTAATTCAAATACAAATACAAATTCTTTATTTATAACGCCAAGTTACACGTCAAATTGGTTTACAATTTTGATAAAATAATGTCATGATAATACAAATACAATTTTATAATGTGTATTATACAAAATATTGTTCTCACAGTATAATTACAATTATTTCTAAATACAGCAGAAAAAATAAATAAAATCAATTACAAATTTACTACCTCCGGTAGTTTCATAAATTCTGTGATGTCATAAAATAGGTGACTGAGTAGCCATGTTTTCAATTTACTCTTGAATACAGCAACGGAAGATGCGTCGCGCGCGGGAGTTGGCAGTCGGTTATAGACCGAAGGCCCACAAACATAAACCGACTTCTCTGACCTGACTAGCCTGTGGCTCGGCGTTCAGAATCAGAATCAGAATCAGAAAATTTTTATTGCATAAAACTGGTACAAAGGTGTTATAAATATTATTGTAGTAGGTATCACAGTTTTACCCTATTCGGGCGTGCAATGTTTAAGCAAAGAAGATATAATAATACTTCGGTTTAAGTTCATAATACATGTGGGTACAATAAAATAAGGTTTCTTACTATCTACTTTGAATTTTAGATACAGCATAGGCTACAATACTTACAATACTTAAAAAAATATCTACCTATATGCTTTATAGGTATATGTTTTGTACATAGCCTCGGCAAGAAGAGAGAGAGAGAGAAAAAAAAAAAGCTAGTAATTAAGTGTTATAGTATGTTTGGCATCTGGTTATATCACAATGTTCAATCATCGTTGAAGTATTCTTTCGTTGAATAAAACGCTTTTTGTATCAGCCAGGCTTTTAACTTGGTTTTAAATTGTGATACTTTGAGAGATTTGAACACCAGTGGCAAGTGATTGTACACCTTTATAGCATTATAAAATGACCCATTCGCAAACATAGCGTTATTTACTTGCGGTATACCTAAGTTGAATTTGTGTTTTGAACGGTGAATGGCCGCACGGTTTGATTGGTTTTCGATAAAATATTGTTCATGGTTTTTTACAAATATGCATATTTCCAAAATATAGATGCCTGTTAATGTCAAAATACCATTTGCTTTAAATATGTTTCGTAGGGATTCTGTACATTTTAAACTGTATATGACTCTCAGACAACGTTTTTGAAGAATGAAAGTAGAATTTATTCTTTTTTCGGTTGCTCCTCAAGTTAAGCCTCGTGTATTCGCCTCGTTTTTCAAATACATTGAAGTTATTACGTGTGAACAGGGCAATCTGGAAAATATTCGTCAATGGTTTCGTCGGTCAAAAACGACGATGATTGCGTATCATAAGTATGTGTCACATCAGTAATTAACCTCCAGTTGTACATTGTTTCCCCAGCTGAGACATTTTCGCAGTAAACTATTATTAAACTGTGCATATATTTATTTACAATTATCTGATTCTGGCATATTGCCAATGCAGGTACATTTGTAACACTGAATAATATAGCACAGATGTTTTTCTTAATTTAATTTAAATAGTCCTGGGCAACAAAGAGCATTAACATTGGTGGCAAACTTTTGACAAACTTAAGATTTGCAGATGATATTTTCCGTTTTACTCCATCAGCGTCTGAACTGGAAAGTATGCTCCAAGACATTAGCAGAGCAAGCCTGGGAGTGGGACTTCAAATGAACTGGTCTAAAACTCAACTTATGACGAATAGCACGAAGCTTAGGGTCGAGGTAGATGGTCAAACAATACACTATGTCGATGAGTACACATACTTGGGCCAGATAGTATCTTTCCACAATAGACAAGACAAAGAGATCAGTCGTCGCATAGACAATGCCTCGAAGAGCTTCTGGTCCATGAAATCGTTAATGAAGAGAGATCTACCAATCTCCCTGAAACGAAAACTCATCGACATGTGTATCCTGCCCATCCTAACGTACGGTGCACAAACGTGGTCGCTCACCAATGTTCAGTAGTCTCGCCTTCAGGTTTGCCAAAGAGCAATGGAACGCAGTATACTTGGTATTAAAAGAGTAGATCGCGTCCGAAACACCACACTGCGTTCCATGACAGGCGTAAGCGACGTTGGGCTAAAATCTGCAAAGCTCAAATGGGAGTGGGCGGGACACGTGAGTCGTATGAACCCAGACAGATGGGCAAAGGTCTCAACGGAGTGGGTTCCTCTGTCCAGTCGACCCCGAGGCCGTCCTCCAACACGATGGCGCCACGAAATCGAGACGTTTAAAAAGGATTGGACGGAGGTAGTACAGAACAGAAAGGAATGGAAGAAATTGGGGGAGACCTTTGCCCAGCAGTGGGACAGTACAGGTTAAATAAAAAAAAATCGTTAAATCGAAAAACCTGATTCTTTAAAGGAGATCCTTTTCACAACAGAAGAAGCCGTAAGTTGCGTAAATACCATCCCTACATAGAGTATAACCATCCCTACATAACATAGAGTATGTTTAAGCCCTTCGCTGCGCGTCGGGCTTAAACATACTCTCGAACAGAAATAGACCGTTTTCTCCCCTCGATGTACAATGTACTATTTCCCCAACCTAACATTTTATCTTGCCTAATAGAGGGGTCCAAAGGATGATAACAATTCTGAAAATTAACCGTCGTTAATACAATCAAAACTAAACATCCCATCTAACGAGGGCTGCAAACAATGATTAGGAAATGATGTTAAAACAAATTAATTATGATAGCTCTCTAAGATACAAATTTTCCATACATTATACTCTATAAAATATAGCTTGATCTCTGCCACAGCTGTCAGAAAAATCACGCCTATGAAGTCCTGAATTTCTTAATAGTACAGACAGTATCTGTCAATGTCACACTTTATGGGCATGCCGATTAGTGATGGGCGACGAATGATCGTGACCACAGAGTTTTAGATAGAGTTTTATTTAAAATATCGATAGTTTAGATACAAACGATATTTTAAATAAAACTTAATTTATCATTAATTTTATTGTATATTTTAATATCATAACATTATTCACATGTGTACATACTTGATTTTAATTAATAGTAAGTACAAAAAATCCAATTTCTCACCTACAACTTTACTACTCATTCGATTTCATTACAACATTGTTTGTTAATCGATTTTTTCCACCACTATCCCAACTCTACAAATGTCAATCTTTTATGTCACTGTCACTGTCGCAGAGATAAATCTATATTTTATGCAGTATAGAAACAAGATCGATGAGAAATAATCCTTTGCCGACCATGTGGAATGATGCATGCTGTAACAAACCTCTGGTGGTTTGTCGTTCACACCTGAGTAATTAGGCATAGGAAGAAGGCATTCTTGTAGGTCAGGAGTCTCTCAAATAAAGTTATCATATTTTTCAATATTATTTAAAGAAACTTTTCATTCAAATGATATTCAAAGATTCAAACAAACAGGTAAATAAATACATTTTTAAGAAGCAACAAAACCTCAATCTAGGTATATTAACTCTTTGTAAAAAAAAGTCACGATTAAAGATGGAAACATACTATCGGACGCGGCTGACGGACGCGACTGAGAGCCGCGACTTAAGCTGGAAACATTACTATCGGACGCGGCTTACCGACGCGACTGACAATCGCGACTTATAGGTATCTAGACAATGAATATACACTGAGCCGTGCACACTACACACTATCGGACATAAATCGCGGACGTCACCTTGGGCTGACCTTGAGCATGAGAGACATCTGGCGCGCCGGACGTTTAAGACCGTACACACTGCTAAGTCGCGGCTGTCAGTCGCGTCCGTCAGCCGCGTCCGATAGTATGTTTCCAGCATTAGCAGTGTGCACGTCTTAAAACATCTGGCGCGCCAGATCACTCTCGGACGTCCGATCGCTCAAGGCCAACCCAAGGTGACGTCCGCGATTGATATCCGATAGTGTGCACGGCTCAGTGTACATTCATTATCAAGATACCTATCAGTCGCGGCTGTCAGTCGCGTCCGTCAGCCGCGCACGATAGTATGTTTCCGGCTTAAATAAGAGAATTAGAAAAAGAAAGGATGTTGACGGGGATAGTCAGAGAGGACTTCACTTAGAAACATTCAGGATTATATTTGAAGTTTTATCGAAATATTTCAGTTATTCTAGGTAAAAACGGATACAGTTACAAAAGAAATCCCGTGCTGAAAAGTAAAGAAGGTTGTTTTTCAGTTAGAAAGCCGGGAAAACAGTCCCAGCCAGCCCTTAGAATTTAAAGACGGAAGAAGGACGTTTCCAACCCAAAGAAGACAATGTTCTAAATGTATATGGTATCATCCTTTCTTTAAATACGTAAAGAGCTATTAACAAGATTATTTTTTGCAAAAATTAGCATGACCGACTTCACCCGTGTACAGAATTCGCGTATATTTCGCACGGATCGATGTAGCATTTTTCACATTATTGTTGATTTATCAAAAATGGCTTAGCCGATTTTAATAAAATTTAAATGGGACCAATTTCGAAGTATACATATTCCACTTAAGGTTTTCGTTGTGAACTTATACTGCATAAAAGATAGCTTGATCTCTGCGACAGTGGCATTGACATAAAAGATTGACATTTTTAGAGTTTATACTCTACTTACTCTAAAAACTTATACTTACTCTAAAAGTTTATACTAACTCTAAAAATGTCAATCTTTTATGTCAATGCCACTGTCGCAGAGATCAAGCTATCTTTTATGCAGTATAAGTTCACAACGAAAACCCTAAGTGGAATGTGTATACTTCGAAATTGGTCCCATTTAAATTTTATCGAAATCGGCTAAGCCATTTTTGATAAATCAACAATAATGTGAAAAATGCTACAAAAAATCGATTATCAAACAATGTTGTAATGAAATCGAATGTTGAAGGTGAGAAATTGGATTTTATTTACTTACTATTATTTAAGATCAAGTATGTACACTTGTAAATAATGTTATGATATTAATTAAATAAATTATAATAAAATAGAATAATGTTACGATAGTATTTATCGACGTTTTATATTATTATCGATGCTAATGTAACATATAATTGGGTTTAATTTAATTACAAACCTATACGCATATAAAGAATGTTATGATATGTATTAAAATATACACTAAAATTAATTATAAATTAAGTTTTATTTAAAACATCGTTAGTATAAACTATCGATATTTTAAATAAAACTCAATCTAAAACTCTGTGGTCACGATCATTCGTCGCTCATCACCAATCGATATGCCCATAAAGTATGACATTGACAGGTACTGTCTGTACTATAACTTCAGGACTTCATATGCGTGATTTTTCTGACAGCTGTCGCATAGATTAAGCAATATTTTATAGAGTAAAGGTAATCTGTTAGGCAGATAGGTATTTCGAATCACCTTTACCTAGAGTTTATGCGGTCTATAACGCAGGATCCACCACTGGACGAACACTGGTCAAACCAACGTACAATTAGGTAAATAGAATAGATAATTAGGATATATATCTTTCTGCAGAAAACTAGTATCAAAATGTAGGCAGTCTCTTTTCAAGTGAACCGGAAGCAGATGGCGCTAGTAGTGCTTGATTATATTATAAACCTGAGAGGTTCACAGTTAAGTAGGTATTGGTATTTCTTATTATTTATCCATACGATTTGTTAGCTAGGATCTTACTGAATGTGTGTTTTCTTTCATGAGGTTCAATTTATATGAAATTCCTTCATAATTGAGTGAATTCAGGTTGCATAGCTAGTTTGACATAATGGTAGGAACAATCAAATGGAGAGCAAGTCAAATTTCTAAAATAATTTCATCTGACATTTTAATTCAGACAGGTTTTTAAAAATAGTTTGTAAACTTCTTCTAAGTTTCATAAATGAGGTTAAATAGGCAGGGTAGGCTAGGGTTTGTTACAATGTACAATTTTAGTAGGTTAGTTGCCGAACACCTATTATTTTAATTAAAAGTGGACCGCCAGGGATTGGAATACCCTGCCTCCGTCATTGTTTCCTGACAATTACAATTTAGATATCTTCAAGTCAAGAGTGCATAGTTATCTTCTAGGTCTACATACTACATCTTCGGCTACAACTTCGCTTTCCATCGAAATAATTTTGAAAGAAGAAAGAATTGAAGGAAGAAGCGATTCGCTTAGTGCGAGCAGGTGGTACGGCGACTATGTAGGGATGGTATTTATGCGACTTCGGGCTTGTTCTGTTGTGGAAGATGAAGAAATCAGGCCGTGGAGTTCGAGCACACTCGCTGATACAAAATTGCCGAACATGCTACTTTACGCCTGTGTTCCAGGCCTTTTAATTTGGAAGCGACAAGCTTACAATCCCCGATTATCCGCACGGCACGACGGTTAATCGAATCTAAAGCTTCGAGCAGGTACCTATTTAGCTGATCCATTTAATAAAAAAGTTAGTTGATTATACATCTGCAGCTGCATGTTCTGCAGTTCATCTCCGATGTGAAGTTACTACAGTTTTCCTGTGTAAAAATATCTGTTTACTGTGATCTGGACAGCCGTGAGCGGAAACGCGGTACTGGCGAAATCCGAGGTGTATTCCTAGACAACCTATCAGCTGCTCCATAACTACTCCGAATCTACAATGTATCACGACCGTATTCAAATTCTTATTAAGTAATGTTAAAAGATTCCAGAGATAAAGTTAACATATAAAAGTAATCGATCAAGTGCGAGTTGAGCTCGCGTACAAAGAATTCCGCATTGTTACATTTCAAGCTGTTACCGTTATTAATATCGAGCAATTACGTTACTTGTATGGAGCCCCCTTTAAATATTTATTTTATTTTGATTAATTTACTTTTTTTTAAAGTGCACATATAACTAAATAATCTGTGAATATTTCAAGCATCTACATGTCACCGTTATTAATATCGAGCGAAAAATGTCTAAAAATCAGGTTTGCCGTATGGGAGCCCCCATAACTATTTATTTTTTTCAATTATTTTTTTTATTTTTTTTTAAACGGAGGAGGTACTCAATTCGACGCGTATATTACTATTATTTTATGTAATCTAACCACGCATAACTTTTTTCATAGTAGTCCGATTCCGATAATTCTTTTTTTATTTGAAATAGTATGTATACATACTTCGAAATTGGTCCCATCAAAATTTTATCCAAATCGACTAAGCCATTTTTTATAAATCAACAATAGAGTGAAAATTGATACATCGATCCGTGTGAACTATTCGCGAATTCTGTACACGTTTGAAGCCGGTCATGCCATTTTTTGCGAAAAATAATTCGTTTGGGTTCGGAACCCTAAAAAACAATAACAGAATTCAGTTTTGAAAAAACTACAATTTAGTTTGATGGGAAGTATAGTCTCTCTACCTCAAAGAGGGTGCAATAATATTACTTCAAAATAAATTACTCAACATACAATATAATTTATAGATTCAGTTAAATAACCCGCCTCTAATTGTTCCCGGGGCAATTTATAGTCCCCAAAACAACGGCAATAGCCAATTTTTGCTCCAGGAAACAGCTGTAGCGGGAGTTACCACACCTTTCCCTGATCTGCTGGACGATGTGTCTGATCAACAAAATAGCTTCAATTCAATTCAATTCATTTATTTCGCAAAACACGGGTGTTACAATGTTCATGTGTTGTAGTCAATAAATATAAAGATCGCCATGTCTTAACCAGTATGGTATGCAAAATTTCAAAATGAAGGTACATTATTAATAATTCATTAAAATAGTAATATCAAAACTATTTGGTTATGAAAAAATAAATGGAGTCACATTATTATTATTTCTTACACTAAAATTATCACAAAAAAATATTATATATATATATATATATGTCAAACTTTTTTTTTTTTTAATGACAATACTACACTACTACTACATAGAAAGCAATTGGATCATCCACAGACCCTTGAAGGTCTAAAGATAATCCAAGTGCTCAAGCCCACTGCCAGTTGGCAGCGTGCCCAGCATGCTGGCAGCATTGCCACGCTGAATGGCAATGCTTATACGTTGAGCCAAATAAACACCAGCATTTTGGTCACGCGTCGCGTCCACCAGACGCTCAGAAAGACTTTTGAAAACGAGATGAGCTCCCGGCCCCCACGGACCCAAAGTCTCAACTCCAAATGGCTCAAATATGTAACCACTGCCGAGGTTAGCATATTTGCGCCGCTTGTGCTGCTCAGCCGAATTGGCCGCCGCTCCAGCCCTACTCTGAGTCTCAGGAAGATGTGACGGTGCCAAAGTATCGACGCAAGTTGCGTCCCATACTAAGGGCCGTCCACACTTCCATGGGACCAGCGTCATGCCGTCAGGCCTTTTGCCATCACCACGCGCCAACCCACTCGGTTCGAGTACGGCTGCGATATTGGCGGTGACAAAAGCCCTGCGTATGACATCGTTAAGGCTGGCGTGGCGTCCAATCCGACCAGCGCTTCTTGAGCAAGAGAGACCGTGGTGACCGAGCTGGTCAACTGCAGTACCACACTGACAGCGATGGGCTTCACAACACCTTGCACCCAAGCGTAAGCTGACAGCTAGACGAAATGCAGTTGGGTCTAAAAGGTTACCAGTATTGAAAGAGGTATATATGTCAAACTGATTATCAAATTATTATAATCTTTCTTTCAAAAAATCGTCAATGGAGTAATATGCATTCTCAATCAGATTTTTTTTAAGTTTAAATTTAAAAATATTTGTATCATGGATGTCTTTTAATGAATGAGACAATTAGTTGTATATTTCTACCCCTTTTTACAAATATACTCTTGTCCTCGGTCCTCCAAGCGCCGTAAGTTTCAACAGCGATGGGCACAAATATATATTGTGCTTCCAAAGCTACATATTTTAGACGCCTTTTAGGGTTTCGTGCCCAATGGGTACCCAAATTAAAATAAAATTAATATTTGAGGGCGGCTCCCACACAACAAACGAGATTATTTTGCTCGATATTAATAACGACAAAGAAATATGCTTGAAATATTCAATGAAAATTATGTTGTATATTCCAAATATTCCAGATTTTAAAAATTAAAATCCGCTAATTTTATTCGCTTCTTGCGCGAGTCCGGCACAAAATTGGCAAATTATTTGATAATTATGCCATTAGTCTACTTACGTAAGAAAGATCGACTTAATAGTTATGCTCAAGCTGTATAAAACTATTCTCGCCATAAACTCACAGTAATATCTCCCGTACGTAATTTTGATCTGTTATCAGTGTCGTCATCATGGTCTAATGAAACAACGTAGCGAGCAAACATTGAGTGACTAATAAAACAAAGGTGGGTGCACACTCCAGTTTTCACTTGTGTTTCCATATAAGATTTTGCTCCATTTCAGAGCGAATGTACGTGTTTCATGTATTTATGCATACTAAGGAGTTACTACGCATGCAGTTTGTTTTAATAGACAGAGTAATTCAAGAGAAATATTTAAATGCATAATACACCTGTGCGAAGCCGGGGCGCATCGCTAGAACGCAAATATTATGCACGGATCGATGTAGCATTTTTCACATTATTGTTGATTTATCAAAAATGGCTCCGCTGATTTCGATTAAATTTAAATGGGACCAATTTCGAAGTATATTCTTACCAGAATTTTTTTTAATTGAAATTGGATTACTATAAAAAAAGTTATGCGTGGTTGTACATAAAAAATAAAATAAAAAATATACGCGTCGAATTGTATACCTCCTCCGGTGGTTCGTCGGTCAAAAATCGAATCATGTTAAAAACTATAACATTACATAAATTACTATCAATTAAATATACGTCCTAGAATTTATATCTGTCATTTAAATAATAGTGTAGTATTTAAACACTCCGAAAATGTATTACAGACTCTACTACCTATATTATTTCAGTTGCATATTTTGTAAATATTGAATTAGGTATTTGATAAGAATGAGTAACGTCTTGGTAACCATCTCATTTATCATTGAAAGAGCGACTGTTGGTTATTTGTTTGTACATATATGTATTTATTTATTTGGTTATAAGGACAGTAAATATCTGAAACGGCAGATGAAATTTAAAAATATATTTTCATTATAAGTTTATACCTATTTGCATAAGTGACTCTTTCGAGAAAATGCGAACTTTTTTGACCGACGAACCACCGGACGCAATTCGACGCGAATATTTTTTTTTGTATAGCCACGAACTTTTTTTATAGTTGTCCGATTTCAATAATTCTTATTTTATTGGAAAGATTATACTTTGGAATTGGTCCCATTTAAATTTTATCGAAATCGGCTGAGCCATTTTTGATAAATCAACATTAATGTGAAAAATGCTACATCGATCCGTGCGAAATATTCGCAAATTCTGTACACGGGTGAAGTCGGTCATGCTAATTTTTGCAAAAAATAATCTTGTTTATCTAATTATTGTGACTATCTAGTTAATTCTTTTTTATTTATTTATTTACTAAAAAATACGCCAACAGTTAACATATTAAACACACTTATATAATTATAAAATACATTAACACACAGAACTGATGTGATCATCAATTATAGGCGTATACAACATTCGCCATTAGTGGTAACTAGTTAGACAATAATAATAAATTATTAACTAATGATATTAAATTTAACTAAAGATATTAAATTATTAAGCCAGGGATTGGAACGCCCTGCCTCCGACATTGTTTCCTGACAATTACAATCTGGATATCTTCAAGTCAAGAGTGAATAAGTACCTTCTAGATCTACATACTCCATCTTCGGCTACAAATTCGCTTTCATCAGACGAGTTAGTGGCTAAATAAATATTAAATAAATAAATACATATTTTGGGACATCTTACACACGGCATTTGACCCCAACTAAGCAAAGCTTGTGATATGGCTGCCAGAGACTGATATACTACATATACTTATTTTTAAATACATACTTATATAGATAGTAACTAAACAACACCCAGACACAGAGCAAACACTTATGTTCATCACTTAAATATTTGCCCTGGGTGGGGATCGAACCCACGCCTCTTTGATGCAGAAGTTAGGGTCACTAACCACTGAGCCACCGAGGCAGTCAAATCTAATCCTATTCTACATTAAAAACTAATATAACTAAAATTTACAAAATATGAACGTTAAGCATCATTAGATAGAGACATTGGATGCAAATAGGTCTCTCTGCGAGATCGAATCAGAAATGAGGAGATTCGCAGACGAACCAAAGTTACCGACATAGCCCAGCGGATTAGTAAGTTGAAGTGGCAATGGGTAGGGCACATAGCTCGGAGAACTGATGGCCGATGGGGCAGTAAAGAATGGAGACCACGCACCGGCAAGCGCAGCGTAGGACGTCCACCGACCAGGTGGACCGACGATATTATTAAGACCGCAGGAACGCGCTGGATGCAGGAAGATTCCAACCGGCCTTATTGGAAATCCATGGGGAAGGCTTATGTCCAGCAGTGGGCGTCCTACGGCTGATAATGATGATGATGATGATGGATAGAGACATTAGAGACATAAATAATTTCCTTCTGAAAATAGCTAAGGAATCGTCAAAGACATCGAGATCATTCAATGACGCATTAAATTCGTTATAAGTGCGACATAATCTATGTGTAAAGTGCCAAATTAGTTCTAAGAGCCTGCTGCCACCTCAACATTCGATTTCAAAGGCAAATAAACGATAATGTCGATTGTGTTGTTGTCAACTGGTCACCCGCATAAAATACACCCACATAATAGTAATCTAACTGTATGCTCTATCATAAAGAGCCCACTGACGATGCTCCGACACGGCGATGTCCATTCAATGTCGTCAATACAGCGACTATGTCGTTGAAACGACGACTTTTATTAGTATTACAAATTAACGCTTTAGAAACAAAAATAGTTTGGCAACTTATCTAATCGACTTGAAAGTAAAATCATCGGTATTTTGTATTTCTAATTATAGACCGAATCTAACTTGTAAAGTTAGCTAGAAGCTGCGTAAATCCCCACTCATTGCGCCATTGACATTCAACTGATTCGGCCTATAAATAGGTATAGGCTAACAGTTAACATATTGTACACCATTAAAGTCGATAATGCTATTTTAGAAAAAATAATTATAGGTATACAATAATTTGTGAAGCTCTAAAGCTTTATAATTATTTTTTTTCTTAAATAGCATAATCGACTTTAATGGTGTACAATATTTGTATAGTTAAATCGAATCGATTAACATTGACTACATTAATTTGGACGTCATTCAATCGTTTTCTTTGTTCTTTTGACGTCATTCAATTGCAAGGCTTTCTGTATGACCACATCCATTTGGACATCACACATCGGGGACATCGGGGAGTCCGCTTTCTACACAGTGAAGCGGTGATTGGGGGTTAGTACCGTTCTAATTCTACCCCTTTCGTTGAAGCAATGACGCTATTTGAGGTATAAATATGCAATTGTGGATAATGTGAGCGGCGCAATTGCTGCATTTGTGACGGTGTTCATGCCGTAATTTGATGGCTCTCATGCCAGTGGTATAATATGCCCTGCGGTCAGTTCAAGAGGTCAAACTTATCACGCGTCGTCCATTCGACGCGTCGTCAGTTAGACTCCTACTGTATGTTCTACCCTAATTCGCACGTACCGCGTTCTACATATCGACAATAGTGTGTCACTACACACACAAATAAACAACCAACAATGAATATTTTTGTTGCTAAAGCGTTTATTTGTTAGCTAAAATAAAGAATAGTCGTCATTTCAAGAGACAAAACGAGCAATAGCGACAAATTAGGGGCGCCCAATGCCAAAATCGACTTTTTAAAGACGTGGTGTAAAGATAACGAACATAAATATCCATATTAATAAAATACTATAGGAAAGGAAAGAACCTATAGTAGCAGAGTAATCGCGTAGAATTTTAGAAAATAATATGGTTACTTTAGAAAAAAATTTAAAACTTCGCATCATAAAAAAAAACTTTTTTTTTCAAATGCTCGAAATTATCAGCGACAACACCACACTATTTTTGACAAATTTCGTAGCCAGACTAATTTTCTAGTAGAGTAATTGATTAGCTTTTTTGATATATGCTTAAATTTTGAATATATAAATAAAATAACACCTAAAAATGTAAGCTGGCGCTCGAAGCCAAAATCATCGTGAACTGTGTCATGCGATTTTCGACTCTAAATAAATCAGCATAGATGATAGCGGGCGATGCAAGAAGCGCGGGTGAAATCGGTTTTTTTCATGGCATCAGGCGCACTCTTAAACTGGCAGCATTCAGCGAACGTCGTCCATTCGACGCGTCGTCAGTGAGACTCCTACTGTATGTTCTACCCTAATTCGCACGTACCGCGTTCTACATCTCGACAACCGCGTGTCACACACACAAATAAACAACAAACATTGAACAGTTCTGTCAGTGTGCTCGTAGTGAACAGTCGTGTCGGTAAGTCCAACATTTTTTCCTGTTGTGACAACGATGTTTTGTGTAAAAAGGTTCATATTTAGCTGCAGTGTTTTTAATTTATTATTGGTACGGAAATTCGTGTGTTCTTTTTGACCAACGAAACGGATGAGTTACTCAATTCGACGCGTATATGTATATATTTTTTCATGTGTAACCACGCATAACTTTTTTCATAGTAGTCTGATCTCTATAATACTTTTTTTATTGGAAAGAGGTCCCTTCGAAATTGGTCCCATTTAAAGGTGACGTCCACAAGTGGTATATTATTCAGAGAAAAATCGAACCAAGATGATAATATACTTCATTTGAAAGCTTGTCTTATGGGCTTCTCAAAAATTTATAATTTAGATTTTTTCATCCCTCCTTTTTTTAATCTGAATAATAAATTGTGTGAAAAGTAATAATATAGCTTTATATTTTTTCTAGTTTAACAATAATAAGGTGTTTCTATCGTTATTTTACTTGCATTCGTAGCTGATTCTTCCACATACATCTTTTAAATTGCTAAAATTAAAAATTATAACCTACCAGTGTGACCAGTCAGTAGGTACAATGTGATAAAAAACATTTAAAAATTGTGTGTAATTGGTAAAACTGTTTTTATTTAACAATTTGGAGGTTACTTAGCCAGGATTGCTAGAGATAAACTACATACCTATTGAGCTAAATATATTTATACATCTTGATAAATTGTAAATTAATTTTAAAAAAATCGGAGAGCTTTTTTTGTTTTTAACTGAGTCTATTAGACTTAGAAAAATATGACCTTTCTCGAAATGTAACGAGTGTTGTGGTTAGAATTTTCAATTATTATTATACCAGCCACCATACATTTTGTGGACATGTCCTTTATCGAAATCGGATGAGATATTTTTGGTAAATCAACAATAATGTGAAAAGTGCCACATCGATCCGTGCGAAATATTCGCGAATTCTGTACACGGGTGAAGTCGATCGTGCTATTTTTTTTGCAAAAAATTATTATTATCCTTGTAGTAATTCGGGTATTCTTTTTGGAAAATACCTACAGTGCACGACAGAGTTTTCATTTGATGTGTGAAAATATACTGAAATAGTCTCTCGTCATCAATTTTAACAATTTGGTAGACAAGTTCCGCACTGTCCCCTTCCCCCTGGGCTTTGATTAAGTAGGTACCTATATACCGAATTAACTGAGCTAAACGGACCAAGAAAATATTATTACTAATACAGGGTTATTCCTAATCCATTAGCATCCTTTTAGGGGCTTATTCTATACATCAAAACTAACAACTTCTGTTATGCTACTTTTGTCAAAAACCCGTGACCACGGTCGATGCAACTCGGCCTAAACGTCGGGATGAGGAGGTATTTATTTATCTCGTAATTTTAGTGCGCAGTTAGTCCCGTAGTATGTAATAATAATGTGTTCAAATCGCGAAAGTTTAATAACAACATTTTGTCAAAAACTCAGTAAAAAAGCAGCTGTTCCATACATTTTGTCGCGGGTGAACGATATTTTTCTATGGAACAACAAAAAAGTTTTTAAGTTTTGACCAAAGTCGTAGAACGAAAGTTGTTAGTTTTGATGCAAAGAATAAGCCCCTAAAAGGATGCTAATTATAAATAACCCTGTATAGACACTAAATAATAATTTCCTCGTCTTTTTTTGTCACGTTAAATAGCATTTTACCGACTTTATTATTATATACTACGGGACTAATCGCGCACTAAAATTCACCACGATCGATGCAACTCGGCCGAAACGTCGGGATGAGGAGGTACCTATAAGTATATTTATCTCGTAATTTTAGTGCGCGATTAGTCCCGTAGTATATAGTAATAATGTGTTCAAATCGCGAAAGTTTAAAAAAAAAACCCGACTTCCAAAAAGGAGGAGGCACTTAAAACGTTTGTATGTACTTACTTACCTATTTGTTTTTATTTTTGTATGTTCATCGATATTTTCGCCCATAAACCGATCCAATTTTTTTTTGGTTCGGATGAGTATGCTCCCGAGGTAGTCCCATTTAAATTGTATCGATTAGCTGAGCCGTTTTTGATAAATCAACAAAAATATACCTTCACGGATGTCGCATCGATCCGAATTATAGAAAGAAACTGGTGGAAGACAGTGTTGCGATTTTTGTGCGAAAGAAATAGGTATTCTGGTTATTTTTTCTGTTTGTTTCATAGTTAGTATGTGACCCTAGGAATTGGTTAAAATAGGAATAGGAAATTATGTCCCTGGTAGGTATTTATTTATATATTTGAAATATGCAAAGGTGACGTCCACAAGTGGTATATTATTCAGAGAAAAATCGAACCAAGATGATATAACATAATTTGAAAGCTTGATTCATGGGCTTCTCAAAAATATTTAATTGAGATATTTTAACCCTCCATTTTTTTAAAATGTGAAAAATAAATTGAATGAAAAACAATAATACAGCTATGTAATTTTTATAGTTCAGCAATGACAAAGTGCGTCTATCGTTATTTTACTGGCATTCGTAGCTGACTTCCACATTCATCTCTTAATTTGCTAAAATTTAAAAATATAACCTACCAGTGTGACCAGTTAGTAGGGACAATGCCTCTATTTAACAATTTAGAGGTTACTTAATCAGTGTTGCTAGAGATAAACTACCTATTGAGCCAAATATATTTATTTATCCTAGTAGATTAAAAAATAATTTTAAAAAAATCGGCGGGCTCTTTTTTGTTTTTAACTGATGTACCTAATAGACTCCTACCTAATAGAAAAATATGAACTTTCTCGGAATGTAACAAGTGTTGTGGTTAGAATTTTTGATTATTATTATACCAGCCTCCATACATTTTGTGGACATGTCCTTTGTCAAAAAGCACCCTGACAATTTTAACAAAGCGTCTGAAAAATCGCACAAAATTAGATCACAATAATAAAGACATAAACTCGTAGAACCAAAGTCTAACTTAGCAATGCACAGTTCTAGCCCAAATTCTATGGCTATAAAAATATTCAATAAATTGCCAAATAATCTAAAAGATATCGAAAGAGAAAACTGTTTCATAAAACAACTAAAAATAATCCTTTTATCGAAATGCTATTACACATTAGACGAATTTTTTAACGATAATCTAGAGAACATAATAATAAATAGTTCCAATACAAATAATAAAATTGCCATACCCTTATAGGGTCATATGTATCACTATACAAAACATGTTAACTAAGAGCCGCATGTAAATTTCATGTTGCAATAAATGATTTGACTTTGACTTAAGGTTTTTATTTCAGTTCAAATAACTGTATGTGCCCAGCTTATGGCTGAATCATCTACCTATTTAGAAAAGCAAAAGGCACATATGCATTCAACATGTCTGTCCATCTGTTTGTAGTCAAACCTCACTACGAGTACATTACCGAGATCAAACAGGCGTGACTCGAGGCTAATAAAACCTATCTTTAAATACCTGGGCACGGAAATGGGACTTACTCGTAACAGGGAGCGCCTAATGCCAAAATCAAGCGAAAGGAGACGTGGTGTAAAGGTAACGAACATAAATATCCATATTAAAAAAATACTATAGGAAAGGAAAAAATCCATAGTAGCAGAGTAATCGCGTAGAGTTATGGAAAATAATATGGTTACTTTAGAAAAAAAATTAAATCTTCGCATCATAAAAAAAACCTTTCTTTTTTTTCAAATGCTCGAAATTATCAGCGATAACACCACATTATTTTTGACAAATTACGTAGCCAGACTAATGTTCTAGTAGAGTAATCGATTAGTTTTTTTAATATACGCTTAAATTTTGAATAAATAAATTAAATGTCACCTAAAAATGTAAGCTGGCGCTCGAAGCCAACATCATCGTGAACTGTGTCATGCGATTTTCAACTCTAAACAAAGCAGAGATGATAGCGGACGATGCAAGAAGCGAGGAAGAAATCTGTTTTTTTTCCTGGCATTACCTGGCATGCATAACCTGACTGAAGGTCACATCACATAAGCAAGTTTACAGCCGCCAAGTTTATGATTCAACTTATAAGTAATTAGTAAGCATGCAAAGCATGTTACTACCAAAATAGCATATCACCACATATATGCGTTGAAGAAATTTTTTTACTTAGGAGGCATTCCACGCGAGTCCGACAATATGCTGAGTGTGAGTTTTGCCGTAAACATACGCGTCGAATTGTATACCTCCTCCGGTGGTTCGTCGGTCAAAAAGATCGATGTTTTGGATTTCGGTAATATTTAATAGTATATTCTATCTATACATGTTCTTGATGCGTTTGCTAAATATTTTTGTTATATATTATATTGAATGGTTATGGAATTAAGGGGGTTTAATTTTGTTTTCGGTATTTTTATAAAGTTAGACCATTTCGATTTTTTTACGGTTCCGTGCCTCAAACGAAAAAAAGGAACCCTTATAGGATCACTTTATTCTCCGTCTGTCCGTCTGTGTGTCTCGGGAACGCGTAAAGATATCGAGTTGAAATTTAAACAGTATACGTATATCTATGGTCTCTTGCAGTTGTGTAAAAGAAAATCTTCTCAGTTATCGTTTAAAAAAATAGACCCGTTTATGTCGTAAAAAACCGTATATTCCGACACTCACAAAAATCAAACCTTACAGGGTACTTCCCGTTGACATAGAACTATGAAAGAAATTTGGCGAGAAGCATTGTCTCAGAGTACAAATATAGGAATAAATCTGAAAACTGTACATTGTTATTTGAATCACAAAAAATAGGTCTTCAAAATTCACAAATTATGGGTTCAAAAATTCAAAGTGAGTAAATCGTATCATGTAAGGTATCATATAAAAGAACTCCATTAGCACATGCTAAAAAAGGTTTTAAATTATTTTAACAATGTGTAATTTTCGATGTATGACGAGTAAAGTGAAAAAAAAAATGTTTTTGTCGATGGTTATAGTATAGAGATATTAACAACTTACTTCCCAATTTTGAGAAATTTTCTGGATTTGTACGGAACCCTCGGTGTGCGAGCCTGACTCGCACTTGTCCGGTTTTTATTTATTCTCCGAAAATAGCTTATATTGTATAAAATATCCTTGCTAAGTTTTATGATGGGCGTGAAACTGGATTAGGAGCTAGACTGGAAATACTGCCGAAATGTGGTGTCCGTCGTCCATCAGTATAGGGTGGTGTTGACACTGTTGACGTAAATTGCATTTACCAAGTTATAAAATTGTAGATAAAAATTATTTGATAATATTTTATTTAAAAGTGGTTATGACAGACTAACCTAGACTATAGTAGATTATTTACAAGCTAGAAATACCTACCTAATTCACATCAAGTGGTGTGTGACGACCTTGGAGCTCTGGACAATCAATAACGTTCATGGTTTGAGTGCCAAACATACTGTACTAACTAGATAGCTATAGGGTTATCCACAACTGGTGTGCTGAGCCGAAAGGAGGTCATTCAGATCATCATTCTTTTCTTCACCTTTCTTCTATCGTACGGCTAGGCAGACGCGACCAAAGCGCCACCCTTTTATGATGGACATTCCGCGCATTAGAACCATGCGTTTCGAATCCTCATTCCTCATACGAACAGCCAGTAGCTCTACCATGAGTATTTAGTTGGCTTACTCGATAGCGACTCGGGAAATGATTTGTATGGCATATTTCACAGCGCCACTAGTGGTCACGTATAGAACTAAAATCGGCACCACGAGTCAATGACGTCAAATGCCTATCGATTTGAACTCGAGAGCAAACTTGGTTTTCGATAGTTGTTTATACAAATCGGTACCCAGAATGTGGAACGCTTTGCCTGGGTCTGTCTTCCCGCTTAAGTACAACGTGGGTGTCATCAAATCCCGAGTAAATAGGTATCTTCTAGGTAAGCGTGCTACACCCTAGACCGCATATCTGCTCAACATCAGGCAGTATGTAGTCAAACGTAACCTACAAGGAATAAAAAAAAAAAAAACATTATGGCTACTTTTACTATGGGGCCGAACCGAAATTTGAGAAAATAACCGGTTAAGTTTTTAAACTTTCGCGATTTGAACACATTATTATTATATACTACGGGACTAATCGCGCACTAAAATTACGAGATAAATAAATACCTCCTCATCCCGACGTTTCGGCCGAGTTGCATCGACCGTGGTCACAGGTAGACGGTCGGGATGAGGAGGTATTTATTTATCTCGTAATTTGAGTGCGCGATAAGTCCCGTTGTATATAATAATAACCGGCTAAGTGCTAAGTTTTTATTTGCTTTAAACCTAAACATATTTACAATTTTAAACAATGATTTTACAATTTTAGTTTTAATGTAAGAATTAAATTAACCCTAGTGTTAGTGTATGCAGTGATTATGTTTATATAGCAATCCCTTGCTGGGTATAGGCCCCCTTAATATATATACATATTTAATTTAATTATTTATACAGGGTTATTTCTAATCAATTAGCATCCTCTTAGGGGCTTATTCTGTACATCAAAATTAACAACTTTTGTACCTACTATTATTGAAGTAAGTAGTTATTTGTACTTTTATTATTTAATTTTACATTACCATTTTTTAATTTAATTTTGTAATTATGTAATGACGAAAATCCATGACATTTTAATTGACCTACTTCTATAATCTATGATATTTACATTGTACTTGTGATATTTTGTATTGTTCCGACATTATTTTATTTTGTATTCGGTTGTCTTTCTACAGCATTTAATCTTGTTGTTGAAGTAGATAGTTGTTTATTTTTTATTTAACCAATTTTTAAATTTAAATTTTGCTATTGTGTATTGTGAAATGACGAGATGTATTTTGCGGTACTGATTATTAATATACAAACTGCTGTATATTTAATTTTAGTATTAAGCTCAATACATCAATAAATGATTCTAATTCTACTGTGACTTTTGTCAAAACTAAAAAAAAAATTGTTGTTACATAAAAAAATATCATTCACCCGCGACAAAATGTATGGAACAGCTGTCTTTTTTTGAATTTCGACAAAAGCAGATCAAAAGTTGTTAGTTTGATGTACAGAATGAGCCCCTAAAAGGATGCTAGTTGATTACAAATAACCCTGTAGATCCAAGTCTAGTGTCTAGTCTGTCCAAGCCACTTGTACGAGTAACTTTACTAGCTAGCGTAGTGAGCGCTCATAGCGTAGTTCGACTGGTGTTCGTTAGCGATCATCAAAGTTAAGCAACGTTCCGCATGGTCAGTATTTGGATGGGTGACCGCGGGTGGCATTTACAACTGAGCGCTGCCGTGGCTCGGTTGACACGTTAAATTGTAGGTCCCGGTTGTTTAACCGTTTAGCCATGTCAGAGGCCTTCAGGCGGCCTAAAAACTCTGACACCAGGGCTAGCCACCCGGCCTGAAAGAACTTACACGATCTATATTTCTAAATATATCAAGATCCAGTTTCTATACAAATGTATAAATTATGATTTTTTTCTTATTTTTCTGCGGTTCTCATGGTCAAGGACGTCCGGTCAATCGGATAGCAATTTATATACACTATCTCTCTCTAACACGCAGAGAATGAAAGAGATAACAATAGCACAGCAGTCTCCATCCCATCTCTTTTCAACCCATTGGAATAACAGAGAGCGAATGATAATAAAACTTAAAACCAAACTAATTTGAGATGTGGCTAAATAGTGGTACTATTTTTAAAGAAAGATTATGCTTCGAAAACTGCGATAGTAGCGCCAAGATTAGATGATAACTAATAAAACTCGTCTGTTATGTATAGTGAGGCTGAATTGTGGTACTATTTATAACCAAGAATTTTATTAAGAGATTACGATAGTGGCGCTGCAATTAAATTCTAGCTCAAAGTTGTGTAATAAAACTGAGGCAAGTTATTTAAAGATGTGGCTGAAAGATGGTACTATTTTTGCAGGCATTTTTGTTGTGAGAATGCGATGATAGCGTCATCATTTGATTCTAAAAATAAAATGGTTAGTTACAAGGATACCTACTAAGTCGATCTAATTTTTTTATCGCTCTGGAAGTCTGTATTTATATGAAACTTTTTTATTGATCAAGTGTAAGCGAAGAACTCCGGTTTATCACAGCGAGTTTACTTCTGTCTGGCCAGATGTTAGCTTTCTGCTATAGGTCGCATTTTTCAAAGAATCTCGACGAAACTTGGTACACAGGCTTCATGATAATAAGATTTCTAAATGAGGCATTATTTGGCGGGTGCCGTACCTCATTCCATGGCCCATCTTTTTAAGTCATCGATCAGCACATCACAATAGCCATAATATACTGTAAGTCACATCTAGCAATAGTTATTTTATATTTTCATTCTACTTTATGTACACAACATTAAATAATTATTTTTTGCAAAAAATAGCATGACCGACTTCACCCGTGTACAGAATCATTACATAGTATAAAACAAAGTCGCTTTCCGCTGTCTGTCCCTATGTATGCTTATATCTTTGAAACAACGTAACGGATTTTGATGCAGTTTGTTTTAATAGATGAGTAATTCAAGAGAAATGTTTATATGTATAATACACCTGTGCGAAGCCGGGGTGCATCGCTAGAACGCAAATGTTATGCACGGATCGATGTAACATGTTTCACATTATTGTTGATTTATCAAAAATGGCTCAGCCAATTTCGATAAAATTTAAATGGAACCAATTGCGAAGTAAACTATTTCCAATAAAAAAAAAAAGAATTATTCAAATCGGACTACTATGAAAAAAGTTATGCGTGGTTATACATAAAAAAAATATACGCGTCGAATTGTATACCTCCTCCGGTGGTTCGTCGGTCAAAAAGAAATGAATAAGGGCCTCTCAGTGTTGGCTTCGGCCCCACTGATGCCTACCAAAAGACCAAGCTAGCACAGAATATTTAATTTTATGTTTATTTCAATAGTGATTTATTAAATTAAAATAAATATTTAAGGTGGGGGCTTCAGAACAGTACGGAACCCTTCGTACGCGAGTTCGCCTCGCACTTGGCTGATATTTTTGGTTGCGTCTAGTCGCCCAGTGTGCGTCTACCTTCGAGCATATACCAATGGAGATGTTAATGTAAAATCCACGAACATAATAAGGAAGTTTCCTCTAGCATAAAAACTAAAAATAATTATATACATTTAAAGACGTTAGAATTACATTAGATACAGTGAAAAAATTACTCGAATATCTTGATAAATGACGGAGTTATGGATGTCTAAACATGACCGCACGAAATCAAAAAACCTCGCGGCGGATTTACGCGTGTGACGTCATCCGGCTCTAGAGCCGCGCCATGGGTTAGGCGGGAGTAAGGAAAAAAGGAAATAAAGTGCTTCATTCCATACCGGATATTTTTCTAAGCCACGAATATGTTCTAGGATATCATTGCACTTATCTTTATGTTATGATCAACATTTACTATGGGACTAACCCCCCAATATAACGAATAAAAAGTCAGCATTCCTAAACTAGAAAACGGGAAACTTCGTTATTATGTTTACGGGGGACGGGGAACACACGCATTGCACACGCGCAAATAAAAATCTTATTTGTGTAAACGCACACTAAAACAATCCCGCACACCATCATATAATGCGCACACAGTTATAAAATATAGCGTAGTTACGCAATGCTGCGACGCACACTATGATAATATTTAGTGATGGGCATTCTTAAGATGATTTTGTTTTTTTTTTTTCCGAAAATTGTTTCCCTTATTATGATCATTATAATTATCATATTATTTTTATGACTACGATGATATTAATTTGCATGGTATAAATGTTACTTTGTATTTTTTTTTTTTTCAGATTATGCCGGAGGTACACCAAGCTTTCTCCAACGCGGGCCAAAAAGTTGGCCTCGAAATCTGGAGAATAGAGGTAAGATATTAAGTTATTATTTGTTATAAACATTTCAAAAAATTGTCACGAACGAGGACTTGAACCTGCCCATTCGGATCACTAGCCCGACGCCCTACCAAATGATTAAATTTAAAAAATTAAATAAACTGGACAAGTGCGAGTCAGGCTAGCACATCGAGGGTTCCGTACAAACACATTGTTAAAATAATTAAAAACCTGTTTTAGCATGTGCTAATGAAGTTCTTTTAAATGATACCTTACATGACACGATTTACTCAACTCTGTCCGTCTGTGTGTATATCAAGACTCTTTATCTCGGGAACGCGTAAAGTATACGTATTCGTGCATTCTTGCAGTTGTGTAAAAGAAAAACTTCTCAGTTATCGTTTCAAAAAGTTTATGTCGCATATTTACGATACGACACTCACAAAAATCAAAACCTACAGGGTACTTCCCGTTGACATAGAACTATGAAATTTGTCGAGAAGCATTGTCTCATAGTACATATATAGGAATAAATCTGAAAACTGTACAATCACAAAAAACTAGGGCCTCCAAATTCACAAAATACAGGTTCAAAATTCAAAGTGAATAAATCGTATCATTTAAGGTATCGTATAAAAGAACTTCATTAGCACATGCTTAAACAGGTTTTAATTATTTTAACAAAATGTTTGTACGGAACCCTCGATGAGCGAGCCTGACTCGCACTTGTCTGGTTTTTTCTTTCGAACTCAACAAGAAATTGCTAAAATTAACATTAAAAAAAACGTAACATAACATTATACTTAACATTTTTTTATATAACATATACAGGGTTATTTCTAATCAATTAGCATCCTTCTAGGGGTTTATTCTGTACATCAAAACTAACAACTTTTGTTCTACGACTTTCGTCTAAACTCGAAAAAAAAAATCAGCTGTTCCATACATTATGTCAATGGTGAACGATATTTTTCTATGGAACAACAACATTTTTTTGAGAATTAATAAAAGTTGTAGAACAAAAGTTGTTAGTTTTGATGTACAGAATAAGCCCCTGAAAGGATGCTAATTGATTAGAAATGACCCTGTATATTTTTTTTATTTTTCTTTTAAAATGTATATCTAAATTTGGCTTTATCGTTATCACAATACACAAACCCACAAAAATAATTCATTAAATTAAAAAACATTAAGGGGGGCTTCCATACTGTACGGAACCCTTCGTGCGCGAGTCCGGCTCGCACTTGGCCGATTATTTAACGTTATTATCAACGACCACGAAAATACAATATCAAAAAAAAATTAAGATTTTAGAAATACTTTAATGAAATATACGTTTAGCCATGTCAGTCGTCAGAGGCTCTTCAGGCGGCCTGAAAACTGACACCAGACCAGCGGGACAATTCTGTTAGCCGATCTCTTTACTAAAGTGGTACGTTCTTGAACCTCTCTCGTTTTTCTGACAGTTCCGACACCTCAAAACTGTCAGAAAAACGAGACAGGTTCAAGAACGTGTCAACCTTAGTAACGAGATCGGTTGACACAATTTCCCCGCTGGGCTAGCCAAGTAGCCACCCTCACCCACCCAGCCTACACGAAGTACGAACTTAATTGACGAGTTCAATCGTCATTCAAAAATTGTCATAATCTAATTCGTTTTAAACGTAACTTTATACACATATGTTTGACAAACCCACTTCGCTGCCTCGACGCTCTGATTGCGTGTTTTAAGAACGAACAACGCCATCTAGATTTTTTTTACGTAATCTTAAGGGTTTTTGAATCAATCATTTGTCATCATCATCGTGGGATCATCTTGCTCCTTGTTGCTGGGAGCGAGGTTGCAGCCCCGAGGAATCCCTCTTTACTGCGGCTGGACGCTGCGAGAACACTGCCCGCGGGGCATTTGTCGGAGGATGCGAGCGTCCGACTCACCCGCGTGGGCGAGTAATGCTTCCAGCACCCTCTCAGCCGATTGGCTGGTGGCCTTCTAGGCTTTGATGAGCCTGAAACAATAGTTAGCAGGAGTGAGGAGGGGGAAAGGAAAAAGGGGGGGACTATCTTGGGAACGAAGGGGAGGGTGGGTTGGCTTTGTGGGAGAGGCGAGCTTCCGACACGTCCGCGAGGGCGATTGGTACCTCAAGCCCCTCTCAGCCTGTTGGCCGTCACGGCTTTGTGGGCCGTCATGGCGTTGTTGGTCTGAGTAATCATTTGTGATTAATGAAAAATCATTCATTAGTTCCCGTAGAAAATGATTTCTTATTAACAACAATATAAATATGTCAGGGCATATTGTTTTTTGGATAATTTTTATTTTTTTTCAAAAATTTATTTTGAAATGTATGAAACTACATTTCAGTTGTTATAATATTAAGTTTCCAAACAAAACTATTTTTACTAAGGATTATTGAATCAATTTTTTGCGATAAATGAAAAATGATATTATATTAGTTTCCGTAGATTTTTCATACCTATTTCCTTACATATTGTTGTTTTGAATATTTATTATTTCTCAAAAAAATATTTTCAAATGTAGTTTCATGTTGTTATTATAATATTATGTTTCCATACAAAACTAATTTAACTAAGGGTTTTATAATCCATTTTATTTTGTGATAAATGAAAAGTCATAAGTACATAAGTTTATGTACAATATTATTTTTTATTTTCCCCTGACATATTGGTCTTTTAAATATTTATTATAAATAATCACTTATTTATTTATATATATTGAAAAACCTAAATTAAATCTTTTTAGAAGCCCATAAATCAGGCTTTCAAATGATGTTTATATCATCTTTGTTCGCTTTTTCTCTGAATAATATACCTACCACTTGTGGAGTGGACGTCACCTTTGCCACGCTTTTTCAGTACCAACTTTCGTTAGTCAGACTCTAGTCGTAAATTAATATCCATAATCAAACATAGATTACATAAATAACTTATGGGTCTGGCTGGTGCCTGTACTAGTAATTAAACTGTGCTACTGGCTACCATGGGACTATTAAAAAGGCTGGTACAGTACAGTTTCAGTACAGTACTGGCTACCAGCGCCCTCCGTGTACAGGACTAACTACTAATTGTAATGCGTAGGAATTATAGGAATCCATAGAGTTAGTAGAATCATCAAGGATATAAATAGGTACCAAGGAAAGAAATCGTACCTATTTGAATCTTCAAAAGCCTACATCTTTAGACTTGCTCTTTAATGATTTCTCCTTTTCGAAAATCTTATTAATATTTTGCTACTAAACAATTTTATCGTTATTCCTAATCAATTGGCATCATTTTAGGGGCTTATTCTGTACATCAAAACTAACAACCTTTGTTCTGCGACTTTTGGCAAAACTCAAAAAAATAGTTGATTGAATCAGGCGTTACTTTGCGAAAATTCATCTTGAATTCTTGCGCTCGAAAAGTCAACACGTCCTGAAGATGCCTCGTTGAGAGGCGAAACACGTGTCGAACAGAGTGTAGTGCAGTGAAAAAAAGGGTGTTATTTATTAGTGTTGTGTATTAGTTTTCAACATTCAACATGTACAGAAAAAAAAATAATAATGCGTGGAGTCCCTCCGAGCGGAAGAAGTGAAACTTCGTAATGTGGAAATGGAAATAGGAATGGTAGAAATTGATTTTTAGTGAAATCATATATTATTGTTCCTACGGATCCCGTTTCCAAGTATTTTTTGCGCCCGCTCACCTCGCAGTTGGCGGTACGCCTATCACAGTTCAAAATGTTATTCAAAGTACACTCTAAAACATCAGGTGGGTGAAAACAAGCACGTAACGCGCTCTAACGTGCTCCTCGTTTTTAAGAAATTAGTATGAAAATTACTTATTTTTCAAATAGCACAACTTAATCTCTGTTTATAATTTATTTTAACGTAATTTTACATTTATCAATCAGTTGGTTCTCCTAATGAAATTCAAGGAAATAAAAAAAAGGTACCGCGTTACGTTACGTTTTGTCGATAGAGAATCAGGCCCCAGATGAGACAATTGAAATATTCCGAAGCCATAAAACTTTTGCCGTAAAGAACTGCTAATTATTTGAATGTATGGAACAGCTGATTTTTTTCGAGTTTTAACAAAAGTCGCAGAACAAAAGTTGTTAGTTTTGATGTAGAACTAGCCCCCAAAGGGTTGCTAATTGAATTGAAACAACCCTGTGTAGGTAGGTAGGTATATCACTATGCTTAATTGCTTATTGACGAGTTCAATCGCCATCAAAAAATTTGTTTTATGTCAAATTAGTCGTCACGAGTTGTGATAATTATTTAGAACCCAAAACTCATGTTTGACAACCCACTTCGCTGCCTCGACGCTCTGATTGCGTGTTTTAAGAACGTACAACGCCATCTAGTTTTATTTTTCGTAATCTTAAGTCATAAGGGTATTTGAACCAATTTTTTTTTGTGATAAATTAAAAATCATACATTAGTTTGCGTAGACAGTTTTTCTTATTTTTCCTTTCATATTGGTCTTTTGGATTTTTTTTTCTTAAAATTTGTTTGAAATGTATTTTTCATGTTGTTATTAAGTTTCCATACAAAACTATTTTAAATAAGGGTTTTATAATCCATTTTTAGGGTTCCGTACCTCAAACGAAAAAAAACGGAACCCTTATAGGATCACTTTGTTGTCCGTCTGTCCGTCTGTGTGTATGTCAAGACCCTTTATCTCGGGAACGCGTAAAGATATAGAGTTGAAATTTAAACTGTATACGTATATTAATGATCTCTTGCAATTGTGTATAAGAAAAACTTCTCAGTTATCGTTTAAAAAAGTTAGAGCCGTTTATGTCGTAAAAAATAGCATGTTTCGACGCTCACAAAAATCAAAACCTACAGGGTACTTCCCGTTGACATAGAACTGTGTTTGGTGCAAAGCATTGTCTCAGAGTACACATATAGGAATAAATCTGAAAACTGTACATTTTTATTTAAATCACAAAAAATTGGGGCGTCAAAATTCACGAATTATGCGTTCAAAATTGAAAGTGAGTAAATCGTATCATAAAAAAAAAACTTCATTTCATTAGCACATGCTTAAAAAACAGGTTTTTAATTATTTTAACAACGTGTTTGTACGGAACCCTCGATGTGAAAGCCTGGCTCGTACTTGTCCGGTTTTTTTTTGTGATAAATGAAAAATCATACATTAGTTTCCGTAGAAAATGATTTCTTATTTTTCCATACATATTGGTCTTTTGGTTAAGTACTTACTTATTTTATTTTTCTCAAAAAAATATTTTGAAATGTAGTTTCATGTTTTTATTATATGTATTAAGTTTCCATACAAAACTATTTTTATTTTTCCTTTTAATTACAAAATTATACCTACTACATTATTATTTTATACTTACTACGGGACTAATCGCGCACTAAAATTACGAGATCAATAAATACCTCCTGACTGAGTCTACCCGTGACCACGGTCGATGCAACTCGGCCGAAACGTCGAGATGAGGAGGTATTTATTTATCTCGTAATTTTAGTGTGCGATTAGTCCCGTAGTATAAAATAATAATGTGTTCAAATCGCGAAAGTTTAAAAACAACATATACCTACTACGTTAAAAATGGAGTCAAAAGAGCGTGTGACGTGATGACGTCACAATGGAACTATTTACAGTCACTGTCAGTAGTATTTATAGTCATAAAGGTACACCCGTACCTTTATGACGTCACGCGCTCGTTCGATTCAATCTAAACTATATAATATTATAAAGAGGAAATATTTGTATTTTTGTATGTAACGAATAAACTCAAAAAGTACTGGACCGATTTTAATAATTCTTTTTTCATTAGAAAGCTACATTATCACTAAATAACATAGGCCAGCCATTCTCAAAGTGTGTTCCGTAGACCCCTAGGGTTCCGCAAAGCCTCTGTGGGGGTTCCACGAGAATACTGAATTAATGAGAAAAAATAAAAACAAAAATAAATTTCAGTGACTCAGAAAGGTTTCAAGATGACATTTGAAGAATTTGGATAATATTAATGGGCTGTACTTAATGGGGGCTTCTTTTGAGACATTTTACAGAAGAAACGAGTACAAACATTTAGTTTTGTTAATTTTAGGTCTCCGTCGAACATTTTGTTTTTCAAAAGGGTTCCGTCACCAAAAAAGTTTGAGAACCGCTGACATAGGCTATTTTAATAGCAAGAAAAAAATAAGGATTCCTACTAAAACTACAATAATGTTACCCAAGGTGTAAAAAAATGTCTAAAATATTCTACAGGTTGTTTTTTTTTCAGTGCACATACTTTGCATACGGAAAGTATAATAAACAAACGATTAAACCCCTACATTGGTTTTACTCACTTTAGCACAAAAATATTGAAATAATTTCAAGAGAAAGTATACAGATAAACGGAGTAATCAATGTCACTCTAAGTACCTACGTGGCCGCATCGTACCTACGCCCGAGACCTTTTGGTAGGTAGTTATTGTATGGAGTGTCGGGTGCATGCAATATAATTTTCTTTGGAATAGTTCGTCAAAAAATTGGTAAAAAAAATGATCTTTTTATGAGCGAAATATGTTGTATTAATGATATCTATTGCGCGGTAAAAATTTGTGCGCTGAATAAAAAGTCATGCTGTATTATTGTTTTCTTTATGGCGCGGACGGGTCCTGTTTCCAAATATTCATAATTCATTTATTCTGCTTCCATAAAGTACAAGATTGTAAAAAAAATACAAATGGTACAAAGTGGCATTTGAACAGAAAAGAGGAAGGCACCATAATTAGGTCATATTAATTTATCTGTAGTGAAAATAAAAAACACAAAATTGTTAGTAAATGATTAAATGTCTACTAAAAGTTACAAAATAGAATGTCAGTGAAATCATTATAATGTCAAATAATTAATAATGTCAAAAATACAATAGTTAATGTCAATGTTTTTCATTTAAAAATTCGTCTAATGTACCTATAATAAGATTTAGTTATAAGAAATTGTTTTAAGTTTTTTAAAAATATTGTGTCCCTATTTTCAGTTGTAAATTCATTAGGCAATTTATTAAATATATATAATGGTAGAATATTATAGTATGATAAGTAAAGACGAAATTGAGTTTTCTGAAATAACAAAAAACAACATTTAAAGCCTTTACTTCTATATGACTTTAAAATCTTAAGACGATTTTATAAAATTAATGTAACCTACAAGATCCGCACAGACAGCAATAAAGGAACGACTCTACTGAGGTGATAATTCCTTACATATATTTATGGACATTGAAAGTGTTCCAGGGGAATGTATGTGAAGTCGTGACTTGGGTAGCATCAATCTATCTCCGTTGCGAAGCGAACGATTAGTTGGTAAATCTTTTCGTCTTATGTAAGTATATGTCGAATCCATAAAAGGATCCGCATCAGTTATGGTGATTCAATGTGGTAATTATTTTATACCATCTGACCCAACAATACTTCAGTGTGGCGTGGCGTGGGTTAAGGTGACGCATTGATAAACTATAGTTTCAAAATCGAGTACCGCGCCCCTTCACTCGGACAAAATTTTACGCGGTCTCACTTGACAGGATCACGCCAGAGCGGCGGGCGGCAACGCTGGGCTAGCGTACGTGGCGCTGCTAACGGCACGGCGGCGGCACGCGTCAACTCAATTTGCCTAGAGCATAGATAATCATGGAGTCGCCTTGTCCTTAATCAACAATTTAAAAAAAAGGCAAAAATTATTTTGATCTTTTTAATGTTTTTTTTTTTCATACAATACAGGGTTATTTCAACTGCTGTTTTTAAACTTTCGCGATTTGAACACATTATTATTATATACTACGGGACTTATCGCGCTCTGAAATTACGAGATAAATAAATAACTCATCATCCCGACGTTTCGTCCGAGTTGCATCAACCGTGGTCAAGGGTAGACACTCCGTAGAATAGTGAGTCTACCCGTGACCCGCAACAAAATGTATGGAACAGCTTTTTTTTTTTAATTTTGAGAAATGTTACAGAACAAAAGTTGTTAGTTTTGAGAAATGTTGCAGAACAAAAGTTGTTAGTTTTGATGTACATGTACAGAATAAACCTCTAAAAGGATGCTAATTGATTAGAAATAACCCTGTATACAAATTAATGTTGATTATGTACAGGTATCATAATCAATGAACTTATTTTTATCGTGCTTCACACACTTAGTTTATAGAAACTTTCTTTTTGTGACAAACATTTCAAAAATTGACGAGCTCGTAGGATATGAACCTGCATCTCTCTGAAATTCCGGCTCTGCTTTGTCTGATTAAGCTAGAACGCTATCTGCGAAGCTGCCAAATTAGTAAAGTGTTTATCATTTTTATCAACTACTATAGTGTTGAAAAGTGTAGGTATCTTAATGTTAAAACTAACGCTTTTTGTGAAAAATATATCAATATTCTGAAAATGGCATCACATAATCTATGGTATCCCCGACCGAACAATCGTCAACGTCACCAGTATTTTTTTCTATTGAAATGGTAGCTGAATCATTTTCTTTCCCTTTTGAAATCACGTATTCTGGGTCACGAATTGGCCTGTTCCTTATGTGTCTAGGGTCAACCAACTCGGGAAGAAGACAATCATAGTAAAATTTAAGCAGTTTTGGCTCCATTATATCTGACCAAAATTTATCGTCTCTTTCTATGATTTCTATTTTCATTTTTTTGTCTCCATACCATATTCCAAGTAAGGCCTCCTGTTTTCTGCAAATATGTAACTGGCCTTGGACTTGAAAATACCAGTCTGATTTTTTGTTGACTACTATTTCGCCGTCTTTATTTTTTTTATAAAAATGCATCTTATTCTGTTCAATCGCCTCGTCTATACCCATTTTAAATGGTGCTATGGGACATTTTATTTCGACTATTTTGTTGTCATCGGTAATCCCATCAGGCGTTGCCCCCAAAAATGGATATTGCTCATCTATAAATAGACCGCATTTTCTAATTTTTGTGTCTACCATAACCGATAATTGTTCGATTGCAATTTTTTCGTGCTTTTTTCCGTGAGTTATTGATGACACGTTGTCAATATTTGGCTTGTAAAGTAAATTTTTTACTACGTTTCGGCATGTATTCGACTCTTTTCTTTTTACAATTTTACCGAAGTTTGATGCAGTTAACATGCTTCGCCTTAATTCCAACCATTCTCCAGATTCACTTTGTAGTATAGTTCGTTTTTCTACGTCTTTTCGCTGTTCTTCGGTTTTCGTCAAATTCTGGATGAAGGTGTCTTTGGCCTTTTTTAATGTGTCGTCATCCAAGTCTGGCTTATCCACAATTTCTCCATAATCTAGATTTAATGTACGCGGCACCAAAGTACGATTTTTTTTCCTCTTGCAGTTTTGTTTTGTTCTATTCTTTTTTTCATTTACAGCTCTTTCGTATTTTGTAATAGTTTTTTTTGGGCTATTTCCATAAACATTACGGTGGACAGTCGACAGCAAGTTGCCGGTGTTAAAAGATATTACTGCACCAGAGCATCTTGCTTGGTAAGCTCTTCTTTGAGAATAATTTACCCTTTTTCCACCAACAAGTTTGGCAATGACTCCGTTAAATCTTTCCACTACATTACTGTCGACATCTTCAATTAAACTATGGGCTTTTTCAGCCAATCGTGCGACATGAGTTTTTATTTTTTGCCAAAGCAAACTCCCAAAAAACGGATTAGGAGCGTCTATTTGCATATGTTTTTTGCATAATAACTGGTTGCAAGTTTCATGAGAGTTAAACGCATGGCCAATAGATGCGTTTATATCTTTATATAAACCATCTGTATTTTGGCTCTCCTTGTGAAGTTTTATAGCGTCGCAAATATATTTCCTGGAGCGCATTATTTTCTCTTGTGTCAAATATTTCCTGTCTGTAACGTTGAAGTGAGTGTCTGAAGTAAGTTGCTGTAACTTATTGCAATAGTTCCTCAGTAAATGATTCCGACAGAAAATTTTTGACACTGTTAAGCCTGGGTATGGCCGAGCATTTATTATTTTGGCATAGGTGCTACTGTCGCCATCAGCAATAAGTCGCGCGTATATTATACCGTGCATTTCAATGGATTGTTTAAACCCCTCAGTTATTATTTGGGATTCCATAGCAGTAGAAGCCCCTTCAAAGTTTTTATAACAGACATGTTCTTTGGGACTTTCTTTTTTGTTATGAGCTCGGGCACAAATACAACAATACTTATTTTTGACACACATGTACAAAACTTGGCCAAAACGTCTGCCAATTATGGCTGCAGCACCCGATAATGCAGCATAGTTTGTTCTGTATGAGCGTTTGCTCCAACACCCATCTACAATGACATCAATCATGGGAATGCCATCTTTTGTAACCCTGCCTTCAATAACAGCTGCTTCTTTCTCTTTTTCTCCGGCTATTTTCATTTCCTCCCAGGCAGTTTCTTCCCAATCGTCACAAACATCGTCCTGCATTTTATTGTAAGTGTGTTCAGACATAATGGGTAATCCTACTGCTGCGGAAAACTGCTTCAGTTGCGCGTGACCACAACCTGCTGCCATTATTCCTGCAACAACATCTTTGTTTACATCAGCCAAAGATGATTTTATTTTGTTTTTATAATTACACATAGAGCAGACAAATGTAAATTCCGATTGTAATCCAATTCGATGTTCAGAAACTAATTTCATTGAGGCTAATCCGCAGTCAAACAGAGATTCATGTTGAGAGAGTTGTATTAGTTGTGATGTAAAATGATTAACATCTATTACTCGATGCCCCAAGTCGGGTATTTCTGTATGAATCTGAAATTTAAGCACATATTTTAGTATTTATTTAGTTTGAATTTCTTATTATGTAAACATGCCTTAGCTATAACAAAATCCTTACTGTAGTTTCAGAGGTACTTTCGAATATGTATGGAATATCTTCATTTTCAGGGTTTTGTTCCTTTAACTGAAACAAAATTACACAAGTTCAACTTGCAGACGAAGTAAAAAACGACATTTTCAAAATATAACCAAATCGACAACATCCTCTTTTTTGAAGTCGGTAAAAAGACAAGACAATAATCGCGATAGTTTAAAAAGGTACTTAAGTTTACCGTTTCCACCGAATCCTCTGATGTGGGCAACACATTTTGTAACTCTTCATTTTCAGGATTTGGTTCTTTTAACTGAAATTAAATTACTTACATTACTATTAAAGGAATTAGACATGTACAAAATGGAGTACAGTGGCGGAGGTATAGGTACTAACTACTCACTAAATACCTGGAAAATCTTTGTGATAAAGCAGGGAGAATAATTTTAATTTCGTTTATTTAAAAGAAGAAAAAATAATAACCCTATCGACAACTTCCTCTTTTTTGAAGTCGGTAAAAGACAATACTATAACCGTGATAATTTAAAAAAAGTGTTTAAATTTACCGTTTCCTCTGAATCCCCAGATGTCGGCAACACGTTGTGTAACTCTGCGTATGTTGGTGATATTTCTGGGTGGCTACAAAATAAAATGATGTAATTATATAATTATTAAAAAGTTAAAGCTAACACAATTATTTAGGTGATAGAACATCACCTAATAAATATCATTATTTTAGATAGGTTTCTAAAATATCAAGAGACGACTCCATAGCTTTTTGTTCTGATATTTGTTTCCTACAGTATGGTTAGTTTGTACAGACAAATCTTAGTAGGTACACACTTGAAAATAAAGAATAGACGGAGTATTATTACTAGATACTTTAAATTGATTGCTGACATGATAGATAGGTACTTGGCATGGACTCACTCTCTATCTACTGGCCCTGTTGAGGATGTGGATTGACAATCGTCAGGTTGCAGTTTCCGTTTTTTTGACCTAAAAAAATTGTAAATATAGGTAAATGCAGAAAAATTGAAGTACCTAGGTAGTAAGAATGTGATAATCCATAATCTGTAGACGAATGTGTATTTGCCAAATATAGACTTTATAATTAGGGCATTAGAGTGCAACTATTTATTGCAAGTTTATTATATATGTAATTCGACTTACCCAAACATTCCGTCATTTTTTTAGGTTTTCTTTTTCGTTTTTGTAAAAACAATTCTTTCCGCTTATTTTTCCTCCCCATTTTCTATGCACACTTGTTCACTACTATTTACACACTACCAAATAAAAATACTACCTAACTTACTACCTACTATAATAATGTTCTAAAGCTACAATATAATATAGTACACTAAAGTCTAACTTATAATTTTGAAAATAATTCTGAAGTAAATTACTCGGTTGTCGTCGCACAGAGTACCTAGAAGACAATAACCAAAAACAAACAGCACGCATCTCGCGCCGTCCGTACTTTGCGGCGTTGCCAGCCCGACGCTGAGCGAATCATGCGCTCGTCGGAGTCGCAACGTCGCACCGGTACGGCGGCGGCGGCCCAGATAGTGCCGGATCAAATATTCTGAGCAAACACTGTAGAGTAAAAGCTAAACTAGAGTAGGCGCGAAGAGATTTGATTGAGTTTTTAATTAATTACTCATAATATACAATTTAAAAAAAAAAAATTCTCGGTTTATAATAAAGAAAAGGGATCTGGCTATTTTATTCGTAAAAAATAATGGGGTGTTGTCGCTGATAATTCTGAGCATTCGAATTACTAAAATTTTTTTGGTGAGCAATTTGTTTTATTTTTTTTTTAATAAAGCCGGTTACTTTTCAAAATTTTGTCCGGTTCATTCAATTTATTAAGATTTTCCCTTATCTATGACATTTTTTAAATTTGAATCGATATCATTCATCCTCTCACATCGCGCATTCAAAAGTACTCGTTTTTGCCGTTTTCGTGTTTCTCGGCCCGGTGCCTCGTCTTAAACGGGCGAGGAGATAAATTGCGACGTCACGAACAATCAGTTTATTTCACAGAAGATTACGTATGACAACAATTATAGAGAAGACTTTAAGCGAAGGACATGGCGTTCCGCAGCGTAACTCACGCTGCGACCATTTTATCCAGAATCAAAACTCGAGCTGTTCTCAACCACATTTTCAACATAACCTCTCTGAACCAGGTCTCCCTACAACTCTCAAGTGACATCTGTCAAGTCATCATCGCATTTTCCCGCCCATCGGCCGATCATGCGATATCACTTGAAAACCTCCTTGGAACTCATCAGCAGCGTTTGTTACAAGCGTTACACCAGGAATGTTGCCACTTTCATTCCTAGTCCTTCGAAATTATACTAAGTGGCACTATTTAAAAATAAACTTAAAGCTATTGTCCCGTTATATAAATGCATGTTATTACGGACGAATTTACAAATCTCAAATAAATATAAGCAAGTTACTTAATGTTAAAATTTTATATTTTTCGAAATAAGGCTTGCATCTGTCAGTCTGTTCAATATTTGCGACTGAGATTATAAAATTAATACTCTAAGGTTTGCGAGGATGCGAATCAGTTTCTTCTGAGCAGTGAACAGTTCGCCCGCAGCGAGGCTGTTCCCCCACAGAATAATACCATACCTCGAATGGCAGTAAACTGAAATTGCAGTTTCAGGTGTTGTTATTTTTATTTCGCGAAGTGCGTACGTGAGTGACGACAATTCCGATTTAATTTTCATAACATGCGGCTTCCAGTTCATATGCGTGTCAATAGTGATTCCTAACAAAGTGAATTCCTTTAGGTACTATATCTAACTTAGTGTTGTGAAAAGAGTAATTAAATTTTAAAGGACTTTTTTGATAGGGATGAAATATCATTATTTTAGTTTTGTTTAGGTTTAGTTCGAGGTTGTGTTGACGCATCCAGTCGACTAAAATAATAAATAATAATAAATATTTTGGGACATCTTACACACGGCCTCTGACCCCAAACTAAGCAAAGCTTGTGATATGGCTGCCAGAGACTGATATACTACATATACTTATTTTTAAATACATGCTTATATAGATAGTAACTAAATAACACCCAGACACAGAGCAAACACTCGTTCATCACACAAATATTTGCCCTGGTGGGGATCGAACCCACGCCTCTTTGATCCAGAAGTCAGGGTCACTAACCACTGAGCCACCGAGGCAGTCTCACTGTTTGCTCAAGCATGCCGTCTAGTTTAAAATGTAAGTTCAATTCATTTTTTTGTTTGAGTAAGAAGGGAAATATCATCCGCAAAACAGACAATGGTTTTTTATAACTTATATATTATATTTTGCGCCCGCTCACCCCGCAGTGGGCGGTACGCCTATCACAGTTCAAAATGTGATTCAAAGTATACTCTAAAACATCAGATCAGACAATTGAATAATTGAAATATTTCGAAAGCCATAAAACTGGTTTACTGTTAAGGAACTGCTACTTGTTTATTATTATTTTTGAATGTATGGAACAGCTGATTTTTTTCGAGTTAGGTATGACAAAAGTCGCAGAACTAAAGTTGTTAGTTTTGATGTACAGAACAAGCCCCCAAAAGAATGCTAATTGATCACAAACAACTGTATACTAGTCGTGTGTAACTCAGATCTGAACCGGCTCAACAGATCAGATCACACCAGTACGGCTCAACAGCTCACGGTTCAACTCCAGATCAGGCAGCTCAATCGTGCCTTGCGGTTCATTCACTGTTTACTTGCGATGCGACGCGACCGACGCGACGCGCTCTTTCAACTTTTTGACGAACCTATGCCGTGCGTGAAGGAAACGGAGAAACATAGAAAGAGAAGGAGAGTGTTACAATGGCAACCATAGTAAAGGTTTAACTAGATATGGCGCTAAATAATTATAATTCAAAAGTAAGAGAGGGCGAGATGTGCAAGTATTAAAGTATGAACAGGATGAAACTAATATCTGTTCCATTTCAGGTTTATCTCGTTTATTCACAGGTTCATCTGGCAAAACTTCTGTTTGTGATCTCTTGGTGGAGATTGGGTGTTTTTTAGATGGCATAATAAATTTTCCGTAGATTTTTTTGACAGTCCAACTAATTGACTGCAATAAATGCATTTTGCTTTTGAGTTAACATCCGTTTCTGTGAAATGATTCCAAACATCACTTCGCTAAGCATTAGACATAGTTACTCACGTAATTAGTTAATAACTAATGAAGCTAAAATAATGCAATAAGGACTATAGGATGGACATCGGATTGAAAAGAGATAATCTTAAGAAAATATTACGACTTCGCTCGGCTTTGTAGAGCGCCATTTCTGTCACACGAAGCATAAACAGTCAAGCATATATCTTAGAAGCTGTTAAAACCATTTAGTTTATTTATTTGTAGTTCGGATTGTAGTTGAACAATACAAATTAATTTTGTAAGGCCGTCTTCCGAAATTTAATTATATTATTATATATTTATAATTAAGTATTTAAGTAAGTAAATAAAATATTATATTTAAAAAAATATACTAATGTACTTACTCGTATATTAAGAGATTGAACCGAGATAAGGAACCTTGGCACATGAGTGAGGAGGCCTATGCCCAGCAGTGGGTCGATAAAGGCTGATGATGAATGTATAATTTGTAACTCTGATTTTAATCTGATTAAAAAACATTATGGACTCAATTAATAGGGGGCCTTCGATAGATGTAGCAACTATAAATGAGAGCATTTTAAGTAAAATTTTAACTATCTACACTTAAAATAGCCTGAAACAGTTATGATAGTAATCATATCATGCCATGATCATGACATATATAGTCGTAATTTTTCCTAACGTCACCTTTTTTAGCAATCAATGGCGCCATTCTACAATTATAATTTTGTGGTTTCAACAACTATAGAAATATTTTGGCACGTACCTGTCAATGAAGTAGGAATCATATTTCATTGGTTTGGTCACAGCAGCGACAATCGTCCTAATAATATAGGTAGGGTGTGACAGGGACAACGCTCTACAAAACCGAAACCAGCCGACAATCTCCGAAGGTCGATGTCGAATAATTTTATTATTCGCGCGTAGGCACCTACCTGTCCGCGAAAAGTTCTAGATGAATCGTAGACAGATGACATCAGGACCTCTGAGACCGCAAGATTGCGCTGGATGCTTGCCTCTTCCAACCGGTCATAAGGATAAATGGGAGGTTTCGTAACCTTTTCAACCGGACTACACCGATTTTGATGTGATTTTTAACTTTCGACAAATATGTTCTTTAAGAGCTGGTTTCACAAGATCTAATGTTCGAAGAACTACTAGTACATTTAGGAAAGTACATAATTAATAAAAAAAGTCTCAATTTTTTAATGAAGTATGGGTATAGTATAAGTATAGATACCTACCTATTCAATTCAAAATTATTTATTTTCAAACAACAGTACGCTACTACAAATACTATTCCCCAAACTGGGTACATTCAATTGTTTCAATCACCTTTATCTAGTATCACATGAAATTCGCATTACAAACATAAAGGTGTAACAATAAGCAAACCGACTACCTATGTGAACGGGATAATGTATCTCCACAGTTTACATTGTCATTCACTAAACGACGCACTTGAGTCAATCCACGCATATATTTCATGCGAGCTAAAGTGCCTACATACTTAGAATCGAGTTCTGTTGTACTGTGGTGATCTGATCTGTGAGACGGTTCGCAGCTCCGGCTCAGCTGGTTGAGCTGAGCCGTGAACCGCGGCTCGCGCAGATCAGTTGAGTTACCCATGGCTACTGTATACGAACTATGAATATTGACGAGTTCAATCGCCATTAAAAAATTTATTAATTAGTCAATGCGAAATACGTATTGACGGACTTGTCGTTATGATACCATATTTTATGTTTGACAAAGTCACTTCGCTGCCTCGACGCTCTAATTGCGAGTTTTAAGGACGAACAACGCCATCTAGTTTTATGTTACGCAATCTTTAACATTTGGTTTTTGAATATTTTTTTTGTGATATACTTATTTGAAAAATCCTACTAATATTTTAAACTAATAAGTTTGTGAGTTTGTATGTGTGTTACTCTCACGAAAAAACTGCTGAACGGAGTGAAATGAAAGGACATGTCCACAAAATGTTTGGAGGCTGGTATAATAATAATCAAAAATTCTAACCACAACACTCGTTACATTTCGAGAAAGTTCATATTTTTCCGAGTCTATTTCATCAGTTAAAAACAAAAAAGAGCCCTCCGTTTTTATTAAAATTAATTTTGAATCTATCAGGATAAATACATATATTTGGCTCAATAGGTAGTTTATCTTTAGCAACCCTGATTAAGTAACCTTCAAATTGTTAAATAGAAGCATTTTTACCAATTAGGCACAGTTTTTAAGTGATGTTTTGTCACATTGTACCTACTAACTGGTCACACTGGTAGGTTATAACTTTTAATTTTAGCAAATTAAGAGATGAATGTGGAGGAATCAGTTACGAATGCAAGTAAAATAACGATAGAAGCAGTTTATTATAGCTAAACTAGAAGAAAGACAAAGCTGTAAGTATTATCATTTTTCATACAATTTTTTTTTCATATTTAAAAAAAAATGGAGGGATGAAAAAATCTAAATTAAAAATTTTTAGAAGCCCATATAAATCAAGCTTTCAAATGTATATATCATCGTGGTTCGATTTTTCTCTGCATAATATAGGTACCACTTGTGGACATCACCTTTGCAATAATGATGCTTATAGATCAGAGAAACACAGGCATACTTTTATAAAAACATTGTGTGAAACGAAGTTCACTGGGTCAGCTAGTCACACATTAGTTTCCGTACAAAAATATTTTTTATTTTTCCTTACATCTCATAGTATTTTAAATAAGTATTTAATTTTTTCCAAAAAAATCTTTTGAAAACTGGTTTCATGTTGTTATTACTTATACAAAACTATTTTTCATCACATCTATTCGAAAAGGACTACTTGATTCGCCTTTAAGTGCGCCCAAAGGAGGTGTTTTCTATAAGGAACTTTATAAGTGCGCCGAAATTATCTTTGCCGCGCACTTTTTGAATTTGGAAGTATTTGTAATGTTGGCGTTCAGCGCCAAGAAAATGAATGAAAAGATATTTGTTTTATTATCAGATACCTAGAATATTATAGAATAATCTAGAGAACATAATAATAAATCGTTCCAATACGAATAATAAAATTGCCATACCCTTATAGGGTCATATGTATCTCTATACAAAACATGTTAACTAAGAACCGCATGTAAATTTCATATTATGTTGCAATCAAGGAAGTTTCATAGTTCTCGTATGAAACTTCCTTGGTTGCAATAAATGATTTGACTTTGACATTGAAATAATGTTGGGTGGAACAACTAAACTTTTTTATCGAATTTCAAAATAGACTCGCATAAAAACTCTAAGCATTTGAAATAAAAACGAGTTTGAGTGAGCTGTTCTATTACTGTTGGCATCAAATTCTGGAAGATTAATGTTGTTACAGGAATAACTTTTTATTTTGCAACTGCAATGAAAACTTTATTTTGTGAGTCTTGAAACTCGTTCTTTTGATGAAATCAAATTCAGGTATTATCTATACAGGGATTATTTATAATAAATTAGCATCCTCTTAATAGGGGCTTATTCTGTACATCAGAACTAACAACTTCTGTTGTGCTACTTTAGTCAAACTAAAAAAAAAATTTTGTTCCATAGCAAAATATATCGTTCGCCCGCGACAAAATGTATGGAACAGATGTTTTTTTTTAGTTTTGACGAAAGTGGCATAACAAAAGTTGTTAGTTTTGATGTACAGAATAAGCCCCTAAAAGGATTCTAATTGATTAGAAATAACCCTGTATTTCAAAGATTCAAAAACATAACGTATCAAAGCACTCATTGGTTCGGGACTGGGATTTGAACCCACGACCTCACGATTGCAAGGCGGGTGTCGAATAGATGTGTAGAAAATTTTTTTTTTGCAAAAACTAGCTTGACCGACTTCACCCGTGTACATCGTTACGAGTACATAGTATAAAACAAATTCGCTTTCCGCTGTCTGTCCCCATGTATGCTTATATCTTTAAAACTACGCAACGGATTTTGATGCAGTTTGTTTTAATAGATAGAGCAATTCAAGAGAAATGTTTATATGTATAATACATCTGTGCGAAGCCGGGGCGCATCGCTAGAACGCAAATATTATGCACGGATCGATGTTTTGATCATTTTTCACATTATTGTTGATTTATCAAAAATGGCTCAGCCGATTTCGATAAAATTTAAATGAGACCAATTTCGAAGTATACTCTTTCCAATATTGAAAAATATTATTGAAATCGTACATAAAAAAAAAATATACGCGTCGAATTTTATACCTCCGCCGGTGGTTCGTCGGTCAATAAAATATATTAAGGGAAGGTCCCATAAAGTGCGGAACCCTTCGTGCGGGAGTCCGACTCGCACTTGGCCGATTTCTTGATAATCTAAGTCATGAACTAATTATTAAATTAGGTAATTTTATTTTACCCAGTCAGCATGCCTGTTATAGTTAGGAACTAGCGACCCGCCCCGGCTCGCACGGGTTTATTATAATATACACTTTCCTCTTGAAACATTCTATCTATTAAAAAAAGCCGTAACAAAATCCGTTGCGTAGTTTCAGATTCAGATTGTTTATTAACCTTATAACAATGATCGTTATATTAGGCAAGTCAGTTACAATAATTATTCATAACGCTTAAAAGAAATTATGCAATCTAACTTACCATACTAAGTCCAATAAAATCAAAATAATAATAGTGTTCAAAAATTAAATCAATTAATGTCAAAAAACAATACATTGGGTAAAATAATAATTACTGAAAAATATAAAATTTAAACATGTCAAAATTAAAAATAAATGGTCCATATGTAAAGAAATATTACTAAAATTCAAACAAAGATTCAGTCAGTGTCATTTTCATGAAGTCATTTAGATTGTAAAATACATTATTGATAAAAAATGCTTTAATTTTTATTTTAAAGTCAAGATAAGATAAATTTCTGATGGCAACTGGCAACTTATTATACATAAATAATTTATTATATACGCCTTGCTTTTGAACTTTGCTGAGTCTTAATCTGGGCAGAACTAGTCTATCTTTATTTCTTAGATTTCTGTTAAGGGTATCCATTAGTCTGGGATATTTTTTCTCTCTTTCATTATGAATCTCGAGTAAACTTTTATAAATATATAGAGATATGACTGTCATTATCTTATTTCCTAAAAAATATTTTTTGGCAGACATTCATTTTTTAACTCCGTTTATAATTCTTATAGATCGTTTCTGACATTTAAGTAGATCCTTGATGTCTACACCATTACCCCACGTAGTTATGGCATAACTCAATAATGAATGCACATACGCATAGTAAACTGATATAAGAGATTTTTTATCCAAAAGTGGCTTTAATTTAAAAAGGGCATAATTCGCACTAGATATTTTTTTACAGATTTTATTTATATGTTCTCTGTGACTTATGGTATAGTCTATAGTATACCCAAGGAACACATGTTCCGTTTTAAGTCCTGTATTGTTTCCCTTCTTGGCTTGGTATTTCATTATTACGCTTTTATCTGCGTTTAAAATTATACCATTAGCTTCAAACCACTCGCGAAGCGCAGTCATTGCTGCCGATATTTTTTTATCGAGATGATCTTTATTTTTATCAGTCAATCCAACGTACGTATCATCAGCAAATAGATTTACAGTAGCCCAATCGGGTAGACAGCTCGCGAGATCATTTATATAAATGAGAAACAGGAGAGAAGAAGAGTTTTAAAGATATAAGCATACATGGGGACAGACAGCGGGAAGCGACTTTGTTTTATACTATGTGATAAACCTTTTTCTTGAATCACTCTTTTCTATTAAAATAAGCCGCATCAAAGTCAAAGCGACTTTGTTTTTATCTAGTGATAGTGATGATTACATAGGATCGAGTGTTGCCACAAAATCCCGCTAGATGGTGTTGGCTACCCTTAAAACGCGCATTCAAAATGTCTTGTAAGAAGAGTGGGTTTGTTTATCATTAAGTTAGTTCTTTACAACGGAAAGGAGACGATAAATCTCTCATAGATATAAAAGCTTTTAGTATATTTTTGAATAGCGATTGAACTCGCTTATATAAATTAAGTTTCATAAAACGACCAAGTACGAGTCGCATTCAGTGTTGTTCCGATTAAATTACGGAGTGACCTCAAATAGTCATATTTTAGTGAAAGTGAAAATGTATGGGTCCCATTCCAATCGAAATTGGTAATAAAATAATTATTAATGGGACCAATTTCGAAGTATACTCTTACTCCAATAAAAAAATATTTTTTGCAATCGGACTAAGTACTATGAAAAAAGTTATGCGTGGTTATACATAAAAAAAATATGTATACGCGTCGAATTGTATACCTCCTCCGGTGGTTCGTCGGTCGAAAAGTGTTAAAAAGGCTGTATTTAAAAAAAAAAAGTAATCCTACTAATATTATAAATTCGAAAGTTTGTGAGGATGGATGGATGGATGGATGTTTGTTACTCTTTCACGCAAAAACTACTGAACGGATTGAGATGAAACTTTGCTAAATAAATAACAACATCAGAATAACACAGATTATAATTTATAAAGATATTGCGTGAAACGAAGTTCACCGGGTCAGCTAGTACTATAGCAAGTATGAACTTTATTTGAATGTAGACAATATTTAATGTAATCACTATTGTTTTTTATAATTTAAAAATCTATTTATGTATACAGAACTTAAATCTAAACTAAATAACCCTATCTAAAGTAATAGTAAAAAATGACATGATTTGATAGTTGTCACAAAATCTCACTAGATGGCGTTGGCTACCCTTAAAACGCACATTCAATGCATTTTGTTAGAAAAGTGAGTTCATTAACTATTGAAGTAACAGTTTGAATCAAATATCGAATTACTGTAATTTTTGATGGGCGATTGAACTCGCTTGACTTTAATAATGATTTTTATTTTTAACTTGTGACTTGTGAATGTAAATAAATATAAGAATAACTAGCGGATCGACCCGGCTTCGCGCAGGTTACAGGCAGTGTTGCCAACTCTACAGTTTTAACAGTAGATTCACTGTTTTCACATTGATGACCCTGTTTTCTGTTTTACGTCTATTTTTTACTGTTTTTTAATTAGCGTTCAGCGCCACCGAATTACATTAAAAATATAAGAAAAAGTATAAAAATACTGAAGATGAAAGTATTGTTTTTACTTTGCTTTTTTTTTTTATTAAGTTGTAATCCTTTGATATAGCTAATACAACAATGTTTGTGAGTCCTAGTAACTAATAAAAGTAGATAGAAGTGTTAATTATAATAAGAGAAAAGTAAAAATTTATCCACCACAGATCTTTCCACCATATCTACTGTTTTCTACAGATTTTTTATTGGTGAGCTGCTGTTTTTTAGTATTCTTGGGTTGGCAACTCTGGTTACAGGTGTATTATACATATAAATCTTCCCCTACAGAGTAGATTCCACCGAGTAGCACACGGAAACGTACCTAGCCTTGGACTCTGCTGGTGATCGCTTTCACAAAATAAATCTGAATAAGTGTGCATTAAATAGAAACTAGCATTGCGTGCATGCCTTGAGCATTCATGCTCGCCATCGAAGGCTCCTTCTTGCGGCGGCGTCGTGTGTCGGGTCGTACTCTTCCCATAATTTACGTATGATAAAGTAATATAAGAAAAATAAGTTGGGGCAGTCATACTACTTACAATATAGTTGGGTTAGGAGAAGAAACATCAGGTGCAAAATTTTCCCCGGCTGGCTCCTGACCTGAACCTCTGATTTGGTCACAATGTTTATGTGGTGACCTAGAACAACAACACAGTATTATTTGATGTGTTTCTGTGAATTATCATTATTTGAAAACGAAAATGCGACTCACAAGTTCAGGAATCGCACGAAACGGTTTAGTCACCGTTGTGATCATGTTAGTAACAATGTACTTACATGTAATAATATAATTTAAAAAAACTATAAAGCTATAAAATTAAATTTACAGTTTGGGGCAGTCAGAATAGGTACATACAAATTTGTTGGGCTAGGAGAAGAAACATCAGGTGCGAAATTTTTCTTGACCAGCTCCTGACTTGAGCCTTTGTTGATCATTTGCTCGCAAGGTTTCTGGGGTGATCTAAAACAACAACACAGATTCTTTGAGGTGTTTCTGTGTGAATCTTTGTTATTTATAAAGTACTTATAAACGAAAATCACAAAATCGAAAATGTGAATCACATGTTCAGAAAATAAATGTCACAAAACGGTTCGCTCGCCGTTGTGACCCATGTCACAATGTACATATAATTAATATGTACTATAATTATGTTCCGATTATGTAATTTGGACGGAACTTTCATATTTAGCCTAAATATGTAAATGATTCCTTTATTGTGCTACGGTTGTACAAATGCAATGATCGCCGGAACCTATTACGGACCTTCTACTGCGATATTATTTGGGGACTGAAAATGTTAAAAAAATATGATAACTTACGCTTTGGAAGATATCACGGCAGAGTGAGCGTTTTCTGTACGATTTTGTAGACAGTTAAGTTTTTTCCCTGTCAGTGTCAAGCCTAGGCCTCTACTGATCTGCTCGTAATGTTGTGGTGATCTGAAATAACATAGATTGTTTAGGGTGTTTCTCTAAATTTTCATGATGTAAAAATGAAACACATTTAATAACTTACGATTCGGTAACAGTAACTAAACTTAACAGTAAACCAGTTTTATGGCTTCGGAAATATTTCAATAATTCAATTGTCTGATCTGATGTTTTAGAGTATACTTTGAATCACATTTTGAACTGTGATAGGCGTACCGCCCACTGCGGGGTGAGCGGGCGCAAAATATATTTGGAAACAGGACCCGTCCGCGCCATAAAGAAAACAATAATACAGCATGACTTTTTATTCAGTGCACAAATTTTTATCGCGCAATAGATATCATTAATACAACATATTTCGCTCATAAAAAGATCAATTTTTTTTATCAATTTTTTGACGAACTATTCCAAAGAAAATTATATTGCATGCACCCGACACTCCATACAATAACTACCTACCAAAAGGTCTCGAGCGTAGGTACGATGCGGTCACGTAGGTACTTAGAGTGACATTGATTACTCCGTTTATCCGTATACTTTCTCTTGAAATTATTTCAATATTTTTGTGCTAAAGTGAATAAAACCAATGTAGGGGTTTAATCGTTTGTTTATTATACTTTCCGTATGCAAAGTATGTGCACTGAAAAAAAAACAACCTGTAGAATATTTTAGACATTTTTTTACACTTTGGGTAACATTATTGTAGTTTTAGTAGGAATCCTTATTTTTTTCTTGCTATTAAAATAGCCCATGTCAGCGGTTCTCAAACTTTTTTGGTGTAGGAACTATTTTGAAAAGCAAAATGTTCGACGGAGACCTAAAATTAACAAAAATAAATGTTTGTGCTCGTTTCTTCGGTAAAATGTCTCAAAAGAAGCCCCCATTAAGTACAGCCCAGTAATATTGGCCAAATTCTTCAAATGTCATCTTTAAACCTTTCTGAGTCGCTGAAATTTATTTTTGTTTTATTTTTTCTCATTAATTCAGTATTCTCGTGGAACCCCTACAGAGGCTTTGCGGAACCCTAGGGGTCCGTGGAACACACTTTGAGAATGGCTGGCCTATGTTATTTAGTGATAATGTAGCTTTCTAATGAAAAAAGAATTATTAAAATCGGTCCAGTACTTTTTGAGTTTATTCGTTACATACAAAAATACAAATCTTTCCTCTTTATAATATTATATATAGTGTAGATTGAATCGAACGAGCGTGTGACGTCATAAAGGTACGGGTGTATAAATACTACTGACAGTGACTGTAAATAGTTACATAGTGACGTCACACGCTCTGTTGACTCAATTTTTAACTGAGTAGGTATAATTTTGTAATTAAAAGGAAAAATAAAAACAGTTTTGTATGGAAACTTAATACATATAATAAAAACATGAAACTACATTTCAAAATATTTTTTTGAGAAAAATAAAATAAGTAAGTAGGTAAGGTAACCAAAAGACCAATATGTAAGGAAAAATAAGAAATCATTTTCTACGGAAACAAATGTATGATTTTTCATTTATCACAAAAAAAAAACCGGACAAGTACGAGCCAGGCTCTCACATCGAGGGTTCCGTACAAACACGTTGTTAAAATAATTAAAAACCTGTTTTTTTTTTATATGATACGATTTACTCAATTTCAATTTTGAACGCATAATTTGTGAATTTTGACGCCCTAATTTTTTGTGATTTAAATAAAAATGTACAGTTTTCAGATTTATTCCTATATGTATTGTGTACTCTGAGACAATGCTTCTCACCAAATTTCACAGTTCTATGTCAACGGGAAGTACCCTGTAGGTTTTGATTTTTGTGAGCGTCGAAACATGCTATTTTTTACGACATAAACGGCTCTAACTTTTTTAAACGATAACTGAGAAGTTTTTCTTTTACAAAATTGCAAGAGATCATTAATATACGTATACAGTTTAAATTTCAACTCGATATCTTTACGCGTTCCCGAGATAAAGGGTCTTGACATACACACAGACGGACAGACGGACAACAAAGTGATCCTATAAGGGTTCCGTTTTTTTTCGTTTGAGGTACGGAACCCTAAAAATGGATTATAAAACCCTTATTTAAAATAGTTTTGTATGGAAACTTAATAACAACATGAAAATACATTTCAAAAGATTTTTTTTTAATCTCAAAAGTTTAGGAAAATAAGAAATAAAAATTATTTTGCACGGAAACTAATGTATTTTTCATTTATCGCAAATAAATTAATTCAGAAACCCTTAATTAAAACCAGAATCACAATATCGTTTATTGCTATAGTTTGTATGGAAACTTAATATAATAACAACATGAAAATACATTTCAAACAAATTTTAAGAAAAAAAAAACCAAAAGACCAATATGAAAGGAAAAATAAGAAAAACTGTCTACGCAAACTAATGTATGATTTTTAATTTATCACAAAAAAAATTGGTTCAAATACCCTTATGACTTGAGATTACGTAAAATAAAACTAGATGGCGTTGTACGTTCTTAAAACACGCAATCAGAGCGTCGAGGCAGCGAAGTGGGTTGTCAAACATGAGTTTTGGGTTCGAAATAATTATCACAACTCGTGACGACTAATTTGACATAAAACAAATTTTTTGATGGCGATTGAACTCGTCATTAAGCATAGTGATGTGGTATGTATGCATGCAACATAGTTGACGAGTTCAAGCGTCCCTCAAAAATTTGTCAAAATCTAATTCGTTATACGTAAACGTAACTTTTTACACATATGTTTGACAAACCCACTTCGCTGCCTCGACGCTTTGATTGCGTGTTTTAAGAACTAACAACGCCATCTAGGTTTATTTAACGTAATCTTAAGGGTTTTTGAATCAATCATATGTGATTAATGAAAAATCATACATTAGTTTCCGTAGAAAATTATTTCTTATTAACCCTGACATATTGTTTTTGAGTATTTTTTTTTTTCAAAAATTTCTTTTGATATGTTGCTTCATGTTGTTATTATATTAAGTTTCCAAACAAAACTATTTTTACTAAGGGTTATTGAATCAATTTTTTTGCGATAAATGAAAAATGATATTATATTAGTTTCCGTAGATTTTTCATTTTTCCTTACATTTTGTTGTTTTGAATATTTATTATTTCTCATAAATTTATTTTCACATGTAGTTTCATGTTGTTATATTATAATACTATGTTTCCATAAAAAACAATTTTAATTAAGAGTTTTATAATCCATTTTTAGGGTTCCGTACCTCAAAAGGAAAAAAACGGAACCCTTATAGGATCACTTTGTTGTCCGTCTGTGTGTATGTCAATACTCTTTATCTCGGGAACGCGTAAAGATATCGGGTTGAAATTTAAACTATACACGTAAACCTATAAATTCTTGCACTTGTGTAAACAAAAAGTTTCTCAGTTACCGTACAAAAAAGTTAGAGCCGTTTATGTTGTAAAAAAATGCATTTTTCAACGCTCACAAAAATCAAAACCTACCGGGTACTTCCCGTTGACATAGAACTATGAAATTTGGCGAAGAGCATTGTCTCAGAGTACACATATAGGAATAAATCTGAAAACTGTACATTTTTATTTAAATCACATAAAAATAGGGCCTCAAAATGCACAAAATATGGGTTCAAAATTCAAAGTGAGTAATTCGTATTATGTAAGGTATCATATAAAATAACTTTATTAGCACATGTTTTTAATTATTTTAACAATATATTTGTACGGAACCCTCGATGTGCGAGTCTGACTCGCACTTGTCCGGTTTTTTTTGTGATAAATGATAAGTCATACATAAGTTTATGTACAACATTATTTTTTATTTTCCCCTGACATAATGGTATTTTAAATATTTATTATTTCTCAAAAATTTCTTTTAAAATGTAGTTTCATGTTGTTATTATTAAGTTTCCCAGCAAAATTATTTTTATTTTTCCTTCTAATTACAAAATTGTTGGTATAATTTTGTAATTAAAAATTGAGTCAAAAGAGCGTGTGACATCACAATGTTATCTACTATTTATTTACAGTCAGGTAGTGAGGTGTACCATTATGACGTCACACGCTCGTTCGAGTATTTTTTTTTATATTTGACTAAAGACCCGCCCCAGCTTCGCACGTAATTTTAAAGATAAAAGCATACCTATATAGGGACAGACAGACAGCGGGAAGCGATTTTGTTATATACGAAGTGATATGAAGTGATTTTTGATTAATTTTTTCACTGTACCTATGCTGTGTTTCCATATCCACTGTAATTACAGTAGATTTACTGTTGATTACAGTTTATAGTACAGATTTACAGTATAATTCTACTTCATTTACTATAAACACTATACACTGTATTATGGTGAATACAGTGAATTAAATGAAATCACTGTAATTTTTTTTATACAAAATTTCTTTATACCTCTTTACCAGTACACAGAAAACATTTAAAAATAATTCATCGTCATTCTGAATTATTCAAAAGAAATATATGTAAAAGTTGAGGAATAAATAAATAAATGATTTATTGACACCAATTACAAATCACTATTTTAAATAACTTATGTTGAAAGTTACTAAATACTAAAGTCTGACTAACGAAAGTTGTACTCGAATTTTTCGCAATCTTTTTAAATGACAACACTCGGGTGCTACTACCATTACATATTTACTTTTAGATTGGGGTATTTTACCTTGTATTAAAAACATTTTTTAAACCTACGTCATGTACTAAACTGAACAAAATGATTCATAATATAGTCTTCAACGCCAACGTAACGAAGTAGATAGGTACGCGTTGAAATCATTAGGATCATTTGGAGAGCAATGCAAAGCCTCAGTTTGGCATAATAATAACGTCAAAAAAACAGAAAATAATTAACGTAATGAATATAAAACACCTACACGACAAGCTTGAAAAAGGAACATTTTTTTTGATTTTTTAACTTTTTTGATTTCTTTTGACTTTTTTTCACTGTCTCGGTGGCTCAGTGGTTAGTAACCCTAACTTCTTGATCAAAGAGGCGTGGGTTCGATACCCACCCAGGGCAAATATTTATGTGATGAAAATAAGTGTTTGCTCTGTGTCTGGGTGTTATTTAGTTAATATCTATATAAGTATGTATTTAAAAATAAGTATATGTAGTATATCAGTCTCTGGCAGCCATATCACGATTTGCCTAAGTCTGTCTTTCCGTTAAAGTACAATGTAGGTGTCTTCGAATCTCGAGTAAATAGGTATCTTCTAGGTAAGCGTGCTACATCCTAGACCGCATATCTGCTTTACATCAGGTAGTGTGTAGTCAAACGCAAACCTATTTGAAATAAAAAAATATATATATCACAAGCTTTGCTTAGTTTGGGGTCAGAGGCCATGTATAAGATGTCACAAAATATTTATCATTTATTTATTTTCCCCAAAGATTTGGAAGAATCAAAATCGCAGTATGGTAACAATGTTCATATTTTTCTGAGTCTATTACATCAGTTAAAACCAAAAAGAGCACTCCGTTTTTTTTTTAAATTATGTTTGAATCTATTATGTAATAAGTACATATATTTGGATCTATAGGTAGTTTATCTCTAGCAACCCTGATTAGGTAACCTTCACATTGTTAAATAGAAACAGTTATACCAATTAGACTCAGTTTTTATAGGTTTTTTTTGTTACATTATACCTACTAACTGGTCACACTGGTAGGTTATAATTATTCATTTTAGCAAATTAAGATACCTATGAAAGTGGAAGAATCAACTACGGATGCAAGTAAAATAATGATAGAAGCACTTTATTATTGCTAAACTAGAAAAAAGTACAATACCTACTGTACCTATTGTTTTTTTCATAAAATTTATTTTTCACATTTAAAAAGAACGGAGAGATAAAAAATCTAAATTAAATATATTTGAGAAGCCCATAAATCAAGCTTTCAAATGATGTTTATATCATCTCGGTTCAATTTTTCTCTGAATAATACGAGTAGGTATACCTTCCTACCACTTGTGGAGTGGACGTCACCTTTGCCACGCTTTTTCAGTACCCATTTTCGTTAGCCAGACTCTAGTAGCAAATTAACAGAATTAAACATACATTACATAAATAGCTTACAGGTCTGGCTGGTGCCTGTACTAGTTGTCTAAACTGTTACCTATTAAAATATTGTATGTTAGTAAATTAGTTCTACACAATTGAACTAGATGGCGTGTGCGTCGAGTTAGCTCGCGGTGGCATTTGATTTGCGATGCACACGACAATGTTTTATATGTTTTTTTAATAAACGGGTTTCTCTGAAAGCACCGCAAGGTTGTTTCGCTATCCTCTCCTGAAGGTACCTCCGTAAACAAGGACCTTACGAGTCGGATAATTTTTGGAAGTTGTCTTCCCGTTCGACGATTCAAGTGGAGGAGATCCCTTGATCAGACGATTGTAGTGAAGACAAAGAACCAAGCAGTCGAGAGGAAAGCACGGTGGGCGGTTAGAGGACAGCAAGGCAGATTCGGATCCGGACCTCATTGGACTTTGGACTTCAGCAGAAATTGAAGATTGCACCGGATCAGAAATTGGACTTTGGACCCGTGAAAGTGAACAGTGGTAAAGTGCACAAAAACTGTGAGTACATTTTATAATCTCGTGTTAAAGTAGTAGCAAATCTTGGACTTGTAAAATCATTCAAAATATTGCATGGACTTGTGAAAATGTCAAAAAGTAGTCAGGACTTAGAATAATTTCGCCAAAAACGACGAGACGGGGAACCTATGCCCGATTTTTTAGTGAAATCAAACAAGTCCCAAACACTTAGAAAATTTTTGGCGATTTTAAACATAGAAAAATTACAACAATTTTGGACATAGAAAATTGACAACTTGAAGATAGCAATAAAACACAATGTCGAAAAACACAGATATAAACAAAAACATGGAACGAGATATACGTGTGTTAGATAATTTAAAAGATCAAATAGAAAAAGGAATAAGAAACTTTAGAAAGTCGCCAAAGGAGCGGATAACAGAGTCATATGTTGCAGCTAGATTGGAAAGCTTAGAAGAGCTAATAAATAAGTTTTCTGCGAAACATGAAGCGCTTATATCGTCGTACGAGATGGAAGAATTAGATGCCAGTTCCTACATGAAAAATGACAGTTTCGACACGGCGTATGAAGCTTACTTAATGTACAAGGGAGAACTGAAGACGTATATTCGCATAGCTAAGCCTTCTGCATGCAATAGTTCTGAGTCGCCTCCTTCAAAGACTGAGTCCGTAGTTCGCTTACCGACGATCTCGATACCGGTTTTTAGTGGTTCATATTCTGAATGGTCGTCGTTTAAGGATCTCTTTCTTTCGTTAGTTCACAATAACGCGGCACTTGATGATGTTCAACGTCTCCATTATTTGAAGACTCAAGTGAAAGGCGAAGCAGAACAATTGTTAAAGCATATTCCGATTACTCAGGCGAACTATAAAAAATGTTGGGACATGCTACAAAATAGATATGACAATAAGAGATTTATGTCTAATAGTATTTTAAAACGTCTGTTTGGTCAACGTACCATGAGCACTGAATCCTCTATAGCGATAAAAGATCTTTTAGATACTACGTCTGATTGTATTCATGAATTAGGGAATCTAGGGGTAGGCGTGGAATCATGGGATGTGATTATTATTTACATCGTAAGTTCGAAATTGGACGCTGAGACACGAAAGCAATGGGAGTTCTATGTAAACCAAACTTGCGAGGAATTGCCTTCGTTTGCTCAGTTCAAAGAGTTTTTAGAATCTAGATTTCGCGCGTTAGAATTAGTAGAGCCTATCAAACATACCCCTAAGTTTGATTCTAGTAAATCGATTACCAAAGTCATGCACGTCACTTCAAATAACTATGTCATGTCCTGTCCTCTCTGCAGAGAAACTCACAGGTTATACTCATGTGGCCAGTTTGCCAAAGAAGATGTTAGCAAGCGGCAAGAGATAACGAAGTCACTGGGACTTTGTTTCAATTGCCTTGGCGAGGGTCACACGAGACGGTTTTGTCGTGTTACAACAAAATGTCGTCTATGTCGAGGAAGACACCACACGCTGCTTCATGGGAAGTCCACTTCAACAACCGTCGCGAATGCGACTGAAGCAGCAGATGGTGAGAATTGCCTGCCGGAAATATCATCCGGTACGAACGTAACTGCTACGATAGCTAACCATTTCGTGACAGGAAAGGTCCACAGTCAGACCTTATTACCCACGGCCTTGATTAAGGCTGAGTCCAGCAATGGTTATCCTCAGATATTGAGAGCGCTCCTTGACCAAGGATCGCAAGCGTCTTTCATATCCGAAGCAGCCGTGCAGTCGCTACGGCTGAAGAAGGTAGCAATTCAAAGTAGTATTTCGGGATTAGGTGGTGGTCAGAGTGGCTTAACCGCTAAACATGTGGTTATGGTGACTATTCAGTCACTCTACGATCCTACCTTTCAATTGCAAATGCAAGCCTATGTGATTAACAGGATCACGTCATTACTGCCAGAGAAGAATTTCATCCTTCCAGATTGGAACGAACTATCTCAAATGAAACTGGCAGATCCCCAGTACGATTCTCCTAATAGGGTTGACATCTTATTAGGCTCCGAGGTTTACAGTCGTGTTCTGAAAAAAGGTTTGATCAGAAGCCCTACTGGTTCCACAATAGCGCAGGACACTTACCTTGGATGGGTGCTGTCGGGTCAGGTTGATGGTGGAAACGACAAGTTTCAAGTTTCTCATAATGTAATGGTGAATTTACACGTCAAGCTGGAAGAAAATGCTGTAAAGAAGAACAAGTGGGAGCTTGAGCCTGAACCAAGCTCATTGCAACTGAAGATTCTACCCTCGGAAGAACAAGCAAGTGAGCAGCATTTTGCGGAAACAACGCGAAGAGTTTCCATGGATCCCAACATAGTTGAGCCACCATTCTGTTCAAATACAGATTGCGATTTGAATGATGATGGAATAGTGCTGTGGCTGCCTTATGCTGTAGTTGACTCTGAGAAAAGAACGTCAAAAACAAAAGTGAAAACCAATGCATCAATTAGAACTGCGAAAGGACACGTATATTTCCCTAGAACAATATGGCGATTATATGCTCCAGATGAAGTTCGAAAATCTCGGCTTATGGCAGTTAATACTGGAACTTCAAATGCCTCATACTTATCTGATAAAGGTCTACAGCAGATTAGTAAAGATGAAGATCGCGGCCATCTCGTAGCTGCCAAAACAGACAAACGAAGCTTCTCCAATGATCTTCACAGTAGCTGCCAAACTGAAACAGAAAAAGTCACACGGTTCAAAGATAAGTATAAAGCACAAAGGATATAGTAGAAGATATATTCTTCTCAATGAAGATGAAGAAACACAAAGAAGTACACACAGAAGACAGGAAAACTGATAGAATAATGGTAAACAGAGAATGAAGAAATGACTAAAGGGGTAAACTTTCAAATATCACGGTGGGTACAAGTTACGAATCGTGATACTTGTCTGGATCTACACGTCTCTAGAGACATTTCTAACACTGCATATGAATATTGCAGCTTTCGTGAACCTTAGAAGCATCTCTAATGACGGTAGAATTGCAACTCACCCGATAACAGACGAAAGTTTTCATCATAATACAGATTTCCATTCCCCAGATAGAGTTGTGTAGAGCGATGGTAATCAGCAAGCTAATTTAGAAAGTAGTTTAAATATTTTACGAGCAAAATTGGCACGCCTGGTTAGAGTCAGTCATTTTACGCTTTTGGTTGAGTAATAAATAACCCAAGTATGGAAGACTTGACCCCAACCGGACTTCTGAAGCAGAGATAATTAAAGTTAGAGGCACCTCTATGGTCATTTATACAGTCCACTGAAAAATCAAGCAGAAAATGAATCCTACGGGATGCATCACGCTGAGCTGCCGAAAAATATGCTGAAGAAGCGCGGTCTCGGTTGTATACGCGGCGAAAGTAGTTTATATAGAAATTTAATTGCATTTCATTGGTGACGAAACAAACCTGGAAATCAAAAGCATTGTACATTACGACATACTTAAGTTACAAAACCGAAACTCGAAGACTTTTTTACATGTTGTCGCCAACACTATTCACACTCGCTCGTTGCCTGAAGAAATCACCTGTCTCCTGGAAAATATAAAAGCATTAGTAACAACCATTAAATTGAAGATTTTAAAAACATTTCAAAACAAATAAAATAGTAATGTTAGATATGTCAAGCATAGAATATTTAAATGCACTTACCTGATACTAGCAACTATTGGTTAATGGCATGCGGCATCTTGTTTTTCGCCGCAACGAGAGCAAAGTTTCAGAGGCGCACGAACGATTTCTGCTTAGTAAATAGCAGCGCACCTGAAACTCCTTACTGCAAACGTTGGATTACCAAGATCAAAACATTAGTTCGGGTATACAAACAATTGTAACACCGAGCAAACTTGAAAATCTTGAAACACATCTGGAACCCGCTGGTCAAGTGGTCACATGAGTATTAAATTTGTAGAATAGAATCGTGAAGTCGTGACGTAGGTACGTGGTTTTGGTAAAAGAGCAATATGTGCAAATAGAATGACTTTGTTTCATTTATAATATGAATTGTTTAATTTCATGTCATTCACATTCACACTCTAAAGACTTTGTGATACAGCGTCTAGTTAAAATGATGTCCCCTGTTTGTTAAAATTAGTAGATTTTGATTTTTTGTTTTGGATACTAATATAGATAGTATTTCTTAGTTATTGTTCATTATTAAGGACAACTCGTCCTTGGTGGGCGGTATGTCTAAACTGTTACCTATTAAAATATTGTATGTTAGTAAATTAGTTCTACACAATTGAACTAGATGGCGTGTGCGTCGAGTTAGCTCGCGGTGGCATTTGATTTGCGATGCACACGACAATGTTTTATATGTTTTTTTAATAAACGGTTTTCTCTGAAAGCACCGCAAGGCTGTTTCGCTATCCTCTCCTGAAGGTACCTCCGTAAACACTAGTAATTAAACTGTACTACTGGCTACCGGCGCCCTCCGAGTACAGGACTAACTACTAATTATAATGCGTAGGAATTTTAGGAATCCATAGAGTTAGTAGAATCATCAAGGATATAAATAGGTACCAAGGAAAGAAATCGTATCTGAATCTTCAAAAGCCTACATCTTTAGACTTGCTCTTGAATGATTTCTCCTTCTCAAAAATCTTATTAATATTTTGCTACTAAACAATTTTATCGTTATTCCTAATCAATTGGCATCATTTTAGGGGCTTATTCTGTACATCAAAACTAACAACCTTAGTTCTGCGACTTTGGGCAAAACTCGAAAAAATAGTTGATTGAATCAGGCGTTACTTTGCGAAAATTCATCTTGAATTCTTGCGCTCGAAAAGTCAACACGTCCTGAAGATGCCTCGTTGAGAGGCGAAACACGTGTCGAACAGAGTGTAGTGCAGTGAAAAAAAGGGTGTTATTTATTAGTGTTGTGTATTAGTTTTCAATATTCAACATGTACAGAAAAAAAATAATAATGCGTGGAGTCCCTCCGAGCGGAAGAAGTGAAACTTCGTAATGTGGAAATGGAAATAGGAATGGTAGAAATTGATTTTTAGTGAAATCATATATTATTGTTCCTACGGATCCCGTTTCCAAATATTTTTTGCGCCCGCTCACCTCGCAGTTGGCGGTACGCCTATCACAGTTCAAAATGTGATTCAAAGTACACTCTAAAACATCAGGTGGGTGAAAACAAACACGTAACGCGCTCTAACGTGCTCTTCGTTTTTAAGAAATTAGTATGAAAATTACTTATTTTTCAAATAGCACAACTTAATCTCGGTTTATAATTTATTTTAACGTAATTTTACATTTATCAATCAGTTGGTTCTCCAAATGAAATTCAAGGAAATAAAAAAAGGTACCGCGTTATGTTACGTTTTGTCGATAGAGAATCAGGCCCCAGATGAGATAATTGAAATATTCCGAAGCCATAAAACTTTTGCGGTAATGAACTGCTAATTATTTGAATGTATGGAACAGCTGATTTTTTTCGAGTTTTAACAAAAGTCGCAGAACAAAAGTTGTTAGTTTTGATGTAGAACTAGCCCCCAAAGGGTTGCTAATTGAATTGAAACAACCCTGTGTAGGTAGGTAGGTATATCACTATGCTTAATTGCTTATTGACGAGTTCAATCGCCATCAAAAAATTTGTTTTATGTCAAATTAGTCGTCACGAGTTGTGATAATTATTTAGAACCCAAAACTCATGTTTGACAACCCACTTCGCTGCCTCGACGCTCTGATTGCGTGTTTTAAGAACGTACAACGCCATCTAGTTTTATTTTACGTAATCTTAAGTCATAAGGGTATTTGAACCAATTTTTTTGTGATAAATTAAAAATCATACATTAGTTTGCTTAGACAGTTTTTCTTATTTTTCCTTTCATATTGGTCTTTTGGATTTTTTTTTCTTAAAATTTGTTTGAAATGTATTTTCATGTTGTTATTAAGTTTCCATACAAAACTATTTTAAATAAGGGTTTTATAATCCATTTTTAGGGTTCCGTACCTCAAACGAAAAAAACGGAACCCTTATAGGATCACTTTGTTGTCCGTCTGTCCGTCTGTGTGTATGTCAAGACCCTTTATCTCGGGAACGCGTAAAGATATCGAGTTGAAATTTAAACTGTATACGTATATTAATGATCTCTTGCAATTGTGTATAAGAAAAACTTCTCAGTTATCGTTTAAAAAAGTTAGAGCCGTTTATGTCGTAAAAAAATAGCATGTTTCGACGCTCACAATAATCAAAACCTACAGGGTACTTCCCGTTGACATAGAACTATGAAATTTGGTGCAAAGCATTGTCTCAGAGTACACATATAGGAATAAATCTGAAAACTGTACATTTTTATTTAAATCACAAAAAATTGGGGCGTCAAAATTCACGAATTATGCGTTCAAAATTGAAAGTGAGTAAATCGTATCATATTAAAAAAAACTTCATTTCATTAGCACATGCTTAAAAAACAGGTTTTTAATTATTTTAACAACGTGTTTGTACGGAACCCTCGATGTGAAAGCCTGGCTCGTACTTGTCCGGTTTTTTTTTGTGATAAATGAAAAATCATACATTAGTTTCCGTAGAAAATGATTTCTTATTTTTCCTTACATATTGGTCTTTTGGTTAAGTACGAGTACTTACTTATTTTATTTTTCTCAAAAAAATATTTTGAAATGTAGTTTCATGTTTTTATTATATGTTTTAAGTTTCCATACAAAACTATTTTTATTTTTCCTTTTAATTACAAAATTATACCTACTACATTATTATTTTATACTTACTACGGGACTAATCGCGCACTAAAATTACGAGATCAATAAATACCTCCTGACTGAGTCTACCCGTGACCACGGTCGATGCAACTCGGCCGAAACGTCGAGATGAGGAGATATTTATTTATCTCGTAATTTTAGTGTGCGATTAGTCCCGTAGTATAAAATAATAATGTGTTCAAATCGCGAAAGTTTAAAAACAACATATACCTACTACGTTAAAAATGGAGTCAAAAGAGCGTGTGACGTTACAATGGAACTATTTACAGTCACTGTCAGTAGTATTTATAGTCATAAAGGTACACCCGTACCTTTATGACGTCACGCGCTCGTTCGATTCAATCTAAACTAATATTATAAAGAGGAAATATTTGTATTTTTGTATGTAACGAATAAACTCAAAAAGTACTGGACCGATTTTAATAATTCTTTTTTCATTAAAGAGCTATATTATCACTAAATAACATAGGCTATTTTAATAGCAAGAAAAAAATAAGGATTCCTACTAAAACTACAATAATGTTAAATAAACACCCAAGGTGTAAAAAAATGTCTAAAATATTCTACAGGGTGTTTTTTTTTTCAGTGCACATACTTTGCATACGGAAAGTATAATAAACAAACGATTAAACCCCTACATTGGTTTTACTCACTTTAGCACAAAAATACTGAAATAATTTCAAGAGAAAGTATACAGATAAACGGAGTAATCAATGTCACTCTAAGTACCTACGTGGCCGCATCGTACCTACGCCCGAGACCTTTTGGTAGGTAGTTATTGTATGGAGTGTCGGGTGCATGCAATATAATTTTCTTTGGAATAGTTCGTCAAAAAATTGGTAAAAAAAATGATCTTTTTATGAGCGAAATATGTTGTATTAATGATATCTATTGCGCGGTAAAAATTTGTGCGCTGAATAAAAAGTCATGCTGTATTATTGTTTTCTTTATGGCGCGGACGGGTCCTGTTTCCAAATATTCATAATTCATTTATTCTGCTTCCATAAAGTACAAGATTGTAAAAAAAATACAAATGGTACAAAGTGGCATTTGAACAGAAAAGAGGAAGGCACCATAATTAGGTCATATTAATTTATCTGTAGTGAAAATAAAAAACACAAAATTGTTAGTAAATGATTAAATGTCTACTAAAAGTTACAAAATAGAATGTCAGTGAAATCATTATAATGTCAAATAATTAATAATGTCAAAAATACAATAGTTAATGTCAATGTTTTTCATTTAAAAATTCGTCTAATGTACCTATAATAAGATTTAGTTATAAGAAATTGTTTTAAGTTTTTTAAAAATATTGTGTCCCTATTTTCAGTTTTAAATTCATTAGGCAATTTATTAAATATATATAATGGTAGAATATTATAGTATGATAAGTAAAGACGAAATTGAGTTTTCTAAAATAACAAACCTATGACTTTAAAATCTTAAGACGATTTTATAAAATTAATGTAACCTACTTACAAGATCCGCACAGACAGCAATAAAGGAACGACTCTACTGAGGTGATAATTCCTTACATATATTTATGGACATTGAAAGTGTTCCAGAGGAATGTATGTGAAGTCGTGACTTGGGTAGCATCAATCTATCTCCGTTGCGAAGCGAACGATTAGTTGGTAAATCTTTTCGTCTTATGTATAAATGCATGTTATTACGGACGAATTTACAAATCTCAAATAAATATAAGCAAGTTACTTAATGTTAAAATTTTATATTTTTCGAAATAAGGCTTGCATCTGTCAGTCTGTTCAATGTTTGCGACTTAGACGTCTATTGCTACATCCCTAATGCATGTGTACGTATAGGTTTGACCCTCCCTCACCTCAACCCTATCTCCGCATCGTGCGATAGGGACAATTGCAGCTCAGAGCAATTTATACCTACAAAAATCTTGGCAAGACAACGTTTCGTATTACGCTGTTTTCTTCATCAATAACTAAATTAACCAAGTATTTTTTATATCAAAATTTACAAAAAATATGTGTTCATGATTATGTCATTTCATATTTTGTTAGAAATTAATAAGTCTATTCTGGTGGGTCCTTAAAGATGTCGGTAAAAATGGTGAATTTTTTTGAGACTTTGAAGGATCATATTTTGCCTGATAATTAATTTATCAAAAAAATAAAAAGACAGGGTAGTTTAAAAAGCTAAATTTAATTTTATGGCAAAAATTTGTAACTCTAAAATCATTTTCCAGAAAGAAAACAGCGTAATACGTTTGTATGGAAAATTACAGACCACCTCAGCTCTTAATACTCTAAGGTTTGCGAGGATGCGAATCAGTTTCTTCTGAGCAGTGAACAGTTCGCCCGCAGCGAGGCTGTTCCCCCACAGAATAATACCATACCTCGAATGGCAGTTGGCATAGTAAACTGAAATTGCAGTTTCAGGTCAGTTGTTATTTTTATTTCGAGAAGTGCGTACGTGAGTGACGACAATTCCGATTTAATTTTCATAACATGCGGCTTCCAGGCAGAGATCGCTATTAGCGATAAGGCCGCCCTTTGTTACACTGTTTTTGTATCTTTATTTCTTCTTATTATGGTTATTTCTTGGTGTGCAATAAAGCGTTTATCTATCTATCTATCTATCTATCTTCCAGTTCATATGCGTGTCAATAGTGATTCCTAACAAAGTGAATTCCTTTAGGTACTATATCTAACTTAGTGTTGTGAAAAGAGTAATTAAATTTTAAAGGACTTTTTTGATAGAGATGAAATATCATTATTTTAGTTTTGTTTAGGTTTAGTTCGAGGTTGTGTTGACGCATCCAGTCGACTAAAATAATAAATAATAATAAATATTTTGGGACATCTTACACACGGCCTCTGACCCCAAACTAAGCAAAGCTTGTGATATGGCTGCCAGAGACTGATATACTACATATACTTATTTTTAAATACATGCTTATATAGATAGTAACTAAATAACACCCAGACACAGAGAAAACACTCGTTCATCACACAAATATTTGCCCTGGTGGGGATCGAACCCACGCCTCTTTGATCTAGAAGTCAGGGTCACTAACCTCTGAGCCACCGAGGCAGTCTCACTGTTCGCTCAAGCATGCCGTCTAGTTTAGAATGTAAGTTCAATTCATTTTTTTGTTTGAGTAAGAAGGGAAATATCATCCGCAAAACAGACAATGGTTTTTTATAACTTATATATTATATTTTGCGCCCGCTCACCCCGCAGTGGGCGGTACGCCTATCACAGTTCAAAATGTGATTCAAAGTAGGTATACTCTAAAACATCAGATCAGACAATTGAATTATTGAAATATTTACGAAGCCATAAAACTGGTTTACTGTTAAGGAACTGCTACTTGTTTATTATTATTTGAATGTATGGAACAGCTGATTTTTTTCGAGTTATGACAAAAGTCGCAGAACAAAAGTTGTTAGTTTTGATGTACAGAACAAGCCCCCAAAAGGATGCTAATTGACCACGAACAACTGTATACGAACTATGAATATTGACGAGTTCAATCGCCATTAAAAAATTTGTTAATTAGTCAATGCGAAATACGAATTGACGGACTTGTCGTTATGATACCATATTTATGTTTGACAAAGTCACTTCGCTGCCTCGACGCTCTAATTGCGAGTTTTAAGGACGAACAACGCCATCTAGTTTTATGTTACGCAATCTTTAACATTTGGTTTTTGAATTTTTTTTTTTGTGATATACTTATTTGAAAAATCCTACTAATATTTTAAACTAATAAGTTTGTGAGTTTGTATGTGTGTTACTCTCACGAAAAAACTGCTGAACGGAGTGAAATGAAAGGACATGTCCACAAAATGTTTGGAGGCTGGTATAATAATAATCAAAAATTCTAACCACAACACTCGTTACATTTCGAGAAAGTTCATATTTTTCCGAGTCTATTGCATCAGTTAAAAACAAAAAAAAGCCCTCCGTTTTTATTAAAATTAATTTTGAATCTATCAGGATAAATACATATATTTGGCTCAATAGGTAGTTTATCTTTAGCAACCCTGATTAAGTAACCTTCAAATTGTTAAATAGAAGCATTTTTACCAATTAGGCACAGTTTTTAAGTGATGTTTTGTCACATTGTACCTACTGACTGGTCACACTGGTAGGTTATAACTTTTAATTTTAGCAAATTAAGAGATGAATGTGGAGGAATCAGTTACGAATGCAAGTAAAATAACGATAGAAGCAGTTTATTATAGCTAAACTAGAAGAAAGACAAAGCTGTAAGTATTATCATTATTCATACATTTTTTTTTCATATTTAAAAAAAAATGGAGGGATGAAAAAATCTAAATTAAAAATTTTTAGAAGCCCATATAAATCAAGCTTTCAAATGATGTATATATCATCTTGGTTCGATTTTTCTCTGCATAATATAGGTACCACTTGTAGACGTCACCTTTGCAATAATAATGCTTATAGATCAGAGAAACACAGGCATAATTTTATAAAAACATTGCGTGAAACGAAGTTCACTGGGTCAGCTAGTCACACATTAGTTTCCGTACAAAAACATTTTTTATTTTTCCTTACATCTCATAGTCTTTTAAATATTTATTTGTTCCAAAAAATCTTTTGAAAACTGGTTTCATGTTGTTATTACTTATACAAAACTATTTTTCATCACATCTATTCGAAAAGGACTACTTGATTCGCCTTTAAGTGCGCTCAAAGGAGGTGTTTTCTTTATGAAACTTTATAAGTGCGCCGAAATTATCTTTGCCGCGCAATTTTTGAATTTGGAAGTATTTGTAATGTTGGCGTTCAGCGCCAAGAAAATGAATGAAAAGATATTTGTTTTATTATTAGATACCCCCTAAAAGGATGCTAATTGATTAGAAATAACCCTGTATAGATAATACCTGAATTTGATTTCATCAAAAGAACGAGTTTCAAGACTCACAAAATAAAGTTTTCATTGCAGTTGCAAAATAAAAAGTTATTCCTGTAACAACATTAATCTTCGAGAATTTGATGCCAACAGTAATAGAACAGCTCACTCAACCGTTTTTATTGTAAATGCTTAGACATTTTATACGAATCTATTTTGAAATTCGATAAAAAAGTTTAGTTCCACCCAACATTATTTCAATGTCAAAGTCAAATCATTTATTGCAACCAAGATTGCAACCAAGGAAGTTTCATACGAGAACTATGAAACTTCCTTGATGTTTACATGCGGTTCTTAGTTAACATGTTTTGTATAGTGACACATATGATCCTATAAGGGTATGGCAATTTTCTTATTCGTAATGGAACGATTTATTATTATGTTTTATAGATTATCGTTAAAAATTCTTCTAATGTGTAATAGCATTTCGATAAAAGGGTTATTTTTAGTTGTTTTATGAAACAGTTTTCTCTTTCGATATCTTTTAGATTATTTGGCAATTTATTGAATATTTTTATAGCCATAGAATTTGGGCTAGAACTGTGCATCGCTAAGTTAGACTTTGGTTCTACGAGTTTATGTCTTTATTATTGTGATCTAATTTTGTGCGATTTATCAGATGCTTTGTTAAAATAGTCAGGGTGCTTTTTGACAAATTAGCATATTTCAAATATATAAATAGATACCAGGGACATAATTTCAAGTTTTATAAAGTATGGTTTATGGAATTTTGGTTTGGTAATATCGGGAGATTTTATATTAATACATTTTTTTTGTATTATGAATACTTCATGCGCGTTTACTCTATTCCCCCCATAAAATAATTCCATCTTGGAGCCACGAGGACGCAGAGGCATGATATTTTTATTATATGTATTTTTGACGTACCTAAGCAAGTTGGTATAGGTGGGGTGTCAGAGTTTTTGTACTGTACTGTACTAGCCTTTTTTAACAGTCCACTGCAGGACTTAAGCCTATCCACGAAGGGTGATTGGGCCATATCCACCACGTTGGCCCAGTGCGGGTTGGTGGATTCACATGCGCCATCGAATTTCTTCTGCGGACGTATACCTACAGGCAAAGAAGATATAATAATACTACTACAGGTTGCCTCACGATGTTTTCCTTCACCGAAAAGCCAGTGGTGTTAATATTCCGTACATAACTACAGGGTTATTTCTAATCAATTTGCATCATTTTAGGGGCTTATTCTGTACATCAAAACCAACTTGTACTGCTACTTTTGTCAAAACTAAAAATGCGAGCGTTATACGTGGTTATTCATAAAAAAAAAATTACGCGTCGAATTGTGGAGGTATACAATTCGACGGTTTCAGTGGTTCTGTAGGTCAATAAAATATATTAAGGGAAGGTTCCATACAGTACGGAACCCCTCGTCCGCGAGTCCGACTCGCACTTGGCCGATTTCTTGATAATCTAAGTCATGAACAAATTATTAAATTAATTTTCCAGTCAGCATGGCTGTTATAGTTAGGAACTAGCGACCCGCCCCGGCTTCGCACGGGTTTATTATAATATACACTTTCCTCTTGAAACACTCTATCTATTAAAAAAAGCCGTAACAAAATCCGTTGCGTTGTTTTAAAGATATAAGCATACATGGGGACAGACAGCGGGAAGCGACTTTGTTTTTATCTAGTGATAGTGATGATTACATAGGATCGAGTGTTGCCACAAAATCCCGCTAGATGGTGTTGGCTACCCTTAAAACGCGCATTCAAAATGTCTTGTAAGAAGAGTGGGTTGGTTTATCATTAAGATAGTTCTGTACAACGGAAAGGAGACGATAAATCTCTCATAGATATAGAAGCTTTTAGTACAATTGACTATAATTTTATAACGTCGAATCAAACAGATTATTAAAAAGTGTTATAGTTTTTATTTTATCGATCTGCGCAAAGTTCACTCCCACCGAAGCGGATTTGCGTTTTTTATGAAAATTTAGTCATATTTCGCAGATAAACATCCTATAACTTTCATAATTTATAAATTTATTCCATTATTTTTACTGGCCCCTATTAACCGATCTTTACGACAAACGATGATGACATTTAGAAATAAATTAAAAGTAATTTACTATAAGAAAAAAGAGGCGGAGAGTTAGGGGACCTAAAAAGTGGCAAAATCTACGGCCTGACCCACATAGGATCGAGTGTTGCCACAAAATCCCGCTAGATGGTGTTGGCTACCCTTAAAACGCGCATTCAAAATGTCTTGTAAGAAGAGTGGGTTTGTTTATCATTAAGATAGTTCTTTACAACGGAAAGGAGACGATAAATCTCTCATAGATATAAAAGCTTTTAGTATATTTTTGAATAGCGATTGAACTCGCTTACGTAAGTTTAAATAAAACCGGCTTTAAAAGTTTCAGACTTCAGTCGGATTTAGTGTTGTTCCGGATAAATTTTGGAGTGACCACAAAAAGCCATATTTTAGTGGAAATGTATGGGATGGCAATAATTGTTTTTTGCAAAAAATAGCATGACCGGCTTCACCCGTGTACAGAATTCGCGAATATTTCGCACGGATCGATGTGGCACTTTTTCATTATTGTTGATTTTTCTAAAATGGCTCAGCCGATTTCGATAAAATTTAAATGGGACCAATTTCGAAGTAAGTATAACTTACCTGTGAAATTTATTTGTAATTATGCTAATATGGGCCATACATGCCTGAAATAAATGAATTTTAATTTTTTTATAACTCTTTCCAATTAAAAAAGTATTATTGAAATCGGACCACTATGAAAAAAGTTATGCGTGGTTATACATAAAAAAAAAATATACGCGTCGAATTGCATACCTCCTCCGGTGGTTCGTCGGTCAAAAAAAACAACGGTCGAATTGAACAACCGTAAAATAGTTTTTTTTTTTTCACTTCCTTTATTAAGGTTTTTAAGGTAACGCCTCGGGTTTGAAAGACGGAAAGTGACATAGTCTACTTTTTATCCCGGATAAATAAAGAGTTCCCATGGGATACCACAAAATATCATGCGGGTGAAGCCGCGGGCCGTGGTGGTCTAGTAGTAGTGACACCCGCCTTGCAATCGTAAGGACGTGGGTTCAAATCCCGGTCCCGTACCAATGAGTTCTTTGGAATTTATGTACGGAATTTCACACTACTGGCTTTTCGGTGAAGTAAAACATCGTGAGGCAACCTGCATACTTCCGTAGAAGAAATTCGATGGCGTATGCGAATCCACCAACCCGCACTGGGCCAGCGTGGTGGATATGGCCCAATCACCCTTCGTGGGTAGGCCTATGTCCTGCAGTGGACTATTAAAAGGCTGATACAGTACAGAAATACGGCATCTGTGAAAATTTCAGCTGTCTAGCTATCACGGTTCACGAGATACAGCCGTTTTTACCCTTTGAGTACGGAACCCTAAAAACGATCTCCAGGATGAAATAAAAATTTTGAGAGGAAATTACTCTTACTCATATTATAAACGCGAAAGTTTGTGAATTTGTGAGGATGGATGTTTGTTACTCTTTCACGCAAAACTACTGAACGGCTTGAGGTGAAACTTTGCAATTACAATGGTAACACATCAGAATAACACGTAGATTATAATTTATGAAGATATTGCGTGAAACGAAGTTCACCGGGTCCGCTAGTACTCTATACTATAGGAAGTGCTAGTTTTTACCCGCGGCTTCGCCCGCATGATATTTTGATTTTTGACGCAATATCATTATAATTTATAGCCTATGTGTTATTCTGATATATAAGCTATATTATTGCAAAGTTTCATCTCAATCCGTTGAGTAGTTTTTGCGTGAAAGAGTAACAAACATCCATACATCCGTCCTCACAAACTTTCGCGTTTATAATATTAATAGGATGAACTTTATTTGAATGTAGACAATAAGCCCGATTACAAAGGCGCCAGCGTAAATTAAATAGCAGCGTAAAAAGCGTTTTCTCTGTCAAATGCCTAAAGTCAAAAAGAAACAGAACTATGCCATTTAGCTAATATAGTTACGCTGGCGCCTCTATAATCGGGTGTAATCACTATTGTTTTTTATAATGTAAAAATCTATTTAAGTATATTTATATTTGCAGAACTTAAATGACATACAAATATAAACTTAAATAACAATACAATACAAAAACACTTTATTGACACCACAAGTAGTTAAACATTACAGAAAAAGAAATAACGACAGAAGAATGGTATAAAAGGCGGTCTTATCGCTAAAAGCGATTTCTTCCAGACAACCTCTACTGTGTGGAAACATGTGATTGACGTGGATGGTGGTGTAAACATAAATGAATAGAGTAAAGCTAGAAATATCCAAAAACAATAAAATACACTACATAATAATAGGCATACACAAATACTTCTTATAATACATACAATAAAAATAAACCTACTTACATACATAAATAAATACAGATAGTTAAAACGTAAGCGATAAGTAATATCAGTTTTTAAACTGCTTAGCAAGATAGTGTTCCTTGACTTGAGTCTTGAAAGATTCAACGCTCTGCGCACGCCTGATGGTCACCGGAAGGTCATTCCAGAGAGACACAGCCCGGACACAGAAAGAAGAATCGTAAAAGACAGTATTGTGAGATGGAGTTGATAGAAGAAGATTGCTAGATGACCTAAGATTGACAGAGTGAGTGTCACAGAGAAAAGTGAAGCGTGAGCTTAAATACGAAGGAGAAGAAGGCTTAAAGAGAACGTTGTAGAGAAAGGAAAGAATATGGGTATCACGGCGAAGACGGATAGGGAGCCACTTAAGCTTGTTACGGAATTGAGTAATGTGATCATATTTCCGAAGACCGAAGATAAATCGTATGCAAAGATTTTGAAGGCGCTCGAGCTTGACAAATAACCCTATCTAAAGTAAACTGGTAAAAAATGACATGATTTGATAGTTGTCACAAAATCTCACTAGATGGCGTTGGCTAACCTTAAAACGCACATTTAAAATGCATTATGTTAGAAAAGTGACTTCATTAATACTATTGAAGTAACGAGGTTAAAACGAACAATGATCAAATTACTGTAATTTTTGATGGGCGATTGAACTCGCTTGATTTTAATGATTTTTAACTTGTAAATAAATATATGAATAACTAGCGGCCCGCTAAACTAAACTATCATTTACACAAAATTGGAGATACGGATAGCCCTCTATGTAGAGGCTGCCTGCAAGAGAACGAAACTGTAGAGCACGTGCTTCTCCACTGCAAGGCTACAAGGATATAAGAATAAAATCGGGACTCCTTGAAAAAGAAAAAGACGCACTACAAGTCTCCAGCAAGGAAACATCTGGCGTAACAGAGGTGGATCAAATATGCCAACGACCCAGGGCCGTGCTCCGTTGTTTCAAGGAGCTCGGCTGGTTTGAGTGAGGTGGCAAAGGGGGGAATGCACAATACACCCCAAGCGGGATGTCAGTGCAAGTTATATTATAGAAGAAGATATTACTTGCCAAGAAATTCATTTGAAATGTTATTTTCTTATCCTTAATATTTTTTTAATTATATTATTGAGTAAATAAGAAATAAACAAACATTCTGCAAATCAATTGTAAATAGCCGCGTACCCACCTAGCGCACAGGCTCGCGCGGCAGCCTCGGTGTCCAGATCGCGAGCGATGGCTCCCGAGGCAGCCTCAGTAGTTTTGTTCAATTTACACGAGGCCGCCTCGCGAGGCAGGCTGAGCCATCATAAGTCCGCGAGTATTCGAAATGGACAGTCGTGTATTTTCAGCTGCAGCTATTTTCCTAGCAGCTTATTGTTTAAAAAAACGAAAACAGTCACGTATCAAGAAAAAACCTAGACGCTTCTGGATTAGAAAAATTGATGAGCGTCTGCCCATGATATCAATAATATAGATAGAGACAAACACGGTAATAGACAAAACTTGAAGTAGCTTCGCGCGCGAGCCAAAACATAACCGTTCCCACCTAACACACAGCGCTCACTGAGGCACCTTTGAGCGCGTCAAGTTTACCGACAACAGATGGCTCGGGGCCGAGCCGTGCTCAGCCGAGCCGCGCGCCCGAGGCAGCCCGAGGCACGTCCACACCAGCCGAGGCATTTGGCTCGCGAGGCTGCCGCGCGAGCCTGTGCGCTAGGTGGGTACGCGGCTATTAGCGGAAACTAAACGCAGAATGTGTTAGAGCACAGATTACAAAAACACAGGTTATCTGTGAAAGCTATAAGCAATTCTTACCAAAGCTATTACTTCTATGGTAGGCGGTATCGATAAGCTATTACGATTGCATGCGAATTGCAATAGCAATAGTAATCGCAATAGTGATAGCTTTGAGTAAGGCGGTCGGCCCGCAGGTCACATCACCCCCGTCTAGAATTAGAATTAGCGGCCGGCCCCGGCGTCACGCAGGTCACAGGTGTTTTATAGATATAAATCTTCCCCAGCTTCCCTTTGATTAAACCCCTCTGTCTATTTAAATATACTTAAATATATCTAGTTTAAAAAAAACTAAAAAACACGCTTAGGAGTCATAATCTTTTTTTTATAATAAATAAATAATAAATATTTTTGGGACATCTTACACACTGCCTCTGACCCCAAACTAAGCAAAGCTTGTGATATGGCTGCCAGAGACTGATATACTACATATACTTATTTTTAAATACATACTTATGTAGATAGTAACTAAATAACACCCAGACACAGAGCAAACACTTATGTTCATCACATAAATATTTGCCCTGGATGGGGATCGAACCCACGCCTCTTTGATCGAGAAGTTAGGGTCACTAACCACTGTGCCACCGAGGCAGTCAACATAAATGCATTGTCGTCAGTCCTTGATAGTAGGTCAAAATCGAACTCAAAGGGGTTGGTTCCAAGTAGTCCTGTGTCGGTCGTGATTGAACGAGTCCCAATGACCGAAACGTAATGAGCGCATGATCGAATCGTTCCTTACTTGTTCAAGATCTCGATCATTTGTACCATGCGTGGCATGTTCCGTGTCGCGCGATTCGCGCCAAAATGAGGCGTGACACTGCTGGCACACCAACAAACGGAACGTGTCCAGCTTCCAATGATACTTCGCGATTAAGATTCTATATTAGAATTTACGTTTTAAGTAATATGATAGTTCAAATCTATGTTTTGAATTAATATTTAGTGTATTTCCGCTATCTTGTTGTAGGCAAATAAGTTTAAGGGCATTAAGTGCATTAAGGACACTTATAGAAAAAAAAAAAAAATTACAAACAATTACTAATATTACAATAATTATACATTTAAAAACTTAATTTTACAAAATAGATAAAATAATATTAAATATCACTTATTTTCACTACACTCTATATTATATATATTTTTTAAAAATAGTACAATAATAATCCGTTAACAACTAATAAATATTATAAAAATCTTTTAAAAATAATATGACAAAATATTGAAAACACTTCACTAATAAATAACACCCTTATTCTCACTGCACTACACTCTGTTCGACACGTGTTTCGCCTCTCAACGAGGCATCTTCAGGACGTGTTGACTCTTCGAGGTCGCTCGCAAGAATGGCTCCGAAACAGGCGAAACTAAACTAATAGAAGTGCGTGTTAAAATAAACTTTCTTGTCTCGTAATAAGAATGAATTTCGTTAACTTTTCTAATGAGATGTCAAAGATTGTGAATGTACGTAGGATCTTATCGCCACCGTACGGTTCGGACACGTGACCGATACATTGGATTCGGTTATTTCGCTGGTCGGTCATGAACGATCCGGAACATGGAGAATGTACGACCGACACAGGTCTAGTTCCAAGCAAGCAAGCAAGCATATATACAGGCGAAACTAAACTAATAGAAGTGCGTGTTAAAATAAACTTTCTTGTCTCGTAATAAGAATGAATTTCGTTAACTTTTCTAATGAGAGGTCAAAGATTGTGAATGTACGTAGGATCTTATCGCCACCGTACGGTTCGGTCACGTGACCGATGAACGACCGATACATTGGATTCGGTTATTTCGCTGGTCGGTCATGAACGATCCGGAACATGGAGAATGTACGACCGACACAGGTCTAGTACCAAGCAAGCAAGCAAGCATATATACAGGCGAAACTAAACTAATAGAAGTGCGTGTTAAAATAAACTTTCTTGTCTCGTAATAAGAATGAATTTCGTTAACTTTTCTAATGAGAGGTCAAAGATTGTGAATGTACGTAGGATCTTATCGCCACCGTACGGTTCGGTCACGTGACCGATGAACGACCGATACATTGGATTCGGTTATTTCGCTGGTCGGTCATGAACGATCCGGAACATGGAGAATATACGACCGACACAGGTCTAGTTCCAAGCAAGCAAGCAAGCATATATACAGGTGAAACTAATAGAAGTGCGTGTTAAAATCAAATCCGCATCAAAATCCGTTGCGTAGTTTTAAAGACATAAGCATACATAGGGACAGACAGCGGAAAGCAACTTTGTTTTATACTATGTAGTGATAGTGATAAATTAACTAAATTACATTTTATTAAATAAACTAGCTTTTGCCCGCGGCTTCGCCCGCGTTATATTAATTTAATTTTTTCGCCATCCTAAAGGAAATGTAGTTTTTAAACTTTCGCGATTTGAACACATTATTATTATATACTACGGGACTAATCGCGCACTTAAATTACGAGATAAATAAATACCTCCTCATCCCGTCGTTTCGATCGAGTTGCATCGACCGTGGTCACGGGTAGACTGACCCTACCCGTGACCACGGTAGACTGACCCTACCCGTGACCACGGTAGACTGACCCTACCCGTGACCACGGTAGACTGACCCTACCCGTGACCACGGTAGACTGACCCTACCCGTGACCACGGTCGATGCAACTCGGCCGAAACGTCGGGATGAGGAGGTATTTATTTATCTCGTAATTTTAGTGCGCGATTATAAGTCCTGTAGTATACAGGGTTATCTGTAATGTATCTTTTGGCAGCCGCGAGCATCTGTCTGTGTTACCAGTAACCATTCTGAAATATAACCGCATCAGATAGATGCTCGTCACCACAGATTACAAATATAGAAGGTTTACTGCTAGAATTTACACAGTATTTTATATTAATAAGTCTGTAATCTTACATTGATTTACCATATTTTAATGGATTTTTTACACAGTCTAGTTCCATTTGTTGTCTTATCCTCTAAACTCAGAATTAAAACAAGAATTTTAAGTATATTTAGCACTTTACTTTTCAGTTTCTTTATATTACACAGTTGATAAAATGAAACGCAATCTTCCTGTCACTTTTGCCAGTCGCGAGCATCTGTCTGTGTTACCAGTAACCATTCTGAAATATAACCGCATCAGACAGATGCTCGTCACCACAGATTACAAATATAGAAGGTTTACTGCTAGAATTTACACAGTATTTTATATTAATAAGTCTGTAATCTTACATTGATTTACCATATTTTAATGGATTTTTTACACAGTCTAGTACCATTTTGCAAGATCTTATTTCTCGATAATCGTTAAAAAGCTAACTTTTTAACAATTTTCTAGCAATCATCGACCGGCTCTAAAGCCGGTCGATGATTGCTAGATCCGTAAAAAACCCCATATTTCGACACTTACAAAGCAATCAAAACCTATAGGGTACTTCCTGTTGACCTTGAACTATGTTTGGCAAAAATAATTGTCTTATACCTAGTACACATAAACAAAAATCTGAGTAAATATTTCCTCTCGGTTGGTCAGTCGGCCCACTCTTCACTCGCACTTGTCCGGGTTTTTGTCACTAGTTAATAATTCGTGAAACGATTGAGACCCCAAAATACTTGCTCAAGTGTGTAACAACTGATTTATACAGAAAGAAACCCCGGAGATTACCTATGTACAGATGTGCTTTTTGTTCAGCGAGAATTCTGAGGATTCGGAGCACATTTTATCTAGTGTATGTTCAAAAATTTCGGGGGACCGGTCCCCTATGTCCCCCTTCCCTGGGTACGTGCCTAATTATATACTTTCCTCTTGAATCACTCTATATATTAGAAAAAAACCGCATCAAAATCCGTTGCGTAGTTTTAAAGTTATAAGTTAAGCATAGGTACATGGGGACAGACAGAGGGAAGGGTCTTTGTTTTATACTATGTAGTGATGATTACATTATTTAAATCAATGGGTACAGAATAAACGTTATTGCTAAAATGATCTAGGAAAATACTAAATGACTATTATATTTATTTTTAGGTTTACAATAGATTATGCTTTACCTACGTATAGCTATAGGTATTTGGTTATTTTTCCTCATTACATTATCTGATATGAACACAATTATGTATTGGATATTTTTAATTATAAAAGGCCATTTGTTTGATAGTAATAATTAACAATCGCTCTTAGTTGGTAGTTAATGATAATTATTTTTACAATAATATTTTTTTGCATAAAATAGCATGACCGACTTCACCCGTGGACAGAATTATTACATACTCGTAGTATAAAACAAAGTCGCTTTCCGCTGTCTGTCCCCATGTATGCTTATATCTTTAAAACTACGCAACGGATTTTGATGCAGTTTGTTTTAATAGATAGAGTAATTCAAGAGAAATGTTTATAATAATATGTTTAAAACACTAGGGAGCATGGCTAGAACGCAAGTATTATGCATGGATCGATGTAACGTTTCTCACATTATTGTTTATTTATCAAAAATGGCTCAGCCAATTTCAATAAAATTTAAGTGGGACCAATTTAGAAGTATACTCTTTCCGATAAAAAAAATAATTATTGAAATCGGACTACTATAAAAAAGTTATGCGTGGTTATACATAAAAAAATATATATACGCGTCGAATTGTATACCTCCTCCGGTGGTTCGTCGGCCAAAAAATTGGCTCTTACTACGGGCTTTGTTAATTTATTTAACGAACAAAGTATTTTTGACCGACGAACCACCGGAGGAGGTATACAATTCGACGCGTATTTTTTTTTTCATGTATAACCACGCATAACTTTTTTCGTAGTTGTCCGATTTCAATCATTCTTTTTATTGTTGGAAAGAATATACTTCAGAATTGGTCCCATTTCAATTTTATCGAAATCGGCTGAGCCATTTTTGATAAATCAACAATAATGTGAAAAATGGTACATCGATCCGTGCGAAATATTCGCGAATTCTGTACACGGGTGAAGTCGGTCATGCTAATTTTTGCAAAAAATAATCTTGTTAATAAGTTGAGTTGGTGCAAAAAAACCATCGTGTACTGAAGGTACCTACCGACAGTACCGACTACTTGGTAGACGAGAGTAGGTACTGATCTTCGAGCAAAAATCTATAGATTCACAATCGTGCAGAAAAAGTGTCCGAGCCAAAACTCTGCCCAAGCTACGTAGTGGGCAGGCTTTTTAATTAATCGTAACGCTTTGCCTGGGTCTGTCTTCCCGTTAAAGTACAACGTGGGTGTCTGTCTTCAAATCCCGAGTAAATAGGTATCTTCTAGATAAGCGTGCTACACCCTAGACCGCACATCTGCTTAACATCAGGCAGTGTGTAGTCAAACGCGAACGAACCTATTCGATAAAAAAGGATAAATCATTTATGACGAGTTCAATCGCCCTTCAAAAATTATTATTTTATTTCAAAAATTTGTAATCATCGAGTATAATGTTGTATTAACCCATACATTTCACTTGCACTGTACTGATTGTGCGTTTTAAGGACAATCAACGCCATCTATTGTTTGTAGTAGTAGTTAAAGTTCAGCTATTATTATTTATCTTCTTTGGTTTAGCGCTCACTGAAGTAACAATATACAGGGTACTGGTAATCAATTAACATCCTTTTAGGTTTAGAGCCTTATTCTATACATTGAAACTAACCACATTTTTCAAGGACTTTTATAAAATAAAATAAAACTGCTGTTCCATAGAAAAGGAGTTGGTAAACTTTTTATATGAGAGGCGGTCCTTGAAAACCGGCAGCGATGCGAGCTGTATTAATGTTTAGTGCCATATTTAAGAATATTATTTCACGCAAAAACATATTTTTGTGTATCGTCGTTTTATTATAATATCTCTTTTTTATTTCACTAAGTAGAAAATATTTAGACTGAACTGGTAATACTAAGAGGAGGTCTACGTAGTCTACGTATCAGACAGGAATCTTCAAACAACCAATAGCGGGCTGGTATTTTAGAGTTTGACATTTATTTATTTTTTAAAACATGGCGACCAGCCCTCTATTGGTTGTTCAATATTGACAATGTCATTTCCTTTTGCTGTTTCATAATGTCACTGTCAGGTTTTTTTTTCAATTTAGGCTTAATGCAGTTATTTGGTGTAGCACATAGTTCATTTTTCTAATGTTTTTAGAACCCATTTGAAAATTAAATGGCGATGAAAAAAAATCTAAAAAATATGTGTTTGTAAAGATAATTATATAAGCTTTCTATTGGTATATATTTTGTTTCTGAAAGATTTCAAAAACCGCATCTTTTCCATATCCTTTCGTTCATCATCGACAAAACGTTCCTATGGAACAGCTTCTTTCTTGTTTCGACTAAAGTCGCAGAACAAAAGTTGTTAGTTTTGATGTACAGATTAAGCCCCTAAAAGGATGCTAATTGATTACCAATAACCCTGTATACAATCGTATCGCTTAAGTGGAAGCTGCAAAGTCTCGAGCATCGACGCAGGGTGGCGTGTCTATGAGCCTCCTATCGGATACACTTGGGAAAAAAATAAAGAAAATAATATTTAGGGTGGCCTTAAATATTTTTTCTCTGTTTTTAGTATTTGTTGTTATAGCGGCAACAGCAATACATCTGTGAAAACGTTCTAGCTGTAACGGTTCATGAGATACAGCCTGGTGACAGACAGACAGACGGACGGACAGCAGTCTTAGTAACAGGGTCCCGTTTTACCCTTTGGGTACGGAACCCTAAAAATTAAGGAATAACATAATTATTATGAAAGATACTTGGAAAAAAATATAGTTTTACTAGTATACATAGCCTTAAGTGTGTTGTTTCATTTCGCGTATGTAGATGGCACTGTTAATTTTCGTATCGGAAGTATTGTACCAGCCTTTTTTAATAGTCCACTGCAGGACGTAGGCCTACCCACGAAGGATGATTGGGCCATATCCACCAAACCACGGGCTTTTCGGTAAAGGAAAACATCGTGAGGCAACCTGCACGCGTCCGTAGAAGAAATTCGATGGAGTATGTGAATCCACCATCGGAAGTATAGATTACGCATAAGGTTTTAAAATACAAATAGCTGTAATCGAGCACCAATACAAGCCATGGAAGTTAATTTAACAGAATAAATAAAATTTTGGACGTTTTGCTCTATAGACATTTTGCTTCCTCGTCATTATGCGCTTTGCAATTTTTTTCTTCCTAGTCATTGTGCGCCTTGGACGTAATGCTTTCTGAACATTTTGCTCTTTGTACAATTTGCGCCTCGGTTGTCATTGTGCGACTAAACGCTTCTAAAGTACAACGTGGGTGTCTTCAAATCTCGAGTAAACAGGTATCTTCTAGGTAAGCGTGTTACATTCTAGACCGCACATCTGCTTAACATCAGGCAGTGTGTAGTCAAACGCGAACCTATTCGAAATAAAAAAAAAGACGATTGCAAGCCGACTACAACGCCGCGCGATGCCAAAGTGCTCGGTTACAAGCACTAATTAGGTGACATAACGTCGAGATTCGAGAAAACGGGTCATTGTGAATTATTTAATGTAATTTCTAAGTCGCTATGCATGTTGTTTTTAAACTTTCGCGATTTGAACACATTATTATTATATACAACGGGACTAATCGCGCACTAGAATTACGAGATAAATAAATACCTCATTATCCCGACGTTTCGGCCGAGTTGGATCGACCGTGGTCACGGGTAGACTGGAGTATGTAACAGCTGGTACCGCCAATTCAACTTGAGCTTGAAAAATTGTCACTACGACACACAACACTGACGGTATCTAATAATGTCCTTCTACCCACACTACGCGATTTACATTTGTTGACAACAGGATTCCACGACGCTGATAACTTAAATCCATCCTCCCGGTTGAAATTGTTATGTTTTTTGATTTCCACCGCTTCACGAACTATTCTTGAAATACAGTGTCGATCCGTGGAGAGGACTTTTGGGTCGTGGAGCTCGATCCAATGACCAGTACCTCCGTCAAGCAAATGCTCAGCTATTTCTGTATCTGGCGGTTATTGACTGCCGCGATATGTTCTTTGATCCGTTCAGCAATAGTACGCTTCGTTTGACCTATGTAGGAACTACCGCAGCTGCAATCCCCCTTATATACACCAGGAGTCTGAAACGCAATGACATCTTTCGGCGTTCTGACTTGGCCCAGTAGTTTGGATAAGGGAGTATACACTGTCTTGATGGAGTAATCCTTTTAGCAAAGTCCCTACCTTATCCGTCACTCCTTTAACATAAGGCATGAAAGCCGACTGCCTCTCGACGTCGAAACCGTTCTTCCGATACTTGCGTCTACCTAGGTCTCGCTTTTTCACACCATAACCTTGCACCTACCTTACCTTCGGTATGCATGACGGCGCTCTGACATTTCTTTACTACTTTCACTTAAGGTCTGTGGCTCTGTAGATAGTTGCTCGAAGGTACTGATGCAAAATAAATTGGTGTCTACCAAGTATCAAACACCGTTGTACTAGCAAAGAAGATATAATAATACTACGTATAGAACGGCCACTCGTTACCCCCCACCCGTTTGAGTCTTCCTCACTTCCACCCCGCGTCAGGACACGATTTACTACTCTGCGCGCGGGCTGCACTGGCCGCTGCAAATACCCGTGTAGCGTTAGTGCGTATGTGTAGTGTCTGTGAATAAATATAGTGTTGTGTGCGTAAGACAGCAGATTTTGTATGAAGAAACGCGGAGTGTCCGGGCTGTGGTACTAGCAATGAGCAGTGTTGTCAACGTAAAAAAAATAGTAATATGGCACACGGACGTCCTCACCGACGACACGACTTTTTGCACAATCTCTACCTATTAGAATTGACACGTTTGTAAAAATGTGAATGTGTCTTCAGAGGGCTAAGTGCGAGATTTTCGCTAGAGCTCGATCGCGTTAACGTTTGATGTCATTTGTATGGAAATGGCACAGCGCCATCTTGTGTCACGTACAGAAAACTGAATAGCTAAGTGTGAGTATTTTTACGGTAATGTAACGAGCGGCAAACCGATCGAACTCAAGCGCGGCAACCTCTATGATTGGCTAATTCAAGCGTGTGTGTCAATGTGCTCGCGTGTGTGCACGGCGCGCTCGGTCAACTCAACGTAAAAGTAATTCGATTTGATTTGCAAATCTCCCACTTGACACTCTGAGCCCTTAGTCCAGGTTTTGCGTAGTTTACTTAAGACGAGGCATCGGGCCGAGAAACACGAAAATGAGTACTTTTGAATGCGCGATGCGAGAGGACGAATGATATTGAATTAAATTTAAAAATATCATAGATAAGGGAAAATCTTGAAAAACTTAATGAACCGGACAAAATTTTGAAAAGTGACCGGCTTTATTAAAAAAAAACAAATACCTCACAAAAAAAAAGTTTAATAATTCAAATGGTCAGAATTATCAGCGACAATACCCCATTATTTTTTACGAATAAAATAGCCAGACCGCTATTCTATTTTATAGACCGAGAAGTTATTTTTTTAATGTGTACATTATGAGTAATTAATTAAAAGCTCACTGCCGCCCGCCGCTCTGTCGCGATCCTGTCGAGCGCGACCGCGTATTTGTCCGAGTCAAAGAAGATATAATAATACTACGTATCCGAGTGAAGGGATAATTTTTGAAATAATAGTTTAACAATGCGTCACCTTAAACTGTGTGTTCGCGTGTGCTCCATACATTTTGGTTAGTTCTTCCTCGTTTCCGCCAGGGGCGCTGTACAAAAATGTATAGAGACATACGGAAACGGCTGTAGTTTCAATTTATGTGTAAACCTGGACTAACCCCTTTGGGTGCATTAATCTAACATAGACTAATAGTTCACTGGAACAGTAGACCTCGCGACACATCTCTTTGACTCAATCTTCTTAAACCTATGTCTCGACGCGCTCTTGACCAATTTTGTTTTTACTCGCAAATCTTGAGATATTAAACAATATTGCAAAATATTATAAAAAAAATCTGATAAATATAGCGAGAGAACAGTTTTGTTCAGGCGCTAGCCAATCTCTGCAATGATTAGCTAAAGCCTGACGGAATTTCGGTTAGCACAGCCGCCTCACAACCAATGGTTAGGTTCGTGCGACGCCTGACTAACCCACCGACGCAACCGTGGAAGTCCACTACCGTCGCCGTAACGCCTGGCTATACTGTGATAGCAAGCGAAGCTAGGACATGGATTATTCCATCGGCCGTTCGGTCGTCGCGGGGACCTACTCTGTACTCATACCTCCCTAATATTCCCTACGTGTCCCTACTAACCTACCATATGAAGTTAATATATACTTGTATAGATAGGTACGGGATACCTGGACCGTGAGACCTATCGGCACCAGGCGGAGTGGGAAGGAATAAAGGGTAGGCACGATTATTCCACTGCCGTAACTCAGACTCAAGCCACGATCACAGAAGGTGATGGTACTAGGTAGCTCTTGCCACAGTGGAAGGAACAGGTATAGGTAACCCGCCCGCCCAGCGGAACATATGCTGGGTACGGCGTCGTCCCCTGCGCTGCAGGCCTCTGAATGGGCTCCGTCTGGATCCTCGAAGGTCCGACGGCCGGTTGTCTAGACGACCTGACTGCTGGCGATGGTGGACCCTTGACTCCGAGTGCAGCCGCCAGAAGGTACTCGCCACTGCACCCCTCTAGACTCCGAGTGCAGCCGCCCGAAGGTTCTCGCCACTGCACCCCTCTTGTAGTGAATCAAACAACCGTTAGATTGTGATTGATTTTATTACAATGCTTAACTACTATTTATACAACAGTCTCTTACATCTAATTGGTCTTGGAGTATGCCTAATTTGATGACCGTGCATATTTGTGTGCCGATGCCTCGCCTAGATGGTTGACGATGAATCTGGGTCGCGACTCTGCAGATTCCGCCGGCTGACGCTATCCGCTATACGGCCCAGTAACGACACGCTGAGCTAAGCATGTTCTTTATGGAGAAGTTTGATTCGCCTTAAATTTGTTTTTTGTTTTTTTTAGGGTTCCGTACCTCAAACGATTAAAACGGAACCATTATAGAATCACTTTGTTGTCCGTTTGTCCGTCTATGTGTATGTCAAGACTCTTTATCTCGGGAACGTGTTAAGATATCGAGTTGAAATTTAAACTGTATACGTATATCTATGGTCTCTTGCAGTTGTGTAAAAGAAAAACTTCTCAGTTATCGTTTAAAAAGTAAGAGCCGTTTATGTCGTAAAAACCGCATAGGTATTTCGATACTCACAAAAATCTAAACCTGAGAAAAAAAAGACGAATGGGTAACTATGCGCAGAGCACTGCGCAAAAGCCGAAATAAAGGCGGGAACCAGAGAAACGAGACGCCGGGGCACACCCACCCGCCAACCTCATGCCTCCCGCGCGCTCCCTACGCACTACGACACTCGGCGTCGGAATTGTGCACACATGCGCAATAATTAGCCAATCACGGTGAAGTGTCATCTGCGGCTAACTTCACATCCCTCGATTTGTGTGGCGGGTAGTAGGTATAATGATTTTTTAATATTCTGAAGTGATGTTTTTGTCTTTTCAGGATTTCGAGCCCGTCCCGGTTCCCCCATCACAGTTCGGAAACTTTTACTCCGGTGACTCCTACCTGGTTCTAAGCGTAAGTATCATCATGCCATTTCATTACAGCAATGTCAAGGCGCATGACAGTCATTTGGTATTTTATAATTTTCATTTAACTAGTACAGAGATTTAGCCGTGGTGGTCAAGAGGTAGTGACACCCGCCTTACAATCGTGAGGTCGTGGGTTCAAATCCCCGGTCCCGTACCAATGAGTTCTTTGGAATTTATGTACGGAATTTCACACCACTGGCTTTTCGGTGAAGGAAAACATCGTGAGGCAACCTGCATACGTCCGTAGAATAAATTCGATGGCGTATGTGAATCCACCAACCCGCACTGGGCCAGCGTGGTGGATATAGCCCAATCACCCTTCGTGGGTAGGCCTACGTCCTGGAGTGGACTATTAAAAAGGCTGGTACAGTACAGTACAGATATACCTATTATACGTGTCAAAATAATTTCAACAAAATGTCACAACGAATAATAAGGCAAAAATAAGACACAAACAAACATTTTTTTTTACAAACATTTTTATTTTTTTGACATCTTACACACGGCCTCTGACCCCAAACTAAGCAAAGCTTGTGATATGGCTGCCAGAGACTGATATACTACATATACTTATTTTTAAATACATACTTATATAGATAGTAACTAAATAACACCCAGACACAGAGCAAACACTTATGTTCATCACATAAATATTTGCCCTGGGTGAGGATCGAACCCACGTCTCTTTGATCCAGAAGTTAGGGTCACTAACCACTGAGCCACCGAGGCAGTCAAAAACGGTCAAACCAATGTCAGTAACGTTAACACAATAATAATTAATTAAAACTTAAATAAATGCATCAAATTCATATAGCTCATAGCGTAGTTTGACTACGTGTTTCTCAACGATCAACAAAGTAATGTAGCGCTTTCTTAACGATCATCCAAGTTTGGCAACTTGATCAGTGTGTAGATGAATGGCCGGGCATTTATACTTGAGCGCTCCTGTGGCACGGATGGCTAACTTCACAAACATTTCGTTCAGTCGATGGAGCGGCGAGCCAGGAGGCTGATTGACAACGACACCTTGACTAAGTCGCTGCTGCAAAGTCTTGAACATCGACGTAAGGTGGCGTGTTTGTCGGCCTTTTATCGGATTCACTTCGGAGAGTGCGCTCAGGAGATGCACTATCTGGTCCCCCCTGCCCCTTTCTTCTATCGTACGGCTAGGCAGACGCGACCAAAGCGCCGCCCTTTTATGGTGGACATTCCGCGCGTTAGAACAAAGCGTTTCGAATCCTCATTCCTCATACGAGCAGCCAGAATGTGGAACGCTTTGCCTGGGTCTGTCTTCCCGCTAAAGTACAACGTGGTGTCTTCAAATCCCGAGTAAATAAGTATCTTCTAGGTCAGCGTGCTACATCCTAGACCGCATATCTGCTCAACATCAGGCAGTATGTAGTCAAACGCAAACCTACAAGGAATAAAAAAAAGTCTATTCATTATTTCTCACATCATTCCAGACAACGGGAAACGACTCTCGCAAATCATGGGACATCCACTTCTGGCTAGGCTCCACAACGAGCCAGGACGAGGCTGGCGCGGCGGCCATCTTGGCTGTCAACATGGACGAAAACTTGATAACGTGCAACCTGTTCCCAAGAAGGGCAGCCGTGCCGACCCTGCCAACTACAGACCAATTTCGATCACGTCTATACTCTGTAAGAGTATGGAATGTGTTCTTAACAACAGGCTCCTGGCCTACCTGGAAGCGAATGACTTACTCAGTGACCGCCTGTACGGCTTTCGCCGAAACCGGTCTACTGGGGACCTTCTGGCGTACGCCACACACATCTGGAGTGAGATCATGGAGAAGCACGGGGAGGCGCTGGCTGTCTCCTTGGACATTTCCAAAGCTTTTGATAGGGTCTGGCACGAGAGTCTTACAGGCAAGCTTCCATCTTACGGCCTGCCTGCTGATTTCTGCGCATTGATATCAGATTTCTTGAGGAATCGGTCGATACGAGTTGTCGTTGATTACTGCTCGTCAGACCAAATGGCTATCAATGCCGGTGTTCCTCAGGGGTCTGTGCTCTCTGCGACACTCTTCCTACTGCATATCAACGATCTGCTTAAGCCCGGGATCTTTGGATACGCAGATGACAGTACAGTCTAGAACAAAGCGTTTCGAATCCTCATTCCTCATTCCTCATACGAACAGCCAGAATGTGGAACGCTTTGCCTGGATCTGTCTTCCCGCTAAAGTACAACGTGGGTGTCTTCAAATCCCGAGTAAATAGGTATCTTCTAGGTAAGCGTGCTACATCCTAGACCGCATATCTGCTCAACATCAGGCAGTATGTAGTCAAACGCAAACTTCCAAGTAATAAAAAAAAAGTCTATACCATCATATTTCTCACATCATTCCAGACAACGGGAACCGATTCTCGCAAATCATGGGACATCCACTTCTGGCTAGGCTCCACAACGAGCCAGGACGAGGCTGGCGCGGCGGCCATCTTGGCTGTCAACATGGACGACAACCAGTTCCAGGGAGCGGCCGTGCAGCATAGAGAGGTGCAGGGATACGAAAGCAGGCAGTTTCTGAACTATTTCCAACCTGGTTAGTATAAACAATGCTCCCTATACATTTTTGGTGGCGTCTGTAAGTATTGTAGAAACAGTCAAAATTTTTGACGTAAATCTTCTGCCATCAGAGTCGATAGATAAACTCTTTATTACACACAAAGAAATAAACAAAAAGAAGAAACAAAGATACATAAACAGTGTAACAATGGGCGGCCTTATGGCTGATAGCGATCTCTGCCAGGCAATCTTAGAGTATCATACGTATCATACTAAAAATACATACCTATCCTTGTAACAGAAGTTCTCAACGTGCTCATTGTACCTGCGCAGAATTGGCAAGAGTGGACTCAATAAGGTACCTGGGAGTGTATATAGATGACCATCTGAGGTGGAACATTTTAATGTATAAATTAGTATTTATAATTTACAATTTTTTGACGTGACAACGTCTTATAAATTGGTTTGCCGGGTGACACTTCAAGAAACTGCGTTACGCTCCGCTCACGTTATGCGCTCACAATGAGAGCGAGTGAGAGGCACGCGTCATGGTTAGCCCGCCTAAGAGCGAGAGAGACAGACATTTTCATCCTTCTTCCTACTATACGAATGAATATTCACATTAAAATTATTTTACCACTCAAAGTCGTTGTCACGTAAAACTTTCGCCCGTATACCGACTTTACAGGCAACCAATTTTTTTTTAATTTAAACTTTTAAAAGATTAAATTTTAATTTTCTAAATTAGTTAAGAATACTCTTTATTTACATTTTGGCATGCTTTTTACGTTAATATGGAGAAGCCACTGGCTCCTGAGACACAGTCTTAGACTAGTTCAGGAGCCTATGGATCATGTATCGCTGTAACACGTTTACAATGTCAAAATAAATGATTTGTTTGTTTGTTTGTATGTTTGTTTATTCACGCCACGAAAGCGAGCGGGAATAAAAGCAAAGCCGAATGTCAGAAAACTCACACAATAAGACCCCAGTTCCAGGGAGCGCCCCAGCAATATAGAAAGGTGCAGGGATACGAGAGTAAGTAAGTAGTTTTTGGACTATGTCCAACCTGGTTAGTATCTAAAATCAACATGGTAAGTATCAGCAATGCTCTCTATACATTTGTGGAGTCATAGTATCATAAAAGTACCTGGAAACTTCGTTAATAACTCCGTATAAAAAATTCGATGGCGTATGTGAATCCACCAACCCGCACTGGGCCAGCGTGGTGGATATGAAATGATTTTTATCGTGCTTCACACACTAGGTGTATAGAATCTTTCTTTTTGAGAAAAATTGACGCGTTCGCAGGATTTGAACCTGCATCTCTCTGGGATTCCGGCCCAGATGCTTTGTCCAAATTAAGCTAAAACGCTGGCTGCGAAGACGCCGAATTAGTGAAAGTGTTTATCATTTTTACCTACTACTAACGTGGTGGAAATGGCCCAATCACCCTTCGTGGGTAGGCCTACGTCCTGCAGTGGACTATTAAAAAGGCTGGTACAGTATAATCCATCTAAAAAGAACACTTTGCCTTTCACAAGTTTCTATATCGAATCGAATTTAGACTCGAGTGGCTTGGACTTCCTTAAATAGATCGCATGTTCTCATATGATTAGAGCTGAAACAGTAAAAGTAAAAGCCAAGATATCGTCTAATATTTTGATTTCAGTTCTTGAACTATTTGTCTCCTGGATAGTATCAATAATGCTCCCCAAACATTTGTAGATGCGTCGCTAAATATCGTAATAATCAAAACTAAGTGTTATAGAATGATTCGATCTGTTGCTGTAATAATGCCACTATTGACAGAAGACAGACAAAACTCTTTATTTACAACCACTAAAACAGAAATGAAACCCTACTCAAATAGTGTATGGCAAATAATGGTTATGAAATGGCGGCATTATCACCCATGGCGATTTCTTCCAGGTTTTGTTTTCTACTTTATTTACTGGACTAAATTTTAACCACGTACCTCCAAAATTTCACGGCATTGTGGAAATAAAAATAAATAAATAAATTTAAATAACACAATTTCACGCCAGAAGCATCATGCAATCAGTTAGGTATTCTAATGTCTTCTGTGACTTTGCAATACCACAGAACATGTTCTACAGTTTCGTTCTCCTGCAAACAGCCACGACAAAGTGGGCTGTCAATGGCTCCCAGTTTAAACAAGTGACTATTTGTATTTAAGTTGCAGTGACCAGTAATAAGGCCTACTATAAGTCGAAGGTCCTGCCGCTGCAACCTCAACAGGTCATTTGTGATATTTCTATTAAGATTGGGGAAAGCAGCCTTAGATGCTTGCAATCCTCTCTCTTGTTCCATATATTCTGTTGTTTTTTTTTTCGGTATGACGACGCAGCAACTCGCGCACTTCCGCCGCTGTCGGCTTACAGTGTTTTATTGCCACGTCTCTTACCTGATTTCTCGTGCCCTCTTTGGCTATGTTGTTGCCCGAACACGATCCGTGACCCCTAGTCCAGCGCACGATTGATCTGTGTTTGTTTGAAAGAGTTTGGAGTGTTGCATGACACTTAGCGGTAACTCTAGACCTTGTTACAGGTCTTTTGAGTGCGTTGATAGTAGCAGCACTGTCAACCGTGAACACGATGACTTCTTTGGCCTCTCTGTTTAGTAGCTGTCAGAGCTGCTCATTTAAGGGTTCAAGTGCTTTTGCGGCTAGTAATAGGCCCATGGCCTCAGCTTGCAAAGTTGTTGTAGTGTTACTCAGGGCTAGCGACTCTCTGAGCCAAAGTTCCGGCGAGTAAAAGCCGCAGCCCGTTCCTTCCTTGATTCAGTGTTGAATGTTTTCTTATGATACTAAATAAAACACCGGTTTTCACTCACGTATGATATACGGCCGGGCTACTGGGAAACCGTGGTGGTCGTGGTTGGTGGTTGGTGGTCAAAACAGCCGTGGTGGTCGAGAGGTAGTGACACCCGCCTTACAATCGTGAGGTGGCGGGTTCAAATCCCGGTCCCGTACCAATGAGTTCTTTGGAATTTATGTACGGAATTTCACACCACTGGCTTTTCGGTGAAGGAAAACATCGTGAGGCAACCTGCATACGTCCGTAGAAGAAATTCGATGGCGTATGTGAATCCACCAACCCGCACTGGGCCAGCGTGGTGGATATGGCCCAATCACCCTTCGTGGGTAGGCCTACGTCCTGCAGTGGACTGTTAAAAAAAAAGGCTGGTACTGTACTGTACTGTACTGGGAACCCGACCGGTTTTGGAGTAAATTAGTACTCCTTCATCAGGGAATACGCGCGCTCTCACGACTCAGTGCGCGTGCGCCAGTCGACGGGAGCTGCGCCAGTCGACGAGAGCGCGCGTATTCCCTGATGAAGGAGTACTAATTACTCCGAAACCGGTCGGGTTCCCAGCGGCCCGGCCGTATATCATACGTGAGTGAAAACCGGTGCTTTATTTAGTATCACAAGAAAACATTCAACATTCTTATGATGTTATCACTTAAAATCATTTCCGTAAGCCGACTTTACCGACAACTCCTTCGTTTCTTTTAGCTATAGGATATCAACTACTGTATACATGCCTCCCCTAAAGATCTCCAATAAGACTGGTTCCGCAAGACCGATTCGCCGCTTTGTTGCGACTGCTTGAGAATAGAAGATACCTAACATATTTTGATGGAGTGTGTCCGGAACGAGGCGCCCAGACGCCTGTTATTCCGAGACAGTTCCATTGGTTTATGTAATTCGTATTTAGCTCAACCTACTTCTGATGAGACAAAGAAGGTACTAGCCATGATGAAAACTGGTTTAGATAATAGGACAAATGTCTTGTAAATATTTAAGTTCTATGTAATTGATTTTCCTACTAGTGCGCTATTTTCGCTGTGTGAAAAAGCACTCTAATAAAGATTTAAAAAAAAATAAGACTGGTTCGTAGCGGTTAGCATCTAGCGCGATCCTGTGGTTTTAATAAGGTTATCTGTCCACCTTGTGGGTGGACGTCCTACGCTGCGCTTGCCGGTACGTGGTCTCCACTCGAGGACTGTTCGACCCCATCGGTCATCAGTCCCCCGTGCTATCTGCCCAGCCCATTGACATTTGAACTTGCCTTCTCCTCATTCCTGAATCGATCCCGCAGAGACTCCGAGCATAGCCCTCTCCAAAGCTCGTTGAGCTACTTGGAGCTTACTAATAAGGCCCATAGTGAGAGACCACGTTTCTGTGCCATAAGTCATCACTGGCAACACACACTAAATCCTACTAATATTATAAACGCGAAAGTTTGTGAGGATGGATGGATGGATGGATGGATGGATAGATGTATGGATGTTTGTTACTCTTTCACGCAAAAACTACTGAACGGATTGAGATGAAACTTTGCAATAATATAGCTTATATATCAGAATAACACATAGGCTTTAAATTATAATGATATATTGCATATGCGGGCGAAGCCGCGGGTAAAAACTAGTAATAAATATTTTTGGGACATCTTACACACGGCCTCTGATCCCAAACTAAGCAAAGCTTGTGATATGGCTGCCAGAGACTGATATACTACATCCATCAGCCAAAGGACGTCCACTGCTGGACATAGGCCTCCCCTATGGATCTCCAATAAGACCGGTTGGAAGCGGCTTGCATCCAGCGCGATCCTGCGGTCTTAATGAGGTCATCCGTCCACCTTGTGGGTGGATGTCCTACGCTGCGCTTGCCGGTACGTGGTCTCCACTCGAGAACTTTTCGACTCCACCGGTCATCAGTCCTCCGCGCTATGTGCCCTGCCCATTGCCATTTCAACTTGCTAATCCGTTGGGCTATGTCGGTTACCTTGGTTCTTCTACGGATCTCCTCATTCCTGATTCGATCCCGCAGAGAGACTCCGAGCATAGCCCTCTCCATAGCTCGTTGGGCTACTTGGAGCTTACTGATAAGGCCCATAGTGAGAGACCACGTTTCTGTGCCATAAGTCATCACTGGTCGAAAACTTTCGACTTGAGGCACTGAGGTATGTCGGACGAGAAGACGCTACGCAATATTCCGAACGCTGCCCAGCCGACTTGGATTCGGCGATTGGCCTCTTTGATATCTCATTATCTTATTTTTGAATACATACTTATATAGACAGTAACTAAATAACACCCAGACACAGAGCGAACAATTATGTTCATCACATAAATATTTGCCCTGAGTGGCGATCGAACCCACGCCTCTTTGATCCAGAAGTTAGAGTCACTAACCACTGAGTCACGGAGGCAGTCAACTGTCACTGGTCGAACACTTTCGACTTGAGACACTGACAGACAACTAATTAATTATATTATTTTTCCAGCTATCCGGTACATGGACGGCGGCCATGCTTCAGGCTTCAACCACGTCACCATCAACCCTGGAGCCGAGAAACGACTGTTTCAGATCAAGGGGAGAAGAAACGTTCGAGTCAAGCAGGTATTCTCTTCACTATAATTGTCTATTCTAATTCGAAGTGGGGGCGATAAGTCCTGCACTGACGTCCCGCATGGGGTGTTTTGTGCATTTCCCCCTCCAGCGTCTACCCGAGCCAGCCCAGCTCCTTAAAATAACGGAGCGTGGCTCTGGGCCGCTGGCATAACTGCTCCAGTGGCTTGGATGGTATATTAGATGGCGATGAGGATGATGATGTAGATGCTGATGACAAAGCAATAGTAGCGTCATGCACCCCGAAAGCGATTCTAGTTTCTGCCGTGGCCTTGCAATGCCACAAGACATGCTCTACCGTTTCATTCTCCTGCAGGCAACCACGACAGAGTGGGCTGTCGGTGGCTCCCAGTTTATACGTGTGACTATTCAAGTTGCAGTGACCAGTGATGAGTCCTACCATAAGTCGGAGGTATTGCCGCTGCAACCTCAATAGATCGTTTGTAATGTTTCTGTTCAGGGCTGGGAAAGCTGCTTTGGCATGCCTGCAATCCTCCCTCTTGTCCCACAATAATTATCTATGTATACAATGTATTTGTCTACCGGTGTCGGAGCCTTAAGTGGTGACATCTATGGAAAATTTTGAACAACTTTTACTATGAGACCAACTCTGAAAACGTAAATAAACTGCTGTTCCATACGGTTTTTAGGGTTCCGTACCTCAAATGGAAAAAACGGAACCCTTATAGGATCACTTTGTTGTCCATCTGTCTGAACGTCTGTGTGTATGTCAAGACTCTTTATCTCGGGAACGCGTAAAGATATCGAGTTGAAAGGATATGGAAAAGATGCGGTTTTTGAAATCTTGCAGAAACAAAATATATACCAATAGAAAGCTTATATAATTATCTTTTCAAACACATATTTTTTAGAATTTTTTTCATCGCCATTTAATTTTCAAATGGGTTCTAAAAACATTAGAAAAATGAATTATGTGCTACACCAAATAACTGCATTAAGCCTAAATTGAATAAAAAACCTGACAGTGACATTATTTAACAGCAAAAGGAAATGACATTGTCAATATTGAACAACCAATAGTTTTAAAAAATAAATAAATGTCAAACTCTAAAATAACAGCCCGCTATTGGTTGTTTGAAGATTCCTGTCTGATACTTAGACTACGTAGACCTCCTCTTAGTATTACCAGTTCAGTCTAAATATTTTCTACTTAGTGAAATAAAAAAGAGATATTATAATAAAACGGCGATACACAAAAATATGTTTTTGCGTGAAATAATATTCTTAAATATGGCACTAAACTTTAATACAGCTCGCATCGCTGCCGGTTTTCAAGGACCGCCTCCCATATAAGAAGTTTACCAACTCCTTTAAACTGTATACGTATATCTATGGCCTCTTGCAGTTGTATAAAAGAAAAACTTATCAGTTCTCGTTTGAAAAAGTTAGAGCCGTTTTATGTCGTAAAAAACCGCATATTTCGACACTCACAAAAATCAAAACCTACAGGGTACTTTCCGTTGAGATAGAACTATGAAATTTGGCGAAAAGCATTGTCTTTATCTTATTGTCAACTTTTTTATTTAAATCAAAAAAATAGGGCCTCGAAATTACAAAATATGGGTTCAAAATTCAAAGTGAGTAAATCGTATCATGTAAGGTATCATATAAAATACCTTCATTAGCACATGCTTTTTAATTATTTTAACAATTTTTGATGAATGACGAGAAAAGTTAAAAAAAAAAAATCTTTTGTCGATGATGATGATGATAAGTATAGAGATTTTAACAACGTACTTCCCAATTTTGTGAAATATTCTGGATTTGTACGGAACCCTCGGTGTGCGAGCCTGACTTGCACTTGTCCGGTTTTTTTTTACAAAATCTACCGGCCAGTGCAGCCCGCGCGCAGAGTACACGATCGGTCCGTGAAACGCGGGGTGCTTAGAGTATTAATAGTTATAATAAATAAATAAAATTCATTTATTTCAGGCTTGTAGGGCCCATATTGGCAGAGAATAAAAATACAAAATTACACATAAGTCATCATAACAAAATTAAAATTATAGCACAGCAATATCAATGTCAGAAAATTTAAAATAATTAAACAAAATAATAGTCATTCAATGTCAGTAACAGTCAACGATAACATAAAATACAAAATTATAAAATCAAGGCATGTGTAATCACTTATATGTACCTTCTCTTCGGCACTGGTACTGCAACATGTCTGTTGGAGCAATGCCGAAGAAAAGGACAGTCCCATCTAGTAGCGATCATCGCCAGGACAGAGTTGGAGCTGGCCCGTACTCTGCGCACCAGGGAAGCGGCTCGCTTGCGCATGGTCGCGTGGAAGCAGTCGGTTCGCGCTTCCGCGAACATGCCCGAGGCGCTGCAGAACCGGGGCAGCCCCACCACCGCCCTGAATGCGTTGTTATACTGGACGCGGAGGGTGCTGTAACACTTATCTGTGTAATTAGCCCACAGACTGCACGTGTAGAGTGATGTGCAGTATGCTCTAAAGAGCGTGACTTTTACCTCATATGAGCATCGTACGAACCTGCGAGCTATCATATTTGCTCTGACGGACAGCGCCCTCCGCTCCCGTTCTATGTCTATATGATCCCTGAGATCAGTCGTACCAATATGTCCTAGGTATTTAAATTGATTCACCCTCTCTAGGGGAACACCGTCTATTAGCACGGGTGGAATGCTCTGAGGGCATCTTGCACGGCTGGTCTCAAAGACCATAAATTGACTTTTTTTAACATTATATTTCAACCCATGACCACAAGCGTATTTCCCACAGATCTGCAACAATTTCCGTAGACCACATACCGACGCGCTCAGCAGTACCATGTCGTCTGCATAGCTAAAATTGTTGACACAAATACCGTCAATATGGCAGCCGACATGCTGACTGCTGAGCTCGACGATCAGTCTATTGATGTACAGGTTAAACAGGGTCGGCGAGGTCAAGCCGAACTTCGCACTCTAGGTGGTACGACTCAGACATTGCGCCCGCCCACCGCACACTGTTACTCTGGTGTGTATACCAGTACTGGAAAATACCTACGAACTCCTGAGGCATATTTAAACTCTTTAGTTCTCTCCATAAAAGGTCATACGACACCAGGTCAAAGGCACTGGATAAGTCGAGGAAGCACGCAAAAACGGGAGTTTTCCGGTCCGTATAGTACCTGACGGTGTTCTTAAGGCACAGTATCGCACTTTCAGTGGACAGCCGAGGACGGAACCCGAACTGGTTGTCATGTAGTGAAACATATGTATTTAACTGTGCGTTAAGAAGACCGTCAAATACTTTAGCTGTTATAGTAGCTAAAGATATAGGCCTGTAGTTACTTTTATCGGAAAGGTCACCCGTTTTATTTTTCACTACAGGCACTACTACAGTTTTCATAAAATCAGCCGGTAGGTAAGAGTGACTCACGCACAGCGAATAGAACATAGCCAACACTCTCGCAATGTGTGGTCCGGCGTGTTGAAGATGCTCAATGCTGAGTCCGTCATGTCCGGGGGATTTTCCACGCGAAATAAGCTTTATAGCTTGACCTACTTCCTTCGCTAGGAAAACCGTTGTTACACTTTGCTTGTTCAAATCAACATGGAGCATCTCACTCGCCGGGCCCAGCGGAGATTTCACTGAAAAATGGCTCCTGAACACATTTGCTATTTCCGCGGGGTCATTGACACCATCAACGCTCACAGGTAGACCAGGCCTTATATTCAACTTTTTGGTAGCCTGCCAGAAACCACGAAAGTCGCCTTTGGCATGCTTTTGAGCGAGAGCGTCCATCTTTATCTGGTCCTGATGATTTTGACACCATTTATTTATACTCGTACTCTAAGACGGGGTTAGGGCATCGGAACCGGTTTTTCCCGGTTCCAAAAAAACCGGGAATTCCCGGTTCCGAGGGTCACACAAAAAACCGGGTCTATGAATGCAGAAAGATGCGTACAACTGATAAGTTCCAAATTAGATGAATTTGGCGTAAATTTGACTGAAGATATTGTCGCTGAAACTACAGATGGTTGCAGCCTAATGGCCGTTTGCGGCTGGGGGGTAACGAGTGACTGTTCTATACGTAGTATTAATATATCTTCTTTGCCATGGTGCTGGCCCAGTGTGGATTGGTGGATTTACATACGCCATCGAATTCCTTCCACGGACGACGTATTCTATGCAGGTTGCCTCACGATGTTTTATAAGCCTGTGGTGTGAAATTCTGTACACAAATACTAAGGAACCCTTTTGTACGGGACCAGGATTTGAACCCACGACCTCACGATTGCAAGGCAGGTGTCATTGGTACTAGACTACCACTGCTTCTTCCTTTGCAAATATCCTACTAATATTATAAACGCGAAAGTGTGTGAGGATGGATGGATGGATGTATGGATGTTTGTTACTCTTTCACGCAAAAACTACTAAACGGTTTGAGATGAAACTTTGCAATAATACAGCTTATATATCAGAAAAACACATAGGCTATAAATTATAATGATATATTGCGTAGGCGGGCGAAGCCGCGGGTAAAAACTAGTATTAACATATTTCTTTCTATTTCAATTACAGGTGGATCCATCAATATCTTCGCTGAACCAAGGCGATTGCTTCCTACTTGACGTAGACCACACCATCTATGTCTACGTGGGTGCTAAGGCGAAGAGCGTCGAGCGACTTAAGGCGATCACCGTCGCCAATCAACTGCGCGATCAAGACCATAATGGAAGAGCGCATATTGAGATTATTGGTGAGTTTGGTCACATTGTTGGTCACTTTTGGTCACTGTTGGTCACATTGGTTACTTAGGTCATGTTAGTTAATTAGCTTACTGATGTCAGTAATGGCAAAGATTTCTTCACATTTTAAAAATAGGTCATATTTTAGGGATTTCTACTGGTCGACTTTGGTTAGTTTTGGTGACGTTGATTTATTTGGGTCTCGTTGGTCACAACAAACAAATCAGGTGGACCCATAAATATCTTCGCTATCAAAAAATAAATTTAAAAAATCTTTTCAAAAAGGATAGTTTGTAAACGAATAAACAGACCACACTATTTACGTCTACGTGGGTGTTAAAGCGAAGAGTGTCGAGCGACTTAAGGCGATCACCGTCGCTAATCAAATCCGCAATCAAGACCATAATGGAGATTGCAGATTGAGATTATTAGTGATTTTGGTCACTGTTGGTCAATGTTGGTCACTTTTAGTCATTGTTGATCATGTACGGTCACTGTTGGTCACTTTTGGTTACTTCTGGTTATTATTTTGGTAAGCCAGCTTTTTTGTTATCTGCAGGAGAAATCTTATTGGGTAGGGCTATTTAGGGCTATTTTATTTGTACGGAATTTAACACCGCTGGCTTTTCGGTGAAGGAAAACATCGTGAGGCAACCTGCATACGTCCGTAGAAGAAATTCGATGGCGTATGTGAATCCACCAACCCGCACTGGGCCAGCGTGGTGGATATGGCCCAAACACCCTTCGTGGGTAGGCCTACGTCCTGCAGTGGACTATTAAAAAAAGGCTGATACAGTACAGTACAGTACAGGGCTATTTTTAGGGTTCCGTACCTCATAAGGAAAAAACGGGACCCTTATAGGATCACTTTGTTGTCCGTCTGTCCGTCTGTCCGTCTATGTGTATGTCAAGACTCTTTATCTCGGGAACGCGTAAATATATCGAGTTGAAATTTAAACTGTATACGTATATCTATAGTCTCTTACAGTTGTGTAAAGGAAAAACTTCTCAATCATCATATAAAGAAGTTAGAGCCATTTATGTCGTAAAAAACCGCATATTTCGACACTCCCAAACATCAAAACCTACAGGGTACTTCCCGTTGACATAGAACTATGAAATTTGGCGGAAAGCATTATCTCAGAGTACACATATAGGAATAAATCTGAAAACTGAACATTTTTATTTAAATCACAAAAAAATATGGGTTTAAAATTTAAAGTGCGTAAATCGTATCATGTAAGGTATGATTTTTTTTTTTTTTTTTTTTGATGATGATGAGTATAGAGATTATAACAACGTACTTTCAAATTTTGTGAAATTTTCTGGATTTATACGGAACCCTCGGTGTGTGAGCCTGACTTGCACTTGTCCGGTTTTTTTTTTAATAGTTTAAATTGACTGCCTCGACGGCTCAGTGGTTAGTGACCCTGACTTCTGGATCAAAGAGGCGTTGGTTCGATCCCCACCCATAGCAAACATTTATGTGATGAACATAGATGCTTTCTTTGTGTTTGGGTGTTATTTAGGTACTATCTATATAAGTATATATTTAAAAATATTATGTAGTATCTTTGTCTCTGGCAGCCATATCACAAGCTTTGCTTAGTTTGAGGTCAGAGACCGTGTGTAAGGTGTCCCCTAATATTTATTTAAATTTCATGTTTTTATACTACAGATGCGGACTCCCACGATGATGACTGCGAGAAGTTCTTCGGAGCTCTCGGTTCCGGAGACCAGGGTTCCGTAGCTGACGCTGAAGACGGGGGAGATGATGAGGTAAACATTTTTACAGTTCCGTACCCATAGGGTAAAAACGGGACTCTAGTCAAAGAAGATATAATAATACTGCTCTAGTACTAAGACTCTGATGTCCATCTCTCTATCTGTCTGTCACCAGGCTGTAGCTCATGAACCGTGATAACTAAACAGCTGAAAAGACATGTCCACAAAATGTATGGAGGCTGGTATAACAATAATCAAAAATTCTAACCACAACACTCGTTACATTTCGAGAAAGTTCATATTTTTCTGAGTCTATTACATCAGTTAAACCCAAAAAAGAGCCCTCCGTTTTTTTAAAATTAATTTTGAATCTATTACGATAAATAAATATATTTGGATCAATAGGTAGTTTATCTCTAGCAACCCTGGTTATGTAACCTTCATTATTGTTAAATAGAAGCATTTTTACCGATTAGACACAGTTTTTAAGTGTTTTTTTGTCATATTGTACCTACTACCTGGTCACACTGGTAGGTTATAATTTTTAATTTTAGCAAATTAAGGGCACTCCAGAGCTACGCTACTAACCAGTTTTAGGTATTTGACAGCGGCCGGCGTAGACCCGCGTAGCTCACTGCTTGTGTGCGTGTCCTCGCACACATTTAAATCGCTACGCGAAGCCGGCCGCTCTCATACAAAGTGGTGTAATGACAGTTAAGACAAAAATACTGAGCATTCACCATCTATCGTGAGAAATACGTATTTTATACATAGAAACGGTAAACTGATTCTTTGTTGTATTTGTCATATTTTTTTTAAGTCAACTAGTTTAGTAGTACTGATGGTATCGTTATAACCGTGAATACAGTTTTGATTGATTTTACTCGAAGTCATCTTAAGAGATGATTGTGGAAGAATCAGATACGAATGCAAGTAAAATAACGATAGAAGCACTTCATTATTGCTAAACTAGAAAAAATACAAAGCTGTATTATTAATTTTCGTAAAATTTATTATTCACATTTAAAAAAAATGGAGGGATAAAGAAGCCCATAAATCAAGCTTTCAAATGATGTATGTCATCGTGGTTCGATTTTTCTCTGAATAATATACCACTTGTGGACGTCACATTTTCACAGATGATGTATTTCTGTTGCCGCTATAACAGCAAATACTAAAAACAAAATAGAACAAATATATAAGGGGGCTATAGAACAAACCTGAATTTTTAGCCGTTTTTCACTCCATATTATCAGTCAATCAATCAATAACACTATATTAGACAACCACATTACATAAAAAACAAATTTCAGGGACAAAACAGTACAATTTATAGGTTTCTAACTGGCGGCCTTATCGCTTTAAGCGATTTCTTCCAAGCAACCAAGATATTAATAGCAGTAACAGGTAGCTGGTAGACACTTGAAATATCCACATAATATTTAATTATAAATTCATTTTTATTATTAATAAAATAAAAATAAATTAAATTAAATTTATAATTATTTATTATTATTTTTAAATTAATAATTAAAAATAAAATTAAAATAAAATAAAAATATTTAAGGGGGGTTGTCAGACAAGAAATATGATTTTATGGCGCGATATTCCTAAAAAACTTACAAATTTCTCACCAAAAAAAAGTTTAATAATTCGAATGCTCAGAATTATCGGCGACAACACCCCATTATTTTTTTTGAATAAAATAGCCAGATCACTTTTCTATTTTACAAACCGACAAGTTATTTTTTTTAATATGTACATTATGAGTAATCAATTAAAAACTGACTGCCGCCCGCCGCTCTGGCGCGATCCTGTCGAGCGCGACCGCGTAACATAATATTTGTCCGAGTGAAGGGGCGCGGTACTCGATTTTTGAGAAATAATAGTTTATCAATAACAATGCGTCATTCGCCACATTCATACGCTGCGGCAGGTTATACAGAAGACCGAAGAGTATAATCTGCCACTTTGCTTAGCGTTTGTGGACTATGAAAAAGCCTTTGATTCGGTCGAGACATGGGCTGTACTCGAGTCTCTCCAACGATGCCGTATTGACTATCGGTACATCGAAGTGTTGAAGTGCTTGTATAATAAAGCCACTATGTCGGTCCGAGTACAGGAAGAGAGCTCCAAGGCGATCCCTTTAAAAAGAGGCGTAAGACAGGGAGACCGTAATTTCTCCGAAACTGTTTACAACTACTTTGGAGAACGCTTTCAAGCTCCTGGAATGGAAAGGATTCGGCATCAACATCAATGGCGAATACCTCACTCACCTTCGGTTTGCCGACGATATAGTAGTCATGGCAAAATCGATGGAAGAGCTCAGCACGATGCTCGAAGGCCTCAATCGGGTTTCTCAACAGGTGGGTCTTAAGATGAACATGGACAAGACGAAAGTCATGTGTAATTCCCATATTGTATCCACCCCGATTTCTGTTGGAAACTCGGTTCTTGAAGTCGTTGACTCGTACGTCTACCTAGGACAAGTAGTCCAGTTAGGTAGGTCCGACTTCAATAAAGAGGCCAATCGCCGAATCCAACTCGACTGGGCAGCGGAAAATTACGTAGCGTCTTCTCGTCCGACATACCTCAGTGCCTCAAGTCGAAAGTTTTCGACCAGTTTTGCCAGTGATGACTTATGGCACAGAAACGTGGTCTCTCACTATGGGCCTTATTAGTAAGCTCCAAGTAGCCCAACGAGCTATGGAGAGGGCTATGCTCAGAGTCTCTCTGCGGGATCGAATCAGGAATGAGGAGATCCGTAGAAGAACCAAAGTTACCGACATAGCCCAGCGGATTGGCAAGTTGAAAAGGCATTGGGCAGGGCACATAGCGGGACTGATGACCGGTGGAGTCGAAAAGTTCTCGAGTGGAGACCACGTACCGGCAAGCGCAGCGTAGGACGTCCACCCACAAGGTGGACGGATGACCTCATTAAGACCGCAGGATCGGATGCAAGCCGCTTCCAACCGGTCTTATTGGAGATCCATAGGGACGGCCCATGTCCAGCAGTGGACGTCCTTTGGCTGATGGATGGATGGATGAATAGTTTATCAATGCGTCACCTTAAAAGCTTTGGACACCAGGACTAGCCACCCGGCCTGTTCGAACTTACTTATCACAAGCTCGATGTTACCAATATTTTATTTCGCGTACTTCCTTTTATTTTTGTCATTTATTGCCGATGCAAAGTAACAACCTAACCTAACAATCTACCGAAATTGTAGTGTATTTAACAAGATTATATTTTGCAAAAATTAGCATGACCGACTTCACCCGTGTACAGAATTCGCGAATATTTCGCACGGATCGATGTAGCATTTTTCACATTATTGTTGATTTATCAAAAATGGCTTAGCCAATTTCGATAAAATTTAAACGGAACCAATTTCGGAGTATACTCTTTCCAATGAAAAAAGAATTATTGAAATCGGACGACTATGAAAAAAGTTATGCGTGGTTATACATAAAAAAAATATATACGCGTCGAATTGTATACCTCCTCCGGTGGTTCGTCGGTCAAAAATGGAAGATTTCTAATTGTTTTTATAAAAAGATAACCTAACAACCTACCAAAGTTTTATTACTGTTACTGTAAAACAATATTTGGTGAGCATTCATCTATTTTTTTAGTTTGGTATTTATTGTTAGGGTCGGGAAATGTATTTTGGTCAGCGCTTAAATTGATCCGTTAAATATTGAATTATTATCGTCCCGCCCCGGTTTTCCACTAGTGTATTATGCATATAAATCTTTCTCATAATCTTGAATCATATTATCTATTTAAAAAAACCGCATCAAAATCCGTTGCGTAGTTTTAAAGATATAAGCATACATAGGGACAGACAGGCAGCGGGAAGCATAGTCAAGCATTAACTAGAATCCTCAACTGCGTATAGGGAGTGAGAAAAAAGATGTGCTATACTTACATACTTAGATAGCTGTAGGATAGGTATATACGTTGTTATGATTTATCATATTTAGACTCTAGATAATAGTAAAAACTTTTATGATACTAATAGAAATGATATAAAATACGTATAATAGTCATTAATAATATTACTTATGCATCTCATCAAAAATTCAATAGTAGTTTTTGGCGCGAAAATTTTTGTCTAATACGTCTAGGCCGTGCTTAATAGTCAGACAAAAAAACGTATACGCAAACATAGACAAAATATATTAGTTTCGTCCTGTTCACACGTTCATACCTGCGCATCTCGCCCTCTCTTACTTTTGTAATTATTATTTTATTGCGCCCTGTCTAGTTAATCTTTGACTATGGCAGGAAGCGACTTCGTTAATTGTGTAGTGATTACCACGAATAAAACTAGATGGCGTTGTTTTGTCTTAAAACACGCAGGTGACGTGTCGTACGAGTAATATGTGTCAGGTATGAAAAAGAACTTTCTCATATGAACTTTTCAACATACCTATTTGAGTTTTTGAATGGCGATTGAACTCGCTGACAATACGGAGCGAAGCAAACTACATGGCGGGCGTTTGTGACGTCAGCAACCAGCTGCCAGATCTAATCCTGACAGAATCAATCGGCTAAGTGCGAGTCGGTCTCGCCCACGAACTACGAAGGGTTCCGTACACGTACAGTAAACCCCCCATAAATATTTTATTTTAATTATTTATCCATATACTTAATATTTTGTGAATATTTCAGACATTTTCATGTTGCCGTTATTAATATCGAGCAAAAAATCGTGTTTGTTGTATGTTGTTAAGGGTTCCCTTAAATTTTTTTTATTTTAATTTCATTACTTAATTATTTTTAAAGTCAATATTTAACTAGGTATCTATTCTGTGAATATTTCAAGCATCTACCTGTCACCGTTATTAATATCGAGCGAAATAATATAAATATTATATATATTGTAATATTGATAATTGTGTAATTTTTTTTAAATATTTTATTTTTAATAAAATATATATATATATGAAATAGGTATATTTTTATACCTATAATAGAGTGTAGTGATATTTATTATTATTTCATCTATTTTGTAAGTGTTTATATGTGTAATTATTGTAATATTAATAATTAAGTAAGTTATTTTTTTTAATGCCCTTATACTTATTTTGCTTAGAGCCGTGGTGGTCAAGAGGTGACACCCGCCTTACAATCGTGAGGTCGTGGGTTCGAATCCCCGGTCCCGTACCAATGAGTCCTTTGGAATGTATGTACGGAATTTCACACCACTGGCTTTTCGGTGAAGGAAAACATCGTGAGGCAACCTGCGTACGTCCTTAGAAGAAATTCGATGGCGTATGTGAATCCACCAACCCGCACTGGGCCAGCGTGGTGGATATGGCCCAATCACCCTTCGTGGGTAGGGCTACGTCCTGCAGTGGACTATTATAAAGGCTGGTACAGTACATACTTATTTGCCTACAACAAGATAGCGGAAATACACTAAATATTTATTCAAAACAAAGATTCTTATTTATTATTATATTAATTTATTAATACTTTTTCCAGGAATTCGAGCGTGGGGCGACTCAAGAAGTGGTTTTGGCAGAAATATCGGACGCATCAGGTTCTATACAGATCAAAAAACTACCGAAACCGCTCACAAAAGAACAACTTAACACTAAGGTAGGTGTAAACCTTCCTATGTTTATCATATTTCGGGAGTTTTGGCGGGAACGCGGAAAAATCATGTCGCCTCATTGTATTATTTTGTTAAACTTGTGTTTTTATCAGTGATAATTAGTGAAAAATGGTGGTATTTCGTTGATTATGAGCTGATTTACGTGCATGAGTGTAGGCAAGTGATATAATGTGACGTATCATGTTGTTCCGTGTTGTTACCAAAACTCCATAGACGCCTCTAGTAAAGTCTCCACTGCTTTACTGAGGTATGACTTGGGCTATGATTGGACTTGACAGCGACTTTATTGGACTATGACGAGACTACGACAGTGACTATTTTGATAAAATATTTTCAAAAATTATTAAAACTTGACACTGGCAAATGCACAATAATGCGACGCCAAAACTAAGAAGAAGAAGAAGAAGAAGAAATCATATTTCTTATTCTTTCTTCTTTGACGTTTTAGCGTCGCATTGTTGTGCATTTGCCAGTGTCAAGTATTAAGTTTTAGTATTTTTTGATATTTTATCAAAATAGTCACTGTCGTAGTCACGTCAAGCCGTAAAGCAGTGGAGACTTTACTAGAGGCGTCTATGGAGTTTTGGTAACAACACGGAACATGATACGTCACATTATATCATTCGCCTATACTCATGTATGTAAATCAGCTCATAATCAACGAAATAACACAATTTTAGGGTTCCGTACCTCAAACGAAAAAACGGAACCCTTGTAGGATCACTTTGTTGTCCGTCTGTCCGTCTGTGTGTATGTCAAGACTCCTTATCTCGGGAATGCGTAAAGATATCGAGTTGAAATTTAAACTGTATACGTATATCTATGATCTCTTGCAGTTGTGTAAAAGAAAAACTTCTCAGTTATCGTATAAAAAGTTAGAGCCGTTTTTGTCGTAAAAAACCGCATATTTCGACACTCACAAAAATCAAAACCTATAGGGTAAGTACTGCCCGTTTATATAGAACTATGAAATTTGGAAAAACTGTACATTTTTATTTATATCACAAAAATAGGGTTCAAAAAAATTCATATAAAAGAACTTTATTAGCACATGCTAGAACAGGTTTTTAATTATTTTAACAATGTGTCATTTTCGATGGTTGACGAGAAAAGAGATAAAATCTTTTTTTTACGCGTATAATAAAGAGATTTTAACAATTCACTTCCCAATATTGTGAAATTTTCTGGATTTGCCCGGAACCCTCGGTGTGCGAGCCTGACTCGCACTTGTCCGGTTTTTTTTTGTGTATGTTCATCGATATTTTCGACAATCGTGTCAATCAAATCAAAAAAAATATTATTTAGTTCGAAAACCTATACTCTCGAGGTGGTCCCATTCAAATGTTATCGAAATCGGCTAAGCCGTTTTTGAAAAATCTACAACAATGTAATAATTGCTTACACCAATTCGAACGAACTTTTCGAATTTTGTACACGTTTCTACAAGTCTATTTTACCATATTTCTGGCTAAAAGTAATTATAATATGTATTAAAATTTTGAATTGTTTTGTTCCCAGGAGTGCTACGTCCTCGATACAGGCAGCTTTAGCGGCATTTACGTTTGGGTCGGCAGGGAGTCCAACGCAACGGTATGACATTAAAATATTATTCGTTTATTGCCTTCGAGCAAATATCTATAGAGTCACATTTAGTTAATAAGACCGCTTTTGTTAGCACAGCACACAGTTGAACAATAAAGTTTATTTCTATAACATTCATGCAAATAAAGTGTCACAGAGGAAACCCTGCCTAGGCTAGTGGGCAGGCTTTTTGACCGACGAACCACCGGAGGAGGTATACAATTCGACGCGTATATTATATATTTTTTTATGTATAACCACGCATAACTTTTTTCATAGTAGTCCGATTTCAATAATTCTTTTTTTATTGGAAAGAGTATACTTCGAAATTGGTCCCATTTGAATTTCACTGAAATGGGCTGAGCCATTTTTGATAAATCAACAATAATGCGAAAAATGCTACATCGATCCGTGCATAATATTTGCGTTCTAGCGATGGGCCCCGGCTTCGCACAAGTGTATTATACACATAAACATTTCTCTTGAATTACTCTATCTATTAAAACAAACAGCATCAAAATCCGTTGCGTAGTTTTAAAGATATAAGTATACATGGGGACAGACAGCGGAAAGCGACTTTGTTTTATACTATGTAATGATTCTGTACACGGTCATGTTAATTTTTGCAAAAAATAATCTTGTTATTTAGTCGTAAGGCGGTTGCAAGCCGACTACAACGCCGCGCGATGCCAAAGTGCTCGGTTACAAGCACTAATTAGGTGACATAACGTCGACATTCGAGAAAACGGGTCATTGTGATGTAGTGGGCATTTATACTATATTTATTGAACACTATTAAACCTAACGTCGACCGAATCACAGGTGTCTCATTTTAATATAAACTAGTTTATACCCGCGGCTTCGCCCGCATACGCAATATATCATTATAATTTATAGCCTATGTGTTATTCTGATATATAAGCTATATTATTGCAAAGTTTCATTTCAATCCGTTCAGTAGTTTTTGCGTGAAAGAGTAACAAACATCCATACATCCATCCATCCATCCATCCTCACAAACTTTCGCGTTTATAGTTTATAGTAGGATAACGAGGAAGATGCTATCAGCCACTTTGATGTGCGGCGTGCGACGACTGCGTCACCTAAGGTCATCGTAGACAATAACTTAAAGATGGCCAAGATGGTAAGATGGTCTTAAAGACCGAAACGCGGCGGTGATGGAGGCTCTTCGCGGTATAAGTAGCAATTTGGACAATTATATGTAAAATCAACGTAGTTTAAAGTCATACTTTTTTTTGTTTTTAATTTTATTAGATTTAGAGTCCTTTTGTTAAGCCTTTATAAGCAATATTGTTTAAATCTTTTTCTTAATATATATCTTAAAAAGCACAGACCCTGGAGTCTGTGGAGTGTTATAAATAAAAAAAAATACAAAATATAAATACCTCCCGCCTCCTTTGAGTGAATTATTTAATGCAAGTCTAAGTTGGTATGTATGACGGCGTTCGGACATTTTTTACTATTTTCACTTAGGGACTGTGGCTCTGTGGATATTTGCTCGAAGAAGAAGCTTTGGCGGTCTTTCTCAAGTCTAGTGCATTGCGAGACGGCTCCGCGCGCTGGCACTCGCCTCAACTTGAGAAAGATCGCCTCAGATTGCGATCGAAACTATAGTCAAATGTACATCACTAAGAAAATAAATAGAAGTGTATTTCCGTTATTGACCGACGAACCACCGGAGGAGGTATACAATTCGACGCGTATATACCTATATTTTGGATTTAATGTCGTATATACCTATATATATACGACATTAAATCCAAAATATTAAGAAGATTGTAAACTAAAAGCACAATTATCAAAAAATTCAGATTGTATGTAAGTAGTTATAGTATTTATGTCGCAAATATTTTCGAAGTCATCGTAAAGTAAAAGAAAATTAAAAATTGCATATTATCATTCCATTTATAATAATTCATTCATTGTAATGATCTTTTTATAATAATCTATTCGAGATTTTATCTCAGTCAGCAATTTACTTACTAATTAAAATTTGCACCTATTACAAATGATAAACGTTTCCATCGCGCTTTGGTGGGGCAGAGTGGAAGCACTCGGAAGCAACGTTCCGCATGGTCAGTATTTGGATGGGTGACCGCGGGTGGCACAATCCGCCAACCCGCACTGGGCCGGCGTGGTGAATAGGGCCCAATCACCCTTCGTGGGTAGGCCTACGTCCTGTAGTGGACTATTAAAAAGGCTAGTAAGTAGTACAGTTACGGTACAGTACAGTACTAAGGATAATCATTATTTAACCACGCTACCACTAGATGGCGTTATACTGTCTTAAAACGCGCAAACATTTGCTTATGTGTTTTCGTATGCTTTATAATTAATGATGAAATACCTTCGAACTAGAACTACCAGATGGTAGAAGATTTCTTGAAAATTGTTTTTGAAAAAGTCACATTGGACTAATGTCAGTCCGAATTGGCTTATAATATTAACAATAGGTATACGTGAATGTCAACTCCTTTAATAATTTTCTTCTTTTCGAGTCGATGTTTCGATTTTTTTTCTCATATAACTATTTTAAAAATAAGATGTTGTGTATTTAGATTTTACTTGACCAAAATGAGGCCACTCCAATGGCCTTCTCCGTGGCTTTGTTAAGATCGTCTGATGTGCACGTCTGAGGGCAGGCTGCACAGCTCAGTAGGTGGGGCATAGTCTGTGGGTTAAAGCCATTGTAGTGGAAGGATTAGTCACGCTATTGCGTGTCCAGGGTGCGCCGGGCAGTGTTTCGGATAAACTTTGTAACATATTCGCCGCTCGGGGAGGCTCCTTCCATGCACCCCATAAAAAAAAAATAAAAAAATTAATATAAAAATCAAAAAAATAATAATAATAAAAAAAAAAGTCTAGCCATTGACACGAAATGATGATGATGTGGGTTAAAGCCGCAGACGCATGCTGTTTCCGAGCTGTCTATAAAACCCCACTTGGCCATATTGTCTCGACTTCGTCCCACTTGGGAACGGAGTCGGTTCAGGGTTTTCCAGACAGGCCAGTTTTCCTTATATCCAGGGGGAAGTTCTTCAGCAGGTGCAATATAGTTGGGTGGCGGGCTGTGAAATTTTTGCCACGCTTCAATTCTAATAATAATGACATCTATTAATATTAAAATATTAAGAATCTTACAAAAAAAATAGTTAAAAATAGCATGACCGACATCGTGGTGTACAGAATAAGTGAATATTTCGCACGGATCAATGTAGCATTTTTCACATTATTGATTTATCAAAAATGGCTCAGCCGAATGCGCAAAAATTTAAATGGGACCAATTTCGAAGTAAACTCTTTCTAAAAAACAAGAGAAGAATAGAATTATTGAAATAGGACTACCATGAAAAAGTTATGCGTGATACTTAAAAGAAAAAAATTCCGGTGGTCCGTCGGTCAATAAATAAGGAAAATTGTTTATCCAAAAATAAGCGTCGTAGGTGAGGTCGCCCGTGTGCCATTTTACTAATTTTGCTACGTTGACAACACTGCTCTGTCATTGCTAGTACGACTATAAGCGTTTGATACTTGGTAGACACTAATTCGGTTTTCATCAGTACTCGCGTCAACGAAGTATTTACCGACAATACGGCCGCATATTAAAAGAACATGTCCACAAAATGTATGGAGGCTGGTATAATAATAATCACAAATTCAAACCACAACACTAGTTACATTTCGAGATAATTCAAATTTTTCTGAGTCTATCACAACAATTAAAAACAAAAAGAGCCCTCCGATTTTTTTAAAATTAATTTTGAATTTATTAGGATCAATAAATATATTTGGCTTAATAGGTAGTTTATCCCTATCAACTCTGATTAAGTAACCTCCAAATTGTTAAATAAAAGCATTTTTACCAATGAGACACACTTTTTAAGTGTTTTTTGTCACATTGTACCTACTAACTGGTCACACTGGTAGGTTATAACTTTTAATTTTAGCAAAGTAAGAGATGAACGTGAAAGAATCAGCTACGAATGCAAGTTAAATAACGGTAGAAGCACTTAATTATTGCTAAACTAGAAAAATAATAAGCTGTATTGTTATTTTTCATAGAATTTATTTTTCGCATTTAAAAAAATTGGAGGGGTGAAAAAATCTAAATTAAATATTTTTGGGAAACCCATAAAACAAGCTTTCAAATGATGTGTATATCATCTTGGTTCGATTTTTCTTTAAATAATATACCACTTGTGGACGTCACCTTTATTGTTAGTTCACAGTAACCCCACGACGGTTCCCTTTTTGCACATACTCAATCGTGTGATGACAATTATTTCGAAAAACATGTACTACCTAAAATTATTCTCATATTTTAAAAAAGGCTTATCAGATTAAATATGTCTGAATTGGCTTATGTTCTCGCCTAAAATGGCGACAACCGACTTCAATTTGTCTATTGCAATCGAATTGCTGTAGCTATATACCTACATATTATAGGAATTCCATTTCTATATTATTTGTCGATTTTTCAGAGACCGATCAACTGAACTCGATAAAATGTATGGCTGAATGCCATCTCTCATTCAGGTAAATGAGGTTTTCAATTAGAAAAAAAATTTAATTGTATCTACCTACTAACCAGTCTTCCCGATAGCCAAAATAATTCCATAATTTCACTATTCCTCGTTTTTTCTGCCATCTAGCGTAGAGTAGAAGAAGTACGTTTTACTTTACGACAACTTTACTGCTCTCTAGTGGTGAGTAGTAAAATTAATAACCGTTAGTATAGGCCGAATCTTAAAAGAAGCCACGAATACGTTCTAGAATATCATTGTACTTATCTTTATGTTATGATCAACATTTACTTTGGGACTAACCCCCCAATATAACGAATAAAATCAGCATTCCCATAATTTTGTCGTGAGTAAATGAACTTTATATGTAAATGGAACAAGACTTGGTGTATGTGTCTAGTGTACTGCGGTTTTTACATTTGTAACTATTAACTAGTAGCTCTCCAAACAGTAGACCTCGCAAGTATACATTTTCTTGTAATAAGTTCTCAAAAATGCACATCTTTCACAGGTAAATATATTTTTAATCATAAAAATGGTAAGGTTATTTACTAAGATATTATATCTGCTGCGCCTGAAACCGTATTGCCATCTATTGTCGAGTAGGCGAACTAAAAATGTCTTAATTCATGTAGCAAGAACAAAGTAATGGCGTAATTTTTAAATTGTGTACCTATTGGAGAGTCCATCGGCTCCTGAAATACAGTTTCGAACTAGTTTAGGTTCTTTTGGGTCAATTATTCAGACTATTGTAAACTTATGCCCAATAAACATTTTTTTTTATAATGCTTTACTTTGTTGCGGGTACATGTCGCTATTCCAAAGTTTAGTTTTCCTACTCGACGCTAGATGGCAATAATAATTAATAAAGAATGATAAAAAACATAGGCAACAAGTCATCATACAAGTCAGCCGCTGATTTGAATTTTTCTACAAACTGTGTGAAACCCAATTAACGATGCAAGCTTTAGTCTGGATTGGATTTTGCGCAGCTGCCTGGGATCTTCCATACTTCAAATCCACCTGCTTTTAAGATTCGGCCTATACTAACGGTTATTAATATTACTACTCATCACTAGAGAGCAGTAAAGTTGTCGTAAAGTAAAACGTACTTCTTCTACTCTACGCTAGATGGCAGTAAAAACGAAGAATAGTGAAATTATGGAATTATTTTGGCTATCGGTAAGACTGTAACCAGTTAGTAGGTAGATACAATTTCATTTTTTTTTCTAATTGGAAACCTCATTTACCTGAATGAGAGATGGCATTCAGCCATACATTTTATCGAGTTCAGTTGATCGGTCTCTGAAAAATCAGCAAATAATCTAGAAATGGAATTCCTATAATATGTAGATATACAGCTACAGCAATTCGATTGCAATAGACAAATTGAAGTCGGTTGTCGCCATTTTAGGCGACAACATAAGCCAATTCAGACACTTTTAATCTGATTAACCTTTTTTTAAAAATGAGAATAATATTTGACTTTCATGTTTTTCGAAATAACTGTCATCACACGATTGCGTATGTGCAAAAAGAGAACCGTCGTGGGGTTACTGTGAACTAACAATATAAATTTAACATACGGCCGTATTGTCGGTAAATACTTCGTTGACGCGAGTACTGATTAAAACCAAATTAGTGTCTACCAAGTATCAAACGCTTTTAGTTGTACTAGCAATGACAGAGCAGTGTTGTCAACGTAACAAAATTAGTATAATGGCACACGGGCGACCTCACCTACGACGCTTTTTTTTTGGATAAACAATTTTCCTTATTGATTGACCGACGGACCACCGGATTTTTTTTCTTTTATGTATAACCACGCATAACTTTTTCATAGTAGTCCGATTTCTATAATTCTTTTCTTCTCTTTTTTTATTGGAAAGAATTTACTTCGAAATTGGTCCCATTTAAATTTTAGCGCAATCGATTGAGCCATTTTTGATAAATCAACAATGTGCAAAATGCTACATTGATCCGTGCGAAATATTCACGTATTCTGTACACGATGTCGGTCATGCTATTTGAAACTATTTTTTTGTAAGTTTCTTCATATAATGTCATTATTAAAGGAGTTTACATTTTACGTATATTATTATAATTATAAGTCAATTCAGACTGACATTAGTCCAATGTGACTTTTTCAAAAACATGGAAATTCGGAGGATCGTATATCTTCTTCACATATAATTTAGATGGATGTAAAGCATACGAAAACATAAGCAAATGTTTGCGCGTTTTAAGACGGTACAACGCCATCTAGTGGTACCGTGTTTAAATAATGATTATCCTTAGTACTGTACTGTACCGTAACTGTACTACTTACCAGCCTTTTTAATAGTCCACTACAGGACGTAGGCCTACCCACGAAGGGTGATTGGGCCCTATTCACCACGCTGGCCCAGTGCGGGTTGGTGGATTGTGCCACCCGCGGTCACCCATCCAAATACTGACCATGCGTAACGTTGCTTCCGAGGCTTCCACTCTGCCCCACCAAAGCGCGATGGAAACGTTTATCATTTTTGTAATAGGTGCAAATTTTAATTAGTAAGTAAATTGCTGACTGAGATAAAATCTTGAATAGATTATTAAAGATCATTACAATGAATGGATTATTATAAATGGAATGATAAATAATCTGCTATTTTTAATTTTCTTTTACTTTACGATGACTTCGAAAATATTTTTGCGACATAAATACTATAACTACTTACATACAATCTGAAATTTTTGATAATTGTGCTTATAGTTTACAATCTTCTTAATATTTTGGATTTAATGTCGTCACTTATCTGTTCTTTTGGTGGGGCGTTATAATGATTAAAATTTTGAAGTCGAATTTCACACATCATGGCACTAATAATTTGATTTAAAATCATGCGATACCCCTGGTGGGGCAGATTCCACTGGTCTAAAAAGTGAGTGGAATCTTCCCCACCAAGATGGGATGAGTGGGGGCAGATTCCACTCCAAAAAATGAAGGAGTGGAATCTGCCCCACCAGTGGGGCGCTTTGGTGGGATAGAGTGGAAGCACTCTTGCTAATTTCGGTGATCGCTGATCAATAAAAAAAACTATTTGATAAACATTAAATTTTGACCTATTGCAGGAAAAGGCGGAGGCTATGAAAAAGGCGCAGCAATACCTCAAGGCTCACAACTATCCCGACTGGGTAATTATTTTATTCTATTATTTTGAGTAAATTCCAGTGGACCTTCCACTGCAGGACATAGGCACGGTAATGATATCTACAGTTTTCCGTCTTCATATAAACGGCCGGAACGCGAATCATACCTACGCGCCTCGGAGCGTGGTATACTCTCGGTATGCTAGACAGTCGCGGCGCGCCGTAGTGACGAATCATACCTACGCGCCTCGGAGCGTGGTATACTCTCGGTATGCTAGACAGTCGCGGCGCGCCGTAGTGACGAATCATACCTACGCGCCTCGGAGCGTGGTATACTCTCGGTATGCTAGTCAGCCGCGGCGCGCCGTAGTGATGAATCATACCTACGCGCCTGGGAGCGTGGTTTACTCTCGGTATGCTAGTCAGTCGCGGCGCGCCGTAGTGACGAATCATACCTACGCGCCTCGGAGCGTGGTATACTCTCGGTATGCTAGTCAGCCGCGGCGCGCCGTAGTGATGAATCATATCTACGCGCCTGGGAGCGTGGTATACTCTCAGTATGCTAGTCAGCCGCGGCGCGCCGTAGTGATGAATCATACCTACGCGCCTGGGAGCGTGGTATACTCTCGGTATGCTAGTCAGTCGCGGCGCGCCGTAGTGACGAACGGACGTGTGGGTTTGTAACAAGTAAGCGTGCTATTTATGTTTTTCAAATAACAAAAAAAAAAATATGTATTTTTATTAAACGCGAACTTTTTGACCGACGACCCACCGGAGGAGGTATACAATTCGACGTGTGATAAAAGATATATAAGTTATATATAACCACGCATAACATTTTTCATAGGAGTTCGATTTCAATGATTCTTTTTTTATTGGAAAGAATATACTTCGAAATTGGTCCCATTTAAATTTTATCGAAATCAGCTGAGCCATTTTTGATAAATCATTAATAATGCGAAAAATGCTACATCGATCCGTGCATAATATTTGCGTTCTAGCGATGCGCCCCGGCTTCGCATAGGTGTATTATATACATATCGATCCGTGCGAAATATTCGTGAGAATTCTGTACACGGATGAAGTCGGTCATGCTATTTATCGCAAAAAACAATTATTGTAATAAATATAATAAGTAATATTTTAATTATTTTACATCATAAAAAATAAATCAAATAAATGTTTTGGGACATCTTACACACGGTCTCTGACCCCAAACTAAGCAAAACTTGTGATATGGCTGCCAAGGACAGATATACTACATATACATATTTAAAATACATATTTATATAGATAGTACTTAAATAACATCCAGAAACTAGATAGAAACTAGAAAGAAACTCAAGTAGGTAAAGAGTAAGTAAATGAAATTAAAATTAAGGGCTTTAAAGGGAGGCAATTAAAATGAAAGGCGGACAGCCCTAGCCCGTGATACGTACTACGTGGCCATGTGGCGCTGTCGGTGTATATATTACAAGGACAAGGCCGAGTCACAACACTGTAAGATACCATTACCTTGACATAGGCCTCCCCTATAGATCTTCAATAACACTGTATGGAGCAGCTTGCATCCAGCGTCATCCTGAAGACATTCGTCCACCTTGTGGGACGTCCTACGCTGCGCTTGCCGGTAAATGGTCTCCAAAAATAATAATTTTTATTTGCATTTACAGGTGCACGTATCCAAAGTGCCGGAAGATGTGGAGCCAACTGCATTTAAACAATATTTCGAAGACTGGAACTAAGATTCTGCATTTTCTGTATTTTTATAATACGCACAAAACTAACCTATTTATCACTACATAGTTTAAAACAAATTCGCTTCCCTGACTGTCTGTCCCTATGTTTGCTTATATCTTTAAAACAACGCAACTGTTTTGATGCGGTTTTTTAATAGATAGAGTGATTCAAAAGGAAGTTGTATATGTATAATACTCCTGTGCGAAGCCGGGCCGGGTCGCTAGTAATATAACTAGCTGTTCGTTCCGGTTTCGACCGGCTTGGAATTAATTATACCTTCCAAAAGAAATAATCTAAAATAAAGAGAGAATACCACACTAAGACAGACACAGACTTTTAAAAAAGTCGACTAAGCTGAATATTATGTATTCAATACGCACAAAACTCTAATACAGTGGAAGCTCGATTATCCGGCCCTCGGTTATATGGATTCGTGAATATCCAGACGATCAACAAAATTAATTTTTCAAGTTAAATCCATACATATACTGGATAGACGGACAAATAAAAAGTTTCATAACCCACCCGCGCTTTCGTCCCTGTACCAGTTTTTTTTTAACAGTCCACTGCAGGACGTAGGCCTACCCACGAAAGGTGATTGGGCCATATCCACCACGCTGGCCCAGTGCGGGTTGATGGATTCACATATGCCATCGAATTTCTTCTACGGACACGACGTATGCAGGTTGCCTCACGATGTTTTCCTTCACCGAAAAGCCCGTGGTGTAAAATTCCGTACATAAACTCCAAGGAACTGGGTTCAAATTCCAATCCCGTACCAATGAAGTACGGGATTGGAATTTGAACCCACGACCTTACGATTGTAAGACGGGTGTCATTACCACTAGACCACTTATGCGACTTAGCGAAATTATTACGCGCTTTCATTGCTTTTCGCGAATTGTTATTGTTTTTGTTGCAAAGTGATAATAATGATGGTGTATCACCTCCTTTTGGTTCAGTATAGGACAAACAGAAAACTCTACAGCACTGTACCCACAATTTTTTTTATCTAAGCACAACACTACTAGATTTTAATTAAGATTTTAAGTACTTTAATAATACAACGCACAGTCATTTATGTACTTAGTACGTACTTATTTTTGAGATATTTGATTGTCATATTAAAAGCTTAATTGCTGTAATTGTGTGTTTTATTTCCCGCTAAAAGATCAGAGTGTCGCGCTAGATGCTAGACGCTCCCAACCGGTCTTATTGGAGATCTGTTGGGGAGGCCTATGTCCGGCTGTGGAGATCCTAAGGCTGAAATGATCAAATCAGAAGAATATCATTTACGTTATTTATGGAATACACTATTGATACTTACATCATAAAAATGTAGATAAAGAATTGTATAAGAATATATAATAGTGAATATTTAATCAATGAAATGATTGTTATCCTGCTTCACATAGGTACTAGGTTTATAGAAAATGTTCTTTTTTTTTGAAAATGGTTTAACGCGGTAGTCACAGATGGCGCTTCCAACATTGTAAAAGTTGGTAGTAAAATGATTAACACTTCACTAATTTGGCGTGTTCGTAGTACAGCGTTCTAGCTTAATTTGGACAAAGCATCTGGGCCGGAATCCCTGAGGGATGCAGGTTCAAATCCTGCGAGCGCGTCAATTTTTTAAATGTTTATCACAATAAAAATATTTTATCAGTTATCAAAAATATTTATCTAAAATACACAGGACACATTGGAAACTAGCTTATTGCAATTATATAGAGGAGGCCTATGACCAACAATGGCCCTCCTGTGGCTGATATTATAACGATATCGATAGTAAAATGTAAAAAAAATAGTAACATGTTATACAAGAGTGCAAATTGCTTTTTAACCGCGTGCTCAATTGTGATGACCGAGCCAGCGAAGGATTCTAAAATTAGAATCCTAAGCGTTGTTAGCGAGGAAATCAAAAGAGCAGAAGGTAAATAGTAGATTGTATCATATGGGAGCAAAATAATATTTTTACGGCGAGGGCGCTTTTTTGAATCCAGAGCGAAGTGGGGGATTCTTTAGTAGAATCCCGAGCGATGTCATGTTTAGTAGAATCCTGAACGTAGCGAGGGATTCAAAGTACCTATACGTCGCCCGAGCCAAAAATATATTTTGCGCCCGAGTGGTACACTCTACTTTTCATCACCTCTATGAGAAAATAAAAGGCGCCTCATGTTTTATTGTAATATCATAATTTAATAAAACTTAGAGTAACAACTAAATTGAAATTAAATGTTATCTAATAATAGAACAAATAAAAACTTATATTTACATTATTTTCATTCATTTTCTTGGCGCTGAACATTAACATTACAAATACTTCCAAATTCAAAAAGTGCGCGGCAAAGATCATTCCGGAGCACTTATAAAGTTCCTTGTAGAAAACACCACCTTTGAGCGCACTTAAAGGCGAACCAAGTAGTCCTTTTCGAATAGATGTGATGAAAAAATCTTTGCACTGGAGTGCAACACGTACCTAACTTTTTATCCCACCTCAGCGAGGAAATGACTAAAGTCGTCTACAAATTGTACTGTTTCAAATACTTCTCATGATTGTTCAGGTAGAAAGCTCTTTTACGCTGTTTTAGTCAATTCTGTTGTTGTCAAATAAACTTCCTCGTCGCTAGAATCACTTGTATTCAGTTTTTCACTCCATAATATTTTAACAATATGAAGTTAAAAGATGTCGCGCGCAAAGCAAATCAAAAAAGTTCACCAAGGTTCCGCAAAAATACTCTTTCCGAGATGTGGGTATGAAAATTAAAGTTAACCGTTTTGTAGTTCTTATTACTGAGCTTCAATAAAATTTATGATTATAATGAAGAATAAATACATATATGTATTTTGTACAAAGATCTGGCCAGGCGTTTGGTAGAGGTGACACGTGACTGAATGCTGGCATGTATTTTGCCCAAAAGCCGTGTATTGCTATTCAGCGAGGCAATGCTGCCAGCATTCTGGCCACGTTACCCTCTACCAAGGGACTTTAAGACTAGGTTTTATTTTATTTTGTGTTTCTTTTTGTATGCTTTTTCTTTTCTTTTTAGTTTAAATAGGTAGGTTTAGTCATCGTGGATATTTGTTTTATTTTTCTGTGTAAACAAATACCTATATATATGTATATATTGTAACTTTTTGTTGATAATAATAAATAAATAAAAGAATAAATATTATAAATATTTATTAATATTAATTGTATATTTTGACTAATGGTAAATAAAAAAATCCAATTTTTGTTCAATAATACATTTAATAATTACTAAGGTACAATGAATGATTCCATGACAACTTCTCGTACAGATAACTTGGAGTTTTGTATTTCATGACACCAAACAAAATACTCGCTAGATGAATTTACCTACGATGCATAATTTTCAGGACAAAATGCTTATTTAAAAATGGCGTCACATGTGCCCTATAAGGAAAGTAAAAACAGGAACGAGCACATGCGTTTTGAACTCTTTGAAATATTTTTTTAGTTTTGGCCAATAGTCGTGGACCGTGGTTATACATAACAAATATATATTATATATCTACGCTTTGAATTGAGTACCTCCTTCCAACCGACGAAACGGAGGAGGTACTCAATTCAAAGCGTAGATATATAATATATATTTGTTATGTGTAACCACGTATAACTTTTTACATAATAGGCCGAATTTGTTTTTTTTTCATTGGAAAGAGTATACTTCGAAATTTGAATCGGCTGTGCCATTTTTGATAAATCAACAATAATGTGAAAAATGCTACATCAATCCGTGTGAACTATTTGCAAATTCTGTACTGAAGGAAAAAATTGGTTTTTACCATCACTGTAATCATCGTCATCATCTACGGAAGCCTATAATACGAGAATGTTGTCGCACACTGGGGGTCACACGTGGGATGTTGTAATGCTCAAAATGTTGCAGTCTTTGCATTACTAATTTTATTCAAAATCGCGCGACACGTCTGGTAGGGAAGAATCCATTGGTTTAAAATATGTATGTGTAAAATCTGCCCCACCAATATGTGACGAGTGGGGCAGATTCCAATTAGTACACCACTTAGTAGGCCGAATTTGTTTTTTTTTTATTGGAAAGAGTATACATCGAAATTTGAATCGGCTGTGCCATTTTTGATAAATCAACAATAATGTGAAAAATGTTACATCAATCCGTGTGAACTATTTGCAAATTCTGTACTCAAGGAAAAAATTGGTTTTTACCATCACTGTAATCATCGTCATCATCTACGGAAGCCTATAATACGAGAATGTTGTCGCACACTGGGGGTCACACGTGGGGTGTTGTAAAGCTCAAAATGTTGCAGTCTTTGCATTACTAATTTTATTCAAAATCGCGCGACACGTCTGGTGGGGAAGAATCCATTGGTTTTAAATATGTATGTGTAAAATCTGCCCCACCAATATGTGACGAGTGAGGCAGATTCCACTTCAAAATGAATCAGTGGACTATGCCCCACCCGTGAGGCAGCTTGGTGGGGCAAATTGGAAGTCATCATATTTATATTCGATGTTGCTTAGATAAATATTAAATTCTCATTTATTATGTACCTTATTATTATTATATTATTATTACCAAAATTATTCCGTTTCTCAAAGGCATGTCACGTTTATGTCATGAATCCAAAACCTATGACTGTAATTATTTTTGCCAATAACCGATTTCAATCGTCTACAAAATTCAAATAGTTTGCTAGAATCGATATATATATATATATATTTTGAATATTTTTGAATTTTCCTAAGAGCTCGCCCGATTTCGATAAAATTTAAAATCCTGGAGTGTTGATCTACCAAACACAGAAATAAAATCATCAAAATCGGTTGATCATTGGCGGAGTAATCGCGTAACATGCATACAAAAACATACTTACATACGAATTGATAACCTCCTTATTTGAAGTCGGTTAAAAATATTTACCATCCCTATAATTTGCCTAAGAAAAATATACATATAAAATATATGTACATATATAAACATCTGATACTACGGTACCGTATAAATTAAAATTCACACGTGCGTGTTAGTAGCTAGGTATGCACTAAAAGTGAATGAAATAAGTACGTAGGTACAGGTAGACCGACACTAATTATACCCATCATAATATACGTGTAATATAAATATTATTCTTCGAATTCGACAATCTGGTATGGGCGAGATGATTTTTTGGGGTGTTTATTACCAATTTTGATAATTGATTGACCCAAAAGTCTTACGACAAGATGTACTGGAGTTTCCGAAAAAGTTGTACACGTCTGCTCTCGACAACGCGCAGCGGTAGACTGGCAGGGGTCGGGCGTCATGGTAATGCCTGGTTTCTCAGCGTGCGCGCTTCCAAACATAGTGAATATTGATTTTAAATTAGATTTTTTCGAAACTGGTACATTTTTGGTGAAAACTAATTCCAGGATTTTTTTTGTTTGCTTGTTGAGATAACGTGATATATTTTTGTAACCATGTCTTTACTCGTTACTGAATAAAGTTGACTCATTTCACCCACGGGAACGTTAAAATGAGCGTTTTTTTGGGAACTTCATGATTTTTTCTATCGAGCCGAATTTATTCAATTGTGTTTCTGCTCCCGACATTTACTAGAATATTTTGTGAACATTATAATTAAATAAAAATATTTCATTTATGAATCGTTTATAAAGGTTAAGTTTTGAAAATTCGAAACGACGAATCACCAAATTTGGAACGTATTTCATCTTAAATGCTAAATAGTTTTAACTTCTAGTGTCGAGTAGGAGAGTTATTGACAGCTAAGGCGGCCAACCGTCCCGCATTTTGCGGGACCGTCCCGTAATGCTAGACGAAATCCCGCTTTGAAATTATTAGTAAAATAGTCCCGTAAAACGTTGTATGCGTCCCGCATGTCCCGCATTCCTATTTTTCTACCACACTTCTACACAACACCCACACGCGCGCACTACACACGGTCACGGTCAACAGCGAAGGAACACAGATTACCTATAATAGCGACAAGCGTATCGCGCAAGGGCTAATCTCGTTCTCTTTCTCTCTACTGAACTCATAAGGCGTAAGAGCGGGAAAGGGGCGCACGAGTAATGGAATTGTTTTGATTTTGAAAATTAGTGCACGCCGTGACACGATATCCCCTCCCCCCATTCACGAAAGGTTAAGTCCCGCATTCAGTTTTCGGAAAGTTGGCCGCCTTTATGTTTAAAATGATAATTAGTTTAGCTGCCAGCATGTTGGGCACGCTGCCAACTGGCAGAAGGCTTAAGCATTTGGATTACCTACCTTAAGACCTTCAAGGGTCTGTGGATAAAGCTTTCTATGTAGTAGTGTAGGTAGTTTTCGCATATAAAGTAGTATTGTATATTACTGTAGTTAATAAAGGCACTTTTGCCCAAATAGGCTAGTAATAAAAACTAAAAAAAAATAGTTTTATATCACAATGATTGCCATCTATTGTCGAGTAGGCGAACTAAAAATGTCTTAATTTATGTAACAAGAACAGAGTAATGGCGTAATTTTTAAATTGTGTACCTATTGGAGAGTCCATCGGCTCCTGAAATACAGTTTCTAACTAGTTTAGGAGCTTTTGGGTCAATTATTCAGACTATTGTAAACTTATGCCCAATAAACATTTTTTTTTATAATGCTTGACATGTCGCTATTCCAAAGTTTAGTTTTCCTACTCGACGCTAGATGGCAAAAATATTTAATAAAGAATGATAAAAAACATAGGCAACAAGTCATCATACAAGTCAGTGGATGTGAAGTTTTCTACAAACTGCGTGAAACCCAATCAACGATGCAAGCTTTAGTCCAGATTGGATTTTGCGCAGCTGCCTGGGATCTTCCATACTTCAAATCCACCTGCTTTTAAGATTCGGCCTATACTAACGGTTATTAATATTACTACTCATCACTAGAGAGCAGTAAAGTTGTCGTAAAGTAAAACGTACTTTTTCTACTCTACGCTAGATGGCAGAAAAAACGAAGAATAGTGAAATTATGGAATTATTTTGGCTATCGGTAAAACTGGTTAGTAGGTAGATACAATTTCATTTTTTTTTTTCAAAGTACATGTCCACAAAATCTGTGGAGTCTGGTATAATAATATTCAAAAATTCTAACCACAACACTCGTTACATTTCGAGAAAGTTCATATTTTTCTGAGTCTAATACAACAGTTAAAAACAAAAAAGAGCCCTCCGATTTTTTTTTTATTTTGATTTTATTAGATAAAATAAATATATTTCGGTCAATAGGTAGTTTATCTCTATCAGCCCTGATTAAGTAACCTCCATATTGTTAAATAAAAGCATTTTTACCAATTAGACACACTCTTTAAGTGTTTTTTGTCACATTGTATATAGGTACTAACTGGTCACACTGGTAGGTTATAATTTTTAATTTTAGCAAATTAAGAGATGAATGTGAAAGAATCAGCTACGAATGCAAGTAAAATAGAAGCACTTTATTATTGCTAAACTAGAAATAATAAAATAATTTCATAAATAAAATTACTTACTTACTTACTTAAATAATAATAAGCTGTATTGTTATTTTTCATTCAATTTATTTTTTGCATTTAAAAAAGATTGGAGGGGCGAAAAAATCTAAATTAAATATTTTTGGGAAGCCAATATAACAAGCTTTCAAATGATGAAAATATCATCTTGGTTCGATTTTTCTCTGAATAATATACCACTTGTGGACGTCACCTTTTCTGGATTTGTACGGAACCCTCGGTGTGCGAGCCTGACTCGCACTTGTCCGGTTTTTTTAAATATGAGAATAATTTTAGGTAGTAAGTACATGTTTTTCGAAGTAATTGTCATCACACGATTGCGTATGTGCAAAAAGAGAAACGTCGTGGGGTTACTGTGAACTAATAATAAAAATTTAATATACGGCCGTAAATACTTTGTTGACGCGAGTACTGATGAAAATCGAATTAGTGTCTACCAAGTATCAAACGCTTATAGTTGTACTAGCAATGACAGAGCAGTGTTGTCAACGTAACAAAATTACTAAAATGGCACACGGGCGACGCTTTTTTTGGACAAACAATTTTCCTTATTTCGGTGGTTCGTCGGTCAATGAACCATCGGATTTTTTTTCTTTTATGTATAACCACGCATAACTTTTTCATAGTAGTCCGATTTCAATAATTCTTTTCTTCTCTTTTTTTATTGGAAAGAGTTTACTTCGAAATTGGTCCCATTTAAATTTTAGCGCAATCGATTGAGCCATTTTTGATAAATCAACAATGTGCATAATGCTACATTGATCCGTGCAAAATATTCACGTATTCTGTACACGGGTGATGTCGGTCATGCTATTTTAAACATTTTTTTTGTAAGTTTCTTAATATTGTCATATCAATAGATGTCATTATTAAAGGAGTTTACATTTTATTTACGTATATTATATTATATTATTATTTATAAAATTATAAGCCAAATCAGACTGACATTAGTCCAATGTGACTTTTCCAAAAACATAGAATATAGGTCCATTCTTTATCACACGAATAAATAACCTAGATGGAATTAATAGCATACAAAAAAACACATAAGCAAATGTTTGCGCGTTTTAAGACGGTACAACGCCATCTAGTGGTACCGTGGTTAAATAATGATTATCCTTAGTACTGTACTGTACCGTAACTGTACTACTTACCAGCCTTTTTAATAGTCCACTACAGGACGTAGGCCTACCCACGAAGGGTGATTGGGCACTATTCACCACGCTGGCCCAGTGCGGGTTGGTGGATTGTGCCACCCGCGGTCACCCATCAGTAAACGGGTCATTGTGATGTAGTGGGCATTTAGACTATATTTATTAAACACTAATAAACCTAACGTCGACCGAATCACAGGTGTCTAATTTTAATATAAATACCTCCCGCCTCCTTTGAGTTAATTATTTAATGCAATTCTAAGTCGGTATGTATGGCGGCGCTCGGACATTTTTTACTATTTTCACTTAGGGACTGTGGCTCTGTAGATATTTGCTCGAAGAAGAAGCTTTGGCGATCTTTCTTAAGTTTCCAGTGCATTGAAAGAAAGAAAGAAAGAAGTACCGTTTATTTCGTGACATACATGAACAAATATAAACAACAAACAAGAGTAACAGGCGTTAAGCAGCAAGTGAGCACGGTATGCCACGAAAACTGGTCCCAACTCAGCGTGAATTGCTGATTGAGAACAATCAGCACTGGTATTGCTGAGACCGGTAGGTGACGTCACGCACAACATAAATATAAATTTGAACATTAACAAACATTCAGAGTGTTAGAGTATAAATACACATGAAAACACATACACACACTTAAATAAAATCACACAACAAAGACAGTATTCCATGAACTAAAAACATCAACACACATTATCCTACATCACACTATTAAATATCTTCATACGAAGAAGCCCAAAAAAAAAACGTAAAAACAAAACAATTTAATCCCTAGATAGGTTTTCCAGTCTTAGAAGAACAACAAATTAATAAAATAAATATTCTTAGGTAGGTACGCAGTTCATAAAATCACAAATACAACGCACAATAACAATGAGATCTCAATTTTGAATCTAGATGGCACTTGTATCGTTTTTGAGAGATTCCTCACTTTTTTGATGAGCGAAAATAAACTTTTTTAGTTCATATTTAAAACAGAACAAACTTTGCACGTTCCTTATGGGAGGTCGTATATTGTTCCAACATTTAGTAGCAGCATTTCGGAAGCTGCCTCTGAAAGCCGCTGAGTGATGACGCTCTGTCCTCAGAAGAGACAGCTTCGAACATGCACGAGTTACGAGAGGGTTACGACTTTGCTTCCATGACAACTTCTCGTACAGATACGAGTAACTCGGAGTTTTGTATTTCATACACACCACAAAACACCAAACAAAAGACTCGCTAGATGAATTTTCCTACGATGGATCATTTTCAGGACAAAATGCTTATTTAAAAATGGCGTCACATGTGCCCTATAAGGAATGTCAAAACAGAAACGAGCACATGCGTTTTGAACTCTTGAATTATTTTTTTAGTTTTGGCCAATACTCGTGGACCGTATACGGTAACCATATAATTTAATTTAGATAAAACTAATGATTCCACGAGTTGTATTCTAAGGTCTACTTTCAGATACCTTCGCATTTTGTATAAAACCTTGAGTTTGTAGAAACAATTCCGATTTCCTATTTAAAGAATTAAAATGTTTGAAAACCACGTTAGTTTCCATGATAATAAAATATAATGATTTACAAGTTTCTAACTATTTTATGTTGCTAATAAATATACGATGGCGCCATAAAAATTGGGCCTACTATCATATCAATTAATTATATTTGTTTTCTACTAGTTTTTAGAAATATTTATTTCTTTATTTCATTTATTACTTATTAAGTAACGATTTTGCAAATTGTTATTTTTTTAATAGCACTAAAATTCGTAACAAAATAACATGTTGTTTATCATAGTCACCAAACATTACGTATCCCTGGTGTCAAGTAGGAGAACTAAAATTTCTTTAAATTCCAAATAGTTTTAACATCTGGTGTCGAGTAGGAGAGTTCATATGTATAAAATTATAATTACAACCCGCCCCCCTACCGCTTAAGCAATAGCAATCGTAATAGAAATCGTTTTTGACTTCATTTTAGTCATTTGGCATCGCCTATGTGACGTTAGCCATCAATTGCTTTGCGCGGATTGCGAAAGCAATCGTTGAATGAACAACTTTGCTATTGCTTTAGGCGGTAGGGAGGCCGGTCAGAATATCTGTGCACCTCGCTGGAATGCGGCGCCTCTCCCGCTTCCCCTGTCACCTCTCCGCGCACTCCCCGGTGCGACAGTACGGTTAGCATCTTCGTTGCCGATACACGTCCCGATAGTTTTGATATATTCGCTTTATAGTTGTTTTGTTTTTTAATATTTATTGTTAAGTTTAGACTGATGACGTCACGAGGTCAGGTGCCCAGATATTGTGACCGGGTTGTAGTTTAGCTGCCAGCATGCTGGGCACGTTGCCAACTGGCAAAGGGCTTGGGCATTTGGATTATCTTTAGACCTTCAAGGGTCTGTGGATAAAGCTTTCTATGAAGTAATGTAGGTAGTTTTCGCATATAAAGTAGTATTGTATGTTACTGTAGTTAATAAAGGCACTTTTGCCCTAATAGGTTAGTAATAAAAAAGAAAAAAAATAGTTTTATATCACAATGATTGCCATCTATTGTCGAGTAGGCAAACTAAAAATGTCTTAATTCATGTAACAAGAACAAAGTAATGGCGTAATTTTTAAATTGTGTACCTATTTGAGAGTCCATCGGCTCCTGAAATACAGTTTCTAACTAGTTTAGGAGCTTTTGGGCCAATTATTCAGACTGTTGTAAACTTATGCCCAATAAACATTTTTTTTTTAATGCTTTACTTTGTTGCGGGTACATGTCGCTATTTCAAAGTTTAGTTTTCCTACTCGACGCTAGATGGCAATAATAATTAATAAAGAATGATAAAAAACATAGGCAACAAGTCATCATACAAGTCAGCCGCTGATTTGAATTTTTCTACAAACTGTGTGAAACCCAATTAACGATGCAAGCTTTAGTCTGGATTGGATTTTGCGCAGCTGCCTGGGATCTTCCATACTTCAAATCAACCTGCTTTTAAGATTCAGCCTATACTAACTGTTATTAATATTACTACTCATCACTAGAGAGCAGTAAAGTTGTCGTAAAGTAAAACGTACTTCTTCTACTCTACGCTAGATGGCAGAAAAACGAAGAATAGTGAAATTATGGAATTCTTTTGGCTATTGGGAAGACTGGTTAGTAGGTAGATATAATTAATTTTTTTTTCTAATTGAAAACCTCATTTACCTGAACGAGAGATGGCATTCAGCCATACATTTTATCGAGTTCAGTTGATCGGTCTCTGAAAAATCAGCAAATAATCTAGAAATGGAATTCCTATAATAGGTAGGTAGGTATATAGCTACAGCAATTCGATTGCAATAGACAAATTGAAGTCGGTTGTCGCCATTTTAGGCGACAACATAAGCTAATTCAGACATATTTAATCTGATTAACCTTTTTTAAAAATGAGAATAATATTAGACTATTATACATGTTTTTCGAAATAACTGTCATCACACGATTGAGTATATGTGCCGAGAAAATAGCAAAAGAAAAACGTCGTGGGGCTACTGTGAACTAACAATAAAAAAATAATATACGGCCGTATTGTCGGTAAATACCTACTTCGTAGACGCGAGTACTGATGAAAACCGAATTAGTGTCTACCAAGTATCAAACGCTATAGTTGTACTAGCAATGACAGAGCAGTGTTGTCAACGTTAAATTAGTAAAATGGCACACGGGCGACCTCACCTACGACGCTTATTTTTGGATAAACAATTTTCCTTATTTATTAACCGACGAACCACCGGATTTTTTTTCTTTTATTTATTTATTTATTCACAACATTAATAGGTAGGTGGGCAGTTATAGCATCGTTATGTATAACCACGCATAACTTTTTTCATAGTAGTCCGATTTCAATTATTCTTTTCTTATCATTTTTTATTGGAAAGAGTTTACTTCGAAATTGGTCTCATTTAAATTTTAGCGCAATCGATTGAGCCATTTTTGATAAATCAACAATGTGAAAAATGCTACATTGATCCGTGCGAAATATTCACGTATTCTGTACACGATGTCGGTCATGCTATTTTAAACAATTTTTTTGTAAGTTTCTTATTATTGTCATATCAATAGATGTCATTATTTAAGGAGTTTACATTTACGTACATATATTATTAATATTATAAGCCAATTCAGACTGACATTAGTCCAATGTGACTTTTTCAAAAACATTTTCAAGAAAACTTTAAGCGTCTAGTACGTAGGTAGCTCATGCTAAATTATTTAGATGGAATCATAAAGCTTACGAAAACACATAAGCAAATGTTTGCGCGTTTTAAGACGGTACAACGCCATCTAGTGGTACCGTGGTTAAATAATGATTATCCTTAGTACTGTACTGTACCGTAACTGTACTACTTACCAGCCTTTTTAATAGTCCACTACAGGACGTAGGCCTACCCACGAAGGGTGATTGGGCACTATTCACCACGCTGGCCAGTGCGGGTTGGTGGATTGTGCCACCCGCGGTCACCCATCCAAATACTGACCATGCGTAACGTTGCTTCCGAGGCTTCCACTCTGCCCCACCAAAGCGCGATGGAAACGTTTATCATTTGTAATAGGTGCAAATTTTAATTAGTAAGTAAATTGCTGACTGAGATAAAATCTCGAATAGATTATTATATAAAGATCATTACAATGAATGAATTATTATAACTGGAATGATAACATGCAATTTTTAATTTTCTTTTACTTTACGATGACTTCGAAAATATTTGCGACATAAATACCATAACTACTTACATACAATCTGAAATTTTTGATAATTGTGCTTTTAGTTTACAATCTTCTTAATATTTTAGATTTAATGTCGTCACTTATCTGTTCTTTTGGTAGGGCGTTATAATGATTAAAATTTTAAAATCGAATTTCACACATCATGGCACTAATCATTTGATTTAAAATCATGCGATACCCCTGGTGGGGCAGATTCTACTGGTCTAAAAAGTTAGTGGAATCTGCCCCACCAAGATGGGATGAGTGCGACAGATTCCACTCCAAAAATGAAGAAGTGGAATCTGCCCCACCAGTGGGGCGCTTTGGTGCGGTAGAGTGGAAGTACTACTAAAACTAGGTATTTGATAAACATTAAAAACATTAAAGGATATGGAAAAGATGCGGTTTTTGAAATCTTGCAGAAACAAAATATATACCAATAGAAAGCTTGTATAATTATCTTTTCAAACACAAATATTTTTTAGAAGTTTTTTCATCGCCATTTAATTTTCAAATGGGTTCTAAAAACATTAGAAAAATGAACTATGTGCTACTCCAAATAACTGCATTAAGCCTAAATTGAAAAAAAAACCTGACAGTGACATTATGAAACAGCAAAAGGAAATGACATTGTCAATATTGAACAACCAATAGAGGGCTGGTCGCCATGTTTTAAAAAATAAATAAATGTCAAACTCTAAAATACCAGCCCGCTATTGGTTGTTTGAAGATTCCTGTCTGATACGTAGACTACGTAAACCTCCTCTTAGTATTACCAGTTCAGTCTAAATATTTTCTACTTAGTGAAATAAAAAAGAGATATTATAATAAAACGGCGATACACAAAAATATGTTTTTGCGTGAAATAATATTCTTAAATATGGCACTAAACATTAATACAGCTCACATCGCTGCCGGTTTTCAAGGACCGCCTCCCATATAAAAAGTTTACCAACTCCTTTGACCTATTGCAGGAAAAGGCGGAGGCTATGAAAAAGGCGCAGCAATACCTCAAGGCTCACAACTATCCCGACTGGGTAATTATTTTATATTATTATTTTGAGTAAATTCCAAAAAGGTCCACTGCAGGACATAGGCACGGTAATGACATCTACAGTTTTCCGTGTTCATACAAACGAACCTTCGCGCCTCGGAGCGTGGTATACTCTCGGTATGCTAGTCAGTCGCGGCGCGCCGTAGTGACGAACGAACGTGTGGGTTTGTAACAAGTAAGCGTGCTATTTATGTTTTTAAAATAACAAAAAACACAATAATATGTATTTTTATTGAACGCGAACTTTTATTCACAACAAAGGACGTCTGACATATTGGACCAAAACTCAAAGTAGCCGGCCAAAGAAAAAAAAATATATATACATGACCCTCTGAACATTTCTTATCACTAAACCAAAATTCTAGGTCTGATATTTGAGTAACTATACGAGCTTGAAAACACCATCTTGCAAAAGTGAAACAGCAGATTCTTGGAAAGTATATACATATTATGATAGTAGGTACATGATTAACTAAACATATCATATTATTATACCGAACTGCTATGTTATTTATCTGATAGAGTCTGGCTAACGAAAGTTGATACTGGAATTTTTCGCACACTTTTTAAATGACAACACACGGTGCTACTACCATCGCGGATTTAACTTTAAATTGGGGCATTTTACCTTGTATTCAAAACATTTTTCAAACCTACGTCATATACTAAACTTACCAAATTATTCATTATATTATTATAGTCTTTATCGTAATGAAGTACGAGTATATAGGTACGCATTGAAATCATTTGGATTATTTGGAGAGCAATGCAAAGCCTCAGTTTGGCATAATAGTAACGTCAAAAAACAGAAAATAATTAACGTAATGAATATACTCGTAAAACTCCTACACGACAAGTTAAAGCTTGAAAAACAGATTTTTTTGCGATTAACCCAAAGATTTGGAAGAATCAAAATCGAAGTATGGTAACAATGTTACATCGTGTGAGTGAGAGAAAGTGTTTCCCTCTCAGTTTAGGGCTGCCATACTGATATTTTTTAAATTTGCCGCGCTTTGTCAGTATCAACTTTCGTTAGCCAGACTCTATTTGAGTAACTATTATATACGAGTTTAAAAATTCGCTTGAACTTTCAAAGTGATGTAGCATCTTAGGCATCAGACATAGAGGTTCGGTTTAACAGTAAAAAATGTTCAGATAGTCATAAGAAATCATAATATAAACAAGAGATTTCGTTGGCCATTGGTTTCATTTATGTTCTGATCTAAAATGTATGAAGCATGTCAGAATGTTAGCATGAAATATCTTGCCAATCAAGCTGGAAACGTTTTGAGACTTTAGTTATGCTTGAATATGTCGTTAGTTTTCATATTGGAATACAAATTAACAATATGAAAACATTTTTTTTAGCAAAACTTGAGTTTTCAAAGTGATGTAGCATCTTAGGCATCAGACATAGTGGTTTGGTGTAATAGTAAAAAATGTTCAGTTAGTCATAGAGAATCATTACATAAATATATATTTCTTTGGCCGCCTATTTGACTTCTAGGTCCAAAAATGTATGGAGCATGTCAGTAGTCCTTTATTTTTTGTAACTATTAATCAATAATTTTAACATCATATCATAGTAGATAAAACGAAAAAGTTTCAAGCTCACAAATTATTATAAAATAATGCATTAATTTAGATACATACGTTATACTTTGTATATTATTCTATTTGCGACACCCGGGCACCCTAACGACAGGTGATGTGTACTGTGTTACTATTATAATTATATGTGTAAATAATTGTAACTAGATGTATTATACTGCAAGTATATACCTACCCAAATAAAATAAAATAAATAGAAACTAGAAATAAAATCAAATAGGTAAAGAGTACTGTACTGTATCAGCCTTTTTTTAATAGTCCACTGCAGGACGTAGGCCTACCCACGAAGGGTGATTGGGCCATATCCACCACGCTGGCCCAGTGCGGGTTGGTGAATTCACATCCGCAATCGAATTTCTTCTACGGACATAATTATGCAGGTTGCCTCACGATGTTTTCCTTCACCGAAAAGCCAGTGGTGTGAAATTCCGTACATAATTCTCTCATTGGTACGGGACCGGGATTTGAACCCACGACTTCACGATTGTAAGGCGGGTGTCACTACCTCTAAGCCACCACGGCTTAAGTAAAGAGTTAGTAGATGAAATTTAAATTCTGAAGGCGGGCAGCCCTAGCGCGTGATACATACTACGTGGCCACGTGGCGCTGTAGGTATATAATATAATAAGGACAAGGCCGAGTCACAATACTGTAAGATACCATTACCTTGACATAGGCCTCCCCTATAGATCTTCAATAACACTGTATGGAGCAGCTTGCATCCAGCGTCATCCTGAACACATTCGTCCACCTTGTGGGACTTCCTACGCTGCGCTTGCCGGTAAATGGTCTCCAAAAATAATAAGTTTTATTTGCATTTACAGGTGCACGTATCCAAAGTGCCGGAAGATGTGGAGCCAACTGCATTTAAACAATATTTCGAAGACTGGAACTAAGATTCTGCATTTTCTGTATTTTTGTAATTTTTATAATACGCACAAAACTAACCTATTTATCACTACATATTTTAAAACAAAGTCGCTTCCCTGTCTGTCTATCCCTATGTTTGCTTATATCTTTAAAACTACGCAACTGATTTTGTTGCGGTTTTTTTAACAGATAGAGTGATTCAAAAGGAAGGTTTGTATGTATAATCCACCTGTGCGAAGCCGGGCCGGGTCGCTAGTGATATATAACTAGCTGGACAGCTAGTTCCGGTTTCGACCGGCTAGGAATTAATTACACCTTCCAAAAAAAATAATCTAAAATAAAAAGAGAATACCACACTAAGACAGACACAGACTTTTAATAAAGTCGACTAAGCTGAATATTATGTATTCAATACGCACAAAACTCTAATACTGTGGAACTTCGATTATCCGGCCCTCGGTTAGGTTTCGTGGCTATCCGGATGATCAAAAAAATATTTTTCAAGTTGAATCCATACATATACTGGATAGACGGACAAATAAAAGTTTCATAACCCACCCGCGCTTTCATTGTTCTTCGCGAATTGTTATTGTTTTTTTTTGCAAAGTGTCTCTCTGCTTGCTCTGAACTTAAATATTACGAAGCGTAAGCGTGGTAAATAGTGGTGTTATCTCTTAAAGATTATATATTATTGATTCATTAAAAAAGGTAGAAACTGGTCGCAAGTTAGCTAAGATTATATGATGAACAGCTTTTATCATTCATTCGGTTATCCGGATTTTCAGTTATCCGCATGCTTCACGATACTAATCGAGTAAAAATCCAGTTAATCGAGGCTCTACTGTACGAGTATATATATTTATTAGGTACTAACATAACCCGTGGCTTGACATGGAACCATTTATTTTTCCGGGATAACAGTCCATGGAACTATCCGAGCTTTGCACAATAAATCAAGCAAAAAATCAAGTCGATTCGTTGCTCCGTTGCTGCGTGAAAGAGCAACAAACCAACAAAGACACTTTAGAATTTATTTCACCTTTTACTGGATTATGCATTTAAAGTGCAGTCGCTTCAAACTACAACATATAATATTTTAGTAAATAATTACAAAGGCTATACGCATTTTTATAGATATTATTAAGTTAGTCAGTGGCGTAGAGTGTATTAATACAGGATTACAGGGTTATTTGCTTGCCCTGAACTGAGCTGATTAAGACCATTATTAAGAACAACTTTTACTACTGAAACAAGCAGGAATTTGAAAAAAAAACTGTACCGTACGAAATTGCAACTCAAAACAAAATGTATAAAACTTGCTTTTTCTTGAATTACCGGTTGGCCCCATATTAAAAGTCGTTAATTATGATGGTCTATCACCTCCTTTTGGTTCAGTATAGGACAAACAGAAAACCCTACAGCACTGTACTGTACCCACATTTTTTTTTATCTAAGCACAACACTACTAGATTTTAATTTAAATTTTAAATACTTTAATAATACAACGCACAGTCATTTATGTACTTAGTACGTAGTTATTTTATAATTATTTTTGTGATCATTTGATTTATTAAAAACTTAATTGCTGTAATTGTGTGTTTTATTTCCCGCTAAAAGATCAGAGTGTCGCGCTAGATACAAGACGCTCCCAACCGGTCTTATTGGAGATCTGTTGGGGAGGCCTATGTCCGGCAGTGGAGATCCTAAGGCTGTTGGTAGTAAAGTGATAAACACTTCACTAATTTGGTGGGTTCGTAGTACAGCGTTCTAGCTTAATTTGGACAAAGCATCTGGGCCGGAATCGCGTCAATTTTTGAAATGGTTGTCACAAAAAGAATATTTATTCGGTTATCAAAAATATTTATCTAAAATACACAGGACACATTGGAAACTAGCTTATTGCAATTATATAGAGGAGGCCTATGACCAACAATGGACCTCCTGCGGCTGATATTATAATGATATCGATAGTAAAATGTAAAAAAAAATAGTTACATGTTATACACGAGTGCAAACTGTTTTTTAACCGCGTGCTCAATTTTTATGACCGAGCCAGCGAAAGATTCTAAAATTAGAATCCTAAGCGTTGTTAGCGAGGAAATCAAAAGAGCAGAAGGTAAATAGTAGATTGTATCATATGGGAGCAAAATAATATTTTTACGGCGAGGGCGCTTATTTTAATCCAGAGCAAAGTGAAGGATTCTTTAGTAGAATCCCGAGCGTAGCGAGGGATTCAAAGTACGTCGCCCGAGCCAAAAATATATTTTGTGCCCGAGTGGTACACTCTACTTTTCATCACCTCTATGAGAAAATAAAAGGCGCCTCATGTTTTATTGTAATATTAATATTTTATAAAACTTAGAGTAACAACTAAATTAAAATTAAATGTTATCTAATGATAAAACAAATGAAAACTTATATATACATTATTTTCTTGACGCTGAACATTAACATTACAAATACTTCCAAATTCAAAAAGTGAAAACTGGTTAGTAGGTAGATACAATTTCATTTTTTTTTTCAAATTTTCTGGATTTGTACGGAACCCTCGGTGTGCGAGCCTGACTCGCACTTGTCCGGTTTTTTTAAATATGAGAATAATTTTACGTAGTAAGTACATGTTTTTCGAAGTAATTGTCATCACACGATTGAGTATGTGCAAAAAGAGAACCGTCGTGGGGTTACTGTGAACTAACAATAAAAAATTTAATATACGGCCGTATTGTCGGTAAATACTTCGTAGACGCGAGTACTGATGAAAACCAAATTAGTGTCTACCAAGTATCAAACGCTTATAGTTGTACTAGCAATGACAGAGCAGTGTTGTCAACGTAACAAAATTAGTAAAATGGCACACGGGCGACCTCACCTACGACGCTTTTTTTGGATTAACAATTTTCCTTATTTATTGACCGACGAACCACCAGAATTTTTTTCTTTTATGTATAACCACGCATAACTTTTTTCATAGTGGTCCGATTTCAATAATTCTTTTCTTCTCATTTTTTATTGGAAAGAGTTTACTTCGAAATTGGTCCCATTTAAATTTTGGCGCAATCGATTGAGCCATTTTTGATAAATCAACAATGTGAAAAATGCTACATTGATCCGTGCGAAATATTCACGTATTCTGTACACGATGTCGGTCATGCTATTTTAAACTATTTTTTTGTAAGTTTCATAATATTTTATCATCAATAGATGTCATTATTTAAGGAGTTTACATTTACGTATATTATTAAAATTATAAGCCAATTCAGACTGACATTAGTCCAATGTGACTTTTTCAAAAACATTTACCAGAAAACTTTAACCATATAGTCGGATTGTTATGTTATCCATATAATATAGATGGAAGTATAAAGCATACGAAAACACATAAGCAAATGTTTGCGCGTTTTAAGACGGTACAACGCCATCTAGTGGTACCGTGGTTAAATAATGATTATCCTTAGTACTGTACTGTACCGTAACTGTACTACTTACCAGCCTTTTTAATAGTCCACTACAGGACGTAGGCCTACCCACGAAGGGTGATTGGGCACTATTCACCACGCTGGCCCAGTGCGGGTTGGTGGATTGTGCCACCCGCGGTCACCCATCAGTAAACGGGTCATTGTGATGTAGTGGGCATTTAGACTATATTTATTAAACACTATTAAACCTAACGTCGACCGAATCACAGGTGTCTAATTTTAATATAAATACCTCCCTCCTCCTTTGAGTTAGTTATTTAATGCAAGTCTAAGTCGGTATGTATGGCGGCGCTCGGATATTTTTTACTATTTTCACTTAGGGACTGTGGCTCTGTAGATATTTGCTCGAAGAAGAAGCTTTGGCGATCTTTCTTAAGTTTCCAGTGCATTGAAAGAAAGAAAGAAAGAAAGAAATACAGTTTATTTCGTGACATACATGAACAAATATAAACAACAAACAAGAGTAACAGGCGTTAAGCAGCAAGTGAGCACGGTATGCCACGAAAACCGGTCCCAACTCAGCGTGAATTGCTGATTGAGAACAATCAGCACTGGTATTGCTGAGACCGGTAGGTGACGTCACGCACAACATAAATATAAATTTGAACATTATCAAACATTCAGAGTGTTAGAGTATAAATACACATGAAAACACATACACACATTTAAATAAAATCACACAACAAAGACAGTATTCCATGAACTAAAAACATCAACACACATTATCCTACATCACACTATTAAATATCTTCATACGAAGAAGCCCAAAAAAAAACGTAAAAACAAAACAATTTAATCCCTAGATAGGTTTTCCAGTCTTAGAAGAACAACAAATTAATAAAATAAATATTCTTAGGTAGGTACGCAGTTCATAAAATCACAAATACAACGCACAATAACAATGAGATCTCAATTTTGAATCTAGATGGCACTTGTATCGTTTTTGAGAGATTCCTCACTTTTTTGATGAGCGAAAATAAACTTTTTTAGTTCATATTTAAAACAGAACAAACTTTGCACGTTCCTTATGGGAGGTCGTATATTGTTCCAACATTTAGTAGCAGCATTTCGGAAGCTGCCTCTGAAAGCCGCTGAGTGATGACGCTCTGTCCTCAGAAGAGACAGCTTCGAACATGCACGAGTTACGAGAGGGTTACGACTTTGCTTCCATGACAACTTCTTGTACAGATACGAGTAACTCGGAGTTTTGTATTTCATGACACCAAACAAAAGACTCGCTAGATTAATTTTCCTACGATGGATCATTTTCAGGACAAAATGCTTATTTAAAAATGGCGTCACATGTGCCCTATAAGGAATGTCAAAACAGAAACGAGCACATGCGTTTTGAACTCTTGAATTATTTTTTTAGTTTTGGCCAATTATTAATTAAATAGTCGTGGACCGTATACGGTATCCATATAATTTAATTTAGATAAAACTAATGATTCCACGAGTTGTATTCTAAGGTCTACTTTCAGATACCTTCGCATTTTGTATAAAACCTTGAGTTTGTAGAAACAATTCCGATTTCCTATTTAAAGAATTAAAATGTTTGAAAACCACGTTAGTTTCCATGATAATAAAATATAATGATTTACAAGTTTCTAACTATTTTATGTTGCTAATAAATATACGATGGCGCCATAAAAATTGGGCCTACTATCATATCAATTAATTATATTTGTTTTCTACTAGTTTTTAGAAATATTTATTTCTTTATTTCATTTATTACTTATTAAGTAACGATTTTGCAAATTGTTATTTTTTTAATAGCACTAAAATTCGTAACAAAATAACATGTTGTTTATCATAGTCACCAAACATTACGTATCCCTGGTGTCAAGTAGGAGAACTAAAATTCTTTAAATTCCAAATAGTTTTAACATCTGGTGTCGAGTAGGAGAGTTCATATGTATAAAATTATAATTACAACCCGCCCCCCTACCGCTTAAGCAATAGCAATCGTAATAGAAATCGTTTTTGACTTCATTTTAGTCATTTGGCATCGCCTATGTGACGTTAGCCATCAATTGCTTTGCGCGGATTGCGAAAGCAATCGTTGAATGAACAACTTTGCTATTGCTTTAGGCGGTAGGGAGGCCGGTCAGAATATCTGTGCACCTCGCTGGAATGCGGCGCCTCTCCCGCTTCCCCTGTCACCTCACCGCGCACTCCCCGGTGCGACAGTACGGTTAGCATCTTCGTTGCCGATACACGTCCCGATAATTTTGATATATTCGCTTTATAGTTGTTTTGTTTTTTAATATTTATTGTTAACTTTAGACTGATGACGTCACGAGGTCAGGTGCCCAGATATTGTGACCGGGTTGTAGTTTAGCTGCCAGCATGCTGGGCACGTTGCCAACTGGCAAAGGGCTTGGGCATTTGGATTATCTTTAGACCTTCAAGGGTCTGTGGATAAAGCTTTCTATGTAGTAGTGTAGGTTGTTTTCGCATATAAAGTAGTATTGTATGTTACTGTAGTTAATAATGGCACTTTTGCCCTTATAGGTTGGTAATAAAAAAGAAAAAAAAATAGTTTTATATCACAATGATTGCCATCTATTGTCGAGTAGGCAAACTAAAAATGTCTTAATTCATGTAACAAGAACAAAGTAATGGCGTAATTTTTAAATTGTGTACCTATTTGAGAGTCCATCGGCTCCTGAAAAACAGTTTCTAACTAGTTTAGGAGCTTTTATGTCAATATAAACATTTTTTTATAATGCTTTACTTTGTTGCGGGTACATGTCGCTATTCCAAAGTTTAGTTTTCCTACTCGACGCTAGATGGCAAAAATAATTAATAAAGAATGATAAAAAATATAGGCAACAAGTCATCATACAAGTCAGCGGATGTGAAGTTGTCTACAAACTGCGTGAAACCCAATCAACGATGCAAGCTTTAGTCCGGATTGGATTTTGCGCAGCTGCCTGGGATCTTCCATACTTCAAATCCACCTGCTTTTAAGATTCGGCCTATACTAACGGTTATTAATTTTACTACTCATCACTAGAGAGCAGTAAAGTTGTCGTAAAGTAAAACGTACTTCTTCTACTCTACGCTAGATGGCAGTAAAAACGAAGAATAGTGAAATTATGGAATTATTTTGGCTATTGGTAAAACTGGTTAGTAGGTAGATACAATTTTTTTTTTCTAATTGAAAACCTAATTTACCTGAATTCCTGTAATAGCTACAGCAATTCGATTGCAATAGACAAATTGAAGTCGGTTGTCGTTAGATTATTTAAATAATCAAAGGCGACAACATAAGCCAATTCAGACATATTTAATCTGATAAGCCTTTTTAGGGTTCCGTACCTCAAAAGGAGAAAACGGAACCCTTATAGGATCACTTTGTTGTCCGTCTGTCCGTCTGTGTGTATGTCAAGACTCTTTATCTCGGGAACGCGTAAAGATATCGAGTTGAAATTTAAACCGTATACGTATATTTACGGTCTCTTGCAGTTGTGTAAAAGTTAAACTTCTCAGTTATCGTCTAAAAAAGTTAGAGCCGTTTATGTCGTAAACAAACCGCATATTTCGCACTAACAAAAATATAAACCTACAGGGTACTTCCCGTTGACATAGAACTATGAAATTTGGCGAGAAGCATCGTCTCAGGGTACACATATGGGAATAAATCTGAAAACTGTAAGTACATTTTTATTTAAATCACAAAAAAAATAGGGGCTCAAAATTCACAAAATATAGGTTCAAAATTCAAAGTGAGTAAAACAATTTAATTTTTTTTCTAATTGAAAACCTAATTTACCTGAATGAGGGATGGCATTCAGCCATACATTTTATCGAGATCAGTTGAGCGGTCTCTGAAAAATCAACAAATAATCTAGAAATGGAATTCCTATAATAGGTAGGTATACAGCTACAGCAATTCGATTGCAATAGACAAATTGAAGTCGGTTGTCGCCATTTTAGGCGACAACATAAGCCAATTCAGACATATTTAATCTGATTAACCTTTTTTAAAAATGAGAATAATATTTGACTTTCATGTTTTTCGAAATAACTGTCATCACACGATTGCGTATGTGCAAAAAGAGAACCGTCGTGGGGTTACTGTGAACTAACAATAAAAATTTAATATACGGCCGTATTGTCGGTAAATACTTCGTTGACGCGAGTACTGATGAAAACCGAATTAGTGCCTACCAAGTATCAAACGCTTATAGTTGTACTAGCAATGACAGAGCAGTGTTGTCAACGTGACAAAATTACTAAAATGGCACACGGGCGACCTCACCTACGACGCTTTTTTTTGGATAAACAATTTTCCTTATTTATTGACCGACGAACCACTGGATTTTTTTTCTTTTATGTATAACCACGCATAACTTTTTTCATGGTTGTCCTATTTCAATAATTCTTTTCTTCTCTTTTTTTTATTGGAAAGAGTTTACTTCGAAATTGGTCCCATTTAAATTTTGGCGCAATCGATTGAGCCATTTTTGATAAATCAACAATGTGCATAATGCTACATTGATCCGTGCGAAATATTCACGTATTCTGTACACGGGTGATGTCGGTCATGCTATTTGAAACTATTTTTTTGTAAGTTTCTTCATATAATGTCATTATTAAAGGAGTTTACATTTCGTTTAGTCGCAAAATGACAGAAGCTCAAAATGACAACCGGGGCGCATATTGTCCAAAGAGCAAAATGTTCAAAAATAATTACGTCCAAGGCGCACAATGACTAGAGATCAAAATGTCCAAAGCGCACAATGACTAGGAAGGAAAAATGTCTATAGCGCACAACGTCCAAAATTCCAATTAAAACTACAAAATTTATAGGGTTTAATATTGTGTCATAACTGCGATGATATACAAATTATTTTGGTGAGTCAACACAGTAACGAGCATTTTAAACAAAACTACAAAAGATTTTACAAAGTTGTGTGGTAACTACAAAGTATAAATGTAGTATAAGTACTAAACTATCCTCAAATTATAATTTTTCAATAACACTACCATCAAATTAATGTGTTTTCAATAACTTGTTGTGTCATCGAAAAACAATCAAATTTCATGTCCGTTAAATAAATGATGCAGTAATATTTAGAAATAATATAATCGGCCAAGTGCGTTTCCGTACCATATGGAAGCCCCCCTTAATGTATTTTATTTTAATTTAATTATTTATTTTTGAAGGAAATATACAACTCAATATTCTGTGAATATTTAAAGCATCTTCCTGTGCCGTTATTAATATCGAGCAAAAAAAATCACGTTTCTTGTATGGGAGCCGCCGTAAATATATATTTTAATTTAATTATTTATTTTTAAAGTGAATATTTGACCAAATATTTGTGAATATTTCTAGCAACTACCTGTCACCATTATTAATACCAAGCGAAAAACGGCTATAAATTCAGATTTGTTAAATGGGAGCTCCCATTAATTTTTTTTTCTGTTTTTAGTATTTGTTGTTATAGGGGCAACAGCAATACATCTGTGAAAATGTCAACGTTCTAGCTATAACAGTTCATGAGATACAGCTTGGTGACAGACAGACGGACGGACAGCGGAGTCTTAGTAATAGGGTCCTGTTTTACCCTTTAGGTACGGATTTAACAGAATAAATAAAATTTTGGACGTTTTGCGCTATAGACATTTTGCTTCCTAGTCATTGTGCGCTTTGGACATTTTTTCTTCCTAGTCATTGTGCGCCTTGGACGTAATGCTCTTTGTACAATTTGCGCCCCGGTTGTCATTTCGCGCTTTTGTCAATTTGCGACTAAACAGTAAAATTTTACAGTTTACGTATATTATTAAAATTATAAGTCAATTCAGACTGACATTAGTCCAATGTGACTTTTTCAAAAACATGGAAATTCGGAGGATCGTATATCTTCTTCACATATAATTTATATGGAATTATATATCGAAAACACATAAGCAAATGTTTGCGCGTTTTAAGACGGTATAACGCCATCTAGTGGTACCGTGGTTAAATAATGATTATCCTTAATACTGTACTGTACCGTAACTGTACTACTTACCAGCCATTTTAATAGTCCACTACAGGACGTAGGCCTACCCACGAAGGGTGATTGGGCACTATTCACCACGCTGGCCCAGTGCGGGTTGGTGGATTGTGCCACCCGCGGTCACCCATCCAAATACTGACCATGCGTAACGTTGCTTCCGAGGCTTCCACTCTGCCCCACCAAAGCGCGATGGAAACGTTTATCATTTGTAATAGGTGCAAATTTTAATTAGTAAGTAAATTGCTGACTGAGATAAAATCTCGAATAGATTATTAAAGATCATTACAATGAATGGATTATTATAAATGGAATGATAATCTGCAATTTTTAATTTTCTTTTACTTTACGATGACTTCGAAAATATTTGCGACATAAATACTATAACTACATACATACAATCTGAAATTTTTGATAATTGTGCTTTTAGTTTACAATCTTCTTAATATTTTGGATTCAATGTCGTCACTTAGATATCTGTTCTTTTGGTGGGGCGTTATAATGATTAAAATTTTGAAGTCGAATTTCACACATCATGGCACTAATAATTTGATTTAAAATCATGCGATGGGGCAGATTCCACTGGTCTAAAAAGTGAGTGGAATCTTCCCCACCAAGATGGGATGAGTGGGGCAGATTCCACTCCAAAAAATGAAGGAGTGGAATCTGCCCCACCAGTGGGGCTCTTGCTAATTTCGGTGATCGCTGATCAACAAAAAAACTATTTGATAAGCATTAAACATTAAATTTGGCCTATTGCAGGAAAAGGCGGAGGCTATGAAAAAGGCGCAGCAATACCTCAAGGCTCACAACTATCCCGACTGGGTAATTATTTTATATTATTATTTTGAGTAAATTCCAAAAAGGTCCACTGCTGGACATAGGCACGGTAATGATATCTACAGTTTTCCGTGTTCATACAAACGGCTGAAACGCGAATCATATACCTTCGCGCCTCGGAGCGTGGTATACTCTCGGTATGCTAGACAGTCGCGGCGCGCCGTAGTGACGAACGAACGTGTGGGTTTGTAACAAGTAAGCTTGCTATTTATGTTTTTCAAATAACAAAAAACAATAAAATGTATTTTTATTAAACGCGAACTTTTTCACCGACGACCCACCGGAGGAGGTATACAATTCGACGTGTGATAAAATATATATAATTTATATGTAACCACGCATAACATTTTTCATAGTAGTTCGATTTCAATAATTCTTTTATTGGAAAGAATATACTTCGAAATTGGTCCCATTTAAATTTTATCGAAATCAGCTGAGCCATTTATGATAAATCAACAATAATGTGAAAAATGCTACATCGATCCGTTCGAAATATTCGTGAGAATTCTGTACACAGTTGAAGTCGGTCATGCTATTTATCGCAAAAAAACAATTATTGTAATAAATATAATAAGTAATATTTTAATTATTTTACATCATAAAAAATAAATCAAATAAATATTTTGGGACATCTTACACACGGTCTCTGACCCCAAACTAAGCAAAGCTTGTTATATGGCTGCCAGAGACTGATATACTACATATACATATTTAAAATACATACTTATATAGATAGTACTTAAATAACATCCAGACACTAGATAGAAACTAGAAAGAAACTCAAGTAGGTAAAGAGTAAGTAAATGAATTTAAAATTAAGGGCTTTAAAGGGAGGCAATTAATATGAAAGGCGGACAGCCCTAGCCCGTGATACGTACTACGTGGCCACGTGGCGCTGTAGGTATATATTACAAGGACAAGGAAGTCACAACACTGCAAGATACCATTACCTTGACATAGGCCTCCCCTATAGATCTTCAATAACACTGTATGGAGCAGCTTGCATCCAGCGTCATCCTGAAGACATTCGTCCACCTTGTGGGACGTCCTACGCTGCGCTTGCCGGTAAATGGTCTCCAAAAATAATAATTTTTATTTGCATTTACAGGTGCACGTATCCAAAGTGCCGGAAGATGTGGAACCAACTGCATTTAAACAATATTTCGAAGACTGGAACTAAGATTCTGCATTTTCTGTATTTTTGTAATTTTTATAATACGCACAAAACTAACCTATTTATCACTACATAGTTTAAAACAAATTCGCTTCCCTGTCTGTCTGTCCCTATGTTTGCTTATATCTTTAAAACTACGCAACTGTTTTGATGCGGTTTTTTAATAGATAAGTAGAGTGATTCAAAAGAAAATTTTATATATATAATACTCCTGTGCGAAGCCGGGCCGGGTCGCTAGTGATATATAACTAGCTGGACAGCTAGTTCCGGTTTCGTCCGGCTAGGAATTAATTATACCTTCCAAAAAAAAAAATCTAAAATAAAGAGAGAAATACCACACTAAGACAGACAGACAGACTATTTAAAAAGTCGACTAAGCTGAATATTATGTATTTAATACGCACAAAACTCTAATACAGTGAAACCTCGATTATCCGGCCCTCGGTTATAAGGATTCGTGATTATCCGGACGATCAACAAAATTAATTTTTCAAGTTATAGTCATACTAGTCAAAGTCAAATCATTTAATGCAACATATGAAATTTACATGCGGTTCTTAATTAACATGTTTTGTATAGTGATACATATGACCCTATAAGGGTATGGCAGATTTATTATTTGTATCGGAACGATTTATTATTATGTTTTCTAGATTATCGTTAAAAAATTCGTCTAATGTGTAATAGCATTTCGATAAAAGGATTATTTTTAGTTGATTTATGAAACAGTTTTCTCTTTCGATATCTTTTAGATTATTTAGCAATATAATGAATATTTTTATAGCCATAGAATTTGGGCTAGAACTGTGCTTTGGTTCATTGGTTCAAGGAGTTTGTCTATATTGTGATCATATATTGGATAGACGGACAAATCAAAAGTTTAATACCATCCACCCGCGCTTACACTCATCATCATCATCATTTCAGCCATAGGACGTCCACTGCTGGACATAGGCCTCCCCTAATGTTTTCCAATAAGACCGCTTGATAGCGGCTTGCATCCAGCGCGATCCTGCGCTTTCGCTGCTATTCGCGAATTGTAATTATTTTTGTTGCAAGGTGTACTCTGCTGCGATTCGTTTCGTGTTGTTGATTCATTAAAAAAGGTAGAAACTCGTCGTAAATTAGCTAAGATTATATGAAAATCAGCTTTAATCGTTCATTTAGTTATCCGGATTTACAGTTATTCGAATGCGTCACGACACTAATCGAGTAATAATCCGGTTAACCGAGGCTCTACTGTACGAGCATATTTACTAGGTACTAACATAACTCGTGGCTTCACATGGAACCATTTATTTTTCCGGGATAATACTAGTCCTTGACACTGTCTGAGCTTTGCACAATAAATCAAGCAAAAAATCAAGTCGCTTCGTTGCTCCGTTGGTGCGTAAAAGAGCAACAAACCAACAAAGACCCTTTCGAATTTATTTCACCTTTTACTGGATTATGCATTTAAAGTGCAGTCGCTTCAAACTACAACATATAATATTTTAGTAAATAATATTACAAAGGCTATACGCATTTTTATAGATATTATTAAGTTAGTCAGTGGCGTAGAGTGTATTAATACAGGATTACAGGGTTATTTGCTTGCCCTTAACTGAGCTGATTAATATAATAATTAAGAACAACTTTTACTACTGAACCAAGCAGGAATTTGAAAAAAAAAACTGTACCGTACGAAATTGCAATTCAAAACAAAATGTATAAAACTTGCTTTTTCTTGAATTACCGGTTGGCCCCATATTAAAAGTCGTTAATTATGATGGTCTATCACCTCCTTTTGGCTCAGTATAGGACAAACAGAAAACCCTACAGCACTGTACCCACAATTTTTTTTATCTAAACACAACACTACTAGATTTTAATTTAGATTTTAAATACTTTAATAATACATCGCACAATCATTTATGTACTTAGTACGTACTTATTTTATAATTATTTTTGTGATCATTTGATTTATTAAAAACTTAATTGCTATAATTGTGTTTTATTTCCCGCTAAAAGATCAGAGTGTCGCGCTACATGCCAGACGCTCCCAACCGGTCTTATTGGAGAACTGTTGGGGAGGCCTATGTCCGGCAGTGGAGATTCTAAGGCTGAATGATCAAATCAGAAGAAGTACCATTTACGTTATTTACGGAATACAATATAGATACTTACATCATAAAAATATAAATAAAGTATTGTATAAGAATAGATAATAGTGAATATTTAATTAATGAAATGATTTTTATCGTGCTTCACACACTAGGTTTATAGAAAATATTCTTTATTTTAAATGGTTCAACGCGGTAGTCACAGATGGCGCTTCCAACACTGTAGAAGTTGGTAGTAAAATGATAAACACTTCACTAATTTGGCGGGTTCGTAGTACAGCGTTCTAGCTTAATTTGGACAAAGCATGTGGGCCGGAATCTCACAGGGATGCAGGTTCAAATCCTGCGAGCGCGTCAATTTTTGAAATGTATGTCACAAAAAGAATATTTAATCGGTTATCAAAAATATTTATCTAAAATACACAGAACACATTGGAAACTAGCTTATTGCAATTATATAGAGGAGGCCTATGACCAACAATGGACCTCCTGCGACTGATATTAAAACGATATCGATAGTAAAATGTAAAAAAAAAATAGTTATAAAAAAAAGTAGTTAAAATAGTTATACAAGAGTGCAAATTGCTTTTTAACCGCGTGCTCAATTTTGATGACCGAGCCAGCGAAGGATTCTTAAATTAGAATCCTAAGCGTTGTTAGCGAGGAAATAAAAAGAGCAGAAGGTAAATAGTAGATTGTATCATATGGGAGAAAAATAATATTTTTACGGCGAGGGCGCTTTTTTGAATCCAGAGCGAAGTGAGGGATTCTTTAGTAGAATCCCGAGCGTAGCGAGGGATTCAAAGTACGTCGTGGTACACTCTACTTTTCATCACCTCTATGAGAAAATAAAAGGCGCCTCATGTTTTATTGTAATATTAATATTTTATAAAAATTAGAGTAACAACTAAATTAAAATTAAATGTTATCTACTAATAACTAAATGAAAATAATGTCTATATAAAAACTTATATATACATTATTTTTTACTTCCAAATTCAAAAAGTGCGCGGAAAAAATAATTCCGGTGCACTTATAAAGTTCTTTGTAAAAAACACCACGTTTGGGCGCACTTAAAGGCGAACCAAGTAGTCCTTTTCGAATAGATGTGATGAAAAAATCTTTGCACAGGAGTGCAACACGTACCTAACTTTTTATCCCACCTTAGCGAGGAAATGACTAAAGTCGTCTACAAATTGTACTGTTTCAAATACTTCTCATGATTGTTCAGGTAGAAAGCTCACTAACGCTGTTTTAGTCTATTCTGTTGGTGTCAAATAAACTTCCTCGTCGCTAGAATCACTTGTATTCAGTTTTTCACTCCATAATATTTTAACAATATGAAGTTAAAAGATGTCGCGCGCAAAGCAAATTAAAAAAAAAGTACACCAAGGTTCCGCAAAAATACTCTTTCCGAGATGTGGGGATGAAAAGTAAAGTTAACCGTTTTGTAGTTCTTATTACTGAGTTTCAATAAAATGTATGATTATAATGAAGAATAAATACATATTATATGTATTTTGTACAAAGATCTGGCCAGGCGTTTGGTAGAGGTTACACGTGACCAGAATGCTGGCATGTATTTTGCCCAAAAGCCGAGTATCTAAAACCCTCTGCCGAGGGACTTTTAGACTAGGTTTTATTTTATTTTGTGTTTCTTTTTGTATGATTTTTCTTTTCTTTTTAGTTTAAGTAGGTAGGTTTAGTCATAGTGGATATTTGTTTTATTTTTCTGTGTAAATAAATACCTGTATATATGTATAAATTGTAACTTTTTGTTGATAATAATAAATAAATAAAAGAATAAATATTATTAATATTTATTAATATTAATTGTATATTTTGACTAATGGTAAATAAAAAAATCCAATTTTTGTTCAATAATTCATTTATTAATTACTAAGGTACAATGAATGATTCCATGACAACTTCTCGTACAGATAACTCAGAGTTTTGTATTTCATGACACCAAACAAAAGACTCGCTAGATGAATTTTCCTACGACGGATCATTTTCAGGACAAAATGCTTATTTAAAAATGGCGTCACATGTGCCCTATAAGGAATGTCAAAACAGAAACGAGCACATGCGTTTTGAACTCTTTGAATTATTTTTTTAGTTTTGGCCAGTAGTCGTGGACCGTATACGGTATCCATATAATTTAATTTAGATAAAACTAATGATTCCACGAGTTGTATTCTAAGGTCTACTTTCAGATACCTTCGCATTTTGTACAAAATCTTGAGTTTGTGGAGACGATTCCGAACGCAGAACTGCGTAGCGAGATGGCTCCGCGCGCTAGTACTCGCCTCGACTTGAGAAAGATCGCCGAATGCGATCGAAGAAACTATAGTCAAATGTACATCAGTAAGAAAATAAACGAAAGTGTATTCCCGTTATTTAAAGAATTAAAATGTGAGAAAACTACGTTAGTTTCCATAATAATAAAATATAATGATTTACAAGTTTCGAACTATTTTATGTTGCTATTAAATATACGATGGCGCCTTAAAAATTGGGCCTTCTATCATATTAATTAATAATATTTGTTTTCTACTAGTTTTTAGAAATATTAATTTCTTTATTTCATTTATTACTTATTTAGTAACGTTTTTGCTAATTGTTACTCTTTTAATAGCACTAAAATTCGTAACAAAATTATATGTTGTTTATCATAGTCGCCAAACATTATGTATTCCTGGTGTCAAGTAGGAGAACTAAAATTTCTTTAAATTCTAAATAGTTTTAACATCTAGTGTCGAGTAGGAGAGTTAATATATCTAAAATGATAATTAGTTTAGCTGCCAGCATGCTGGGCACGCCGCCAACTGGCAGAAGACTTGAGCATTTGGATTACCTTTAGACCTTCAAGGGTCTGTGGATAAAGCTTTCTATGTAGTAGTGTAGGTAGTTTTCGCATATAAATTAGTATTGTATGTTACTGTAGTTAATAAAGGCACTTTTGCCCTAATAGGTTAGTAATAAAAAAGAAAAAAAAATAGTTTTATATCACAATGATTGCCATCTATTGTCGAGTAGGCGAACTAAAAATGTCTTAATTTATATAACAAGAACAAAGTAATGGCGTAATTTTTAAATTGTGTACCTCGCCCCTACTTCAAGAAGTTGGGAATCCTGACGCTGCCTGCCATTCTGATCTATCAGGTGGCAGTGTACGCCAGAACAAACTTGGATACGATGCCTGAGCGAGGCTCTAAGCACGCGTATCCAACCCGCGGCAGGCACAAGTTGTTGACCGTTCCGCGATCGTTGGAGAAGTCCTCCAAGTTGATTATTAAAGCCTTTGATTATTAAAATAATCAAAGCCGACAACATAAGCCAATTCAGACATATTTAATCTGATAAGCCTTTTTAGGGTTCCGTACCTCAAAAGGAAAAAACGGAACCCTTATGGGATCACTTTGTGGTCCGTCTGTCCGTCTGTGTATATGTCAAGACTCTTTATCTCGGGAACGCGTAAAGATATCGAGTTGAAATTTAAACTGTATACGTATATTTACGGTCTCTTGCAGTTGTGTAAAAGAAAAACTTCTCAGTTGTCGTTTAAAAAAGTTAGAGCCGTTTATGTCGTAAAAAACCGCATATTTCGCACTCACAAAAATCAAAACCTACAGGGTACTTCCCGTTGACATAGAACTAAGAAATTTGGCGAGAAGCATTGTCTCAGAGTACACATATAGGAATAAATCTGAAAACTGTATATATTTTATTTAAATCACTAAAAAATAGGGGCTCAAAATTCACAAAATATAGGTTCAAAATTCAAAGTGAGTAAATCGTATCATGTAAGGTATCATATAAATGAACTTCATTATCACACGCTAAAACAGGTTTTTAATTATTTTAACATTTTCAGTACATTTCGATGTGTGACTCTTCCACTTATACTAACAATATTATGGTACAATATTAATGGTATCTTATGGTAAGTTAGTTGTGATAAGTTGTGGGTGTATGTGAATGTGATAGTGAGTGAGTGAATGTGAGTGTGTACGTGTATGTAAATGATATAGATGTCTTTGTCGCATGCCTTGGCGTACGCTGTGAATGCGGCAAGCAATTGATAAATAAATAAATAAATAGATAAATAATAATAGGTATAGAGATATTATGAATACGAGTTCGAGAACTTACATAGTTGATTATTATAGATATATAAAAGGTATACTAAGTAACTCTAAATAAATTGTATACAGTATACTTGATTATGTAAACGAATAAAAATATAATATTATTGAATAAATAAATTAATATTCAGACTAAGCTTAATGTCACCTCCCAGTTATACTTACTTACGATGTTAGGTAGTAAATACATGTTTTTCGAAATAACTGTCATCACACGATTGCGTATGTGCAAAAAGAGAACCGTCGTGGGGTTACTGTGAACTAACAATAAAAATTTAATATACGGCCGTATTGTCGGTAAATACTTCGTTGACGCGAGTACTGATGAAAACCGAATTAGTGCCTACCAAGTATCAAACGCTTATAGTTGTACTAGCAATGACAGAGCAGTGTTGTCAACGTAACAAAATTAGTAAAATGGCACACGGGCGATTACACCTACGACGCTTTTTTTTTGGATAAACAATTTTCCTTATTTATTGACCGACGAACCACCAGAAATTTTTTCTTTTATGTATAACCACGCATAACTTTTTTCATAGTAGTCCGATTTCAATAATTCTTTTCTTTTTTTATTGGAAAGAGTTTACTTCGAAATTGGTCCCATTTAAATTTTAGCGCAATCGATTGAGCCATTTTTGATAAATCAACAATGTGAAAAATGCTACATTGATCCGTGCGAAATATTCACGTATTCTGTACACGATGTCGGTCATGCTATTTTAAACTATTTTTTTGTAAGTTTCTTAATATTTTAAAATGGTTTAGTCGCAAAATGACAGAAGCACAAAATGACAACCGGGGCGCATATTGTCCAAAGAGCAAAATGTTCAAAAATAATTACGTCCAAGGCGCACAATGACTAGGAAGCAAAATGTCCAAAGCGCACAATGACTAGGAAGGAAAAATGTCTATAGCGCACAACGTCCAAAATTCAACACAGTAATGAGCATATTTTAAACAAAACTACAAAAGATTTTGCAAAGTTGTGTGGTAACTACAAAGTATAAATGTAGTATAAGTATCCGACTATCCTCAAATTATATTTTTTTCAATAACACCACCGTCAAATTAATATGTTTTCAATAACTTGTCATGTCATTGAAAAACAATCACATTTCATGTCCGTTAAATAAATAATCCAATAATATTTAGAAATAATATAATCGGCCAAGTGCGAGTCGGACTTGCGCACGAAGGGTTCCGTACCATATGGAAGCCCCCTTAATATAATTTATTTAAATTTAAATATTCATTTTTGAAGAAAATATACAACTCAATATACTGTGAATATTTAAAGCAACTTCCTGTACCGTTATTAATATCGAGCAAAAAAATCACGTTTCTTGTATGAGAGCCCCCGTAAATATCTATTTTATTTTAATTTAATTTTTTATTTTAAAGGTGAATATTTGACCGAAATTTCGAGAATATTTCAAACAACTACCTGTCACCATTATTGATACCAAGCGAAAAACGGCTATAAATTCAGATTTGTTAAATGGGAGCTAACCTTAAATATTTTTCCTCTGTTTTTAGTATTTTTGTTATAGGGGCAACAGCAATACATCTGTGAAAATTTCAACGTTCTAGCTATAACAGTTCAGACAGACAGACGGACGGACAGCAGAGTCTTAGTAATAGGGTCCCGTTTTACCCTTTGGGTACGGAACCCTGAAAATTAAGGAATAACATAATTATTATGAAAGATACCAGGAAAAAAATATGGTTTTACTAGTACACATAGCTTAAGTGTGTTGTTTCATATCGCGTATGTAGATGGCACTGTTAAGCTTCGTATAGATGGCGCATAAGGTAAAGCAAGATACAAAATAGCTGTACACGAACACCAAAACAAGTCATGGAAGTTGATTTAACAGAATAAGTAAAATTTTGGACGTTTTGCGCTATAGACATTTTGCTTCCTAGTAGTCGTGTGTAACTCAGATCTGAACCGGCTCAACAGATCAGATCACACCAGTACGGCTCAACAGCTCACGGTTCAACTCCAGATCAGGCAGCTCAATCGTGCCTTGCGGTTCATTCACTGTTTACTTGCGATGCGACGCGACCGACGCGACGCGCTCTTTCAACTTCTTGACGAACCTATGCCGTGCGTGAACGAAACGGAGAAACATAGAAAGAGAAGGAGAGTGTTACAATGGCAACCATAGTAAAGGTTTAACTAGATATGGCGCGTGTGATAGGGATAACGCTCTACAAAACCGAAACCAGCCGACAATCTCCGAAGGTCGATGTCGAATAATTTTATTATTCGCGCGTAGGTACTAACCTGTCCGCGAAAAGTTCTAGATGAATCGTAGACAGATGACATCAGGACCTCAGTGAGACCGCAAGATTGCGCTGGATGCTTGCCTCTTCCAACCGGTCTTATTGGAGATCTATAGGAGAGGCCTATGTTCAGCTGAGGACGTCCGATGGCTGAAATGACGATGATGACCTGTCCGTACGCGCTGCTTTTTACCGACTTCAAAATAGGACGATATTTTCTTGTTTGAAAGAATTAACGCGAAATTAATGTTTTTATATGTGCAACTGTTACTCGAACAGGTTACTCGAAAATGCACTTTATTCACAAATAAATAAAGTGCATTTTCGAGTATATACATTATAATAAATATACAATATACATAGGGATAAATGGGAGGTTTCGTAACCTTTTCTACCGGACTACGCCGATTTTGATGTGATTTTGAACTTTCGACAAATTTGTTCTTTGAGCTGGTTTCGCAAGATCTAATGTTCGAAGAACTACTAGTACATTTAGGAAAGTACAGAATTAATAAAAAAAAAACTCAATTTCTAATGAAGTATAAGTATAGGTACCTACTTACCTATTCAATTCAAAATTATTTATTTTCAAACAACAGTACACTACTACAAATACTATTCCCCAAACAGGGTACATTCAATTGATTCAATCACCTTTATCTAGTATCACATGACACTCGCATTACAAGCATAAAGGTGTAACAATAAGCAAACCAACTACTTATATGAACGGGATAATGTATCTCCACAGTTTACATTGTCATTCACAAACGACTCACTTGAGTCAATCCACGCATATATTTCATGCGAGCTAAAGTACCTACATACTTAGAATCGAGTTCTGTTGTACTGTGGTGATCTGATCTGTGAGACGGTTCGCAGCTCCGGCTCAGCTGGTTGAGCTGAGCCGTGAACCGCGGCTCGCACAGATCAGTTGAGTTACCCATGGCTACTTCCTAGTCATTGTGCGCTTTGCACATTTTTTCTTCCTAGTCATTGTGCGCCTTGGACGGAATGCTCTTTGAACATTTTGCTCTTTGTACAATTTGCGCCCCGGTTGTCATTCCGCGCTTTTGTCATTTTGCGACTAAACGTTTTAAAATCAATAGATGTCATTAATTAAGGACGTTTAGTCGCAAAATGACAAAAGCGCGAAATGACAACCGGGGCGCAAATTGTACAAAGAGCAAAATGTTCAAAGAGCATTACGTCCAAGGCGCACAATGACTAGAAAGAAAAAATGTGCAAAGCGCACAATGACTAGGAAGCAAAATGTCTATAGCGCAAAACGTCCAAAATTTTATTTATTCTGTTAAATCAACTTCCATGACTTGTTTTGGTGTTCGTGTACAGCTATTTTGTATCTTGCCTTACTTTATGCTCCATTCATACGAAGCTTAACAGTGCCATCTATATACGCGATATGAAACAACACACTTAAGCTATGTGTACTAGTAAAACCATATTTTTTTCTTGGTATCTTTCATAATAATTATGTTATTCCTTAATATTTAGGGTTTCGTACCCAAAGGGTAAAACGGGACCCTATTACTAAGACTCTGCTGTCCGTCCGTCTGTCTGTCTGTCACCAAGCTGTATCTCATGAACTGTTATAGCTAGAAAGTTGAAATTTTCACAGATGTATTGCTGTTACCCCTATAACAACAAATACTAAAAACAGAGAAAAAATATTTAAGGTTAGCTCCCATTTAACAAATCTGAATTTATAGCCCTTTTTCGCTTGGTATTAATAATGGTGACAGGTAGTTACTTGAAATATTCACGTTTCGGTCAAATATTCACCTTTAAAATAAAAAATTAAATCAAAATAAAACATATTAAGGGGGCTTCCATATGGTACGGAACCCTTCGTGCGCAAGTCCGACTCGCACTTGGCCCATTATATTATTTCTAAATATTATTGCATTATTTATTTAACGGACATGAAATTTGATTGTTTTTCAATGACATGACAAGTTATTGAAAACATATTCATTTGACGGTGGTGTTATTGAAAAAAATATAATTTGAGGATAGTCGGATACTTATACTACATTTATAATTTGTAGTTACCACACAATTTTGTAAAATCTTTTGTAGTTTTGTTTAAAATATGCTCATTACTGTGTTGACTCACTAAAATAATTTGTAGATTATCGCAGCTATAACACAATATTAAACCCTATAAATTTTATAGTATTAATTGGAATTTTGGACGTTGGGCGCTATAGACATTTTTCCTTCCTAGTCATTGTGCGCTTTGGACATTTTGCTTCCTAGTCATTGTGCGCCTTGGACGTAATTATTTTTGAACATTTTGCTCTTTGGACAATATGCGCCCCGGTTGTCATTTTGAGCTTCTGTCATTTTGCGACTAAACCAATTAAGGAGTTTACATTTACGTATATTATTAAAATTATAAGCCAATTCAGACTGACATTAGTCCAATGTGACTTTTTCAAAAACATGGGAAATTCAGAGGATCATTTCATTTTGGTTTCTCTTAAATAATTCAGATGGAATTATATATATATAGAATACGAAAACACATAAGCAAATGTTTGCGCGTTTTAAGACGGTACAACGCCATCTAGTGGTACCGTGGTTAAATAATGATTATCCTTAGTACTGTACTGTACCGTAACTGTACTACTTACCAGCCTTTTTAATAGTCCACTACAGGACGTAGGCCTACCCACGAAGGGTGATTGGGCACTATTCACCACGCTGGCCCAGTGCGGGTTGGTGGATTGTGCCACCCGCGGTCACCCTTCAGTAAACGGGTCATTGTGATGTAGTGGGCATTTAGACTATATTTATTAAACACTATTAAACCTAACGTCGACCGAATCACAGGTGTCTAATTTTAATATAAATACCTCCCGCCTCCTTTGAGTTAATTATTTAATGCAATTCTAAGTCGGTATGTATGGCGGCGCTCGGACATTTTTTTACTATTTTCACTTAGGGACTGTGGCTCTGTAGATATTTGCTCGAAGAAGAAGCTTTGGCGATCTTTCTTAAGTTTTCAGTGCATTGAAAGAAAGAAAGAAAGAAATACCGTTTATTTCGTGACATACATGAACAAATATAAACAACAAACAAGAGTAACAGGCGTTAAGCAGCAAGTGAGCACGGTATGCCACGAAAACTGGTCCCAACTCAGCGTGAATTGCTGATTGAGAACAATCAGCGCTGGTATTGCTGAGACCGGTAGGTGACGTCACGCACAACATAAATATAAATTTGAACATTAACAAACATTCAGAGTGTTAGAGTATAAATACACATGAAAACACATACACACACTTAAATAAAATCACACAACAAAGACAGTATTCCATGAACTAAAAACATCAACACACATTATCCTACATCACACCATTAAATATCTTCATACGAAGAAGCCCAAAAAAAAAACGTAAAAACAAAACAATTTAATCCCTAGATAGGTTTTCCAGTCTTAGAAGAACAACAAATTAATAAAATAAATATTCTTAGGTAGGTACGCAGTTCATAAAATGACAAATACAACGCACAATAACAATGAGATCTCAATTTTGAATCTAGATGGCACTTGTATCGTTTTTGAGAGATTCCTCACTTTTTTGATGAGCGAAAATAAACTTTTTTAGTTCATATTTAAAACAGAACAAACTTTGCACGTTCCTTATGGGAGGTCGTTTATTGTTCCAACATTTAGTAGCAGCATTTCGGAAGCTGCCTCTGAAAGCCGCTGAGTTATGACGCTCTGTCCTCAGAAGAGACAGCTTCGAACATGCACGAGTTACGAGAGGGTTACGACCTTGCTTCCATGACAACTTCTCGTACAGATACGAGTAACTCGGAGTTTTGTATTTCATGACACCAAACAAAAGACTCGCTAGATGAATTTTCCTACGATAGATCATTTTCAGGACAAAATGCTTATTTAAAAATGGCGTCACATGTGCCCTATAAGGAATGTCAAAACAGAAACGAGCACATGCGTTTTGAACTCTTGAATTATTTTTTTAGTTTTGGCCAATAGTCGTGGACCGTATACGGTATCCATATAATTTAATTTAGATAAAACTAATGATTCCACGAGTTGTATTCTAAGGTCTACTTTCAGATACCTTCGCATTATGTATAAAACCTTGAGTTTGTAGAAACAATTCCGATTTCCTATTTAAAGAATTAAAATGTTTGAAAACTACGTTAGTTTCATGATAATAAAATATAATGATTTACAAGTTTCTAACTATTTTATGTTGCTAATAAATATACGATGGCGCCATAAAAATTGGGCCTACTATCATATCAATTAATTATATTTGTTTTCTACTAGTTTTTAGAAATATTTATTTCTTTATTTCACTTTTGCCCTAATAGGTTAGTAATAAAAAAGAAAAAAAAATGTTTTATATCACAATGATTGCCATCTATTGTCGAGTAGGCAAACTAAAAATGTCTTAATTCATGTAACAAGAACAAAGTAATGGCGTAATTTTTAAATTGTGTACCTATTTGAGAGTCCATCGGCTCCTGAAATACAGTTTCGAACTAGTTTAGGTTATTTTGGGTCAATTATTCAGACTATTGTAAACTTATGCCCAATAAACATTTTTTTTTATAATGCTTTACTTTGTTGCGGTTACATGTCGCTATTCCAAAGTTTAGTTTTCCTACTCGACGCTAGATGGCAATAATAATTAATAAAGAATGATAAAAAACATACGCAACAAGTCATCATACAAGTCAGCCGCTGATTTGAATTTTTCTACAAACTGTGTGAAACCCAATTAACGATGCAAGCTTTAGTCTGGATTGGATTTTGCGCAGCTGCCTGGGATCTTCCATACTTCAAATCCACCTGCTTTTAAGATTCGGCCTATACTAACGGTTATTAATATTACTACTCATCACTAGAGAGCAGTAAAGTTGTCGTAAAGTAAAACGTACTTCTTCTACTCTACGCTAGATGGCAGAGAAAACAAAGAATAGTGAAATTATGGAATTATTTTGGCTATCGGTAAGACTGTAACCAGTTAGTAGGTAGATACAATTTAATTTTTTTTCTAATTGGAAATTTCATTTACCTGAATGAGAGATGGCATTCAGCCATACATTTTATCGAGTTCAGTTGATCGGTCTCTGAAAAATCAGCAAATAATCTAGAAATGGAATTCCTATAATATGTAGATATACAGCTACAGCAATTCGATTGCAATAGACAAATTGAAGTCGGTTGTCGCCATTTTAGGCGACAACATAAGCCAATTCAGACACATTTAATCTGATTAACCTTTTTTTAAAAATGAGAATAATATTTGACTTTCATGTTTTTCGAAATAACTGTCATCACACGATTGCGTATGTGCAAAAAGAGAACCGTCGTGGGGTTTACTGTGAACTAACAATAAAAATTTAATATACGGCCGTATTGTCGGTAAATACTTCGTTGACGCGAGTACTGATGAAAACCGAATTAGTGCCTACCAAGTATCAAACGCTTATAGTTGTAGTAGCAATGACAGAGCAGTGTTGTCAACGTAACAAAATTAGTAAAATGGCACACGGGCGATTACACCTACGACGCTTTTTTTTTGGACATACAATTTTCCTTATTTATTGACCGACGAACCACCGGTTTTTTTTCTTTTATGTATAACCACGCATAACTTTTTTCATAGTGGTCCGATTTCAATAATTCTTTTCTTCTCTTTTTTTATTGGAAAGAGTTTACTTCGAAATTGGTCCCATTTAAATTTTAGCGCAATCGATTGAGCCAATTTTGATAAATCAACAATGTGCATAATGCTACATTGATCCGTGCGAAATATTCACGTATTCTGTACACGGGTGATGTCGGTCATGCTATTTTAAACAATTTTTTTGTAAGTTTCTTAATATTGTCATATCAATAGATGTCATTATTAAAGGAGTTTACATTTAATTTACGTAGGTATATTATTATATAAAATTATAAGCCAAATCAGACTGACATTAGTCCAATGTGACTTTTCCAAAAACATAGAATATAGGTCCATTCTTTATCACACGAATAAATAATCTAAATGGAATTAATAGCATACGAAAACACATAAGCAAATGTTTGCGCGTTTTAAGACGGTACAACGCCATCTAGTGGTACCGTGGTTAAATAATGATTATCCTTAATACTGTACTGTACCGTAACTGTACTACTTACCAGCCATTTTAATAGTCCACTACAGGACGTAGGCCTACCCACGAAGGGTGATTGGGCACTATTCACCACGCTGGCCCAGTGAGGGTTGGTGGATTGTGCCACCCGCGGTCACCCATCCAAATACTGACCATGCGGAACGTTGCTTCCGAGGCTTCCACTCTGCCCCACCAAAGCGCGATGGAAACGTTTATCATTTGTAATAGGTGCAAATTTTGATTATTAAGTAAATTGCTGACTGAGATAAAATCTCGAATAGATTATTATATAAAGATCATTACAATGAATGAATTATTATAAATGGAATGATAATATGCAATTTTTAATTTTCTTTTACTTAACGATGACTTCGAAAATATTTGCGACATAAATACTATAACTACATACATACAATCTGAAATTTTTGATAATTGTGCTTTTAGTTTACAATCTTCTTAATATTTTGGATTTAATGTCGTCCCTTAAGTATCTGTTCTTTTGGTGGGGCGTTATAATGATAACAATTTTGAAGTCGAATTTCACACATCATGGCACTAATAATTTGATTTAAAATCATGCGATACCCCTGGTGGGGCAGATTCCACTAAAAAGTGAGTGGAATCTTCCCCACCAAGATGGGATGAGTGGGGCAGATTCCATTCCAAAAAATGAAGGAGTGGAATCTGCCCCACCAGTGGGGCGCTTTGGTGGGGTAGAGTGGAAGCACTCTTGCTAATTTCGGTGATCGCTGATCAACAAAAAAACTATTTGATAAGCATTAAACATTAAATTTGACCTATTGCAGGAAAAGGCGGAGGCTATGAAAAAGGCGCAGCAATACCTCAAGGCTCACAACTATCCCGACTGGGTAATTAATTATTTTATACTATTATTTTGAGTAAATTCCAAAAAGGTCCACTGCTGGACATAGGCACGGTAATGACATCTACAGTTTTCCGTGTTCATACAAACGGACCTTCGCGCCTCGGAGCGTGGTATACTCTCGGTATGCCAGTCAGTCGCGGCGCGCCGTAGTGACGAACGAACGTTTGGGTTTGTAACAAGTAAGCGTGCTATTTATGTTTTTAAAATAACAAAAAACACAATAATATGTATTTTTATTGAACGCGAACTTTTATTCACAACAAAGGACGTCTGACATTTTGGACCAAAACTCAAAGTAGTCGGCCAAAGAAAAAAATATATTTAAACATGACCCTCTGAACATTTCTTATCACTAAACCAAAATTCTAGGTCTGATATTTGAGTAAATAAACGAGCTTGAAAACACCATCTTGCAAAAGTGAAACAGCAGATTCTTGGTAAGTATGTACATATTATGATAGTAGGTACATGATTAACTAAACATATCATATTACTATACCGAACTGCTATGTTATTTATCTGATAGAGTCTGGCTAACGAAAGTTGATACTGGAATTTTTCGCACACTTTTTAAATGACAACACACGGTGCTACTACCATCGCGAATTTAACTTTAAATTGGGGCATTTTACCTTGTATTCAAAACATTTTTCAAACCTACGTCATATACTAAACTTACCAAATTATTCATTATATTACTCGTAATATAGTCTTTATCGTAATGAAGTATATAGGTACGCATTGAAATCATTTGGATTATTTGGAGAGCAATGCAAAGCCTCAGTTTGGCATAATAGTAACGTCAAAAAACAGAAAATAATTAACGTACATAATGAATATAAAACTCTTACACGACAAGTTAAAGCTTGAAAAACAGATTTTTTTTGCGATTAACCCAAAGATTTGGAAGAATCAAAATCGAAGTATGGTAACAATGCTACATCGTGTGAGTGAGAGAAAGTGTTTCCCTCTCAGTTTAGGGCTGCCATACTGATATTTTTTAAATTTGCCGCGCTTTATCAGTATCAACTTTCGTTAGCCAGACTCTATTTGAGTAACTATTATATACGAGTTTAAAAATTCGCTTGAACTTTCAAAGTGATGTAGCATCTTAGGCATCAGACATAGAGGTTCGGTTTAACAGTAAAAAATGTTCAGATAGTCATAAGAAATCATAATATAAACAAGAGATTTCGTTGGCCATTGGTTTAATTTATGTTCTGATCTAAAATGTATGAAGCATGTCAGAATGTTAACATGAAATATCTTGCCAATCAAGCTGGAAACGTTTTGAGACTTTAGTTATGCTTGAATATGTCGTTAGTTTTCATATTGGAATACAAATTAACAATATGAAAACATTTTTTTAGCAAAACTTGAGTTTTCAAAGTGATGTAGCATCTTAGGCATCAGACATAGTGGTTTGGTGTAATAGTAAAAATGTTCATTTAGTCATAAATAATCATTACATAAACATAATCATGTTTCTTTGGCCGCCTACGAGTATTTGACTTCTTAGTCCAAAAATGTATGGAGCATGTCAGTAGTCCTTTATTTTTTGTAACTATTAATCAATAATTTTAACATCATATCATAGTAGATGAAACGAAAAAGTTTCAAGCTCACAAATTATTATAAAATAATGCATTAATTTAGATACATACGTTATACTTTGTATATTATTCTATTTGCGACACCCGGGCACCCTAACGACAGGTGATGTGTACTGTGTTACTATTATAATTATAAGTGTAAATAATTGTAACTAGATGTATTATACGGCAATTATATACCTACCCAAATAAAATAAAATATATAGAAACTAGAAATAAAATCAAATAGGTAAAGAGTACTGTACTGTACTGTATCAGCCTTTTTTAATAGTCCACTGCAGGACGTAGGCCTACCCACGAAGGGTGATTGGGCCATATCCACCACGCTGGCCCACACTGAGAAAAAAATCGCCACCAAATATTACAAAAGTCCTTTGTATTTGGCGAAAACACTAAATTTTAGTATAATTTACCAAAGTTTTGCTGTATTTGCAATTTTTATTATTTTTTACTAACAGTTTTGTTTTTGTAATTGTAATTCCTAAAATACGATTTTAGTAAATGCAGATATTGCAAAAGTTTAATATTTATTACAAATTTATAGTAAATATTGTTAGAGTTTTGTAAATTCCGCAAATTCGATTACTATTTTCAAGAAAAGGTAGTTGTGTTTCTAACAGTTTACCTATTTTGTAATTCTAAGTAATACTTTTAATCAATTTTAATAAACGTTTGTAATTATAAGAATTAACTATAGTTGATACAACAAAAATATTTAGTTTTACCTTTTTGTAATTCTAATCAACACGCTTTATTTATTTCAACACGGGTTTGTAATTTTTAGAAAATATAAAATATTGGTACGAGAAAAGATTTAGTTTTTACCTTTTGTAATTCCAAGCATCTCGTTTTATTAATTTCAACACGCATTAGTAATTGTTAGAAAGAACTATAATTGGTACAATAAAAATATTTTGTTTTACCCTTTTTGTAATTCCAAGTAACATGCTTTTTTAATTTCAACACGCGTTTGTAAATATTAGAAATAACTTTAATTGGTACAACAAAAATATTTAGTTTTCCCCTTTTTGTAATTCCAAAGAGCATGCTTTATTAATTTCAATACACGTTTGTGATTTTTAGAAAGAACTTTAATTGGTACAACAAAAATATTTTGTTTTACCCTTTTTGTAATTCCCAGCAACATGCTTTATTAATTTCAACACCCGTTTGTGATTTTTAGAAAGAACTTTAATTGGTACAACAAAAATATTTTGTTTTACCCTTTTTGTAATTCCCAGCAACATGCTTTATTAATTTCAACACCCGTTTGTGATTTTTAGAAAGAACTTTAATTGGTACAACAAAAATATTTTGTTTTACCCTTTTTGTAATTCCCAGCAACATGCTTTATTAATTTCAACACCCGTTTGTAAATATTAAAAATAACTGTAATTGGTACAACAAAAATATCTAATATTTCCCTTTTTGCAATAACAAGCAACACGCTTTATTAATTTCAACACTAGTTTGTAATTATTAGAAATAGCTTTAACTGGTACAAGAATAATATTTAGTGTTTCCGTTATTGTAATTCCAAGCAACATGCTTTATTTATTTCAACACACGTTTGTAAAATTTAGCAAGAACTTTATTTGGTACAACAAATATAATTAATTTATCCCTTTTTGTAATTCCAAGGAACACGCTTTAATTATTATGAGCTTTTAGCGGCTTCGCCCGCGTGGCCTACAGGAATCAAAATATGACGTACTGTTTTTCAGAAACAAACATTATAAGCGCTCTTACGATAATAATCTCAATTGAAATTACAAGATGACAAAATTCCCAAACAAAGCATTATTGCTTTTCAAAAACAAACAATTGACAAAATAATAAAATTGTCAAAATTAGCCGTAAAACGTAAACTTATCGCCTATAACAATAGCAAATATTAGATCATAAGTAGTAGTAAGTAACAATATTTTTCCCAGAACAAATTATAATAAAATGATTTTACGCTATGGTCTTGAGTCAAGAGTAAAAAAATGAAGAATAAGCATAGCTGCTGGATTCTAAACACTTACAAATAAAAAGCAAATTTTTGGCTTTAAAATTTAATAAGATATGGTTAAATATATGAAGCTATTCAACAAAAACGGAAAAAAGTTTACGTTTACTATCAAAAGTCATGGTAAGGGCACTGAAGTTACTGGAATAATATACGAGATAAGTTTACACTTTAATACTCGAAAAATCTCAAATTAATACTTATGCATTAATTCTAATTGCATTAATTGGCATTAAGATTTTTTCTGTTCCCGCCAACGTCGTTGAAATATTCTTATTTGACAGCTTTGACTTTGGTTTCAGTAGTTCAGTACACTAAGTATCTTACTCTTACTTACTTACTCTTACTCTTTATTAATAACAACTAGTTATAGGTCATTTGTAGTGCATGCTAACATATTTCATCAAACGTTACCTATAGTATGATTCCTTATTACTAACATAAAAAGGTGCATTTAACAAAATCCAATAAAAATTGTATCATACGAGTACTTCGTAGGGTTTGACATGCTCTTAGGCGATTAGTACTATGTACTTACAAAAAAAATCTACCTAGATAGGTACTGGTATAGACAAGTATTGGTATCTGATATACCACTGGTTTGAAAGATGAAAAAAAATTGATTTACCTTGTTTTGTAATTACAAGCGTGGGTTTAATAATTTTCAAAACACGATTGTCATTTGTATTGAAAGGAAGAATAATTTCAAGCATGAGGCTTTATTAATTTCAAGATACTATTGTAATTTTACTACAATACTTTAGTTAATGCAACAAAAACATTTAGTTTTTGGTCTATTTTGTAAATCCAGCAATAAGCTAAGTAATTTCGACGAAATGTTTTGTTATTTCCAGTAAAGTGTCCGGTGTGTTTTGCTTTATGAATACGATCCCGCCTTTCCAGCAGCCATTTCGTCGTTGCTTGCAGTAGAGTAAACATGTAAAGGAGAGTGAAGTTCAGTACCAACAAACTGTGTTTTACCAACAGATTTAAACACTCTGAGTGACAATTGACAATCTTACCCAGGAGTCAGTGTTATAACAGCTATACAATCATACTGAGTAACTGGGGTCTCAGTGAATACGATCCCGTCTTTCCAGCAGCCATTTCGTCGTTGCGTGCAGTAGAGTAAACATGGAGGATGAAGTTCAGTGCGTACCAACTAACTGTGTTTAATTAAGTGTCATAAGTACAGATTTAACCAGTGTAAGTGAAAATTGACAATTTTACCCAGAATATACGGAGTAACTGGGTTTCTCCGTGAATACATTATACTCGCCGGCAATGTAAATTATGTGTTATTGTAAATGTGGCTGTTTCGTGTGTTATATTATACATGTATAATATTTAATAAACATGACTTCACTTGAATCTTTATTTTTATGTCTACAATTATTATTCACCTTGTAACTTACATTTAGTATTAGTTTATAACCTTAGATTCGTTTTGTAAGATATGTAACTCAAGTAGTTTCAATAGCTTAATTTTGTATTATTTAGTTGGTTTTTGTAATGTCTAGTTTAGTTCTGTGATATCTACTTAATAAACCCTATCCATAAAAAAGTTATAAAACACTTCAAATTGAAATATTAAAAACTGTATACTTATAGGTCATTGTTATAAGCAGGTATACAGTTTTTAATATTTCGATTTGAAGTGTTTTATAACTTTTACATTGATAGGGTTTACTAAATTGATAACACAGAAATTATACTAGAAATTACAAAAATCAACTAGATAATACAAAATTAAGCTATTGAAACTACTAGACTTTTACTAGATAATACTGAACTAAACTTTTGAAAGTACTAAGGCTTACTAGATATTACAAAACTGATCTATCAAAATTACTAGGTGATTAGCAGATAATACAGAACCAAACTTTCGAAAGTACTAAAGCTTACTAGATATTACAAAACGAATTCATCAAAATTACTAGGTGTTTACTAGATGATACAGATATAAATTTCGAAAAAACTAGGACTTTACTAGATATTACATAACTAATCTATTAGATCTACTGGAGCCTTACTACATGTAACAAGACAGGTATTAATAATTCCTATTAAATATCAATTTGTATTTTTTACAGGGCATTTGTTGTCCTCGGGATTAGTAAAATCTTAGTAAAGAGTACTAAGGAGTTTGCTAGATATAACAAAACAGGTATTAGTAATACCTACTAAATATCGATTTGTATTTTTAACAGGGCATTTGTTGTCCTCGGGATTAGTAACATTTTAGTAAAGAGTACTATGGACTTTACTAGATATTACAAAGCTAATCTATTGAAACTACTGGGGCCTTACTATATATAACAGAACTGATATTGTAATACCTACGAATTGCATTTACAAAAATCGATTTGTATTTATTACAGGTCATTTGTTGTCCTCGGATTTAGTAAAATTTTAGTAAAGATTACTATATTTTTGTTAGTTTTTCTCTCAGTGCAGTGCGGGTTGGTGGATTCACATACGCAATCGAATTTCTTCTACGGACATATGCAGGTTGCCTCACGATGTTTTCCTTCACCGAAAAGCCAGTGGTGTGAAATTCCGTACATAATTCTCTCATTGGTACGGGACCGGGATTTGAACCCACGACTTCACGATTGTAAGGCGGGTGTCACTACCTCTAAGCCACCACGGCTTAAGTAAAGAGTAAGTAGATGAAATTTAAATTCTGAAGGCGGGCAGCCCTAGCGCGTGATACGTACTACGTGGCCACGTGGCGCTGTGGGTATATAATATAATAAGGACAAGGCCGAGTCACAATACTGTAAGATACCATTACCTTGACATAGGGCTCCCCTATAGATCTTCAATAACACTGTATGGAGCAGCTTGCATCCAGCGTCATCCTGAAGACATTCGTCCACCTTGTGGGACGTCCTACGCTGCGCTTGCCGGTAAAATGTCCCCAAAAAATAATTATTTTTATTTGCATTTACAGGTGCACGTATCCAAAGTGCCGGAAGATGTGGAGCCAACTGCATTTAAACAATATTTCGAAGACTGGAACTAAGATTCTGCATTTTCTGTATTTTTGTAATTTTTATAATACGCACAAAACTAACCTATTTATCACTACATAGTTTAAAACAAATTCGCTTCCCTGTCTGTCTGTCCCTATGTTTGCTTATATCTTTAAAACTACGCAACTGTTTTGATGCGGTTTTTTAATAGATAAGTAGAGTGATTCAAAAGGAAATTTTATATATATATAATACTCCTGTGCGAAGCCGGGGCGGGTCGCTAGTGATATATAACTAGCTGGACAGCTAGTTCCGGTTTCGTCCGGCTAGGAATTAATTATACCTTCCAAAAAAAAAATCTAAAATAAAGAGAGAAATACCACACTAAGACAGACAGACAGACTATTTAAAAAGTCGACTAAGCTGAATATTATGTATTTAATACGCACAAAACTCTAATACAGTGGAACCTCGATTATCCGGCCCTCGGTTATAAGGATTCGTGATTATCGTGATCAACAAAATTATTTTTTCAAGTTGAATCCATACTAGTTAAAGTCAAATCATTTATTGCAACATTGAAATTTACATGCGGTTCTTAGTTAACATGTTTTGTATAGTGATACATATGACCCTATAAGGGTATGGCAATTTTATTATTTGTATTGGAACGATTTATTATTATGTTTTCTAGATTATCGTTAAAAAATTCGTCTAATGTGTAATAGCATTTCGATAAAAGGATTATTTTTAGTTGTTTTATAAAACAGTTTTCTCTTTCGATATATTTCAGATTATTTGGCAATTTATTGAATATTTTTATAGCCATAGAGTTTGCGCTAGAACTGTGCTTTGCTAAGTTAGACTTTGAGGTTCATTGGTTCCACGAGTTTACGTCTATATTGTGATCATATACTGGATAGACGGACATATCAAAAGTTTCATAACCCACTCGCGCTTTCACTTATATCATCATTATTTCAGCCATAGGACGTCCACTGCTGGACATAGGCCTCCCCTAATGTTTTCCAATAAGACCGCTTGATAGCGGCTTGCATCCAGCGCGATGCTGCGCTTTCACTGCTTTTCGCGAATTGTTATTGTTTTTGTTGCAAAGTGTAATCTGCTGCGATGCGGCGCCGCGCGATCTCTGAATTTCAAAATTTCAAATTGTTGATTCATTAAAAAGGTAGAAACTCGTCGTAAGTTAGCTAAGATTATATAAAATCAGCTTTAATCGTTCATTTAGTTATCCGGATTTTCAATTATCCGAATGCTTCACGGCACTAATCGAGTAATAATCCGGTTAACCGAGGCTCATCAGCTTTACTGTACGAGTATATTTATTAGGTACTAACATAACTTGTGGCTTCTCATGGAACCATTTGTTTTTCCGGGATTTTACTAGTCCATGGAACAGTCCGAGCTTTGCCCAATAAATCAAGCAAAAAATCAAGTCGATTCGTTGCTCCGTTGCTGCGTGAAAGAGCAACAAACCAACAAAGACACTTTAGAATTTATTTCACCATTTACTGAATTATGCATTTAAAGTGCAGTCGCTTCAAACAACAACATATAATATTTTAGTAAATAATAAAGGCTATACGCATTTTTATAGATATTATTAAGTTAGTCAGTGGCGTAGAGTGTATTAATACAGGATTACAGGGTTATTTGCTTGCCCTGAACTGAGCTGATTAATACCATAATTAAGAACAACTTTTACTACTGAACCTGAATTTGAAAAAAAAATCAACTGTACCGTACGAAATTGCTACTCAAAACAAAATGTATAAAACTTGCTTTTTCTTGAATTACCGGTTGGCCCCATATTAAAAGTCGTTAATTATGATGGTCTATCACCTCCTTTTGGTTCAGTATAGGACAAACAGAAAACCCTACAGCACTGTACTGTACCCACATTTTTTTTTATCTAAGCACAACACTACTAGATTTTAATTTTGATTTTTAATACTTTAATAATACAACGCACAGTCATTTATGTACTTAGTACGAGTACGTACTTATTTTATAATTATTTTTGTGATTTATTAAAAAGTTTATTGCTGTAATTGTGTGTTTTATTTCCCGCTAAAAGATCAGAGTGACGCGCTAAATGCAAGCCGCTTCCAACCGGTCTTATTGGAGAACTGTTGGGGAGGCCTATGTCCGGCTGTGGAGATCCTAAGGCTGAAATGATCAAATCAGAAGAAGTACCATTTACGTTGTTTACATAATACAATATAGATACTTACATCATAAAAATGATGGCGGATGGCGATAAATAAGTATTTGCTTCAAATAGGTATTAGGAGTGTTGGCTCCATTTTTACCTATAACTTCATGGTGTCTACTAAACTTCCTCATCGCTGGGATCACTCATATTTTGTAAGTATTTCACTTGTTTTTATACTTAGAGAAATTTTTATACATAAGATTTTAACAAAATGACGTGAATAAAAGATGGCACGCGCAAAGCAAATTTAAAAAAAAGTACACCAATAAGGGTCCGCAAAACTCCGCAAAAGTACTCCATCCGAGAGGGGGGGATGAAAAGTAAAGTTATAAAATTTTATATTTAGACTAAAAAATTATATTTAGACGAATGGTAAATAAAATCCGTGTCTCCGTGGCCGTGTGGTGTGTGTAGTCGTGTCTTCTCGTCCGACATACCTCAGTGCCTCAAGTCGAAAGTTTTCGACCAGTGTGTGTTGCCAGTAATGACTTATATGGCACAGAAACGTGGTCTCTCACTATGGGCCTTATTAGTAAGCTCCAAGTAGCACAACGAGCCATGGAGAGGGCTATGCTCGGAGTCTCTCTGCGTGATCGAACCAGAAATTAGGAGATCCGTAGACGAACCAAAGTTACCGACATAGCCCAACGGATTGGCAAGTTGAAATGGCAATGGGCAGGGCACATAGCGCGGAGGGCTGATGACCGATGGGCTCAAAAAGTCCTCGAGAGGAGACCACGTACCGGCAAGCGCAGTGTAGGACGTCCACCCACAAGGTGGACGGATGACCTCATTAAGACCGCAGGATCGCGCTGGATGCAAGCCGCTTCCAACCGGTCTTATTGGAGATCTATAGGGGGGGAGGCCTATCTCTAGCAGTGGACGTCTTTCGGCTAATGAATGGATGGAAATAAAATCCAATTTTTGTTCAATAATTAGTTTATTCATTAATTACTAAGGTACAATGAATGATTTGCTACGCAAAAACATTAATAAGTTATTGATTATAAAAAATAACTATGTTTAATGTAGAAAACGCATTACACGCTCTTAGCAGTTAGGTACGAGTATACTAAGCGCCACACAAATCGGCGGATGAGAAGTTAGCCGCAGATGACACTTCGCCGAGATTTGCTAATTATTGCGCATGTGTGCACAATGCCTACGCAAGTGGCGAAGTATGCACAGGCGTAGGGAACGCGGGGGAGGCATGAGGTTGGCGGGCGGGTGTGCGTCGGCGTCTCATCTCGGCTACATTTCGGCTTTTGCGCAGCGTTGTGCGCATAGCCACGGCATAGCTTCCCATCCGCCGATTATAGATAGTAAATATATTTTTAAATAGTATAAATAAAAATATCTTGTGGTGTTCTAATTTATTATAATTTATCTATACCTGGTTTAAAAATTTGTAATTGATATTTCAATTACAATTTATATTTTACAATTATAATTCTATTTAAAAAAGGTTTAATAATTAAACACTGTAAAATTTAAATATTTCTGCGAGTAACACGAAAAATATATGCATTACATATTTATACAGGTGATATGATATGAAATTATAAAAATCGAAATTATTTCTTGATTTTTTAAAGGTTTTTTAGAAATCGATTGTAAGTAGATTTATATTAAAATCTCCAACAAACAAAACATGTAATTACTTTTAATTTTACTATCTAATGCAAAGCCAAAATAAAATCTGTATTTGTTTTTTAACGTTTATAATATTAAATATTGATTTATGTTTCTTAAACAGCATGAACAGTTAAAAACGTAGACTATTTCTTTTATAGTAATAATGATATTTTAAATAGTTTTTAATATTATTTATTACTCTAATTGTACATTAAAAACGCCTAATTTCTATGGTGCACATAATCACTGATAGCTTTTAGGTGCAGTTTTGCTAAATACACACATTATTGCATTTATTACTCTAAGAACATGAATCTTATGATATTTGAAGTAAAACTTCTAATGCGACTTTCAACAAGGTTGCGTTAAACGTTTAACGCTACCATGGAGGGGCTATGAAAGCACTGATGCGATCATTTGTATATTGTTAGCAATGTTAATAAAGTTTGTCTTAAAGAAAGAATATGATTTCACTAAAAACAATTTCTACCCCTTCCTATTTTCATTTCTACATTACGAAGTTTCACTTCTTCCACGCACTAATGTTTTTATTTGTTAGTGATTTTACACTAACTTAGTATATTTTAGGATTATTTTTGTGTCGCATAATTCATTTTTTTTTCGACCAACTTTCAAAATTGAGGGATGTTCAATTTCAATTCAATTGGTGTGTATGGTAGTTATGTCTTAATCATTTCTAGGGTAGGCATATGTTTAACTGTAACTATTACAAGCGTGATTCAGTAACAATTTACGTTAACAGGTTTTCTGAAAAGCTTATTTACATAATTTTACTGTATAACATTTAAATGGACGGATCAGAATGAGCATTCATATTTCTTAAATGTTATTAAAATATATTATGATTGATAAATTATGATTTGCGTCATATTTTTATACATACTTAATAATTTTTTTCATATATATTACAATGGTTTTTATTTTAATATTAAAAATAATAATTACTATGTATCATTCAAGTCTAAAATTGTAATAAATGCAGTGATTAATTCACACAAACAAATGTTACGTAGATTAAAAACGTAATTTAAATTGATAAATATTTTTTTCTTAAGTAGATAATATTAATTAAAACTAAATTAATATTCAATATTAGCAATTTTAAACTTTTAGGATCATTTATAACTTGATATCATATATCTCTTTATAAATATATGGAGTTATTCTGATATTCAGGTACTGTATTACATAAATATTGCGATTTTATCACTTTAAGTTTTTTTTTATTATTTATATGTAATTGTAGTCATTTATAATATTTAAGTACGAAAATAGCTCAATTAATTGTAGAAGTATATATTCACAATATTTTTTAATAAGAAAATAATTAAAAAACAAAAATAAAATTAATAAAAATGATTTGGTAAAAAAAATATTTCAAAGACTACTGACGGTTCCTATTTTGGTTTAAATTGAATAATAATAAAAGCTACATAAATTCTAACACACCTTAAAAATGACAATAGAAAGTTAATAAGTACATATAATATGTGGTAATTAAATATAGGTAAAGCTTAAATAATAACTTTTCAAATGCAAAATAATTAATGACATCTTTATCTTACCTCCTCTATTTGTAATCAAAATAATAATAATATTTTTCATAATATTTGTTATACCTACTACGATGATATTGCTGATATTTGTTTATGATCGAAGCACCAAAACAAATACTGGCTCACCAAATACCTATGTAACTTAAATATTTCTACAGTGGTCATAAACTATCTAATATTTTCTATTAAAAACAACCGTACCAAGTAAATGTTAAAACATCTAAGTAATTTTCTAAAGGCCTGGTGGCTAGCCCAGAGCTTTTAAGCGCCTGAAGTCCTCTGACATGGCTAAACGGTTAAAACAACCCCACAATTAAACGTGTCATTCTAGCTACGGTAAAAAACATCTATGAGGAGGCCTATGTCCAGCAGTGGGTGACAGTAACTCAATTATAAAAAAGTTATGAAAACGGAAAGCTAATATCCTTCATTGCCGATTTTGCTGAACCACATTCTTCACTTCACACTTCTAGAGACAAGATTTAAGAAACACGCTCACGTAATCATTTCAATAATATCATTTAAACTTTTTTTTTTATTTTTTTTTTATTTTTTTATTTTAATATAATGACAATACTACACTACTACTACATTTAAACTTATTTTGTTTAAATTACAACAGAGCGGAAATACACTAAATATTTTTTCAATACAAAGATTTGAAAAAAACTTTGACTTTTACTTTTCTCCTTTGTATTTTCCACATCTTAAAAACAGAAGACAGTTTTATATATATTAAGTCGTAGTAAGAGAAATGGTCCAACAATATCGACACCATTATGTATGAATGCTTAGGAGGTTACGATTTTCCTTATAAGAGACACAAGGGCGACAGCAAACATTGACGTCTTCAAGATATCAGCATCTGAAAGAGACAGAAAATAAATAAATAATAATCATAAGACTGAATATTTAATAAAAACCGAGTTAATATATTCAGAAGTAAATAAATTCGTATAGTCCGGGTGGCTAGCCCTGGTGTCAGAGTTTTTAATCCGCCTAAAGATCTCAGACATGGTAAGAAATCGATTCTATTTATACAACTGCAATACCTAAGTTCGGTGTAATCTCAATTAAATTCATTTAAGTAAAAATTCTATTCAAAGGACATACCCACAAAATGTATGGAGGAAGGTATGATTAAAAATTCTAACCACAACACTCTTTACATTTCGAGAAAGTGCATATTTTTTTGAGTTTATTACATTAGTTAAATCCAAAAAAGAGTCCTCCGTTTTTTTTAATTCATCTTGAATCTATTAGGTAAAAAAAATATTTTTGGCTCAATAGATAGTTTATCTCTATCAACCCTGATTAAGTAACTTCCCAATTGTTAAATAAAAGCATTTTTAGCAATAAGGCACAGTTTTTTAGTGTTTTTTGTCACATTGTATCTACTAACTGGTCACACTGGTAGGTTATAATTATTAATTTTAGCAAAATAAGAGATGAATGTGGAAGAATCAGCTACAAATGTAAGTAAAATAACGATAGAAGCACTTTATTATTGCTAAAATAGAAAAGATACAAAACTGTAATATTAATTTTCATACAATTTATTTTACACATTAAAAAAATGGAAGGATATAAAATTTAAATTAAATATTTTTCAGAAGCCCATAAATCAAGCTTTCAAATGATGTATATATCATCTTGGTTCGATTTTTCTCTGAATAATATACCACTTGTGGACGTCGCCTTTCAGTTGTTTTTCACATGATTGTAATATCACAACTACGTATAGCTGCAACACCAGCAGTGTGTTACTTTAAGATTCTCGGAGAACAGATGAGCAATGATGATATAAACAAAACAATTAAAGATGATATTACTGTTACGTGCAAAGCGCGAACGAGAAAGGTCCCCACGAAATCTATACCAACGCTACCAAATGTTCATTTTCAAACTATGAATCAAAATAGGTATCATACCATTGCAAGTGTGCTCCTTCTCCTTAAATCCACTCTCTACATCGCACAGACAGATTTTATCCTGTGGGGAATGGACACGGAGGTGCGGGGGGGCCGCGCCCGTGATGTTGGCTACTCCACAGATCAGGCCGTCGTTGCATTCGTCGCTGTTTGAGCACACGTGGTAGAGAGCTGGAAGGAAGAGACTCAGTTTTATTACTAAAATAACTGCCGAAGCAAATGAAATTACATTCTCCACAGTGTGTATTTTTCAGATAATTTCGACAAAACTTGGAATACTGGTAGATTAATGTTTTTAGGGTTCCGTACCTCAAACGGAAAAAAACGGAACCCATATAGGATCAATTTGTTGTCCGTCTGTCCGTAAAGTTGAAATTTAAACTGTATACGTATATCTATGGTCTCTTGCAGTGGAGTAAAAGAGAAACTTGTCAGTTATCGTTTAAAAAAAGTAAGAGCCATTTATGTTGTAAAAACCGCATATTCCGACACTTTCAAAAATCAAAACCTACAGGGTACTTCTCGTTTGCATTGTCGCAGCAACCCTTGTACAGAAAAACTTTATGGCGCGTTACACAGGGGGAAAGGGTGGGGTTTGGGGGAGGTCAGAAATCTTCAAAAATTGTGTTAAGTACGTAATACTTCAGCCTCAATTAGCCATTCGTTCTACGACCAATGCACCATGCCCAATGACACTGCAACTTTTTGCTACCGTACGTCAGCGAATATTTTCATTCCTAAACTAATTTTGGTCTCACAGAGAGATTTGTAGAGACTAAAATATCTTTTCAAATATTATCGAAATTGGCTGATAAATAGCGTAACAACAAATTTCTTTCCTTTTTGAGAAAAATAACTCCCAATTCAAAAATCGCCGACGACAAAAAAACACTAATAAAGTTTTCTTGTCTTGAAAGTCGTTGAAAAGTGCGACCTGTAGATAAAAATCAACATCTGAAGAGACGAAAGCAAAATCGTTGTGTGGAAAGACAGACCTTTTTGGTTTTCTCTCTAAGGTGAGACGGTATTTCACACCTTAGCAACTGCCTAGTCTTTATAAAGCGCAAGTCAGGTCTTGCATGGAATACTGCTCTCACTTTTGGGATGGCTCTGCCAAAAACCAGTTGGAAGCTTTGGAGTCCATTGAAAGGCGAGCCAGGAGGCTGATAGGCAACGAAACCTTGACTGAGTCGAAGCTGCAAAGTCTTGACCATCGACGCAAGGTGGCGTGTTTGTCAGCCTTTTATCGGATTCACTTCGGAGAGTGCGCTCAGGAGTTGCACAATCTGGTCCCACCTGCCCCTTTCTTCTATCGTACGGCTGGGCAGACGCGACCAAAGCGCCACCCTTTTATGGTGGACATTCCGCGCGTTAGAACAAAGCGTTTCGAATCCTCATTCCTCATACGAACAGCCAGAATTTGGAACGCTTTGCCTGGGTTTGTCTTCCCGCTAAAGTACAACGTGGGTGTCTTCAAATCCCGAGTAAATAGGTATCTTCTCTAGGTAAGCGAGCTACATCCTAGATCGCATATCTGCTCAACATCAGGCAGTATGTCGTCAAACGCATCATCGTGTGGAAGAACAGACCTCGCTTCGTTCAATAACAGATCCCTTCGTGCGCGACTCCGACTCGCACTTGGCCGATTTTAGGCCTTTTTTTCCTCTCACAACTCCTTTTTTTAGTCGGGTTAGTTAGTAGGTACACATAATGTGCCTCATTATTTGTGCAAGAGTGCAGGAAAGGGCAAAACAAGTTTGGACAGAGTGTATGATTCGTAAAATGGATAGCTAAAGACGCTTTGAATCTAAAGTCCTCGAATGGAGATCACGTGTATTAATGATGTTAATGTAGACAAAGTTTAAGGAAAACGCTGTTTTTTTTGTTTTTTTTTTCTGTCCACACTTTCTTTTTCTTTTCACTCGCTAAGTAACCCCTTGTTTTGACCGACAAAACAAAGGAGGTACTCAATGACACGTATTTTTTTCATGTGTGAATTTCTTTTTACATGGTAGTCCGATTTTGAAACTTCTTTATTAGAAAGAATGGAGAATATCCTTCAAAGTTTTTATTTAATTGTACATAATATCCACTCTAATAATAAATAGTTAAATTAAAATAAAACAGGCTAAAAATCATCGAAATAAATATTGTGTCCTTGTGGAAGAGTGCCAAGAACGCTGGCTGCATTCCCGCGCTGAATTGCTAAAGAAATTCTCTGCGCGAGGAATGAGCCAGCCTTCTTGTCACCAGTAGCGTTGACAAGTTTTGGCGAAACTATGGTGAAGAATTTTTTTAAGGACGGACCAAAAGACCAGTTTCGACGCCAAGCGGCAAATACGCATCACTCACTTGCGAGTGATGCGTATTTGCGCCACTTAGCGTCTTCTGCGGCCTCCACCGCGGCTCCGGCTTTTTGAATTGTCCCACTGAGGCGAGAAAGGGCCAAGGTATCGTCACTTTATGCATCCCAGCGCCCTTCCACGCTCCCAGGGGATCAATGTTAAGCTATCAGGGCGCTTGCCGTCATCCCCAGCTATACCAGCTGGCTCTAAAACAGCTGGGATGTTGATAGAGGCAAGCGCCCTTTTAATGATGTCATTTGAAGAGCTGAGGCGGGAAAATCTACCGGCACTTCTCTGGCAGCAAAGTCCGTGGAGTCAATACTTATCGACGCTGCTTCCACAAGGACATTGGTTTCATTTAAATTATATCGAAATCGGCTGAGCCATTTTTGATAAATCAAAAATAATGTGTAAAATGCTACATCGAAGCGTGCAAAATATTACACGGTTGAAGTCGGTCATACCATTTTTCGTGAAAAATAATTATTCTCTGTTAGTTTTGTGTAAGCCGTGGTGGCCTAGAGGTATTGACACCCGCCTTGCAATCGTGAGGTCGTGAGTTCAAATCCCGGTCCCGTACCAATGAGTTCTTTGGGATTTATGTACGGACTTTCACACGACTGGCTTTTCGGTGAAGGAAAACATCGTGAGACAACCTGCATATGTCCGGAGAAGAATTTCAATGGCGTATGTGAATCCATCAACCCGCACTGGGCCAGCGTGGTGGATATGGCCCAATCACCCTTCTTAGGTAGGCCTACGTCCTGCAGTGGACTATTATAAGGCTGATACAGTACAGCACAGTACAGTTGCAATCATGAGGTCGTGGGTTCAAACCCCGGTCCCGTACCAATGAGTTTTTTGGGATTTATGTACTGAATTTCACACGACTGGCTTTTCGGTGAAGAAAAACATCGTGAGGCAACCTGCATACGTCCGTAGAAGAAATTCGATGGCGTATGTGAATCCACCAACCCGCACTGGGCCAGCGTGGTAGATATGGCCCAATCACCCTTCGTGGGTAGGCCTACATCCTGCAGTGGACTATTAAAATGGCTAGTACAGTACAGTACAGTTTTGTCCGCACTTTCGTATTCTTTGAGTCGCAAAGCAACCCCTCTTTTTAGTTGGAGGGTTATTTAGTACACATAATGCGCGGTAACCTCAATATTTATGCGAGAGTGTCGTGCAGGAAAATGCCGCGGCGGGCACGCAACGCCGAATCGTGGCCAATTAATACCGACTTAAGGTCAGTTACAACGAGCTTAGCTTTGAAACTTCTGTCACAGTAAATACATAACAGTAGGTTATCTAAGGCCGCCCGCCGAGTTATTAGCCTACTCTTGCGTTGATCCCCAGGGTTGTCACTGTTACTTTTAGTTAATATTTTGATAACAAGCAGCACTTGATTTAAATTTATGCAATAAAAAACATATTATGATTGAATATTTTACCAATTTATAAATTTAGTAAAAATAAAAAGCCTTTATACACACATAAGACAATAGAAAAAAAAATTCAATAGCCATTTGCAATATTAATTATTGTGAAATTGCCCTTATTACACTATACGCGACAAATACGTTTACCTAAACAATGTTTCGTACTCAATCCTCTGTTTTATAGAAAAACTAGACTTCTTAAAATAAACTTTAGCTCTAAACATAGTATTCAGGAAGTAAAGGTGACGTCCACAAGTGGTATATTATTCAGACAAAAATCGAACCAAGATGATATATACATAATTTGAAAGCTTGTGTTATGGGCTTCCCAAAAATATTTAATTTAGATTTTTTCACCCCTCCAATTTTTTTTAAATGCGAAAAATAAATTGTATGAAAAATAACAATACAGCTTATTATTTTTTCTAGTTTAGCAATAATAAAGTACTTCTATCGTTATTTTACTTGCATTCGTAGCTGATTCTTCCACAATTATCTCTTAATTTGCTAAAATTAAAAATTCTAACCTACCAGTGTGACCAGTTAGTAGGTACAATGTGACAAAAACACTTAAAAAGTGTGTCTAATTGGTAAAAATGATTTTATTTAACAATTTGGAGGTTGCTTAATCAGGGTTGCTAGAGATTAACTACCTATTGAGCCAAATATATTTATTTATACTAATAGATTCAAAAATAATTTAAAAAAAATAGGAGGGCTCTTATTTGTTTTTAACAGTCGTAATAGACTCAGAAAAATATGACCTTTCTCGAAATGTAACGAGTGTTGTGGTTAGAATTTTTGATTATTATTATACCAGCCTCCATACATTTTGTGGACATGTCCTTTGGGAATACATTTATATGGAAAAATGCGACTCTTAATAAAGCAAATAAACTGTGAAATAAACAATACAATACCACATTTCCTAATAAGATTTAAGTTAAGTAGTTACACAAGTACTTACATTTCTGGTTCAATAGGAACTAAGAAGAATGATAAGTCCGGGTTTGCGAAATCGTTATTGAGGCACCTGAAAACACTACAATATTTTTTCCCCTTTTTGAAGTCACGGCGAGAGTTGACGAACGCGAGCGGTCATGTAACGTACGCACGTGCTCACAGTCGCGCTGCACAGCCCGTACTGCCGCCAGCTTATTCCCCCATATACTATGCTAGCGTGTGCGTGAAATCGCGTGCCGACACGGCGCGCGGCGCGCACGCACACATTCAAACCTAGAGCGGCACGTTTGTATGAAGATATTTTACTGTATGTTATACTGTGCCTCTGTTATATGTAATATATTTATTGACCGAGTGTACCAATGTGAAATTCGTCTCCATTTTAGGTAATTTTCGAATCCACATTCCTCATACGAACTATTACAATCAGCCACAAGATTATTTTTTGCAAAAATAGCATAACCGACTTCACCCGTGTTCAGAATTCGCGAATATTTCGCACGGATCGATGGAGCATTTTTCACATTATTGTTGATTTATCAAAAATGGTTCAGCCGATTTCGATAAAATTTAAATGGGACCAATTTGGAAGTATACTCTTTCCAATAAAAAGAATTATTGAAATCGGACCACTATGAAAAAAGTTATGCGTGGTTATACATAAAATATAATATATACGCGTCGAATTGTATACCTCCTCGGTGGTTCGTCGGTTAAAAATGTGGAACGCTTTGCCGCAGTCTCTCTTACCGCTTAACCACAATGTGGGGGGCCGGACCGTGAGTTTAGGGGGCCCTGGGCTAATACTATTTAGGGGCCATCTAATTACTCAAAGTATAGGATAGCAAGAAAGAAAGAGTCTGGGAGGGAAACAGGGAGCACGATCGAGATCGAATGAATGTGCACCTAATGGCAATGGCTGCCGAACATTTTAATTGTCAGTCAATGGCGGATTGATTGCGGCCATTGATTCAGGGGTCCTCATCAAGTTGTAGCGTACTAATTAGTTGACGGAAATTACGCGACCCTACCGAACACTTTTTTTACATGTTATAAATTGGTTCGATCCGAGATTTTGAAGAAGATAAATAAACAAATAAATTCAAGAAAGTTTAGTTTTTTTCACAGCTATTATGCGCGAGCACGCTGAGCGTAATTGTTTTCGTAATTTCAGTAATTAGAAAACATAGACGGGAAAGGCAGACTGATCCATCGCTATAGCGGATAAATATTCGGCGACTTTAAAATAGATATGCGCAAAGCACTGCTCTGCTAATATGCGGGAACGCAACGAGCAATCGACAATTTGTCATTTTAGTCTTTAAAAACGTATGAGAGAAGCAGCCCAATGCATGGCTATTAAGCGCGACCTTACCGAGCGCGAAATTTTGGTTTGTTGCTTAAGTAACTTTAAAATTGAGAATAGAGCAAAGGAGAGATAATACAATTCGTGTAGTTATATACGGAGCGCGAAAATTTATCAATTTTTACAATAATTGCAAAAGAAGTATGAGAAAAACTTACTCTAGTGTTATTAAGCGTGAGCGCAACGAGCAGGAAAAAAATACTTTCTTTTTCAGAATGGAGATAGAGGAAAGGTCTCTACTGCTATAATGCGTACGTACGTACAGAGCGCGAAAACTTGTCAGTTTTTACAATACTAAAAAGCACACTTTGCTAATAGCAAAGCAGCAAATATTTTACGATATTTTTGTAACTTCAAAACAGATATAATCAAATGCAAGAGAAGCAAGCAAAAAAAAATTGAGGAATTCGTACAAAGTTGATCTAAGGAAAATTAAACAATCGCTAAGCAAAAGATCGACATGGTCATATTATGACCCGCCCTGTTAGAACCGCGTCTTTTGAGCGCTACAAAAGTGCTCAATATATTTTTTTAATGTTTCTTCAGTAAAAACTAGGTTTTGAAAGTGACATCAGATGCAAGGAAAATAAACTACTCAACTTTTAAATAGTGCGAGCGGAGCGAGCGCGAAAAATTTTCTTTATATTTTTCAACAAAGAGCTGAATTTAAGTGAAGAAAAGGAAGTGATTAGAAAGATCGACATGGGCCCAGTTTAGTAAAATTAGACATTTAGTAAAATTATCGATTTTTTTCGTATTACCGTTAATTTTTTACTTTGACTTGACTTAGCTGGGGGCTCCTGGAATCCACGGGGCCCTGGGCTTAAGCCCATAAAGCCAAATGGTAGATCCAGCCCTGTACACCTTAAACCACATATTTGCTTAGCATCAGGCAGTATGTAATCAAACGCAAACTTGTACAAAATAAAAAAAAATTGCTCTTCATTTTGTTTTCGTCTATCCGGATGTTGATTTTCCTCTGAGGTAAAATTTTTCGACGATTCTCAAGAAATTTGATCAGGCTCTTTATATCGATGGAATTTTTTGTGGTCCGATGGATCCAAGACGTGGAAGGTGACAAAAGACCTTATGCAGAAGCTCCAAGTGTTTGTCAATAGATGTCTTCGCCAAATACTACGGATTTATTATATATTATATTACATTTATTTATTGCCACTAAGTGTTACATTTGAGGTCTTAATTAAGATATTATGTGCTTACAACTTAGTCGACCTTGTCGGGCATTGCAAAATTATAACTTGCTAGGCTCGTGCTTCTGGCCTAAAAAAAATTCTAACATAGACCTACAGCGGAGATGCCTCGAAAGTCCAACTGAAGACCAGGTAAAACGCCGTAAATGGAACTGGATTGGTCACACGCTCCGTAGGACTCAAGACCACATTCCAAAACGAGCTTTGGACTGGAACCCGCAAGGCAAGAGAAGGCCGGGCCGACCAAAGCACACCTGGCGGCGTTCTATCATGGCGGACATCCAGAAAATTGGCAAAACATGGCCGGAGGTGAAGCGTCAAGATCAAGACAGGCTGCGATGGAGAGTCTCTGTGGACGCCCTCTGCCCCACCCTGGGGACCTAGGAACTTAAGTCAAGTAAGTCAAGTGGAGGTCCTATGGCTGGAACGACAACTCAATACTATCTTACTTTGAAATCGGTTAAAAAGTCAACGAAACACCGGAAACGTATCGTGCCCGCTCCACCATTTTGACTCTCGTGTCAACCCCCAATACAGATCCTTATCAACCCACTCAGGGGTATTTTTTACAAAATGAGCATTAACTCTTAGATTAAGGTTTAGTTATCGTTTAAACTATGCTTAATATATCGTTTAGAACATGCTCAATGTTTAATATGGACTTAATTCTTTGTTTAAAAGGTCAACGGAAACCTATCGTAAGATCCTTGAAAGATAAATGGTTTAAAAGAATAGGTTATGGTAAATTGTTTTGTGTATTTTTCTACTTTGTTAAGTTTTAAAAGCCTAGTGGTTAGCCCTGGTGTCAGAGTTTATAAGCCGCCTGAAGGCCTCATCCATCCATCCATCCATCAGCCAAAGGACGTCCACTGCTGGACATAGGCCTCCCCTATGGATCTCCAATAAGACCGGTTGGAAGCGGCTTGCATCCAGCGCAATCCTGCGGTCTTAATGAGGTCATCCGTCCACCTTGTGGGTGGAGGTCCTACGCTGCGCTTGCCGGTACGTGGTCTCCACTCGAGAACTTTTCGACCTGAAGGCCTGATATAGCTAAACTGGTATAACAACCGGGACCCGCAATTCAACGTGTCATCCTCCAACGGGTCAACATATAAAGAAACCCGGACAAGTTGAAGTCAGGCTCGCACACCGAGGGTTCCGTACAAATCCAGAAAATTTAACAAAATTGGGAAGTAAGTTGTTAAAATCTCTCGGCATACATTACACATTGGTAAAATAATTAAAAACCTGTTTTAGCATGTGCTAATGAAGTTCTTTTATATGATACCTTACATGATACGATTTACGCACTTTGAATGTTGAACCCATATTTTGTGAATCTAAACCCTATTTTTTGTGATTTAAATAAAAATGTAAAGTTTTTTATATGTGTACTCTGAGATATTGCTTCTCGCCAAATTTCATAGTCCCATATCAACGGGAAGTACCCTGTAGGTTTTGAATTTTGTGTGTGTCGAAATAGGCGGTTTTTTACGACAACAACAGCTCTAACTTTTTTATGCGATAACTGAGACGTTTTTCTTTTACACAATTGTAAGAGACCATAGATATACGTATACAGTTTAAATTTTTACTCAATATCTTTACGCGTTTCCGAGATAAATAGTCTTGACATACACACTGACGGACAGATGGACAGACGGACAACAAAGTGATCATATAAGGGTTCCGTTTTTTCCTTTTGAGGTTCAGAAACCTAAAAATAGGTCACGTAGTATGGCTAATTTTCTTAACTGAGTTTACAAGGTTATCCAAAACTTCGGCTTAGCACATAAGCCGAAAGGAGGTCATTCAGGCCATTATTATGGACAGCTTTTTCTATGCGAGCTGACAGCTATTTCCTGAAATTAGAGAAAGAAAAAAACAGCTGTTTCATACATTTTGTCGATTCCGAGTACAAATTTTTATCAACAGCTGCTTTTTTCTTTCGAATATAATAATCCGGATTGGCCAATGGGTATTATTATATCTTCTTTGCCAATAGTAAGCGTTGTTTATAATGATGGCCTTAATCGCCTTCTTTTTGCTTAGTACAGTACAGGGTAATCAGATAAACCTATAAACAGGGTTAGTATAAAATTTATATGAAAACCGGATACAACTCACGATTATTTGAACGGTCGAGCCGCTATGCGTCCGACCGGTTTTAGAGTAGTTAGTACTCCTTCATCAGGGAATGCGCGCGCTCCTGACGACGTCATATTATATTCCCTTAGTATTTAAGAGTACTAACTACTCTGAAACCGGTCGGGCGCATAGCAGCTCGATCGGTTCAAATAATCAAGTGAGTTGTTTTCATATGAATTTTAATAATAAATCGTCACGTTAGTTTTAAATAAAGTGTGTAGTATGGACAACATACCTTTGGTCTGCGCTTCGCACTGCCCGTTGACCGGTGGCAGATTATCCCCGCACAGGCACCGCGTGGTGGCATCGTAGTGGGTGCGGACACATGAGCTGCTGCTGATACCGGCGCATTCCGCCTGACGCGAGCACGGCCGCGCTGTGAACATGACAGGTTACATTTCAACCTGGGGCAAGTGTTTGCGCCGTTAATTGTGTTAATATAATAAACGAATGATAATAATTTCAGTAATGAGCTCCCCCCGTTGCCAGCGATAACATAGATGAAGTTTTTGTAAATTTTAATATGTTTTACATGTGCTTGAAAAAAAACTATGATAGGAAAATAAATACCGGAATAATGATTTGAGTAATAATAAATTAGTAATGTGTAGTCAGTTAGTTTAACACACAAGGAAAACAGCAGCGCATTCCGTATTCCGTGAGCACGGCCTCATTTGCGAATCTCAAATCTTATTTTTAATTACTTAAAGAAATGCTTATAACTTAATTTATCCCTGTCAATTTCTGTGCAAGTGATTTTTTTTTGTACAATTATCATTTATATCATTTAATTTTCAAACATTATCAGGTTATTAGTAAGAAAAATTATCATAAATAAAATTGAAAGAAAAGATAGCACGAAGTAACATGAATTCCGTGTAATAGGAGAATTTTGTTTTGGCTCCTAGTATGGAAATGTAGATATGTTTTACACAGCTTACCCCATAAAGACTCCGCAGTGAAATCGAAACGCAATGTTAGTAGAGAATATTTCAATCTTTACTGGATTCCAGATATATTTACAAACTAATTTTTTGCCTCACCAAATTAATAGAAAATGATATCCTATTAAAAAATCATGTAAAATGTTCTTGGCCACATTCAATCGACGCCGACGCAATCAAAAAGTTATCAGACATACAACATAATTATTATGATAGATAGACTGCTCTCTCTTCTCTTCCAACACGCCCCAACTTTAAAAGGCTAGTCACTACAATTATGTGGAACAATCAATAAAATGTTGTAATTTAATGAAATTTTACTTTTACATTAATTAATGTAAAGTAAAATTTCATTACATAAAATCCAATGGGAAACGTTGTCCTGAATATTTTTTTAACCGCAGAAATTCATAAATCATTGAAAATTAAAATAAAATCAAATGAATTGATAACTTTGAAACTACTAAATCAATTTTGAAGATACGTAGCTAAGAACACTGGAACTAATTTATCTTAAAAAAAGAAACAAAATCAAAATCAGTTCATCCTTCGAGAACTACGATGCGACATACACACACACACGCACACACACATAGAAAGAGGACAGAGACAACAAACTTTTAACACCCCGTAAGTAAAAACTGACTTCCAAATAGGAGGGAGGTATTATGTTCGTATGTTTGCATTTTTATGTATATGAAAATAAACAATAACTTAATAATTACTAGGTACATAGATGACATCTCGAATTGTGCGAACTATTCCAATTCTGTTCACGGTGAAAGTCCGTTATGCCGTTTAAAACCATTAAACCTTGGGTTAAAAATAGCGTGGCGGATCCCACGCGATCTGTCCGACTAGGCCTTCAGTTCGCTACTGCGGAATCTATAATTACTCGGGTAATCTATGCAAGCGGGGGAAGGTATCGGATCGCGTGCTACGGAATGCAAATGTCGTTTTAAATAAATGACAGCCAAAGGTTGGAGCGAAGACGGCGGCGCGGTATTTTTGGATTAACTTGTCGTTATGCGTACTTAGTAGATATTTGTAGGTATTTTGAATGCGAAAGATATGACAGGTATACTGAGCGCCACACAAATTGAATGATGGGAAGTTAGCCGCAGAGAGCTGCGCAAACGCCAAAATATAGACGTTAGCGGGTGCCAGAGAGACGAGACGCCGGCGCACACCCGCCCGCCAACCTCGTGCCTCCCTCGCGCTCCATACGCCCGAGCTCACTACTTCGCCATTTGTATAGGCATTGTGCACACATGCGCAATAATTAGCGAATCACGGGGAAGTGTCATCTGCAGCTAACTTCCCATCCTTCAATTTGTGTGGCGCTCAGTATAGCTCGATTTAATTTTATGCAAACATATTTTTTTCTTTTGTGAGAAATCTTTACTTTTACCCTACAATTTTTTATACGGAGCCCCACCATGGTACTCTACACCACTGAGCTCAAATCACACGTAGGTATCTAAGTACTTATACGCCGAATACAATTTCTGGGCGGCTATAAAGCTAGCTGCAAGCTGCGCAATATCCAATCCTAACCTAAGTATTAGTATGTTTTTGTATGCATTATTATTATTATTATTGTTGTAATATTAAATTCTTGTGTATATTGATATGTATGTATATATCTTATGTATATTTATGACTCTTTATTCAAGTGTTTTCATTTTTGTTTTAATTAATTCGCCATTATTGTACACCCCGTCCCTTACCTTCCTCTATAATCCTTTCCTCTCTTAATCAGGTTGCCTGGAAGAAATCGCTTTAAGCGATAAGGCCGCCGGTTGTCGCACTATTTTAATTCTATTGTATTCTTTTATTGTTAAATTGTAAATTGTGTGAACAATAAAGCGTTTTCTATTCTATTCTATTCTAACTGAAGCTCACATAAAGCCGCGCGTTGATCGGGTTCCGTGCAGCTTGTAGCTAACTTCACATTCGCTGACTTGTATGATTCAGCCTATAAATGCTTATAGCTGAAAGCTACTGCTATCAAAGGCCTATAATTTACCACAGCGGTATTTTATTAGGTAGCTGGTTTGACTAGGCGTTTGTTAACGACCACCGAAACAAACCAACGCTTGTCACGGTCTGTGGATATGCGAACTTACATTTACAACTGAGCACTCCGTGGCTCGGATAACACATTAACTTATAGGTCTCAACTGTTTTAACCGTTTAGACATGTCAGAAGCTTTCAGGGGTGCGTTTTGCGTTTGCGCCTTAGGAACGTATACAGAACTTTGATACTAAAATTACTTGACACTGGCAAATGCACAATAATGCGACGCCAAAACATAAAAGAACGTCAACGTTCCATTTCACGATTTCAATACAGCTTTTAATTTTCTCTTGTTTAGCAATAATAAAGTGCTTCTAGAGTCTGGCTAACGAAAGTTGACAAAGCGCGGGAAATTTAAAAAAATATCAGTATGGCAGCCCTAAACTGAGAGGGAAACACTTTCTCTCACTCACACGATGTAGCATTGTTACCATACTGCGATTTTGATTCTTCCAAATCTTTGGGGGAATCGCAAAAAAATCTTTTTTCAAGCCTTAACTTGTGTAGGAGTTTTATATTCATTAAGTTAATTATTTATTGTTTTTTGACGTTATTATTATGCCAAATTTAGGCTTCGCATTGCTCTCCAAATGATCCAAATGATTTCAACGCGTACCTATCTACTTCGTTACGATGAAAATTATAATAATATAATGAATAATTTTGTTCAGTTTAGTACATGAAGTTTGAAAAAGTTTTTAATACAAGGTAAAATACCCCAATTTAAAGGTAAATTCACGATGGTATGAATATGTATGTATATTCGAAACTTTTTAAATGACAACACACGGTGCTCACACACCGTGTGTTGTCTTTTAAAAAGTTTGCGAAAAATTCCAGTATCAACTTTCGTTAGCCAGACTCCATCGTTATTTTACTTGCGTTTGTAGCTGATTCTGCCACATTCATCTCTTAATTTGCTAAAATTAAAAAATTATAACCTACCAGTGTGACTTGTTTTTAACTGATGTAATAAACTCATAAAAATATGAACTTTCTCGAAATGTAACGAGTGTTGTGGTTAGAATTTTTGATTATTATTATACCAGCCTCCATACATTATGTGGACATGTCCTTTCGAGAAAAAAAGTCATCCATGAATGTAACACGTCCGAAGCGTTCGAAATTCAAATTAGTACTTAATAGGGTCCGGTTTTTACCCTTTGGGAACGGAACACTAAAAACACTCCCCAGGGTGGCTTGAAACTGGTCACCAGGGCTATACGAACTTACTTGCTACTAAAAGCCACGGCTACCAGGGCCCCATAACTTACAAGCAGTATATTATTAGGCAGCTGGCCACATCCGGGGCCGTGAGGTTATCTTACAACGCCATCTGTAGTAATTGTAGTGGAAAATAGGTTATAGCAAACCGGTGACCCCGTTAAGTTGTTTTTTACTAGTTTTGCCAGCAGCTTCCTGATCTTATTAGGGTTCCGTAGTAAAACAAGGAACCCTTATAACTTCGTTGTGTCCGTCCGTCTGTCCATCCTCATATTACAAAGCCTTATAACTTCCACATTTATAAACCAAATTGGATGAAAGGACATGTCCACAAAATGTATGGAGGCTGGTATAATAATAATCAAAATTTCTAACCACAACACTCATTACATTTCGAGAAAGTTCATAATTTTCTGAGTCTATTACAACAGTTAAAAACAAAAAAGAGCCCTCCGACTTTTTTTAAAATTAATGTTGAATTTATTAGAAAAAATAAATATATTTGGCTCAATAGGTAGTTTATCTCTAGCAGCCCTGATTAAGTAACCTCCAAATTGTTAAATAAAAGCATTTTTACTAATTAGACACACTTTTTAAGTGATTTTTTGTTACATTGTACCTACTAACTGGTCACACTGGTAGGTTATAATTTTTAATTTTAGCAAATTAAGAGGTGAATATGGAAGAATCAGCTACGAATGCAAGTAAAATAACTATAGAAGCACTTTATTATTGCTTAACTAGAAAAAATAATAAGCTGTATTGTTATTTTTCATACAATTTATTTTTAGCATTTAAAAAAAATCGGAGGGGTGAAAAAATCTAAATTAAATATTTTTACGAAGCCCATATAACAAGCTTTCAAATGATGTATATATCATCTTGGTTCGATTTTTCTCTGAATAATATACCACTCGTGGACGTCACCTTTGACAACATAATAATTCTAGTATAGATCTCAGATCTTAATACTTAAAAAATTCAAAGCAGTTTATTTAAGGGGTAGCATACATGTTAAGTGGGGATGAAGCCTTTTTTCAACCCCACCCCCTCGCATGGAATATCGTTGAATAGGGTTTCTAAAATGAATCTAAGGTTTCTTTACTATTTTTTGTCAAGTGTACCATTTGTATAGATAGAGATATAAGTCGCCAAAATTGAAAAAAAAAAGTGGGGGGGTTTTAAACTTTGTAAATTAAAGGGGGGGGGGGGGTGGCCTTTTATTTTTACAAAGTATACGAGATAGAATGTTCAAAATTTCCGATCTTATAGATCATATTTAATAATATCTCAAAATTGTTTTGAACACTGTGGGATAGTAACTTTTTGAGTTATACAGAATAATTTAAATTCTTAAGCTTGCACATAGCTCAGAGGTCATTGACCTCACAATTTTATTTAGACATTTATGTTTTTCTAGCACTCAACCATCTTATGACATTATTCAATCAATCAATCAATCATTTATTTATTTTTGACACATAATTATGTTAATATACAGTAACAGATGATCCATAGACTCCTGAACTAGTCTAAGACTGTGTTTCAGGAGCCAATGGCTTCTCTAAAGTAACAATTTTAAACATTATGTCAAAACAAATCGTGTTTTTACTAAATTTTTAAAACAATTTTGTAATATAAAAATAATAATTAATTTTGAAAAACAGAGAAAAAAAATATCCACTTAATCGAAATCTCAGATATTATATAACAATATTAAATCAATCTACTACAGACACTTAATCATTTTCTAAAGTTGCCAAAATATAAACAAAAGTGATTAATAACAAAATTTAGATAGGTACTTAACTTAACATCTTAATATATTACCAAATGTTATTATTATTTATCACATTTACAATATAATTTACTTTTAACGCAATCTGTTCAAGGTACATACTATATTAGCTAGGTAAATCAAATGTACAAACTTTCAAGCAAAACTTCAGTACTTTGATAGGTAGTCGAACTTATTTAACCACGTTAGTATTACTTTTTTAAATTCCCTATTGCTGCATTGTTTTGTGTGACAATCTTTATTCAGCTTGGTATAGAGACGCGCAGCAGTATTGCTATACTTTTTCTGAGAAAATCTTGTTTTTAATCGGTTATTATCATCATCATAATCATCTTCACTATCAACAGAAGCCTATTGAATTGATATGCCATCGGTCATGTAGTTTTATATTAGGTGTATTGATAGAAAACTTTCGATTTCGATAAAATATAATTGGAACCACCTCTGAAGTATGACCTACCATATCTTTGTTTTGAATAAATATTTAGTCTATTTCCGCTATCTTGTTGTAGGCAAATAAGTTTAAGGGCTTTTAAAAAAAAATCTTTAAAATAATATGACAAACTATGACTCCTCGAGCGACCTCGAAGAGTCGACACGTCCTGAAGATGCCTCGTTGAGAGGCGAAACACGTGTCGAACAGAGTGTAGTGCAGTGAGAATAAGGGTGTTATTTATTAGTGAAGTGTTTTCAATATTTTGTCATATTATTTTAAAGATTTTTTTTAACGCCCTTAAACTTATTTGTCTACAACAAGATAGCGGAAATACACTAATTATTCAAAACAAAGATTTGAAGATTAATTTCCGCAGAGTAAAGCCGGAAACATACTATCGGACGCGGCTTACGGACGCGACTGACAGCCGCGACTTAGCAATGTGCACAGTCTTAAGACATCCGGTGTTCCAGATCGCTCTCGGACGTCCGAACGCTCAAGGTCGTCCGAAGGTGACGTCCGCGACTTATGTCCGATAGTGTGCACGGCTCAGTGTACTTTCATAGTCTAGGTCGCAGCTATCAGTCGCGTCCGTCAGCCGCGTCCGATAGTATGTTTCAGGCTTTATGGTCTACCAAACAAAATAGGTAAAAATTAAATAAAGTAGTATCTAATAATTATCAAAATTGAAATGTAGGTTGGCATAACCTTCTCTAAACACATCGCAGTGTAGATAGGTATTCAAAGTAGAAGATAGTGAATCGGATGCGACCAAGGCTGCATTCGGTATATCGGTAGCCAGGGCCAACACAGGGCCAACAAAAACGTACATGACATAGACCGAATCAATGTTCTTGTCAGCTGGGAAGCTATAGCCCCAGAGCCCATGACGGCCAGACCTTCGTTATTTTATAATTATTTTTTGCAAAAAATAGCATGACAGACTTCACCCGTGTACAGAATCATTACTTAGTATAAAACAAAGTCGCTTCCCGCTGTTTGTCCCCATGTATGCTTATATCTTTAAAACTACGCAACTGATTTTGATGCAGTTGTTTTAATAGATAGAGTAATTCAAGAGAAATGTATAATACACCTGTGCGAAGCCGGGGCGCATCGCTAGAACGCAAATATTACGCACGGAACGATGTAGCATTTTTCACATTATTGTTGATTTATCCGAGCAGCCAAGAAGTTCTAGGAAGAACTAACCAAAATGTATGGAGCTACACGCGAACGCGAAAGTTAACTACGCAAAATCTGAGGGGTTAGCCCAGGTTTACGCGTAAATTAAAACTACAGCTGTTTTCGTATGGCTCTTTAAAATTTTGTACAGCGCCCCTGGCAGAAACAAGAGAACGAAAGAACTAACCAAAATGTATGGAGCCACTCGCGAACGCAAAAGTTTAAGTAAACTACGCAAAACCTGGACTAAGGGCTCTGTATTGACAAATATATTCGTTTCGTACACAAATACGCGTCTATCGATCGATCGTGCGTATGTGTAGTGTCTGTGAGTTAGTAGTAGTGTGTGTAAGACAGCAGGCTTTGTACGAATAGTGCCCGGGCCAAAGAATATATAATAATACTACGTATAGAACGGCCACTCGTTACCCCCCACCCGTTTGAGTCTTCCTCACTTCCACCCCGCGTCAGGACTCGTGAAATTCACTCGGCGCGCGGGTTGCACAGGCCGGTGATTTCGACTACAAACAAGACTTACAATGGGGAAGACGTGTGCTGTTTATGGCTGTTCTACAACAATTCGCGACAAGATATCATTTCATTATTTCCCTAAAGATAAAATAAGGTACCTTATTTACTTTTAGTAGGTAGATAATATTGTTAATGTCATTCAAATTTAGTTCCTTTCTCTTGATAATTTGTTTCAAATAAAATAAATCGCTTACTTTTAGTTACAGTGCTGTCAAATTATTATGAATTCATTATACTTTATAAGCACTAGAATGATATTCATTTTTGTAAATTTATTTCGCATCTAGCTCACTTCCGTATGAAAGTATGGCGGATCGGTCGTAAAGTACGCCAAGATAATTCTGCGCGCGGCCAAAATTGGGAGCTAATTCAATGCTGATAGAGAATTCGTAATGCTACCAACATAACGTACGTAGCGCCGCTACTCGCGCGCATAATCTCTCGTTCGCTCGTGCTGATCACAGATAGAGTTGCCATGGGCGTGAAAATACTAGTTATCATCGTAACGCAACTGTTACAGAATATCGGTATCGATATGCAATGTATTGTTTCGCGTTAACACATACATACCTAGTAGATAAGTGCTAATTTGTATTTGTATATTTTCTGTAAATAAACGAACATGTATATAACATTGAGTTAATATGTACAGTCCTATAATTTGTAGTTATTTTTTCTACATAAATACTAATACTAACAATAAATGACAAAGATAAACCTTGTCAAAGTTCGGGAATAGGGAGTTATACTTTTCTTTTTTATTTTTGCTTTTCGCGGAGATGATTTACATAAGACAAAATGTTTGGAACGTGCGTTGTACGGGCCCACGTCCGCGCCCGTCCTGAGCCCGCCCTGTCCTTAATCATACCTCAACGAGCTATATCATTAACAATTTTTAAATCATTGTTTTGAATAAATATTTAGTGCTACTTAATTGACATCAGAAAAAAATCTTGTCAAATATTATTTAATAATTATCTATCTAACGGACTAATTATATTTTTTGTCATCAAGCCAATTATACCTTTTACAAAAAAATCTTCTAGACATTCTCAAAAAATCTTTATACTAAGATTTGTCTTAAAATATCAATATTTATTGAAAAAAACGACCTCTGCAAATATGCCTAAAATTCTAATATTATATTCTAAAAAGTCGACAGAGACACCGAAAAAATACCGTTTCAAATTCTGGATTCTCATCACACTGGCACAAGACATGTACTGTACGTAGTATTATTATATCTTCTTTGATACATGTTAAGCTACTAAGAATATTGTGATAAACTTTTAGAACCTCCTTTTTTGCGTCAAGGGTTAAAAATATTTTTTTGCAATTATTCGGAAACATTGCTAGAAACAGTTATAAAAACCAGAAACGATCCCGCAACCGCTATTTAACCAGTGAGGGGCCTCACTAGCGTAGGTGTATGAAATATGAAATTAGGGACTTCCCTCAGTTGGCCATCGGTCGGTGCGTTGAGCGCGTCATTTACTTAATCGTTAATTACTAAGTATATCTTTTGTTTAAATTATGGGATGATTTTACAAATATACATAATCGTGTGTGTGCGTACCTATATGAACACGCACACACACGATTATGTATACTGGATACTTCAACAATATGTGAGAAAATTAAGGGAATTTCGTAACAGTGGCGTGTTTTGGTTATGTTCTACGTAGGTAAATGAGTGATTTCATCGAAATAAGTGTATGTACGATTGTATGTGAAACCTGCAGCGGCTAGTACATCGTATCAGTACTCACAAAACTTCTTGGTCAGTCAGAATTACAATTCATACGGTCGACATGGGTCGTTGACAACCATAGGCGTTCTACACACAAATACCCGTGTAGCGTTCGTGCGTATGTGTAGTGTCTGTGAGTAAAATGTACTGTTGTGTGCGTAAGACAGCAGATTTTGTATGAAGAATCGCGGAGTGTCCGGGCTGTGCCCGGGCTGTGCTATAGCCAGTGTTGCCAACCCTGCTGTATTTTTTCTCCTCTTCTCTCAGTCTTATAGCCCCTCCGCTTCTGTTTTGTCTTTACACACAGTGCCCTCCTCCCCTTAACACAAACTACACCAGCCACCACCAGTGCGCAGAACTTAAAACGCCCGTCCAGAAAATTTTGAGGCCCTATTTTTTGTGATTTAAATAAAAATGTACAGTTTTCAGATTTATTCCTATATGTGTACTCTGAGAATTGTCTCAGAGTCACAGTCCCTAAGCGAAAGAAGTAAAAAAAAACCGGACAAGTGTGAGTCAGGCTCGCACATCGAGGGTTCCGTACAAACACATTGTTTAAATAATTAAAAACCTGTTTTAGCATGTGCTAATGAAGTTCTTTTATATAACACCTTATATGATACGATTTACTCACTTTGAATTTTGAACCCATATTTTGTGAATTTTGAGGCCCTATTTTTTGTGATTTAAATAAAAATTTACAGTTTTCAGATTTGTTCCTATATGTGTACTCTGAGACAATGCTTCTCGCCAAATTTCATAGTTTTATGTCAACGGGAAGTACCCTGTAGGTTTTTATTTTTGTGAGTGTCGAAATATGCGGTTTTTTAAAAGAAAAACTTCTCAGTTAACGTATAAAAAAGTTAGGGCCGTTTATGTCGTAAAGTCGTATCGTGTAAGGTATCATATAAAAGAGCTTCACTAGCACATGCTAAAACAGATTTTTAATTATTTTAACAATGTGTAATTTTTAATGTAGGTCCTTTTTTGTCTCCATTACTCATATGGGTACCTATATTTATAATTCATAAGTACCTACATCTATTTAGGATAGAAACCATGTAGACAAATCTTAGAAAAATTTCAAGTAATAGAAGTATTGCTAAATACTCAAATAAAAACTACGTTACAGCTGTCTTATTCATATCTGGTTCTACAGGATACGCGAGAGTGAGAGAAACAAAAAAAAACGCAATGTCTGTCGCATACGTCAAAATCACCAGTTGGAATGTTAAATTGGTTAAAAGGTTAGATTAGGTCATTTGTCTTTTTGGAAATTTGAACCCCTAGAGGGTTCCAGTAAGAAGGTTCAAATCTCTAATCATTTTACCTTCCTACTTTTTACCTTTTTGAATTTGGTCACCCGAGATAGCTCAATGCTAGTTTGTGCATCTTTATCTAACACTTTTTAAATTTCAGAATAAGAATAATTATTTATTGGCCTTATAACAGTTTGTTACACTGGGCAAGTCATATTACATTTAAAATAGCATACTTATAATCTAATGTTCATAAAAAAAAAAAAAATTGAAACGTAGAATGAATTTGCATGATATTAATAAAATAAGAAAACAATATAAGTAAGTCTTTACATATTTTTACAAATGAATTTATAGAACAATTTTGAAGGAGTTGATGATTAGATCCATACAAATCCTTGAACTACAAAAAAAGTGGAACATATTTTTAGAGAATGTCATGATTGTAAACATTGTTAATTCGATTAAATGTCGTTTATTATCCATGCGAGAATGAAGATTCAGTCAGGTGCAGTGTCATAAATTCATTCAATGAGTAAAAAGGATTGGTTTCGAAGAAAAGTTTTATTTTTCTTTTGAATTCTTTTGCATGTAGGTTGGTAATATTTTGTGGTAGCTTATTAAAGATACAAATTTTACTGTATATGTCCTGTTTTTATACCTTGGTCAATCTGTTAATTGGCCTGCGCAACTCCTCATACTTCCGGCATTTACGTGGCTTTTTACTTTCATTTTTTGGTAATTGAGATTTTTCGTCAAAAATTTCTAATAAATAATTATAGATTTTCATATTTAAAATGAGACAAAGTGATGTATTCTCTTGCTATTTTAGTACTGTTTCTATTACTTGTCTTTTTTCTAAGAGACAACTTCACCTTGTAAAACATAGCTTGACACGCTAGACATTGACATTGACATACGCGCAATGACTCACGCATCCCAAGTTTTATAGTCAAAATGTTGGAAAAGGATTGGAATAAGCGTATGAACAAAAAACTTGTTCAACTATAACCGCTAGCTTTTCTGCTCAATTAGCACCTCTAAAAAACTCTAAATCATTGATGACCCTGTTTACTGTTCCACTCCTAATTTTTACTGTTCACCGCTCAGTGCCACCTAATTACACTATGAAATACAAGAAAAAGACTGAAGATGGAAAATTTGATTTTTGTTTTGTATTAGGAAAAATTGCAGCGAATTGGCAAGTTGAAGTGGCAATGGGCAGGGCACATAGCGCGGAGAACTGATGACCGATGGGGTCGAAAAGTTCTTGAGTGGAGACCACGTACCGGCAAGCGCAGCGTGGGACGTCCGCCCACAAGGTGGACGGATGACCTTATTAGGACCGCAGGATCGCGCTGGATGCAAACCGCTATCAACCGGTCTTATTGGAAATCATTAGGGGAGGCCTATGTCCAGCAGTGGACGTTCTGTGGCTGATATGATGATGATGATGATTAGGAAAAATCCATAATTATAGCTAATATAACAAAGTTTGTGAGTCCTACTAACTACGAAAAGTATTTAAATGTTTTAATTATAAGAGAAAAGTAAGAAATCTGCGACTTTTCACTTTATCTATTATTTTCCCCTGTATTTTGTTATTGACCTGTTGCTGTTTTTTAGTTTTCTGGGGTTGGCAGCACTGGCTATAGCTACGGAGACATGAAGAGCCACACTAGATGGCGTTGTACGGTCTTAAAACACGCAAGCATCGTGTGTATTGTACAGCATTATAGCTCGAGTAACTGGGATATGGGTGTTTATTTCATTATCTGCGACATAATTCAGACAAGTTCTTAATTATTTTTGAATAAGTCACGTCAGACTAATTTCAGTCTGAACTGGCTTGGAAAATAGACAATCACTATATAGTATATAACAAAGTCGCTTCCCGCTGTCTCTCCCCATGAATGCTTATATCTTTAACACTACGCAACGGATTTTATTGCGGTTTTTTTTATAGATAGTGGTTCAAGAGAAAGGTTTATGTATAATACACCTGGCGAAGCCGGGGCGTAATATTTTTCATTCATATTATTATCTGTCTATATTGATAATTATTTTTCATCCCGCCCATCACGAAAAGAGTATTTTTGCTCTTCGCTAGAGGGAAAATTAATATTGAATTTGGAACATCGTGTGCACTAGGTAAGTTTGTGAATACAAAACATTATTAAACCTATTTACTTCTACCTTCATGGTGCCGAATTTATCACACAACCTTTTTTAATTTGTTCAAAATTCAGACACGGAACCTTCTTGATGTACTTTTTTAATTTGCTCTGCGCGTGCCATTTTCTTATCATGCATGTCGTATTGTTAAAAGTTTTAAAAATAAGTATGAGTCCGCCAGTAATGACCCGATTTTGACGATTCTCATTCTTTGGTAGATCATAGGAGTTTCCATTTAAAGGACATGTCCACAAAATGTATGGAGGCTGGTATAATAATATTCAAAAATTCTAACCACAACACTCGTTACATTTCGAGAAAGTTCATATTTTTCTGAGTCTATTACAACAGTTAAAAACAAAAAGAGCTCTCCGATTTTTTCGAAACTTAATTTTGAATCTATTAGGATAAATAAATATATTTGGCTCAATAGGTAGTTTATCTCTACCAGCTCTGATTAAGTAACCTCCAAATTGTTAAATAAAAGCCTTTTTACCAATTAGACACACTCTTTAAGTGATTTTTTGTCACATTGTACCTACTAACTGGTCACACTGGTAGGTTATAATTTTTAATTTTAGCAAATTAAGAGATGAATGAGGATGAATCAGCTATGAATGCAAGTGAAATAACGATAGAAACACTTTATTATTGCTAAACTAGAAAAATTATTAAGCTGTATTGTTATTATTCATACATTTTATTTTTCGCATTTAAAAAAAATTGGAAGGGAGAAAAAGTCTAAATTAAAAATTTTTGGGAAGCCCATATAACAAGCTTTCAAATGATGTATATATCATCTTGGTTCGGTTTTTCTATGAATAATATACCACTTGTGGACGTCACCTTTTATCATAATCGGCCGAGACAGTTTAGAACAAAACAACAATGATGTGAAAATTAGTATCTACATCGATCCGCGCGAAGAAAGTCCTACCTATGCCATTTTAGCAGCAAAAACCAGACAAGTGCGAGTCAGGCTCGCACATCGAGGGTTCCGTACAAAAACGTTGTTAAAATAATAATATCCTGTTTTAGCATGTGCTAATGAAGTTCTTTTAAATGATACCTTACATTATACCTTACATGATAAGATTTACTCATTTTGAATTTTGAACCCATACTCGTATTTTGTGAATTTGAAGGCCCTATTTTTTTGTAATTAAAATAAAAATGTACAGTTTTCAGATTTATTCTTATAAGAACTTTAAGACAATGCTTCTCGCCAAATTTCATAGTTCTATGTCAACGGGAAGTACCCTGTAGGTTTTGATTTTTGTGAGTGCAAAATATGCTATTTTTTACGACATAAACGGCTCTAACTTTTTTAAACGATAACTGAGAAGTTTTTGTTTTACAAAACTGCAAGATACCATAGATATACGTATACAGTTTAAATTTCAACTCGATATCTTCACGCGTTCCCGAGATAAAGAGTCTTGACATACACACAGACGGACAGACGGACAGACGGCCAACAAAGTGATCCTATAAGGGTTCCGTTTATTCCGTTTGAGGTACGGAACCCTAAAAATGGAAAAATAGTACTGTACCAGCCTTTTTAATAGTCCACTGCAGGACGTAGTCCTTCCCATGTTGGGTGATTGGGCCGTATCCACTACGCTGGCCCAGTGCGGGTTGGTGGATAAATAAAAATAGTAATAGATGATAATTTGACGTGATAACGTCATACAATACAATACAATACAATACAAAAACACTTTATTGACACCACAAGTAGTAAAACATAACAGAAAAAGAAATAACGACAGAAGAATGGTACAAAAGGCGGTCTTATCGCTAAAAGCGATTTCTTCCAGACAACCTCTACTGTGTGGAAACATGTGATTGACGTGGACGGTGGTGTAAACATAAATGAATAAAGTAAAGCTATAAATATCCAAAAACAATAAAATACACTACATAATAATAGGCATACACAAATACTTCTTATAATACATACAATAAAAATAAACCTACTTACATACATAAATAAATACAGATAGTTAAAACGTAAGCGATAAGTAATATCAGTTTTTAAAACTGCTTAGCAAGATAGTGTTCCTTGACTTGAGTCTTGAAAGATTCAACGCTCTGCGCACGCCTGATGGTCACTGGAAGGTCATTCCAGAGAGCCACAGCCCGAAATTACACAGTCATTAGAAAACACTGTTGAATCAACAACTGGAACAAGCCGAACGCTCAGGCCGATCGTGTCTCTCTATCGCTAGTTCCGTGGTCTCGCTTGCACGCTCGGCTCAGGCGAAACGTGACACTTTTTCGTGCGTACAACCAGCTTTCATCGATTTATAAGACGTTATCACAATAAGCCAGTGGTGTGAAATTCCGTACATGAATCCCAAAGAACTCATTGGTACGGGACCAGGATTTGAACCCACGACCTCACGATTGTAAGGCGGGTGTCATTACCTCTAGACCACCACGGCTTTTTCACACCACTGGCTTATCGGTGAAGGAAAACATCGTGAGGCAACCTGCATATGTCCGGAGAAGAATTTCAATGGCGTATGTGAATCCATCAACCCGCACTGGGCCAGCGTGGTGGATGTGGCCCAATCACCCTTCGTGGGTAGGCCTACGTCCTGCAGTGGACTATTATAAGGCTGATACAGTACAGTACAGTATCACATTAAAATTAATTATTCATTGTCGCGTCAATATTTCTCTAGTCTAGTATATAATATGTAGATTGTTAATTCTCTAGTAGCTATGATAGCGACCATAGCAGGGGTTGGTATTGGGTCTTCGAGCAAATATCTACAGAGTCACAATCGAGCAAAAAAGTGTCCGAGCCAAAACCCTGCCCAAGCTACGTAGTGGGCAGGCTTTTTAGTTAGTCGCAACGCGATTGCAAGCCGACTACAACGCTGCGCGATGCCAAAGAGCTCGGTTACAGGCACTGATTAGGTGACATAACGTCGAGATTCGAGAAAACGGGTCATTGTGAATTATTTAATGTAAAGTATTTTTTTTATTTAACCTTATTGTAAAAAGCATGCTTGTCTTTATTGAATGGTTAGAAAACAATTTTAATAATAATTAGACATTTTTGTAAATACCGTCATTCTAAATTAATTTAAGTTGGTTATGTATAAGTACCTACTCATCCATCCATAAGCCATAAGCAGTCCAATGCTGAACATAGGCCTCCCCTATGGATCTCCAATAAGACCGGTTGCTAGCGGCTTGTATCCAGCGCGATCTTGCGGTCTTCATAAGGTCATCCGTCTACCTTTTGGGTGGACGTCCTACGCTGCGCTTGTTGGTACGTGATCTCCACTCGAGAACTTTTCGACCCCATCGGTCTTCAGTCCTCCGCGCTATGTGCCCTGCCCATTGCCATTGCAACTTGCCAATCCGTTGGGCTGTCAGTCACTTTGGTTCTTCTACGGATCTCCTCATTTCTGATTCGATCTCGCAGAAAGACTCCGAGCATAGCCCTCTCCATGGCTCGTTGGGCTACTTGGAACTTACTAATAAGGCCCATATAGAGACCACGTTTCTGTGCCAAAAGTCATCACTGGCAACACACTGGTCGAAAACTTTCGACTTGAGGCACGGAGGTATGTCGGACGAGAAGACGTTACGCATTTTTCCGAACGCTGCCCAACCGAGTTGGATTCGGCGATTGGCCTCTTTCTTAGTACCTCTTTTAGATTTTATTCATCCTGTTTTTGAAACTTAAGATTTCAAGTCTGTTACGAGTATAGCTGGAAAAGTGCAAGTGGAGGGCGCTGTAAGCTGAAACGCAGGCTTCGGCCAAGTTTGGCAACAGAAACCTATTATAATTTTGTAGTCAATTATTCTAGCTTAGTTAAGATAAAATATGTATTTTGTAAACTTTGTTTTCATCACATCTATTCGAAAAGAACTAGTTGGTTCGCCTGTAAGTGCGCCCAAAGGAGGTATTTCCTATAAGAAACTTTATAAGTGCGCCGGAATTATCTTTGCCGCGCACTTTTTAAATATGGAACAAATACGAGTAAGTGCGACGGAATGAACTTTGCTGCGCACTTTTTGAATTTGGAAGTATTTGTAATGTTAGTGTTGAGCGCCAAGAAAAACAAATGGAAATAATGTAAATATAAGATTTCATTTGTTTTATTATTAGATACCATTTAAATTTCAATTTAGTTTTCAATTTAGTTTTTTATCTACGTTTTATTAAATAATAATAATACAATAAAATATGAGGCGCATTTTATTTTCTCATAGAGGTGATGAAAAGTAGAGTGTACCACTCGCGCGCAAAATATATTTTTGGCTCGGGCGACGTACTTTGAATCCCTCGCTACGTTCAGGATTCTAACAAAGAATCCCTCACTTCGCTCTGGATTCTAAAGAACCATATGATACAATCTACTATTTGGTCGAGTAATGAAGTTATTTATTATATTAAATACCTGAGTCGGTATGTATGACGGTGCGGGGACATTTTTTTACTACTCTCGCTTAGGGACTGTGGCTCTGTAGATATTTGCTCGGAGTATTAAACCTAAACAATGCATAGGTAATGTTTGAAATTTCCAACGGTAAACCGCAGAAAATGCCATTTTCCCACCCTTCTGAGTATTTCTTTGGAAAGCATTTCACATTTCTTAAGCAAACCTGTTGAAACTACACGCTACTTTGTAAATATTTCGTTAAAATGGGAAGTGGAGCGAATAAATCGGTTTTGAAACAGATTTTGTTTGAAATGTTTTGTTTTGAACAAATCTTTATTTAGTGTAAGTGTATATTCGATTGTTCTGAAACACAATACGTTATTTTAAGATTACAATATACAACTCAGAACAAAATAGTGTTAATATAATTATTTTTTGCAAAAAATAGCATGACCGACTTCACCCGTGTACAGAATCATTACATAGTATAAAACAAAGTCGCTTTCCGCTGTCTGTCCCCATGTATGCTTATATCTTTAAAACTACACAACGGATTTTGATGCAGTTTGTTTTAATAGATAGAGTAATTCAAGGGAAATGTTTATATGTATAATACACCTGTGCGAGGCCGGGGCGCTTCGCTAAATATTATGCACGGATCGATGTAACATTTTTCACATTATTGTTGATTTATCAAAAATAGCTTAGCCGATTTCGATAATATTTAAATGGGACTAATTTCGAAGTATATTCTTTCCAATAAAAAAGAATTATTGAAATCGGACTACTATGAAAAAAGTTATGCGTGGTTATACACAAAAAAAATATATACGCGTCGAATTGTATACCTCCCCCGGTGGTTCGTCAATCGAAAAAGATAGCAAGGCCTGAGGTGGTCTTGATATTCAAAATTGATGAAGTACATATACATAATACCTAATCAATAGTAATATTTTTCTATTGAAAACTAGGTATGTTAGGTAGAAATAAGCAATGTCTAACAAAACCTAGCATTTCAATTGGTTAGTGCTTAACTTTTATATCCATTGTTGAAATAGTACTCAAATTGATTTGGAGCCTATAAGCGCTATCGCTCGTCCTTGAAGAAGGCTTTACGAGGATATAAACAATACAATAGTCGATAAAAAAACCTGATGACAGGGGAGGTTGTACCAATCGGTACCAGAACGGTGACATAACAAAAACTTTGCTAAGTTATTGATATGGTGGGTCTAAGTTAGTTTAGTGGGTTCAAACATCAACAGTGAAATCATTACTAATATTATACAATGTGTTTGTCTACCGGTGTCGGAGCCTTAAGCGGTGACATATATGGCAAATTTTGAAAAACTTTTACTGTGGGACCAACTCTGAAAACGCAAAAAACAGCTATTTCATACTTTAAATCGTATGGAGCAGCAGCAGAGAGTTGTTCAAAAGGAGATGTCCACAAGTGGTATATTATTCAGAGAAAAATCTAACCAAGATGATATATACATCATTTGAAAGCTTGTTTTATGGGCTTCTCAAAAATATCTAATTCTGATATTTTCATCCCTGCATTATTTTTTAAATGTGAAAAATAAATTGTATGAAAAATAATGATACAGCTTTTTTTTCTAGTTTAACAATAATAAAGTGCTTCTATCGTTATTTTACTTGCATTTGTAGCTGATTCTTCCACATTCATCAAATAATTTGCAAAAATTAAAATTTTTAACGTACCAGTGTGACCAGTTAGTAGGTTCAATGTGACAAAAAGATACTTAAAAAGTGTGTCTAGATGGTAAAAATACTTTATTTTAACAATTTGGCGATTACTTAGTCAGGGTTGATAGAGATAAAATACCTATTGTGCTAAATATATTTATTTATCCTAATAAATTCAAAATTAATTTTTAAAACATGCAGGGCTCTTTTTTGTTTTTAACTGATGTAATAGACTCAGAAAAATATCAACTTTTTCGAAATGTAACAAGTGTTGTGGTTAGATTTTTTGATTATTATTATACCAGCCTCCATACATTTTGTGGACATGTCCTTTGCCATAGATTAATAATAATTAGCCAATAGAATTTGCCGCTTAAGTATCTCATGAACCGTGATAGCTATACAGCTGAAATTTTCACAGATGATGTATTTCTGTTGCCGCTATAACAACAAACACTAAAATAAGAATAAAATAAATATTTAAGGGTGGGTCCCATACAACAAACGTGATTTTTAGGAGCTTTTTGCTCGCTAAAAGGTACGGAACCCGTCGTACACGAGTCCGACTCGCATATAGACGGTTTTTTTATTACTTCATATCTCAAGTTATATTGCGCGATAAGTTCCGTGTAATCTCGTGGCTGCCTCGTTGGCTCAGAGGTAAGTTACCCTAACTTCTGGATCAAAGAGGCGTGGGTTCGATCCCCACCCAGGGCAAATATTTATGTGATGAACATAAGTGTTTGCTCTGTGTCTGGGTGTTATTTAGTTACTATCTATATAAGTATGTATTTAAAAATAAGTAAGTATCTATATGTAGTATCAAAGAGGCCAATCGCCGAATCCAACTCGAATGGGCAGCGTTCGGGAAATTGCGTAGCGTCTTCTCGTCCGACATACCTCAGTGCCTTAAGTCGAAAGTTTTCGACCAGTGTGTGTTGCCAGTGATGACTTATGGCACAGAAACGTGGTCTCTCACTATGGGCCTTATTAGTAAGCTCCAAGTAGCCCAACGAGCCATGGAGAGGGCTATGCTCGGAGTCTCTCTGCGGGATCGAATCAGAAATGAGGAGATCCGTAGAAGAACCAAGGTTACCGACATAGCCCAACGAATTAGCAAGTTGAAATGGCAATGGGCAGGGCACATAGAGGACTGATGACCGGTGGAGTCAAAAAGTTCTCGAGTTTTCTCGGCAAGCGCAGCGTAGGACGTCCACCCACAAGGTGGATGGATGACCTCATTAAGACCGCAGCATCGCGCTGGATGCAAGCCGCTTCCAACCGGTCTTATTGGAGATCCATAGGGGAGGCCTATGTCTAGCAGTGGACGTCCTTTGGCTGATGGATGGATATGTAGTATATCAGTCTCTGGCAGCCATATCACAAGCTTTGCTTAGTTTGGGGTCAGAGGCCGTGTTAAGATGTACCCAAAATATTTATTTAAAAAAAATCATATTAGGATAATGTGCTCAAATCGCGAAAGTTTAAAAATAACCTCTGACAAATACCTAGTCAAACTACGCTATGAGCGCTACAAAAAAGGTCGGTAGAAAATATCAAAGGCCGTTGGCCACCGCGCAATCAGAAAGCCATGAATAGCTAAAAAGGGTAAAAAAGAAAGGGTTAATTAATGTCCCTCTATTGTCGAATACGTTCTGCCGTCCGCAAGCTAAAGGCCGCTATCTGATATTTAGACAATTAATTATATAGCTGGGCACTTTTGGACGTAGGGATGTCGAGCGCAGGGCACATCATTGTTAGGTAAATATATTATAGACAAGCGAAATTTTATTTTGTTAATTTAATATCTAATTTTGTAATTTTATTTTGTAATTGGTGTTAATTGACATTATTTTGTAATAATTATTTTATTATTTAATTGTATATTGACGATTATTTATTTACATTATTTCACGCGGCTTCAACCGTGTGATGTTTTTGGTTTTTGTGCTATCCCATAGGAGCCTTTTATTTTTCCGGGATAAAAAGTTCGCCTATGTCACTTTCCGTCTTTCAAACTATGACCATGCCAAAAATCAAGTCAATCTGTTGTTCCGTTGCTGCGTGAAAGAGGAACAAACCAATTAACAGACTTTTGGATTTATAATATTATTAGTAAGGATTTATTCACTAGCTTTAGCCCGTGACTTCACCCGCGATTGAATCTCCAATGATACATTTTATTTTTCCTGGATTAAAAATGCAAAAGTCACTTTCTCGTCTTTGAGCTTTATCCATGCCAAAAAAAAAACAATTCTATTCGTTGCCCCATTGCTGCGTGAGAGAGTAACAATTGTGAGAGAAATAATTGTATCTACAATCCAACCAACACATTATTGGATTTATAATATTAAGTAGTAAGGATTATTTTTATTTTCTTGTTGACATAAATTTTCTTTGAGTAACATGGTATGTATTTTTGTTGTCAGATATTTTTTTGGATAAGAGAAAAACTCGAAATCATTTAAATGTCCGATAGAGGCTTGTTAGGTTGCGGGCGGCAGCGTTATTACCCCAAAAACTAAATATCGATCGAAACCTGATTCGTGTTTTGCCGAATTAATATATGCGTTTGTACGGAATAAAACCGGTTGGAAGCGGCTTGTAGCCAGCGCCACGGTAATGGGATTAACAGTAATGTGACTCGGCCCTGTCCTTGAAATATATACCTACAGCGTCACGTGGCCACGCGGAACGTATCACGCGCTAGGGCTGCCCGCCTTCAGTATTTTAATTTCATCTACTTTATCTTTACCTACATTAGTTTCTTTCTAGTTTTTATCTATTATGGTGTAAAATTTATTCATACTAGTTTTTACCCGCGGCTTCGCCCGCATGATATTTTGATTATGCTATCCCATTTGTGCTATCCCATGGGAACCCTTTATTTATCCGGGATAAAAAGTAGACTAATGTCACTTTCCGTCTTTCAAACCCGAGGCCCTATCTTACCACCCTTAAGAAAGGAGGTGGAAGATCCAAAAAATAAAACAAAAAACGATTTGACGGTTGTTCGATTGGACAGTTGGTTTTTTTTACATTTCTAGCTTCTCAGAGTTCTCAGGTACCAGATTTTTTGCTATTTACTTAACACTTATCGTAATATTATGAAAAATTTACGCAATATCATTATAATTTATAGCTTATGTGTTATTCTGAAGTAGCAGCTCTATTTAGCTTAGCTCTATATATTATTGCAAAGTTTCATCTCAATCCGTTCAGTAGTTTTTGCGTGAAAGAGTAACAAACATCCATCCATCCATCCATCCTCACAAACTCACAAACTTTCGCGTTTATAATAATAATAGGATATAACAAAAAAATTCGTTGTGAATGAAAGAGGCAGCGTTCAATAAAAATACATTTCGTGTTTATGAGATTTCAAGGGTCGGGACCCTAAGTAAAACGAGGAATCAAAAAACGTTAATCACACGTTTACTAGTTACAATAATTATTTTTTGCAAAAAATATCATGACCCGTGTACAGAATTCGCGAATATTTCGCACGGATCTATGTAACATTTTTCACAATATTGTTGATTTATCAAAAATGGCTCAGCCGATTTCGATAAAATTTAAATGGGACCAATTTTGAAGTATACTCTTTCCAATAAAAAAAAAATATTGAAATCAGACTACTATGAAAAAGGTTATGCGTGGTTATACATAAAAAAATAATATACGCGTGGAATTGTATACATCCGGTGGTTCGTCCGTCAAATCCATACGTTCATTCGTCACTACGGCGCGCCGCGGCTGACTAGCATACCGAGAGCATACCGAACTCCGAGGCGCGTAAGTATGATTCGCGTTCCGGCCGTTTGTTTCATACAAACACGACGGAATACTGTTAGACATCATTACCGTGTCAGCGCTATCTTGGATTTTCAGGGGACTTTAAATAATTTGTCAAGTGCGTGTCGAGACACGCGTAGATAGGCTTCCGTAGATGGTGATGATGATTATGATGATGATAAAAACTAAATTTTAAAGGATTGAAGTCAGTTAGGTCATTTTTAGGGTTCCGTACCTCAAACGGAAAAACGGAACCCTTATAGGATCACTTTGTTGTCCGTCTGTCTGGCTTTGTGTATGTCAAGGCTCTTTTATCTAGGGAACGCGTAAAGATATCGAATTGAAATTTAAACTGTATACGTATATCTATGGTCTCTTGCAGTTGTATAAAAGAAAAACTTCTCAATTATCGTTTAAAAAAGTTAGAGCCGTTTATGTCGTAAAAAAACGCATATTTCGACACTCGCGAAAATCAAAATCTACAGGGTACTTCCCGTTGACATAGAACTATGAAATTTGGCGAGAAGCATTGTCTCAGAGAACACATATAGGAATAAATCTGAAAACTGTATATTTTTATTTAAATAAAAAAAATAGGGCCTCAAAATTCACAAAATATGAGTTCAAAATTCAAAGTGAGTAAATCGTATCATGTAAGGTATCATATAAAAGAACTTCATTAGCACATGCTAAAATAGGTTTTTAATTACGAGACGAGTATGACGAGAAAAGTGAAAAAAAAAAACTTTTTTGTCGATTGTTATAGTATAGAGATTTTAACAACTTACTTCCCAACATTGTGAAATTTTCTGGATTTGTATGGAACCCTCGATGTACGAGCCTGACTCGCACTTGTCCGGTTTTTTGGTAAAAGTAATTGTAATGTAATTTTGATGTGCCTATCCCGAATTTTGCCTTCGAGACAATATGAACAGATTTTAATAATAAATACTAAGCTCTTTTCAGCATTACTATCGTATACTATCGTTCCGAGCAACCTTGCCTATCAGGTGTTCAGAACCATTCATGAAATTCTCTTTCAATTAAATAATAAATCAACCAAGTAATCATTTGTCACTACTCACGGCATGTCGGTTGAAGAAAATTATGATAAATCGTCGGTGATACTTCAATACCGCTTATGAGCAATTTGTAAATACCGAGTATCTACAATCTAAAAATTTTACAGGAGGGAAAAAAAATGTATTTATCTCAACAGTTTCTGAATGTTTTTTGACTGAACTCTTTTGTGACATTTCTGTGCACTACTTTACAGACATGTCACACAAGAGTACAGTCAAAAGTAAAATTGGTTATTGGTAATCAATTAGCATCCTTTTAGGGGCTTATTCTGTACATCAAAAGTAACAACTTTGGTTCTGCGACTTTAGTCAGAATTAAAAAACAAAAAACAGCTGTTCCATCCATTTTGCCGAGGGTGAACATTAAGTACTACTTAATGAGGGTGAACGATATTTTTCTATGGAACAGCATTTTTTTTTGTTTTGTTAGAAGTCTTTAAACAAAAGTTGTTAGTTTTGATCTCAGAGCAAATAAAAAAATCAAGAGAGAATGTTGTGAATAAGTGAAGCCAACTAAAACTACGCCTCGCCGTGTACAGACAACACACACACACATCAACGTACAAGAAAACTATGAAGAACACTATAACGTACAAGAATACTATATAAACTATGTATATATATAAAACTATATACTTGGCTTGTCAGTCGAACTGTGGCGGCGCAACAGCGACGCACTCACACATGTATAAAAAACTGACTTCACTTGAATGTTCAACGACGTTCCCTCTTGAATTTTTTATTTGCTCTGAGGTTTTGATGTATAAAATAAGATCCTAAAAGGGTGCTAAATAAATGTCAAAAACCCTGTGTATGGGGGGATCTATTTCTCAAGAGCGTAGTCAGTTTGTCAAGCTAGGGATGCAGGAACGCGAATATATCATTTTTTAAGGCTGATTGTCCCGGTCAGCGCGTGAAATTCATTTTCTTTATGTTTTTTGCCTTTACAGATAAAATACTCATTTTTAGTTTACGAAAACTTATTTAGCGGTCATTAAGGTAACGCATTGATAAACTATTAAAAATTAAAATTAAAAATTAAAAACTATAAAAAACTATATTGTAAAAAAATTCTCCCTTCACTCGGACAAATTTGACGCGGTCGCGCTCGACAGGATCGCGCCAGAGCGGCGGGCGGCAGTGAGCTTTTAATTAATTACTCGTAATGTACACATTAAAAAAATAACTTCTCGGTCTGTAAAATAGAAAAGTGATCTAGCTATTTTATTCGTAAAAAATAGTCGCTGATAATTCTGAGCATTCGAATTATTAAGCTTTTTTTGGTGACAAATTTGTAAAGTTTTTTTTAATAAAGCCGGTTACCTTTCAATATTTTGTATGTCCGGTTCATTAAATTTTTCAAGATTTTCCCTTATCTATGATATTTTTTAAATTTGCATCAATATAATTCGTCCTCTCACATCGTGCATTGAAAAATACTCGTTTTCATGTTTCTCGGCCCGATGCCTAATCTTAATAGGTAAAGTTTACGAGTTACATACACCTAAAAACCAAATTAGTGGTTAGTTAGAAAGTGCATCAACTGATTTTCACCCTAGTTTTTAGCTAGTTCTAGGTAAATATACCTTGTTACTTGAAAGACTGACATAAACACTTAAAACATTCAATGTGTCATTCATTCATGTTAATTTATCAGCAGCGTTCAGTTGTAAATACCACGGTCATCTTACTAAAATAGACATAAGATGTGTAAAAACATATTAAATGTGTACCAGTTAACTTACCATCTTGTATATTACCCATATATACGCAATAAAGATAAATATACGAGTATATGCTTATGACTATAAAAAACTTCACTAAACTAGACAAAAGAAACGGATGAAAATAGTTTAAAATCACATTACGGTATTATAGTAAAAATATTTTAAAAACATATTTACGGTATTAGTCTCTAGTAAATTTAAACTAAATTTGTCATAAGGAATGAGCAAAATATTTTAAATATTTACAGTATTAGTCTTATATCTAAACTAAATTTAGAAATAAAAATCCAGATAAAAGAGAGTAGGATAGAAATGGTGCTAGAAAAGGAAAGCAGTGTTACTAACGCACAGAGAAGACAGAAGCTCGCTACTTTTGCATAGAGATTTATCTATAAATAATAAGATATTAATATAATTATAAGAAGAGCCAATTTTTCATTCTTGCAGTTTTGACAACATTGTCTTACCTTAAAATCGGTATGGTTCCGTGTAATTTTTTGATGCAGTATAGTTATACTTAATTTTCAATGATTCTTAGACCTTGGCCGTACCCTCCAGGGTATTGTGGGCCTAAACTAATATGGCTTTAACGTAATGGAGCCCTAAATGGAGTAAACAATACAAATTTCCAAAAATTCATTAAAAGAAGATGCTAAGCAGAATATAAGTGATTCAGATCATCGTTACGAACAATGCAATAAAAGTTTGTTCATATTAGGTAATGACCTTAATCACCGCTTTTCGGCTCAAAACAACCTAATCTTTATTGTTGTTTTCAATTATTGAATTGTAAATGTCAACTTCAATTTAAATATCTCATAGTTACAACAAAATCATATTAAAAGCATTGCAGTGCAGTTTCAAGCGTTACCTGGTGGTGCGGTTGGAGCGGCATCTTTTGGCGCCTGCGTCTGAGTTTTGCCAAACGTCGTCAAGGCCTCAGTAGAATCTCCAGCTAGCCAGCCAGCCAAAAGGAGCGGCAAGATGGCCGCCGCCACTTGCTTCCTGCACCACATCTCGACACGCCAAAACATACGCATGATTGGCTCTTTCGATCTTACTCTGATTGGTCAGAGTTTGATTACTGGTCTCTGATTGGTCGAATTGGGAGAAAGTTAGGAATAGTCGTTTGATGTCTTTTAATTACTGAATTCTGATTGGTTGAATTAGAAGCCGATTGTTAGGAATAGTCGTTTCATGTCTTTTTTCCGTTAAGATTGTTGATAGTTTTGAGAAATTTGAATGGTATTTTGTTTTTGAATGTTGTGCATGCTAGTGGTTTTTAATAATTGCATTTTTGCGTTTGTAAATTAAATTTGGAATAAAATTGTGCTGCTTTGTGTAGATTTAGATTATTGCAGCTAATATTTTTTTTTTCAAATCCAGTTTAGGTGCAATCGATATGGAAATATAATTGTTAGGAATTTTATGCAAAATTATCACCGTCCAAATTAGAAAACTACTATAAAATTAACTAGTTCATAAACTTATACAGTAAACTTTTTTCAAGTAATGTTTCGAAATGTAAATCATTAGTTTTAAGTATTAAGTGCGACTTACCTTATACCTAGACTGAAAAATTTCGTTACACGATCATGTTTGTATATTATTTTTCTGAATTTATAAGTATATTTCACTGTTTGTTTGTAATGTAAGAAAATTGAAGTTAACGTTTGTCAAAGATTTGACGATATTTAAAATTTGTACTTACCAGAATATCATATTTTTCAACTGTACCTAAATGTTATGGCGTTTTCTGTTTAATATCAAGATGTGGTGTAGGAAATTATTTATCCAAAGTACCTGAAGATCCATGTACCTAAAAACTGTATGTCAAAGCTATGTGTCACACTTAAGGCTTTTTCTTTACATATGCGACATGCTACGTCCATCGTCTGTGTCGAACGTATTTTGACCTGGTGTGTCTTTAAGCTTACTTTTATCTATATACTGGCTATAAAATACGTCATCCTTTTCATTATTCAATTTTATGTATACTAGTATATTAGAACTAAAATCATTGATTATTAATTGTATATTTGTTCTGCCCATCCATGCCGCACATTTCAAAGCGTTGTGTTTTTCTGTGTGCATGTTTTTTTCTATATATTTCTGTAAGCAGCATTCAGTCTCATTATATAGAAAAGTCTTACCCGGTGATGCAGTCGTGGTAGCAGCTTTTGGCGCTTCGGTGTTCGCCTTGCCAAAAGAAGAGATGCCGAACCCTTGGGAGGGGTGTACACTCAACCATATACTCAGAAGCAGTAAGACAATGGTCTCGCGATTGCATATTTTGATTTTTATATGCATTGCTTCTTTACAGCGGTTGTAGATTTGTGTTATAATGCCTAGCCTTGAATGTATCAAAGGTAAGTACAACTTATCATGAAATATATGGGGGAGGAATAAAAATATTTTGCAGCTCGGTATGTAAAAGCTGTAATATCATACCTAACCTAACACATAAAATTGTGAAAGCAGTGTGTGGAAAATTAATGTTAATTTTACAACTAACAGCCCCATATGGTGTAAATTATCAGTGTTTTTCCTTTACTGTGACAGAAAATTTAATAGATCGTAATTTTCTTCTGGTAAGTGGTGGGTTTATGGTATGTATTATGTCCTAATTTTATGAATGTTGTGTAGCTCTTGAATAAATAGTGTTTTTGAATTTGCACATAAACATTAATAAAATGTAAATTGAAAATTCTTTGTAAAAATGTCGTGTAATTAAATGTTTTGTATGTAAGTGATTTTTTTCTGGAATGAAATCGATCATGATACAGCTTCTTTATATAATGAGACAAAAATAGCTGCTACAAATTTGGAATAAATTTGCCTAAATTCTGAAATGTTCGATATGGTTATAATACATTAATTGAATAAAATGCGTATTTACATGCCAATTTTTGTATATTTACAATTTTGAGTAGAAATTTTGACAAGTTGTCCCATTATATAAAATATATCTTACCCAGTGGGGGGGTTGGTGACGGTGGCGGGAGGGGGGATTCAGTTTTAATTACTCCAAAAGCGGGGCCAAATACCCCAAAACATGTTCCGACTAAGTGCAAAAATACCCAAAATGGTAGAATAGACGACGTCCCGAGCGACATTTTTATATACATAAATTTATCGCGAGCTGAAAGATATACATTGATGTCAGTTAATTCCAAATTTAATATGAAAGACGTATTTATGTACAATTGATTTATATACACTTGTGTACAAATTTTATAATTTTAGAAAAAAATCGAAAGAGTATTAAAATTATAAATTGTGCAGGTAAACTTTTATATAATGGGACACTTATTTACAATTTAAATATAATTATTTAGATCAATTTTGTAGTAATCGTGCATGTGTACACAACACCAATTGTTAATAATGTTTAAGGTTTTCGTTGCTGAATTTTTATAAGTCTTGCTTTACCAATGATAAATGTGATGAAAATTTCAATATATATAAGTATGAAATTAACTATAATTCTGTAAATAAAAGTTAGTTCTTTTTAATCATGTTTTTTTAATTATTTGCAAAGCTGTCGTCTAAATCACAGATAAAAAATTCAGACCACATAAAATGATATAGAATATAGATTCGAAATTTATTTATTAAGTCAGATGTTAGAGACAGCCACACAAAAACAATTTAAAATACTAAAGCATCTTTATTTTATATAAATTTATTAGGTACAAATTTATAAGATTATGAAAAGCAACACACCTGAAAAAAGTAAGAAAACGACTAAAAACGAAAGTCACCGACTTCCGGTAAAACAAGACAGTCAAATTCACAACTAAAACCTTAATGTATGTAGGGTAAAGTGTAAGTGAGTGCAAAAATGTGTCCCATTACACAAAATTTTACCGGGTGGTGATGTCGGCTTCGCGGTCGGCGGTCGCGTATTCGAAACCCCGAAAGTGCTGAGGGCTTCCGAAGAACTTCCGAATAGCCAGCACAGGACCAGCGGAAAAAGGCACGTGGCAGCCTGTCGCCGATACATCTCGGAAATTCGAAATTTGAACATTATCACTTGACTTCCTTTTTAAATGAGTAATGGATATGGTTGCTGTCTTGATTTTTATGAGTTGTGATTGGTTGATAGGATAGTTTCTCGTTTTGGCTTTTTATGACTTGTGATTGGTAGATCCTTAATAGGATAGTTGTTGTCTTGACTTTTTACGAGTTGTGATTGGTAGGTAGGGTAGTCGTTGTCTTGACCATTAATGGATGAGCTCTATGATTAGTCGATAGAATAATAAAGTTGTTGTATTGAATAATCCCGGCTGAAATGTAAGGAACTATTGCTCACGTTTCAGTTGTGTTATAAAACTTTCTTATTTTTTTGTGTGAACGGTGACACTTATTCACATTCTAAATGTAAAGGATCAAATTCCTTTTTAGACATTTAAAAACAGAAAAATGTAATTTATGTACAAAATCATCTTAAAACTGATGACGACGGCATACAGATATGTACAAATGTGTGAATTTAAAAGTCGTTGTATTGACTTGAAATATGACATCAGACTTAAGAAATACGTTCTAAATTTAAGAAGACTAAGTTTTCGAATTTGGAACTGTGATCATGTTTAGAGCGAATTATAAAATTTAGAAAGATAAACAATTATATAAAAAATAATTTATCTACTTATAAATTAGCATCATAGTATAAATGATTCAAATAAGTTGTTTATCTTTCTAGAATAGACACAAAAATTGAAAACAAAATTTTAAATAACTTCATTTAGGTCCAAAGTAATATATATGTAAATTCTTATTTTCTTTCCTATTTGCAATTTAATAAAAACAATAGATATTAAATAAATATATATCGGGTGAGACAGTTTTCACAATTTTTTAAAAAAAGTTCTTCCGAAAGCCTTAAAATTACCTGCATAATTTAGAAAGATTTATAATTTTATAGTGCTTCTCAGACTAAGTTTATTCAAAAGAGTTAATTTTTTGATAAATAAACATTCAAAAATTGTATCGCTGTAACGTTGGTAAAAAGATAAACACTTCAAAATCATACAATAAATAGTTAAAAATGATAAAAACAAAATGGCGGGTGAATATGCCAGCTTCCATTTAAAAATGTTCAAGCCCCTTTGGCGCGCATGTCAGTAAGAGATCTGGCTTAATTTGATAAAGGGGTTGAAACAGTTTTCCAAAAGACGCAAGGCCTGCAAAAACAAAAATCATTTGAAATGTTTTTTAAAAAACAACTCCCCCGCTTGACTTTACAACTCGACCAAAGGTTGGCCTTTGCGATTCAAAGTAAAAAAAAAAAATAGTTCGCAATATAGACATGAATTCGTGGAATTAGCAATGCACAGTTCTAGCCCAAATTCTATGGCTATAAAAATATTTAATAAATTGGCAAATAATCTAAAAGATATCAAAAGAGAAAACTGTTACATAAAACAGCTAAAAATTATACTATTTTCGAAATGCTTTTACACATTAGACGAATTTTTTAACGATGATCTAGAAAACATAATAGTAAATCGTTCCAATACAAATAATAAAATTGCCATGCCCTTATAGGTAAGAATCGCATGTAAATTTTACATATTGCAATAAATGACTTGAGTTTGAGGTATTACTGACAGTGTTTTGGGGGACCCCCGGGAACGATTATATAGATAGTTGTTGAACAAATTTTAGATTTTGACACTGTTGTACTAACTTTGATTATAATTGAATATATATAGTCTCTCACTATGGGCCTTATTAGTTGGCCCCAAGTAGTCCAACGAGCTATGGAGAAGGCTATGCTCGGAGTCTCTCTGCGGGATCGAATGAGGAGATCCGTAGAAGAACCAAAGTTACCGACATAGCCCAACGGATTAGCAAGTTGAAATGGCAATGGGCAGGACACATAGCGCGGAGGACTGATGACCGGTGGAGTCGAAAAGTTCTCGAGTGGAGACCACGTACCGGCAAGCGCAGCGTAGGACGTCCACTCACAAGGTGGACAGACGACCTAATTAAGACCGCAGGATCGCGCTGGATGCAAGCCGCTATTAACCGGTCTTATTGGAGATCCATAGGGGAGGCCTATGTCCAGCAGTGGACGTCCTTTGGCTGATGGATAGATGGATGGATGATATTATTTTTAAATAATTTATATAATCTTGCTACGTTTAAATAAGAATTTCAAATATTTGCTCAAAAAAAGTTGCAATTAAAATAATAAATTAGTAAATTAAATGTAAAAAAAAACTCTTTTATTTAATTCGTGGCCAGGCAAATCCGGGACATACAAGTAGTTTGCAATATTACTTTAGACCCAAATACGAAAAACCATTAATCATTATGTACGAAATAATGAACTGTCACATTTTATTTACATATAGAACGAATATAAATGAAGTTATTGTGATAAAACGAAATAAAAACACTGAAATAGTCAACTTTTTAATATTTAACTGTAACTTTTTCTTTGTGTAGTCGTGTCTGATAAGCTATTACCTCTATTTTCCGTAGGTGTATTACAAAAATCGAATCGTTTTAAACGGTTATTCATAACCGTTTATAACGGTTACATTATTACTACTGCTCGATCCGCGTCTTAACGCGTAAATTACCGCGCGAATTAAGCTGTGGACGTGACAACGTTTTAATGCGTTGAAGCGCTGGCAACATCTACATAATGGCTTAATTCACGGATAGCAGTATAGTAATTAAAACAAGCGCGATAATTATACTGATGTTTAGCGACTCAAAATGTTAAAATGTTGGCAACATCTACGTAATGGTTTCATTTACGCGTAACATTATAGTAAAATATAGAAGTTTTCAATTAATTATAAGCAAGTAGTTTTTTTATTTTGCTATCGTAAGTTATCTAATAAGTATATCAGGCAATAAATACACAAAGAAAAGTCATGAAATTATAAAGAAGAAATGGTTTCCACAATGCTGATAATTTGATACAGTTTTCAAGATATACCTTAAATATGAAGCCGTGGTGGTCTACTTAGTGGTAGTGACACCCGCCTTACAATCGTGAGGTCTTGGGTTCAAATGTCGGTCCCGTACCAATGAGTTATTTGGAATTTATGTACAGAATTTAACACTGGCTTTTCGGTGAAGGAAAACATCGTGAGGCAACCTGCATATATCAGTAGAAGAAATTCGATGGCGTATGTGAATCCACCAACCTGCACTGGGCCAGCGTGGTGGATATGGCCCAAACACCCTTCGTGGGTAAGCCTACGTCCTGCAGGGGACTATTAAAAAGACTGATACAGTACAGGCAACACGTTTTATTTGTAACCTTTTGGAAAAATAGTTCTGTCAAGTTACTATTACCTTTCAAATTTAAAGTTGTAGAAATGTTTAACGTCATACTTGCGGAAAGTTAACTTTACAACTTTCAGATATGTGTAATGTTACTGCAACTTCACTATTTAAAGTTATAAAAACTTTTTGATCAGCTCTAGGCAAGTTACAGGGTTTATCTACAGCGTGGCCGATAGGGCTTCGTTTCAAGCTCGCTGTAAGCTTGCATGAATGTCACAACCTTATATTTGTAAGTTACAAGCTTGTAACGTTACTTTCAGTAAAGCTATTGCTTGCTTATACAACTTAGCTTGCTTAGCGCGTAGGTACCTACCTAGCTAAAAGAGAAAAACTCTTTACTGACTTTCTTTTTAGGGTTCAGTACCCAAAAGGTAATTTTTCATCTTGACTCTACATGATTTATGAATCAAATAAATAAATAAATAATCGTTTATATCATAGAAGTCCATACGATCGAGTTTAATTTACACACAAGTTATCAAATAATAATAATTTTAAATATAACAAAATATTGATATTTTTGCAAAAAAAATAGAATGAATAATTAAAAATGTCAACATTCTGCAGTCAAATCATACTATTAAATTTTTTAACATCGAATAAAAAATATATGTTTGTTTTTTTTTAATTTTATTTCGAAAAGGTTCGCGTTTGACTACACACTGCCTGATGTTAAGCAGATGTGCGGTCTAGAGTGTAGCACGCTTACCTAGAAGATACCTATTTACTCGGGATTTGAAGACACCCACGTTGTACTTTATCGGGAAGACAGACCCAGGAAAAGCGTTCCATATTCCGGCTGTTCGTATGAGGAATGAGGATTCGAAACGCTCGGTTCTAACGCGCGGAATGTCCACCATAAAAGGGTTAAAAATATATTTATTATTTTAATTAAAAATGATGCCAGTCTGAAAATCGGCTCATTTTCTGGATTTCTATAGCTGTTCTCAACTAAATCGGAACGGGTCAAGGGTCTGTGGATGATCCAATTGCTTTCTATGTAATAGTAGTGTAGTATTGTCATTATATTTAAAAAAAAAAAAAAAAAGTTAAAAAAAAAAAAAATCGGAACGTGTTTGAGAGCTTTAACTGTATCGAATAACCTCTTGGAAACCATTTCCTCACATAAAGCTTGTAGAGGTCAGAGGTGGTGCGGCGGCCGTGAGCCATGCATATATTATTATAATTTACAACTATTGCTGAACGTACACAAAACAAGGAGAGAACAGAAGTCGAGGTCTGCACAAGGGGTCGTACAACGCACAACATTTTACTTGATAATAATTTTTATTTATACAGGGTCATAGGTATTAATCGCAAAACATTATAAGAGCGGGTCTAATACATCTATACAAACAACTAGTACTACATTATTATTATATATTACTGGACTAATCAGTCTACCCGTGACCACGGTCGATGCAACTCGGCCGAAACGTCGGAATTTATTTTATTTTATTTTTATGATAAGCTCCACCAACACTGTGCACACCAACACAACACACGAAAGAACAGAATGAAAAGAAACTAAGTGACACAGCAATTACAGGCGAAGACAGCTTGCCTTGAGTATATACAACATCGCAAAAAAAGAATATAAATGATAAATTTACTGTGACAAAATTAAAGAATTATTTGGAAAAGGACATGTCCACATAATGTATGGAGGCTGGTATAATAATAATCAAAAATTCTAACCACAACACTCACATACATTTCGAGAAAGTTCATATTTTTATGAGTCTATTACGACAGGTAAAAACAAAAAAGAGCCCTCCAATTTTTTTTAATGAATTTTGAATTTATTAGAAAAAATAAATATATTTCGCTCAATAGGTAGTTTATCTCTAGCAGCCCTGATTAAGTAACCTCCAAATTGTTAAATAAAAGCTTTTTACCAATTAGACACACTTTTTAAGTGATTTTTTGTCACATTGTACCTACTAATTGGTCACACTGGTAGGTTATAATTTTTAATTTTAGCAAATTAAGAGTTGAATGTGGAAGAATCAGCTACGAATGCAAGTAAAATAACGATAGAAGCACTTCATCATTGCTAAACTAGAAAAAGTAATAAGCTGTATTGATATTTTTCATACAATTTATATTTCGCATTTAAAAAAAATTGGAGGCATGAAAAAATCTAAATTAAATATTTTTGGGAAGCCCATAAAACAAGCTTTCAAATGATGTATATATCATCTTGGTTCAAATTTTCTCTGAATAATATACCACTTGTGGACGTCACCTTTACAGAAAACAAAATTTAAATTCAAATCAAATGTAACAAACAAAATTGAAGTTACTTATTTGTTATAAAATGTATTTATTTATGCTTTACTTTTATTTGGATACAAAAATTTACAATAAACACAAGCTAATCAGAGTTTAGAAAGTACCAGGCCAATTTTAAATGCCTGGATGTTGCCCGAAAAGACATCAATCTCATACTGTCTTTTCAAACCACACTCATGGGATGAGGAGGTATTTAGTTATTTTGTAATTTTAGTGCGCGATTAGTCCCGTAGTATATAATAATAATGTGTTGAAATCGCGAAAGTTTAAAAACAACAAAACCTGTACTACGACTTTTGAAAATTCGCAAAAAAAAAAATCGCTTCTCCATACATTTTGCCGCGCTAACGAACTTTTTGTATGAAAACGCTGATTTTTTTCTTTGTAATTTTCTAAAAGGCCTAGAACAAAAAATGTTTTTCTCGATGTACTAAACCCGCCCTTAAAAAGTTTTGCGTTTAATACCTATGACCCTGTAGTGCTTCCCACACTAGGTTTATCTCAGAGTTATTCTTTGTGATAATTATTTCAAAATTAATCGCGAACGCAGGATTTGAACCTATCTCTCTCGGATCACTAGCCCGACGCTCTCGCAACTGAGCTAGTTTGCACAACTTAGTTGGAACTAGAGTTGTGAGAGCGTTGGATCTTGAAATATTTATCACACATAGTACATAACTTGTTTTATTGCCAAATAATCTAAAAGATATCTTTCACTAATTATACTGCTCCAAATGCGTTTGAACGCGTAAATTAGCACTAGTACTGTAAACTGAGTGTGAGTTTTGTCGTAAACATGACACGCTCTTCGGCGAGCGCGTAAGCATGTAATTTGTATGAAGAAATGTACAGCGCCACTAGCGGCGCGTTCATAAACACCACAAGTTCATACAAATTACATGCTTACGTGCTCCCCGAAGAGCGCGTCATGTGAACCTTGGCTTCTGTTCTTTAGTTATTTTGTAGTATGACTCTCTTTATACATAGCTAGCTGTTCTAAACGAGAATTATTATATAAGGCAAAGAGTTATTTTGGTAGTTTTATCGCTTTAAATCTAGCTTAACCCTCAACTTTCTAGTATCTTTGAATTTTACCGAAATAAAAAGTAACCCCGTGTTGGCAACCCCAATCTAGACTAAAACTGTAAATAATCGGCCAAGTACGAGTCGAACTCGCGCACAAAGGGTTCCGTACTGTATGGGAGCCGCCCTTAAATATTTTGTATTCAATTTTAATTTATTAAAATAAACATTACATTAAATATTCTGTGAATATTTCAAGCGTCTATCTGTTACCGTTATTAATATCGAGTGAATAGGGCTAAAATTCTGGTTTATTGTAGATAGATAGATAAACGCTTTATTGCACGCCAAGAAATAACCATAATAAGAAGAAGTAAAGATACAAAAACAGTGTAACAAAGGACGGCCTTATCGCTAATAGCGATCTCTGCCAGGCAACCTAAGGATGTATTGAGGATTGCATGGCAGCCCCTCTTATAAAATATAGGGTCCTGATTTTACCCTCTGGGTACGGAACCCGAAAAATATAGCGATAAAAACATTAATTAAATATTTTTGAAAAGCCCATCATACAAACTTCCCAATGAATCCAATGATGTATTCATCTTGCTTAGAATTTTCTCTGGCAAATACCTATACCATTTGTGAACGTCTCTTTTGGCATTTAAATATCTACTTAAAGCTTTTCTCGTTTAAATGTACAGGTGTAGGCTACAGAACAGGAAAAACTTCTTGTGCCAGCATTCCTGGAAAACGCGAGTTTTGTTGTTTTTTTATTTTTCCTCAAAACGGAGCTCGGTCAACATCAGGCTGAATGTAAGCCGCTTCCAACCAGCGTTATTGGAGATCCATAGAGGCATATGTCTAGCTGTGAACTCTGTGCCGGATTAGCCGTATCAGCGCCCCTAGGATGTGCAATTTTCGGGGTCCAATTACAGTTTCAATACTTTTCAATACCAGGAATCTTAGTGATTTCTCCTTATTTGTACGGAACCCTGATTTGCACTTGTCCAGTCTTTTTTTACATGTAAGCTATATATATTGCTTTTTCGGTATGTTATTTATCCTACTAATATTATAAACGCGAAAGTTTGTGAGTTTGTGAGGATGGATGGATGTTTGTTACTCTTTCACGCAAAAACTACTGAACGGATTGAGATGAAACTTTGCAATAATATAGCTTATATATCAAAATAACACATAGGTTATAAATTATAATGATACTGGGTAAATGTTCCATAATATAACGATAAGTGTTAAGTAAGTAGAAAAAAATATGCTATTGCGAGCTATTCTAGAGTGCGGTTTGAAATGTCAAAAACAAAACAACTGTCGAATCGAACAACCGTCAAATTGTTTTTTTTTATCCCGGATAATAAAAGGTTCTAATGGGATTGCACAAAAACCAAAATATCGTGCGGGCGAAGCCGCGGGTAAAAACTAGTTTATAATAATATATTGGTTTGTTAGCATTCGAAAACGGGTCCAACAATTTTGAAGATGTATTTTGATAGAGCGTTCCTTTGATAAGATGATTTAATTTTTATTAGATTTAAAGAGATAAAAAAGATTTGTAATTCCTTATTTATAATTTTGTTAATCTAAAATACGCTGATAAAAAAAATTATCAGCGTATTTTTTCATATGAGCGGGTGAAGACCAATACGCCCCCGGTTTCGCCAGATTTTTGCATCCAAAAATCAATATAAAATTGATATTACCACTTTTTCCAAAATTTTATGGATGAAAGCTTTAGTTCAATTCATGTGCATAAATAACAGATTTAAAAAAAATTTGTAAACGTGCGAAAAGTTTTTTAGAAATCATGAATTTGTTCTAAAAAGCGGTATCTTCGCATTTACTTTCTATCGAGCGAAGTTTTTTGAAATGTGTTTCGAGTTATTGAATCCCCTACCGTATAGTTTTGAGAATATTGTGTATTTTATTTTTATTCGACAACTTTAAGGTTTGATGGAGAAAAGTCAGTTTAACTAGGGCTCTATACAGATTGGATGGCGGCTTAATATTATTTTGTAACATTTACATATTTTAATTATAATTATTATTGTCATTAGTGTAATTCGTGTACCTACCTATGCGGTAGGTACTAATTAAATGAATAAATACATAAACAAGTTTAGTAAATATGGGCCTATTTTCGGGATAACGCGAACTTTGTGTTTTTTTTATATTTGCTTCAGGCGAAGCTCTGTAGGTATAGCATAAGTCTGTTATATAATGTAACACTGTAAAGAATAGATACTTAGTTAAAAATATTAATATCAATAATTCTCGCTCAGAAGTTTTGTGCTAGCTAGTAGAACTATGTATAAATTATCGTATTTGTTTAAATAATAATATACATCCAATTAAAACGTTTTACAACAAAATTAAACCTGTAAATTTTATGTTTGTTGCACAACATTCTAATTAAAATTTTGAAATAAGACATATTTTTACGTTAACTATTAAAAAATCATGTCATTTATCGTTTAGACAAAAAAAAAATGTTACCTGTTAAATCACGGTGTCAAGAAAACCTGATGTTATATCTAAACACTGTTTAGTTAATCAAATTAATGAAACAACATATTTATTTACTTAGATGTGAGTGAAATTATTAACAGTAACATATAATTTTTCAAAAATAAATAAAAAAATAAAATTATGTATACCTATTCTATAAACAGTTAATCAAAAAATCAATCAAAATTTTTGTTAAAGAAAAATAATTAAGTACTTAAAAAAATACAATATAAGTAAATTCATCAAACAGAAAGCTTATATTAAAGTAAGTAATATTGACGTACTTTTTTAATCAAAACTTTGAAAATGGTTAAAAATATATAAATACTTACGTAACAGTTTACATAAAAATATGTCTTATAGAAAAAATACGCAAATAAAATTGAAAACCATCTAAATACCATTCACTATAAAAACACAGTTAATTAATAATTATTAATAATTAATATACGAAATTCACAGGATACTTTTGCAAATAATCTGATTGCTTTTTGTCTAATAGCTTGATAGATTTGTTTTAATTACTAAAGATACTAACTTATAACTGTCTTCAGCAATTAATCAGAATTAATCAAAATTAATCATTAAAACAGTATCAGGTAATCAATTGATCATAATTATCCAATTAATCACAACGAATTAATCAAACACTTAACGAACTATGAATAAAATCAATTAATCATTAAAACACTATTAGGTAATCATTTAATCAGAATTTTCCTGTTCACTGATTAATTAAAATTAATACAAATTAATTCATATTAATGCGAATTAATACAATAATTTATTTTGTTTGATTTTCATCGATTTCATTACATTTAACCACAATGAATCATTTAATCATTATTAATTAACTGTTAACAAATTATAATTTAAATAAAGCCACTACACACTACAGAAACAAAACGTGCCGGAAGCGTGACAAGCGTTTAGATTGTTTTTAACTCCGCTTTAAATAGTCGTTGAGGAACTGTATTCTTTTATATGGTTATTTAGACACTATTTAATTTATTTATTTGTGGTTTGCTGAGGTTTAGTTACAATTCGCTCGGTGGGTGTTGCTCGGCGGTTCGCGAGGTACTAAAGGTTTGCCTTAAGTTTTGTGGCAAGGTTGTTGGGGAGCCGTGTAGAGGGTGCTTTATTTTTCGCGAAAAAATTTAGTCTTGATTTTTTATGTGCCGTATTTATTACATGATGAGTTTTGTATATTGATATAATATAATTGTTTTAATGTAATTTAAATTGAATATTTTTTGAAGTGATAACATCTATATTAAATTGACGAACGCCGGCTGCCCGCATGAAAAAGGATAACTCATCGTCACGTTCTGTCTGAGCCGAGCGCGCCGCATTTAAAATTATCGTCCGCAAACCGACTTCTCTTTCTATCTTGTACCGCACTCTCGCTTGCACGCTTAGCTTAGGCAGAACGTGACAACGAGTCATTCTTTTTCGTGCGTACAGCCTATGTTTATCGAAATGTTTATAACACCCAAGATGCCCTCTGCCGAAGGGCTTTTAGACTAGGTTTTAATTCGTGTTTTTCTTTTGTTTAGACTTTAGTTTTTTTTTTGCTTTAAGAAGTTATTTAATATTAGTTAGGAAATGTTATAGATATAAGTTTTTGAGCGACGAACCACCGGAGAAGGTATACAATTCGACGCGTATTTATTTTTTATGTATAACCTTTTTCATAGTGGTTCCATTTCGATAATTATTTTTTTATTGGAAAAAGTATACTTCGAAATTGGTCCCATTTAAATTTTATCGAAATTGGCTGAGCCATTTTTGTTAAATCAACAATAATGTGAAAAATGGTACATCGATCCGTAATATATTTGCGTACTAGCGGTGCGCGCCGGCTTCGCACATAAGTGTATTGTATTATACATACTTATAAATATTTCTCTTGAATTACCTACTCTATCTAATAAAACAAACTGCATCAAAATCCGTTGCGTAGTTTTATAGATATAAGCATACATGAGGACGGAAAACGGAAAGTGACTTTGTTTTATACTATGTAAAAATGATTTTGTACGCTGGAGAAGTCGGTCATGCTATTTTTTGCAAAAAATAATTAATTTTTCTGTGTAAGTAAAGTTGTATTTCACAACACCCTGTATCAAACGATTATATTAAGGTAGTTACTATTCCCCCCTCCATAATACAGGAGGGCAGTTCTTTGTGCTGCTACCTAACTACATTTTATTTTTACCGTGCTGGTACGTAAGATTCGAGGTGTGGTGCCACTGGTAGCGGATAATTGTTGTTAAATAATTATATTTAACACACACACACACACACACACACACGCGCACACACACACACCACCGTAACTGTTGCTTCAATTGTAACTGCACAAAGGTGACGTCCACAAGTGGTATATTATTCAGAGAAAAATTTAACCACGATGATACATACATCATTCGAAAGCTTGTTTTATGGGCTTCTCAAAAATATCTAATTTCGATATTTTCATGACTGCATTTTTTTAAAAGTGAAAAATAAATTGTATAAAAATAATACTACAGCGTTTTATTTTTTCTAGTTTAACAGTAATAAAGTGCTTCTATCGTTATTTTACTTGCATTCGTAGCTGATTCTTCCACATTCATCTCAAAATTTGCTAAAATTAATAAAATTAACCAACCAGTGTGACCAGTCAGTAGGTTCAATGTTACAAAAAGACGCTTGAAAAGTGTGTCTAATTGGTAAAAATGCTTTATTCTAACAATTTGGAGATTACTTAATCAGGGTTGATAGAGATAAAATACCTATTGAGCCAAATATATTTATTTATCCTAATAGATTCAAAATTAACTAAAAAAAATTGCAGGGCATTTTTGTTTTTAACTGATGTAATCCTACTAATATTATAAACGCGAAAGTTTGTGAGGATGGATAGATGGATGGATGGATGGATGGATGTATGGATGTTTGTTACTCTTTCACGCAAAAACTACTGAACGGATTGAGATGAAACTTTGCAATAATATAGCTTATATATCAGAATAACACATAGGCTATAGAATATAATGATATTGCGTAAGTTTTTTGTAATATAACGATAAGTGTTAAGTAAGATCTGAGAAGCTATTCTGAATATAGAGCTATAGATCTGTGCGCTTCAAGAAATGTCAAAAAAATCAAATGTCGAATCGAACAACCGTCAAATCGTTTTTTGTTTTATTTCTTTGGATTTTCCACTTCCTTTATTAAGGGTGGTAAGGTAGGGCCTCGGGTTTAAAAGACGGAAAGTGACATAGTCTACTTTTTATCCCGGATAGTAATGGGTTCCCATGGGATAGCACAAAAATCAAAATATGATTCGGGCGAAGCCGCAGGTAAAAACTAGTAGAAAAATATGAATTTTCTCGAATGTAACTAATGTTGTGGTTAGAATTTTTGATTATTATTATACCAGCCTTCATACATTTTGTGGAAATGTCCTTTGATTACTTGGGACTTAAAATAAATATAATATTAATTTCTGTCAATTCAAAATTTTAATTAATTCGTAAATTTGTACTTACGTATTAGAAATAACTAATGTCACTCGATCACACGACCTCATATCAACCAAAAAGTAACACAGCACACCACGACACGAGATTAATTTCTTAGTGTGAGTGCTGTAGGAATTTATAAGAGACTGTTTAAAAATTTTAAGTGTACCTATGTGTTTCTACTGTGTAATTATTTTTGTAAACTTTGTGAAATAAATTATTATTTATTTATTTACTTATCGCAAAAAATGGCACCACAGACTTCCACCGTGTACAGAATTCGACTATTTTGCACGAATCGGTGTGAAATTCATGAATTATTGTTGATTTATCAGAAAAGGCTCAGTCGATTTCGATAAAATTTAAATTTGACCACATCGGACCTTTTCGAAATGAAAAATATTTATTTTAAATCGGTGCACAATTTGCGAAAATACGAATTGAATCAACAACTGAAACAAGCCGAACGCTCAGGCCGATCGTGCCTCTCTATCGCTTGTTCCGCGCTTGTTTATCGTGCGTGCAGCTGGCGTTCATCGATTTATTAGACGTAAACATATCAAAAGTATTTTATCAACTATCTACATAGTCTACTATATCAACTATCTAAAAGAGTTATTTTTGTGATAAACAATTTAAAATTATTCGCGGATGCAGGACTCGACCCTTGCGTCTTCGGAACACTAGCCCGACGCTCTGCCCAACTGAGCTAATCCGCAATACTGCATACGCATCGAATTTTGAAATGTTTATCATTTAACCAACTTATTGCGCATGTATTGCGCAATAAGTTGGTTATAAAAAAGTATTGCGGATTAGCTCAGTTGGGCAGAGCGTCGGGCTAGTGTTCCGAAGACGCAAGGTTCGAGTCCTGCATCCGCGAATAATTTTGAATTGTTTATCACAAAAATAACTCTTTGAGATAAACCTAGTGTGGGATGCACTATAAAATTAAAATAATTTATATCAACTATATTATACTGAGCGCCACACAAATTTACGGATGGGAAGTTATGCGCAGTGTTCTGCGCAAAAGCCGAAATATGGGTACGCGCGGTAGCCAGAGAGACGAAACGGCGGGGCACACCCGTACGCCAACCTCATGCCTCCCGCGCGCTCCCTACGCCCGAGCTCACTACTTCGCTATTTGTATACGCATTGTGCACACATGCGCAATAATTAGCGAATCACGGCGATGTGTCATCTGCGGCTAACTTCCCATCCTTCGATTTGTGTGGCGCTTAGTATACACAGTGAGTGTTTCTTTGCTCGTCCCCCCACCACCCGTTAGTCTCTCCCCTCCTTCCCTCCAACACTAACACCGTTGGCAGTGGTGCCACACCCTCATGCAATACAGTATACGATGTAAAAGAGTTATTAAAGGCACGCAACGCTGTACGGCGTATGATAGCAAAGGTGCTAGAAAGGTTCTTGCTAGAGGCCATTTCCACGAGCGATTTGGTTACGTTAGATATATAACGTGTAAAAGAAAGAAAGAAAGAAAGTTTATTTACTAGAACATTTACAATGAAATACACATATACAATGATGTTCAATACCATAGTAATGTGATAAAGCTGAAAGAATTCGTGGTAAGTATACAGCGGTGCAGTGAACCCCAAACTAAGCACGTGGGTTGTGTGTGTCTTGGGGCTCGAGCTCGATGTAACAGAAGGTCACAGACTTTCCAGACAGCGCCTCGCCGAATACGCATGTGACGCCAAGTTCAGTAATACTAAACGCTCGAGTAATACGTTTTTACTATCAGTTCGCTTTCAAGCAACAGCCGGGTCGCACGCTTTCTTAGTAATATTTTGCAGCGTGGTTTTCATATAATTATGCCGAATGGCGTCTTTCGGGATTGCAAAAATAGTTCCCAAAAACAAAAGAGTCACGATGGAATATCTTTTCACAGGAGAGTTTGTTGTTTAACCATATTAATCTTTAAATTATTTTAGACAGACGTCTTGGAACACAAAACCTACACAAACTCAGGCACATTAATCAGTGTGACAAGTAAGCATCCAATTATTTTTTCCGAAATTCTGGGGTAATTTTCCTAAAATGGTTTTTCGAATTGTTCGCAATATTACAAAGTGTTTAAATCGAGTACCTCCTCCGGTAGTGGTTCGTCGGTCAAAAATAATCATATCATTTAATTATATCCATATCGTACTAACGAATAATTTAAAACGATTTCCAAAAACTAGTCAAATATCCTATTGCTAATATTTATTATTAATAATATAATTATTTTTTGCAAAAAATAATGTGAAAAATGCTACATCGATCCGTGCGAAATATTCGCGAATTTCGTACACGGGTGAAATCAGTCATGCTATTTTTTGCAAAAAATAATGATATTATTAATATTAATTATTGGCGATAGGATATTTGCCTAGTTTTTGGAAATCGTTTTAAATTATTCGTTAGTACGATATGGATATAATTAAATTAAAAATAACTATTGACTCATTTTAATCATTACTAAATTATTGAATGTTGTAAGTCAAGGAAAAAAAAATATTGGACTGTAAATGTCAAATAAGTACCTACTAACATTAACCTAATGTAATTACTTACACCCTGTAAACCTCAGCTCAAAATAAACTATTTTTCATTTTCCATATTACTTTGTACCTACATATTATTATGTTTAAATTTAAAAAAAGTTATCGTAAAATTTTGGGATATTATTTTATTTTATAGCAATATTACACTACTACTGCAGCACCTATCGGTATAGTCTAAAAAGTACGTGTCTATGTGTGTCACGCACACAAGCTTACCCAACTGCAGTCGTAGTAAGTTCGGCGCGGCGCTATCTGGCTTTTTTATGGAAATCTGTGCAGAAAGTATATATACCCAATGTGTTTTAAAATGTGGTAAAAGGAAATTACTGAAATTAAAAGACTAACCAATAATTACTATAAATCTTGTGAAACAATGAAATCTTAAAAATGTTATTTAAGTTATTTTATCATGTAAGCGGCGGAAATGTCTTGCATGAGAAATACTTTCTCTAAACCTAAAAGGCGGCTCGCCGGTTTGCTCGTGGTATTCACGCAATGCACCGAAGCTACTAACTTATGCTAAAATTTAAACTAACCCATCTCTATTGTACTAACTCTTTTTGTACAGTAAAATCGAATAATTGAACATTTTAATTAACAAAAGGCACAGACCCTGTGGTTTGTAAATTACGAATATAAAAAAAAACCTAAAAGGTGTATGAACGTCCGTACCTGTGTGTGTGCGTGCGTGCGTGCGTGTGTGCGTGTGTGTGTGGGGGGGGGGGGGTGTAACAGACACGTTTAAACTACAACAGACTGACAACTATCTACCATTTCAGACTATTTTAATCTTACCCCAAAAGGTAGGTATAATAATCCTCGGAACTTAAACTCGGAACGAGTTTCGTCCGGCTGGTCGCCAGAAGCCGAGAGGTATACTGAGCGCCACACAAATTGCAAGATGGGAAGTTAGCCGCAGATGACACTTCGCCGTGATTCGCTAATTCTTGCGCATGTGTGCACAATGCCTATACAAATGGCGAAATAGTGATCTCGGGCGTAGGGAGCGCGCGGGAGGCACGAGGTTGGCGGGCGGGTGTGTCTTGTCTCTCTGGCACCCGCTAACGTCTATATTTTGGCGTTTGCGCAGCTCTCTGCGGCTAACTTCCCATCTTTCAATTTGTGTGGCGCTCGGTATAGCTGCTTTGTGTCCGCTACGGTTTTTATTTATTAGGGTTGTCCGAAATAACACGAAAAAAATATTTTAGTTTTGTATGGAAAAAATAACATAGATATATAAATAACAAACCGAATCCAACTCGGTTGGGCAGCGTTCGGAAAATTGCGTAACGTCTTTTCGTCCGACATACCTCAGTGCAAGTGAAAGTTTTCGACCAGTGTGTGTTGCCAGTGATGACTTAATTATGGCACAGAAACGTGGTCTCTCACTATGGGCCTAATTAATAAGCTCCAAGTAGCCCAACGAGCTATGGAGAGCTGTGCTCGGAGTCTCTGCGGGATCGAATCAGGAATGAAAAGTTCCGTAGACGAACCAAAGTTACCGACATAGCCCAGCGGCAAGTTTAAATGGCAATGGGCAGGGCACATAGCTCGGAGGACTGATGATCGATGGGGTCGAAAAGTTCTCGAGTGGAGACCACGTGCCAACAAGCGCAGCGTAGGACGTCCACCCACAAGGTGGACGGATGACCTCATTAAGACCGCAGGATCGCGCTGGATGCAAGCCGCTACCTACCGGCCTTATTGGAGATCTTTAGGGGAGGCCTATGTCCAACAGTGGACGTCCTATAGCTGAAACGAACGAACGAACGATAAATAACAATATGATCAATAGCCATCTAGCCTAGATGACTAAACAAGTACATTATATACATCTCTCGGGCCAGGCCCGGTTTCTGATGGGCATCAGTGGAGCCGAAGCCAACACTGAGAGGCCCTTTTTAAACATCATTTAGCTATGTTGTAGGGGTGAAGGTACAAGGAGTCTATTGTGAGTAATGAATTGAACAATAATGGGGTTATTGTGGGGAAATTGAAACAATAATGGGGTTATTGTGTTGTTGGAACTTTTGGGTGTTATACAAAACTGGATTATGGAGTGAGGTACGGCACCCGCCAAATAATGCCTCATTTCAAATATTCAGGCGGGTGGTGACTTGCCATCTACTAAATGGCCCCCCATAATAGCTACCGTATATTGGCGCCGGAGGGGCAACCGTATATAGGGAGGGGGTACCGTATATTGGTGTGGACGGCTTAGGATGTCGAGAGGTGTGCTGCGCGTTCACTCAGAGCTACTAGCGGCGTTATGCCCTTTAACACTTCCACCCTGGAGCTTAGGTTCTTAGCTCTTGCGGTTTCCACTCGAAGCCGGCCAGTTAAGGCAAGAGAGGAGTCAGGGGTCTCATTTAGCCCCAGGGAATCGGGGTTCGCGGTGTCGCCACTCACCGACGGCTCGCCACAAAGCCGCCCCTGCGATTTCAAGTATATTTATTATTATAAGATTCGTCCGTGGAAACGGCGACTACGCTACATTGTAAGAGCGACGTGACACGGTAAACACTTCAAGTCGTTATTTAAGCCAGATACAAGCTCTACTCATTAATTCTTACATATTTTATGAAGCATTGGATTGGCAAGTTAGAGTAGCAGTGGGCAGGCATAGCACGTAAAACAATGGGCATGATGACATAAAAAATATAATTAGTCAATCAGATAGACTATAAAAAATATTAGACACTTATTTTTTCTTTTCTCAATTAAACATAAATTGATAAAGATATAGCCCATCAAAGTTCCGCTATCACAACACAAATTACACAAACAACAGTCAAACGAAAAATTCTTGTTTACTAGCATGTGACGTCACTAGAGTTGCCGCCCTTCTTAGAGCGTTTACATCACAGATAAGGTATCAAAAAAATATCGTATTTTATTTCGTGATATTTGCGAAAATTAAACTTATTTTAGTTTAAATAAAGTGAAATATGTCTTTTTCAGGCTATTATCATTAAGGATTACCACAATCAATAAAATATTTTCAATGTTGTCAAATAGCCTATTATATATTTACATGGTGATCTAGTGGTAACGACTCCCGCCTTACAATCGTGAGGTCGTGGGTTCAAACCCCATATCCCGTCCTAATGAATTCCTTGGAATTTAAGTACGGAATTTCACGCCACTGGCTTTTCAGTGAAGGAAAAAATCGTGAGGCAACCTGCATACGTCCAAGGAAGACATTCCATGGTGTACCTGATGAACCCGCACTGGGCCAGCGTGGTGGATGTGGCCCAATCATCCTTCATGTGTAGGCCTACGTCCAGCAGTAGATTATTACAATGGACCTAGCAACACGTATTTTTAATTGACTTCCAACAAGAAGAAGGTTATCATATGTTCGGCTATACGTATTTTTCATACGTATACTATACGTATTTCCCAATTTCGTAATAAGCTCAAGTGGCTCCCTATCCGTCTTCGCCGCGATACTCACATACTTTCCCTTCTCTACAACATTCTCTTCAAACCTTCTTCTCCTTCATATTTACGCTCTCGCTTCACTTTTCTCTGTGACACTCACTCTGTCAATCTTAGATCTTCTAGCAATCTCCTTCTTTCCACTCCATCTCATTCAGTGTTTTTTATGATTTTTCTTTTAGTGTCCGAGCAGTAGTGCTCTGGAATGACCTTCCTGTGACCATCAGACGTGCACAGAGCGTAGAATCTTTCAAGGCCCAGGTTCAGCAACATTATCTCGCAAAGCTCTCTCTGACTGATCCACATATCACTCCTCGTTATTAATTTATTTGTAATATATTTACGTATAAGTATGTTTATTTATATTATATGTATTATTTGAAGTATTTATATTATAATGTAGTTTATTTTATTGTTGATTAGGATTTTTAGTAACTTTCTTTCATTATTTTATGATTATTATTTTTTTGTTTTTACGTTTACACCGTCCTTGTCGTCATTTCGTTTCCTCGCATCCAAGAGAGGTTGTCTGGAAGAAATCGCTTTTAGCGATAAGACCGCCTTTTGTGCCTTTTCTGTCTTTGTTTCTTTTGTTATGTTTTCTTGTTAGTGTCAATAAAGTGTTGTTGTATCGTATTGTATTGTATTTTTTGTGGATTTCATCGATATTTTCGTTTGAGGGATGGGACCACCCATTTCAACTTTATCGGAAACAGATTAACCATTTTTGAAAAATCATCAATAATGTATAAATTGTATACTTGTATTTACATCAATTTAAGCGAACTATTCAAATTTTGTACACGATGGAAGTCGGTTTTGCCATTTTTAGGGTTCCGTACCTCAAACGAAAAAAACGGAACCCTTATAGGATCAGTTTGTTGTCCGTCTGTCCGTCTGTGTGTATGTCAAGACTCTTTATCTCGGGAACGCGTAAAGATATCGAGTTGAAATTTAAACTGTATACGTATATCTATGGTCTCTTGCAGTTGTGTAAAAGAAAAACTTCTCAGTTATCGTTTAAAAAAGTTAGAGCCGTTTATGTCGTAAAAAATCGCATATTTCGCAAAAAATCAAAACCTACAGGGTACTTCCCGTTGACATAGAACTATGAAATTTGGCGAGAAGCATTGTCTCAGAGTACACATATATGAATAAATCTGAAAACTGTACATTTTTATTTTAATCACAAAAAATAGGGCCTCCAAATTCACAAAAAATGGGTTCAAAATTCAAAATGAGTAAATCGTATCATGTGAGGTATCATATAAAAGAACTGCATTAGCACATGCTAAAACAGGATTTTAATTATTTTAACAACGTGTTTGTACGGAATCCTCGATGTGCGAGCCTGACTCGCACTTGTACGGTTTTTTGACCGACTTCACCCGTGTACAGAATTCGCGAATATTTCGCACGGATCGATGTAGCATTTTTCACATTATTGTTGATTTATCAAAAATGGCGCAGTCGATTTCAATAAGTTTTAATTCGTTGAAAAATGCGACCTGTAGACAAAAACCAACATCCTGACAGACGAAAGCAAGAGTGACAAACGAATCAAACATAATTTGTTTCTCACTCTTTCACCATTCCACAAAAATCACAATATAACGAAAAAATATGTAGCAGTCACTAGCTTGTAGATACTTTTACAATTAGCCTCCAAAAAACTTAAGTGTTCTCTCTAAGGTGAGACGGTATTTCACACCTGAGCAACTGCTTAGTCTTTATCAAGCACAAGTCAGGTCTTGCATGGAATACTGCTCTCACCTTTGGGATGGCTCTGCCAAATATCAACTGGAGGCTCTGGAGTCGATTGAGCGGCGAGCCAGGAGGCTGATTGACAACGACACCTTGACTAAGTCGCAGCTACAAAGTCTTGAGCATCGTCGCAAGGTAGCGTGTTTGTCGGCCTTTTACCGAATACACTTCGGAGAGTGCGCCCAGGAGTTGCACAATCTGGTCCCCCCTGCCCCTTTCTTCTATCGTATGGCTAGACAGACGCGACCAAAGCGCCACCCTTTTAGGGTGGACATTCCGCGCGTTAGAACCAAGCGTTTCAAATCCTCATTCCTCATACGAACAGCCGGAATGTGGAACGCTTTGCCTGAGTCTGTCTTCCCGTTAAAGTACAACGTGTGTGTCTTCAAATTCCGTGTAAATAGGTATCTTATAGGTAAGCGTGCTACACCCTAGACCGCACATCTGCTTAACATCAGGCAGTGAGGAGTCAAACGCGAACTTATTCGAAAAAAAAAAAAATTATTTTAAGCGCTCCTGAAATCCTACATGTAATTAATTATTAGGTCATTTAAAAAAATCAAAGCAATCCATATTATGATAAAACCGCCATGTTTGACAAACAAACATGGACGTCGATAGAATTGACAGCTGTCAGTTTTACCGCGCAAATGGTTTCTTTTGTGTACGAAAAGCTTTGAGCTTTAATGTGATTAACGTTTTATTAAATTGATTGGGGGTGAAAATGAGGTAAGGAAATTCGTATAAGCCCGAGCCCTTAGTCCAGGTTTTGTGTAGTTTAATTAGGGTGGATTAACTGAGTCGCGCGCGAAATTCAAGTATTATTGAGTAATTTAGCATTTACAGATAAACTGCTTGTTGTAAGTTGACAAAAACTCGTTTAATAGGTAGTTTAAACGAGGTATATACATTTAGAAACCAAAATAAGGGCCTGGTTTATGCATAAGAGTCCACTTACTAAAAACTAACGTGAAAATCTGTTGATGCACTTTCTTCGTACATAAACTGGCAACTACCACTTATTTGGCTTTCAGGAGTATGTAACTCGTAAATGCTTCCTATTTATGGTCGCTAAATGACTTTTCGTAAACTTAAAATCAGTATACTGCATAAAAGATACCTTGATCTCTCTCTCGACAGTGACATTGACATAGAAGATTGACATTTTTAGATTTGGATAGTGGTGGATAAAATCGTTTATCAAACAATGTTGTAATGAAATCGAATGAGTAGTTGTAGGTGAGAACAATTTCTATTTTATTTACTTACTATTATTTAAGATCAAGTATGTACATATGTAAATAATGTTATGATATTAATAAAATAAATTACATTAAAATATAATAATGTTACGATAGTATTTATCGACGTTTTTCACTATTATCGATGCTAATGTAACATATAATTGAGTTTAATTTAATTACACGTGTAAATAATGATAATGATAAATTAAGTTTTATTTAAAATATCGTTAATCTAAACTATCGATATTTTAAATAAAACTCTATCTAAAACTCTGTGGTCACGATCATTCGTCGTCCATCACTAATCGACATGCCCATAAAGTATGACATTGACAGGTACTGTCTGTGCTATTAAGACATTCAGGACTTCATAGGCGTGATTTTTCTGACAGCTGTCGCAGAGTTCAAGTTATATTTTATAGATTTTAGTTTATCTATATGTCTGTAAATATGTCTGTAAATGTCAAAAAACCCAATATTATTTGAATTTCGCGATCTGACCGAGACGATCCACGTTCAACTTTCGTGTTCGCGTGTGGCTCCATACATTTTGATTAGTTATTCCTCGTTTCCGCCAGGGGCGCTGTACATAATTGTATGTCGAATCCATAAAAGGATCCGCATCAGTTATGGTGATCCAATGTGGTAATGATTTTATACCATCTGACCCAACAATGCTTCAGTGTGACGTGGCGTGGGTTAAGCGGGCGAGGAGATAAATTGCGACGTCACGAACAATCAGTTTATTTCACAGAAGATTACGTATGACTTTAAAAACTTTTAAACTTTAAGCGAAGGACATGGCGTTCCGCAGCGTAACTCACGCTGCGACCATTTTATCCAGAATCACAACTCGAGCTATTATAATCACAGTTCACCATAACCTCTCCGAACCAGCTCTCCTTACCACTCTCAAGTGACATCTGTCAAGTCATCATCGCATTTTCCCGCCCATCGGCCGATCATGCGATATCAATCGAAACCTCCTTGGAACTCATCAGCAGCGTTTGTTACAAGCGTTACACCAGGAATGTTGCCACTTCCATTCCTAGTCCTTCGAAATTATACTAAGTGGTACTATTTAAAAATAAACTTAAAGCTAATGTCCCGTTATGTATATAGTATCAATATACGTATAAATAATAATACGTATAAACCTGCCGGGCCAGGATGCACAACACAATATTTCTTTCGACATATCGGAACGAGACGGAGTTTCGTGGCTTTTCGTAGTCGCATGCAAAGCTGAAGATAGAAGATGGCAGTATAGCGTCGACCAAGGCTATATATTGGAGAAGATCGAAAGGTTCTATGGACAGCTATTATACGCTTCGGTCGCTAAGCCTGTTAGCAGCGCGGCCAAAGATCCAAGAGCCAAGCTGACCCGAAACTTCACCGAAGATATCCCGGACATCAGCCTGTACGAGATTAGAATGGCCCTGAATCAGCTTAAGAACAACAAGGCGCCGGGTGATGACGGTATCACATCAGAACTGCTTAGAGCGGGTGGAAAACCGGTACTAAAAGTCCTCAAGAAGCTTTTCTACACCGTCGTCCTCGAGGGCATCACGCCAGAAGCATGGAACAGAAGCGTGGTGGTGTTGTTTTTCAAGAAAGGTGTAAACACCTTGTTGAAGAACTACATACCCACCTCGCTTCTGAGCCATGTTTATAAGCTGTATCATCAGCCATAGGACGTCCACTGCTGGACATAGGCCTCCCTATAGATCTCCAATTAGACTGGTTGGTAGCAGCTTGCATCCAGCGTGAACCTGCGGTCTTACTGAGGTCTTCCGTCTACCTTGCGGGTGGACGTCCTACGCTGCGCTTGCCAGTGCGTGGTCTCTACTCGAGAACTTTTCCACCCTATCAGTAATCAGTCCTCTGCGCTATGTGCCCTTATTATGTATTGACTTTTTGGTGAAGGAAAACATCGTGAATCAACCTGCATACGTCCGTAGAAGAAATTCGATGGCGTACCTATGTGAATCCAACCCACACTGGGCCAGCGTGGTGGATTTGGCCCAATCACCTTCGTAGGTAGGCCTACATCCTGAAGTGGACAATACTCTATAAAATTTTACTTGATCTCTGCGACAGTGATATTGACATAGAATATTGTTATTTTTAGAGTTGAGAACTGGTGGAAAAAATCGATTTTCAAACAATGTTGCAATAAAATCGAATGAGTAGTTGAAGGTGAAAAATTGGATTTTATTAACTTACTATTATTTAAGATCAAGTATGTACACATGTAAATAATGTTATGATATTAATATATTTTTTTTTAAATATAATGACAATACTACACTACTACTACATAGAAAGCAATTGGATCATCCACAGACCCTTGAAGGTCTAAAGATAATCCAAGTGCTCAAGCCCACTGCCAGTTGGCAGCGTGCCCAGCATGCTGGCAGCATTGCCACGCTGAATGGCAATGCTTATACGTTGAGCCAAATAAACACCAGCATTTTGGTCACGCGTCGCGTCCACCAGACGCTCAGAAAGACTTTTGAAAACAAGATGAGCTCCCGGCCCCCACGGACCCAAAGTCTCAACTCCAAATGGCTCAAATATGTAACCACTCCCGAGGTTAGCATATTTGCGCCGCTTGTGCTGCTCAGCCGAATTGGCCGCCGCTCCAGCCCTACTCTGAGTCTCAGGAAGATGTGACGGTGCCAAAGTATCGACGCAAGTTGCGTCCCATACTAAGGGCCGTCCACACTTCCATGGGACCAGCGTCATGCCGTCAGGCCTTTGGCCATCACCACGCGCCAACCCACTCGGTTCGAGTACGGCTGCGATATTGGCGGTGACAAAAGCCCTGCGTATGACATCGTTAAGGCTGGCGTGGCGTCCAATCCGACCAGCGCTTCTTGAGCAAGAGAGACCGTGGTGACCGAGCTGGTCAACTGCAGTACCACACTGACAGCGATGGGCTTCACAACACCTTGCACCCAAGCGTAAGCTGACAGCTAGCTGATATTAATTAAATACTCATAATAATATAACGATAGTTTTATCGACGTTTTTCACTATTATAATGCTAATGTAACAAATAATTGGGTTTAATTTAATTACACATGTAAAAATAGTTATGATATTAAAATATACAATAAAATTAATGATAAATTAAGTTTTATTTAAAATATCGTCAGTATTAACTATCGATATTTTAGTTTAAACTCTATCTAAAACTCTGTGGTCACGATCATTCGTTGCCCATCACTAATCGGCATGCCCATAAAGTATGACATTGACAGGTACTGTCTGTACTATTAAGAAATTCAGGACTTCATAGGCGTGATTTTTCTGACAGCTGTCGCAGAGATTAAGTAAAATTTTATAGAGTATAGGAATTAAAAAGGCTGGTACAGTACAATATATTATGAGCCTTTATGGGGTATCTCTTTCCGCTTGACATCGCGTGCCATGCATTTACCATTTAGTGTCAAGTGTTAACAGCATTTAAATGACGCTAATTTCAAATCGAAAAAACAAAAGTCTACGATCCTCATTTTCACTTTTGAATGTTGGCACTGACCACCGAAATTCCAAATTCAAATTAACAACGAAAGGGCGAACACGCACAACCTAACACGAAGGAGGCTTGCGCGATTAAAAATAAGACCTCATTTGCGTATTACACGTAATAATTAACCTTATTTCTCCACCAAAGAGTTCAAATTCCAAAAGAAAAAAGTTTTTTTTTTCTTTAAATCGTGTAGCAAAGAGTTTGGTTCGTGTTATGCCAAAGGTCGAATAGTTCGAGGTATTATAGTACAATTTATTAGAATAGCAACTAATACTTGGTGTTCAGCATGCTATGTTTTTTTAATTGGGATAGTGTGAGGTATTTTAGAAGTTTTGAACATGGCCCTGGTATTTTCTTATAATGCATGTTTCTTCATAGCAAAGATTTTAATTATTTTTGACCGACGATAAGGAGGAGGTACTCAATTCAACGCGTATATTTTTTTTATGTGTAACCACGCATAACTTTTTACGTAGTGGTCCGATTTCAAAAATTATTTTTTTATTGGAAAGAATATACTTCAAAATTGGTCTCACTTAAATTTTATCGAAATCGGCTGAACCATTTTTGATAAATCAACAATAATGTGAAAAATCCTACATCGATCCGTGCGAAATATTCGCGAATTTTGTACACGGTTTAAATTGGTCATGCCATTTTTTGCAAAGAAAAAGAATTATTATTACTGTTAATTTTGCCATCAATAGGGATTACCCGAACGCACCTCATGTAATATAAGATTAAGTAGTTAATATACTATGTCGATTCCATATACCTCAAATCCAATCTTCGCATGTCTGGCGTGGTTGGCTTTGTTACTATTAAAACAAGGTGATTTAACTTCAATAATTGATGTATTATTGGTAATTAATTAATACTGGTTAATTACTGGTAAAATAGAGGGAAGTACAACCCGGTCCCAATATCTGGGCACCTGACCTCGTGACGTCATAAACTTAAACTTAACAATAAATATTAAAAAACAAACAAATGATCGGGACGTGTATCGGCAACGAAGATGCTAACCGTACTGTCGCACCGGGGAGTGCGCGGAGAGGTGACAGGGGAAGTGGGAGAGGCGCCGCATTCCAGCGAGGTGCACAGATATTCTGACCGGGTTGTAACTGGTGTTACCTGTGACAAAAAGATGCCGGTCAAGCTGAAAGGCTTGATTTATAAGAATATGATGTGACCAGTTCTCTTGTACAGCAGTGAAACATGGGCTGCCACTCAAAGAAACGTCCAAACTATCCAAGTTGCCGAAATGAAGATGCTGAGGTGGATGTGCGGCGTCACCAGACTAATGAGTATGTGCGAGGCAGTCTTGGGTCACGGGACATTGCCGACAAGATGCAGGACAGTAGGCTGAGTATGGCCACGTTAAGAGAAGACCACCTGACTACGTAGGCAATTTAGCTCTGCAACTTTCTATTCCCGGTCGAAGAACCAGAGGCAGACCGAAGACAAGATGGAGGGATGTAGTGCTGAGGGACATGAGAGAGTGTAGTGTTTCCAAAGATGATGTCGAAGATCTAGCGAAGTGGAGGAGGAAAGTGAGGAAGGCTGACTCCATCACCATGTGGGATATATAAGAAGTATTGTTGTATTATTCTTCATTATTAAAATTTAGACATCCTACTGCTCAACAGTAAAAATCCCTTTCTGCCCGAAAACAAAACTCGTCCGCCCGAGAGCGATATCCGCCATGTCTGGTGTTGCCCGTTCTTGAAGTCAAGATCTCAACCAAAGTTGCCATAGTAAAAATAAGGATATACAGGATAGCTTTAAGTTTATTTTGAAATAGTGCCACTTAGTATAATTTCGAAGGACTAGGAATGGTAGTGGCAACTGTCCTGGGGCAAACGCTGCTAATTGATTCCAAGGAGGCTTCAAGTGACATCGCAAAATCGGCCGACGGGCGGGAAAATGCGATGATGACATGTCAGATGTCACTTGTCAGTGGTATAGAGAGCTGGTTCGTAGGAGGTTGTGGTTGAGAGTTTTGGCGGGAACGCGGAAAAATCATGTCGCCTCATTGTATTATTTTGTTAAACTTGTGTTTTTATCCGTGATAATTAGTGAAAAATGGTGGTATTTCGTTGATTATGAGCTGATTTACGCGCATGAGTGTAGGCAAGTGATATAATGTGACGTATCATGTTGTTCCGTGTTGTTACCAAAACTCCATAGACGCCTCTAGTAAAGTCTCCACTGCTTTACTGAGGTATGACTTGGACTATGATTGGACTTGACTGCGACTTTACTGGACTATGATGAGACTACGACAGTGACTATTTTGATAAAATATAAATAAAACAACACTACTTGACACTGGCAAATGCACAACAATGCGACGCCAAACAAAAGAAGAAGAAGAAGAAGAGGTTGTGGTTGTGGTGAATTGTGATTATAATAGCTCGAGTGGTGATTCTTGATAAAATGGTGGCAGCGTGCGTTACGCTGCGGAACGCCATGTCCTTCGCTTAAAGTTTTCTCTATAATTGTAATCATATGAATAATCCTCTGTGAACTAAACTGATTGTTCGTGACTTCGCATGTGCCTCCTCGCCCACTTAACCCACGCCACACTGAAGCATTGTTGGGTCAGATGGTATACAATCATTACCACATTGAAGCACCATAACTGATGCGGATCCTTTTATGGGTTCGACAGATAAAATACTGCAAAACTTACACACATACACCACCAATGATAACAAGATTATTTTTTGCAAAAATTAGCATTTTTCACATTATTGTTGATTTATCAAAAATGGCTCTGCCGATTTCGATAATTTTAATGGGACCCATTTTAAAGTATACTTACTCTTTTTAATAAAAAAGAATTATTGAAATCGGACCACTACGAAAAAAGTTATGCGTAAAAAAAGAAAAAATATATACGCGTCGAATTGTATACCTCCTCCGGTGGTTCGTCGGTCAAAAATATTTTGGCAAAATTGGCACCACCACGCACCGACCTGGCGAGGCTTGTTCCGAAGCCTCTTTATAGCTGAAATTAGCCTTGAATCGATATTAATAAATGCTCGTAAATCGTGGTCAAACTTCATTACAAGACTTTTCTAAGAAATCCAAAACAGCTATGATACGATTTTCCACCATGAAGTTCCAGTTCATATACATCCTGCGATACAGTACTTGTTACTAGTGCAGGTCTCACAATCAAACTGTGTAACCTTATTTTTGCTTTGGTGAAGATGTCTTTTATTTGCATAAATTAACTTATATAGATAATACCTAAATAACACACAGACACAGAGCAAACACCTATGCTCATCACATAAATGTTTGCCCTAGGTGGGAATCGAACCCACGCCTCTTTGACCCAGGAGTCAGGATCACTAACCACTGAGCCACCGAGGCAGTCACATTATTTTTAATAAGTCAATTTCGATAATATTTACAAGATTGTTCAGAATCGAAATGATCAAGATTTTCTAGTAGGTATCTACAGCTATCTAACTATCCGTATTTAACACATATCGGCGAATAGGAAGTTATGCGATAAAGGTATGCGCGGGAGCCAGAGAGACGCGCGCCGGCGCACACCCGCCCGCCAACCTCGTGCCTCCCGCGCGCCCCTACGCCCGAGCTCACTACTTCGCCATTTGTATAGGCATTGCATGAAGTTTGCATTTGCACTTAGCATTGCACACATGCGCAATAATTAGCGAATCACGGCGAAGTGTCATCTGTGGCTAACTTCTCATCCGTCGACTTGTGTGGCGGTTAGTATACAGGGTTATTTCTAATCAATTAGCATCCTTTTAGGGGCTTATTCTGTACTTACATCAAAACTAACAACTTTTGTTCTACGACTTTTATTAATACTCAAAAAAAAGTTGTTGTTCCATAGAAAAATATCGTTCATCCTCGAGATTTTTCTTTGAGTTTTGACAAAAGTCGCAGAATTAAAGTTGTTATTACAGCACTGATTCCATTCACAGACGCCATCGAATTTCTTCTACTAACATATTAATACGCAGGTTGCCTCACGATGTTTTCCTTCACCGAAAAGCCAGTGGTGTGAAATTCCGTACATAAATTCCAGAGAACTCATTGTTACGGGACCGGGATTCGAACCTACGATTTCACGATTGTAACACCAGTGGCAGTACCACTAGACCACCACGGCTTTTAATTATTATTAATCGTTTAGCCATGTCTGATGCCTGATTGACTGCCTCGGTGGCTCAGTGGTTAGTGACCCTAACTTCTGGATTAAAGAGGCGTGGGTTCGATCCCCACCCAGGGCAAATATTTATGTGATGAACATTAGTGTTTGCTCTGTGTCTGGGTGTTATTTAGATACTATCTATATAAGTATGTATTTAAAAATAAGTATATGTAGTATATCAGTCTCTGGCAGCCATATCACAAGCTTTGCTTACTTTGGGGTCAGAGGCCGCGTGTAAGATGTCCTAAAATATTTATTTATTTATGCCTTCAGTTTCAGTCAAGCATGCGACCACGCTTGACTAGCAGCTAGTCCAGCATGCGACCACGAAAAGCCACGAAAAGAACTCATTTTGACGTGTGAAAAAGTGACAGATATATACTTTGCCATAACCTTGTCTCGTTCTGACACTAGGAAAGAAATATTTCGTGGCGCGCATACTAGCCCGGTTGCGACACATTTCTTTAGCTAAATCTTCATAAGTCTCGACGCGCTTTTGACCGATTTGGCTTATACAGGGTTATTTCTAATCAATTAGCATCCTTTCAGGGGCTTATTCTGTACATCAAAACTAACAACTTTTGTTCTACAACTTTTGTCAAAACTAAAAAAAAACACCTGTTCCATACATTTTGTCGCGGGTGAACGATATTTTTCTATGGAACAACAAAGGACATGTCCACAAAATGTATGGAGGCTGGTATAATAATAATCAAAAATTCTAACCACAACACTTGTTACATTTCGAGAAAGTTCATATTTTTCTGAGTCTATTACATCAGTTAAAACCAAAAAAGATCCCTACGATTTTTTTTTTTTTTTAATCTATTAGGATAAATAAATATATTTGGCTCAATAGGTATTTTTTCTCTTTGAACCCTGATTAAGTAACCTCCAAATTGTTAAATAGAAGCATTTTTACCAATTAGATACAGTTTTTAAGTGTTTATTTGTCACATTGTACCTACTAACTGGTCACACTGGTAGGTTATAAATTTTAATTTTTGCAAATTAAGAGATTAATGTGGAAGAATCAGCTACGAATGCAAGTAAAATAACGATAGAAGCATTTTGTTTTTGCTTAACTAGAAAAATTACATAGCTGTATTATTGTTTTACAAACAATTTATTTTTCACATTTAAAAAAAAATGGAGAGATAAAAAATCTAAATTAAATATTTTTGAGAAGCCCATGAATCAAGCTTTCAAAGTATGTAAATATCATCTTGGTTCGATTTTTCTCTGAATAATATACCACTTGTGGACGTCTCCTTTTTATTTTTTATTTTTGACAAAAGTTGCAGTACAATTGTTAGTTTTGATGTACAAAATAAGTGTTGTTTTTAAACCTTCGCGATTTGAACTCATTATTATTATATTAAAATTACGAGATAAATAAATACTTCATCATCCCGACGTTTCGGCCGAGTTGCATCGCCATGGTCACGGGTCACGGGTACAGAATAAGCCCCTAAAAGGATGCTAATTGATTAGAAATAACCCTGTATATTTTATCCCTACTGTTATAAAGGTCAAGGAGGTTACAACGGAGGGTAACAAACTGCCTACGTATGTTGTACTTCAAAGAACCTAATTATTATAAACGAACAGTAATTTTGTCGCGTGCCTGCTCTGATACCATCTTACGTAGAAAATGAAAAACTGGCCAAATGCGGGTTGGGCACATTATTATCATCATCATTCAAGGACTTCCACTGGGTTTTTTCTTTATTTCGAATAGGTTCGCATTTGACTACACACTGCCTGATGTTAAGCAGATATGCGGTCTAGGATGTAGCATGCTTACCTAGAAGATACCTATCACGTTGTACTTTAGCGGGAAGACAGAGCCAGGCAAAGCGTTCCACATTCTGGCTGAGTATGAGGAATGAGGATTCGAAACGCTTGGTTCTGACGCGCGGAATGTCCACACAGCACAGTGGTGCACACAGGCCTACCCTATGCATTTCCAATATGCATCCAGCGCATTTTTGTGGTCTTAATTATATCGTCAATCCATCTAGTGGATGTCTTACGCTGCGCTTGCTTATACATGGTCTCCATTCGAGAACTTTATCCGTGCCTCGAACCACGTGCCCTGCCCACTGTCATTTTTAACTTGATAATCCACAGGGCTATACGAGTAACTTGCTTGCGGCGCAGCTGATCTTTCATGGACATACTGCTGTCATCATCACGTTTTGACTCTGTACTCGTGGGCTTCTGCTGCTACGGGCTTCAGAATCTGCTGACAACTCGAAGTAACCATTCAATTTGATTATTGTGTTTTTTACCGCCTCATTTTGGGGATTTTCGAATCGTTTGTTCGTTTCAGCCATAGGACGTCTACTGCTGGACATAGGCCTCCTCTAAAGATCTGCAATAAGACCGGTGCGTAGCGGCTTGCACTCAGCGCGATCCTGTGGTCTTAATGAGGTCTTAATCCGTCCATCTTGTGGGTGGACGTCCTACGCTGCGCTTGCCGGTACGTGGTCTCCACTCGAGAACTTTTCGACCCCATCAGTCCTCCATGCTATGTGCCCCGCCCATTGCCATTTCAATTTGCAAATCCGCTGGGCTATGTCGGTAACTTTGGTTCTTTTACAGATCTCTTCATTCCTGATTCGATCCCGCAGAGAGACTCCGAGCATAGCCCTCTCCATAGCTCGTTGGGCTACTTGGAGCTTAATAATAAAGCCCATAGTGAGAGACCACGTTTCTGTGCCATAAGTCATCACTGGCAACACACACTGGTCCAAAACTTTTGACTCGAGGCACTGAGGTATGTCGGAAGAGAAGACGTTACGTAATTTTCCGAACGCTGCCCAGCCGAGTTGGATTCGGCGATCGGCATCTTTCTTGAAGTCGGACCTACCTAACTGGACTACTTGTTCTAGGTAGACGTACAAGTCAATGACTTCAAGAACCGAGTTCTCAACTGAAATAGGGGTGGGTACAACAAGGGAATTACTACCTTTGTCTTGTCCATGTTAATTTTAAGACCCGATAATATATAATTTTAAGAGAGACTTTTTTTAAAACTTCAAATAGGTTTGCGTTTGACTACACATTGCCTGATGTTAAGCAGATATGCTGTCTAGGATGTAGCACGCTTACCTAAAAGATACCTATTTACTCGAAATTTGAAGACACCTACATTGTACTTTAGCGGAAAGGCAGACTCAGGCAAAGCGTTCGTATGAGGAATGTGGACTCAAAACGCGTGGGATGTCCACCATAAAAGGGTGGTGCTTTGGTCGCGTCTGCCTAGCCGTACGATAGAAGAAAGGGGCAGGTGGGACCAGATTGTGCAACTCCTGGGCGCACTCACCGAAGTGTATCCGATAGTAGGCAGACAGACACTCCACCCTACGTCGATGCTCGAAACTTTGCAGCTTCGACTCAGTCAAGGTTTCGTTGCCTATCAGCCTCCTGGCTAGCCTTTCAATGGACTCCAAAGCCTCCAACTGGTATTTTGCAGAGCCATCCCAAAGGTGAGAGCAGTATTCCGTGCAAGACCTGACTTGCGATTTATACAGACTAAGCAGATGCTCAGGTGTGAAATACCTTCTCTGTGTGAAATACCGTCTACTGTTGAGAGACTCGATTGTGGCCTTCGAGCATCGTGCTGAGTTTTTCCATCGACTTTGCCATGACTTCGATATCGTCGGCAAACCGAAGGTGAGTGGTGTATTTGCCATTTATATAGATGCCGAATCCTTTCCATTCCAGGAGCTTAAAGGCGTTATCCAGAGTAGCAGTAAACAGTAGCAGTAAACATTTTCGAATGGATATGAGGATTTCCCTTCCCTGTAAAATTTGGAAGAATTGTCCAGGTATTTGAGAGTACCAGTCAGCTTTGTTTGTCGTCGTTCTCCGATTCTTTGTTTCAGTGAATAGTATCATGGATATCATGTCTTACGTCATTTTGGATTTCACTGAGTTTCTCAACCATAAACTTCAACGCTGTTTCAGTTATTATCAGGTTCTCATTTTCTTCAGACAGAACTTCAACAGTAGCCTTGATTATATTCATTGTATTAGACAGTTCTTCGAGTCGTCTTATCTCTTCTTCAGAAAATGTGATATGGTTGTTGTAGTGAAACACACGCAAGTTGGTTGAACACTGACTTTATTGTAATAGATAATCAACAATTATTGTAATAGATAAGGGTACATCAACAAGTACCCTCATAATATAAATATACAACATCTTTCCCTTTTACAAAACAAGATACTTTTACTTAGAAAAAAAACTTAACTTTGATACAAGTGATACACTAAACACTCATTACATGGTAATTAAACCAGAAATGTTGAAACCGTTTTACATCTAAGTATGTACCTACTTATTTATTAACAAAACATCGACGTCTGTTAAATAATCTGTAACCACAGCTGCTATTATAAACCTAATTGTTTAGAACTATATTATAATATGCCCGCTATTCCTCACTAGAATAAAACAATTCGCCCCCTTGTCCTTATGGGAACCAGTGGCGAGGGCGGGGTGGACGCTCCCGACTCGCTCTCATCAGAGGGCTAAGTGCGAGATTTTCGCTCGAGCTCGATCGCGTAAGTTTGATGTGATTTCTATGGAAATTGCACAGCGCCATCTTGTGTCACGTACAGAAAACTGAATAGCTAAGTGTGAGTATCTTTTACGGTAATGTAACGAGCGCCAAACCGATCGAACACGAGCGCGGCAACGTCTGTGATTGGCTAATTCAAGCGTGTGTGTCAATGTGCTCGCGTGTGTGCACGGCGCGCTCGGTCAACGCGACGTAAAAGTAATTCGATTTGATTTGCAAATCTCCCACTTGACACTCAGAGCTGCCGTCACCTAGCGCCGCGACTTCGCCATCGCCGTGTTCGATTCTACCTGACTTTGTTATCCAAATCAAATCTGGTTGACCGTTCGACCCCGCAAATGTAATCGGTGTCAAAGCGCGGATGCAGACCCTACGAATGTCTACCGTAACGCTAAATGGGTACGAGTGCGTTTATACCGACTGTCGGCCTCGTCTTCGTCCACACACGAGCGCGGTCCCGGCGCACGAGTCCCTATCGAATCCGGTTTACTCGAACTACCTATCAAAGTCGCCTTATCACCTGGAGATAACCTATCGCGCGATCTATCTGATCGATCATAATAAAGCTTCGACTTTTCTCTATTCGCCATTAAGGTTCGATAATTTTGTTTGTTATCTACATTTTTCAGCTAGTGTTTCGGTACTAATTTGTAAGCTTGAGTTTAATTGTCGTCCCATCAAAATTTGAGCGGGCGTTTCGTGGCGTAGGTACTCCTGAAATTTAACAATGCCATTGAAAAATCTTGCCCCGAGACAACACACTTTTTAATAAATCATCTATTCTACATCTATTCGAAAAGGACTACTTTGTTCGCCTTTAGGTGCGCCCAAAGGAAGAGTTTTCGCTAAGGAACTTTATAAGTGCGACGGAATTATCTTTGCCGCGCACTTTTTGAATTTGGAACAAATAAGTGCGACGGAATGATCTTTGCCGCGCACTTTTTGAATTTGGAAGTATTTGTAATGTTAGTGTTCAGCGCCAAGAAAATGAATGAAAAGAATATAAATATAAGTTTTCATTGGTTTTATTATTAGATACCATTTAATTTAAATTTAGTTGTTTACTCTACGTTTTATTAAATAATAATATTAAAGTAAAATATGAGGCGCCTTTTGTTTTCTCATAGAGGTGATGAAAAGTAGAGTGTACCACTCGGGAGCAAAATATATTTTTGGCTCGGGCGACGTACTTTGAATCCCTCGCTACGTTCAGGATTCTACTCTAGAATCCCTCACTTCGCTCTGGATTCAAAAAAGCGCCCTCGCCGTAAAAATATTATTTTGCTCCCATATAATACAATCTACTATTATACTACACCTGCTCGGAAAGTACCTTGATACTTTATCAAATTTACGGTAGAAAGTAGATCATTGCATATCGAACAAATATGCGGCGAGAAAACGCATCTGAGCAGGAGAGAAAAGTGTATGAAAATCCATTTCTTACGTGGTTTTTCTTTTTTAATTTTGGGTAAGACTATGCGCTGGTAACCTATATATCAAAAGCCAAAAAGTTTTTACAGTGAGTTTTTATCTCCAAGTTCGCAAAATGACACTGGCCACTAGCTGTGTGTTGGATGGTGTCAAACTATTTGAAAAAAGAACATGTGAAAATTGCAGACGCCATTGGCGCCATTTTCAATTTGTGTGTTGTTTGAGGATTCAGTTTTCGTAGAAAATTAAAATAAAACTATCAAAATGATAAGTAGTGATAGTGATGATGAAGATTTTTTAACTCCGCCGCAGTTGAAAACAGCAAAAATACTGATTGATAACCTTTTACCACAGAAATCAATTAAAAAATATAATAAAACTTATGACGATTTTTTGCAATGGAAAAGTGAAAAAAATGCGACATCTTTTTCTGAAACTGTTTTGCTAGCTTATTTCAGTGAAAAAGCGCAAAAATACAAACCAAGTACGTTATGGTCTATGTACTCCATGTTGAAAAGTACTATTCCTCGTAGGTGTAGTATAAAGCACTATGTATCACTCGAGAGAAAGTGCGATTCCCGATCTCGGGTGTTTTAAAGCCCTCGCCTACGGCTCGGGCTTCAAACGACACCCTCGACGGTAATCGGTCACTTTCTCCTCTCGGTGAACAATGTACTATTTTCTTTTGTATTCGAAAATATCCGATGCGAGCTTGTGCTAGGGCAGCGCCGGCACGTCGTGCTGCAGCAGCGGCCGGCGCGCGGCGGCGCGGGCGCGGCGCGTGCTCCGCGCACGCCGCGCAGTCGCGCACCGCGCGCTCCACGTCCGTCCCGAGCCCCGGCCAGTTGTTTGTTACTCTTTCACGCAAAAACTACTGAACGGATTGAGATGAAACTTTGCAATAATATAGCTTATATATCAGAATAACACATAGGCTATAAATTATAATGATATATTGCGTATGCGGGCGAAGCCGCGGGTAAAAACTAGTTTTAAATAAAACTCTGTGGTCACCATCATTCGTCGCCCATCACTAATCGGCATGCCCATAAAGTATGACATTGACAGGTACTGTCTGTACTATTAAGAAATTCAAGACTTCATAGGCGTGATTTTTCTGACAGCTGTCGCAGAGATCAAGCTATATTTTATAGAGTATAGGGCTCCAACGCCTCCAACCTCATGTCTCCCGCGCGCTCCCTACGCCCGTAACATCACTACGCCATGTGGTGTCGGCATTGTGCACACATGCGCAATAATTAGCGAATCACAGCGAAGTGTCATCTGCGGCTAACTTCTCATCTGCCGATTTGTGTGGGGGTTAGTATACATTCCATATTGATGACTAGGCCCATTGATTCATTCAAGATAAAATCTATTATTCTATTTATTATCACGTCAAGCTGTCGGCTGTTCGATAAGGGATTGATTAGATATATTTATATAATATAGAATGTAGAATAATGTATTGTCATACACCTGAATTTAAATCATGTTCTAGATAAAATAAGTGTGCTAAGCGTCTCAATTATGACTTGACAGTTTTGCTTTCATCTCTCCGCATGTTAATTTATCTCTACAAGTTGCATTTTTCAGCAAATTTTGGTACAGGTTCTATTTATATATTTTGTTTTTGTGGTTGGCGATTTTACACACCCCTTTTCAGCTCCTACAAGTCTTTTCAATAATTAAAGTGGCCCCGCGCCTGCCACTACGGCTGCAGAGGATAGGGAGAGCGGCCGACGACATACCGACCCTCCTCTTCTCTCTTCCCCTGCAGCCCCACCGCCTCCGCCAACACGTTGGCGGCACCTGTTAGGGCCGCTGGCAGGATTGATAGGCAGTGGCTTCCTCACCGCCCGTCCATCCCGTCGCCGCCCCCGCCTCGATGGGCTCGGCCGCGGCATCACGACGAGAGCGACACCACCACCTCAGTCGAGGAACTGACCTACTGGCCAGCCTCCGCACGGGCTTGTCGAGGGCCAAGACCCGGAGAGGCGGCCCCACCAAGGGTTTATCTTCGGTCACCAGTTTGAGGCAGACCTGGCTACTACGCCCCCTCGCCGCGACATGGCGGGAACCCACTTGGGGGGAAACTTAACCTAAGCTAAATTATTATTTTAGATGGAATATTAAGTGCTATTAAAATGGATAACTATACTCCATAAAATTTAACTTGATCTCTGCGACAGTGACATTGACATAGAAGATTGACATTTTTAGAGTTAAGATAGTGGTGGAAAAAATCGATATTCAAACAATGTTGTAATGAAATCGAATGAGTAGTTGAAGGTGAGAAATTAGATTTTATTTACTTACTATTATTTAAGATCAAGTATGTACACATGTAAATAATGTTATGATATTAATTAAATACTCATAATAATGTAACGATAGTATTTATCGACGTTTTTTACTATTATCGATGCTAATGTAACATATTATAATTAGGTTTAATTTAATTACACATGTAAAAAATGTTATGATATTAAAATATACAATAAAATTAATGATAAATTAAGTCTCATTTAAAATATCGTTTGTATAAACTATCGATAAGTATTTTAAATAAAACTCTATCTAAATCTCTGTGGTCACGATCATTCGTCGCCCATCACTAATCGGCATGCCCATAAAGTATGACATTGACAGGTACTGTCTGTACTATTTAGAAATTTAGGACTTCATAGGCGTGATTTTTCTGACAGCTGTCGCAGAGATCAAGTTAAATTTTTATAACTGCGATTAAAACTATTTAGAAATTAAACGTACACATAAATTAAAAAGTGTAATAATGTAATTATACCTAAAAGAAGGTCCTTGAAACCAAAGGGGGTACAATAAGTGGAGGATGGATAAAAAAACCTAACCTAACAATTTACTTAACCTAACCATTCCCGAACCATGATACAGTTAGATGATTAATTAGGTAGGTATTACTAATTTTGTTTGTGATTTAATTTGGTTTGTTGAATGGTACCCTTGACTTATATGCCTACGACGGGGCGGAAATACACTAAATATTTCAAAACAAGGTTTTATAGATAATACATTTGTAAGTCACAATCATTTATCTTACCATCGATAGTCCAAGATAATAGCAATTCGCGTTCGTTTTTGGTCTCCAACTGAGGGGCGTGGTGTGTGATTCACATCATATCATAGAGATACCAGAGAGATAACGTGGTCGATCGAAAATAGAAAGAATGAGATTTAATTTGGCGTGAGTTAGAATGAGATATGAAAAATATCTCAATTCAGTGGCTAGTTGCCGAATTTTTCTCTCAGTAGTATCAAATTCCAATACATATTTGACAGTTTTGACAGCTCTAGGCAAGATATTATATACATTTTTGTGGTTGAGAATGGCCTCAAACGACCACAGCGCATCTCTCTAGTTGTAATAGCTCTGTGGTTTTGTCCTGATAGTGTCAAATTCCAATACAAAGGACATGTCCACAAAATGTATGGAGGCTGGTATAATAATAATCAAAAATTCTAACCACAACACTCGTTACATCGAAAAAGTTCATATTTTTCTAAGTCTATTACAACAGTTAAAAATGAAAAAGAGATTTTTTAAATTAATTTTGAATTTATTAGGATAAATAAATAATCGTTAAAATAAATAAATATATTTGGCTCAATAGGTAGTTTATCTCTAGCAACCCTGATTAATTAACCTCCAAATTGTTAAATAAAAACATTTTTACCAATTAGACACATTTTTAAAGTGTTATTTTTTGTCACATTGTACCTACTAACTGTTCACACTGGTAGGATATAATTTTTAATTTTAGCAAATTAAGTGATGAATGTGTAAGAATCGACTAGGAATGTAAGTAAAATAACGATAGAAGCACTTTATCATCGAAAGTTATAATCTGTATTGTTATTTTTCATACAATTTATTTAACACATTTAAAAAAAATGGAGGGGTGAAAAAATCTAAATTAAATATTTTTGGGAAGCCCACAAAACAAGCTTTCAAATGATGTACCTATATATCATCTCTCTTAATAATGTACCACTTGTGGACGTCACCTTTGACAGTGACAATCTCTGATATTCGAGCCGTGGTGGTCTAGTGGCAGTGGCACCCACTTTACAATCGCGAGGTCGTGGTTTCAAATCCCGGTCCCGTACCAATGAGTTCTTCGTAATTTATGTACGGAATTTAACAGCATTGGATTTACGGTTAAGGAAAACATCGTGAGGCAACCTGCATTCGTCCGTAGAAGAAATTCGATGGCGTATGATAATCCCCGCACGGGGCCAGCGTGTTGGATATGGCCCAAACCCCCTTTGTGTGTAGGCCTACGTCCTGCAGTGGACTATTAAGGTGACGCATTGTTTAACTATTGTTTCTAAAATTCTCCCTTCACTCGGATAAATTTTACGCGGTCGCGCTCGACGGGATCGCGCCAGAGCGGCGGGCGGCAGTGAATTTTTAACTATTTACTCATAATGTAAGTACTCATTAAAAAATAAATAACTTCTCGGTCTATTTAATAGAATAGCGGTCTGGTTATTTTATTTGTAAAAAGAATGGGGTGTTGTCGCTGATAATTCTGAGCATTCGGATCATAAAAATTTTTTTGGAGGGAAATTTGTAATTTTTTTTTAATAAATTCAGTTACTTTTCTAAATTTTGTCCGGTTCATTAAATTTTTCAAGATATTCCCTTATCTATGATATTTATCAAATTTGAATCAATATCATCCGTCCTCTCACTTTGCGCATTCAAAACTACTCGTTTTCGTGTCTCGTACCTCAAACTGAAAAAACGGAACCCTTATAGGATCACTTTGTTGTCCGTCTGTCCGTCTGTGTGTATGTCAAGACTCTTTATCTCGGGAACGCGTATAGATATCGAGCTGAAATTTAAACTGTATACGTATATCTATGATATCTTGCAGTTGTGTAAAAGAAAAACTTCTCAGTTATCGTTTCAAAAAGTTAGAGTCGTTTATGTCGTTCAAAACCGCATATTTTGCACTCACAAAAATCAAAACCTACAGGGTACTTCCCGTTGACATAGAACTATGAAATTTGGCGGGAAGCATCGTCTCAGAGTACACATATAGGAATAAATCTGAAAACTGTACATTTTTATTTACATCACAAAAAATAGGGCCTCAAAATTCATAAAACATTGGTTCAAAATTCTGTCTAAACTGAAAATAAGTTCAAATATAAATTTATATGTAAATGTATAATTGTATAAATATAAAACATCAAACTTAATAGCAATCAAATCAAATAAGTTATAAAATCAATTCTTAAAGCAACAATTTAAATCTCAGTATTTACTCTTATCAAAACTAGATGGCGCTGGCGTCAACTTAGCCCGCGGTATTAACTTTCTCCGTCGATGTACGTGGTGTCTATGCGTTCCAAAGATGTGGTTATATTGCAAATATGTAAATCCACTTCCTGTCTCGAACAAATTCAAAGTGAGTGAAATATCTTTTAAAAGTACTCCATTTGCACATGCTAAAACAGGTTTATAATTATTTTAACAACGTGTTTGTACGGAACCCTCGATGTGTGAGCCTGACTCGTACTTGTCCGGTTTATTTTTATTCAAATACAAAATTATAACACATATTACATTGTCTTAAAACCTAAAATTGGTTTGTTTAGACAAAATTGTTCTCGCTTAAATATTTACTTAAATTATAATATAATTACTACCTATCAAATCAACATTTACACAAAATGTTCAGTACGCACGACCACTCAGAAACAGCTGGTCTCTCGGCCTGATGATACAATTTTACTTTTGATTTGTATTCTAATTTTTTTTTGTGTACCTAATGATACTGATCTTGTAAAATTCAAAAAGTGTGCTTTTTTATTTATAGTAAAAATTTAACTAAGTAGAACCTTTAAAAAATGTAACTAGACCTGTATTGTGTCTACGGAATAAAGAAATTTTGACTTTGACTTTGATGCCTCGTCTTAATTGTTTAAGTGTTTATTGAGATATAAACGAATAATTCCATTTACATACATCTCACAAAATCAAGAAATAATATTCAAAAATTAAATTAAAAAGATTACAATTACAATTATTACCTACTATTACAATACTATGTCATCAAAATATGAAAAAATGTCAAAATTAAAAATTTCAAATTAAAAATGTCAATACAATATGTCAAACAATATGTCAATATGTCAAACAATTTCATCAATTTCAATTGTGCCGTCTACTCTACGGCATCTGTCCCATTGATCGGTCAAATTTTCACTATATGTCAAAAAAGACGATAATAAAATATTCCAATTGTCAAACATTATATCACATTCAGTGTTGACGGCCAGGAGTGTATTGAGGTTTCTGCGCATTCGTATTACCGGAGACATGGAACGTGCCACGGTACGACATGGCTCTACGTGGAGCAGGTCCGGCAGCCGGCCACGCCTGGCATTATCGTCTTAAAAGGCTGTTACAGTACAGTATAATTTTTGCGGCTGATAATTGCCTCAAGCGACAACAGCGCTATCTCGCTGGTTGTAACAGCTCTATCGATTTATAGCTCTGTGTGTAAAGATAATCTATGGGAGATAATATATTCGACTCAAGGATCTGCTCATTCAAAATTTAGTTTCAATCTGCCAGTCTCTTTATATACCCGTGTTTCCTTTACAAGTTTCATTTATTACGAAACGTCAGTTTAAAGCGCTTTTTTTGCTGATAAAGGAGTCCCGTCAAAAAGTTTTTGATGTTAGTAATTTATCTATTTTCTGAACATTACTAGTCCCGTAGTGTACTACGGGACTAATCGCGCACTAAAATTAAATTAAATTCAATTCATTTATTTCGCAAAACACGGGTGTTACAATGTTCATGTGTTGTAGTCAATAAATATAAAGATCAAACAAACAAACAAATAACTCTTTATTGTACACACAAAATAAACTAACAATAAATACATTAGTGAAATTCTTAAGATAGTGCAACACTAGGCGGCCTTATCGCTGGAAGCGATCTCTTCCAGGCAACCCATGTACGGAAAGGAATGTGCTAAAAATAATTGACGGGGAGTACAATAAATACTAAAAAAACAAAAAAAAAAAACAATACATTATAGACCTAAATACTAATACTACACATAATAATACTACTACATAAATAGACAATACATAGATAGACATACATAAAATATATAACAGAATGAAATAAATGATACAGTACCAAATCATTTACAGAGATAATGACTTTTTCAAAGATCGCCATGTCTTAACCAGTATGGTATGCAATTTCAAAATGTAGGTACATTGTTAATAATTCATTAATTTTTTTTTTTCAAGAGAAATATTTTATTCTCATTCTTTAAACTAATGTCAACATAAAATTATACAATGCAATACAAAAACACTAATATGTCTATTCAAGAGAGTTATTGACCAGAGTCAACAACTCCCTAGTCAAACAAGCCCCCACAAAGTGCATTGCATGCATCATTAAATTAGTAATAACAAAACTATTTGGTAATGAAAAAATAAATGAAGTCACATAATTATTTAAATTAAATATGACCACATTTCTCAATTTCGCAAAAAGCTCAACGACTTCGCCGTAATTCTCACATCTTATCTTTCCTCTATAAAATTCTGTTCTTCCCTTCCACTCTGTGTATCTCAAAGAACGCTTCGAATTTGTTCAAGGTCATTCTGGTACTTTGAGATCTTCCCGTGCCTTGAAACTCAAAATCCACTCCTCTTCCCATACCAATCTTTCCTATATAAAATCTTTCTCAGTACAATCTGTCCTGCTTTGGAACGAATTAAATAATAACTATACAGTGTACTCGTATGTAAATATTATTGTATTTACGTAATTGACTTGAAGCCATTCAGCGTAGATTTTTGCGTGCATTATGCTGTAGATTGGGTCTAAGGCGCAAAGTCAAAGAATATTCCGACAGGTTAAAAAAATTCGAAATGAAAACCCTGGATAGTCGCAGAACTGTAACAGATTTATGTGTTCTATACAAAATAGTCAACGGCGCTTTTGGTGGTGAACTGTTAAGTAATATCAGCTTCAGAATACCATCTCGCTCGGTTCGTAGGTTTCAGCTTTTCAACTCGACACCCGCTTTCAATAACGTCTCACGGAACAGTCCTTTGATTAGGATGTGTCGTGAATACGACGACATAACTAACCCCCCAGACATGTTTGCTTGCAGCTATGCATCATTTAAATCTGCTGTTAATAATTTGTTGTAAATTTCTTGTGAATATTTATTTTAAATGTCAAAATATAATTTCAAAATTACATCTTAATATAACTAACTGTGTACTGTGTAACTTTTCTTAAGTTGGCTAAGTTGTGTGCGGTTATAATTGGACCTAAGGTTCAAGATGTTGTACTAAGTCTATTATTGTTATTTATTGTTAACCTTTTGTCTGTAACCGAACCTATTTAAATAAAATAAAATAAAATGAATTGTTTATGTATGTATATTTATTTTATTGAAGACTAGTTTTTACCCGCGGCTTCGCCCGCATGATATTGTGATTTTTGACGCAATATCATTATAATTTATAGCCTATGTGTTATTCTGATATATAAGCTATATTATTGCAAAGTTTCATCTCAATCCGTTCAGTAGTTTTTGCGTGAAAGAGTAACAAACATCCATAGGGGAACTGAAGGCAAAACGGGACACTTAAGGAAAACCAACATATTTTCTAATTCTATTAAGTTTTATTCAAAAAAATGTTTTACAATTGTACTTAACACTTATCAGTCTACAATAATTAATCATCAGACTTTAAAAAATATCACGCATTAGGAAGATTTTGGATGATTTCCAAAAACTCACCTTTGGACCATTTTGCCCACATATGAAGGTAAAACGGACCACACTAACGGGTAAACGGACCCGCCAGAAAACTATACATCTTCGACTCTGGAGTGCATCTTCTTTCGCATATAAACCTTGTTAGGTATCTTCGTCATTATCTTCCACCCCTGCGCAACTACAATATGCCCAGAGGTGACAAATAGGACATTGAACCCAACCTTCATTTGATTGGGAATAAAGATGTGCACAGTAAAAACATTCAGTGTCTTCTGCGTCTTCGTCAGAAGATGAATCCTTTCTATTTCTCCTTCTCTTTGGTTGCGTTTTTATTTTTGCCTTTCCATTAGTAGTTTTCTGTTTGGCGTTCAAGTTAAGATTTTTTTTTTAACTTTCTTGGCTTCGTTTAAGTTATTTGATTTAAATGATTTGTTAATAGCAACTATGATTTACTATAAATTGCACTGTAAAAACCAGAAACAAAGACACCAAAAGTATAGGCAAGTCAAAAAAAAGGTTTTTTACATCAAAATACCAAAAAAAACGACTTACCGCGGCCAAAATCTGTAGGAACGTATGACAGTCTCGCGAACACTGACTGAGAGCGAGAATGAAGGAACTCTTTTAGCTACGTAAACCATCAATAGATGGCGTTAGTAGTTTCGAAGTAATCGCAAAGTTTCATTTTGCCCGCAGGATCCGTTATGCCTTCTATTCCCCTACATCCATCCATCCATCCTCACAAACTTTCGCGTTTATAATATTAGTAGGAAGTAGATGTAGTATATTATTCGGTATAATGTGTAATTATTGTATTTAGTTTGTAAGTAATAATTATTTATTTCTCATTCCACATTTGTTTATTACACCACCAACCACAATTTTGTATTCTGATTTCTGTCCATCCAAAGGTAGCCTGAAAGAAATCGCTTAAGGCGATAAGGCCGCCCTTGTACCACCTTATTTTTAAGAATGTTGTGTACTTTGTTATTTGTACTGTTTTTGGTGTACAATCTTAGATTATTCACTTGTCAATAATCAAAGTGTACAATATAGTTATATTGTATTGTATTGTATTGTAAAATTACGAGATAATTAAATACCTCATCATCCCGACGTTTACCCGTGACCAAGATCGATGCAACGCGGTCGAAACGTCGGGATGATGAGGTCTTCATTTCGACGTTTCGAGCGAGTTGCATCGATCGTGGTCACGGGTAGACTCAATTATTAGGTAGGCGATTAGTCCCGTAGTACATAATTAATAATAATGTGTAAATCGCGAAAGTTTAAAAACTACACTCGTAATATTAGTGCGCGATTAGTCCCGTACATCCACTGCTGGACATAGTCTGCCCCATGGATTTCCAATAAGGCAGGTTGGAAGCGACCTGTATCCAGCGCGTTCCTGCAATGCGATCTTTATTATATCGTCAGTCCACCTAGTCGGTGGACGTCCTACGCTGTGCTTGCTGGTCCGTGGTCTCCATTCGAGAACCTTACGGCCCCATCGGCCATCCGTTCTTCGAACTATGTGCCCTGCCCATTGCCACTTTAATTTGCTTATCCGCTGGGCTATGTCGGTAACTTTGGTTCGTCTGCGGATCTCCTCATTTCTGATTCGATCCCGTAAAGAGACTCCGAGTATAGCCCTCTCCATAGCACGTTGGGCTATCTTGAGATTATTCATAAGGCCCACGGTAAAATACCACGTTTCAGTTCCATATGTCATCACTGGCAACACGCAACCATCGAAAACTTTCGTGTAATATACCTCCGATGATGTCCGATATACCTCACTGCCTCAAGAGGCACTGAGATGAAAAGACGTCACGCAATTTTCCGAACGCTGCCCAACCGAGTTGGATTCGGCGATCGACCTCTTTCTTGAAACTGGACTTCCCTAGCTGGACTACTTATCCTAGGTAGACGTACGAGTCAACAACTTCAAGAACCGAGCGTGGGTGGGAATTGGGGTGGGTACACCTTCGTTTTATCAATGTTCTTTTTAAGACCCACCTGTTGAGAGACTCATTTGAGGCCTTAGAGCATCATGCTGAGTTCTTCCATCGACTTCGCCATGACTACGATATCGTTGGCAAACCGAAATTGAGTGATGTATTCGCTATTGATGTCGATGCCGAATCCTGTCCATAGGCGTTCTCCAGAGTGGCAGTAAAACAGTTTTGGAGATATCACATCTCCCTGTCTGACGCCTCTTTTCAAAGGGGTCGCCTTTGAGCTCTCTTCCTGTACTCGGACCGACATAGTGGCGTTATTATACAAGCACTTCAACACTTCGATATACCGATAGTTATACGGCTGTAGAGACTCAAGCACAGCCCATGTTTCGACCGAATCGAAGGCTTTCTCATAGTCCTCAAACTCTAAACAAAGTGGCAAGTTATACTCTTCGGTCTTCCGTATAACTTGCCGAAGCGTATGGATGTGGTCCATGGTGCTAAAGCCATTTCGGAACCCGGCCTGTTCGAAAGGTTGGAAGTCATCAAGCCTGCACTCGAGACGATTCGTAATGAAATGACCCTTGAAAACAGCTTATAAACATGGCTCAGAAGCAAGATGGGTCTGTAATTCTTCAATAAAGTGTTGTCACCTTTTTTACGATATAGCTGTTCCATACAGTTTGTCAAGGGTGAACGATATTTTTCTATGGAACAACAACATTTTTTTGAGATTTGACAAAAGTCGCAGTACAAAAGTTGTTAGTTTTGATGTATAGAATAAGCCCCTAAAAGGATGCTAATTTATGATTAGAAATAACCCTGTAAAATAATAATGTGTTCAAATCGCGAAAGTTTAAAAACAATACTTTCTAATCCATAGACATTTTTGACCAAGGCGGACGAAGGAGAGATAGGTCTCCCATGTAACCCGACCATTTTGCTTTCGTCCGTCTGGATGTTGATTTTCCTCTGCATGTTGCATTTTCCATGAATCTCAAAGAATAGTACACGGGTTTTATTGACCGACGAACCACCGGAGGAGGTGTACAATTCGACGTGTATAATTTATTTTTATGTACAACCAAGCATATCTTTTTTCATAGTAGTCCGATTTCAATAATTATTTTTTTATTGGAAAGAATATACTTCGAAATTGGTCCCATTTAAAGTTTAACGAAATCGGCTGAGTCATTTTTGATAAATAATGTGAAAAATATTATATCGATCCGTGCATAATATTTGCGTTCTAGCGATGCGCCCCGGCTTCGCACAGGTGTATTATACATATAAACTCATCTGGACTGCCTCGGTGGCTCAGTGGTTAGTGACCCTGACTTCTGGATCAAAGAGGCGTGGGTTCGATTCCCACCAGGGCAAGCATTTTTGTGATGAACATAGGTGTTTGCTCTGTGTCTGGGTGTTATTTAGGTGCTATCTATATAAGTATGTATTTAAAATATGTATATGTAGTGTATCAGTCTCTGGCAGCCATATCACAAGCTTTGCTTAGTTTGGGGTCAGAGACCGTGTGTGAGATGTCCCCCATATATATTTATTTATTTATTATTTATTTATTTATAAACATTTCTCTTGAATTACTCTATCTATTAAAACAAACTGCATCAAAATCTGTTGCGTAGCTTATACTATGTAATGTTACTATGCTATGTAAATTCTGTACCCGGGTGAAGTCGGTCATGCTATTTTTTGTAAAAAATAATTATATATTTACTAGCGACCTGCCCCGGCTTCGCACAGGTGTATCATACATATAAACCTTTCTCTTGAATCACTTTATTTGTTTAAAAAAATACCGCCTCATAATCCGTTGCGTAGTTTTAAAGATATTAAGCATACATAGGGTCTAGAGACAGGCGGACAGGGAAGCGACTTTGTTTTATACTATGTAGTGATGTTTTTTCCTGATTAACAAATACAGGGTTATTTGTAATCAATTTGCATCCTTTTAGGGACTTATTCATCAAAACTAACAACATTTGTTCTGCGTTTTTTGTCAAAACTAAAAAAATCACGCCACGGCTCTTTAAATGACATCATTAAAAGGGCGCTAGCTTCTATCAACATCCCAGCTGTTTTAGAGCCAGCTGGCATAGCTAGGGATGACGGCAAGCGCCCTGATAGCTTAACATTGATCCCCTGGGAGCGTGGAAGGGCGCTGGTATGGGATGCAACATGCGTCGATACCTTGGCCCCTTCTCGCCTCAGTGCGGGACAATTCAAAGAGCCGGAGCCGCGGCGGAGGCCGCAGAAGACGCTAAGCGGCGCAAATACGCATCACTCGCAAGTGAGTATTTGTTTTTGCCGCTTGGCGTCGAAAATTTGGCCCGTGGGGTCCTTCCCTAAAAAAATTCTTCAACATAGTTTCGCCAAAACTTGTCGACGCTGCTGGTGACAAGAAGGCTGGCTCATTCCTCGCGCAGAGAATTTCTTCAGCAATTCAGCGTGGGAATGCAGCCAGCGTTCTTGGCACCCTTCCACAAGGACACAATCTTTATTTCGATTTTTAAGCTCGAAACATACTATCGGACGCGGTTTACGGACGCGACTGACAGCCGAGACCTAGACTATGAAAGTAGTAGTAGTAGAGCCGTGCACAATATCGCACATAAGTCGCATCTGATCGCTCAAAGTAGGTCAAAATCGAGCTCAAAGGGGTTGGTTACAAGCAAGCAAACATACAGGTGAAACTAATAAAAGTCGTTCTCTTCCCTAAAATATGGTCGAGGAGAGCGATGGCTGGCACATGCGTCACACTCGTGATCGGGTGCTGCATGCGGGTCGCCGGTTTGCTCGTGGCATTCACGCAATGCACCGAAACTACTAACTTAGGCTAAAAGGTGACGTCCACAAGTGGTATATTATTCAGAGAAAAATCGAACCAAGATGATATATACATCATTTGAAAGCTTGTTTTATGGGCTTCCCAAAAATATATAATTTAGATTTTTTCACCCCTCCATTTTTTTTTTAAATGTGAAAAATAAATTGTATGAAAAATAACAATACAACTTATTACTTTTTCTAGTTTAGCAATGATAAAGTGCTTCTATCGTTATTTTACTTGCATTCGTAGCTGATTCTTTCACATTTATCACTTAATTTGCTAAAATTAAAAATTATAACCTACCAGTGTGACCAGTTAGTAGGTACAATGTGACAAAAAAACATTTTAAAAGTGTGTCTAATTGGTAAAAATGCTTTTATTTGACAATTTGGAGGTTACTTAATCAGGGTTGCTAGAGTTAAACTACCTATTGAGCCAAATATATTTATTTATCCTAATAAATTCAAAATTGATTAAAAAAAATCGGAGGACTCTTTTTTGTTTTTAATTGTTGTAATAGACTAAGAAAAATATGCACTTTCTCGAAATGTAACGAATGTTGTGGTTAGAATTTTTGATTATTATTATACCAGCCTCCATATATTTTGTGGACATGTCCTTTAAACTAACCCATCTCTATTGTAGGTACTAACTCTTTTTGTACAGTAAAATCGAATAATTTAATATTTTAGTAAACAAAAGGCACAGACCCTGGAGTCTGTGGTTTGTAATTTTACAATAAAAAAATACTAATAAAAGCGTGTTAAAAAATGTTTGTCTGTAAAGTCAGTTTCCGGAAGATAACTTCACGTGATATGTTATCACATAACATAAGAAAACATTGTTGAATCACCACTTCAAAATTAAATCCAAACAGAAAATGCGATCTCTTTAGATTTTTTATGTATAACGATTAACGAGGCATAACCTTTTTCATAGTAGTCCGATTTCAATAATTATTTTTTTATTGGAATGAGTATACTTCGAAATTGGTTTCATTTTAATTTTATCCAAATCGGTTGAGCCATTTTTGATTAATAAATAATAATGTGAAAAATGCTACATCCGTACGAAATATTCGCGAATTCTGTACACGGGTAAAGTCGGTCACGCTATTTTTTGCAAAAAATAATTATATAGAAGTCGGTTCTATGTTCGTCTGTATGTATTTTTTGACCGATTAACCAACGGAGGAGGTATACAATTCGACATGTAGATATATATTTTTTTAAGTATAAGTAACTTTTTTCATAGTAGTCCGATTTCATAACAAATTTAAATTTTGCTAATTTTTAAAATAATTGTGTCTACCTAATTGTTATTGTTAATGTATTAAGTTTTGTTTTAATTTTTATTATTATTTGTGAATCGTATGCATTGTGTTATAATTGTAAATTTGACTTGCCTAGTGTAACGTATGTAGTTATAAGGCCAATAAATATAATATCTTATCTTATCTTTCAATAAAATTTAAATGGTACTGTCATGATTTTTAATCGTTGCATAAAATTATAATCTGGTTTTTAAATATACCTATATGTCGAATGATATTTTCTAGTACTTGTAAGGATAACATTTCTCTGGTTTATGATTGGCCGATTTAACAACCAGCTGCATTTTAACCAATGAGAACTGCTTCCGGCGTAGTTTTAAAACAGCCAATCAGGAAACGAGAAAAGAAACTGAAGAGATGTAAAAACATTAATCTTTATGGGAGATCATTCTCGATTTGCGCCTCGAGGCGAAAGCACATATTCAGTCAACCCAAGTTGTGATAATTATTTAAGAAACTAATGTAAAATAGTTTATGGTGACCAAATACATATCATAAGGGACTTATTAGTTTGATTTATCATAGTACCAACTTCAAAGTATACTCTTTTCAATAAAAAAAATGATTATTGAAATCGGACTACTGTGAAAAAAATTATGCGTGGTCATACATTAAAAAAAATATACGCATTGAATTGAGTACCTCCTCCGGTGGTTCGTTGGTCAAAAATCTCGTCTTGGGCGCAAACAATCATACTAGAAAGCGGATGTAAATTTAGCTACAAGCTACGCAATATCCAGTCCTGACTGAAGCTCACACAATACGCGTTGATTGGACATTGCGCAGCTTGTAGCTAACTTCATATCCGCCAACTTGTGTGACGCGGCCTGGACGCCACTGATTCGGCCTATACCTACAGTAAGATCCCTAATGCATATTTTTGTTATAACTATAACAGAATACGGCTAAAGCTCACGTTATAATTAATTATTACGTTATAATTATACGGTCGATCCGCAAGGAATCCAACCAGTTTCGGAGTATTTAGAACTCCATCCTCAGGGAATACGCGCACCCCCCGTCGAATGGCGCGCGCGCCAGTGCGTATTTCAATGATTCTTTCTTTATTGAAAAGACTATACTTTGAAATTGGTTCCATCTTAATTTTATTGAAATCGGACTACTATGAAAAAAGTTATACATAAAAAAATATATATACGCGTCGAATTTTACGTGAGTTTTAGCCGTATTCTGATATAGTTATGATGAATACTCACGGTAGTTTTAATGAAGTCATATTTTTGTTTTTCAGATGTCGTTTTTAACGAACATTACCGATGATAGATTTAACATGTCCTGCCCTTCAAGACAGGACGCCATTTTGGATTGCAGAAGTGACAGTGACAGCTCACTGTATTACGTCAACGCGGCTTTGGCAGCGACGCATGCAGCCTGCAGTTTTACAATGCGATATTTTTCGGCATTTCTGCTAATTTTGACCTTGATATTCATTATTTACTTGATGTATAAAAGTTACTGGCATCCTATTTGTTATCTGAAGGTGAGTTTACTAAGTTATACTTATGTTCACTTAATAGCCCGGGAGGTAAGCGCAAAAGGACATGTCCACAAAATGTATGGAGGCTGTTATAATAATAATCAAAAATTCTAACCACAACACTAGTTACATTTCGAGAAAGTTCATATTTTTCTGAGTCTATTACAACTGTTAAAAAAAAAAGAACCATCCGATTTTTTTAAAATTAATTTTGAATTAATTAGGATAAATAAATATATTTGGCTCAATAGGTAGTTTATCTCTAGCAACCCTGATTAATTAACCTCCAAATTGTTAAATAAAAGCATTTTTGCCAATTAGACACACTTTTAAAGTGTTTTTTTTTTGTCACATTGTACCTACTAACTGGTCACACTGGTAGGTTATAATTTTTAATTTTAGCAAATTAAGTGATGAATGTGGAAGAATCAGCTACGAATGGAAGTAAAATAACGATATAAGCACTTGATTATTGTTAAACTAGTAAAAATAAAAACTGTATTGTTATTTTTGATACAATTTACTTTTCACATTTAAAAAAATGGAGGCATGGAAAAATCTAAATTAAATATTTTTGAAAAGTCCATAAAATAAGCTTTTTTTTTTTTATTTTAATTGTTACACTCCACAGACTCCAGGGTCTGTGCTTTTTAGGAAAAAAAAGATTGAACAATATTGCTTGGAAAGGCTTAACAAAAGGACCCTAAATCTAATAAAATTAAAAACAAATAAAAATATGACTTTAAACTACGTTGATTTTACATAATATCATTTTACAAATTACTACTTATAACGCGCAGAGCCTCCATCACCGCCGCGTTTCGGTCCTTAATGGCCATCTTTAAATTATAGTCTACGATGACCTTAGGTGACGCAGTCGTCGCACGTCGCACAAAGTGGCTGATAGCGTCTTCCTCGTTGTAAAGCAAAATAAGCTTTCAAATGATGTATATATCATCTTGGTTCGAAACTTCTCTGCATAATATACCACTTGTGGACGTCACCTTTGCAACTACTTTCTTAAATCTGAATTTTTGGTATGAGGTAGTCATGGTGGGGTACCCCGGAGTCAGTCAGCTGGGTCGCTTAGCGCTTGGTGGAGACACCCGTTGGAATTCAAAAATATAAACGAAATCTACGAAAAATATAATCTACTAGCTGACCCGGCCACGCGTTGCTGTGGCTAAATAAATTAAAATTGCGACTATAATTTGAGATTTAAACTATCCTATCTCTCAAGTTGGATCGAACTGCACATGGTGTGCGACTTTTATTATAATCGGTTAAGTGGTTTAGGAGTCCATTGAGGACAAACATTGTGACACGAGATTTATATATATTAAGAAGATTAAATCAGTTAAACACAAAAAAGAGAATAAAATTATTTAATAATCGGAAGCCTCTTTTTTGTTTATAATTATTTTGCGCAAAAAATAGCATGACCAACTTCAGCCGTGTACAGAATCATTACCTACACAGTAAAAAACAAAGTCGCTTTCCGCTGTCTGTCCCCATGTATGCTTATATCTTTAAAACTACGCAACGGATTTTGATGCAGTTTGTTTTCATAGATAGAGTAATTCAAGAGAAATGTTTATATGTATAAGACACCTGTGCGAAGTCGGGGCGCATCGCTAGAACGCAAATATTATGCACGGATCGATGTAACATTTTTCACATTATTGTTGATTTATCAAAAATGGCTCAGCCAATTTGTAAAAAAATTAAATGGGACCAATTTCAAAGTATATTCTTTCCAATAAAAAAAGAATTATTGAAATCGGACTACTATGAAAAAAGTTATGCGTGGTTATACATAAAATATATAATATATATACATATATACTTGTCGAATTGTATATCTCCTCCGGTGGTTCGTCGGTCAAAAATTATCATATGACTAGTATGTCAAATATATTTATTTATTTTCATAAACACAAAATTAATTTTAGTTTGTACTTTCTTGAGATGTAACTAGTGCTGTGGTAAGCTTTTTATTAACACGCTTTTATGAGGTCGACCTGTATGCACTATGTAATGGAATCTAAGGTAACTAATTGAACCATCTTCCAAGCGTCGCAGCGTAATGAACATCGGCAGCTGTATGTAGTTCTGATGACAATACAATAATATGGTACTGTCGAACTGATCTGATGATGGAGCCGGAAGATATGAACTAGAACTTCATGATGGTAAAACGTATCATAGCTGTTTCGGATTTCTTAGAAAAGTCTTGTAATGAATTTTGACCACAATTAGGTTTCAAGGTCTGATGATGAAGCCGGAAGATAGGCACCGGCATTCCATGATGGAATATCGTTGCATAGTCGTGTTTGCACTTATGAGAAAGGCCACGTAATGGACAAAGCGTGTTTTTCTAGTTTTTTTTTAAAACTTAATTTATTATCATTATATCATCCATCATACGTTTGAGCCGTAGTGGTCTAGAGGTAATGACACCTGCCTTACAATCGTGAGGTCGTGGGTTCGAATCCCGGTCCCGTACCAATGAGTTCTTTGGGATTTATGTACGGAATTTCACACCACTGGCTTTTCGGTGAAGGAAAACATCGTGAGGCAACCTGCATACGTCCGGAGAAGAATTTCAATGGCGTATGTGAATCCATCAACCCGCACTGGGCCAGCGTGGTGGATATGGCCCAATCACCCTTCGTGGGTAGGCCTACGTCCTGCAGTGGACTATTATAAGGCTGATACAGTACAGTACAGTACATACGTTTTGTGGTCGATTGTGATTTTTGAATAGTACATCACAAAAATAACTCTTTAAAAATAAACGTGTTATTTTCTAACCTTTCCAGGAATTGACAGAAGTGGGATTCGAGCACATACCACCCGGGCCGAACCGCCAGGGCCGGCTGGCGCGGGCGCAGGCGGCGCGGCGGCTGGGCACAAAGATACCTCCCCCCTACCCCAATGGATGGTTCGCTGTTGCAGAGTCCAGGGACCTAAAAAGGGGGGGAGTGATGGCTGTTGATGCTTTGGGTAAGTTCACTTTCCAAACATGGATGTCCACTGCCGGACATAGGTTGCCCCAATAGAAGGCAATCAGCGTACCGTGTACTAAACCGAAAAGGGGTGATTAAGAGTTAATACGTCGCTCATCCTCCATACAAACTTCGGTGGGTAATCACACCAGTGTTTGCTGTTGAATATCTAAAACTTACATTTATAATTATCTAGGTACATTAGAACAGCCCAGGAACTACTACTTAAATTGTATGGAACGTACGTCGTCCGGGCCCGGACGGTGCACGGCCCGATCTTGAATAAAAGTAAATCATCCCTAAGACTATCATTATGAACTACTTTGTATGGGGCCTACTCGGAACTCGACAAAAAATGCTGTTCAATACAAAATTGCAATTCGGAATGAACAAAATGTATGCTGATATTTTGAAAATGCTCGAATTCCTGGTTGCTCTCTCAATAAACGTTGTTCAAAACGATGGTCTGAATCGAAATTATGACAAAAAGCGCCACACGCTTTTTAAAATAGTAATAATATTTTTCGTTCGTTATTATTTTCTGCATATATTGAAAATTATTTTACACTTTTCAGTTTGATATGCTATGAGAGCGTGTTTTTTAGTTTTTATTTACTATGTACTATGGTTTAAATTGGGATCATATATACAGGGTTATTTCTAATCAATTAGCATCCTTTCAGGGGCTTATTCTGTACATCAAAAACTAACAACTTTTGTTCTACGACTTTAATTAATCCTAAAAAAAAGTTTTCGTTCCTTAGAGAAATATCGTTCACTCTCGAGTCTCGACAAAATGTAAATGGAACAGGTGTTTTTTTTATAGTTTTGACAAAAGTAGCAGAACAAAAGTTGTCAGTTTTGATTTAAGTACAGAATAAGCCCCTAAAAGGATGCTAATTTATTAGAAATAACCCTGAATATAGAATATTCTAGTAATAGTGTTTTTCATGTATCTATTTTCGGTGTTTCAGGTCAAAATCTCTGCGTGTACAGAGGCGAGGACGGCCAAGCGCGGGTTGTGGACGCGTACTGTCCCCATCTTGGAGCCAATATGGCCGTCGGTGGCGCTGTGAGCGGCAACTGTATCGAGTGCCCCTTCCATAAGTGGTGGTTCAATGGAGAGGGCAATTGCGTCGCCGTGCCGGGCGTTGAAAACGGTAATGATCTATCAAAATGGTGTCAAAAATGAGACCAATCTGTAGAAATCTCTGCAATCTTTCAGATTTTTGGAAATTTCTAGCCAAAATCTTGCAGGCTTAATGTCATTGTTTCATAAAATGTTGATATTTCAATAACTGCTTTATTAGAATCTAGAACCGGAAATATACTATGAAGGTTGGAAGGTTGGTACCGTAAAACCGTACAACATCGCCCAATCGACACAAAAACTTAAAAAATTACAACATATTCTAGTCGTTCCATATTTGCCCGTGATAGATTCTTGAATATATTATTGACCACGCAAGCACCTGGCGATCTCGCCTTATTGGTTGACTAACAGATCGTGTTAAAGTAGGGTCTGTGATTTGCGGGCCAAAATCAGTGCCAAAAACTTTTGTGGAAACTCGTGACTTTGCCCATTCAAGTTTAGCACGTAATATGATAAATTAGACGTAAATGATTGAAATATGAGAAACGTTGACTATTTGTTTAAAATTTACTTTTTTCCATATTGATAAAGTTAAAAACAGCGGAGAAATATATTTTTTTTGTAAAATGAGCAACGTTGTTAAAAGCTCTCAAAATTTGGCCCGCTCTCTTATTTCAGGTTTTTGTGATTGAAATTAGCACGTTTTTGATGTTTTGAGAAATTATTTGCGAGGAACAAGACATTAGACGGTGACATAGCTAAAACACTCATCATATTCTAAAACACACAAATACTTATTCACAATTGAATGAAGATGCCTCTAAACGAGGCATCTTTAGGACGTGATGGCTAGTCCACACGTCCTATTTATATCAATTTTTTGTTTTATTATTTGTTTGTTCAGTTTTTAACGGATTAAGTACAGTGATGTTGTTTTTTTTTTAAACTTTCGCGATTTGAACACATAATTATTATATACTACGGGACTATTCGCGCACTAAAATTACGAGATAACTAAATACCTCCTCATCCCGACGTTTCGGCCGAATTGCATCCACCGTGGTCACGGGTAGACTGGAATGTAGAATAGCTGGTATCGCCAATTCAATTTGAACTTGAAAAAATTGTCACTACGACACACAACACTGACGGTATCTAACAATGTCCTTCTACCTACACTACGTGATGACGCCGATAACTTAAATCCATCCTCCCGGTTGAAATTCTTATGTTTTTTGATTTCCACCGCTTCACGAACTATTCTTGAAAAATAGTGTCGATCCGTGGAGAGGACTTTTGGGTCGTGGAGCTCGATCCAATGACCAATACCTCCGTCAAGCAAATGCTCAGCTATAGCAGACTTCTGTATCTGGCGGTTTTTGACTGCTGCGATATGTTCTATGATCCGTTCAGCAATAGTACGCTTCGTTTGACCTATGTAGGAACTACCGCAACTGCAATCCACCTTATATACATCAGGAGTCTGAAACGAAATGACATCTTTCGGGATGAGGAGGTATTTATTTATCTCGTAATTTTAGTGCGCGATTAGTCCCGTAGTATATAATAATTATAAGTACAGTGATATTTCTAATATAAAGATAATAATATAAAAATATAAAGAGTGCAGTGAAAATATGAGTGAATTTTACCAATTAGTCATTTTCAATTAATTTATTTTTAAGAAAAATATAAATGTTTTTGTGTATTTTTCAAAATTAATTTATTGAATAGGGCCCTTTAATATTTGCCTTCAACACAACACAGCGGAAATACACTAAATATTTTTTCAAAACAAAGATTTGAAGATGAACTTCCAAAGTAACGCCTAATTCAATCAACTAGTATTTAGAGTACATATTCATAGGTATGTAACAACTTATTGTTTTTGTATGCCTAAGTTGGCACTTAAATGGTAAATAATACTATTTTCAGTCCCTAAAGGCGTGTCAGTAAAATCTTGGAGCTGCGTGGAGGCAGACGGCGCCGTGTGGGTCTGGCACGACGCGGAGAATCGTCCTCCGCTATGGACGCTGGTCGACGCGCCTGAGTGCTCTCGCTGGGCTTATCGGGGAAGAAACGAATATATCGTCAGTGCCCATATACAGGTACAGTTGAATCAAGATTAACCTTCCTATACTCGCGTCAAATTTTGTACCACCTATACCCGCGCACGGTGTCACAGACCGTAACTTCGAGTCCCTATTTTTTTATTATTAGAAATAAAATCTACATAGGTATATTTTTCCGGTAGCCATATAATTTAATTACAAAATAAACTTAATTAATCGTACTAATAATTTATTATTTAACTTTCAGACTTCGCGTAGTCTATCAGCCTTTTTAATAGTGCACTGCAGGACGTAGGCCCACCCATGAAGGGTGGTTGGACCATATCCACCACGCTGGCCCAGTGCGGGTTGGTGGATTCAGATACGCCATCGAATTTCGTCTACCGACATATGCAGGTTGCCTCACGATGTTTTCCTTCACCGAAAAGCCAGCGGTGTTAAATTTCGTACATAAATTCTAAAGAACTTATCAGTACGGGACTTGGATTTGAACCCACGACCTCACGATTGTAAGGCGGGTGTCACTACCATTAAACCACCATGGCTTGTAGACTTCGCGTAACAGCCTTCAAAAATAGCAAATTTTTGTTCAATTATAGAAAAAACTCAGTAAAAATCAGTTTAGAACCTTATGAGTTGAAAGGTTGAAACTTGAGATGTAGCTTTCAAGATTTTAGACTATAAAAATGCCAATTAATGTACAATTAATACAAACATTTCATACAAATTTTCTGTTGCACGTATACTCGTGTCGGTCTCACGGACCGACTGGCGCCAATACACCCACACGCCGTACTTGCACAAGCTTGTTCTGTACTGTAGTAAAGCTGTCAACAAAAAAAAAAGTAAGCAAAAAGCTCAAAGTCGGTGCATTGTTTGAATATAAAATAAATGCGAAAAAATATTTCGTCGGTCTCAGAGATCAACGCGCGAGTATAGGAAGATTAAATGAATAGGTATTTAAAAACAAAACACACAAAAAAATAGTTTCATTCATATACTTTTATGTTATGTTGATTTGCAGGAGATACCAGAAAATGGCGCCGACGTGGCGCATCTCAACGCTGTTCACGCGTCCTCTGTCACGGGGCTGGCGGACAAATTCCCGTTCTTGTACCAAATTATCGGTAAGTTATCTATCTAAATATTATATCGCAGTCAACAAGCTTACTTAGCCGTTCAATTAACAGCCTAGCTTCTTTAGATATGTACTATACAGCGGCACAGCGCCGTTCGGCCTGAATGATATTCAGCCATTTGATCGAACAGCTGGGCAAATAACTTGGATCGATGACATTTCATTACTTGCCTAGCCTGTTCAATTTAGTTCCATTTTCTGCCACCTAGCGCCGAAAGTCTTCAAATTGTCAATATGGCGCCGGCAAATAATAAAGATGGTGTTTTGCAAATATTAATGGAAAAAAGTACAATGAAAGAGTGTGGTAACAATATTAATATGAATTTAGCTGTGCCTCACTCGAGCAATTTAATTTTAAAAACAAAATTCGATCAAAAACTTGTTGAATATCAATGTCCTAAGCATTAGCCAGCCAGTTTATTAAATGTCGTAACAAATGCTACGGCTAAATATCATTCAGGCCTGTCAGGCTAATTAAGCTATTATAAAAATGAATGTTTGTCTAATTAAGCTATTATAAAAATGAATTTATAGAATCGTAAACTATGCATTTGATCATGTAATGATCTTTAGCCAAGTTGTTGTCCATGAGCCAAAGCCGCAAACGTCTCTGAGTTGGTGATACCAATTTTTGACAGATGTCGCCAGCAACGCGCGCAGGGCACAGAGCTAGTGATCTATAAAATTTTGTGACTGATCGAGCGAGGTGACCGTTTTAACTTGACTATATTTCTCTTTCGTCTGCTCGGATATTGATTCATTTTTCAAGGAATCGCGACGAATCTTGGTACTTAAATTCTATGAGGAGTGGGGTTTGCGCAGGTTGTAGCTAACTTCATAGACAACTTATTTGTTGTTTGATTGACAAAAGAAAAAATACATGTACAATATTTTTTGACAATCTAACTCACAGACTAATAAAATTATACTTAGGTAATTATGATATTTTTACCGTTTGTTGCCCGTGGTCCTACCAGATGTACTACTAGTAGGACTACGGGCAAGATTTCTTTTCCCGTGGTCCTACCAATCACTCTGGTAGGACACGGGCAAGAATTTCGTGCTCGACATATTTTCAGGATTTTCAGGAAAAGTCATGAGCTCAACGAGATATACATTTCGGATGACAGAGTAAGACTTCCAGAATATAACAGCTGTCACTTTGACACCTATCACGCAATTCTAGTATGGATTCTAAAATATGACCTGCTGTCACTTTGACACCTGTCATGCAACTAGTATGAATTCTAGAACATGACAGATGTCGCTATGACAGCTGCTGTCACTTTGACGTCCGTCATTTTAGAAACTAAAAAAGAAGTACTTCAGTATATGTTAATACATTTGATTTTCTTTGACTTCAAGTTCAATAATAATTACGGGCAAAATAGGGCTAAAACTCTGAAAATATGTCACTGCAATTTTTGTAGTACCACGGGCACGAACTTTTTGTCCGTAGTCCTACCAGTGTGCTTGGTAGGACCACGGGAAAAAAATCTTGCCCGTGGTCCTACTAGTAGTACCTACATCTGGTAGGACCACGGAAAACAAACGATTTTTACTCAGATACTACATTTTTAATTATGTTTATGTGTTTTTATCCTTCAGGCCATCACGTATGGAATGCCACTTGGACGCGGCAAGATGACCACACGACTAAAGTGACTCTCACGCACCATTACCAGATCTTCGACTTTAAGCTCTTGCATATTGATATAGCAATTACACAGGTTTGTGTTTCTTTATAATAACCATCTATCCATCAAAGAAAGGACATCTACTCCTGGACATAGGCTTCCCCTACTGATCACCAATAAGGCTGTATATTAGCGCTCTTGCGATCTCAATTGGATCGTCTGTCTACGTAGTCGGTGAACGTCTTACGCTGCGCTTGCTGGCCCCTGGTCTCCGTTCATGAACTTTATTCTGTTAAGGAATATCATGATCTAACCAAACAATAAATCTTACTATATTTATGAACTAACTAGCTTCTCCCCGCGGCGCCGCCCGCGTGAAATTAGACATTTATGTTATCTCACAGGAACCTTTTATTTAAGTAGCCCATGTCACTTTCCGGCTCTCGAACTATATCTATGCCAAATATCAAGTCAATCCGTTCCTCCGTTGCTCCGTGAAAGAAGAACAAACTAACAAACTTTTCGGATTTATAATATTAAATATAGGTATATATAGCTACATAACATATTATCAGTATGATGATATCCAAGGACTGCTCATCGATTGATTTGACAGATATTCGATCGACAGTTGTTTATTTTGACATTCTTGCAGCGCACGCTAGAGTAGCTCGCAGATGGCAGAATTTTCCTACTTACTCAACATTTATCGTTATATTTTGGACAATTCACTAAATATCTTTATAAATTGTAGCCTATGTGTTATTCTGATGTATAAGCTATATTATTGCAAAGTTTCATCTCAATCCGTTCAGTAGTTTTTGCGTGAAAGAGTAACAAACATCCATACATCCATCCATCCATCCATCCTCACAAACTTTCGCGTTTATAATATTATAGTAGGAAGTAGGATATTTGCACGCCTGCTTGCAGATTGAATGCAATGTAAATATAAGACCAACCATATCTTCTTCTCTTTGCGAGTCGATGTAGCGTGCTAAAAAAATATTCCGGCTTTTGACCAGAAATTAACCACCTTAATGGCGCTCTCTGTTGCCTCATCTATTGCACAGTTAGTCAGATGTGACATCGTCTGGGGTCTCACGCCGCAGAGGCATTCGATCTCGGAGCTATCAATGTTTCCCCATTTTGCCAGATTGTCTCTGCTTCGGCCCACTTGGGAACGGAGGCGGTTTAGGGTTTTGCAGGTGGGCCAAGGCTCTTTATAGCCAGGTGGGAGCTCTTCGGCTGCTTTACCAACCATCTATATGACTTGTATTGTACATATATTCTAAGCAAATAAACGATTTGATTGATTGATTGACTCATTAGGCCCAATTATGAAGGCACCATTGTAATTATAAAGGCTAATTAGACTACTTCTGTTTCTTTTTCACTTTAGGCATTCGATGGAGAGAACACTTTTTACATTGCTATTAAATTTATGATGGCGCTTTCACGCCTAGCCTAGCCTTTCAAGCCTATTGTCACGTTCCACCTGAGCCAAGCGTGTAAGGCGAGAGCGCGGAACTAGCTATCACGAGCCACGATCAGCCTGAGCGTTCTGCATGTGACGCATTATATATTATGACGTAAAATAAAAATATATCACGTAAAATTATCGTCCTCAGACCAACTTTACAGACTGCCAATTTTTGAAGTGAAACTTCTATTTTGACAAGGTTGCGTTAAACGTTTAACGCAGCTAGTTTTGTTCGAGTCAGGAAATAGGTTTGACTTTGTAATAAAACCATATTCCAATCCAATTTATTCAAATTTCAAACAAAAACCAAAACAGCTCGTCCATCGACAGAGAAAGTCAGTACCGCGGGCTACTTGACGCCAGCGGAATCTAGTTTGGTTAAGAGTAAACTACTTACCTACTAAGATTTGAAAAAGTTTCACTTCTTCCGCGCGGAGGGACTCCACGCACTATTTATTTTTAATTTGTGTTTCAGATCGGCCCTGGTCACGTGCGTCTGTTACTGAATACTCCGGTCGGTCCGTTCCTGTTCTCGCAGTCGGTCACTCCGATCGGGCCTCTACTCCAGAAGGTCTCACATAGACTGTACTCTCCGACTTACAACGCGATCTTTGCCTTGCCTGTTATCGTAGGAGAGGGGAAAATGGTAAGAAATTAAAAATAATATAAATATAGTTTAAAAAAAACACGCTTAGGAGTCATAGTTTTTTTTTTATAAATGCATTGTCATCGGTCTTTGATAGGTGTGCAAAGTTTAAATAAATCTGATCACTCAAAGTAGGTCAAAATCGAGCTCAGAGGGGTTGGTGACAAACAAACAAGCAAGCAAGCAAACATACAGGTGAAACTAATAAAAGCGTCTTAAAAACAATTTCAACAGGGTTCCGTACTGTATGGGAGCCTTCTTAATTTAATTTATTTTAATGCAATTATTTATTTATTATTTCAAGTCTATCTGTTGCTGTCATTAATATAAAATAGAAAAAGAATCATGTTTGTTGTTTAGGAGCCCTTAAATATTTATTTTATTTTGTTTATATTTGTTGTTATAGCGGCAGCAGAAATACAATCATCACCGTTGAAAATTCAGACTGTCTAACTATCACGGTTCATGAGATTCATCCTGGTGACAGACAGACGGACAAAGGAGTCTTAGTAATAGTGTGCTGTTTTTACCCTTTGGGTACGGAACCCAAATAACGGCACCAGAGACTGAATAGCCTCTTCTGGTGTACAGATTTAACCATCGTCGTCGTCGTTTTAGCCATAGGACGTCCACTGATGGACATAGGTCTCCCGTAAAGATCTCCAATAAGACTGGTCGGTAGCGGCTTGCATCCAGCGCGATCCTGCGGTCTTAATGAGGTCATCTGTCGACCTTGTAGGTGGACGTCCTACGCTGCGCTTTCCGGCACGTGGTCTCCATTCGAGAACTTTTCGACCCCATCGGTCATTAGTCCTCCGAGCTATGTGTCCTGCCCATTGCCATTTCAACTTGCCAATCCGCTGGGCTATGTCGGTAGCTTTGGTTCTTCTACGGAACTCCTCATTCCTGATTCGATTTCGCAAAGAGACTCCGAGCATAGCCCTCTCCATAACTCGTTGGGCTACTTAGAGCTAACTAAGAACGACCATAGTGAGAGACCACGTTTCTATGCCATACGTCATCACTGGTCGATAACTTTCGACTTGAGGCACTGACGTATGTCGGACGAGAAGACGTTACGCAATTTTTCGAACGCTGCCCAGCCGAGTTGGATTCGGCGATTGGCCTCTTTGTTGAAGTCGGACCTAACTGGACTACTTGTCCTAGGTAGACGTACGAGTCAACGACTTCAAGAACCGAGTTCCCAACTGAAATAGGGGTGGGTACAACATTAGTAGGTATTAATAATTAATAACGTACCCAAAGTCCGTGGGGGCCGGGAGCTCATCTTGTTTTCAAAAGTCTTTCTGAGCGTCTGGTGGACGCGACCAGAATGCTGGTGTTTATTTGGCTTAACGTACTCGTATAAGCATTGCCATTCAGCGTGGCAATGCTGCCAGCATGCTGGGCACGCTGCCAACTGGCAGTGGGCTTGAGCATTTGGATTATCTTTAGACCTTCAAGGGTCTGTGAATTATCCAATTGCTTTCTATGTACTTAGTAGTAGTGTAGGTAGTTTTAGCATATAAAGTAGTATTTAAACTTTCGCGATTTGAACACATAATTATTACATACTACGGGACTAATCGCGCACTAAAATTACGAGATAAATAAATACCTCCTCATCCCGACGTTTCGGCCGAGTTGCATCGACCGTGGTCACGGGTAGACACAACTCGGCCGAAACGTCGGGATGAAGAGGTATTTATTAATCTCGTAATTTTAGTGCGCGATTAGTCTCGTATTATATAATAATTATAAAGTAGTATTATTAGGTATTGTATTGTATTGGCACTTTTTTGCCCGTTAAAAAAATGTCATTAATTATTGTTTTTCTTTGTCACAGATCGAGCGCGATATTCAAATCTGGAACAGCAAGCGTTTCGTTTCCGCCCCTGCGTATGTGAAGACTGACAAGACGATCCGAGCGTTTCGTCTCTGGTACTCCCAGTTCTATACCGACCATAGTGTCAGCTTTAGAGACGCTACGCAAAATACTTTAGATTGGTAATAAACTATTCAGGTTACAATAGAAACAAACAGCATTACCACAAAATAATTAAACACGCCTTAAGGCGAGGCATTTTCGCGCGAACTAGGATTTTAGGAGGTGAGGTGTGGGGGACCGCCCGCGCGTCTCATGCGCGTGAATGTATGAACGGGCGGAGAAAATTTGGCAAAGGTCTAGCGTTGGCAAGCGCCCGATTGCAACTGACGGGGAGCGGGCGGCGCGGCGTCTTGTCAAACTGCTGGGAAATATCCAAGCTATGGGATAAATATTTAACTCAAAAATATAGGAATTTAGTTGGAACCCAAATTTTAGCAGGGTCTCTGTAGTATTTAAAGAGAAACATTTCCTTATAAAAATGATGTGGAAAGTCAGAAATTTCATTATTAAGTAATTCGATTTAGACTTTTACATTAAGCTGTTTTTGGATTTTTTTACGATCGAGTAAAGTACACCCTGTCGTGTAACAAATTAGCACATTACTTAGACAATATCCTTAAGTAAATCGTATATTTTTTTGCAAGACCGATATTTAGTAGTAAATACCTAAAAAAGGACATGTCCACAAAATGTGTGGAGGCTGGTATAATAATAATCAAAAATTCTAACCACAACACTCGTTACATTTCGAGAAAGTTTATATTTTTCTGAGTCTATTACAACAGTTAAAAACAGAGAAGAGCCCTCCGATTTTTAAAAAAATAATTTTGAATTTATTAGGATAAATAAATATATTTGGCTCAATAGGTAGTTTATCTCTAGCAACCCTGATTAAGTAACCTCCAAATTGTTAAATGGAAGCATTTTTACCAATTAGACACAGTTATTTAGTGTTTTTTGTCACATTGTAACTACTACCTGGTCACACTGGTAGGTTATAATTTTTAATTTTAGCAAATTAAGAGATGAATGTGGAAGAATCAGCTACGAATGCAAGTAAAATAACGATACAAGCACTTTATCATTGTTAAACTAGAAAAAATAATAAGCTGTATTGTTATTTTTCATAAAATTTATTTTTCGCATTTAAAAAAAATCAGAGGGGTGGTAAAATCTAAATTAAATATTTTTGGGAAGCCCATAAAACAAGCTTTCAAATGACGTAATCTTGGTTAAATTTCTCTCTGAATAATATACCACTTGTGGACGTCACCTTTGATCTAGCAAAAAGTTTTTCACCGCTTCTTCCCTGGTGGCTCGCCTTAAGCACTGTTTAGCCGTGCACATTGTCTAAAGCAGGCGTAAAACTTTTGTGGTAAGACGGAAAATTTTGGCGGGAGTGGTGCTATAAACAAGCTGCGTGTAAGCAAGGAAGTTACATACTAACTGGAAAGCTTAGGAAGCAATATTTTAAAAAAAATGTACCCAAAAGGTTCACAATTGTTTCTTATACTCATATACATATAATGTTTAAATTATGTTAGCGCGGAGGTGAGTGCCGAAGCACCTAGACAAACCTAGTGTGGTTTTTAGGTGCTCAGTTTATTTAAATCTGATTGTATTAAGTGTAGATCATCAATAAAAAAAATATACATATACTTTTTATTCATAACAGATAAATGTTACATGACAACTGAATTAATCTTACAGTACAGTTCATAATTATATCATTTAAAAAAAATGTAAAAATAGTTATGAAATAGTATACGTTATGAAAAATTATAAAAAACAATAATTTAATTCAAAAATAATTATAAACAATGAAATTAAAAACAAACATCACATACATACATTTAATCACTACTCAATTACTCAATTTCAATTCAATTAGAATAATTGATTCAATGTGAAATTGAATTGAACTACCTACTCTTTGTTGACAAAATGGGGGCATTTTGTCGCGGGTGACCGAAATTTTTCTATGGAACAACAATTTTTTTTTTAGTTTTGACTAAAGTCGCAGACCAAAAGTTGTTAGTTTTGAGGTATAGAATAAGCCCCTGAAAGGATGCTAATTGATTAGAAATAACCCCCATTTTGTCGCGGGTGAACGAAATTTTTCTATGGAACAACAATGTTTTTTTTGAGTTTTGACTAAAGTCGCAGAACAATTGTTAGTTTTGATGTACAGAATAAGCTCCTAAAAGGATGCTAATAGATTAGAAATAACCCTGTAGGTATATGCGCATTTATAGTTATAAAATACCTAGGTACTATAAAACGACATTCTGTAATGGAAGAAACCGTTTTTGTTGTCCCTCTACCTACTGAACCCTCAGTGCAGCGCGTACTCGCACTTAACCAATTTTTTTGTTCATTAAACTGTGGCGTAATTAAGTATTAAGTAAAGGTTCCTAAATAGATTTAAGTATTGAAAAGAAAGACGATTTGTTAGCACTTATTTAGACTGTAGTTATTAATGTTTAAGCCCAGTGTTTAGTTTTATAAGCTTTTGAGAAAAATCATCTTTTTTGTACATATTATGTTTTATTTTTATTTTTGATGACAATAAAAATATTTGCGTGCATTTTGAAAGGTGTTTTTATCTTTTAAAATAGGCTGGGAATTTCTACAGATACGGCTAAATTACTACAGCTACAGCTGCATTACTACACAACTACAGACGTGACTATAGTGACATCTATTGCAAATTTTGAATATCTTTTACTGTGGGGTCAACTCTGAAAACGCAAAAAAAAAACAGATTTTCCATACTTTTTGTCGAAAGTCTATAAAAAATCGTAGGGAACAGCAGTTTTTTTTGTTTTCAGAGTCATTCCCATAGCAAGCAGCAGTAATTTCGTACAGATCGATTGCGCGGACAATGCGCAGTGGACACGTCATTTTTCACTTTATTGTCGATTTATCAAAAATGGCTTAGATTTTTTTTGATAAAATAAAATAATGATAAAATTTAAATGAAACCAAGTAAAAGTATACTCTTTCCAATAAAATAATTATTGAAATCGGACTACTATAAAAAAGTTATGCTTGGTTATACATAACAAAATATATCCTATCCTACTAATCCTACTAATATTATAAACGTGAAAGTTTGTGAGGATGGATGGATGGATGTTTGTTACTATTTCACGCAAAAACTACTGAACGGATTGAGATGAAACTTTGCAATAATATAGCTTATATATCAGAATAACACATCTTAATATATATAAATCTCGAGTCACAATGTTTGTCCTCAATGGACTCCTAAACCACTTAACCGATTATAATAAAATTCGTACACCATGTGCAGTTCGATCCAACTTGAGAGATAGGATAGTTTAAATCTCAAATTATAGTCGCAATTTTAATTTATTTAGCCACAGCAAGGCGTGGACGGGTCAGCTAGTAGGCTATAAATTATAATGATATATTGCGTATACGGGCGAAGCCGCGGGTAAAAACAAAATATTATATATATACGAACCACCGGAAGAGGTACTCGGGTGGTACGTCGGTCAAAAAGTAAGACGTAGCCTCTCGTCTTGCGAGTTACAGTTCGATTGAGCGCTACGTCCGAGATTCATAAACGAGCGCCGAACGAAAAACAATCGGCAGTTATATCAGGAAGCGCGTCACTGATCAAAACTTAGCGGATTTTTGTATTGCCGGCCCAAAAATGGATCAATTTTCATCCGCAGAGCAGCTGCTGACCAGCTATCCATCTGCAAAATCAAGCTGATGTGGACAAACACCTTCCGCTTAGGTATGACCCCGCTACCTCGGGCTCAACGACTGCTCCGCTGTAATGAACTTAACGCCTGGCCGGGACTCCACCAAAGCGGAGACGAGACGTGCGGAAAGGAGATGTTTTTTAAACAACCAATAGAATAAGGAAGTTTTCTAGTTTTATTTTTATGTAAATGTTGATTATAATATAAAGATGAGTACAATGATATCCTAAAACGTATTCGTGGCTTAGAAAAATACCCGGTATAGAATGAAGCACTTTATTTCCTTTTTTCCTTACTCCCGCCTAACCCACGTCGCGGCTCCTGGGTCGGATGACGTCACACGCATAAATCCGTCGCGCATCTTTTTGATTTCGTGCGGTCATGTTTAGACATCCATAACTCCGTGATTTATTAAGATATTTGAGTAATTTTTTCACTGTATCTAATATAATTTTAACATCTTTAAATGTATATAATTATTTTTAGCTTTTATGATAAAGGAATCTTCCTTATTATGTTATTGACAGATCTACTCTCAGCTCAGCTTCAGGGGAGATCGCTATGCGGAGATGTGAAATATGTGTATGACGCGATAGAAGCAGAGATGTGAGTTGAGCGCGGACGACGCGCAGTGGAGATTTTTTTTTATGAATGACTTTTAGCTGTTGACCTCTGAAGCCTCTACAGCTTACCTGACATGGGCGAGCGCGGAAGGCGGCTGAGCCCTTCTCAGTGGAGACGAGAGATGTAAGCGGCGTGCAGTGAGCGACGTCACCCTCCCCCTCCCGCCCGCCAGCAATCCGCAGAATGCGTATAGTGCGTGCCACCAAAGATGTGACTTGACGAGCGTCCGTGGTGAGGGATCTTGCGCAGGTACAGTCGTGTACAAACTAATTATACAGAATTTGTTTATCTATTTAACGTTTTATACGCGTACGTGCTCGGTATACTACGTGCCACCAAAGATAAGACTTGAGATACCACTTTGGTTTGTAATAAATATACAAATTACGTACGAACTTTTATAAAACGTTTAATAGATATACAAATTCTGGATAATTCGTTTGTACACGACTGTACCTGCGCAAGATCCCTCACCACGGACGCTCGTCAAGTCTCATCTATGGTGGCAGGTCTTATCAAGTCTCATCTTTGGTGGTCCAGAATTCGTATATTCGTGGCACGTAGTACTGAGCAGAGCACTCAACGCCTCGCACCCGAGTTGAAAAACACCTCTTCTCGCACAGCACACCGCACACATCTCTGCTTTGGTGGAGTCCCGGCCTTAGTCGTAGTTTATGCGAAATTTTCTGTAATGTGTTGTAATTTGTGTAGGTACAGATACAGATACAGATCTTTATTGGTGCTAAATTACATAAAACACAAGTCATAAGAGTAATAATTAATTTCTGTACGATACATTGTACATTTAATATACTTAATTTATGTTGGTTGTAATTGTATTCGTATTATCATATTCTTTCAAAGAATAGTACGCTTTACTGATCAGAAACCTTTTAAGCCTGATGTTGAAAATCGAGATATAAGCTGCATTTCATATGTCGTCGGGCAGTTTGTTATAAATATCGGGACCCTTCACGTACACCGACTTTCCTGCTTTAGTGAGCTTGTACTTTGTTTGTTTAAACTTATTTATGTACTTACATACTACGGGGCGAACCATCGCGATTTACACCTATCTTTTGGAACTTGTGTTGGTTCGTGTGAACGAATACACTGACCTGGTAGATGAGTATAGACGGCACCGTTAGTATACCCAATTCTGTGAAAAGCGGTTTCGCCAAAACATCCCATCGCGCCCGTACTACTATCGCTCTAATAGGGTGAAATGGCCAGTTTGCCGACCACCACCGGTTCACGACCACTTTTTCATAAAACCACTATAAATAGTTAAATAAAAGCGCGCCAACGTTTGTTTTGGTTTTTGAACGATACTTTAGTCTATCGCTTCCCCTCCGCGACACTGTGATTTGTCTTCTGATACGTGATGCACTTCAATGAGCATGTGAACCAGACCCATTGTGGACGTCTCGTAATTGGTTGCACAAATTTACGAAAAAAATAGTGAGAGGACACTTTTGCAACCGCAAGTAAAACAAGTTTTTGTCGAGATTCACGCATCCAAATGTAGCTTGGAATGTTTAGAAAAACACGTTTTTACCCCTAAAGAGTCATTTTAATGTAAAATATGCGCTTTTAATTAAAATAATAGGTGTTCGGCAAACTAACCTACTAAAATTGTATATGCATCATTTCACGACCACATGGTCGGCAAATGACTATTTCCCATCGATCTTGTTTATAAATTTTCTAACTGATACTTCATGGTACGGCATTTTAGTCTTTGTCAGTTTGATCTTTAGGACGTGGTTTATGTACACTTCAGAATGCGACCAGCAAAATGTGTTGATTACCATTAAAATATAAAGCATTATTTCGGTGGTCGACAATCGGTCAGCTAACGACCACGTGTCTTATGCCGTACAAAAATTACTAAATAAGTAAATAATACCATTATTAAAATTACTAAATAAGTGTGAATAGATGAAAAATAAATATCATTCAATTAATTGAATGAATAAGATTAGATAACTAAAATTAAATGTCATTTAAACATGATTATTTGATGCCGTTATTATTTACGACCCTAAGAACATGCTATAAGGCTCTTTTTTCAATGGCTTTTGAGTGGACGTCAACTAACGAAAATGTCGGACGCAAACTGACCACATGTGGTCGGGAACTAAAAAATAGCACATTTTGATAAATCATTATTTATTTTATACTTGCTAACATAAAATACAAAAAAACGTATGTTTTTTTCAATTATTTAAGTTTTTTCCTAAATTTCTGAGTATTATTTGAATCAGAACATTATCATTTTAGTGAATAATGTCACTTCAAAGATTACTAGTCCACTAAGTGGTCGTGAACTGGCTGTTTCACCCTAGCCCGCTTCTGCAATATGAGGACACGCTCGCGCTCAGCCGCGTCTCCCCACAGCTCTGTCCCATACGTGAGTAAGGAGTGGACCGTGGCAAAGTATAGCAGGCTCGGACGGCGTCCCTTGGTGCTGATTTAGCAAGGCGGCTCAGAGCAAAACAGGCTTGGCTCAAACGCGCGCATAAATTATTTATATAAATATATGCACATCCCATTTTAATGCGGTATTAAAGATTATCAGCGTTATAATGTTACTAAAAATTGGCTATTAATTAAAGTACCTAATTATTTTGTATTTATCTCTGATGTTTTCTGTTATGTAACTTTGTTGTCACTCTAGGCTTCCACACATTCGCGTCACTCATTCAAAACATAACTCAACGCGCTCAAAAGAGCTATCCTACCTAAGCGCCACACAAATCGACGGATGAGAAGTTAGCCGCAGAAGACACTTCGCCGTGATTCGCTAATTATTGCGCATGTGTGCACAATACAAGGCACAAAGCCGACGCGGGCGTAGGGAGCGCGCGGGAGGCATGAGGTTGGCGGGCGGGTGTGACTCGGCCGGTCTTATTTCTCTGGCTCCCACGCTTATATTTCGGCTTTTGCGCAACGCTCTGCGCATAACTTCCCATTCGCCCATTTGTGTGGCGCTTAGTATAACTCGCTCTTGCAAACAGCAAATAGTCCCGTCAATAAATGTACCAGTTTAACTCAGCTCCGCGCTCACACGTGCAAACTCGTTCTTATCAATCAGCCAATAGACCCGTCAATGTACCAGCTTCCCACAGTACCGCGCTCACACGTGCAAACTCGCTCTTACTAATCAGCTAAAATAATAGACCCGTCAATGTACCAGCTTCCCACAGAACCGCGCTCACACGTGCAAACTCGCTCTTACCAATCAGCTAAAATAATAGACCCGTCAATGTACCAGCTTCCCACAGTACCGCGCTCACACGTGCAAACTCGCTCCTACCAATCAGCTAAAATAATAGACCCGTCAATGTACCAGCTTCCCACAGTACCGCGCTCACACGTGCAAACTCGCTCTTACCAATCATCTAAAATAATAGACCCGTCAATGTACCAGCTTCCCACAGTACCGCGCTCACACGTGCAAACTCGCTCTTACCAATCAGCTAAAATAATAGACCCGTCAATGTACCAGCTTCCCACAGTACCGCGCTCACACGTGCAAACTCGCTCTTACCAATCATCTAAAATAATAGACCCGTCAATGTACCAGCTTCCCACAGTACCGCGCTCACACGTGCAAACTCGCTCTTACCAATCAGCTAAAATAATAGACCCGTCAATGTACCAGCTTCCCACAATACCGCGCTCACACGTGCAAACTCGCTCTTACCAATCAGCCAATAGACCCGTCAATGTACCAGCTTCCCACAGTACCGCGCTCACACGTGCAAACTCGCTCTTGCCAATCAGCCAATAGACCCGTCAATGTACCAGCTTCCCACAGTACCGCGCTCACACGTGCAAACTCGCTCTTGCCAATCAGCCAATAGACCCGTCAATGTACCAGCTTCCCACAGTACCGCGCTCACACGTGCAAACTCGCTCTTACCAATCAGCTTATAAACCCGTCAATGTACCAGCTTCCCACAGTACCACGCTCACACGTGCAAACTCGCTCTTACCAATCAGCTTATAAACCCGTCAATGTACCAGCTTCCCACAGTACCACGCTCACACGTGCAAACTCGCTCTTACCAATCAGCCAATAGACCCGTCAATGTACCAGCTTCCCACAGTACCGCGCTCACACGTGCAAACTCGCTCTTGCCAATCAGCCAATAGACCCGTCAATGTACCAGCTTCCCACAGTACCGCGCTCACACGTGCAAACTCGCTCTTACCAATCAGCTAAAATAATAGACCCGTCAATGTACCAGCTTCTCACAGTACCGCGTTCACACGTGCAAACTCGCTCTTACCAATCAGCTAAAATAATAGACCCGTCAATGTACCAGCTTCCCACAGTACCGCGCTCACACGTGCAAACTCGCTCTTACCAATCAGCTAAAATAATAGACCCGTCAATGTACCAGCTTCCCACAGTACCGCGCTCACACGAGCAAACTCGCTCTTACCAATCAGCTAAAATAATAGACCCGTCAATGTACCAGCTTCCCACAGTACCGCGCTCACACGAGCAAACTCGCTCTTACCAATCAGCTAAAATAATAGACCCGTCAATGTACCAGCTTCCCACAGTACCGCGCTCACACGTGCAAACTCGCTATTACTAATCAGCTAAAATAATAGACCCGTCAATGTACCAGCTTCCCACAGTACCGCGCTCACACGAGCAAACTCGCTCTTACCAATCAGCTAAAATAATAGACCCGTCAATGTACCAGCTTCCCACAGTACCGCGCTCACACGAGCAAACTCGCTCTTACCAATCAGCTAAAATAATAGACCCGTCAATGTACCAGCTTCCCACAGTACCGCGCTCACACGTGCAAACTCGCTCTTACTGTTTGCACTTTGTGTTTTATAGGCTTATTATTATACATATGCTTTGTAATTATATTTATAGTTTATTCTATGTTTTGTAAGTTTATTTTTTGGTATATTTTTATACTTTGTAAGTCTATTCAAGTTTCGTAATTTTATTTTATGTTTTGTTGTGCGATTTATGTTTTTTAAGTTTATTTTCCCACTTTGTCACTATATTAGTTCTAAACGTGAGGATCTATAATTAGCGTTCTGTATTTGTTACGTGTATGTATTTTGTTATTGATGCTGTTGATCCTCCTATTAAATAAATAAATAAATTACCAATCAGCTAAAATAATAGACCCGTCAATGTACCAGCTTCCCACAGCACCGCGCTCACACGTGCAAACTCGCTCTTACCTACAATAGGGTAGTTGACTAGTATTAAATTAAATATAAATATTAAGATTAGTAAATTCTGCAATTAATTGTGATTCGTAAACTGAAAAAATAACTAAAATTGGCTAATCCAGTGCAGAGATTTAAGCTTGTAAAGATTTTGGTATGGGAATAAATACCTCCTCATCCCGACGTTTCGGCCGAGTTACCCGTGACCACGGTCGATGCAACTCGGCCGAAACGTCGGAATGAGGAGGTATTTATTTATCTCATAATTTTAGTGCGCGATTAGTCCCGTAGTATACTCATACTCATACTTTTTTATTAATAACAATAAGTTACAGGTCATCTAAATATTACAATAATTCACTTTCAATTTCAAACATAAAAAGGCACTCAACAACATAAATTGTTTAAGAATAACTACAATCAGTAACTTATCTCAGTTAAGTTATTCAATTATAAGAAATAAAAAATCAAATCATTACAATAATTATATAGCTCAATCTATAAACGACTACATAACTATATATATGATAATAATGTGTTCAAATCGCGAAAGTTAAAAAACAACAGGAGATGCTTTGTCCCTTTCTCACAAAGCATAACATAGTATGGCGAATGAATGACACTTGACGTTATATTCTGCCATAGTGCGCTCTTTGTCTAGCAAGAAAAATAATGCTTGTAACTTATTTCTAAGTTGATTTTATTTTTGTTTTCGTTAATCGGCTCTGTTTATCTAAAACATCATTTACATTACCAAGTTTCTTAAAACAATATTCTCCATATAAATTAATTTGTTTGATATTTCTTTGGCCCCATTTTACTCCATTTGGCACATTTTTTACGTTATCTATCGAAGGTGTTCGGTTTTCACATACATCATCGATATTACATTTGATAAGTAGCGGTAAGTGGTCAGACCACAACACGTCAGTTATGACCTGCACTGATTGTACTGTATTTGTGGCGGCCTCTGTGACCAAGCAGTGAACTAACCACCTACAGGTACCATGTGCCTGGTCGATAAACGTGAACGTCTCCGAGTTAATACCTAATTTTATTATGTCATGTAGCGCTCGTAGCGTAGTTTGACGAGGTGATTGTCAGCGATCACCGAAATTAAGCAACGTTCCGCACGGTCAGTATTTGGATGGGTGACCGCGGGTGGCATTTTCCAACTGAGCGCTACCGTGGCTCGGATGACACGTTAAATTGTAGGACCCGGTTGTTTTAACCGTTTAGCCATGTCAGAGGCCTTCAGGCGGCCTAAAAACTCTGACACCAGGGCTAGCCACCCGGCCTATACGAACTTACTTACTTACTTATTATGTCATTGCAGCCAGTGGCGTAACTATAGGGTGGCAGGGCTGGCAAAATGCCACGGGCCCCTGGACTGGAGAGGGCCCCGGGCTAAGAGGCCGCAAACACAGAAATAGCGTAACATTTTTAACAAAATAAAAAAAAATGCATTACAAAATGAAAAAAAAAAACATGAAAAATTTCCGAGATCGCTGCGCTCGCGCTTCGTAAAGCTATAATTGTTTCCCATTACTCGCATCTCAGCTGAAAATTTTCCCTTTATTAAACAAAACAACAAATGACATTAAATTACAACTTGCTGACAGGGGTCCTATCTAAAGAATTTACCACGGGCCTCAGGTGGTATAGTTACGCCACTAACTGCAGCCCCAATTTGCTCCTCACAAAAAGATAATAACTCCTCGCCAAAAGCCGCGCTAGGATGAGCGTTGAAATCCCCTGTCAAATGCGCCACTGGAACCTGGCTCTCCTTCTTCTTCTTCTTAGTTTTGGCGTCGCATTATTGTGCATTTGCCAGTGTCAAGTAATAAGTTTTAATAATTTTTGATAATATTTTATCAAAATAGTCACTGTCGTAGTCTCGTCATAGTCCAATAAAGTTGCGGTCAAGTCCAATCATAGTCCAAGTTATACCTCAGTAAAGCAGTGGAGACTTTACTAGAGGCGTCTATGGAGTTTTGGTAACAACACGGAACAACATGATACATCACATTATATCACTTGCCTACACTCATGCGCGTAAACCAGCTCATAATCAACGAAATACCACCATTTTTCACAAATTATCACTGATAAAAACACAAGTATAACAAAATAATACAATGAGGCGACATGATTTTTCCGCGTTCCCGCCAAAACTCTTCACCTGGCTCTCCTCTATAATAGCAATAATCCTACCTAAAATGTATTTAAATTCAGCTAAGTTATCTTTAGCTGAATTCAGTTTATGGTTAGCTGTTACAAGAGGACATCAAAAAAATTGTCAACTGACTTGCTGACTGCCTTTGTGGCTCAGTGGTTAGTGAACCTGACTTCTGGCTCAAAGAGGTGTGGGTTCGATCCCCACCCAAGGAAGTATTTTATGTGATGAACATTGGTGTTTGCTCTGGGTTTGAGTGTTATTTAGGTACTATCTATTTAGGTATGTATTTAAAAATACGTACATATGTAGTACTAGTTTTTACCCGCGGCTTCGCCCGCATGATATTTTGATTTTTGACGTAATATCATTATAATTTATAGCCTATGTGTTATTCTGATATATAAGCTATATTATTGCAAAGTTTCATCTCAATCCGTTCAGTAGTTTTTGCGTGAAAGAGTAACAAACATCCATACATCCATCCATCCTCACAAACTTTCGCGTTTATAATATTAGTAGGATAGTTTTTACCCGCGGCTTTGCCCGCGTAATATTTTGATTTTAGACGCAATATCATTATAATTTATGGCCTATGTGTTATTCTGATATATAAGCTATATTATTGCAAAGTTTCATCTCAATCCGTTCAATAGTTTTTGCGTAAAAGAGTAACAATCATCCATCCATCCTCACAAACTTTCGCGTTTATAATATTAGTAGGAAGGATAGGATAGGATTATTAACTAGAGGCTCTACTGTAGGGATAACTATTTTTTTTCTATGATTTTACTAGGACCATTGATTCATGCATGATAAAAATACATAATTAAGTACTACATATTATCAGTGTGAGTCAAGCTGTCAGGTGTTCGATAAGGCACTGATTAGCTATATTTTTATAACAAAGAATGTAGAATATTAAATTATCAAACACCTGCATTTAAATCCTGTTCTAGCTATAATGCTGTGTCAGCCTTTTTGACCAACGACACGGAGGAGGTAGGTGCTCAATGCGACGCGTATATTTGTTTTTTTTATGTGTTACCCTTACCACGCATAACTTTTTACTTGTGGTCCGATTTCAATTTTTTTTATTGGAAAGAATATACTTCGAAATTGACACATTTAAATTTTATCGAAATCGGCTGTGCTATATTAGATAAATCAACAAGAATGTAAAAATTTCACATCGATCTTTGCGAAATTTTCGCGAATTCTGAACACAGTTGAAGTCGGTCATGCTATTATTTGCGAAAAAATATTGCACTGCAAATACAAGGATGGATATGGCCCATTCACATACGAAAGGTGAATGGGCCATATCCACCACGCTTGCCCAGTGCGGGTTGGTAGATTCACATACGCCATCGAATTTCTTCGTATGCAGGTTACCTCACGATGTTTTCCTTCACCGAAAAGCTAGTGGTGTGAAATTCCGTACATAAATTCCAAAGAACTCATTGGTACGGGACCGGGATTTGAACCCACGATTGGAATGGATTTAATTGTCAGGCGCGTGTTAAGGCTATAATAGTATATAACCTTGTACAGGGTTATTGCCGTGCCCTAAACTAAGCCAAAAAGAAGTGATTAAGACCATTATAAACTACCTTTACTATGGGGCCAAGCTGTTCCATACAAAATTCCAACTCGGAATCGACAAAATATACAGGGTTATTTCTAATCAATTAGCATCCGTTTAGGGGCTCATTCTGTACATCAAAACTAACAACTTTAGTTCTGCGACTTTTGGCACAAACTCAAAAAAAAACGTTCTTTCATAGAAAAATATCCTTTACCCGCGATAAAATGTATGGGACAGCTGTTTTTTTTTAGTTTTGACAAAATTCGCAGAACAGAAGTTGTTAGTTTTGATGTACAGAATAAGTCCCTAAAAGGATGCTAATTGATTGGAAATAACCCTGTATATTTCTACTGTACGAGTGTTAATATTGCAATGAACTCCTCCTAAATGGCTGGACCGATTTGAATAAAAAAAATTGTATCCGTTTGGGTGGCGCTGGCGACGTCACCCTGGATGGTTTAGATTCACAAATCAGCTCGGCAGTGAAACGAAGTTCCCCGGGTCAGCTAGTATTTATATAAAACTATAATTTAAGCATAGATACAGATAATACATTTGTTAATCATATTCATTTATCCTTATCGATGATAGCCCAAGATAACAGCGCTTCGGGTTCATTTTCGGTAGTCTCCAACCGAGTGGTGGTGTGTGGGTACGATGTGGCAGTATAAGTTATTTGTTTCACGTAAGTTTTAACGTGTTTTGTTTATAATATTACTAGCTTTTGCCCGCGGCTCCGCCCGCGTGGTATTTTGACTTTTGTACCATCCCACAAGCACCTCTTACTTTTTCGGGATAAAAAGTAGCCTGTCACTTTCCGGCCCTTGAACTATATCCATGCCAAAAATCAAGTCAATCCGTTGCTCCGTTGTTGCGTGAAAGAGGAACAAACCAACAAACTTTTCGGAATTATAATATTAGAATGATTATGTATCAGTGTCAAGTAACCCTTTTTACGGATTTCGCCATATTTTATGACAAAAGTGCAAATTGTATTTTTGACCGACGAAACGGAAAGGGGTACTCAATTCGACGCGTATATTTTATGTTTTATTATGTGTAACCACGCATAACTTTTTACGTGACATGACGGAAGATGCATTGCGCACTTGCTCAGGGAGTCTGTTTTACAAAGCAGGGTAATAGTAATATTATTTGTATCAGTATATGTGACCCATTTTACGGATTTCGCCATATTTTAGGGCAAAAGTGCATATTGTATTTTTTTACCGACGAAACGGAGAGGGGTACTCAATTCGACGTGTATAGGTTTTGTTTTATTATGTGTAACCACGCATAACTTTTTACATAGTGGTCGGATTTCGACATTTTTTTTTATTGGAAAGAGTATGCTTTGAAGTTGGTCCCATTTAAATTTTATCGAAATCGACAGAGACATTTTTGATAAATAAACAATAATGTGAAAAATGCTACATCGATCCGTGCGAAATATTCGCGAATTCTGCACACGGGTGAAGTCGGTCATGCCAGTTTTTCCAAAAAATAATTATTAATTTTTATCGATTTTTTCAAGTTTTTATTTAACTTGCAATGGATGTAACTATGTAAGTTCGAGTGGAATCTTGCAAGTTACATTTGACCAACTTCCCGGTTCCCGATTGAGTTGAAAGGACATGTCCACAAAATGTATGGAGGCTGGTATAATAATAATTAAAAATTCTAACCACAACACTCGTTACATTTTGAGAAAGCTCATATTTTTCTGAGTCTATTACAACAGTTAAAAACTAAAATGACCCCTCCGATTTTTTAAAATGAATTTTGAATTCATTAAAAACAAAAAATATATTTCGCTCAATAGGTAGTTTATCTCTAGCAGCCCTGATTAAGTAACATCTAAATTGTTAAATAATAGCATTTTTACCAATTAGACACACTTTTAAGTGATTTTTTATCACATTGTACCTACTAACTGGTCACACTGGTAGGTTATAATTTTTAATTATAGCAAATTAAGAGATGAATGTGGAAGAATTAGCTACGAACGCAAGTAAAATAACGGTAGAAGCACTTTATTATTGCTAATCTAGAAAAAATAATAAGCTGTATTGTTATTTTTCATACAATTTAATTATCGCATTTTAAAAAAATTGGAGAGGTGAAAAAATCTAAATTAAATATTTTTGGGAAGCCCATATAACAAGCTTTCAAATGATGTATATATCATCTTGGTTCGATTTTTCTTTGAATAATATACTACTTGTGAACGTCACCTTTTGCACGCATAGCATATCACGTGACAATGCACCATAATACCATGAAGCTGATCTGATGATGGAGTCGGAAGGTGGCCATAGGAACTCCTGTACTAAACAAGATAGACCCGTCGTGTTTGGGCTCGTTTTACTTGTCTCGGCTTGGACGAGGCTGCTACATGATATCCAGGATCTCAAAAGCTTGTATTTACTGTTTCAGCCTTTTTAATAGTCCACTGTAGGACTTAGGCCTACTCATGAAGATAGATGGATAGATATATAAACACTTTATTGTTAACACTAAAATACAATTCAGAAAAAAATACACAGAAAGGAAAAAAACAAGCGACATAAAATAGTGCAACAAAGGGCGGCCATATTGTGTTGTCTTATCCTCTAAACGCAGAATTAAAACAAGGATTTTAAGTATATCTAGCACTTTTCAGTTTCTTTGTATTACACAGTTAATAAAATCAAACGCAATCTTCCTGTCACTTTTTGGCAGTCGCGAGCATCTGTCTGTGTTACCAGTAACCATTCTGAAATACAATGTTTTACAAATTATTATTTTTTTTTGTATAGTGCCTATCCGGTTTTATTAAGTTTAAATATATTTATGTATATTGTATTAATATGTGTAGTTTATTTATAATAATTTTACATATTATTGATTGTAAGATCATTTTGTTATTGCTTTTATACATTTTCTATTGATGTTTTTTGATATCTAAGCGCTTTGTCACGGGTTAGTTATTTTTGTCTGTTTAGTATTTATATATTTTATAGTTACACATACCCTTCAATAAGGGGCTCATCAGAATACCAGCGTTGAGTGTTGGGTCCTTCCAGCACTCAACATTTTATAGCTGAGGTGAGTCCCTTTCGACACTTTTGTTTTGTTTTTTTTCTCATTAGTTATATAAGTTTTTTTTGTACGTGTTATTTATGTGTCGAATAAAGATATTTCATTTCATTTCATTTCATTCATTTATTTCATTTCATTTCAAATATAACCGCATCAGACAGATGCTCGTCATCACAGATTACAAATATAGAAGGTTTACTGCTAGAATTTACACAGTATTTTATATTAATAAGTCTGTAGTCTTACAATGGCTTATAGCAATCTCTTCCAGGCTTGAAGAGTGCTTGGTCCATATCCACCACGCTGGCCCAGTGCGGGTTGGTGGATTCACATACGCCATCGAATTTCTTCTACTGACATATGCAGATTGCCTCACGATGTTTTCCTTCACCGAAAAGGCAGTGGTGTTAAAGCTTGTAGTTAAAAAGTATACGTTATTTAGTATAAGATATTTTTTACACATATACATTACTAGCTTTTGCCCGCGTCTCCGCCCGCGTGGAATTCGACTTTGAAACCTTTTATTATTTCGGGATAAAAAACCTAGCTCACTTTCCAGCCCTTGAACTATATCCATACCAAAAATCAAGTCAACGGATTGACTCTCCTCCGTTGCTGCGTGAAAGAGGAACAAACCAACAAACTTTTCGACTTTGATAATATACTAAATTTTTACCCGCGTCTTCGCCCGCATGATATTTTGATTTTTGACGCAATATCATTATAATTTATAGCCTATGTGTTATTCTGATATATAAGCTATATAATTGCAAAGTTTCATCTCAATCCGTTCAGTAGTTTTTGCGTGAAAGAGTAACAAACATCCATACATCCATCCATCCATCCATCCATTCATCCTCACAAACTTTCGCGTTTATAATATTATTACTAGTTTTTACCCGCGGCTTCGCCCGCATACGCAATATATCATAATAATTTATAGCCTATGTGTTATTCTGATATATAAGCTATATTATTGCAAAGTTTCATCTCAATCCGTTCAGTAGTTTTTGCGTGAAAGAGTAACAAACATCCATACATCCATCCATCCATCCATCTTCACAAACTTTCGCGTTTATAATATTATAGTAGGATATAGTAGGATAGGAAGTAGGATTAGTATATGATATCTTTACTTCCTTCCAGTACTATGCCTCGCTCACACCGGCCCAGTGCTCTCACAGTGGGCATGCGTCCAAAATAGCGATTGTTCCGACGTCCAAGGCGGCGTATGCAACAACGGCGCATGTACGTGCCCCACTGGACAGCAAATAGGACTCTCAGGCACTGCTTGTATAGAATGTAAGTATTTTCTTTTGACTTTTTAATTAAGGCTCACACTCTCGGGCTGCGCGAATACAAATCTTCTTGGTTTTTTTTTACCATATACAGATACTCATTATGACACTACCTATTTCATCATCATCATAATCATCATCATTTCAGCCATAGAACGTCCACTGCTGGACATAGGCCTCCCCTAATGATTTCCAATAAGACCGGTTGATAACGGCTTGCATCCAGCGCGATCCTGCGGTCCTAATAAGGTCATCCGTCCACCTTGTGGGTGGACGACCTACACTGCGCTTGCCGGTACGTGGTCTCCACTCGAGAACTTTTCGACCCCATCGGTCATCAGTTCTCCGCGCTATGTGCCCTGCCCATTGCCACTTCAACTTGCCAATCCGCTGGGCTATGTCGGTAACCTTGGTTCTTCTACGGATCTCCTCATTCCTGATTCGATCTCGCAGAGAAACTCCGAGCATAGCCCTCTCCATGGCTCGTTGGGCTACTTGGAGCTTACTAATAAGGCCCATAGTGAGAGACCACGTTTCTGTGCCATAAGTCATCACTGGCAACACACACTGGTCGAAAACTTTCGACTTGAGCCACTGAGGTATGTCTACTATTTATAGTACTACCTACCTATTTATACTACCTATTTATAGTCTCAAAACTAGTTTTTGGAAAATGACGATGAGTTATTTTACTGTACTGTGCCAGCCTGTTTAGTAGTCCACTGCAGGACGTAGGCCTACCCACGAAAGGTGATTGGGCCATATCCACTACGCTGGCCCAGTGCGGGTTGGTGGATTCACATACGCCATCGAATCTCTTCTACGGACGTATGCAGGTTGCCTTACGATGTTTTCCTTCACCGAAAAGCCTGTGGTGTGAAATTCCGTACATAAATTCCAAAGAACTCATTGGTACGGGACCGGGGATTCGAATCCACGACCTCACGATTGTAAGGCGGGTGTCACTACCTCTTGACCACCACGGCTTATTAGTTTAGTTATCTGTAAATGGCAAAAATAAAACAAGAAAATTTAAATGTCGCGCTGACTAACTGGCCAGCAAAATGGTCTTTCTGACACTTCTAGTACCTAATGTAAGTGTCTATTTCATCATCGCTATTATTAGCCGTAGGACTTCCGCTGCTGGACATAGGTTTCTCCTACGGGTTTCCAATAAGCTCAGTTGGAAGCGTCCAGACAAATGGCGGTTTTGTATCTAAAGAAGGTTTGTATAATATAGAATTTGAGTCAAAATATCTATGTAAAGGTCTGCTAAACGGAAGCTGAAAGATTTTGCGTTTCACGCCATGCCCACAAAAAGGACTATATTATTAAACATGTCCGTATTCGTAAATGATCACAATACCAGGTAAGAGCAGGTCTGTGTTGGCGTGAACGAGATAGCAATGTATGCTAATCGAAAAGTCATTTTCTATCACTTCGAAAATTGAGCCCCAGCTCTCGTGCTCTCGCAGTGGGCAGGAGCGGGCCGAATGGGGACCTTCAAAAAGAGTCTTGGTCGATTCGCCCCGCGGGACCAACCGCTTGCGGGGCGAAATGACGCAGGACTCTCCAAAACAGCGATTGTTCAGACGTGCACGATGGCGAATGCAACAACGGCGCATGTACAGCCTTGGCCAAAATTATTAGGCACCCTGTATTTTCACTCTATCTTTTAAACTAACTTCACTCCTTTTTGGCATTTTTAACAAGATTAGGTGTCAATTTAATCACATCAACAGAAATGAAAGCTTGTTTACATGTTAGAGTCCAGAACACAAGTGACCAAACATTGACTGATCAGACCGAAGGAAAACCGAATCCTTTGTTTTCGGTCACCAGGTGTTATATGACCTTAATAAAGAGCCGCTTGATATTCCAAGAAGTTATTTATGACCCCGGTAAGTCATTTAAGATAAGCACTCAGTTATTGGTTAAGTAGTAAACATGCATTTTGATTTTTTAAAGGTGCCTAATAGTTTTGGCCAAGGCTCCACTGGACAGTAAATCGGACTCTCTGGCACTTCTTGTATAGATTTTAAGTGTTTTTCCTTATCTCCTACTTTAATGAAGGAGTTGTCTATTTTAGATCGAATCGAAAATGTACAGATTTTTTGGTCTGAAACCAGCAAACAGAAATGAAAATATTGACTTTCTTTCAACGTATATACAGGGTTATTTCTAATCAACTATACTGAGCGCCATACAAATTGAAGGATGGGAAGTAAGCCGCAGATGGCAGTTTGCCGTGATTCGCTAATTATTGCGCATGTGTGCACAATGCCTATACAAATGGCGAAGTAGTGAGCTCGGGCGTAGGGAGCGCGCGGGAGGCATGAGGTTGGTGGGTGTGCCCCGGCGTTTCGTCTCTCTGGTTTCCGCGTGTACCCATATTTCGGCTTATACGCAGAACGCTGCGCATAACTTCCTATCTTTCAATTTGTGTGGCACTCAGTATAGCATCCTTTCAGGGGCTTATACTGTATTTTTTTTTAAAATAATTACTAAAGTCGTAGAACAAAAGTTGTTAGTTTTGATGTACAGAATAAGCCCCTTGAAGGATGCTGATTGATTAGAAATAACCCTGTATATAAAAGACCCAAAAAAATTGGAAAAAAAGAGACGCAGACGAAAAGAAGAGAAGGTAAGTACATACCCCACTGGATTGCAATTCGGATTTTCTGGCACTGCTTGTATATAATGTTTGTAACTTATCTCTCTCGGATCCTATCTTTACTTAAGACGATTATGAGGTGCCAACTTGTCCATACAAAAAACAATGAGCTGTTATCTCTAAATATTATCCGATTTGAGTGATTTTTTTTTTCAAGGATAAAATATCTTAAAGTTATTATTGTTAAGCCGGAAACATACTATCAGACGCGCTGACGTTGACGGACGAGACTTAGCAATGTGCACAGTCTTTAAACATCCGGTGTGCCAGATTGCTCTCGGACGTCCGAAGATGACGTCCGCGACTTATGTCCGATAGTGTGCACGGCTCTTACTTTCATAGTCTAGGTCGCAGCTGTCAGTCGCGTCCGTAAGCCGCGTCCGATAGTACGTTTCGAGCTTTAGCATCTAAAAAGTCATATATTAACTGATAAAAATAAAACACCGGTTTTCACTTACGTATGATATACGGACTCGCACGCGATGTGCGCGTGCGCCAGTCAACAGGAGCGCGCGTATTCCCTGATGAAGGAGTACTAATTTTACTCCGAAACCGGTCGGGTTCCCAGCGGCCCGACCGTGTATCATACGTGAGTGAAAACCGGTGTTTTATTTAGTATATGTTAACTGACTTCTAAATAGGAGGAGGTACTATGTTCGTCTGTATGTTTATTTTTTGTTTATGTTCTTTGATAATTTCGTCAATTGTGAACCGAATCAAATTGTAATATTCTTTTTTATTTGTGTGGCGCTCAGTATAGTGATTTAATGAAGTCAAGTGTTGTTTGTTGTTACCAGTGGCTCCGTACCATACGTCGACGTGCGTGGAGGACCACCAGTGCTCCCGGCTCTTCACCACGTTCGAGTGCCGCCGGGCGAACCAGACTGACGGTAAGAAATACACAAATATAGCTTTTTGCTTTTCTTGTTTCTCCTCGTCATCTAAAAGATGTCGTAAAATTTTCGCTCTCGCTGCACTCGCGCAATATTTGCTGCCACTTCTCGTTATTACCGAGTTCCAAAAAGGACTAGGTGTATTTATTTTATTGATATTTTCCTCAATTGTAAACCGATTTAAAAAACCTTTTTTTGTTCGAGAGGGTTACTCCCAAGATCCATTTAAATTTTATCGAAATCAGTGGGGCGTTTTAAAAATCTATGTGCATGGATAAACATGAATAAAGTGCAAACAATTCGAATTCTGAAGGTGAAAGTCAGATGGTATGGATTTTTGGCGAAAAATAATTACTTAGGCATCTGTGGCATCCATTGGTTGAGCCATATTTATGGGTGTTTCGAAAATCAAATATTTTTTTTGCGAAATTCCATTGTCTTCGATTTTTTTTCCTTTTTATCGACTTACTATGTACTATGTTCATCGATATTTTCGCCAATTATTGTGAACCAATAAAAAAAAAATATAGTTCGAAAGAGTACCTATACTCTCGAGGTGGTACTTTTTAGTTTTATACTGTTTTAACCGTCTGAGCCGTTTCGGAAAAATCAACAATAATGTAAAAATTGTGCACATCAATTCAAGCTATTAAAATTTTGTACACGAAGAAGTTGGTTTTGCCGTTTTTTTGCGAATAATAATTATTACAAACTAATTTTTACCCGCGGCTTCGCCCGCATGATATTTTGATTTTTGACGCAATAGCATTATAATTTATAGCCTATATGTTATTCTGATATATAAGCTATATTATTGCAAAGTTTCATCTCAATCCGTTCAGTAGTTTTTGCGTGAAAGAGCAACAAACATCCATTCATCCATCCTCACAAACTTTCGCGTTTATAATATTAGTAGGATATCTACCTAATCACTGAAAGTTTACGAAAACTCATTTAGAAACTCTATTTAACTCGCAACTTCTTGCCAACCCCTCTCGAAAGAGTCAAGATCGTCACACCAGCGCTTCTTGGGCTTTCCATAGCTGCGGCGTTCGTCAGGCACCCACTCCGTAACGATCCTGGCCCATCTATCGGGGAGAGTCCGAGCCACATGTGACCAAAAACCTAAAAAATTAGCGCCACAGAGCTAAATTGCGACGCCCTTACTGGGTCAATGATAACTCTAGTTTGTAAGAACTTTTGTTATAACAGTGCATTGTGCAATAAACGAATATAAAAAAAAAATATTCCCGCACAATCCAGTTTGGCGGCTTTACGGTCGACATCAATTATCTTTGTGATAGAACGCAGTGTGCTGTTGCGGACCTCTTTCCATCCATCATCCATCAGCCATAGATATCACTGCTGGACGTAGGCCTCCTCTATAGATCTCTAATAAAACCGCTTGGTAGCGGCTTGCATCCAGCGCGATCCTGCGGTCTTAATGAGGTCACCCGTCTACCTTGTGGGTGGACGTCGTATGCTGCGCTTGCCGGTGCGTGGTCTCCACTCGAGAACTTTTCGACCCCAACGGTCATCAGTCCTATGTGCCATGCCACTTCAACTTGCCAATCCGCTGGGCTATGTCGGTAACTTTAGTTCTTCTACATAATTATCTCCTCATTCCTGATTCGATCTCGCAGATTCGATTCGATCTCAGAGATTCAGAGCATAGCCCTCTCTACAGCTCGTGCTTCTTGGAGCTTATTAATAAGGCCCATAGTTAGAGACCACGTTCCAGAGCCAACTCTTTCACTCAATAAAAAAAATGTTCCAGAGACAGGAGCTTGCTCGTGCCAGGCAGGCCACCACTACTTCCACGGGCGATGCTGGCCGATCGCAGACTTCAACGCGCCGTGCTCACGAGACGAGCACTGTATCACCACCCCCCGCAACCCTTACAGCTTGAAGTGTGACGGGGTGTGCGTCTGTGCAGATGGGTACTATGAGCGGCAGAGGGGGGAGTGCAGGAAGATCGGATATGGTGAGTAGACCAGTAGACCATCAATAGATTTTTAGAAGACTGTCATATTTAAGTTATAGACAATGTAAAAATATCGAGTTTGTAAACATAAAAAATTGTAAAATATGGGTGAGTAGACCAATAGATCGAGAGTAGACCAGGAATAAATAGACTGCAATTTATGTGCTGAGAACTGTGTAGGAATATCGAATTTGGTGAATAGACCAGTAGACCGAGAGTAGACAAAGAGTAAATGTAGTAGATCTTTAGTAAACTGTAATTTTTGAGCTCTAGAAATCTAGAGTACTTATACGGAAATATCGGATTTGGCGAGTAGACCAGTATTAAACTGGGTGTAGATCAGTAGACCAACAGTAGACCTTTAATAGAATATTGAGATCTCACCTCCCTGGCAGAAGTGAAAACTTGAACTTGTAAAGTACTATAATTTATGCAGTAAAATACCAACAATCACACACGCACACTCGCGCAAGCGCCCTGCGCCGCGCGAAACGAAACAAGAGAAGCAGGCATATATTTTCGCCGCGCGGTGGAAAGAGAGAGGGATATTACTTCCCCTCCTACGCCGTGCCGGCAGTCTACTCTCCCTCCGACTTACGAATGTTCGATCAGAGGGCTAAGTGCGAGATTTTCGCTCGAGCTCGATCGCGTTAACGTTTGATGTGATTTCTATGGAAATGGCACAGCGCCATCTTGTGTCACGTACAGAAAACTGAATAGCTAAGTGTGAGTATTTTTTACGGTAATGTAACGAGCGCCAAACCGATCGGATACGAGCGCGGCAACGTCTGTGATTGGCTAATTCAAGCGTGTGTGTCAATGTGCTCGCGTGTGTGCGCGGCGCGCTCGGTCAACGCGACGTAAAAGTAATTCGATTTGATTTGCAAATCTCCCACTTGACACTCAGGTCACATGTCCTGACGCTAGTTTAACTTTATTTACCCATCCCAAAAAGTGCGCAACGACTCTAAAGAAGTTTTCATTTAAAAAAATAAACTTTTTTTTTCAGCGGTTGGCGATGGCTGCGTGGTCAACCAGGACTGCCAGTTCCCCAACGGCGTTTGTGAGATCAGTACCCTGCGGTGCATCGATAGTACTGGTAACACTCACTTCACCATAATGTTGCTTCCTATCCAACCAACAAGCACCAACTAACCGGCCGATACTGGCCAACTTAGGTCACATAAATAAATTAATAGTTTAAAAAAAACCGGACAAGTGCAAGTCAGGCTGGCATATCGAGGGTTCCGTACAAACACATTGTTAAAAAAATTGAAAACCTGTTTTAGCATGTGCTAATGACGCTCTTTTAGATGATACCTTATATGATACGATTTACTTACTTTGAATTTTAAACCCATATTTTGTGAATTTTGAGGCCCTATTTTTTGTGATTTAAATAAAAATGTACAGTTTTCAGATTTATTCCTATAAGTGTACTCTGAGACAATGCTTCTCGCCAAATATCATAGTTCTATGTCAACCGAAAGTACCCTGTAGGTTTTGTTTTTTGTGAGTGTCGAAATACATATGCGGTTTTTTACGACATAAACGGCTCTAATTTTTTTAAACGATAACTGAGAAGTTTTTCTTTTACACAACTGCCAAAGACCATAGATATACGTATACAGTTTAAATTTCAACTCGATAGCTTTACGTGTTCCCGAGATAAAGAGTCTTCACATACACACAGACGGACAACAAAGTGATCCTATAAGGGTTCCGTTTTTTCCATTTTAGGTACGGAACCCTAAAAACACTAGAAAAACACGCATTACGTGGCCTTTCTCACAAGTGCAAACACGACTATGATACGATATTCCGTCATGGAATGCCAGTGCCTATCTTCCGGCTCCATCATCAGACCTTGAAACCTAATCGTGGTCAAAGTTCATTACAAGACTTTTCTAAGAAATCTAAAACAGCTATGATACGATTTTCCATCATGAAGTTCCAGTTCATATCTTCCGGCTCCATCATCAGATCAGTTCGACAGTACCGTATTATTGTATTGTTATCAGAACTACATACAGCTGTCAATTTTCATTACGCTACAACGCTTGGAAGATGGTTAAATTAGTTACCTTAGATTCCATTACATATTACATACATTCAGGTCGACTTAGTTAAAAGCGTGTTAATTAAGCCGTTACGTTATTACGTAAGTGTGAACAACGTATTAACTTGTTAATAAAACGTTAAGACACACGTAGGTAACGGGTTAATTAGCGCGGTATATTACTCTGTAACATTAGAATTACGGCTAAAAACTATATCATCAGTCAAAAGGTCAAAGTTTTTACCTTACTTTTTTACCAGTGTTTTGAGATACAAAGAGACGCCCACAACTTTTTATATCAATGGAATTTGACGTTATGTCACACTCACCTTCTTCTTAATTTGTTCATCTTGTTCCTGAGCAAAGACATCACTGGTAGTCAAATTTTATAGACCAGGGTTTCCCAAACTATGGGATACGACCCACTGGTGGGCCGTGAGCGAATATTGAGTGGGCCCGCTTGTAAAACTGCACACTGATTGAGCAAAAGATGGACGTAGTGACTGCAATTTCAAGTTTTCACAGAGGTCTCGAGTTTGTAAACTTGTATTAGATGGGTCGTAGCCCAGTCAACTTTGAGAACCACTGCTGTAGACATTTATATAGTCTTTTTTTAAAATAAATAAATAATTATATTTCGTTGCCAGATCATGAACTAATTACAAAGTAATCTTAAATTCAACTTAATTAATATAATGCATGCAGGAAACACTTTATCACAAGACTTAATATAGAATAAATTAAAACTATATTAATATATAATGTATTTTTGTGTAGCGCTTTCTGCTTACTCGTTGTAAAATTCAGAAAAAACAACCATGTGGGTGTCAAATTGTAGGGCTATAGAGACCTCTTATCCATAATGACAATGATTACGACGAATATCCAAATAAAAACCTTACTTTTTCAGCCGCCACACCTTCCGCCCCGTTGACAGCTGTCAAAGCGACAGCTGCCAACGTGACAGCGCCGTTGACAGCTGTCACCTCGGCACGGTCGCACGGCGTGGCTTGCAGCATAATGTCGCCGTGTCCGGAGCCTCTAGAATGTTCCACGTTCGGCGCCTGCGTCTGCCCGGTGGGGTACTACTTAAGTGATAATGGACAACAGTGTAATGCAGGTAAAAGTCCAGTTCGGCGAGGGTGCTCGAACTCCACGACCTGATTCCTTCATCTTCTTTTCACAACAGAACAAGCGGGAAGTTGCATAAATACCATCCCTAGATCCCTACATAGTCGACATACCGCCTGCTCGTACTAAGCGGTTCGCTTCCTCTATAATGCGGACAGCCAGGGATTAGAATGCCTCCAATATTGTTTCCTGACTATTACAATCTGGATATCTTCAAGTCAAGAGTGAATAGGTATCTTCTAGGTCTACATACTCCATCTTCGGCTACAACTTCGCTTTCCGTCAGGCGAGTTGGTGGCCAATTTGTTGGTTCGCTCCTCTTTCACGCAGCAACAGTGCAACGGATTAAATTGATTTTTGGCATGGACAAGACAGAAAGTGACATAGGTTACTTTTTATCCCGAAAAAATAATAGGTATAGATAAACTTTTTATTTTTTCGGGATAAAAAAGAAGCTGCCATCAGTTCTCCGAATCCTGCCCACTGCCATATCAACTTACTAATCCGCTGAGCTATGTCGGTAACCTTGGTTCGTCTGCAAATCTCCTCATTCCGGATTCGATCTCGCAGCGAGACTTCGAGCATAGCATTCTCCATAGCGCGTTGGGCTACCTTGAGCTTATCCATAAGGCCCACCGTAAAAGACAACGTTTCATTTCCATATGTCATCACTGCCAACACATAACTGTCGAAAACTCTCTCGACTTGAGACACTGAGGTATATCGGACGAAAAGATCTAACGCAGTTTTCTGAACGATTGATTGGCGATTTTAAATTAGATGATAAATAAATAAATATGGGGACATCTTACACACGGTCTCTGACCCCAAACTAAGCAAAGCTTGTGATATGGCTGCCGGAGACTGATATACTACATAATACATATTTTAAATACATACTTATATTGATAATACCTAAATAACACCTAGGCACAGAGCAATAACCTATGTTCATCACATAAATGATTGCCCTGGGTGGGGATCGAACCCACGCCTCTGTGATCCAGAAGTCAGGTTCACTAACCATTGAGCCACCGAGGCAGTCAATTAAATTGGTAGTGTACTTAACTGTGATATCTTTGTTTCAGAGCTTGGTTCGCAGTCCACTCCTGCGCAATGCGTGGGTCTCCTGGCTGAAGTCATCGACGGCATCTGCACCTGCCGACCCAACTTCTTCTTTGAAGAAAACATGAGGGACTGCGTCAAAGGTAATCTTATCTTATACCTAAGGATAAGGACAGAGAGCATAGAAAGAAAATGAAGCTCGACTCTACTTTGATTAGATTTATGCCAATTTCATTTCATTTCTCTTGTTCCAGTAACTCGCCGCATCACTGACTCGTGCGTCACAGATGACAATTGCCACACGTTCGGGTCCGCGGCGCGATGTGGGGACCCGGTGGATCCCTGGCAACTACGGACCTGCGAGTGTGACACAGAGCTGTCTGTCTGGGAAGACTCTAGACAGATGTGCAGACTATTCGCTGGTAAGATTCTATCTACTAAAAGTAGATAGTTGAAAATTTTTTAACTTGTACGTTCGCGGGTCGAATCGTTATTCGACCCGCGATGAAACGTACCAGATTTTTGCCAATAAGACCTACGTACGACTACTGCACTAGCAACGATTAGCGCCTCCGACAACTAGATAAATATTTACTTGGCTAAGTACTTATACCCGTCCAAACTAGATGGCGCTAGTGGAAAAATTAGAACGCGCAAACGGACTGTGAAACTGCTAGTACGATAGTATGTCTATTATGGGTATGTCTATTTTGAAAGACTATTATGTAGGTCTAATAATAAACGTACACTTTGCTATCAAATTCTCTATTACAATGCTATGCTGTCATTGGCCAATCGTTTGAGATCGTCGAAACTAGATGGCGTTAGCAGGAAATTTAAAACGCGCACACGGTTAGATAGTCAACAAGTTACACATACGAGTCCGCGGCGCCCTGTGGGGACCCAGTGGAACCCTGGCAACTACGGACCTGCGAGTGCGACACAGAGCTCAGTCAGTCTGGGAAGACGCTAGACACATGAGCAGACTGTTCGCTGGTAAGAGATTTCAGTAATATTAACTATGACTAGTGTTGCCTATATACCGATAGTCAAGAACTTAAGCACGTCAAAACTAGATGGCGTTCGTGGGAAAAATAGAACGCGCAAACCATGCGTCCCGCGATGAAACGTACCAGCTTTTTGCTGAAAAGACATAAGTGTCTATGAGTAGATACTATACTAACATAACAATGATTAGTGCCACCGACAACTGTAAAAAACTTATTGGCTAAATACTTATACCCGTCAAAACTAGATGGCGTTCGTTAGTGGAAAAATTAGTGCGCAAACGGGCTGCGAGTGTAAGATGTTTGTTTTGGATGGCTAATTTAAATCACAATGCTACCTATACAATCATTGGCCAAACGTTTGAGATCGTTGAAACTAGATGTAGCTAGTAAAAATGTTAAGTCGCGCACGTGTTCAAAGTGTCGTTGTATCTATTTTATTACAGTTTTCAAAATTCTCCCATTGCACATTCGTATTACGAATTTCGTATATTTCGTATTTTATCGTTTGTGATGTCTGTCGTGTTAAACTGTTTGGTAAGAAAGATTCATCGGGTAGATATTGGGAACGAAAGAGAAAAGACCTCGCTTACAGGATTTCAGCCACGTCTGTAGTTTAAGCGTTTTTATCTCACTAATCAACTGTCCTATTTTACAGGTATCGGCGAAACGTGTGAAGTAGACAGCGACTGCTTGGCTGGAGAGTTTGAAATCCAGTGCGTAGCTGGCACCTGCACCTGTCCTGAAGGACTCACGGCTTTTGAGGGACTCTGTATCACCAGCGGACTTGGTAAGGCTTCACATAGTACGGGCACTTTTCAGAATATTAACTATAGCTTTATTGTTCTGAGGGGCACTCCACTAATATATTATGGAGTAAGGCTCGCAAAAACCAAATTTTGTTGTTTTTTTTTTGCAATTGAACTAAAAATTAAGTTGAAAAAATGCTGATGCTCTTTGTAAGGTACATAGACTAACCATTATTTTAGTTTTTTTGGTGTATATGCTTTGAAACTCAAATCGAAGGTCTTCGGTGAAACTAATAATTCATGGTCGCAAAAATAGTTTTCTTCATTTGTTGAGTATTTTATATGCAAATAGCAAAAATCCCGGAAAAATGTAATAAATAAATGTTTTGGGACATCTTACACACGGCCTCTGACCCCAAACTAAGCAAAGCTTGTGATATGGCTGCCAGAGACTGATATACTACATATACATATTTTTAAATACATACTTATATAGATAGTGACTAAATAACACCCAGACACAGAGTAATTCGTAATTAAATTTGTGTTTCTATACGTGTATACCTTCCAACCTCCTTACTTTTTCCAAACTACACAACGGATTGTCTTGCGAATTTTATTATCTTTTAGAATGTTTCACTAGAAAGTTTTTATCTACAATCCAATTGCACCTAAGAGAAGCCGGGACAGGCAGCTAGTTACGTATATAATACTTATTTCTTTTTGTTCCCATCCAGAATTGGGCGACCCTTGCCAGGCGACGCCCGAGTGCACCGAGACACCGAACACGGTGTGCGCGGGGGGCCGTTGCTCGTGCGGGGAGGGGTACCAGGAAATGGAGGACTTCTGTGCTGCCAGTGAGTAAACAGAGTTATCAGTAATCAATTAGCATCCTTCAAGGGCATAATCTATACATCAAAACAAACTACTTTTGTTTTACAACTTTTCCCAAATAACACATTTTTTTTTAAAGAACCCTGGAGTAGAGTCAGCTTAGCTACCGCTGTATCTACCGTATCAATTATACAGAGGCCCCGTATAATGGAATTGGAAAAAATTTACCGTTCATAAGGGTACAAATAAACAAATTTTTATACGTGGCCCCACCAAGGCACGATACACCACTGAGTTGAGTGTCCACCACTTTTGATACGTATACCTATACGTATCAAAATCGATGGTGCTTAATGTGCTACAAGCAACGCCACCTATCTATCTGCCTGTAAAACTACAGAAAACCGAGGCCTTCTTAACGAATACGAAACTATTCTTTTTGACGTGATTACTTACTCTTCATGAGTAGGCCAACGTCCTGCAGTAGACTATTATGCTGATACAGTACGTCTTATAAATCGATGAACGCCGGGTACGCGCACAAAAAGCATGACTCATTGTCACGTTCCGGCTGAGCCGAGAGCGTGGAACAAACGATAGAGGCACGAGGCACTTTAACGCATACAGCTTTGGCCAAAAGTATTAGGCACCTTTAAAAAATCAAAATGCATGTTTACTACTTAACCAATAACTGAGTGCTTATCTTAAATGACTTACCGGGGTCATAAATAACTTCTTAGAATATCAAGCGGCTCTTTGTTAAGGTCATAAAACACCTGGTGACCGAAAACAAAGGATTTGGTTTTCTTTCGGTCTGATCAGTCAATGTTTGGTCACTTGTGTTCTGGACTCTAACAAGTAAACAAGCTTTCATTTCTTTTGATGTGATTAAATTGACACCTAATCTTGTTAAAAATGCCAAAAAGGAGTGAAATTACGAGTAGTTTAACACGTTCGTTGCATTACGATCGTTGCATATCTATCAGATCTCTTGCAGGACTTTTGTATTGTGCGTTGACTCAAAATCGTGTTGTTTCACTCCTTGCGGGAAGCTCTAACGTGTAAAGTTCTTTATGTTCGAGTAAGACAAATATACATATTTGCTTCCTACTTAAAGCTGAAGTCAAGGAAACTAAAAAAAAACTAAAACAAGCTTTCATTTCTGTGGATGTGATTAATTAACACCTAATTTTGTTAAAAATGCCAAAATGGAGTGAAATTAGTTTAAAAGATAGAGTGAAAATACAGGGTTCCTAATACTTTTGGCCAAGGCTGTATGACGTTATCGTTCGTACGCCGACTTTACAGAGAAACATTTTTCTGAAGATAAACCTTCTTTAGCGGCGTTGTGCTCTTTTTGGGATGAGTTAAAAAATGTTTTTTTTTTGCGAATAAGTCCGCACTTAACCACCATGATGACCACCACCTCCACCACCTCCACTGACCACCACAGCTCCGTCTTAGTTAGCTGATCGGGGCTGATGCCGCGAGATGTCGCTGTAGGCAAGTAGCGCCATGAAGTAGACTCGGTTAGCTCACTAATCTCTAGAATTCGATTGACAACAAACGTTTTTAAGGTTTGGAAACTGCTATGTAACCAGGCTAGTACAATGGTAGAGTCACACCTGTTTACTTCTTCTTGTATACGGTATCGTAGGGATTCCCTCACAGCTTTGCATAATTTAGCAGCCAATAAAGCGGCGCAGAGCTCAAGTTGGGGTAACTGATGGTAAGCGACGTTGTGGTCGAAGATGAAGCGCGCAGACCTAGAAGATACCTAGAAGATTCACTATGATCTTGAAAAGCTTTAGATTATACGAGTATCTCTTAGGAAACAGGAAAGCAGGAGGACTGTTCCATTCCCTGGCGGTACGAATCAGATATGTTGAGTCAAACCGCTTCGTACGTATCGAAGTAAAATCGACAGTGTTAATGTGGCGCCTTCCTACTTATCTAGTAGTAAAAAAGGGATGGTAGGATAAGGTCGTACAGCTCAGATGCACCTTCTCCGAAAAAACTCCAATAAAAAGTGGACAGACTCGCAAGCTCGCAACCGGCGAGCCACCTGAAAGTGTTTAACATGGCTAAAAAGTGCTGTAATCTATTTTTAGGGTTCCTTACCTCAAACGGAAAAAACGGAACCCTTATAGGATCACTTTGATGTCCGTCTGTCCGTCTGTCCGTCTGTGTGTATGTCAAGACCCTTTATATCGGGAACACGTAAAGATATCGAGTTTCAAATTTAAACTGTATATGTATATCTATGATCTCTTGCAGTTGTTTAGAAGAAAAACTTCTCAGTTATGGTTTTAAAAAAGTTAGAGCCGTGTATGTCGTAAAAAACCACATATTTTGCACTCACAAAAACTAAAACCTACAGGGTACTTCCCCTTCACATAGAACTATGAAATTTAGTGAGAAGCGTTGTCTCAGAGTTCACATATAGGATTAAATCTGAAAACTGTACATTTTATTTCAATCACAATTATGTAATGTATCATGTACATTTTTATTAAAATCACAATAAATAGGGCCTCAAAATTCACAAAATATGGGATTCAAAATTCATAGGGAGTAATACGGCGAGGCTCCAGGCTATGAAGTTTTTTTTCAACTAACTTTTCATCACCTATAAGCATTAGGTATAATAGCATGCCGGTCCACCGATTCCAAGGCCTTGAGCTGATACTTATTCTTATGCTAATCTCGAACACGTGCTTTGTTTTTTTTTTGTGACCTGATCGAAAATTTGTAAGACGGCGCGGTGCAGGGCGCTTGCTCGAGTGTGCGTGTGTGATATTGTATTTTACCACATAAATGATAGTAGTTTATAAGTTCAAGTTTTCGCTTCTGCCAGCACTCCCGGAATGCAACCCGCTGTTTTTTTTTTTTTTTTTGTTTAAGTTTGAGTATAAAAAACCTATTTCTAATAGCTTGACTTTCTTTTATAGTCATCGGCGGTTCCTGTATCATCGACAACGACTGTTTGGTCGAGAACACTGTCTGTGTCAACAACACTCTGACAAGTGTGACGAGTCAAACGAGTGTGATGAGTCATACAAGTGAAACAAGTGTGCGGAATGATGGCGCCATCTGTCAGTGTCGAGACGGATTTGTGGCGGATGATGATATTTGCTGGACAGGTAACATTTTTCTTCTGACAAGACAATAATACAAACGATCATTCATCCATTTGCTATAAGACGTCCATTGCTGAATATAGGCCTCGTATATTATGGACCTCATAAAGACTGTTTTTTTTTATTTATTTGATAAATTACAATGATAGATAACTCGTTCATACATTGTCTTAAAACCTAGATTAGGTTTGTCTAGACAATCTAGTTCTCTTATATTAACAGTATTAAATATTCTGTGCTACAAGATACATTTTCATGCATAATAAACATATATTTGTACATATCAGTGCATGTAAACATACAAAAAGATCATCAAATACATTTTAAATGATAACGAAAAACTAATTCGACAACGCAAACAACGCGCAAACGCACAGATCTCAAATCAGGAAGCGGCTTGCATCCAGCGCGATCCTGCGGTCTTAATAAGGTCACCCGTTCACCTTGTGGGTGGGTGTTTTACGCTGCGCTTGCTGGTACGTACTCTCCGTTTGAGAACATAAAACTCGAAAGATAGAGCTCGTTTAAACCACAATATACTAATCTTAAAAATAATAAGAACGCCGAGTCATACAAATACATGTGTGACGATTCCTACAAGTTTGAGGAGTCATACAAATCTGACGAGTTATACAAGTAAATATAAATATTTTTGGGACATCTTACACACGGTCTCTGACCCCAAACTAAGCAAAGCTTGTGATATGGCTGCCAGAGACTGATATACTACATATACTTATTTTTAAATACATACTTATATAGATAGTAACTAAATAACACCCAGACACAGAGCAAACACTTATGTTCATCACATAAATATTTGCCCTGGGTGGGGATCGAACCCTTGATCCAGAAGTTAGGGTCACTAACCACCGAGGCAGTCAAAAAAGTGTGACGAGAATAGAATTATTACATTATTGTTAATCTTTCAAAACCGGCTCAGCCCATTTCCATGCAATTTAAGTGTAATTGGACAATCTCGGCAGTTCTTTCGAAATTAAAAACAGAAGAATAACTCAGCGGAAGTAAAAGCTTATTTTTAATCAATGTTATAAATCTCAAAGAGTTATTTTTGAGATAAACATTTCAAAAGAAAACGCAAGGTTCGAGTCCTGCATCCGCGACGAATTTTTGAAATGTTTGAGATAAACCTAGTGTAGGATGCACTATAAAATTAAAATCATTTTCATTGATTTAGCAGTGCGCCATCTCTTGTCAATATTCAGAAGTTCTATCTTCAATTGAGTGATAACCTGTCTAATACGGGTATCACAGGTGGCGCTTTCAACAGTGTAAATTGGTTAAAATGATAAGCACTTCACAGATTCGACGCGGAAGCAGTACTGCGGATTAGCTCAGTTGGGCAGAGCGTCGTGCTAGTGTTCCGAAGACGCAGGTTCGAGTCCTGCATTCGCGACGAATTTTTGAAATGTTTATCACAAAAATAACTCTTTGAGATAAACCTTTTATTGTAGGATGCACTATACAATTTAAATCATTTTCAATGAAATTATTTTTATCGTGCTTCACACACTAGGTGTATAGAAACTTTGTTTTTGTGATAAACATTTCAAAAATTGACGCGTTCGCAGGATTTGAACCTGCATCCTCTGGGACTCCGGCCCAGATGCTTTGTCCAATTAAGCTAAAACGCACTCTGCGAACGCGCCGAATTAGTGAAAGTGTTTATCATGTTTACCAACTACTAAATTGTTGGAAGCGCCATTTGTGAGAACTGCTTTAAACCAGTCAGTCACTTAATGTGAAATTATTAGAACTTCTTACCATTAACGAGAAATGACGCATTGCTTAATCAATGAAATTATTTTTATCGTGCTTCACACACTAGGTGTATAGAAACTTTCTTTTCTGTGGCGCGTTCGCAGAGTGCGTTTTAGCTTAATTGGACAAAGCATCTGGGCCGGAGTCCCAGAGGATGCAGGTTCAAATCCTGCGAACGCGTCAATTTTTAAAATGTTAATCACAAAAAGAAAATGATTTTCAATGTTATGAATGGTTGATTCCCAGTGGCCCCAGCGTACGAGGCGCAGTGCTCCGTGACCAGCCAGTGCACGGCTACCCTCGGACCCAACGCCGTGTGTCTTAACAACTCGTGCGCGTGCGAGACGAGACACCACCACAGAGATAGGGGCTGCTGGCCCGTTACTGGTAAATATGACATAGATTGTCTAATTAGTTGTTAAACTCACGGTTTTGTTCAGCTAGCTCAGCATACAAGACCACGACAAGAGTTAATCGCCGTGTGCAAAGGTGACAGATATATGCTTTATCACAACTCTGTCACGTTCTGACACGTCGATAGTATTATTTTATGGTCCGTATGCTAAGCCCACAGGCCTATACATTGTGTTTGTCTACCGGTGTCAGAGCTTTAAGCGGTGACATCTATGACAAATTTTGAACAACTATTATTATGGGACCAACTCTGAAAACGTAAAAAACTGCTGTTCCATACAATTTTTATTGACTTTCGACTAAAAGTATGGAAATGCTGTTTTTAGGGTTCCGTACCTCAATAGGAAAAAACGGAACCCTTATAGGATCACTTTGTTGTCCGTCTGTCCGTCTGTCCGTCTGTGTGTATGTCAAGACTCTTTATCTCGGGAACGCGTAAAGATATCGAGTTGAAATTTAAATGATATTCGTAAAACTATAAATTCTTGCAGTTGTGTAAAAGAAAAGCTTCTCAGTTACCGTATAAAAAAGTTAGAGCCGTTTATGTCGTAAAAAAACGTATATTTCAACGCTCACAAAAATCAAAACCTACAGGGCACTTCCCGTTGACATGGAATTATGAAATTTGGCGAAGAGCATTCTCTCAGAGTACACATATAGAAATAAATCAATAAACTGTACATTTTTATTTAAATCACATAAAAATAGGGCCTCAAAATTCACAAAATATGAGTTCAAAATTCAAAGTGAGTAAATCAAATCATGTAAGGTATCATATAAAATAACTTCATTAGCACATGCTATAACAGGTTTTTAATTATTTTAACAATATTTTTGTACGGAACCCTCGATGTGCGAGCCTGACTCGCACTGTCCGGTTTTTTTTTGCGTTTTCAGAGTTGACCTCACAGTAAAAGTTGTTCAAAATTTGCCATAGATGTCACCGCTTAAGGCTCCGACACCGATAGACAAACACATTGTACAATAACACTGTCCAATTTTCGACGAGATAACGTCTTAATTTAAATCGATGAACGCCGGCTGCACGCACCAAAAAGTTAGCTGAGCAAAGCGTGCAAGCGAGAGCGCGGAGCGAGCGATAGAGTAGGATGATCAGCCTAAACGCGTTAGGCTTGTATCATTTGTTGATTAAAAAAAAATATATATCGCGTCAAGTTATAAACCGACTTTACATACAACCAATTTTTTTTTAAATATATTATTTTTTTTGTTGTAAAAGATACCCCTGTATATAATGGTTAAAATACAGGGATTTTATACTATATATAACGGGACTAAACTCACGTGTAGGGATAGTCGTAACGACTATAGTTTCGGTCGCATTCGGCGACCTTTCTAAAGTTGGCGAGTGCTAGCACGCGGAGCCGTGAGTGCATTGCGAGACGGCTCCGCGTGCCAGCTTGAGAAAGGTCGCCGAATGCGACCGAAACTATAGTCGTTACGACTATCCCTACACGTGAGTTTAGTCCCGTTATATATAGTATAAAATGTGTGAAAACCACGTTAATTTCCATAGTAAAATACAGGGGTATTTCTAATCAATTAGCATCCTTTTAGAGGCTTATTCTGTACATCAAAACTAACAACTTTAGTCAAAACTAAAAAAAACAGCTGTTCCATACATTTGGTCGCGGGTGAACGATATTTTTCTATGGAACACTAATTATTTTTTGAGTTTTGACAAAAGTCGCAGAACATAGTTGTTAGTTTTGATGTACAGAATAAGCCCCTAAAAGGAAGCTAATTGATTAGAAGTAATTATGATTATACACTACGGGACTAATCGCGCACTAAAATTACGAGATAAATAAATACCTCCTCATCCCGACGTTTCGGCCGAGTTGCATCGACCGTGGTCACGGGTAGACTGGAATGTGGAACAGCTGGTACCGCCATTTCAATTTGAACTTGAAAAATTTGATTGATTTATCTCGTAATTTGAGTGCGCAATTAGTCCCGTAGTATATAATAATAATGTGTTTAAATCGCGAAAGTTTAAAAACAACATTGATTAGAAATAACCCTGCATATTTTAAACTGAGCTTTTTTCTTCTTAGATCTGTTCGAGAGTTGTACGCGCACCAGCCAGTGCTTCCTCCAGTCCATGTCGGAGCGGACCGTGTGCAGGAACAGCATGTGCCAGTGTACCTTCGAGTATCCTTACAGCGAAGAACTGCGGACTTGTGGTGAGGATTTTTACAGTACAATATAAATAAATAAAATACAACGAGGTTTAGCTGTTAAGTTTACAGAGACTAATAAAATTAATGGGAAATATACTAAGTATTATAGACCATTTGTAATAATTTGTATTAGGTGATAATAATGTGTTCAAATCGCGAAAGTTTAATAACAACATAAATATCATAGACCACTTTTATTATGGAACCAATTTTAAAATCTTGAAAAAAAAACAGGAAGACACATTGAGTCCACACATTGTGTCCACTTTTGAGGTGAACACTTATCTAAACAGTATTTCCGGTGAAGTAAAACACCATACTAGTATAGTACTAGGCTAGTATGCGCGCCACGAAATATTTATTTCGTAGTGTATGAACGAGACAGCTTTATAGCAAAGCATATATCTGTCACTTTTTCACACGTCGAAACAAGTTCTTTTCGTGGCTATTCGTGGTCGCATGCTTGACTGCCTCTGTGGCTCAGCGGTTAGTGAACCTAACTTCTGGATCAAAGAGGCGTGGGTTCGATCCCCACCCAGAGCATACATTTCATGTGATGATCATAGGTGTTTGCTCTGTGTCTGGGTGTTATTTAGGAACTATCTATATAAGTATGTATTTAAAAATAGGTATATGTAGAATATCAGTCTCTGGCAGCCATATCACAAGCTTTGCTTAGTTTGGGGTCAGAGACGATACGATACGATGTTTGTACGATGTCCCTCAATATTTATTTATTTATTTTCTGTGTTGTTTCAGTGTCACGTTCTTCCGGATCATCTATCGTGGGCAGTATGTCAGTCGTCCTCCTAGCTTTGACGTACTTAGTATTAAGCTGAAACTTGTAAAAAATAACTATAATAAATCACTATTTATTTGCCTGATACGTAGTTTACTATTTAAAACAGGTTTTTACCAACTTACAAAAATAAAGAAGTTGGTACTTAGATACTAAGTTCTTCTGTATGTATTTTTTTGTGTACGTTCCTCGATATTTTTGAATACTTCCAGTCTGCCCCACCAAAGCGCCCCACTGGTGGGGCAGATTCCACTCCTTCATTTTTTGGAGTGGAATATGCCCCACTCGTCTCATCTTGGTGGGGCAGATTTCGCTAATTTACTGTGAAGATTTTTATTTTAAAAGTGTACACTCGCGTGTTGGCCCATTTAAATTTTATCGAGATCAATCGAATCGTTTTTGATTAATAAATAATAATTTAGTTGGAGCCTAAAGTGGTGTTTTATTTTGTTGTAGTTAATAAAAGCACTTGCCCTTATAAAAAGAATAATGTACACAGATGTCATGTCGATTCGCGCAAACCACAGAAATGTCAGACGAAGAAAGAGATACAATGAATTAATATGGCACAAGTTAGAAGGAGGAATGAAAAATATCTCGATTCATTGGCTAGTTGCTGTGTTTTTCTCTCAATAATATCAAATTCCAATTCAAAGGTGTGTCCAATGTGATAAATAAATTGTATGAAAAATAACAATACAGCCTTTTATTTTTACTAGTTTAGCAATACTAAAGTGTTTCTATCGTTATTTCACTTACATTCGTAGCTGATTATTCCACATTCATCTCTTAATTTGCTAAAATTAAAAATTATAACCTGCCAGTGTGACCAGTTAGTAGGTACAATGTGACAAAAAAACACTCACAAAGTGTGTCTAATTGGTAAAAATGCTTTTATTTAACAATTTGGAGGTTACTTAATCAGGGTTACTAGAGATAAACTACCTATTGAGCCAAATATATTTATTTATCTTAAAAAAATCAAAATTAATTTTAAAAAAATCGGAGGGATCTTTTATATTTTTAACTGATGTAATAGACTCCAAAAAATATGAACTTTCTCGAAATGTAACGAGTGTTGTGGTTAGAATTTTTGATTATTATTATACCAGCCTCCATACATTTTGTAGACTTGTCCTTTCACAGTTTTGACAGCTCTTGGCAAGATTTTTGTGATTGAGAATTGCCTCGGAGTTTTGGCGGGAACGCGGAAAAATCATGTCGCCTTATTGTATTATTTTGTTAAACTTGTGTTTTTATCAGTGATAATTAGTGAGAAATGGTGGTATTTCGTTGATTATGAGCTGATTTACGTGCATGAGTGTAGGCAAGTGATATAATGTGACGCATCATGTTGTTCTGTGTTGTTACCAAAAGTCCATAGACCCCTCTAGTAAAGTCTCCACTGCTTTACTGAGGTGTGACTTGGACTATGATTGGACTTGACCGCGACTTTATTGGACTATGACGAGACTGCGACAGTGACTATTTTGATAAAATATTATCAAAAATTATAAAAACTTAATACTTGACACTGGCAAATGCACAATAATGCGACGCCAAAACTAAGAAGAAGAAGAGAATTGCCTCAAGCGACAACAGCGCTCTCTCTAGATGTAATAGCTCTGTGGCGCAAACTATCCAAATTCTGTACAGGCAGCGCCACACAAGTTGGTGACAATGAAGTTAGCTACAACGCAATAACCAATCAACGCGCATTGTGTGAGCTTCAGTCAGGATTGGATAGTGCGTAGCTTGTAGCTCTTCATTTTCGCCAACTTGTGTGACGCGTCCTTTACACGGTGGAAGTCGGTGGTGCCATTTTATGCGAAAAATAAAATCATTACACCACAATGTAACTGTGATTTTTAAGTTAACGACATTTTAATTCATTCCTAATGATACCTATACTGTTATTAAACTTTTCATGGTAATTATTTCTTGATTGCAGTATTACCTACGTTACTTTATTACACGACAACATCTAATAGAATAAGTATTTTCTTAGTATATAACCTTCGAGCAAATAACTATAGAGTCACAATCGAGCAAAAAAAGTGTCCGAGCCAAAACCCTGCCCAAGCTACGTAGTGGGCAGGCTTTTTAGTTAGTCGTAAGGCGATTGCAAGCCGATTACAACGCCGCACGATGTAAAAGTACTCGATTACAAGCATTAATTAGGTGACATAAAGTCGATATTCGAGAAAACGGGTCGTTGTGAATTATTTAATGTAAGTATCTAAGTCGGTTTGTATGGCGGCGCTCGGACATTTTTTACTACTTTCACCTAGGGACTGTGGCTCTGTAGATATTTGCTCGAAGTATATAACTTATTCAAGGCTTGCTTTACATGCAACGGTAGTTAAGTACAAAAAACTTTTATCATTTCCAGACAGAAAATACAGGCGCGGTGAAGATATCTAACAATATTGTGACTCAGCCCTGTCTTTAAATATATATACATAAAGCGCCACGTGGTCACGCAGAACGTATCACACGCTAGGGCTGCCCCCCTTCAGTATTTTAATTTCATCTACTTTCTCCTTACCTAGTTGAGTTTCTTTCTAGTTTCTGTCTAAAATTATTATTTGTATTTATTACAAAAATAAATATTATGTGAATGTAAAAGAAAACGTTAAATAAATATAAATGTTGTGTTTTTTTATGTTGGTGGATTCACATACGCCATCGAATTTCTTCTATGGACGTATGCAGGTTGCCTCACGATGTTTTCCTTCACCGAAAAGCCAATGATGTGAAATTCCGTACATAAGTTCCAAAAAAACTCATTGGTACGGGATCGAGATTCGAACCCACGACCTCACGATTGCAGGTCGGGTGTTACTACCACTAGACTACCACGGCTTATATTGCAGGTCGGGTGTTACTACCACTTCCATTAAAAATAAATAGTAACATTAATAAAATATATCGCAGGGGCGGCTTTGTGGCGACACCGCGAACCCTGATTCCCTGGGGCTAAATGAGACCCCTGACTCCTCTCTTGCCTTAACCGGCCGGCTTGGAGTGGAAACCGCAAGAGCTAAGAACCTAAGCTCCAGGGTGGAAGTGTTAAAGGGCATAACGCCGCGAGTAGCGTCTAGTGAAAGCGCAGCACACCTCGACACCCCAAGGCGTCCACACCAATGTTGCCCCTCCGGCGCCAAATTACGGTTGCCTTTATGGGGGGCCCATTTAGTGGATGGCAAGTCACCACCCGCCTAAATATTTTGAAATGAGGAATCACTTGGCGGGTGCCGCACCTCATTCCATAGACCAGCATATAATCATGTAATAATTCAATATAATAGCCTAAAAAATACCTATTCCCCGCCTTTACAAAATAGTTTCCCTCTTCCTATCACCCAAAAACTGTATTTTTTTACTTAATGATTGTAAAAGGGCCTCTTGGTGTTGGTTTCGGCCCCATCAATGCCCTTCAAAGATCCGGGGCAACCCGTGTGTTGTAAAACAAATATATAATGGGGGGCTACCATGCTGTACGGAACCCTTCAAGCGAGTGGAGTGAGACAGCTGTGGCCGGTCTAATAGCCGTTCAACTATAAAGTAGATAAGGAATGACGTAAGATCTGACCTATAGAAGTGACGTCAAAAGTGCGTGCCAGTTTTCGTCATTGTAGTACAAATGAGCCTCATTCAGCTATAAGGAACGTTCAATACGGTCAGTCTTCGGACGAAATTATTATCATACTTTTTAAAATAAGGGGGCGCCTAATGCCAAAATCAAGCGAAAGGTGTATTTTTAAAGACGTGGTATAAAGGTAACGAACATAAATATCCATATAAAAAACAACCGGACAAGTGCGAGTCAGGCTCGCACATCGAGGGTCCCGTACAAACACATTGTTAAAATAATTAAAAACCGGTTTTAGCATGTGCTAATGAAGTTATTTTATATGATACCTTACATGATACGATTTACTCACTTTGAATTTTGAACCCATATTTTGTGAATTTTGAGGAAATATTTTTGTGATTTAAATAAAAAATGTACAGTTTTCAAATTTATTCCTATATGTGTACAATGAGACAATCCTTCTCGCCAATTTTCATAGTTCTATGTCAACGGGAAGTACCCTGTAGGTTTTGATTTTTGTGAGTGTCGAAATATGCGGTTTTTTACGACATAAGCGGCTCTAACTTTTTTAAACGATAACTGAGAAGTTTTCCTTTTACACAACTGCAAGAGACCATAGATATACGTATACAGTTTAAATTTCATCTCGATATCTTTACGCGTTCCCGAGATAAAGAGTCTTGACATACACAGACGGACAGACGGACAGACGGACAGACGGACAGACGGACAGACGGACAGACGGACAGACGGACAGACGGACAGACGGACAGACGGACAGACGGACAGACGGACAGACGGACAGACGGACAGACGGACAGACAGACGGACAGACGGACAGACGGACAGACGGACAGACGGACAGACGGACAGACGGACAAAAACGGTTTTTTCCGTTTGAGGTACGGAACCCTAAAAGTACTATAGGAAAGGAAATAACCTATAGTAGCAGAGTAATCGCGTAGAATTTTGGTAAATAATATGGTTACCTTAGGAAAAAATTAAAACTTCGCATCATAAAACAAAAATGTTTTTTCAAATGCTCGAAATGATCAGCGACAACACCACATTCTTTTTGACAAATTACGTAGCCAGACTAATGTTCTAGTAGAGTAATCGATTAGTTTTTCAATATATGCTTAAATTTTGGATAAATAAATAAAGTGTCACCTAAAAATGTAAGCTGGCACTCGAAGCCAAAAACATGAACTGTGTCATGCTATTTTCGACTCTAAACAAAGCAGCATAGATGATTGCGGGCGATGTAGGAAGCGCGGGTGAAATCCGTTTTTTTTTTCGTGGCATTAGGCGCACTCACAGGTGCTACTCACGCCTCGTGCTACGAGTAAGTATCTCCAATCTTAATATTTATTTTTTGCAAAAATAGCACGACCGACTTCACCCGTGTACAGAATTCGCGAATATTTCTCACGGAACGATTTTGTATTTTTCACATTATTGTTGTTTTATCAAAAACCGATTTCGATAAAATTAAAATGGTACTAATTTATACAAATACGTAATACATATACTGAGCGCCACACAAATTGACGGATGAGAAGTTAAAGCCGAAATATGGGTACGCGCGAGATCCAGAGAGACTCGCGCAGGGCACACCCGCCCGCCAACCTCATGCCTCCCGCGCGCTCACTACTTCGCCATTTGTATATAGGCATTGTGCACACATGCGCAATAATTAGCGAATCACGGCGAAGTGTCATCTGCGGCTAACTTCTCATCCGTCGATTTGTATGGCGCTCAGTATACTATAGGACCAACTATTAAATCGCGATTAAAAAAAATACGGGACTAGAAAGTTCAGTATAGATTCGTCTGATCATAGCCAGGCCGGGAGGCTAGCCCTGGTGTCAGAGTTTTCAAGCCGACTTAAGACCTCTGACATGGCTAAACGGTTAAAACAACCGGTGGCCCTATTTTGTAATTCACGAGCTCAGTCGTCCGGTATCAATTCTAAGCTCGGTGGATGGTATTCGACCCCTGAAGCTTTGGTATTTTGTAAGCTTTACGGTGAGCTTGGATTTCAAATGACCTACCTCAATTGAATGTAGTGGAGCCCTGAATCGGTCTTTCCTGCGTTCCGTTTTTAAAACTCGATGCAACTCGATGCAGACTTTTAATTTGCCTTGGTACACCATATTGTATAAGTGAAATGAATAAAGTTAATCAGTTAAGTTGTTAAAAAAAGTACAATTTCATAATTAAGCACCACAAAATGAGGAAACAGTAAAGAACGTTATAAGCATATTTCTGAAAAATAAATGAAACGGAACGTAAAATTCTTTACAATATTGAGTGTTGCTAGCAACACTAAGCCTCCCGATCTTCTAGTGTAATAATTATTGTGTACATTCTGTATTTTTTCTTCAGATTTACTGTAGCAGTGCTTTTTAGGATTCCGTATTAAAACGAGAGACCCATTTAAGATCGTAGTGTCTGTCCGTCGGTCTATCCGTTAAATTAAATTCATGCTAATGAATTCGTAACCACGAAATATAAAATGATCAAATAAAACTTCATCTAAATTAACATATTGAGTATGCTTTGATACATATTGAATTCTCACAGAAATACATTAAATATGCGGCACTACAAAAATGTAGTGAGCACATAATAATATGCCGAATGGTAATATGACACGAGTGAGATAAAAGCGAAATCATATTGATTTTATCACAATTTTCATAACCCATTAAATGTTCATACCATAATTAGACACAAATTATTCAACCTTATAAAGTAGTTTGATTTATTTTTTAAAAAACTGTAATTTTAGGGAGATAATAACATATTTTGGGAGAATGAAAAGTTCGACCTGGCAGCCGGCCGGCAAAATGCAAAATCAAAACAAACTAGATTAAAATACGTACGGTTCTTTTGATATTTAAAACGAATTACAGATTACGACAGTGCTCTGAAACTTCAAAAACTTGAAACATACAGAATTACAGAAAGAAAAACACCAAAACTTGATGAAGTGAAGTGTAACTGATGCGTGATAACAATAAACTCAACTACTCAAAAGGTATGTAGGCATCACTTCTTTATCGTTAGGCGTATCATTGTGTTAAAACGGTTGTTGTTACCGCTTAGCCATGTCAGAGGTCTTCAGGCGGCCTAAAAACTCTGACTCCAAGGCTAGCCACCCGACCTATACGAACTCACGCGTATTACCTATATTATAACCTCTTTACTCAGTTTGGATCAATAAATTATATTATTTTTATGTACACCGCAGATCCTTAACTATTAATAGATAACTTTTGTCGTTAAAATGTTTTTAGAATTAACATTTCAACAAATACAATCGGTATGTTATTGGTTGATTATCACATTAATTATAAGTTACCTATTGTTTGCTTTTTACCTACAGGTACCTAGTTGGCACAAATTCTTATCGATCAATCATTATTAATGGCAAAAAATTGTATGTTACAATTGTATGTTAAATTGTATTAGATGGGTCGTAGCCCAGACAACTTTGACAATCACTACCCTAATATATTTGGAGAAACAGCGAACAATAGTGAGTTCCTATAGGCTTACCCAAAGCAAAGATAGTAGTGTAACGATTTTCAAAAACTAGAAAATAGAAGAGCTGATGGCCACCCCAATGTTATTGGTGAAATCTTTATGTGCTCCGAATTAATGTCTAGTAGAAACTTGTCCATGACATAGAAGATGGCTGAGTGGCTAGCTCTACTGTCAGAGCCTCACCTGAAGGCCCTTAACATGGCTAAATAGTTAATATAACAAGGGCCTATAATTTATCATCTGAGCCAAGATAGTGCTTAGTTGTAAATGCCTGCCCCACAGTCACCAATAACACAAAATTCAAAATTCATAAAAACCGTTTTTAAATTACACGATTTCATGTACTAAAAGCTTAAAGATAATAGCTCTAAAATAAAATCGTGGGGTGCAGAGTACATAATGAAATCTTAGGCCCCACAATTATAATTTAGAGTGATTATTTTTAAATACATACTTATATAGATAGTAACTAAATAACGCCACAGACACTCACATAAGCACAGGGCAAACACCTATGTTCATTACATAAATAATTTCTCTGGGTGGGGATCGAACCCACACCTTTTTGACTCAGAAGTTAAGGTCACAAACCACTGAGCCACCAAGGTAGTATTTGTATAAATAAAGAACAAATTAAAATATTGATACTTACCTACTTGTTTCTTATTTTCAGGTCTGAGTTGGTTGTAAATACGTGACAAGAGGAAACAGCTAAAGAATGTCCATCTGCCTGACATGATAAGAGAAAACAAGTAAATGAACTGTCTGTCTGCCTGCTGCGCGCCACAACAGCTCGAGCGTCTCGCTGCCTTCACCGGTTTCCACACCCGCCGAGCGCGCGTCTAGCTACCTGCTGCCCGCCACACCAGCATCTCCCTTCGGTCCAAAGAGAACTTCACGCTGATGACTCCTTCTGCTCGAACTTCCTTCTACGGAAAATAATTTTCATTCCAAGCAATCCAATTATGGAATCCGCTACCCATCTTCATTAAACGGGCTCCATCGATAACTGTTTTTAAAGAAGAGGTCGAAAAATTATATCTGTCACAATCATCAAATCGTTGTTAGTTTTGGGTTTTATAATTATTATCATTTACTTTACTTATTATTGTTTTGTTTGCTCATAATTTGTTTCTATGTGTATGTTAGAAGTTAATAATATGTCAATTTATGTATTAGTATGTATAATATTTGTATGTAATATTGTATAATTCGACTTTTTTAACTGTCCTCTAACTTAGCACACCTCGTCGTTTTTTCTTTCTGTACAGTCTCTCTCCATTCTAAGGTTGCCTGGAAGAAATCACTTTCAGTAATAAGGCCGCCGGTTGCTTCACATGTCAAAACATCTGTTTACTGTATTATATTGTAATGTATGTAAACTGTGAACCAATAAAGAGTCTATCTATCTAACCCGAAAATGTAATGATATAAAAATTGTGTCATCCTCTGCGGTAGCGTCATCAGCATAGAAAAAAACAATTTTATTATAAAAATTAAATGATATACATTAGACGTACATAATGTACGTGTAATATCCATCATAAAACCTCACCAGCGCTTGTTGTTCAAGCTTGAACATCATGGGTTGCATAGTAAGTTGTTTGAGTGGTTCCAGAGCTTCTTATCGGGTAGAACAAATGATTTCTGTTTTATCAGTACAGCATTTATATTATACGTACATCATGGACGTCTAATGTACATAATTTTAAGACGAAACTGTTTTTTTCCAAGCAGGTGGCGCTGTTGCAGAGGATGACACAAAAAATTGTAAACCTACTTTAAACTATAATAATGTATTGTATAGAAATGTAATTGTGAATACATAATTAAAACATACTCAGCACACTATATCTTTCAATTAATGGGAAGGAGGTTTCGCAGAGGTTGCCATGGAGGAGAGGAACTTAAAATAGTTAATACTATGAATTGGTACTAAATTATATACTCATTACTTTTAGTAATATTTTATTTAATGGATATAAGCATGATATCACAAAATGTAAATTCATATATTATGCAGGTAATATGTCTAGTTATCTATTTATTTCTTTATTTGCACAATGTAGTGTACATAACAATGTTAGTCTTCTGGCGATCCTGACTGCAATCTGCGTTGAGAATTGCTGTCATTAACCAAGGGCTGCTATCATTAGCCGCTTCCAACCGGTCTTATTGGAGACTCATAGGAGAGGCCTATGTCCAGCAGTGGACGTCCTTTGGCTGATGGATGGATGGACGGAACCAAGGGCTCTGAACACAGGCAGGATCACCTGAAATGTAAAATATTGAATTGTACTGTAAGTAATAAGTCCACCGCAGGACTTAGGCCTATCGACGACGCGTGATTAGGTCATATCCACCATGCTGGCCCACAGCATGGTGCGGGTTGGTGGTCACAAATTTCATTGAATTTCTTCTACGAATGTATGCAGGTTGCCTCACGATGATTGCATTTACCAAAAAGCTAGTGGCGTAAAATTCTGTTCATAAATTCCAAGGAACTCATATGGGACCGGGCTATGAACCTCACGATTGTAAGGCGTATGTTAGTACCTACCTCTAGACCACCACAGCTGTATTATATTGCCTACATGTAACAATATGTGATTTATTTATCAGCTAGTCTCAATGAATACTATTTTATTACTTAAACGGAAAAACGACATACTTCTGATTAACCTCCTAAGACCCTATTACAAAATTTTGTAAATAATATATGTTACTCTTCAGGCCCAAAATTAGACAACATTGCATATTGATAAATGCCTACTGTGCATTTTTTTGCACAGTAACTAGTACATAGGGCTAGAGTTTTATATACAAAATATATAAAACAATTTTATCGCCTGGGATTAGGCTTATAATATTAATAGTTCCATTACCTATTTGTCTTATTGGAGATTATTTCCAGACTTCGGAGTTGTAGTTTTGGTTCTCAAGGTACATCAACAAGCAGCTAAGTTTCTCAAATCTAAAATGAATCGGGTATATTGTTTACCGGATGCCATAATTCTCCATGAATCTGCAACAATTTTTAAGTTTTAAAATACTTACATCATTCAATTTATTATCAAGAAAACCTATAGGTACTTTAAAATACAGAGGACTATCAACAATATAAAACATGAAAATCATTAAACAAATTAGGAACATAGTATTTTTTCTACCTTAAGCTCAATACCTATGATGTGTTGTTTTTCAATCCATGGTTACTGAGAAATACACATTTATTATTTATTAAGTACTTTCTTGAATAGTAGGTAGACAAGGTACTAAATTGATATAATATCTGAATCAAAGTGTATGTAATTTACTAAATATTTATAGCTATAATTTAGACTAGAGCTTACAAAGTAAGACTGGTTCCATCAAAAGACAATGAACTTTTTTTGAATTCTAGGGTGGTTAAAAGTATCTCTACTACATACCTACCTATCCCTCAGGCCCGTAGAAACAGTTGTTGAAGAGAGATCAAGGTTATAAGCCTCAATCTTTATGATAAAAACTTAAGATGTTTGTCATTAACCATTATGTATATACCTAGGTGCCTATATCATCATGCCAGACATACAGATATCGAGCAATATGGATTGGAAATGGCTTGCATTCAACTTTTCCCTGAAGTCTTAAAGAGGTTGGAAATTGCCAATAAATCATTGCTGTTGACCTTGTTGTTGGAAGACTTACTTGGCTTGTCGGGACGTGGTCTCCATTCGTGAACTTTAGGGCTTTTTCAGCTTTATGTTTTACGTGATATTTGTCCTGTCCACTGTCACTTTAACTTAGTTATCCACTGAAATACGTAAGTAACTTTGTCTCATCTATAACTATAACCATGAGCGATTTTATCATATAATTGTACATCTGTAATAACATTTACTTCAGGATGTTTAAATATTGGTCCAAATATCTCCTCACGTATGGAGTCTACTATAAATAAATAATATTTATTCACGAACACTTCTATGCAAAACTCTGATTACGGCGAGGAGACTGAGTCCGGCTTCATTTGACGTTTAGATCCACTTTCAGCTGTCACCCTGAGATAGGTAATACCAATATTAAGCCAAAACACGTAGTTTTGTTCATTCATCCGGTTTCAGCAGACACTCGGTGAGCATCGCCATTTGAAACATGAGAAGGGGTGAATGACCTCAGAAATCTGCTTGCGGGAAACCGAAGCTCAGGCTCGGGAAACCGGACGAAAGTTTCAAAATAGGGCGGCAGAATCGCGTAGAATTTTGGAAAATAATGTGGTTACTTTAGAAAAAAAATAAAACTTCGCATCATAAAAAAAAAAAATTGTTCAAATGCTCGAAATTATCAGCGACAACACAACATTCTTTTTGACAAATTACGTAGCCAGACTAATGTTCTAGTAGAGAATTCTATAAGTTTTTTAATATATGCTTAAATTTTGGATAAATAAATAAAGTGTCACCTAAAAATGTAAGCTGGCACTCGAAGCCAAAAACATGAACTGTGTCATGCTATTTTCGACTCTAAACAAAGCAGCATAGATGATTGCGGGCGATGTAGGAAGCGCGGGTGAAATCCGTTTTTTTTTTCGTGGCATTAGGCGCACTCACAGGTGCTACTCACGCCTCGTGCTACGAGTAAGTATCTCCAATCTTAATATTTATTTTTTGCAAAAATAGCACGACCGACTTCACCCGTGTACAGAATTCGCGAATATTTCTCACGGAACGATTTTGTATTTTTCACATTATTGTTGTTTTATCAAAAACCGATTTCGATAAAATTAAAATGGTACTAATTTATACAAATACGTAATACATATACTGAGCGCCACACAAATTGACGGATGAGAAGTTAAAGCCGAAATATGGGTACGCGCGAGATCCAGAGAGACTCGCGCAGGGCACACCCGCCCGCCAACCTCATGCCTCCCGCGCGCTCACTACTTCGCCATTTGTATATAGGCATTGTGCACACATGCGCAATAATTAGCGAATCACGGCGAAGTGTCATCTGCGGCTAACTTCTCATCCGTCGATTTGTATGGCGCTCAGTATACTATAGGACCAACTATTAAATCGCGATTAAAAAAAATACGGGACTAGAAAGTTCAGTATAGATTCGTCTGATCATAGCCAGGCCGGGAGGCTAGCCCTGGTGTCAGAGTTTTCAAGCCGACTTAAGACCTCTGACATGGCTAAACGGTTAAAACAACCGGGTCTTACAATTTAACGTGTCATCCGAGCCACAGTAGCGCTCAGTTGTAAATGTCACCCGCGGCCACCCATCGGAAGACTAACCGTGCCAAACGTGGCTAACTTTGGTGATCGCAGACATACAAAGTCAATCTACGCTATGAGAGCTACATACTTTAGTGGAATTGGCCCGCTGGACTATTGACCATTTTTATTACCATGGCAACACTGACCTGTTAAAAGCCCTGAGGCCTTAGCAGAGGGGTTAGTCCAGGTTTACACGTGAATTGAAACTACAGCTGTTTCCGTATGACTCTACACATTTTTGTACAGCGCCCCTGGCGGAAACGAGAAAGAACTAACCAAATACAGTGCAACCTTAATATAACGTACCTCAATATAACGACTTCCTCGATTTAACAAATTCTTCGTAATCCCCTTGAATTGTCCATAAGAGTCAATATAAAATATACCTTTACATTGCGAACATTATTTGCGTACTACCTCTTTATAACGAATTTTCAACTATCAAGAAAAAATATTCATACCTCTAATTAACGAATTTTGCCAACCCAAAACCTTTGTATAAAGTTTCCACCAATAATATACGAGTAACTCTTAATCTTATAATGTGATTCATGTCTCGACATGTTTCGACACGCTTTTGTTTTAAAGTAATCATTATTGTTTTGATGGGAAGTAATGTAAACACCTCTGCTCGTCACTATTGTTAAAGATTTAAGTTAAAATGGCTCAGAAACGTAAAAGGTGGTTATTAGTAGAAGTTATTCGCTATAACAAGATAAGTACGTAATATTGAGGTGAATAAAACTATTCTTTTACCTCTTTATAACGAATTTTAGACCAATCTAACCTCAACATAACAAACCTCAGTTCAACGAATTACTTGATATTACGAATATTTTCTTGTTCCCCTCCGATTTGTTATATCGAGGTTGCATTGTAGTTTGAAGCCACACGCAAACGCGAAAGTTTATATAAACTACGCAAAACCTGAAGTAAGGGCTCTGAAGTTTGTATATTAAACGAAATCTATTATCTAGTTTAATCGACTTTAGATAAGGCGGTTTCCTATTCGCGTGTATGTTTTTAGGGTTCCGTACTCGAAGGGTAAAAAACCCTATAACTAAGACTCCGTTGTCCCTCCGTAAAAATATGAGGTACCTTATTAGAGGTACCCTGTAGGTTTTGATTTTTGTGAGTGTAGAAATGTGCGGTTTTTTACGACATAAACGGCTCTAACTTTTTTATACAATAACTGGCGAGAAGTTTTTCTTTTACACGACTGCAAGAGACCATAGATATACGTATACAGTTTAAATTTCAACTCGATATCTTTACGCGTTCCCGAGATAAAGAGTCTTGACATACACATAGACGGACAACAAAGTGATCCTATAAGGGTTCCGTTATTTTCCCATTGAGGTACGGAACCCTAAAAATGAGAAATCGGTATGAAACTACCAAAAATTGGTATGAGAGGATTTTCAGGTTTATTAACTTTATTATAAAAAACCAACAAAATTTTCGGATTTGTAATATTAGTAAGATAACGTAGGTACTACTTTATGTACCCTGATGTGACCAAATGTTAAGCCGGCAACATACTATCGGACGCGGCTGACGGACGCGACTGACAGCCGCGACTGATGGGTATCTAGATAATTTTAATGTTTTGTTTAAAAAAAACTTTGTAGATTTTTTATTATTATGTTATTTATTGTATTATTTAATATAGAATTATTTATTTACATATAATGTACAACGAGTGTAATGTTTTTAGTTGGCTATTCGCTGAATAATATGTGTGTACCCATGAATTGTCTATGCTACCTACCTACTTAACTATTTTAATCGTGTTTTCTGTTCGCATATTGTGTTGATGTTATTGATTTACCTACTTTTTGTTGGTTTATTTACGTTAAGATTGTAAATTGTTCATACAACCCATACGTATCTAAATAGCCCACTGACCTATATGTGCATGTTACTATAATGTAGTATTTAAGATTATCACATAAGTGAGACGATATGTTTCTTGTGATATAACAATAAAGATCTTTGAACCTAATGTACACTGAGCCGTGCACACTATCGGACGTCACCTTGAGCGATCGGACGTCCGAGAGCGATCTGGCGCGCCGGATGTTATAAGACTGTGCAGATTGCTAAGTCGCGTCCGTCAGACGCGTCCGATAGTATGTTTCCAGCTTTACCACATTTACATATTACAATTATTAAAGAAACAATTCGAAAATATAACAATTATTATTATTCCTAGTACAATACAGTGTTATAATATGTCAATAATATCAAGATTAAAAATATTAAGCAAAATGACACACAATTTCTAAAATTTCAATCAAATATTGTATTGTACAATAATACTTTATTGACACCAACAAATAAGAACACATAACAAAAAAAACAAAGATAGAAAAGGAACAATTGGCGGTCTTACCGCTAAAAGCTATTTCTTCAACAACCTCTCTTGGATGGAAGGAAACGTGTAGAAGACAAGAACGGTGTAAACGTAAAAAAAATGAATGAATGATAGTTACTACGAATGTCTAATAAAATAAACAACATAATAATAATTAATAGCCATACATAAATACTTCTAATACCTAATACATACAAAAAAAATAAACATACCTACCTACTTAGATACATCAATATTAACAAATAAATGAATAACGAGGAGTGATATGAGTATCAGTCAGAGGGAGCTTTGAGAGATAATGTTGCTGAACCTGGGCCTTGAAAGATTCTACGCTCTGTGCACGTCTGATGGTCACAGGAAGGTCATTCCAGAGAGCTACAGCTCGGAAACAGAAAGAAAAAACAGTAGAATGAGATCCACCTGTCCCATTGGTCGGTCTTTTAGCAATATGTCAAAAAGATAAATAGTTAGTACATTGTTTCAATTGTCAAACATAACATCATTGCATCAAATTCAGTTTTTGACAGCCAGGAGTGTGTTGAGCTCTATCAGCTGAGTCTGAGTCTAATCATCACACAAAGAGCACATACCTAGTCATGTCAATATTTAATAGTTAATATTTATCCGTTGTAGACATCGTTTTGTGTTTAATTAATTACAGAATTGTAATTATATCATATTAACGTAATTGTCATAAATAGAATATCTAGTAAATGATAAATAAATGTCTTTTTACACAGTAAAAAGTACGATTTATATTTGTAGAATATTCAAGACGCAATATTTTATATTTGAATTTTTATGACTTGTAACAGATGTTATGAATAAAGTGATTATGATTATTATCATTATCCTCATTCTTTTTCATCACACCTCGCTGAAAACTTGAGATTCGGTAGAAAATCGGGCAAATGCCCGAATTTCCAAAAGACAAATTTAAAGGTGCCAAATCGGTAGAAATACTGAAAAATCGGTAGGTAGGTAAGTAGACAGACGCCACATTACCACCCTTGCATTATCGATTTTCCTTCGATACGTACGAAGCAGTTTGACTCAACATTCGTACCGCCAGGGAATGGAACAGTCTTCCTGCTTTCCTCTTTCCTAAGAGATATAATCTAAAGCTTTTCAAGATCAGAGTGTATGCGTCTCTTCTAGGTCTGCGTGCTTCATCTTCGACCACAACGTCGCTTACCATCAGCCCCATCAGGCGAGTTGGTGGTCAAGCGGGGACTTATAAAGATTCGGAGACTAGTCGTGTGTAACTCAGATCTGAACCGGCTCAACAGATCAGATCACACCAGTACGGCTCAACAGCTCACGGTTCAACTCCAGATCAGGCAGCTCAATCGTGCCTTGCGGTTCATTCACTGTTTACTTGCGATGCGACGCGACCGACGCGACACGCTCTTTCAACTTCTTGACGAACCTATGCCGTGCGTGAACGAAACGGAGAAACATAGAAAGAGAAGGAGAGTGTTACAATGGCAACCATAGTAAAGGTTTAACTATATATGGCGCGTGTGACAGGGATAACGCTCTACAAAACCGAAACCAGCCGACAATCTCCGAAGGTCGATGTCGAATAATTTTATTATTCGCGCGTAGGTACCAACCTGTCCGCGAAAAGTTCTAGATGAATCGTAGACAGATGACATCAGGACCTCAGTGAGACCGCAAGATTGCGCTGGATGCTTGCCTCTTCCAACCGGTCTTATTTGAGATCTATGGGAGAGGCCTATGTTCAGCTGAGGACGACCGATGGCTGAAATGACGATGATGACCTGTTCGTACGCGCTGCTTTTTACCGACTTCAAAATAGGACGATATTTTCTTGTTTGAAAGAATTAACGCGAAATTAATGTTTTTAAATGTACAACTGTTACAGGTTACTCGAAAATGCACTTTATTCTCAAATAAATAAAGTGCATTTTCGAGTATATAAATTATAATAAATATACAATATACATAAGGATAAATGGGAGGTTTCGTAACCTTTTCAACCGGACTACACCGATTTTAATGTGATTTTTAACTTTCGACAAATATGTTCTTTGAGCTGGTTTCGCAAGATCTAATGTTCGAAGAACTACTAGTACATTTAGGAAAGTACACAATTATAAAAAAAAACTCAATTTTTTAATGAAGTATGGGTAAAGTATAAGTATAGGTTACCTATCAATACCTATTCAATTCAAAATTATTTATTTTCAAACAACAGTACGCTACTACAAATACTATTCCCCAAACTGGGTACATTCAATTGATTCAATCACCTTTATCTAGTATCACATGAAACTCGCATTGCAAGCATAAAGGTGTAACAATAAGCAAACAGACTACTTATATGAACGGGATAATGTACCTCCACAGTTTACATTGTCATTCACAAACGACTCACTTGAGTCAATCCACGCATATAATTTCATGCGAGCTAAAGTGCCTACATACTTAGAATCGAGTTCTGTTGTACTGTGGTGATCTGATCTGTGAGACGGTTCGCAGCTCCGGCTCAGCTGGTTGAGCTGAGCCGTGAGCCGCGGCTCGCGCAGATCAGTTGAGTTACCCATGGCTACGTAGATCATTATGGTACTAAAATTTCAGTATTTACACACGAGAGCCTAGTGCATGATACTGTGAAAATACATGTGCGTTTTAAGGCCGGACAACGCCATCTAGCGCAAGCTTCTCAAACTAATAGCAACGGAAATTCTATTTTCGCAAGAGAAAGGACACGTGGAGTTTTGGCGGGAACGCGGAAAAATCATGTCGCCTCATTGTATTATTTTGTTAAACTTGTGTTTTTATCAGTGATAATTAGTGAGAAATTGTGGTATTTTGTTGATTATGAACTGATTTACGTGCATGAGTATAAGTTATACCTCAGTAAAGCAGTGGAGACTTTACTAGAGGCGTCTATGGAGTTTTGGTAACAACACGGAAGAACATGATACGTCACATTATATCACATGCCTACACTCATGCACGTAAATCAGCTCATAATCAACAAAATACCACCATTTTTCACTAATTATCACTGATAAAAACACAAGTTTAACAAAATAATACAATGTGGCGACATGATTTTTCCGCGTTCCCGCCAAAACTCCGATTTCGCCCTATAATATTGTAGGCAGTAGCTCAAGCAGCCGCGGATCTAAGGGGGGGCAAACCGGGGCGCTGGCCTCGGGCGGTAGTTTCATGGGGGCGTCAAATCTTTGAGACAAGAGTTCGAAATATCGAATAAATGAAGCCTCAAGTCTTACAATCTCATAGGTTTTTATCAAGTAACCGAATCTTCATATAAATATAGAGAATATGTTTGAAAAACAAACTTTTCTATTTCCATACGCTCAGTTAGTTTTTGAACACATAGATACCTACTGTTTTATGAACAAGTTACAAAAATGCTACTCATTAGCAGTTTTAACAGTTTTTCAAACACTGAAGGGAGGGGGCGCCACTATCAAGGTTTTGCTCCCGTTCGAAAATATGTTAGATACGGTACTCAAGATGTATATTAATTTCGCCATAAATTTAGGGATTTGTTCCGAAAAAATTCCTAAATAAGAAATCATAGTGCGGAGTCATGAGGTAATTTTACCCTAAGAAAGTAAGTTCGTATTTGCCGGGTGGCTATTTTTTTATTCCTTGTAGGTTTGCGTTTGACTACACACTGCCTTATGTTGAGCAGATATGCGGTCTAGGATGTAGCACGCTTACCTAGAAGATACCTATTTATTCGGGATTTGAAGACACCCACGTTGTACATTAGCGGGAAGACAGACCCAGGCAAAGCGTTCCACATTCCGGCTGTTCGTATGAGGAATGAGGATTCGAAACGCTTTGTTTTGGCTAGCCCTGGTGTCAGAGATTTTAGGCCGCCTGAAGGTCTCTGACATGGCTCATCCGAGCCACGGTAGCGCTCAGTTGTAAATACCACCCGTGGTCACCCATCCAGATACTGACCGTGCGGAACGTTGCTTAATTTCGGTGATCGCTGACGATCATCTAGTCAAACTACGCCCCGAGCGCTACCGCTACGCTATTTTACCCTAAAAATCCCGTTTCAATTATATAAACGCCCTAAATAATACATGAAACATGCAGTTTACAGGTGACATGTTTTAAACAGTCATTTACATATGACCCTATAAGGGTGTGGCAAATTTTCACAATTAGTCATCTATAAAAGTTACAATTACAATTTATTTTAAAATTAGTACATACATCCCAATTGTTAATAATTTAATAATGTCAATATTTATTTAAAGTCATTTATCATTATATCATGCTTTTTCATTTAAAAATTCATTAATGGTGTAATATGCTTTTTCAATCAAAAATTTCTTTAATCTAAATTTAAATGTCATATCACATTCTGACTCTTTTATATTCTTAGGTAGTTTATTATAGATGTCTATTCTTTTAACAAAAATACTTTTACTAAATAGAGCTTTCCTAACTTTAGGCACTCGTAGCGTATTTTTGTGCCGTTTCGATTTCAAAGTCTCAAAGTTACCCAAATTATTCCGTACAAGCAGAGCCGCCTCATGGATATACATCGAAGGAAAAGTCATTATTTGTAGTTTTTGAAAGTACGGCTTGCATGAGTCTCTAGGTTTTAGTCTACAAATAGCTCGAATGCATTTCTTTTGGGCCCTAAATGCCGATTCTTTTTCTGTACAGTTACCCCATGCAAGAATACCATACCTCAGTGTGGAACCGACGTATGCATGATAGGCATTTAAAAGGGCTTTATCATTGGCTACCTTGCGTAACATATAGAGTGCGTACGAGAATTGACTTAACTTCGTACACACATGCTCAACGTGACCGTTCCATGACAGGTTGGAGTCTATATGAAGCCCTAGAAATTTAGTCTTATGCGTTTCATCAATTTGTCTACCATTATAATTAATATTTAAATTGTCAAATTTTGAATTAATATTTTTAAAAGTCATAATGTTAGTTTTGTCCATATTCATTTTAAGATTATTATTTTGGAGCCAATCTATAATTGATTTCAATGAGTCATTTATATTGTCTTCGTGTCTGCCGTTCTTATTGTCTGTAAATATTGCAGTGCTGTCATCAGCAAACATAACCATGGGATCATCTATAGCATGTGGGAAATCATTAATATATATTAGAAATAATAAAGGCCCCAGGATGCTGCCCTGTGGCACTCCATATTTTATAGTTCTTAGATCTGACTGGTATTTTTCTTCTATTTTAGTGCCCATATTGAGCCTCGTGACTTCTGTGTATTGCTGTCTGTTAGTAAGATATGATTTTATTAGGTTTAATATATTGCCTCTTATGCCACAACACTCCAGTTTTTTTAATAGGATATTGTGATTGACGCGATCGAAAGCTTTTGTCATATCCATAAAGAGAGCATTGACCCTTTTCCCGTTATCAAGTCCTGTATATACGATTTCCAAAAATTTTAGAAGAGCCATATTTATGGATTTCCCCTTTCGAAAGCCTACTTGATTAGGAGAGAAAATATTAAAAGTTTCAAAATATTTGCTAAGCCTTAGATGCATAACCTTTTCAAAAACTTTGGAAAAGATTGGTATCAGGGCAATGGGTCGATAGAATTGCATATCCTCTTTATCTTGTTTTTAAAAAATAGGTATTATGACAGATGTCTTCAGCTTGTCAGGAAATACACCTTCTTCAATGCTTCTATTAATTATGTGAGAAAGAACAGGTGAAATTATTTTTGATGTTAATTTTACTATCTTGGTGCACACCCCATCGTAGCCAGTACTAGTGTATTTTTCAGGGTCTGTATAATATTATCAACTTCGTTCTCATTAGTTGGTTCCATGAAGCAAGAGTTAGGTTCAGAGTGCCTTAATGTTTCTGATGCTTTAGTATTACTATCCGAGCTTGTCTCTACTTCATCTATGAAAAAGTTGTTAAAACATTGCGAGATTTCTTTTGGGTCGGATATATTTTTTCCGTTTACTTTTATATGTGTGATTTCGTTTTTAACATTATGCTGCTGATATTTATTGATTATGTCCCATACCGCTTTTGATTTGTTACTGGCTTGTTGTACGTGATAGTTATTTTGAGCTTTTTGCGTCTGTTTAATGACTCGTTTCAGCCTAGCAGAGTACTGTTTGAAAATGATTTTATCATTATTTTGTAAGGAATGTCTATACTTCTGGAGCAAACAACGCTTTCTCTTCGCGCAATTTTTTATGCCTTTACTTAGCCAATTAGGTCTCTTAATTACAGGAATTTTAGTTTTGACAACAGGAAAACAGAGATCGTAGAACAATAAGAAAATTTCAGTGAACTCGTTGTAGGCTACATTCGTATTTTCAGCTTTGTAGACGTCATTGAAGGATAGAGAGCTTAGACATTCAAGGAATTTATTGATATTGTCTTGGCCATAGTCTCGTTTCATCCTGAAAAAATGGTTGATGAAAAAACTTTTCTTAACCGGGCATTTCAATATCTGGGCAGTATGGTCAGACAATGCATGCTCGACTACAGTGGCTTTGCATCCTCTTACATTATGGGCAATGTTGTCCAGGCATGTTTTACTACTAAGTCGGGTGGGTTCATTTATGCTCAGTTTAAGATTAAATTGCGATATTATTTCTTCAAACCGTCTAGTAGCGGGTTCTTTTTTCAGTAAATCTATGTTAAAGTCGCCGCAAACAAAAATTTTCTTACTGCGATAACAAATACGTTCTAGGAGTTTCCTAAGCTTCAAGAAAAATTGCTCAAGAATCGACACTTTTTTCCTCGGAGATCTATATATACATACTATTATTATGTTGTGTTCTATCAATTCAATCCCACAACATTCAAATATATTTATTTCACTTAGAGAATTGATATCAGGCAGAGGTTTATACTTATGCTGATTATAAACTAATATACAAGATCCACCAGTTCTATTGTGTCGGCAATATTTGGCAGCTAAATCATAATTTGTCATGTTAAGTAAATTAGAATCATTTTCCACCATATTGTGTTCGGTGACACATATTACGTCAATAAAGATATTAGTTTTTCTTAAATTATCAACGCTTATAGTGAGATCGTCTGATTTATTTATTAAGCCATTTATGTTTTGGTGCATAATATGGACAAAGTTATACACGAAAAAACTCTTTATTTATTGTAGCTTCGCTATGTTCATCAAGCAATGTTGGCATATCAATAATATTAATATTTCCCTCTGTTTGTGTGTACTTATTAATTTTTATAGTTTTACTGGAGGTATTGCGACTCATCAAACGGTTATTTATTTTATATTGATAGTCTAAACGTATTATGTCTCGTAAGATATGTCTAGCCGTATATAAGATGACATTTTTACTCTTCGATGCATATTCACTATGACCCGTCTCAATTAAATTTACATTATTGTATTTGTTACATATGGATCTCAAATCACCATTCAGCTTTTCAACTCGTAGTGATTGGTTGTATGGGATTTCCCAGATGATTATATTTGGATTTACTATTTTTCTCAAGAAACTGTTTAGGTGACTTTGAAATTCATATGGACTCTTTTCATTTGCACCAGCAAGTAGTATGATATAATCGTGATTAGTTAATTGCCTTAATTCTTCTTTTTGTGTATTTAAAATTTCTTGAAATTTCGCTCCTGGTTTTAGAATACTTTCAACAATGAAATTGGGGCCCAATAGATTAGCCAATGTTGTTCGTAAATGTCGTCCTTGTTGATCAGCGATGATGACTACTCGACTTTTCGGTGTTTCATTTTCAGGCTTGTTAGTTGCAGTTCTATGTATCTTCGAGTCTTGTTTCATCTTAGGTGGAGATTCTATTATTCTATTATTTGATAGGAGATTGCAACTGAATTCTTTTTCGCTGGGTAAATTATTTGAAGTAGAATTTTCATCGTCATCTTGGGATTTAACAGGCGGCTTTGTATATTTTACTGGAGTTCTGAATGGAGAATTAACTGTGGTGCTTGTCCTTTTTTTCTTGGATTTTGGTTTCCTGAGTGACAAAGGTGTAGGACAGCTAGAATCATATGGCCCTATTTTTTTGTACAATTCTATTATTTTTGATGATTTTTCCAAGTCCTCTCGCAGTTTTGTATTTTCAATACACAGATTATCAATTTCGTTATGTGCCGATAGTAATTGCTCTTGTAGTTTATTTACTTTATCTTGCAGTTCCTTATACGTATGACTTTCATCCATTGACGAGTTTGGTAAGCTTATAGCTGTAGTCTCGAATAATGTAGAATTTTGAGTACTGGTTGTTAAATCATTCAATGAGCTGGTTCTTTGTAGCGGCTTCCTCCGTGTTACATTATTATAGTTGTTACTACTATCCATTTTGTAGAAATAGATTTGTGTGATAGCATGCATGGAATACTGCTCTCACCTTTGCGATGGCTCTGCCAAATATCAACTGGAGGCTCTGGAGTCGATTGAGCGGCGAGCCAGGAGGCTGATTGACAACGACACCTTGACTAAGTCGCAGCTGCAAAGTCTTGAGCATCGACGTACGTGTTTGTCGGCCTTTTACCGGATACACTTCGGAGAGTGCGCTCAGGAGTTGCACAATCTGGTCCCCCCTGCCCCTTTCTTCTATCGTACGGCTAGACAGACGCGACCAAAGCGCCACCCTTTTATGGTGGACATTCCGCGCGTTAGAACCAAGCGTTTCGAATCCTCATTCCTCATACGAACAGCCAGAATGTGGAACGCTTTGCCTGGGTCTGTCTTCCCGCTAAAGTACAACGTGGGTGTCTTTAAATCCCGAGTAAATAGGTATCTTCTAGGTAAACGTGCTACATCCTAGACCGCATATCTGCTCAACATCAGGCAGTGTGTAGTCAAACGCGAACCTATTCGAAATAAAAAAATATGCACTTTTGCCCTATAATAGGGCGATATCCCTGAAAGTGGAAAGTGAAAGGAAAGTGTAGTAGGCTTTCTTAATGAAGAAGTTCTATAAATATGCGATTACTACAAATTGTAGGGTGCCCTATTCTAGTGCGAAATTAAGCCCGATTACAGAGGCGCCAGCGTAAATTAAATAGCAGCGTAAAAAGCGTTCTCTCTATCGAATGCCTAAAGTGAAAAAGAAACAGAACTATGCTATTTAGCTAATATAGTTACGCTGGCACCTCTGTAATCGGACTTATTGCATAAGTAATCGCATATTTATAGCACTTCCTCATTAAGAAAGCATATTACACTATGTGAACATGTTCCTAACAGAATAGCAAAAGCAAAAATAAGAATTATGGATAAACCCACGACGGTTAAAATGTATTTTACTATGAAAATTAACGTGGTTTTCACACATTTTATACTATATATAACGGGACTGAACTCACGTGTGGAGATAGTCGTAACGACTACAGTTTCGGTCGCATTTGGCGACCTTTCTCAAGTTGGCGAGTGCTAGCACGCGGAGCCGTCTCGCAATGCACTGCGGGCTGCGGCGCATAGCGCTCGCGATGACAGCGGTCCACACGTGAGTTCAGTCCCGTTATATATAGTATAAAATGTAATTGAAAAAAGATAAAATAATTAAAAAATTAATGTAACTCGAACTAATAAACTTAAAAAGATTTAGTAAGTAGAGTCGATCTGTCACGAAGTCGGTCATATATGTAAACAATATATTTTATTATTTATTTTATTACCATAAATATTTGCAATTAGGTCCTATTTTTGTGATTAAGCTAAAAATTTATATTTTTAGATTGGTTCCTATATCTTGTGTAACTATCCCTAGGATTTCTGTAAAGGTATTTTTACCGACGCAAATCCCTGAGGCTTGATTTAAGCCCGTCACACACACATAGATAATATTATTATATATTAATATAAATTATAGCAAGTTATATAACGGTATATTTTCTGTACAAATATTCAAGTTAGCTTTAATTATATATTTCTGCGTCTGGTCACTTGAATATTTGTATAGAAAATATAGTGTAATATGCCTTGCTATCTTTAATATATTATATAAATCTCGTGTCACAATGTTTGTCCTCAATGGACTCCTAAACCACTTAACCGATTATAATAAAATTCGCACACCATGTGCAGTTCGATCCAACTTGAGAGATAGGATAGTTTAAATCTCAAATTATAGTCGCATTGAGCCACAGCAACGCGTGGCCGGGTCAGCTAGTAATTTAATATAATATAATAATATTATAGCTACGTGTGTGTGACGGGCTTTAAAGGCGAAAGAAACTAAACTACAGTGAACATTGGTCAGCTAAGCTGCTTTCAACTGAAATTAGTCGGATGCAACTTTTTCAAAAATACTGATTATGAAAATTCCTGACATCAAAAATCCAATGGAAAACAATTTACACACGACCTCCTGAGCGGTGCGAGAAAACATTACATAGTGCGTTTTAAGACCGTACAACGCCATCTATCGCAAGCCTCTTCAACTAGAGCAATCCAACCAGTGTTGCCTATACTCATTTCCCAAATTCCCTAAAAGCGTACGTTAGTACGTTAGCTCGCCTCAGTTAGTCTGCGTCAGCAAACTGAGGCGAGCTAACGTACTTACGTGTACTGGTGACTCACGCCTTACCATGGCATCGAGTATAGTTAAATGTGCGAATTGTAACATTTATGTGTAGTTCTTGCGTTCATACAGAACAAAATTGATGTTATGAACGAAGATAGTTTGCCCGGACAATAATGTGAAAAATACTACACCGATTCGTGCGAAATATTCGCGAATTCTGTTCACCGTGACAGTCGTCAATGCCATATTTTGCGAAAAATCCTACTAGTCCTACTAATATTATAAACGCGAAAGTTTGTGATGATGGATGGATGTTTGTTACTCTTTCACGCAAAAACTACTGAACGGATTGAGATGAAACTTTGCAATAATATAGCTTATATATCAGAATAATATGCTAACCTCGGTAGTGGTTACATATTTGAGCCATTTGGAGTTGAGACTTTGGGTCCGTGGCGGCCGGGAGCTCATCTCGTTTTCAAGTCTTTCTGAGCGTCTGGTGGATGCGACGTGTGACCAAAATGCTGGTGTTTATTCGGCTCAACGTATAAGCATTGCCATTCAGCGTGGCAATGCTGCAAGCATGCTGGGCACGCTGCCAACTGGCAGTGGGCTTGAGCACTTGAATTATCTTTAGACCTTCAAGGGTCTGTGGATGATCCAATTGCTTTCTATGTAGTAGTAGTGTAGTATTGTCATTATAAAAAAAAAAAAGTCAGAATAACACATGGGCTATAAATTATAATGATATTGCGTCAAAAATCAAAATATCATGCGGGCGAAGCAGCGGGTAAAACCTAGTAATTATAATAAAAAACATGTACATCAACAGCAATAGTCATTTTATTGATAAGACATTTATTTTATACATTGAACATCTAAATTGGTAAAGCGTATAATAAATCTTAATAATTTCAAATTTGTACCCAACTGCCAAGGGAGGGTCACGTTTTTAAGCACTTTGGACCTGTATACCAACGACTTCTTATGAAAAAGTAGACAGCCCTGGTGTTGGAGTGTTTTTAAAATATAATGCCGTAATAACACCTATATCAATTCATAATAATTTAGATTATTTAGCTTATTCTGTACATCAAAACTATACTCTTAAAAATTTAACTTGATCTCTGCGATAGTGACATTGACATAGAAGATTGACATTTTTAGAGTTGAGATAGTGGTGGAAAAAATTGATTTTCAAACAATGTTGTGATGAAATCGAATGAGTAGTTGAAGGTGAGAAATTGGATTTTATTTACTTACTATTACTTAAGATCAAGTATGTACACATGTAAATAATGTTATGCTATTAATTAAATACTAATAATAATGTAACGATAGTATTTATCGACGTTTTTCACTGTTATCGATGCTAATGTAACATATAATTGGGTTTAATTTAATTACACATGTAAAAATGTTATGATATTAAAATATAAAATAAAATAAATGATAAATTAAGTTTTATTTAAAATATCGTTAGTATAAACTATTGATATTTTAAATAAAACTCTATCTAAAACTCTGTGGTCACGATCATTCGTCGCCCATCACTAATCGGCATGCCCATAAAGTATAACATTGACAGGTACTGTCTGTACTATGAAGAAATTTAGGACTTCATAGGTGTGATTTTTCTGACAGCTGTCGCAGAGGTCAAGTTAAATTTTATAGAGTTTAACAACTTTTTTGTACTGCGACTTTTGTCACAACTCAAACAAAAAATCAGCTGTTCCATACATTTGTCGCGGGTGAACGATATTTTTCTATGGAACAAATTTTTTATTGAGATTTGATAAAAGTTGTTAGTTTTGATGTACAGAATATGCCTCTAAAAGGATGCTAATTGATTACCAATAACTCTGTATACAGTCAAAAATGAACAAGTACCTACAGAAATATGCGCTAAACGCTGATTGGTCCGCTAAATGTTACGTAATCATTCATTATTGCCCGAGATTTATCATATGCGCTTTTTGCACTAATGCGTTGACTGAAAACTCCTTTACCGTGTCTAGTGAATATGAAGTCGTTGGTCTATTCCTTTTTACACGATTGCCCAAAAAAGGAGATTAATATTATTAATATTTAGTGCTCATACACTGAAACACTATATTCCGTATACTATTTAACTATACAGGTGTTTTCAGAAAAGGTATATTATCGAAAGGGGGTGATACAGATATACCTACATCACGAACAACTTTTACTCCGAAATTTGAGAAAAAATATTTCATGCATTTGTCGATTCCAAATTGCAATTTTGTACGGGACAGCACTTTTTTTTAAACCAGGTTGGCCCATAGTAAAAGTTGTTCTTAATAATGGTCTGAATCACCCCCTTTCGGCTGAGTACACCTTTTCTGGAAAACCCTATAGTGTATCACTAAACATTTGGTGTAACACTAAATACTTAGCGTAACACTAAACACTTACGATCTTACCACAAAAGTTTTAAGCCTGCTTATGGCACTGTTTAAAGGAACAAATTGCACGGTTACGCAGCGTGTTTAAATTTTTTGTGGTAAGACGGTTAGTGTGACACTAAATACTTAGCGTAACACTAAACACTTAGTTCAACACTAAACACTTAGCGTAACACTAAACACTTAGAGTAACAATAAACACTTAGTGTAACACTAAACACTAAGTGTTCTTACACTTACAAACATCAAGAAAAGTGATACTATTGAACACTGCTTGCACCAACATTGTTAGACCTTTCCACGTGCAATTTTTTTAGCGAATTGCTCGTGATAATGGCTACTACTTAATCTCCGATGTCTTAGGATAGCGGTACCGTCATGTAGCGGCCGCTCTCCTAAGAAAATAGAGCTTTACGATCAACATTCATTAAAAATAGTAGGTAAAATATTTCCTTAACACTTTTTTTTATTCTTAACATGTATTATTAAATAATAGAAAAGATTTGCGGTTTAGCCCATAACCGCCCACTGTACCCGTGCGTGTACAGTCTTTTATGTATATATACATAAAATACAATCGTATTTTACACATATTACATCACTCCATAGTATAAAAGCAAAACCGTTGTCTGTGTGTCTGTCAGTGTATCCGCTTATATCTTCAAAGTCTAAGTCAAATCATTTATTGCAACATATGAAATTTACATGCGGTTCTTAGTTAACATGTTTTGTATAGTGATACATATGACCCTATAAGGGTATGGCAATTTTATTATTTGTATTGGAATGATTTATTATTATGTTTTCTAGATTATCCGTAAAAAAATCGTCTAATGTGTAATAGCATTTCGATAAAAGGATTATTTTTAGTTGTTTTATGAAACAGTTTTCTTCCAAACTACACAACAAATTTCGATGCTGTTTTCGTTATCGTGTAGAATATTTCTTCCGGAAGGTTTATAGCTATAATTCATTCGTATCTGGGCAAAGCCGGGATAGGTAGCTACATAATATATTTTTCATCCCCCATCTCGGAAAGATTAGTTTTGCTCTTCGATATTTGAGTGCAAAAGTAGTTTTTATAAGTAAAACTGAATTTAGAACATCGTGTGTACGAAGTGTGTGAATTCGAAACATCATTAAACCTATTTACTTCTATCTTCATGGTGCCGACTTTCATTATACAACCTTTTTTTTTCTTGAAAACTTAGACTCGGAACCTTCTTGGTGGATTTTTTTTTAATTTGCTTCGAACGCGCCATTTTTTTCTTGTCTTTGCCTTAGAATAAAAAACAAGAAATTTGAAATTAAGTAAAAAACCTAAAATTTGTGATTCTAGCGACGAGGAAGTTTTGACACCAACAGAATTGACTGAAACTGTTAATAACGAGCAAATGAGCTTTCTCTTTCAAAAATCACGCGAGAAGTAGGTATTTGAAACCGTACGAACGTAAGTAGACGACTTTATTACTTACTCGCTGAGGTGGGATGAAAAGTTACGTGTTGCACTCAAGTGCAAAGATTTTTCACCTTTTGCTCTTTTAATTCCCTCGCTAACGCTCAGGATTCTAATTATTGAATCACTCACTGCGCTCGTCGTTCAATTTTAGAATCCTTCGCTTGCTCGGTCATCAAAATTGAGCACGCGGTTAAAGAGCAACTTTACACTCTTGTACAACAAATAACTAATAACAGTTACATAAAATACAATCACCGATTAAAATGATGTACACGCATGGGTACAGTGGGCGGTAACGTAAAAAATATTTATCTATTTAATATTTTTGGGGGCGGTAGATTTAACAACTACAGGGTTATTCGCATAGGGTATACTAAAACGGAAGGAGTTGACTCAGACCATTATTACAAACAACTTTTACTAATTCGCCAACCAGAATTCCAAGAAAAATCAATTCAATCATAGAAAATTCGCATTTCGGAATCGACAATATTATGAAATGAAAATAAAACCTTGAAAACAATCAAAATGTAAATGTGTGTGTAAGATGTCCCCAAATATTTATTTTATTTATTTATTTAAAATAATATGCTCATCAATGTTCCTATGAATGGACTCGTCCAATAAAAAAATCACAACATAAATAAATTATTAAATAAACAAATATGGAAGCAGCCGTTTTTTTCTCGAAGACCGAGTTGGGCCCATAGTAAAAATGGCAAATAATGATGGTCTTAATCACCCTTTTCCGACTTAGTGTACCATTGTATAAATTGGTATACTGAGCGCCACACAAATCAACGGATGGGAAGTTATGCGCAGAGCGCTGCGCAAATACCCGAAATATGGGTACGCGCGGGAGCCAGAAAGACGAAACGCCGGGGCACACCCGCCCGCCAACCTCATCCCGCGCGCTCCCTACGCCCGAGCTCACTACTTCGCCATTAGTATAAGCATTGTGCACACATGCGCAATAATTAGCGTATCACGGCGAAGTGTCATCTGCGGCTAACTTCTCTTCCGTCGAATTGTGTGGCGCTTAGTACATCGAAAATCGATACTAACGCCCTCGTGACTTCGTGCAGTTGTCAAAAGCAAGTTGATTTTACCGCCCATGTGTTTAATGAAAGTGAATGATATATACGGTGTCTACAGAGTGCGTAGTCGTTGATTTCAACCTTAAAACATCTTAGGGTGCGTACAGATTAAGTAACATGTTGAATTGTAGGTATTAAGTAACGTGTTGTATTGTATAACTTTGTTTAATAAAACATGTTATAAAGGGTAAGCCATGGTGGTCTAGTGGTAATGATACTCGCCTTACGATCGTGAGGTCGCAAGTTCAATCCCGGTCCCGTACTAATGAATTCCTTGGAATTTATGTACGGAATTTCACACCACTGGCTTTTCGGTGAAGGAAAACATCGTGAGGCAACCTGCATAAGTCCGTAGAAGAAATTCGAAGGCGTATGTGAATCCACCAACCCGCACTGGGCCAGCGTGGTGGATATGAATCACCCCTCGTGGGTAGGCCTACGTCCTGTAGTGGACTATTAAAAAAGGCTGGTACAGTACAGTATACAGGGTTATCTGCTTACCCTGTACTAAACCAAAACGGGGTGATTAAGACCATCACACTGAACAACTCTAAACTATGGGGACAACTCAAAATTTGCGAAAAATAATTATTTTTTGCAAAAATTATCATGACCGACTTCACCCGTGTACAGAATCATTACATAGTATATAACAAAGTTGCTCCCCGCTGTCTGTCCCCATGTATGCTTATATCTTTAAAACTACGCAACGGATTTTGATGCAGTTTTTGTTAATAGATAGAGTAATTCAAGAGAAATGTTTATATGTATAATACATGTGTACGAAGCCGGGGCGCATCGCTAGATCGCAAATATTACGCACGGAACAACGTAGCATTTTTCACATTATTGTTGATTTATCAAAAACGGCTTAGCCGATTTCGATAAAATTTAAATGGGACCAATTTCGAAGTATACTTTTTCCAATAAAAAAATAATTATTGAAATCGGACTGCTACGAAAAAAGTTATAAGTAGTTATACATAAATAAATATATATATACACGCGTCGAATTGTATAGCTCCTCCGGAGGTTCGTCGGTCAAAAATCAAAAAAACTAACTCGGAATCGCCAAAATGTATGAAACAGCTGATATTTGTTTGTCGAATTTTGGGTTGATTCCATAGCAAAAGCAGTTCATTACGATGGTCTTAATGACCTCCTTTAGGCTCAGCGCAGGGGAAGCAGATAACCCTGTATAACTTTGTTTTAAAACATGTTATACAACGCAGTACAACAGCTGGTTTTATGACTACACTAGTTTTTACCCGCGGCTTCGCCCGCATACGGGCATACATATCATTATAATTTATAGCCTATGTGTTATTCTGATATATAAGCTAAATTATTGCAAAGTTTCATCTCAATCCGTTCAGTAGTTTTTGCGTGAAAGAGTAACAAACATCCATACATCCATCCATCCTCACAAACTTTCGCGTTTATAATATTAGTAGGATAGGATTACTGAAACCAGTTCTTTGTTTTGTTTTAAAACATGCTATCACTACATAGTATAAAACAAAGATGCTTCCCGCTGTCTGTCCCCATGTATCCTTATATCTTTAAAACTACGCAATTGGATTTTGAAGCGTTTTTTTTAATAGATAGAGTGATTCAAGAGGAAGGTTTATATGTATAATACACCTGTGCGAAGCCGGGTCGGTCACTAGTGCTATATAATGTGTACGCACCGTTAGACTAAGATTATTATACTGTATATAACGGGACGCGGAGCCGTCTCGCAATGCACTCACGGCTCCGCGTGCTAGCACTCGCCAACTTGAGAAAGGTCGCCGAATGCGACCGAAACTATAGTCGTTACGACTATCCCTACACGTGAGTTTAGTCCCGTTATATATAGTATAAAATGTGTAAAAACCACGTAAATTTCCACAGTCAAACTAAGATTATTCTTACAGGGTTCTATTAAAATCTCTAGAATTCAATTAAAACATTTGACTTTGACCACGTTAGCAAAATTTTATAAACAATTATTTATTCGTATGTTTAAACCAAGCACCAAAATTTTCACATTTTTTTCGTTGATAACAAATTTTGAATAGTCCATTACATATTCATCACTTAAACATTAGTGTGCTAGATAAAGCTAAACATTACATATTTATACAGGGTGTCTCAGAAAAATTGCCGGAATCTTAAGTGATGAATGTGTGTGTGAAGTGTGCAGAGCTCAAACTTGGTTTTTGTTATAGTTATAACAATAAGTATTGCTTCAAAAAAAGATTTTCACCATTTAATTAATTTAAGGAGCAATATAAGTTTTTTTCATACTTTGTGCACATTTTTTGAAGTGAAAACTTTATTAGCGGTGTTGTGCACGTTTTGGAATGGGTAAAATGTAAAACTCGCGTCAGGACACGTGACCTGATCGAAAACTCGTAAGACGGAGGGAGAGTAGACCGGTGCGGCGTGGAGAGGAGGTAATATCCTCTTTCACTGCCTCGGTGACTCAGTGGTTAGTGAACCTGATTTCTAGATCAAAAAGGCGTGGTTTCGATCCCCACCCATGGCAAATATTTGTGTGATGAACATAAGTGTTAGCTGTGTCTGGGTGTATTTAGTTACTATCTATATAAAGTATGTTTTTAAAATATGTAGTATATCAGTCTCTAGCAGCCATATCACGAGCTTTGCTTAGTTTGGGGTCAGAGACCGTGTGTAAGATGTCCCCAAATATTTATTATTTCTATTGCGCGGCGAAAATGCATGCCTGCTCCTTCTGTTTCGTTTAAACTTGAACATATTATAAAGTACTGCATAAATGATAGTTGTTTATATACTCAAGTTTTCATTTCTGCCGGCACTCCCGGAGTGCAGCCCGATGTTTTTGTCCAATCATAACCTAATCGAAATTTTATACTTTTCAGTCAACTTTTGTGTTATCTTGAAATTGTATACTTTTAAGTGAACTTTTGTGTTATCTTATGAATCAAACACTATTTCTGGGACACCCTGTACGCATCAGACGTTCCTAAGGCCACATTATCTTCAAATTGACATCAAACATTAATATTATAACAGTTATACACCAAGTAAAGGTTTTTTTAGTAATTTCTTTAAGTGAAATACTTGAATACACATTAATTTCAATTTAAAAAGTCGAATATAGGCAGTATCAAACTTTTTGACGGCTGTAAAGTTAGTTATAGGCTGCGGATAACCCAATCCTCTCGCAGCTGTTACGTGAGCTTAAGTAAGGAAGCTATCCAAGGCTTGTATAGGTCGCGCCAAACAAGTTGGCAGGTGTGAAGGTAGCTACAAGCTGCACAATATCCAATCAACGCGCGGCTTTATGCGAGCTTCAGTCAGGATTGGATATTGCGCAGCTTGGAGCTAACTTCACATCCGCCGACTTGTGTGGCGCGACTTATAGCTAACATCACAGCCGCCAAGTTGTTTGATTCGTCCTGTATTCATAAGATTATTAAGCAAAGATGCTTATATTAAATGAGAAATGTAAGGTATATAATTTTTAATGAGGCATTTCAAAAAAAAATAGTTTCACAAAACTTACTAGATGGCGTAATAGTCATATAAATTGATATGTCATTGTCAACTGGAATACGGTGAGAGAGAAAAGACTATAGTAGTCTCTAGTCTCCACTGCTTTACTGAGGTATGACTTGGGACTACGTTTGGACTAGACCGCGACTTTATTGGACTATGACGTGACTATATTGGTAAAAAATTATCAAAAAATATTCAAACTTAATACTTGACACTGGCAAATGCACAACAATGCGACGCCAAAACATAAAAAAGAAGAAGAAGACATCTTGACAATGACAGTACGATTTCCATAGTCAAAGGATATACGATTTCAAACTATTGTCGCCATCTATTGGATACATTCATTACTATATTTTTTTAAAGAAAACGCCTCATTGTAAAATATAATGAAAAAGTGCTATAAAAGGACGGCATTACCTACAAATTGGTAATTTATTGAAACACATCAACGAAACGAAATAAGTGTAAAAACGTATGTCCACTAAAATTAACGAATTTGCCAAAAAGCCAAAGATATTTTAAACAATGGATGTTGAGCACAATACTGTTTTACTATGGGACCGACACTGATATCACAAAAAAGCTGTAGCTTCCATTTTGTTGAACGTCAATAAACTTTTTATTAAAAAAATGTTAAGATCAATTGTTTTTAAACTTTCGCGATTTGAACACATTATTATTATATACTACGGGACTAATCGCGCACTAAAATTACGAGATGAATAAATAACTCCTCGTCCCGACGTTTCGGCCGAGTTGCATCGACCGTGGTCACGGGTAGACTGGTCCAGACTGGTCCAGTTCCAGTCTACCCGTGACCACAGTCGATGCAACTCGGCCGAAACGTCAGGATGATGAAGTATTTATTGATCTCGTAATTTTAGTGCGCGATTAGTCTCGTAGTATATAATAATAAAAAGTTTGTACAGGGCGGGTGGCTAGCCCTGGTGTCAGTTTTTAGGTCCTCTGAAAGCCTCTGATATGGCTAAACCGTTAAAACGACCGGGACCTACAATTTAACGTGTCATCCGAGCCACGGTAGCGCTCAGTTGGAAAATGCCACCCGCGGTAACCCATCCAAATACTGACCGCGCGGAAAGTTGCTTAATTTCGGTGATCGCTGACGATCATCTAGTCAAACTACACTACGAGCGATACAACTTTTTATACTTACAATGTGTTTGTCTACCGGTGTCGGAGCCTTAAGCGGTGACATCTATGGCAAATTTTGAATAACTTTTACTGTGGGATTAACTCGGAAAACACAAAATAAAAACAACTAATCCATACTTTTTGTCGAAAGTCTATAAAAAATCGTATGGAACAGCAGTTTTTTTTACGTTCTCAGAGTTGGTCTCATAGTAAAAGTTGTTCAAAATTTGCTATAGATGTCACCGCTTAAGGCTCCGACACCGGTAGACAAACACATTGTATAAAGCAGATGATTCAGGTTTGCTCCCATAGTAAATGCACACTCCTGAGAACAGATGAAAAATGCAAAAAATTAACACATAAACAAGTAGTAACAAGTAGTTTGAATTATTATTTTTTTATTAGTCATCTGTTAGTACTAACTCAACATCCATTGTTTTATACATCTTTGTTTTAACCCTTAAAATGCTTAAATACATTGAACACTAGAGTCTGGCTAGCGAAAGTTGATACTGACAAAGCGCGGCAAATTTAAAAAATATCGGTATGGCAGCCCTAAACTGAGAGGGAAACACTTTCTCTCACTCACACTACTCGTATGTAGCATTGTTACCATACCGCGATTTTGATTCTTCCAAATCTTTGGGAGAATCGCAAAAAAAAACTTTTTTCAAGCTTTAACTTGTCGTGTAGGAGTTTTATATTCATTACGTTAATTATTTTTTGTTTTTTGACGTTATTATGCCAAATTGAGGCTTCGCATTGCTCTCCAAATGATCCAAATGATTTCAACGCGTACCTATCTACTTCGTTACGATGAAGATTATAATAATATAATGAATAATTTTGTTCAGTTTAGTACATGAAGTTGGAAAAAGTTTTGAATACAAGGTAAAATACCCCAATTTAAAGGTAAATCCACGATGGTAGTAGCACCGTGTGTTGTCATTTAAAAAGTTTGCGAAAAATGCCAGTATCAACTGTCGTTAGCCAGACTCTAACTATATAATTATTCTAACGTTAAATTGATTTTATTGCAAAAAATGGCACCTTCCACCCTACCAGGCAATGGCACCAGTAAAATATAATCAAAAAAATATTTAATAAAAGTATTTCCTATTTAATTTTATTAGTATGTATGTTATAATTTCTTAACAATAGTAAAATTCATAAAATCATAATTTTAACACTAAAAAAACACTAGACAATTTTACAAAATACATTCATAAGAATTTGTAAGTACAAAATGCATAGAATAAAACATTGATTTTTTAATAGTCAAAATATTTATATAATACAGGCAAAAATGAAATGTTAAATGAAATATCAAGTTGATTTTTTTTATTTTATCATTATTTTTTTTTTAATTTTTAATACATGTCCCTACAACGCGGTCACATTAACTCGACGCATCGCTGGAATTTTTAAGCAATTTATACTCGATCTTAATAAACAGGTAGAAACTTAAGCTGGAAACATACTATCGGACGCGGCTTACGGACGCGACTGACAGCCGCGACTGATATGTATCTAGATAATGAATGTACACTGAGCCGTGCACACTAGCGGACATAAGTCGCGGACGTCACCTTCTGACGACCTTGAGCGTTCGGACGTCCGAGAGCGATCTGGTACACTGGATGTTTTAAGACTGTGCACATTGCTAAGTCACGGCTGTCAGTCGCGTCCGTCAGCCGCGTCCGATAGTATGTTTCCGGCTTTACCTTTTATAGAAGATGGTTCGGAACCTTTCGTGCGGGAGTCCGACTCGCACTTGGCCGGTTATTTTTGCACACCGTACTTGAGCGTCAAAATGACGTCATATGGTCAAGCGTCTAGTTAATGTGACCGCGTTGTGGTGATACTAAGCAAAATGTAGAGACTTTTTACAATATAATATAAATACACATCGTAATGTACACCTTATACAGGGTTATTGATCAATTAGCATCCTTTTAGGGGCTTATTCTGTACATCAAAACTAACAACTTTTGTTCTGCAACTTTTGTCAAAACTCAAAAAAAACAGCTGTCACATTTTGTCGAGGGTGTACGATTTTTTTCTATGGAACAGTTTTTTTTTAATATTGACAAAGTCGCAGAACAAAAGTTGTTAGTTTTGATGTACAGAATAAGCCCCTAAAAGAATGCTAATTGATTACAAATAACCCTGTAGAGCTAACCCTGAAATATACAATACAGTTTGTCAAGACCCATTTTATACGTTAACGCTGATTTTCTGTTGCGGATTCGACCCCGTAGTAAATTTTGTTCATAAGTATTTAGACTGCTTTAAGTCCCTACATTTTGGAAAGAACAGCCTGCATCTCTAACATTTTATATTAATATAGTTAAATTACATTATTGATACTTTGATAGTGCAATACCAAGTTGCTACAAGCGATTGTGATTGACTTTTTTTGTAAATTTAATTCCAAAATTACTTCATCAATATTTCTTGTCTCTACAGTTCTTAAATTTCAATAAAAAAAAAACAGGATGTTAAGAAAGACGAAAAAGATTGTATCGACATAACAATGGCTTCCGAAAATAAACAAGGTATAATCTCACTAATCCGGCACTTCAATAGACCGATACGTCCAATAATCCGGCACCCTGCGCCCGCGCCTCCCTCACCCCACTACGCCCATGCGCCACGTTTTGTTTTTATTTCGAGTAGGTTCGCGTTTGTCGAGCAGATGTGCGGTCTAGGGTGTAGCACGCTTACCTAGAAGATACCTATTTACTCGGGATTTGAAGACACCCACGTTGTACTTTGACGGGAAGACAGCCCCAGGCAAAGCGTTCCACATTCCGGCTGTTCGTATGAGGAATGAGGATTCGAAACGCTTGGTTCTAACGCGCGGAATGTCCACCATAAAAGGGATTACCACGTATTTACTAGTTTTTTAGTGAAAGTGAAGAGAATAGGGTGTACTGTGTAGTACACAAATATCTGCATACATACATTATATTCTCTTTATGAACTGCTTTATTTTATTTATTGCGTTTTTTTCTATAATCCAGTAATCTGACCATTCCAATAATCCGGCACCCTCTGGTTTTTAATAGTACCGGATTAGTGAGATTATACTGTAATCAAGAACAAGGAAAAAATATGGTACTCACGACATAACAGTGGGTTAAAAAAGACAAGAAATTAAGAACCAAAAAAAATAGCTACGACGCGATTGAGTTCCAAAAAAAAACAGAAGTCAAGAAACAAAGAACCAAATTTTTTACGACGTCACAATGTGATGCAAAAAAAACCACAAATCAAGAAGCAAGTACACATCGACTTTTACTTCTTTTATTTCATTTTAACAAAAATTTATTGCACTCAATAATAGCAGGCAAAAATCAGTGTTTAGTTTAGCGAAGCCACGCTAAAAACCGTTAAAAACAAAACAAAATATTTTTAACATACATTTTTAACCTTTCCTTTGTTATATGCTACGAATAAATAATACTCAGGATATACTAAAGAAAACACCGGTTTTTATTCACGTATAATATCGCGGCCGGGCCGCTAGGAACTCGACCGATTTCAGAGTAATTAGTACTCCTTCGTCAGGGAATACGCGCGCTCCCGTCGACTGGCGCACGCGCACACCACGCTTTTAATGAAGTGGGTACTCAGGATATGTAACTGTGTTAAAAATGGTTGTCTATAAAGTTGGTTTACTGACGATAGTTTTACGTGATTACGTCATAAGAAAACATAGTTGAATCAACAACTGAAACAAGCCGAACGCGCGGGGCCGGTCGTGTCTCTCAATCGGTTGTTGTTTTTAAACTTTCGCGATTTGAACACATTATTATATATTAAGAGACTAATCACGCACTAAAATAAAGAGATAACATTTATATTAATATAATGGCCGGCGTTCATCGATTTATAAGTAATAAATAAATACCTCCTTATCCCGACGTTTCGGCCGAGTTGCATCATGGGTAGATCTACCCGTGACCACGGTTAATGCAACTCGGCCGAAACGTCGGGATGATGAGGTATTTATTTATCTCCTACCCGTGACTACGGTCGATGCAACTCGGCCGAAACGTCGGGATGATGAGGTATTTATTTATCTCGTAATTTTATTGGGCGATTAGTCTCTATCGGTTGTTCCACGCTCTCGCTTGCACGGTCGGCTCTGGCCGGCGTTCATCGATTTATAAGACGTTATCTACCCAAGCTACTCAACAAAAGTCGTGTCCAACGTGTCACAAGTCAGACATTTTTCCTGCAAGCAAGTAACAACCAATCCCTGCGTGTTCTGAATTTAAACCAAACACTTTGGAAGTGATTCGTATTTTGAATTTTACGTTATTTTGGTTTGAAGTATTTAGTTTAGTTCCACACTTTAAAGTTTCTGAGTATTACTTATTCGTAAGTTATGTTATAATTAATTAAAATTAATATAATCTGTGTATATTGTCATAATTATGGCACTAAATAAAGAAGGTGCCCTAAGTGACTGAAGCGCGCTAACTTTAAATTTACAATGTAAAAAAAACTTAACATAATTTCGTTTTGAACTAATGTCGGTGTTTGCTTCGTCATCTGTAAAATAATAAAAAGTTTATTAATTTAAAGCCCAGCAGTGGAATTGTAATACACACCCGCCTTACAATCGTGAGGTCGTGGGTTCAAATCCCCGGTCCCGTACCAATGAGTTCTTTGGAATTTATGTACGGAATTTCACATCACTGGCTTTTCGGTGAAGGGAAACATCGTGAGGCAACCTGCATACGTCCGTAGAAGAAATTCGATGACGTATGTGAATCCACCAACCCGCACTGGGCCAGCGTGGTTGATATGGCCCAAACACCCTTTGTGGGTAGGCCTACATCCTGCAGTGGACTATTAAAAAGGCTGGTACGGTAAGGATGGTTAAGATGATAATGATGGAATGTGTATACCAACCTTACTTCATGGCCATGTTGTTGTAAATGTCGAAGTCATCGAGTCCGTCCGGCTCGAAGGCGCGAATTTGCTCAAACAGCTCGCTGTCCATGAAGCTGTCGGCTTGCGCGGGCGTCGATGCGCTGAAGTAGCTGTTTGCCGGTTGGCAAGGCGTTTGCCGCATCGACATCGCATTTGCCGGCATCGACATCGCATTTGCCAGCATCGACATGTCGTCAGCCGGCATCGACATGTCATTTGCCGGTATTAACAGGTCATTGGCCACGTCGCCATGTCATTTGCCAGGTGGACCAATTGTTTGCCGGATGAACAAGTTTTTTGACAGATTGAAGTTGATACGTTGAGTAAGGGTTAATAATCACGTTAATTATGCAATTTATCAAATGATTTGTAATTTTTTTCCAAGCAAGTGTCGAGTGACGTTTGTTATTTTATTGAATAGGTTTAGATGTATTTTGAGAATTTGTTTGACAATATATTTGCCAATTATTTGCCAGTTGATAAAAATATTTCAAAAGTGTGTTACACGATTATTATAAAATGAATGAAATAATTTATTGAGTTTGCGCATTTTACAATACAAATTTATTTAGATTGTAAACCAAACTCAACATTTCAAAATGGCATTTAAGTGTATTTTAAGGTGTGTTTTGTTATTATTAGTATTGATAATAATTGTTAATTAGTTTCATATCATTTGAAACAAATAGATTGCGCCAAGTGGATCACAGCAAATATAGGGCCAAGTGGCAAATTCAACAGTTTTTTTTTTCAAAGTTTCGTTCGTATTTTATGAATAAATTTTAAGTGTGTATGTTTGCGTGTGTGTGTGTGTGGTGCCGTCGTCGCCATTCGTCGTTGAGGAGATCGGGAAAGAAAGAGAAAATGCAACACGTTAGGTCGTCGAAAATATAAAAATAAAAATATCTATCTAAAAAACCCTAACTTCTACCTCCGCCAAAAGGCAAGCACAGACCAAAAGAAACAAGGAGTAGTTCTGCAAATCAAATTATTTATTTATTATTTAGAGTTAAAATAAAATAAAAAAATGTAATAAATAAAAACGACCGTCTGTGTTGCATTTTCGCGATGGGATATTTGAGAAAATTGTCTTTGCCTTTGATTTTTTTTTACAATATTTTTAACCTTCTCTCAATGACTGGCAATATTTATATCATCTGAAAGTAATGTTGAATTATAATGTATGTTAAAATTTCATCACACGGTGTAGTTTTGCAAAATTCAGGGACTTTGGAAGATGTATACAATATTCATCATTTTGAACAACTTTTATTAAGGGAAGATAATATCGCGATAACCAATAAGCAGTTACAAAGCTGTCAAGAGTAAAATGAACTTTTTGTAAGGAAATGATTTTTCGCGTTTTAAGCATTAAATACGTGTTTTTTCAACGTATCAATATTTTTATGCTGTATTTTATTTATGTATGCTGATACTGGTTTCATTCACAGATAATCACAAAACAATTAGTATGTAGACTTTTGGCAACAATATGCATTTAAGGGTTAAAAAGTGGCCCCATATAAAAAGTTGTTTATAATGATGAGTATACATATACATCTGTGAAAGTTCCTGCATTTTACAAAGAAACTCCATGTATACGATAAATAAATAAAATATGAATATTTACGTGCTGGCAAGACAATTTTCTCTAGTTTATATAAATAAGAAAGCATATTATTTGTCACATATAATTGTATTACAAATATGTAGATGGAAACATACACTTCTTCAACATATTATTATAACATTGTCATGTATAAGGGTTAAGATCATAATTATTAAAATTCGGTGATTATTCAAAATATATATACTAATTATAAAACATATTATTATTACGAATAAACCATACATGATTTACTATGTGTATACGAAAGAAAATGATATGATTATAAAATCATTGTACAATAATTGTAATTCTATACCAAAATAATTATTAAAAATTGATAGTGTATATAAAACTATTTTCGTTGTTTAATATTATTTTAATAGTTTGAATAATCACCAGAAAATAGAAAAATGACACATTTTTTTCTATGCGGCATCAATCTATTTTGTTCGTCTTAGACCATATAATATTTATACAAAATGTTTTTTCTTTTTGTATACATTCAAATTTCTATATTACCATTTATACATTGCTCATAAAATACCAATACCCTTACTTCACGTTCTCTCAGAAAACACACTGAAACATCGATTATGTTTTTTTTTATTAGATCGGTAGCCCAATTCACTTAATCTAAGAGGTAACTGAACTACGAATAATAATAATAATATTTTGGGACATGTTACACACGGCCTCTGACCCCAAACTAAGCAAAGCTTGGCTATGGCTGCCAGAGACTGATATACTACATATACTTGTTTTAAATACATACTTATATAGATAGTAACTAAATAACACCCAGACACAGAGCAAACATTTATGTTCATCACATAAATATTTGCCCTGGTGGGGATCGAACCCACGCCTCTTTGATCCAGAAGTTAGGGTCACTAACCACTGAGCCGAGGCAGTCGAATGCAATACTTATCCGTTTATTTGCCTTATGATACATGTCACAAACGTCCTAACGATTGAGGACGTTTCACCTACACCTCTATCAAATATAACTTACGTAGAGATGTAGCGCAATTGGATTATTTGTAAAAATCTGCAATTTCGCTACGCAAAGCTCAAAACAAAATTGATTTTTTAGTCGTAGCTCCCGAGTCTCGAGAAGCGAAAATATGAATAAGATTGCTTCACGAGTTTTCTAGACTGATAAATGTCATAATGGATCCAACCCAGTTTCGTCTCCGACTAGATGAATTGGGCCCCTGGTGAATGATCAGTTTAAAATTTTGAATGAACATATGTATAATGTATATAATTTTACACCTTATGAGATCAAATTGCACGTGTTTATGGTCTAAGACATGTAAATTTATATATTACGCCTACCTATAGTCACATCCGTCAAAACATTTTTTTTTCTTACAATTAGTTTATAAATTCGTTATCCAATAAACTATATAACAGAGCCAATGGGAAAATTAATGTATAAAATATATTATCAAGTACACTGTAATTGACCAAATTTGAATTGTATATTTTTTAAATTCATAGTGGGGCAAAGTATTTAGAAAACATAATATATATATTTAATTAAAATTTTTGTATATATATTTTAAAAAAATTCGATGACTTTTGAAGATTTTTTTTCTCAAACTATAAACAAATTTAGTACGACTTGACCAACTGAATTATATATTCAACTTAACTGATTCAATACTTATATTTTAACTAAAATGTCGCATAGCGTTATTTTTACATAAATTTATTAAAAAAATTACCTACAACCTAAAATAAGTCTTATTAAAATAATACCTATGTCATGTATAAGAAATGTACTTAAAAAATTAAATTAGCACCGAATTTATACAAAAAAAATCTGAATTCAAGGCAGAAATATAAAAATACGCCTAAAAAGCACATTTATACTGAGCGCCACACAAATTGAAGGATGGGAAGTTAGCCGCACATGACACTTCGCCGTGATTCGCTAATTATTGCGCATGTGTACACAATGCCTATACAAATGGCGCAGTAGTGAGCTCGGGCGTAGGGAGCGCGCGGGAGGCACGAGGTTGGCGGGCGGGTGTGCGCCGGCGCGGCGGCGTCTCGTCTCTCTGGCACCCGCTAACGTCTATATTTTGGCGTTTGCGCAGCTCTCTGCGTCTAACTTCCCATCTTTCAATTTGTGTGGCGCTCAGTATAGCGTCTGTTTAATTAAAAAAAATCAGAAAATTTCATAACTAGATCTTACAATTATCCTAATTTTAGAATACTGACAAAAATATTTTTTTTTAAATCTAACCAAATATTCAACATTTAATTTTACCAACATTCGAATTTCAGATTAAATCACACGCGCAATATTTTTGGTCAACATTTTCACTAAAACAATAATTGGATCTTAATTTTTAAATTTACTGGGACACTATAAAAAAGTAAGTTCGTATCGCCGGGCTAGCCCTGGTGTCAGAGTTTTTAAGCCGCCAGAAGGCCTCTGACATGGCTTAACAATTAAAACAATCGGGACCTACAATTTAAGGTGCCACCCGAGCCACGCTTGCGCTAAGTTGTAAATGCCACTCGCGGTCACCCATCCGAAGACTGACTTCCGTGATCGCTGACAAACACCTAGTCTAACTACGCTACGAGCGCTGCGATACTGGGATAGCGATTTGAGTATAGTAAGTTCAAATCCCACTGAGATCGTTAATTTCAAATCTTTTCAACCCATATTTAAATTGGGTTTCGCAGAAAACAATACTGATATTATTTTTTTAACACGCTTATTTTAGTTTCACCTGTATGTTTGTTTGCTTGCTTGTGACCAACCCCTTTGAGCTCGATTTTGACCTACGTTGAGCGATCAGCAGCCCCCCCTACCGCCTAAAGCAATAGCAATCGTTTATGACTTTATTTTAGTCATTTGGCACCGCCTATGTGACGTTAGTCATCAAAGTTGTTCATTCAACGATTGCTTTCGCAATCCGCGCAAAGCAATCGATGGCTAACGTCACATAGGCGGTACCAAATGACTAAAATAAAGTCATAAACGATTGCTATTACGATTGCTATTGCTTAGGCGGTCGGGAGGCTGATTTTCTTTAAACTTTGCACACCTATCAAAGACCGACGACAATGCATTTCTAAAAAAAGACTCCTAAGCGTGTTTTTTAGTTTTTTTTAAACTATATTTATATTATTGATATTTTTGTCAGTTGATTTTTTATTTAAATTCACAACATCAACATTTATTTCCATATCCAATCCTATCTATATTATAACTACATTACATAAACACCAAGCTTCTTAAGTTCAGCGGTGAAAATGACCACAACATTGAAAACATTTATAAGATATACTATACATTTAATTGAACAATCAATTGACCATCTCGCTTTTTAAAACAAGTTTATTTAACTCCACGGTAAAATTGTTTTATTTTAAAAATTTAATTTATTCAATGTTTAATATTTTCACGAAAGTAATAAATTTAATCGGAATAATATTTGACATAATATATAATTTCAACAAAAATTAAGTTTTTTTTTGGGTAACTCTTGTTTATAGATGTACACATATTATTATTAAGTATTCTAAACAGACAAGCAAAAACATGAATAATATAAAATGCATTTAAGTGGACCCAGCTGTTAATATGTATATAGAATAAAAATATAATTATACAAAAGTTTACATAGTAATATATGATACGTTTCTTAAAATAATAATATATAATCCTAAAAATGTTATAGTTCATTATTGTTTCAAAATATATAGTATATGTGGCTTCGAGTAAACATCTATAGAGCCACAGTCCCCAAGTGAAAGTAGTGAAAAAATGTCCGAGCGTCGTCATACAAACCGACTTAGATATTTACATTAAATAATTCACAATGACACGTTTTCTCGAATCTCGATATGATGGCACCTAATTAGTGCTCGTAGTCGAACACTGGCATCGCGCGGCGTTGTAGTCGGCTTGCAATCTCTTTACGACTAACTAAAAAGCCTGCCCACTACGTAGCTTGTCTACGCTACGTCCATGTCAATTACATGTTTCCACACAGTAGAGGTTATCTGGAAGAAATCGCTTTTAGCGATAAGACCGCCTTTTGTACCATTCTTCTGTCGTTATTTCTTTTTCTGTTATGTTTTTGTGGTGTCAATAAAGTATTTTTGTATTGTATTGTAGACTAGCGGACCCGGCGAACTTCGTTTCGCTTTCCGTAAGTACCTTGTACAGAGTATTAGAAAACTACAAAAAAAAAATAAGCCAAATCGGTCAAGCCGTTTTCATGTTATGTCGTGACAACGGAAAACGGGTTTCATTTTTATATTTATAGATTGGGCAGACTTTTGGTTCGGACACTTTTTTGCACGATTGTGACTCTATAGATATTTTCTCGAAGATATGTGGTTATTAATCAGTCGAAACATCAAACTTTCGGAATAGATAGTCAAAGGACGGTCTTTTGAAATGACTTAGTCAAGTACAATAGATTTTTGAATATTTTTTTAAATACTCAATATTTCTTTATATAGGAAAGAAACTTATTTCCAAATAAAACATAGCAAATATGCAGTTTTTTCTCTTAATAGTTATCGTAAATTTTAAAAATACATTTTCAATGTTTTACTGAAATATGCACCTAATTTTTTAGGACTTCGTTGTCAATTCAACTTTTACTAACAAAATTGGTCGAGCTTTTTCTTTCTACAAACCTGTGTATAAAAACCCTGATATTTCGTATACGTTAAAAATGTACAGAATGTTACATTTTTCTTAATATTAATAAAAATAATTATTCAAAATTACTATTATTTATGATATTTATTTCATGTAACATCCTGTATGTTTATTTCATATGATAATTAATGATATATATTTATGCGTATAATACTTTTAACGAATGTATATTATGATAGGTACTTATATGAATTTTGTTTTTATTTGTGCGGTATTTATACAGTCAAATAAATTTATCCACTGACGATACTTCCGAATAGATGTCGTTGCCAATTTTGTGAAGTCAAATTTTGGCTCTATATTTTACCCTATTTGTAGATCTATCCAAAAACACAGTATACACTAAGCGCCAGACAAATCGGCGGATGAGAAGTACGCAGAACGCTGCGCAAAAGCCGAAATATAGGTAAACGCGGGAGCCAGAGACCCTACTCCGCGCTCCCTACGCACTACGACACGCGGCGTCGGAATTGTGCACACATGCGCAAGAATTAGCCAACCACGGCGAAGTGTCATCTGCGGCTAACATCTCATCCGCCGATTTGTGTGACGGTTAGTATACTCATAGATAAATCCATAGAAGTTTCAGTTTAAATTTATCAAATGAGTTATTAAACCTGTTATTGGTCGCGCGAAATTCAATTGCTAACTGTATAATTTGGGTCACGGGAGACCACAGGCTTAGCCTAGTTTAGGATTCACCGGTACCACCAGTAGACTATTCCTGTCGCCAAAACTTTCAGTAATTGTACGCAAAGACAAAGTCGCTTTTGTGACATCAAACGGTCGCCGTTTAGGACGTAACGTCTATGGGGACCTTTAGTCTCACGCCAAAATGTATACATACCAAAAAAAATTACAACGAAACTAGTTTTTAAATAATTATGTAAAAATCGTATTCTTTTTACCTCTCTGTCTAGTCTTATTTAAAAGACAGGATAGGAGATAATATCCAAAAAAATTTGAGAAAGGGGTTTGAACATGGCATATCCACCCGCCGCCATTATGTTTTTTTTTTTATAAGTTTCCGCGCACGGTGTAAATACAGCCTTGGCCTAAAGTATTAGGCACCTTTAAAAATCAAAATGCATGTTTACTACTTAACCAATAACCGAGAGCTTATCTTAAATGACTTACCGTCATAAATAACTTCTTGGAATACCAAGCGGCTCTTTGTTAAGGTCATAAAACACCTGGTGACCAAAACAAAGGATTCGGTTTTCTTTCGGTCTTATCAGTCAATGTTTGGTCACTTGTGTTCTGGACCAACAAGTAAACAAGCTTTCATTTCTGTTGATGTGATTAAATTGACACCTAATTTTGTTAAAAATGCCAAGAAGGAGTGAAATTAGAGAAAGAAGTTTAGAAGATAGGGAGAAAATACAGGGTGCCTAATACTTTTAGCCAAGGCTGTAGCATATATGAGTAGGGGACACTTATACATACAATAAATGTTTCGTAGTATGATGCCCTAAAGTGTCACGTTCTCGAGATATTTATTTATTTATTTCAGCAAAACACATAGGTACAATTAGAGTGTATATCTAATTAGTTACATGTCACCCTGTTACATAGGGCATGGCTGATTTTAATCATTGAGAATATTTATAATAATCATTGAGAATACACTGTATTGTAGTTATTTACGAGTACACTTAGTAGTATTCTATTAATGACGTAACAATTTTTCCGTAATGTAAGACTAGGATTATTCAACATTGTCTGAATATTTATTCGATATTGGGATGTAAAGATCGCTGTACGAGAACTTTGCGATCTTTACATCAAAATATCTCGAGAACGTGACACTGGGTATCGTAGTACTAACATCTATTGTTTTTAGAAGTGTCCCCTACCCATATATACTAAAAGAGTTATCTTTGTGATAAGCATTTCAAAAATCTGAAGCGAACGCAGGATTTGAACCTGCCCCTTCGGACCACTAGCCCGACGCTCTAACCAACTGAGCCAGCCCGCCTCCTACGCAAGCGTCAAATTTTTGAAGTGCTTACATTACACCAACTATAGCTTTACTTTCATTGTGCGCGGAAACTTATAAAATAAAACAAAATGGGGGCGGGTGGGATATGCCAGCTTCCATACAAAAATGTTCAAACGCCTTTCTGTGTGATATGTCACTCATGACGATTTTCTATTATTATTTGTCATTGATAATAATATTATCTTTTTTCAATAGTTCATTTCTTCAATAAATGTTTAATGTTATTTTGTTTAGCAGTGGGCTTGAGCACTTGGATTATCTTTAGACCTTCAAGGGTCTGTGGATGATCCAATTGCTTTCTATGTAGTAGTAGTGTATATAGTATTGTCTTTAAAAAAAAAAATTGTTTTCTTTAGACATATACGTGCACACATTTTTTTATACAAATATAAAGACTTTCGTAACATATATAAGTATGAAATGTTTGTATATATTATTTTTTGTGACAAAGAAATGATTTATTATTATTATTCCATAGTTTAAAAAAAGATTTATGAGAATACTGATAAAAGACAACCTTAAACTAATTATGTAAAATAAATGCCTTACGTATTAATTGCAATGTCAATTGATATGCGCCTAATTTTAAATACGTGAGAAAAATAATACTTTTCATATATTTAGTAAAACAAACCAAAACATAATACATAATTTGGTTTCCTTGTTCGGGGAGTTATAGGATTTATAATTTTGTCTGTATCATAGAGTTTCTTAAATAAGTTAACATAAGTTTGGGACACGTACAGATTAAATAACATGTTATACATATAATTTATTATAACAACACCTTTTATATGACCTATTTTAAAGGCGCCATCGTAGGCTATTTGACAACATTGAAAATATTCTATTAATTTTGGTAATCCATACTGATAATAATAAATAAATATGAATAAATAAATATTAGGGGACATCTTACACACGGCTTCTGACCCCAAACTAAGCAAAGCTTGTAATATGGCTGCCGGAGACTGATATACTAGGTACATATACATATTTTTAAATACATACTTATATAGATAGTACCTAAATAACACCCAGACACAGAGCAGACACCTATGTTCATCACATAAATGTTTGCCCTGCTTGGGGATCGAACCCACGCCTCTTTGGTCCAGAAGTCAGGGTCACTAACCACTGAGCCACCGAGGCTGTCATAATAGCCTGAAAAAGACATATTTCACTTTATTTAAACTAAAATATGTCTAATTTTCGCAAATTGAACGAAATAAAATAGGATATTTTTTTGATATTTTATCTGTGACGTAAACGCTCTAAGAAGGGCGGCAACTCTGGTGACGTCACGTGCTGGTAAACGAGAATTTCTCGATTGACTGTTGTTTGTGTTATTTGAGTTTTGTGATTGGATCTGTAAGTTACTTTTAAAGTATTTTTTGTTATTTTTCAGATGTGAACTAGCGTATTTCCCAGTATTAACTAACGTTATTTACTCGTGAGTGACGTCAAAGACCAGCGCCATTACAGAATGTCGTTTTTGGTGGGATCTTGAATATCTATTCTTTAACACAGATTTTCATTGTTAATACAGTAGATCTCTCGGAAATATAAATGTAGTGTGCTTAGTATGTACTAACGAATAATTTAAAACGATTTACAAAAACTAGTTAAATACCCTATTCAATAGCAACGTAAAATAGTGTTCTCTCTGTCAAATGCATAAAGTGAAAAGAGACAGGAATATTCTAAACTACCATTAAAATTACGATGGCGCATTTAAAGTTGGGCATCATGAAACATGTCATACAACAATGTTTTCTAACATGTTATTATATTGTATAATCTGTAAGCACCTTAAGCCGAAACGCGATAAAAAAAGGTTTTAAAATTGTTTATTTAGTATTTTTTGACTCAAGTATTTGTTATTTTAAGCATTTGATATACGTAGTTTGTCTGAATATAAAAATAATACTGCAAGTTTTGTGCCCGGACACAAGTAATTGGAATTTAGTGAGCAATATGGCATACTTTTATGGAATTATTGTGGCTAATCTTTAATTCTGGGTTAGCCCCATAGTAAAAATCTTTCATAATTGTCTGAACCAATCCTTTCGTACGCGTTTTCTAAATAGCCTTGTATACAGGGTTATTTCTAATCAATTAGCATCCTTCTAGGGGCTTATTCTGTACATCAAAACTATTTGTTTAATAAACATAACTTTGTTGTTCCATAGAAAAATTTAGTTCACCCGCGACAAAATGTATGGAGCAGCTAATTTTTTTTTTAGTTTTGACGAAAGTCGTAGAACAAAAGTTGTTAGTTTTGATGTACAGAATAAGGCCCTAGAAGGATGCTAATTGATTAGAAATAAACCTGTACATTTCCGAAAATTGCATTTTTTTTCCCAGATAGTTGCTAATATCCCACAAAAATACGCCACATTGTACTACTAGGATTTTTTTACTACTAACATTTTTTGAGACAACATTAGGTTTTCCGTTACAACTACCAAGTAGTAGCACCGAGGCGTACTACCGCAGTTTACAGCTGCAGGATGGTAGTGCCGCAGCTATAAGAAAAATATTTTTTTAGTTTCTTAATTTTACATCAACCAACCCGCACTGGGCCAGCGTGATTGATTTGGCCTGATTACTCATCGTGGATAGTTCAGCAATGGAATATCAAAAAGCTGGTACAGTACAGTAAATTATATAAAGCATTGATTTTCCGCAAAGGTCTCAACGGAGTGGGTCGACCCCGAGGCCGTCCTCCAACACGATGGCGCGACGAAATCGAGAGGTTTAAAAAGGATTGGACGGAGGTAGCACAGAACAGAAAGGAATGGAAGGAATTGGGGGAGACCTTTGCCCAGCAGTGGGACAGCACAGGTTAAATAAAAAAAAATAAAAAAATGATTTTCCGAAAGAGAGTTTTTCAAAAAAGGCCATTTCTCATTATCTTATCCCATGTGGATCTTATTTCCTAAAAAAACTTATTGGTATAAAAAGTCTTACAGTACTTAATTATATCGATATCAAAAAATAAGTAGCAAAAAGCACCACTAAAAAAAATACCTTAACATCAAAAAATATACTAACTCATAAACTCAGGATGTGACTATAATAAAATAATAATAGTGTAATGTTATACAGTAAGATATGACTTACAATGAATATGGTGAAATATGTTAAAAACTTCTTTCCTAAAGTACATGTCCACAAAATGTATGGAGGCTGGTATAATAATAATCAACAATTCTAACCACAACACTCGTTACATTTCGAGAAAGTTCATATTTTTTTGACTATAACATCAGTTAAAACCAAAAAAGAGCGCTCCGTTTTTTTTTTAAATTAATTTAGAATCTATTAGGATAAATAAATATATTTGGCTCAACAGGTAGTTTATCTCTAGCAACCCTGATTAAGTAAAATTGTTAAATAGAAGCATTTTTACCAATTATACACAGTTTTTAAGTGTTCCGTTTCCAAGCGCGTAACGTGCCCAAGTTACTATTTGTATTCGCGAATTTCAGGACCAAAGAAATATTTTATTTAAGTTTAAGAAAATCTAAAGCATAATTATTTTGATGTAGGTAATTGAGAAATTGCTTTAATGTAGGGGTATATTTTTACATTTACACAGAGTTAAAATATCATCATCACTATCATGAACTATTTTGGGAGCATAAAGTATATTTTGACAATACATTTTATTATATTTAATTTTGATTATAATTTAAATTAAACCGATAAAAATGGTGGCAATAATAATTGTAGTTTAAATAACTACCTTCAAAGCAATTTGATTTAGATTCAGTGTCACCCAGGAAGGCTTGAGCTCGATTTTGTTAAGTCGGTTCGATCTTGGAAAAAAAATACATTAAAAAAAATCCACCAACCCGTAATATACCAGCATGGGGCCTTATCTCCCTTCATTGGTAGGCCTATGATCAGCAGTGGACTATTAAAAAGGCCGGTATTGATAAAGAAAATTAACGGACAAATTGAAGTACCAATTTTAACGGCTCATATAAAAATAACTTCAGTATCAGTGTATCCCTCCAGATATTCTAAACTACACAACATTGTAATGCGGTTTTCATTATCTTTTAAAAATGTTGTTCCGTAAGGTTTATCCTACTAATATTATAAACGCGAAAGTTTGTGAGGATGGATGGATGGATGGATGTTTGTTACTCTTTCACGCAAAAACTACTGAACGGATTGAGATGAAACTTTGCAATAATATATGTAGCTTATATATCAGAATAAGACACAGGCTATAAATTATATTGATATATTGCGTATGCGGGCGAAGTCGCGGGTAAAAACTAGTATTTCATATTTATGTATTAACTAGTTTTTACCCGAGGCTTCACCCGCATGATATTTCGATTGTTATGTTAATATCATTATAATTTATAGCCTATGTGTTATTCTGATATCTAAGCTATATTATTGCAAAGTTTCATCTCAATCCGTTCAGTAGTTTTTGCGTGAAAGAGTAACAAACATCCATCCATCCATCCATCCTCACAAATTTATTTTTATTTTTTTATTCGTGTATGGGACGGGCAGCTAGTATAAATTATATATATAAATTTCAGATCAATTACATTGTAAGTCATGTCACTATATAAAGGCGAGTACATATTATATAACATTGTTGTAAAACATGTTTCAGTTACATGGTCACTGAATGTCATAAAACATGTTTTATATAACATGTTATAAAACACAAGTTATATAATTGTTACTATGTACGCACCTTAACATATCAGAACGCAAAAAGCTAAATTAAAATTAAAAATATTGCGTATTCGCTTCGTCGAGATATCGTTCAGAAATCAATCATGTACCTAGAGGAAAACAAAAATGAAAAATAAATAAAATCAACAAAGTACTGCAAAATAAAAATAACATTACAGCCAAATTAAAACATATATCTAGTATTTTTCTGTGTAAGGATTTCGAGAAAATGATGTGATGTGTATAGCGATCATCAGTGTAACGTAAAAATATATAACATAGTGGACGTATAGTGTAATATAGTGGACACAATTATTATAGTCTAATATGATCATGGGTATATAATATAATTGACCATTAAAAAGGGAGGGCTGTTTGATTATACTGCATAAAAGATAGCTTGATCACTGACTCACGCGACAGTGACATTCACATAGAAGATTGACGTTTTTAGAGTTGGGATAGTGGAGGAAAAAATCGATTTTCAAACAATGTTGTAATGAAATCGAATCAGTAGTTGTAGGTGAGTAATTGGATTTTATTTACTTACTATTATTTAAGATCAAGTATGTACACATGTAAATGATGTTATGATATTAAAATATACACTAAAATTAATAATAAATTAAGTTTTATTTAAACATCGTCAGTATAAACTATCGATATTTTAAATGAAACTCTATCTAAAACTCTGTGGTCACGATCATTCGTCGCCCATCACTAATCAACATGCCCATAAAGTATGACATTGACAGGTACTGTCTGTACTATTAGGAAATTCAGGACTACATAGGCGTGATTTTTTCTGACAGCTGTCGCAGAGATCAAGCTATATTTTATATAGTATAGGTTATATAATTATTTTGACACTTTTTTGACTTATTCATTGTTTGTGAAATGTAAAATTTGACTTGTTTTTAACACTATTTCGACTGTAATTCTATGATTTGTAATTATTTTATGACAGTGAAATAAATGATTTAAAAAAAAAATAAATAAATTAAAATTGACCATAATATAACTATGTTTTTGATGACATAAATGTAAATTTATAGTGTAACATAGTAGACATACGGTTTACCATAGTGAATATACAGAGTTATTTCTAATTAATTAGCATACTTTTAGGGACTTATTCTGTGCATCAAAACTAACAACTTTTGTACCGGGACTTTAGCCAAGAATAAAAAAAAATTGTTCTTCCATAGAAAAATATCGTTCACCAGCGCAAAATGTATGGAGCAGCTGTTTTTTTTAGTTTTGACAAAAATCCCAAAAGTTGTTAGTTTTGATGTACAGAATAAGTCCCAAAAAGGATGATAATTGATTAGAAATAACCCTGTATAATTATAATAGGCATGATGACCAAAATATAATTAGTCCGACAATAAATATGACCACTAGGTTACACTACGCTATAATATTATGATAACTGGGTATGTTCACCCAGCAGAAGTATATAGTGACACAACGGAAATATACAAGTGAGTCAGCAGAAATATATGGTGACACAATGGAAGAATGGTCACTCGACAGTGGGGGAATTCTGTTAACAAATCTTGTTACAGAGGTGACACGTCTCTCTCGTTTTTCTGACATTTCCGAAGCTCAAAGCTGCCGAAAAACCAGAGAAGTTCAAGAACGTGTCACCTCAGTAACGAAATCGGTTAACAGCATTGCCCCGTTGTTTTAAGTGTATGGTGAGAAAATGGAAGTGTATGGTGAGAAAATGGAAGTGTATGGTGAGAAAATGGAAGTGTATGGTGAGAAAATGGAAGTGTATGGTGAGAAAATGGAAGTGTATGGTGAGAAAAGTGAAATGTACCTGCTCTGCACGGAGGGCGTGTTGCGGTGCGAGTCGGGCGAGTGCGCGTAGGCCGGCGAGGCCGACATGTAGGGCGGCAGCGTCGTCACCAGCACCGGCTTCACGTAACCGTTCTTTAGCATTTCGTTCTCTGCGGACAAAAGGTAACGTCACGTAACCGTTCTTTAGGTAAATTGTACGTCTTTACCGTACAATTAGGATGTTAATTTTGTAAGATTTGTCCAATCTATTTTGCCATTCCTTGGCATGTGAAATATACGACAATGTTTATATTTATTCGTATACTATATTTTTGATGTTTGTCTTGTATTGTGTTGTTTTCGTTGCAAATAAAGTTATGTCTATGTCTACTAGAATTTTCGAGTTGATCTAAACAAAAGTCATCGCTTGACCAAAGACCGACATGGGCGATATGACTTTCGATTTGTGACTTCAATTTGGTGACATTACTGACTCGCCCGGTTTTCCATCTGGTGACTTCCGTCTGGTGACTTCCGTCTGGTGATTTCCGTCTGGTGACTTCCGTCTGGTGACTTCCGTCTGGTGACTTCCGTCTGGTGACTTCCGTCTGGTGACTTCCGTCTGGTGACTTCCGTCTGGTGACTTCCGTCTGGTGACTTCCGTCTGGTGACTTCCGTCTGGTGACTTCCGTCTGGTGACTTCCGTTTGGTGACTCACCCGGTTTGGTGTAGTATTTGGAGAAGACGTCGTCCTTGGCTATGTTGGGATAGAGGAACTGCAGCTGCGGCAGGTCCAGCACTCGGTCGGCTAAGGAACGCAGCATGAGGTCGCGAGAGGTGAACGGCTGCAGGCTGAACACTTCGTTGCCATCTGGAACGGACGACCATATCATCAGATACACATATTATCATATCATATCTTAAATAACACTGCTAAAAGATGTAGTTTTGCTGTGGCAGCGCCGCTCTTTTGCCAATATGGCGGTGCGAGCAGCAATTATACGAAATGACAGTTGAAATTCGAAAAGAGCTCATCAAAATCCCATATCCCAAATTCAAAACTCCCGAAAAACTTTTTTTTATTTTGAGCCCAAAAAGAAAGAGATGATGGTAATGAAAGAGATGATGGTGATGAAAGAGATGATGATGATGAAAGTGATGATGACGATAAAAGTGATGATCATGATAATGAAAGTGATGATGATGATAAAAGTGATGATGACGATAAAAGTGATGATCATGATGATGAAGGTGATGATGGTGATGAAAGTGATGATGACGATAAACGTGATGATCATGATGATGAAAGTGATGATGATGATGAAAGTGATGGTGATGATGAAAGCTATGATGACGATAAACGTGATGATGATGAAAGTGATGATGATGAAAGTGATGGTGATGATGAAAGTGATGATGACGATAAACGTGATGATCATGATGATGAAAGTGATGATGATGATGATGATGAAAGTGATGATGACGATAAAAGTGATGATGATGAAAGTGATGATGACGATAAAAGTGATGATCATGATGATAAAAGTGATGATGATGATGATGAAAATGATAATGATTTTATAGAAAGTGATGATGATGTCGTTGACTCACCCCCCACCCAGGCGATGGTAATGCCCCCCAATTCTGAATCGGAGAAACGCAGCAGAAAGGTCCCGGGGGGGCATTTGGAGAGCATGTCTTCAGCACCTTTCTTCTGGATAAAACCGCGGATCAGGCTGCAAGGAGATGGTAAGCGTTAGTCCAAAACTTATTTCCCACTAAAAAAATATATCAGCTTTTCAAAATCGGAGTAAAGATAGTAAATATAGGGAGGTAAGCGCAAAAAATGCAACTACTTTCTAAAAGCTGAATTTTCGGTATTTATATAGTCCGGGAGGTAAGCGCAAAAAATGCAACTACTTTCTAAAAGCTGAATTTTTGGTATGTATTTATATAGCCCGGGAGGTAAGCGCAAAAAATGCAACTACTTTCTAAAAGCTGAATTTTTGGTATTTATATAGTCCGGGAGGTAAGCGCAAAAAATGCAACTACTTTCTAAAAGCTGAATTTTTGGTATTTATATAGCCCGGGAGGTAAGCGCAAAAATGCAACTACTTTCTAAAAGCTGAAATTTTGGTATAATATAGTCATGGAGGTAAGCGCAAAAATATAACTACTTTCAAAAAGCTCAATTTTTGGTATTTATATAGTCCGGGAGGTAAGCGCAAACAATGCAACTACTTTCTAAAAGCTGAATTTTTGTTATTTATATAGTCCGGGAGGTAAGCTCAAACAATGCAACTACTTTATAAAGCTGAATTTTTGGTATTTATATAGCCCGGGAAGTAAGCGCAAAAATGCAACTACTTTCTAAAGCTGAATTTTTGGTATTTATATAGCCCGGGAGGTAAGCGCAAAAATGCAACTACTTTCTAAAAGCTGAAATTTTTGGTATTTATATAGACCGGGAGGTAAGCGCAAAAAATGCAACTACTTTCTAATAGCTGAATTTTTGGTATTACGTTGTCTTGGTGGTGTACAACGATACCCCGGAGTCAGTCAGCTGGGATGCCAGCGTTTGGTGGGGATACCCGTTTTTTATTTTAAAATATCTTGCAAAAACTTCTAAAACATGAAAACTTGGTGTACGGGTAAATAAATAATTAAACAATTAGGGCTAGCTGGTAGATAAGCGCAAACTAATTCGCGATAAAAAAAAACACAAGGAATTGCGTCCAGGAGACGACCAGGGCGTTAAAGAGACAGTTACTCATTGCAAAAAAAAAATCTTATGTTTAACTTAACGTCAATACTACAGAGGAATAAGACAGCCATCTAGATTTAAAAATAAAAATTAAGAAAAACTTTTTTTTTATTTTGTTTTCACCGGTCACACCAAAGCGTCCTCAGATAGCCCCTAGTGACCTAGACCACAATGTAGAACCACTCCCAGAAGGTGAAGTTTCGCTCGAACAGAGAATCTTTGCATAATTGCGTCCAGGAGACGACCATGGCGTTCAATAAACAGTTTCCCATTGCAAAATAAGCCTGCTTTTCAAGTTTTTTATTTGCCGTCAATACTTCAGAAAAATAAGTCAGCCATCTAATTAAAAAAAAACTTTTGACGGAAAAAATCCGATTTTTTTTCGTTTTTGTTGTGGATTGTGAATGTCCCTCTTTAGATTTGTACCTGCCCATGAGTGCGAGCCTTTATTACTCTATGATTGTATACTCTGTGGTCTTATTATAAAAGCTCTGACGTTTTGACGTTTCGTTCTCTTTCTCCTGTGACCTGTGACCGTGCTCGTATTAAGTTATAATTTATTGATAGCGTGTTAATTAAATAGTATGTGCCTTTAGCCATCTTGTATCACAATATTGTGGTTAATAAACTTAATCTTCTTTCATCAGTCGTTTTAGTCAACCCTGGGTCCCCTAAACCCATCAGTTTTAGACTCACCGGTCACACCAAAGCGTCCTCAGATAGTCCTTGACCACCATGTAGAACCACTCCCAGAAGGTGAAGTTTCACTCGAACAAAGAATCTTTGCATAATTGCGCCCAGGAGACGACCATGGCGTTCAATCGACTGGCATCGAGTGTTTGTTCTCCAGAAGCGGGCGGTGCGAGTGGTTGCCAGAGTCAAACCGCTAACACCAGCGAAACAACTATTCATCGAACTTAAATTAATGACTATGCCGGCATTATACTTATTCCATACAAGTATATATGTATATAAAAACTTGGGTTCATTTTCGACAGGGAATCGAAAACAGGGCAGGAGAGAAGGAAATTTAACCACTCACGCCATCCTAAAGCTAGCTAAATCCCATAAGTGCACCCGAATATTTGGGGTTAGAGTTTTCAATGCCTTACCAAATATTATAAAAAATGCAGCTTCTCTTGCAATATTTAAAAAAAAGCTTAAAATATTCCTGACTGACATGGCGCCCTATAGCGTCGAGGAGTTCATTCCAAAAGTTGAATAGAAATGTAAATTATTTACATAATTTTTAAAAAAATATTTTACACCTCATGTAGGTATTTTCGACAATTTTTCTTTTATTATTATTTGACATGTAATATTCCTATTATCAATAAAATTATCATTATCAATAGACAAGTTTTTCATCGCAAAATAAGCCTGCATTTCTAATTTTTTACTCAATATTTCAGATTCGACATATACGTCATAAGATTTCATATACGTCAATACTTCAGAAAAATAAGTCAGCCATCTAGATAATAAAAACTTTTGACGGAAAAAAATCGGATTTTTTTTTCGTTTTGGACTCACCGGTCACACCAAAGCGTCCTCAGATAGTCCCTGGTGACCTTGACCACCATGTAGAACCACTCCCAGAAGGTGAAGTTCCGCTCGGGCAGCGCGTCCTTGCAGAACTGCGTCCAGGAGACCGCCATCGCGTTCAGTTCCATGGTGTTCATGGGCAGGTTGGTCCTGGAAAAACTTTACAGTTTATGAAGATTGCCACTTCTAGTGTTGTTAGGCAATGCGGTGGACTCAGTTCTTAGGGTTCCGAACAGTTATCTCAATTTGTTTACGCCCTATCTATCCTTAAAGCAAACACTAATATAAAAACAGCGACCAGTGCATACTACGCTTACGCAAATGCCTGGTTAAAATACAGTATTATTATATGGGGCAACAGTACAAATGCCATGGACCTACTATTATTTTATTAGTATATATTTAAAATAAGATAGGTTTAATAAGTAATTTTTAATATTTCAATGTTTGCTATGCCCTATTAGGCAGGGTATGTACTTAGCGTAAGAATGCTCTGTATACTATGCAAATAAATAAATACAATACAATACCCAAAGGCTAAAAGTAGGACCCTGTCACTAAGACTCTGCTGTCCATCTGTCTATCACCAAAAAACACTCACATCTATTCACTGCCTCAACAAACCCTAGACGCCAGAACCAGCTAGTAGCGCCCGAACCACTATTAGAAATAGTCAGGAAGGGTCCAGAATATCTTAATATATATAAATCTCGTGTCACAATGTGTGTCCTCAATGGACTCCTAAACCACTTAACCGATTATAATAAAATTCGCACACCATGTGCAGTTCGATCCAACTTGAGAGATAGGATAGTTTAAATCTCAAATTATAGTCGCAATTTTAATTTATTTAGCCACAGCAACGCGTGGCCGGGCAGCTAGTATGCTTATAAAAATATTCAACAAACTGCCAACTAACATCAGAAACAAAACAAGCGAGAACGTTTTTAAAAGAAAGATAAAAGAGATTCTCATAGCCAAAAGCTACTACACAATACAGCCCCCCTACCGCCTAAAGCAATAGCAATCGTAATAGCAATCGTTTATGATTTCATTTTAGTCATTTGGCACCGCCTATGTGACGTTAGCCATCAAAGTTGTTCATTCAACGATTGCTTTCGCAATCCGCGCAAAGCAATTGATGGCTAACGTCACATAGGCGGTGCCAAATGACTAAAATGAAGTCATAAACGATTGCTATTACGATTGCTATTGCTTAGGCGGTAGGGGGGCAGGACTTCTTAGACGATAAATGTTTCGATACCGCGAATCAGACAAAGTAAATTAGACCCTAACCGTAATCGATAACTGTTCCTATTATTTATCTTTTTACCTTAGTGTTTAAGCACAGCCCGGACACTCCGCGTTTCTTCATACAAAATCTGCTGTCTTACGCACACAACACTATATTTATTCACAGACACTACACATACGCACGAACGCTACACGGGTATTTGCAGCGGCCTGTGCAGCCCGCGCGCAGAGTAGTCAATCGTGTCCTGACGCGGGGTGGAAGTGAGGAAGACTCAAACGGGTGGGGGGTAACGAGTGGCCGTTCTATACGTAGTATTATTATATCTTCTTTGGTTTAAGTCAATTGCAATACCCTAAAACAGGGTCCATAAATATGTAACTCTAAGTTTATAAATTAGACTAAGAGATGTATGTGTTTTTGGTGCAATAAATGATTGAATATTGTATACTAAGCGACAAATAAATCGGCGGATGGAAAGTTATGCGCAGAACGCTGGGCGAGTCGAAATATAGGAATACGCGGGAGCCAGAGAGACTCCCGCCCGCTAACCTCATGCCTGCCGCACGCTCCCTACGCACTAATTAGCCAATCACGGCGCAGTGTTATCTGCGGCTAACATCTCATCCGCCGACTTGCGTGGCGCTTAGTATATATTATCTTATGAATTATGATACCTAAAACGTTGAAAGAATAATATACCACTTGTGGACGTTACCCACAAGTGGTATATTATTCAGAGAAAAATCGAACCAAGATGATATACAACGTGTAACGGAAAGACTGTATACATACTGAAAGTACCAAATCAGATAACGGTAACAAACTAGATGGGGGCATGTTTAGCCGTGTAAGTTCGTTTGCTGATTTTTAATCTTTTTTTGAAAAACTAGTCATTTTTATGACTAATTCACATTTGCACAGCACTATCACACTAAACAGCTGTGAGGTCAACAACACGACCTTGCCCATCAAAATCAGACCACACCTCCTTGTTGTGACATGTTTGTTTACGTGCAAAAGATTTTTCTAGTCAGTCATATTTAATTTTTTTTTTAAAGTGAATGTTGTTATTTTGGCTCGGAATTCCGAATACAGCATCTATATAAGGTATAGTATCAACCCACATTTTATGTATACAGCCTTTCCGTTACTCGTTGTATAGATCATTTGAAAGCTTGATATATGGGCTTCCCAAAAATATTTAATTTAGATTTATTCACCCCTCCAATTTTTTTTAAATGCGAAAAACAAATTGTATGAAAAATAACAATACAGCTTATTATTTTTTCTAGTTTAGCAATAATAAAGTGCTTCTATCGTTATTATACTTGCTTTAGTAGCTGATTATTCCACATTCATCTCTTAATTTACCAGTGTGACCAGTTAGTAGGTACAATGTGACAAAAAATCACTTAAAAAGTGTGTCTAATTGGTAAAAATGTTTTTATTTAACAATTTGGAGGTTACTTAATCGGGGTTGCTAGAGATAAACTACCTATTGAGCCAAATATATTTATTTATCCTAATAGATTCAAAATTAATTAAAAAAAAACGGAGGGCTCTCTTAACTGATGTAATAGGCTCAGAAAAATATGAACTTTCTCGAAATGTAACGAGTGTTGTGGTTCGAATTTTTGATTATTATTATACCAGCCTCCAAACATTTTGTGGACATGTCCTTTTATGAATTTCTGTTGCCTCTGTCTGTTTTACAACAAATACTAAATAATAACTAACAAACACGCTCAGTATTCATCACTTTTTTTTAGGGTTCCGTACCTCAAACGGCAAACACGGAACCCTTAAGATAAGACAACGTTTATTTGCTCAAAAAGTTACAGGTTTTGGAGTTAGTAAATCTTGATGGTGCTTAAAGTAATGTTGGTAGGTACTTAGATTAAATTTACAAACTTCAAGTGGAACCCTAAATCTCACACTAGGGTGGTCCTGTATCGTGAGATTTAGTCTCTTCCGCTTTTAGATAAGACATCTCATAATTATTACCTAATGTAATGAAAAGAGTGACTTAACAATGAGTTCTTAGTAATTTACTTAAATACGAGTACAAGTAATTTTTTCGATTGCGTAATGTGTGTGTGTAGCGTGCATGTTGGTGTGTGAGTGGGTGTATGTTCTGAGTGTGTCTGTACAGTGAGGGCTTTGCTTGATTAATACTTTGAAGCAACTGACGTGTTTATTAATTTTTTTATATTTTTTAATAGATATGGATAAAGTGGGACGAGTTTTTGGTGTTTTTAAGTGTGTCTAACGTGGCAGATATTCCTATGGAGTCATTTTTAGAAAGTTTTCGGAAACCCTTATAGGATCACTTTGTTGTCCGTCTGTGTGTATGTCAAGACTCTTTATCTCGGGAACGCGTAAAGATATCGAGTTGAAAGGACATGTCCACAAAATGTATGGAGGCTGGTATAATAATAATCAAAAATTCTAACCACAACACTCGTTACATTTCGAGAAAGTTCATATTTTTCTGAGTCTATTACAACAACTAAAAACAAAAAAGAGCCCTCCGATTTTTTAAAATTAATTTTGAATTTATTAGGATAAATAAATATATTTGGCTCAATAGGTAGTTTATCTCTATCAACCCTGAATAAGTAACCTCCAAATTGTTAAATAAAAGTATTTTTACCAATCAGACACACTTTTTAAGTGTTTTTTTTGTCACATTGTACCTACTAACTGGTCACACTGGTAGGTTATAACATTTAATTTTAGCAAATTAAGAGATGAAGGTGAAAGAATCAGCTACGAATGCAAGTAAAATAACGATAGAAGCACTTTATTATTGCTGAATTAGAAAAATAATAAGCTGTATTGTTATTTTTCATACAATTTATTTTTCGCATTTAAAAAAAATTGGAGGGGTGAAAAAACCTAAATGAAATATTTTTGGGAAGCCCATAAATCAAGCTTTCAAATGATGTATATATCATCTTGGTTCGATTTTTCTCTGAATAATATACCACTTGTGGACGTCACCTTTAAACTGTATACTTACGTATATCTATGGTCTCTTGCACTTGTGTAAAAGAAAAACTTCTCAGTTATCGTTTAAAAAGTTAGAGCCGTTTATGTCGTAAAAAACCGCATATTTCGACACTAACAAAAATCAAAACCTACAGGGTACTTCCCGTTGACATAGAACTATGAAATTTGGCGAGAAGCATTGTCTTAGAGTACACATATAGGAATAAATCGCAAAACTGTACATTTTTATACAAATCACAAAAAAATAGAGCCTCAAAATTCACAAAATATGGGTTCAAAATTCAAAGTGCGTAAATCGTATCATGTAAGGTATCATATTAAAAGAACTTCATTAGCACATGCTAAAACTGGTATTTAATTAAACTATCGATGTATGACGAGAAAAGTGAAACAAAAAAACTTTTTTGTCGATGGTTATAGTATAGAGATATTAACAACTAACTTCAAAATACGATGTGCCGAACACCAGACACATCGTCATCAACCTGGGACCAACCAGCACTGGGCGCCAGACAGTACCCGTGTCGACAGCCCTGCCACCCGACCGCCTAAGCAATAGCAATCGTAATAGCAATCGTTTGTGACTTCATTTTAGTCATTTGGCACCGCCTGTGTGACGTTAGCCATCAATTGCTTTGCGCGGATTGCGAAAGCAATCGTTGAATGAACAACTTTGATAGCTAACGTCACGTAGGCGGTGCCAAATGACTAAAATGAAGTCATAAACGATTGCTATTGCTTTAGGCGGTCGGGGGCTGGTCCCGATGCGACGGGTTAATTTAAGTGGCCAAGCGCCTCGAACTACGCTATGAGCGCTAAAGCTAAAGTGAAAGTTAGGAAGTAACCCGATAGATGGCGTTGGTCCACGTTAAAACGCGCAAACATTTGTAACAGTTCGACATTGAGTAGTGTTTCCACAACAAACAACTTTAAAGTTTGATCAAGTAGATCTGTACAATTGAATAACAGTTTTTGGAAAAGCCTAAGTTGACTAATTTCAGTTGACCAAGGCTTAGCAATAGAATCTACATAAGCTATGTGGCCTGTTTGCTGTAAGCAAAGCTTGTGCAAGTAAGAGAATCTATACTCCTAAAATTTAACTTGATCTCTGCGACAGCTGTCAGAAAAATCTGCACGCCTATGAAGTCCCGAATTTCTGAATAGTACAGACAGTACCTGTCAATGTCATACTTTATGGGCATGCCGATTAGTAATCGACGAATGATCGTGACCACAGAGTTTTAGATAGTTATTTACATGTGTACATAGTTGATCTTAAATAATAGTAAGTAAATGAAATCCAATTTCTCACCTTCAACTACTCATTCGATTTCATTACAACATTGTTTGAAGATCGATTTTTCCCACCACTATCCCAACTCTAAAAATGTCAATCTTCTATGTCAACGTCACTGTCGCAGAGATCAAGTTAAATTTTATAGAGGGAACGTCGTTGAACAGTCAAGTGAGACCGGTTTTTTATACATGTTATATATGTGACTATAGTTCGACTGACAAGCCTCGGCGTAGTTTCCTTATACGTTGGTGTGTGTGTAATTGTCTGTACACGGCGAGGCGTAGTTTTGGTTGGCTTCACTTGTTTGTTCACAACATTCTCTCTTGATTTTTTTTATTTGCTCTGAGACTGTAATAGGGCCAGTGTAATTATAATTATAGGTACGTTCGGATAGCCTACTGATGGCAAAATTAACAGTTAAAAACGCCAACAACGATCACATTCAGCGTTCGTTTTGAGAATGTGTGAGCAAAAGCTGTTTTCGTTTACCGTTCGGATAGCTCAAAAACAGTTAAAATGCTATCGTGAACTGCCACTTTTGACCCACCTGCGGAGGTGGGTTCTTTGGTGGTTCTTTGTGATCGTTTGAGATTTTTTTTTTTTATTCAATTTCTTTTTGAGAGCTTTTGGACCAAAAGTCCATGCCAGCCCCATCGTACCCTTATAAATACAAGCTTATTACATATTATACCTACACACACATATTTTTACATACATTAAGATATTATAAGCAAGCGAGGCAGTCTCGTGGAGTTGGCCTGATTTAATATTATCGTTTGAGTTTGACGTTTTATCATTCGTTTTGGGAAGTGAGCAAAAGTAGCATTATTAGCGAAAAAGGTGTAATTCCCAAACCGAACGGTTTACATCAACGTTAATTTTGCAAATGCCACAAACGCCATCGAGCCCAAAACGAACGCACAATATAAATATAGTTTATCGGTGTTTGATAGGTGTGCAAAGTTAAAAGAAAATCTGATCGCTCAAAGTAGGTCAAAATCGAGCTTAAACGGGTTGGTTACAAGCAAGCAAACATACAGGTGAAACTAATTCATTCTCATTCATTCATTCTCATTTACACACATGCACTTTATCCCTACAAACCTTGGCTCTCATGAGACCTCGCGTATTGCAGGGATAATACACTTACGCACTCAATCACACTACACACTTTCATTCACATCCATAACAAAACTTATTATTTACTAGTTTTTACCCGCGGCTTCGCCCGCATACGCATATTATAATTTATAGTCTATGTGTTATTCTAATATATAAGCTATATTATTGCAAAGTTTCATCTCAATCCGTTCAGTAGTTTTTGCGTGAAAGAGTAACAAACATCCATCCATCCATCCATCCTCACAAACTTTCGCGTTTATAATATTAGTAGGATTTCAAAATTTTAAATTGGCATTGTATTTTATTACTATTTTTTTTTCTTTGATTGTTTTATTATGATTTAGTTCCTACTGTTATCCGGCGGAGGGCATTGCTATTCCAAAACACAGGTTAGTTCCTAGCTTGGACGGCAATGTTTCTCAACTTGATTAATTACTGAGTTTTCATGACTTGTGTTAATAAGATAATTATTGATAAGAAATGTTTGTAACAGCCAATAAATTTCATTTTCATTTAATAAAAACCTGTTAAAAAATAAGGAGTTGCACTCCGGGAGTGAGAAGCAGTGATGGCCTAGAGGAAGTGACACCCGCCTTACAATCGTGAGGTCATGGGTTCAAATCCCAGTCCCGTACCAATGAGTTCTTTGGAATTTATGTACGGAATTTCACACCACAGGCTTTTCGGTGAAGGAAAACATCGTGAGGCAACCTGCATACGTCCGTAGAAGAAATTCGATGGCGTATGTGAATCCACCAACCCGCACTGGGCCAGCGTGGTGGATATGGCCCAATCACCCTTCATGGGTAGGCCTATGTCCTGCAGTGGACTATTCAAAGGCTGATACAGTACAGTACTCCGGGAGTGCCGGCGGAAGTGAAAACTTGCTCCCTCCGTTTTATGAATATTCGATCAGGTTCATGTCCTGACGCGAGTTTAAGAAAAGTGCACAGCGCCGCTAAAGAAGTTTTCACTTCAAGAAAAAACAACGGGTTTGCCGGTTTGTGAACGATTAATTTGTTAATTATTAATTACTTAACTATCTTGTCAGCCAGGAAACGTAATTGGAGTGAGTGTGTGAATGAGTGAGTGAGTGTGTGAGTGATAGAGTAAGTGAGTGAGTGCGCGAGTGAGTGTTACCTAAATATCTTCTCGGTCAGAAATCGTAGATTGTCTTCGGAGGTCGCCGCCGGTGGCGGAGCAGAACTTTATATGGAGTATGTGTGTGTGTGTGTGTGTGTGAGAGAGAGAGTGAGTGAGTGTGTGAGTGAGTGAGTGTGTGAGTGAGTGAGTGAGCGAGTGTTTGAGTGTGTGAGTGAGTGTGTGAGTGTGTGTGTGAGTGATAGAGTGAGTGAGTGAGTGTTACCTAAATATCTTCTCGGCCAGGAATCGTAGATTGTCCTCAGAGAGGTCGCCGCCGGTGGCAGAGCAGAACTTTATACGAAGCGTCTCAGCTAGCTGGCCCCACACCACCTGGAAAATGGAAATACATAATTAATATTTATAGAATTCTTGAAGCTTTCGACCAGTAGTGTGTGTTACCAGTGATGGTTCACCATGATGAGCTACAAGGTAAGGTACTCATTTTGGTTCAAGAGAGCTACAAGGTAAGGTACTCATTTTGGTTCAAGAGAGCTACAAGGTAAGGTACTCATTTTGGTTCAAGAGAGCTACAAGGTAAGGTACTCATTTTGGTTCAAGAGAGCTACAAGGTAAGGTACTCATTTAGGTTCAAGAGAGCTATAAGGTAAGGAATTCATTTAGGTTCAAGAGAGCTACAAGGTACTCATTTAGGTTCAAGAGAGCTACAAGGTAAGGTACTCATTTTGGTTCAAGAGAGCTATAAGGTAAGGAATTCATTTAGGTTCAAGAGAGCTATAAGGTAAGTAATTCATTTAGGTTCAAGAGAGCTATAAGGTAAGGAATTCATTTAGGTTCAAGAGAGCTACAAGGTAAGGAATTCATTTAGGTTCAAGAGAGCTACAAGGTAAGGAATTCATTTAGGTTCAAGAGAGCTACAAGGTAAGGTACTCATTTTGGTTCAAGAAAGTTACAAGGTAAGGTACCTTATTATATAATGGAATGGTATGCTCTATTTTCCGTTACAAGTTAGAGATATAAGATAAGATGTTCACTTTGGTTCAAGAGAATCATAAGGTAAGGTACTTACTATTAAGTATATCATCGAACAGTAAGGTCAATTTCCCGTTATAAGCTAGAGTTACCTTTTATGGTAAGGTACTCACTTAGTTTCAAAATACTCACTTTGATTTAAGTATTATATGATATTTATGTCACTTTAGTTGCTGTCATATAATCAAATGGTAAGGTACTCTACTTACTTTTATATCATCGAAGGGTAAGGCACTCTACTTATACTGAGCGCCACACAAATTGAAAGATGGGAAGTTAGCCGCAAAGAGCTGCGCAAACACCAAAATATAGACGTTAGCGGGAGCCAGAGAGACTCGCGCCGGCGCACACCCGCCCGCCAACCTCGTGCCTCCCGCGCGCTCCCTACGCCCGAGCTCACTACTTCGCCATTTGTATAGGCATTGTGCACACATGCGCAATAATTAGCGAATCACGGCGAAGTCTCATCTGCGGCTAACTTCCCATCCTTCAATTTGTGTGGCGCTCAGTATACCATTATATCATTGAACAGTAAGATGCTCCACTTCCCACAATAAGGTACTAACCGAGGAACATTATAGTATAAGGTACTGACCTTATCGGGCACATGGAAGGGCACTCTCCCCGGCGCCGAGAAGGCGTTGTCCCAGGTGACGGTGGCCCAGCCGTGCGGCTCCTGGTTGCCGTGCACTATCACCACCACGGGGAGGGACAGCGTCCACACCTGGAACCACCGTGTTCACCAGATTAATAGAAAGATAAAGTTTTGCGACAACACCTGCACGGGAAGCATGGCAAAGGGAGAAATAGTCTTTATACTACACCTGCTCGGAAAGTACCTTGATACTTTATCAAATTTACGGTAGAAAGTACGTCATTGCATATCGAACAAATATGCGGCGAGAAAACGCATCTGAGCGGGAGAGAAAAGTGTATGAAAACCCATTTCTTACGTGGTTTTTCTTTTTTAATTTTGGGTAAGACTATGCGCTGGTAACCTAAATATCAAAAGCCAAAAAGTTTTTACAGTGAGTTTTTATCTCCAAGTTCGCAAAATGACACTGGCCACTAGCTGTGTGTTGGATGGTGTCAAACTATTTGAAAAAAGAACATGTGAAAATTGCAGACGCCATTGGCGCCATTTTCAATTTGTGTGTTGTTTGAGGATTCAGTTTTCGTAGAAAAGTAAAATAAAACTATCAAAATGATAAGTAGTGATAGTGATGATGAGTGTAGTATAAAGGTGTAGTATAAAGCACTATGTATCACTCGAGAGAAAGTGCGATTCCCGATCTCGGGTGTTTCAAACGACACCCTCGACGGTAATCGGTCACTTTCTCCTCTCGGTGAACAATGTACTATTCCACCATTTTATCCCCTCGAAGAGGATACAAAGTATGGGTTGACAATGACAGCTGACATTAAAAGTGGATAAAATGGTTTTCTCCCCTAGCCGTGCTACCCGAGCTGGATGAGACTGGCACAGGACAGGGCAAGGACGTTTCATACGAGAACTGGACCGCTTACGAAGCAATATTTAAAAAATAAAAATGTACTTTATTTCTATAGCTGAAAGGTTCACATTTGTTTCTTACTTATCAAAAGGAAAAAACGTTCCGAGCAGGACAGCAACAACTGTGGGGCGTTGTCCCTTTCTCAAAAATTACCAGTGGTAATAAAACTATTGGGTGGTAGATTATTTCATGTATCTGGTAACCATTAAATCGCATTTAATCGTACACGTTGATAAATAGATCGGCATAAAATGTATTGTAATTAACGTATCGAGTTCTAAAATGTTCTTATTTTAAAATTGGTGCGTAATTATGTTTGCAATACAAAAACTGTTTTTTCATATTAGTAGAATTAGTAGAAATTTACCAACTACGCACGGCCGCACATTTGGCGCTTAAAAAACAATATGGCGGAAAATTTGAATTTGAAATTGCAAAAGTCGTCTTTCTGAATGCTGATTAATGTTTTTATACGTTGAAAAATGGTAAAAAATTGTTGTGTTAAGGGCTGTAATGGTGAAGCGTATGCTGGTTGTGGAATTTCATTTTTTAGGTAAGTTTCACAGTTTCTTGCTTGTTTTTTTGTGTAGGGTGACAATAACAACCCAAAATTCCGGGTATGAGATGTTAGATTGTAGAGAGTACGTTAGTACAGTTATTATAATAAACTAAGAACCTACTACTATGAACGAAGTACCTATGTACTTTTCTTGTATAATAGCAAAATAATCAAATGTGTTGTACTTAGTAACTGCTAAGTAACTAAAGGTAAAGTATAGGCCGAATTCCGAATCATACAAGTCGGCGGATGTGAAGATAGCTATATGCTGCGCAATATTAAATAATATTGACTGAATCTCCCATAAAGCTGTGCGTTGATTGAGTTTTGCGCAGGTTGTAGCTAACTTCACATCCGCCGACTTGTACGATTTGGGTTATAGGTATTATTTACCTACTTAATCTAATGTCATTATTTTCTTCGATTTGCAGCCGTCATTTCAAACCCGAGGATTTAATAATCCATAAGATAAAATCAACACTGATACCGGATGCAATTCCATCTATATTCCCTGTTGTAAGTTTATTTGTTTACTCCTAACTTTTGGTTAAGACTTTTTATAAGGTGCAAGGAATAGTGCAATATTGGAATTTTATAATATTATATTATTATTTTCAGGAAGTGCCGCTAGATAAGCGCATCAATATTTTAAGTAACATCATTTTGCTACCGGCTCAGGAAAACATTCAATTAGACGTCAATAAGGTAAACATTGAACCACTTAAAGATTACATCAATAGTAGGTAAGTTCTATTATTTGACTGCCTCGGTGGCTCAGTGGTTAGTGATCCTGACTCCTGCTTCAAAGAGGCGTGGGATTCCCATTCAGGGCATGAATTTTTGGATAAACATAGGTGTTTGCTCTGTGTTTGGGTGTCATTTAGGTATAATATTATATTAAGCTGAATTTTATACTGTATATAACGGGACTGAACTCACGTGTGGGGATAGTCGTAACGACTATAGTTTCGGTCGCATTCGGCGACCTTTATTAAGTTGGCGAGTGCTAGCACGCAGAGCCGTCTCGCAATGCACTTAAGCTGAATTATCTACCTACATAAGTATGAATTTAAAAATATGTATTTTCAATTCGCTTCGTACATATCAAAGGAAAATTGACAGTGTTGGGGTGGTAGTGAAGCGTCTTTCTACTTGTCATGTACTAAAAAGAGGATGGTAGGATAAGGTCGTGTAGCTCAGATGCACAATCTCTGAAATGAATCCTTTAGAAAATGCACAGACTCGTAACCCTACGGCGATGCTCCAGGCTATGAAGTTTTTTTGCAACTAACAATTCATCTCCTATAAGCCGAACAGCACGCCGGTCAACATATTCCAAGGTCTCGAGCTGATACTTAGCCGAGCCATCCCAAAGATGGCAGTATTCCAGACACGAACGGATCTGTGCTTCATAGAGAGTAAGCAACTGTCCCGGTGTGAAATACCGCCTAACCTTGTTCACGATACCCAGCTTCATACCAACCAATTTGGCCCTAGATTATAGGTACGTGCCGTATTTCAATGTGGGAGTAAGTGTTAGCCCCAGCAGTTCAAGGCGGTCGTTGCGTAATAAATTTGCAAAATGAATTTGCCTAAATTTAGTGCTTAAGAGTAAAAAAAACCGGACAAGTGCGAGTCAGGCTCACACACTGAGGGTTCCGTACAAATCCAGAAAATGTCACAAAATTGGGAAGTAAGTCGTTAAATCTCTATACTATAACCATCGACAAAAAAGTTTTTTTCACTTTTCTTGTCATACATCGACAATTACACATTGTTAAAATAGTTAAAAACTTGTTTTATCATGTGCAAACAAAGTCCTATACATGATACGATTTACTCACTTTGAATTTTGAACCTATATTTTGTGAATTGAGGCCCTATTTTTTATGATTTAAATAAAAATGTAAATTTTTCAGATTTATTCCTTTATGTGTACTCTGAGATAATGCTTCTCGCCAAATTTCATAGTTCTATGTCAACGGGAAGTACCCTGTAGGTTTTGATTTTTGTGAGTGTCGAAATATGCGGTTTTTACGACATAAACGGCTCTAACTTTTTTAAACGATATCTGAGATTTTTTCTTTTACACAACTACAAGAGACCATAGATAGACGTATACAGTTCAAATTTCAACTCGATATCTTAACGCGTTCCAGAGATAAAGAGTCTTGACATATACTCAGACAGACAGACGGACAACAAAGTGATCCTATAGGGTTCCGTTTTTTTCCTTTTGAGGTACAGAACCCTAAAAAGTGTAATAATAACGTAATCTGGAAGCTTTATTATAACAATAAAACTGGCAAAGTGCGTGTCAAGCTCACCCACTGAGGGTTCCGTATAAATCCCAAAAATGTATCTAAATTTTTATGATAAAATGAATTATTTTTTTATGACTAAATAAAAAATGTGCAGTTTTCAGATTTATTCCTATATGTATGTGTCTCTCTAGTAATGCTCCTTGCCAAATTTTATAGTTCTAGGTCGAGAAGAAGTACCTGATAGGTTTTGATTCCCTTGTGAGTGTTGAAATATGCTGTTTCTTACGACATACTCGTATACCTACTGTAAAGTAGGCCCTGATTTTTTTACGATAACCGAGAAGTTTCATTTTTACACAACAAGTGACTACAGATTTGCATAAGTACATAATAAGTAATAATTTTTACTATCTATAGGTCTATGTGGATTATGGTGGCATAGTACACAATGATTCCGAATCATTAGCTACTGAAGTACTAGTAATAATGATCGTGTCATACACAAGAAAATTTAAATGCCCAATTGGATATTTTTTCATCAACAAAATATCCGCCAACGTCCAGGCGCAATTAATTGTTACGGCTACAAGACTGTTGGCTGATGTGAACATTATGGTTAGGTCGTTAACTTGTGATGGCACTGCTACAAATTTAAAAACTTACGAACTTCTGGGCTGCAAGTTTAATGATATTGACGATTTAAAAACATGTTTCAGACATCCAACAGAAGACCATAATATTCACTGCTTATTAGATCCTCCGCATATGATCAAATTAGCTCGCAACGTTTTTGCAGAATGTAATCTGAGCTCAGATAAAGGAAAAATTGATTTTCAATATGTCAGGGATCTACATTTATAGGTAGCGGGGCAACGGTAGAATTTATAAGAATTTTAGATAGGATTTTTGACATTTTCAATGCCAAGAATCCTTTTGGAAAGGGTTATAAGACACCTTTACGATTAAGAAATAAAATTTTTTGGTTAAATGCTATCTCTGAAACAAAAGATTACCTAACAAACTTAAAAATTAATGAAGAAAGTATACTTTCACACAGACGTAAAACTCCTGCTCTCGGATTAATCATAGACTGCATTAGTATTACTAACTTAGTTACCGAACTGTTAACAGACGAAAAGAATAATATAAATTACTTCTTGCCGTACAAGTGCTCTCAAGACCACTTAGAAATATTTTTCTCGTGCGTTAGAGCTTGTGGTGTACTAAATGATAACCCAAACGCGCTTCAGTTTCGCTATATTATGCGAAAACTGTTATTCCGAAATAGCGTGCAACCGAGTCAAAGTGCTAACGTAATCGCTGATAATACTAATTTACAATCATCACCAGTGTTAGAATTTAAAAATTCCAAAAGTGCTATCACAAATACTTTGCATACACAAATCGATGATAATATAGATCAGTTATTGGCTCAAGTTGGCAATACAGCTATTTCTGATTTAAAAGATAATATTTTGTATTATATTTCTGGTTATATTGCAAATACTTTATCAAAAAAAAAATTGATTGCGAGCATTGTATTGCTGCTTTATTTCAAACAAAGGAACAATGTGATCATAATTATGCAGTGGATGTTTGTAAATTTTCATCTTTCACAATTTTCATAGATAGAGGAAAGTTGAAATACGTTACTAAGTTTACCTTTGACATAGTCAAATATTGTGAAAAGGTATTTTTAACAATGTCTCATACCACTAGCTTAAGGGACATGAATAAAAATAAAATGATGTTATTGGTTATACAACATTATTATGTTTCTAGAAACATACATTTTAATCCACCTCACCTTATACAGTCATTTGATTGCGAAGATTCTCATGAGATTGTGATTATGAAGAGCATTGCTTCTTCATATTTTAATTTAAGATTATTTAGCCATACTAAATCAATAACTTTAAAAATAATTGGAGATCGATCTGCTTTACGCCAACGTTTGCATAAAACGATTTTGTTTAATAACGTATAATTCAGCCAATAAATTATTCAAATATTTTAGTTAAGAAGTAGTTTTATTTTGGTCCAGTCTTCGCCAGCAAAAATTTAATGTTTTTATTGTTTGTTATGTACAGTATAAGTTTTAATAAAACTTTTCAAAAAAAGGAGACGGACTTTTCTCGTCGCGCCATTTATCAGCCGATTTCTATAATATTTGGCAATATGGTTTAGTAGGTAGGTATATCTCAAGATTTGTAAGTATGAGCAAAACTGGTCAAGAGCAAGTCGAGATAATATTATAATCTGATGTAATCATCCGAAAGGAGGTGATTCAGGCCATCATTGTAAACAACTTTTACTATGAGATCAATCAGGAATATGAGAAAAATATCAGCTGTTTCATTCATTTTGTCGATTCCGAGTTTCAGTTTTGTATGGGACAACGGATTTATAACTCGAAATTCGGGTCGGTCCCATAGTAAACGTTGTTCAAATAATGGTCTTAATCACCCAAAGAGGGTAAACAGATAACCCTGTATAAAACAATAATTAAATTCTAGTTTTGTCCTACGTGAAATATATGATTTCCCTCATCTGTCTTTTATTGACCTTTCAACGGTAGGTATAGTTAGTGCTTTGTAGGTTGTCCTATTATGAAGCTACTGTATGGATACACTAGTAGAAAGAGATACATTCCAATGATGGTGCTTTACTCTTCGGAACGTTTTTAGGATGCTCGTAATCATTCCAGTTCTCGTATGAAACTTCCTTGGGACAGGGATAGTTGGCGTAAGGGGGAGGAGGCTTATGCCCTGCAGTGGGCCGAAATAAGCTGATGATGATGAGATATAAATTACCTATTATAAAAATTATTGTTCATTGTCATTATTGTTAATGTATTAATAATAATATATTTTTATATAAGTTGTGTGACCTATAATACAATTGTTGTATGTTAATGAAACAGTAATAAATTTTATAAAATATTAATCTTCTTATATTATTATTATAATAAAAGTTGTATTTGTTTACAAATAAATTATTTATAATGTAAATTTAATATAAAAAGTAATTTATTTTTTATTTAAGTTTTGATGTTTTTTTAAGTCTAGCTTAGAAAAAAAAAATTATAAAAATATAAACGGTTAAAAAAATGTCGTGAACGCAGGACTTGAACCTACCTCTCTGGGATCACTGCTCTCCCAACTGAGCAGTTCGCATCCCGAAGATACGCCAAAGATCTTGCAAAATGGGTTCAGACTTTGTACAGTACAGTAGAATAAGATTCTCGTTCCTCACCTATCACACTATCTTCGATATCCTACGCAACGTACATCGAACATGGTCTTCATTCGAGACTCACCTTTTAGATATTAACTGTCTCACGTTGAACTTCAATTGATAGAATGAGTTGCTCATTTATCACGCTTTCAGAGCTTTTTCAGTCCTACGCTACACATGTTAGTTGCATGGTCTCCATGCGAAACGTGTGCAAGTCACTATACTCAAAAAATTTAACTTGATCTCTGCGACAGCTGTCAGAAAAATCACGCCTATGAAGTCCTGAATGTCTTAATAGTACAGACACCTGTCAATGTCATACTTTATGGGCATGCCGATTAGTGATGGGCGACGAATGATCGTGACCTCAGAGTTTTAGATAGAGTTTTAATTAAAATATCGATAGTTTATGACGATATTTTAAATAAAACTTAATTTATCATTAATTTTATTGTATATTTTAATATCATAACATTTTTTACATGTGTAATTAAATTAAACCCAATTATATGTTATATTAGCATCGATAATAGTGAAAAACGTCGATAAATACTATCGTTACATTATTATAAGTATTTAATTATTATCATAACATTATTTACATGTGTACATACTTGATCTTAAATAATAGTAAGTAAATGAAATCCAATTTCTCACCTTCAACTACTCATTCGATTTCATTACAACATTGTTTGAAAATCGATTTTTCCCACCACTATCCCAACTCTAAAAATGTCAATCTTCCATGTCAATGTCACTGTCGCAGAGATCAAGTTAAATTTTATAGAGTATAGTTGAGTGGTCTCCATGAGAAACATGTGCAAGTCACTACATTAGCGGCTTCGTAGTTCATAAATTGATATATTAAGTTTGACATCCTACGTTACGCACACCGGACATGGTCTCCATGCGAGACTTCACCTTCAAGTCCAGTCCACGTTATAAAATAAGTCTCTCATCTATCACATTCTCTACGCCGTCCTACGCTGCGCTTCGGTGCGTGGTCTCCGTGAGAGAACTCTCCTCCATTAGCGTGAAATATTTATGCTATAGGTATTGATGGCCCCCAAGTACTACACCATTATCGGATTAAATATGAGTTAAATATATATCCTACACTACGCATACCGAACGTGGTCTCCATGCGAGAACTCACCTGGAAGACAAGCTCTCCACCGCCCACGTTGAACTGAGACTGGAACAGCAGAGTAAGTTTCTCGTCCATCACGCTCTCCGTGCCTTTCTTTTCCGCGCGCTTGATTTTACGCAGTTGCATGTTTCTGAAACACAATTATTATGTTTCAATCTTCGAGCAAATATCTATAGAGTCAAAATCGTGCAAAAAGTGTCCGATCCAAAACCCTGCCCAAGCTACGTAGTGGGCAGGCTTTTTAGTGAATCGTAATCGTAAGGCGATTGCAAGCCGACTACAACGCCGCGCGATGCCAAAGTGCTCGAATATGACATCTGACATAAGTGACTTCTGACATAAGTGACATCTGTCATAAACATGTGAAATATACGATATATGACATAATTAAGACACATTTGCCCCAAATAACATCGGAATTACACTTAAAGCGTCCCGCTTGGTCTAAACCGGTTCGGAGGTAGGTCCCGTAGTTACCGGAAGCTGACGGTGAGTTTCTTGGAGTTGGGTTTGGTACTCCACAGACCAGGTATTGCTCACTATGTCATCTGACATAAGTGACATCTGACCAAAACGACTTTTAAATTTGCTGAAATAACGGATTTTTCGGTTGTTTTTTTTAGCGAAAGTTGCGGATTTTTCGACTGTTTTATCGAGGGTAGGTCCCATAGTTACCGGAAGCTGACGCTGAGTTGTCTGGAGGTGAGTTGGTACTCCATGGCCCCGGTGTTGTTCAATATGTCCCCGCACTCGACCGGCTGCTTGCCCTTGCCGGTTTGGGTCTCGCTTACTTAGCCATTCATATAAGAGATGTTTGACATAAGTGACACCCGACACCAGTGACATGTGACATAAGTGACATCTGACACAAGTCACATGTGACATATGTGACATCTGACATAAGTGACATCTTACTTTTTTGGCTGTTGTCTTTGTTGTTTTTAAGGTTGGTTAGTGACATTCGCTTATTTCTTTCTTAAGGTTGGTCCAATAGTTACCGGAAGCTGACGCTGAGTTGCCTGGAGGTGGGTTGGTACTCCATGGCCCCGGTATTGTTCAATATGTCGCCACACTCGACCGGCTGCTTGCCCTTGCCGGCTTGGGTCTCGCTTTTCAAAAGCAATTGAGCTTGTTGTTCGGATATTATAACCACCTGAAATAGAATATAAATATAAAATCATAATTTCAACAGTAAAAAAATATTTTAACAAGGAGTTTTTTTTTATATTTCGAATAGGTTTCCGTTTGACTACACACTGCCTGATGTTAAGCAGATGTGCGGTCTAGGGTGTAGCACGCTTACCTAGAAGATACCTATTTTTACTCGGGATTTGAAGACACTCACGTTGTAATTTAGCGGGAAGACAGACCCAGGCAAAGCGTTCCACATTCCGGCTGTTCGTATGAGGAATGAGGATTCGAAACGCTCGGTTCTAACGCGCGGAATGTCCACCATAAAAGGGCGGCGCTTTGGTCGCGTCCTTCTAGCCGTACGATAGAAGAGTTTTGGTCTTTGTCGTTTCAATAATTGTTTATCGCCATTATCATGACATCTACTTTAGATTTACTTGGAATTTTAAATATAGAACCTGTGTACCAATTTTCGTCAAGATTCGTTGAAAAATGCGACGTGTAAAGGAGAATCAACATCCAAACTAACAAAGACCCGGTGCACATACTCTCTCTCTTTCAATGAAAGTGTAGTAAAAGTGTAGAAAGTGTTTCGAGTAAGTGAACAAATATTATAAAATTGTATTGTATCTTGTAGCATAGAATATTTAATACTGTTAATATAAGATAAATAGATTGTCTAGACAAACCTAAGCTCACCTTCACCTTCATTGAACGTTTTAAAACAACTTGTGAAAGCTCACTATCTGAAATCATAATGCTACTTGTTCTTTTCGCTACTATTTTATAACGTATGTAGGTATGTAGGTATATGTATAATTATATTTATATATTATATCGTATATGTGTAAGTAGGTATATTTAAAACTTAGATTAAATAAGTATATGTATAAGTTTATTATTTATAGGTGTTTTTTTATTAATAGCTATTTAAGGCCACTATTTATCGTTCTTGTCGGTTCATATTCGTGCAAGGTTGCCTGGAAGAAATCGCCATTAGTGATAAGGCCGCCACTTTATAATCATATTTTTGTCGTATATGTGTAAATAGTGTTTATTTTTCTTATTGTGGTTGTAAATAAAGAGGTTTGTCTGTATGTCTGTCTAAGCTAAGTTTTATATTATTTACAATATATTAACGATATATATATAGTTGTAACTTATCAAACAAAACAAAAGGGTTGTGACAAAAATAAAATTAAGTAATTAAGTAGGATAACATTGTAAAATAATTAAGAGTAATTGTTTATGATGTTTATTTTCTTTTGTTTTGCTGTGTAATATAAGTGTTTGCTTTGTGGTTTTGTTTAGTTTTATTTTTGTCCAAATAAAGAACTGTCTATTGTCTATTGTCAAATATATAAATAATAAAATGAATATGCAAATAAACAAGTGAGTGAATAAATGAATATGCAAAGAAACGATTTGAGTAGTCAAATGAATATGAAAATATATGAGTGAGTGAACAAATATATATGCAAATAAACTAGTCAATAAACAAGTGAATAAGCAAATAAATTAGTGAGTGAATAAATGAATATGAAAATATATGAGTGAGTGAACAAATAGATATGCAAATAAACTAGTCAATAAACAAGTGAATAAGCAAATAAACTAGTGAGTGAACAAATGAGTCCATAGAATTATAATTATTATTACAGTCTCTGGCAGCCATATCACAAGGTTTGCTTAGTTTGGGGTCCGAGGCCGTGTGTAAGATGTCCTCTAGTGTGTATTTTTTTATTTCTTTACTAATATTATAAATTTGTTTGTTCGTCACTTTTCCACGCAGAAACAGAACAAAGAGTCGAAAAGTTCAAAAGTCGAAGAATAACATTATTTACTTTTTATTGTGGAAAAATAAAAAGTAAATAATGTTATAAAAAAAAATATAGTGAATAAACGAATGAGTGAGTGAATAAATGAGTGGGTGAGTGAATGAATGAGCAAGTTAATATAAGAGTCTGCGAGTGAATAAATGAGTTGGAGAATATACGAGTGGGTGCGTGAATTAATGAGCGAGTGAATATAAGAGTCTGCGAGGGAATAAATGAGTGGGTGAGTGAATTAATGAGCGAGTGAATATAAGAGTCTGCGAGTGAATAAATGAGTTGGAGAATAAATGAGTGGGTGAGTGAATCAAAGAGTAAGTTAATATAAGAGTCTGCGAGTGAATAAATGAGTGGGTGAGTGAATTAATGAGCGAGTGAATATTAAGAGTCTGTGAGTGAATAAATGAGTTGGAGAATAAATGAGTGGGTGAGTGAATTAATGAGCAAATTAATATAAGAGTCTGCGAGTGATTAAATGAGTTGGAGAATAAATGAGCGGGTGAGTGAATTAATGATCGAGTGAATAAATAAATGAGCGAGTGAATGATTGAGTGAGTGAATAAATGAGTGACTGGGTGATTGATTGAGTGACTGAATGAATGAATGAGTGATACTCACGCTGACTCTCGGTGGTGTCATGTACACGTTGAGCTGACCACCCACCAGCAAACGGACCGTAGCCGTGAATCTGAAATTAAAGTAGGTACAATTAATGTATGCTGCCAGCATGCTGGCCACGCTGCCAGCTGGCAGTGGGCGCCAGCACTTGGATTATCTTTAGACCTTCAAGGGTCTGTGGATGATCCAATTGGTTTCTATGTAGTAGTTGTATAGGTAGTTTTAGCACACAAAGTAGTGTTGTATCTTATTGTAGTTAATAACGGCACTCTTGCCCATTTTTTTTTATTTAGTTCACATTCACATAAAGCCCAATTTTAAAGACGCCATCGTAATTTTAACAGCATTTTTAAATATTCCTGTTTCTTTTTCTGTGTGTGTATTCATGCTCTTTATTATATTAGTACATAATGATTAAAAAAGGATCCTGGCCTTACGAGGTTAAGTGAAGTGAGGAGGTCGAGGTGACCAAGGTTGGCTGGGTGAGTTTTGAAGGGCTGGGGAAGTTGTTTCTCGATAACGAAAGTTTATTACTCGTAGTGGGCAGGCCTGTGTTCTGTAGTAGAGAAATTGACAGAGTATCTTACCGAGTGTTGGTTTTCATGACCTGGGGAGGTTGTTTCTCGATGACGAACGTTGACGTCACCAGGGTTGACAGCAGGCCTGTCACCTGAAACGTCACAAATGTCAACTGTCAGTTTGTGCCTATAAATAAAATATAATCGGCTAAGTGCAAGTACTGTACTGTATCAGCCTTTTTAATAGTCCACTGCAGGACGTAGGCCTACCTACGAAGGGTGATTGGGCCATTTCCACCACGCTGGCCCAGTGCGGGTCGGTGGATTCACATACGCCATCGAAGTTCTTCTACAGATGCATTTTAGGTTGCCTCACAATGTTTTCTTTTACCGAAAAGCCAGTGGTGTGAAATTTCTTACATAAATACCAAGAACCACATTAATAATAAATAAATAATAAATATTTTGGGACGTCTTACACACGGTCTCTGACCCCAAACTAAGCAAAGCTTGTGATATGGCTGCCAGAGACTGATATACTACATATACATATTTTTAAATACATACTTATATAGATAGTAACTAAATAACACCCAGACACAGAGCAAACACTTACGATCATCATAAAAATATTTGCCCTGGTGGGGATCGAACCCACACCTCTTTGATCCAGAAGTTAGGGTCACTAACCACTGAACCACCGAGGCAGTCATTGTCACCGACCATTGGTGCGGGATCGGGATTTGAACCCATGACCTCACGAGTGTAAACTCACAAGTGCAAGTATCGAGCGAAAAACGGCTAAAAATTCAGATTTGTTGTATGGGAGCCCCCCTTAAATGTTTATTTTATTCTGTTTTTAGTATTTGTTGTTATAGCAGCAACAGAAATACGTCATCTGTGAAAATTGCAACGTTCTAAATAACACGCTTCATGAGATACAGGCTGGAGACAGACAGACAGACGGACAACGGAGTCTTAGTAATAGGGTCCCGTTTTTACCCTTTGGGTACGGAACCCTAAAAATTAATTTGTCTCCATGTTTAGTAGTCGGTTAAAGAGTGTTTTTGGTTAGAGTGATGTCGGTTAAAGACTGATATCGATTAAAGAGTGATATAGGTTATAGAGTGATATTTGTCAAAGAATTATTGTTTAAAAAGTGATATCGGTTAAAGAGTACCTGTACCAGCCTTTTTTTTAACAGTCCACTGCAGGACTTAGGCCTACCCACGAAGGGTGATTAAAGATTGACGGTTAATGAGTGATAGTAGCGCTCGTAGCGTAGTTTGACTAGGTGTTTGTCAGCGATCACCGAAATTAAGCAACGTTCCGCACGGTCAGTATTTGGATGGGTGACCGCGGGTGGCATTTTCCAACTGAGCGTTACCGTGGCTCGGATGACACGTTAAATTGTAGGTCCCGGTTGTTTTAACCGTTTAGCCATGTCAGATGCCTTCAGGCGGCCTAAAAACTCTGACACCAGGGCTAGCCACCCGGCCTATACGAACTTACTTACTTTTAGTGATATCGGTTAAAGAGTGATATTGGCTAAAGAGTGATATCGGTTAAACATTGATATCGGTTAGAGTGATAATGTTTAAATAGTGATAATGAGTAAAGGATGACCGATAAAGAGTGATATTGATTAAAGATTCGAGTGATACAGTACTAACCTGTTTGCTCATATCATCAAGCATCTCAGCCAAATGCGGCTGCCGGAGCTCCACCACTGTTTTCGTGTTAATGCGCGCCACATTGTTTACCTGCAAACAATTAAAGTGGTTAAGGCAGCGATTCGCTGGGTGCGCGACGGCAGCGCCAACTAGCGGATGAACTTTAGGCGGACTCTGAAGTCTCAAATGGCGAGTTGTCATTACGAATAGTAAAATAAATAAAGAAATATTTTCAATGAAACGTCGTATTTAAAATCGTTTATTGTAAAACTAAAAACATGTAAATGTATAGCGTCTATAGTAACGTTGGCCTTTTTTATTTGCCGTGTAAACTGGCACAATTCAACCAATTCTATGTAGTACACACGGACCTATTGCTGATTGTTTGTTAAACATGGCCAAATTAATAATACAAACTGGATTTGCAGCAGTAACACACGAAATCAATTTCCAACCCCAAACAACATCAAACCAGCAAGATCAATGAGTTCTTCATCCTTAGTAATTGAACGAAACCCATTAAAATATTTATTTTCTGTCATAATTCCTTGATGAGCGAAAGTCTTTTGAATAGTGTTACACCCTTGGTCTTTCGTCTTCTTGTCATATTTAATAATCTTGGGGTCACTTGGTAGGTATATCAGTCTGTACTTCAGAATCACATATTTCTTTGCCACTGTATATATACCGATTACATATAAATGTTTTTCCTTCATTTTCAATACTCGAAAATATTTCTATTTGGCATCCTTTATCAATTTTTTTTGCAGTATTTTCCATGATTTCAATTCTTGATTCGTAAGGAATATTAGGTTCTTCTGCTCTGCTCAACAATTCTTTTTCTTTTTTGTTTCTGCGTTCCATGTATCGGTTATACCTTGACATGGCTAAATTTGCCTTAACCCTCGCGGAGGTGGATGTAGTCTGAAATATTCTTGGGACGTAACTAGGACTGCCCTGTTCTTCAGCTTTTTTGCCTCCAATGAAGTGTGCACTGCAAATTTTGTCATGGGGCTTTGGGTACCACGGCGATCCATCAGCACTGAAATAAACCAACAAATAAATTATAGTCACTTAACATTCTCATACTACATGGATAATTAAACAATAAAAGTGTTATTTTATAGGTTAACTTACTTTTTCTTCTTGACGGCTGTTATCCATTTCATTCGTTGTTCTTGTTTCCAACGTGCTTGTGGAAATTTGTAGAATTTACAAGCACTGTTTACGCCAGTGTTTTTACAGTTATCAACACAGCAGGTATCGTGACCCATATTTCTTTATTTTTAACGAAATACAATAAACAACAACACTCCACTATGTATACGCAAGGATGACATCCGCCGCGAGTTCCTTTTTTAGCCACGGCGGGCGCTGCGATCGATTCGTCTGTCCCTACTCCCCGCTTTGCACCCAGCGAATACTCAAAGTGTGTTCCGCGGAACCCTAGGGTTCCGTGATACCCCTGTAAGAGTCCCGCAGAAATTTAGAAAAAAAAAATCAAAGCTCCTCGCTCTGGTCGACCATTCTGACGAGGCGTATCATTTTACTAAGCCGCCACTGTCGATACCTACTTGTGAGCGCGCAGTCCCTTTGATAAAAGCCGCCTCTGACTATTTGCGTTGGAAAGTGATAAATAGAAAGCTTTAAGTCACTCAGTGAGTTTGTTAGCAATAACGACTCAAAAATGTTTCAAAATGACGGTTTTGAAGAATTGTTCCAATATCTCACTTCGTTGTGCGCTTCTTTTGAGAAGTATTTTCCCGAAGAACAGAATTCATGGATTCATAATCCTTTTTTACCCAACTCACTTTTTTAACAACTTATGTCAGACGACGCCTCTCAACGATTTTGGTGCAGAATCCGTGGTGAATAGGTATTCAATGCTTGCGAAAATGGCTCTGAATATTCTTCTCCCGTTCCCAATAACATATTTGTGCAAAACATGTTTTTTTTTTATTATATAGGTAGTGTTCCATCAAGTATATCACTTTCCAAAAGGGTTCCGTCACCAAAAAAGATTGAGAAACGCTGGGTTAAGGCAATCGTGAGGCGCCAACTTGTCCATACAAAAACAATAAGCTGTTATCTACCTCTAAATATTATCCGACTTGAGCTTCGAGCGAATATCTACAGAGCCACAGTCCCCAAGTGAAAGTAGTAAAAAAATGTCTGAGCGCCGCCATACATACCGACTTAGGGGCCGTTCAAGTATTTTTGGGTATTTTTTTTTACGTAAACATTGGTACCTGTATACATTTTTCTTTTTTATGGATTCATGAGCAGCAGATTTAATTATAGAAATAAGAAAATAGATTTAGAGGGCTTTAACACACATAATTATGCGAAAAGAATACTGATGACGTGATCACATCTTAGCCCCCCCCCACCTATGTAATCAAAAATAAGCTAATGATAAACCCCTCCGCCCCCATACAGTGCTTACGTAATACTTGAACGGCCCCTTAGATATTTACATTAAACAATGACCCGTTTTCTCGAATATCGACATTATGTCACCTAATTAGTGCTTGTATCCGAGCACTTTGGCATCGCGCGGCGACAATTGTAGTCGGCTTGCATTCGCCTTACGACTAACTAAAAAGTGTGCCCACTACGAAGAGTGGGCAGAGTTTTGGCTCGGACACTTTTTTTCAGATTCAGATAAAACTTTATTGTTAACTGTGTTACATAAAAGATCTTAATTAGAAGAAGATAAAAACGTCCCAACAGCTAAGTCCTTAATGAACATACAATAATAAGTACGATGTCAAAGAATTATGAATATTAATTAAAATAATATCCAATTATAAATAAAATGTCAAATAAAATTGGAATTAATTAAATACATGAAATTTTTATATTTGAATTTGACATTTTAAATTTGACATTTTATTTGCCATTCAGCGTGGCAATGCTGCCAGCATGCTGGGCACGCTGCCAACTGGCAGTGGGCTTGAGCACTTGGATTATCTTTAGACCTTCAAGGGTCTGTGGGTGATTCAATTGCTTTCTATGTAGTAGTAGTGTAGTATTGTCATTATAAACAATTTAAAAAAAAAAAAACACGAAGTAGTGAGACAGTATAGCTGGTTTTAGTTGAAAGCAATAGTAATGATTTTAAAATGGGTATCACCCGAATGGGGTCGCACGTGGCAACACTGCATGCTTGTGTCGGAATGAAATGACTTTGACAGATGACGGAGAAACGTCATGCCATTCCGAGCGCGAGGCGGATTGCACCCGTGCAAATCCATTGACTTTGAAATCTGTTTTCATCATCGAAAATACTTGTTAAATTGATTACCAAGTGATACTAGGCCAATAAAACCACCCGTTGCAGTCAAATCTAAATGCTACGTAGGTAGGGCCTATTATGTAAATTTTAATGCCATAGAACATCATGTTTGTTTCCGTAAATTAATGTAATGATCGCTTTAGGGCACACAACGTCAATTAATTTAACTTTTAAATATGAGCTTGGAACAAAATGCTCATAATTAAACTCAATGGCAGGTAGATATAGTCATACTTTTTAGACCGTCATGTTATCAAATATTATGTACCCTTTTAACAATTATATTGTTTTAAAATGACCATATAGGTGTATTTAGCCTGAGTCAAACTATATTTTTAAGTTGCTACTAGTATTAGACTGTGTTGTACTTAGTAGTTAAAAAATGTATGTTGATAATAAAAAAAATTAAAACAACAAACAACCCGTTGGAGTAGAACAGAGTGTATATTTTGGTGAGATGGTCAACTGGAGACCGCCGGCGAGCTGAACCAATGAATGACCCACAAAAAACGATGGCGGGTGATTGAGACGATCACTCAGACCCCGACATACATATCATATTATTTATAACATTTTATCGTCTAAATACTCCCGTATACTATAATAAGCTTTTGTAACTAGCAAATCGAATAGCTTGCTCTTAAATACAGCCACACTCACTGACTCCAGTATTTCCGTTGTCTTGCACGAAGGATTCGAGTGATTTCTTTTTCATGTAATCAGCACTTCAATCGCTAGGGTTAAACGTCTTTGTTTTTACAGTTTTTAATATGACCTTAAGGTTATAAGGCTCTAAAAAGTGATATTTTACTATAATCAACTTATTTTATTTTTAGAAGTATTGTGAGAAGTAGGTAGGCTTGGTGGACCAGATGAGGTTGGCCAATAATTCGCACCATTGTGTCATGATTTTAAATCGTTGCATAAAATTTTAATCTGGTTTTTAAATATAATTATATGTCGAATGATATTTTCCAGTACTTGTAAGGATAACATTTCTCTGGTTTATGATTGGCCGATTTAACAACCAGCTGCATTTTAACCAATGAGAACTGCTTCCGGCGTAGTTTTGAAACAGCCAATCAGGAAACGAGAAAATAAACTGAAGAGATGTAAAAATATTAATCTTGATGTGAGATCATTCTCGATTTGCGCCTCGAGGCGAAAGCACATATTCAGTCAATCTAAGTTGTGATAATTATTTAAGAAACTAATGTAAAATAGTTTATGGTGGCCAAATACATATCATAATTGACTTATTAGTTTGATTCATCGTAATTGAATAGTATTTTGATTGGGAGTCATCGGGACGAATCGACGACCCAAACACCACTGTTGCGTGTATCTATACATAGTTCAGTAGTACAAAACTGTGGTTCAGTGGTACAAACATTAAGTTCAGTAGTACAAACCTACGGTTAAATGGTATAAATTTATAGTTCATTGGTACACACCTGTGGTTCAGTAGTACAAACCTATGGTTCAATAGTACTAACCTATAGTTCAGAGATACAAACCTATGGTTCAGTAGTACAAACCTACGCTTCAGTAGTACAAACTTATGGTTCAGTAGTACAAACTTATGGTTCAATAGTACAAACATACGGTTCAGCAGTAGAAACCTAAGATTCCGTGGTACAAACCTATGATTTAGTAGTACAAACATGATTCAGTAGTACATACCTACGGTTCAGTAGTAGAAACCTAAGATTCAGTGGTCCAACCTATGGTTCAGTAGAACAAAACAACTGTTCAGTAGTACAAACCTAAGTTTCAGTTGTACAAACCTATGATTCAGTAGAACAAAACAACGGTTCAGTAGTGCAAACCTAAGTTTCAGTAGTACAAACCTACGGTTCAGTGGTACAAACGTATGGTTCAGCAGTTTTTACCTGTTGCCTGGTAGACCAGATGAGGTCGGCCAACAGCTCGCACCATTCTTGAATAGTATTTAGATTGGAAGTCATCGGGACGCCATTGCCGCTCAGCTGTTGCTCGCGTTTCCATCTGGAAAATATATTTATATAATATGTATACCAAGTAAATTTGCATAATCCCATCGCTGTCAGTGTGGTACTGCAGTTGACCAGCTCGGTCACCACGGTCTCTCTTGCTCAAGAAGCGCTGGTCGGATTGGCCGCCACGCCAGCCTTAACGATGTCATACGCAGGGCTTTTGTCACCGCCAATATCGCAGCCGTACTCGAACCGAGTGGGTTGGCGCGTGGTGATGGCAAAAGGCCTGACGGCATGACGCTGGTCCCATGGAAATGTGGACGGCCCTTAGTATGGGACGCAACTTGCGTCGATACTTTGGCACCGTCACATCTTCCTGAGACTCAGAGTAGGGCTGGAGCGGCGGCCAATTCGGCTGAGCAGCACAAGCGGCGCAAATATGCTAACCTCGGGAGTGGTTACATATTTGAGCCATTTGGAGTTGAGACTTTGGGTCCGTGGGGGCCGGGAGCTCATCTCGTTTTCAAAAGTCTTTCTGAGCGTCTGGTGGACGCGACGCGTGACCAAAATGCTGGTGTTTATTTGGCTCAACGTATAAGCATTGCCATTCAGCGTGGCAATGCTGCCAGCATGCTGGGCACGCAGCCAACTGGCAGTGGGCTTGAGCATTTGGATTATCTTTAGACCTTCAAGGGTCTGTGGATGATCCAATTGCTTTCTATGTAGTAGTAGTGTAGTATTGCAATTTGTTTATTTATTTGTTTATAGGCGAGCAGTGTATACTGATGTGCCCATATCAAGCAGTGTCAGATAAAATTAGTATTTATCTGTCAAGGATTTTTTTTTCCTTTATACAAAGGTCCAGTCTATTCTTAAATGTGTTTATGAGATTACATCCTCAGGCAACCTATTCCAGTTGTAGACAACTAAATAACAAAATAAAAAAAAATATTTGTCTATAAAGTCGGTGTACGGACGATAGTTTAACGTGATAACGTAAAAGTTATGACAAAACATAGTTGAACGTCGTTTCAAAACATAGTTGAATGAACAACTGAAACAAGCCGGACGCGCGGGGCCGGTCGTGCCTCTCTATCGGTTGTAACGCGCTCTCGCTTGCACGCTCGGCTCACGCGGAACGTGACACGAGACTCCGTGCATATGGAACTTACTAATAAGGCCTACAGTGGAGATTACTATCTGTGTAGTCATCCCTAATAACTGTAACACACGAAAGCTGGTCGATTTTTTTCGACTTGATGCACAGAACTAAATCATGCGAGATGGTACTCACTTGATGAGTTCCTCATATAACACTTGGTTCTGAAGTTGTCGCAAGTTGGCGATGTTTCCCATCATGTGGTCCACTAGCTCCATTTGGGATTGGCTAATTTGGACCTTTTATCTAACTTAGAGCGTCCACTGCTGGACATAGGCTTCCCTACAGATATCTACAAAAAGCGTTCTCTAATAGAGATTCCAATACTTACTAATCTGCTGAACTATGTTGTTTAATTTTCATTGGTCATTTGGTTCTTTTACACATTCCATATCTAATTGGAACTCGCAGAGAGACTCCATGCATAGCTCTTAACTCGTTGGGCTTTATAAGGCCTATAGTGAGAGATTACGATCAGTGTCATCCCTGATAACAATAACACACAAAAGCTAGTCGATTTTTTTCGACTTGATGCACAGAGCTAAATCATGCGCGATGGTACTCACTTGATGAGCTCCTCGTCCAGCACTTGGCTCTGCAGCTGTCGCAAGTTGGCGATGTTTTCCTTCATGTGGTCCACCAGCTCCATCTGGGACTGGCTGATCTGGGCCACCTGCACAAAAGTAAATAATTATAATTAGTGTTTATACTCTATAAAATTTACTCTATAATAATAACTTGATCTCTGCGACAGCTGTCAGAAAAATCACGCCTATAAAGTCCTGAATTTCTTAAAAGTTCAGACAGTATCTGTCAATGGCATACTTTGTGGGCATGCCGATTAGTGATGGGCGACGAATGATCGTGACCACAAAGTTTTAGATAGAGTTTTAACTAAAATATCGATAGTTTATACTGACGATATTTTAAATAAAACTTGATTTATCATTAATTTTATTGTATATTTTAATATCATAACATTTTTTACATGTGTAATTAAAGTAAACCCAATTATATGTTACATTAGTATCGATAATAGTGAAAAACGTCGATAAATACTATCGTTACATTATTATGAGTATATAATTAATAACATTATTTACATGTGTACATACTTGATCTTAAATAATAGTAAGTAAATGAAATCCAATTTCTCACCTTCAACTACTCATTCGATTTCATTACAACATTGTTTGAAAATCGATATTTTCCACCACTATCCCAACTCTAAATATGTCAATCTTCTATGTCAATGTCACTGTCGCAGAGATCAAGTTAAATTTTATAGAGTATAGTACATTTAGAAATAAATAATATTTCGGAAAAAGGTGTTGTATATGTTTTGATAATATAATCTACGTAACGGAGTTAATAACACAATTAAACAGACATTTTGCTCGAAGCAAATACCCCAGTTCCTGAATAACTTTACCAGTGCGTTGAGTTTCCTCTCGGTCTCCTCGATCTGTCCCCGGAGGCACGCCACCAGGTCGCGGCGGTCGTTGGTCATCGACTGCTGGAGGTAGTTCAAATGACCTGGAGACAAAATTATCATTTTGGAATAGGCTTAAAGAAAACATGAAGCCATTATTACTCTACAAACTTAAAAGAGAAATTTTTAACTGGCTATCAATGTTAAACTACAATGAGACTGAAAATCTACTTATAAAAATATATTAACACTAACTAAATTCATGCAAATAAACACTGCAAACCCTGACTCTTAAGAGATCTTGAGTATTGCAGTGTTTCATGCTCACCGCACGTAAGAATATGCACACGGACTCATACACCATCACACGCGCACATACACACACACATACACTCACACACACACACACACACACACATACACTCACACACACACACTAATGCAAACGCTCATTCTTGTATTGTATAGTGACTTGGTTTGTTTGTACTTGCAAAATCACTTGATCCATCTGGACGACACTGCCTTTTGCAACACAGTTTTAAACTAACGCAAAAGGCAAAGCTACTTAAAATTGTGTACCTAGTGTAAGTTTTTGCAATAAAATTTATCTTTATCTTTATCTTTCTTTAACATTTTTATCATTCAGGAATATTTTAATTAAGTAAAACACAACAAAAACACATTGTATAGTGCTATGCGAGACGAGCCCGCGTCCTAGTACTCCAACCTTGAGAAAGATCGCCAAATGCGATTGAAACTATAGTAGCTGTTTTCTACTAAAATATAGCGTGAGTAACTTTACTGTACTCTACTGAAGTAAAACTTTACTTAAAATGTGCGAAAACCACACCAGTTTCCATAGTGAAATTCAGGAATATGTTTAACATTTTTATCATTCAGGAATATGCTTGACATTTTTATCATTTAGGAATATGCTTAATATTTTTATTATTCAGGAATATGCTTAACATTTTTATCGTTTAGGAATATACTTAACATTTGTATCATATCGGAATGTGCTTAACATTTTTATCGTTTAGGAATATACTTAACATTTGTATCATATCGGAATGTGCTTAACATTTTTATCGTTTAGGAATACGCTTAACATTTTTATCGTTTAGGAATATGCTTAACATATTTATCATTCAGGAATATGCTTAACATTTTTATCGTTTAGGAATATGCTTAAATTTTTATCATTTTGGAATATGCTTAATATTTTTATCGTTTAGGAATATGCTTAAATCTTTATCATTTTGGAATATGCTTAATATTTTTATCATTTAGGAATATGCTTAACATTTTTATCATTTAGGAATATGCTTAAAATATTTATCATTCAGGAATATGCTTAACATTTTTATCATTTTGGAATATGCTTAACATTTTTATCATTTTGGAATATGCTTAACTTATTTATCATTCAGGAATATGCTTAACATTCTTATCGTTTAGGAATATGCTTAACATATTTATCATTCAGGAATATGCTTAACATTTTTTTTTGGAATATTCTTAACATTTTTTTTTGGAATATTCTTAACATTTCCATCATTTTGGAATAGGCTTCACATTTTTATCATTTAGGAATATGATTAACATATTTATCATTTATAAGCAACAATTTCATTACTTTCCGATTAGTAAAGGACTTTTTAAACCTTTATTTTATTTTTTAACATCTTGTAAGTTCTATAAAAAAAGCAAAGGAACTGCATAGTGTAGGACACTATGCAGTTCCTTTGCTTTTTTTAGTTTTTAACTAAGCATGTTTTATTCTCATGATAAAGTGAAAGTTATAGTCTAACATAATAATTTAAAATAAAAAGAAAAAATAAATTACCAAATCACATATCATTATTATAAATAGTACCAGCCCCCCGACTGCCTAAGCAATAGCAATCGTAATAGCAATCGTTTATGACTTAATTTTAGTCATTTGGCACCGCCTATGTGACGTTAGTCATCAAAGTTGTTCATTAAACGATTGCTTTCGCAATCCGCGCAAAGCAATTGATGGCTAACGTCACATAGGCGGTGCCAAATGACTAAAATGAAGTCATAAACGATTGCTATTACGATTGTTATTGCTTAGGCGGTAGGGGGGCAGGTCTGTACTATCACCTAATAATTCAATAATAAAAGTATCAAGATTGTTCAGTTACTGCAGCTGCACAGCGCCGTGGATTTATGACTCCGGCCGAGTCGCCGCCGTGCGTAAAACCCGATTTGGAGATACATAATTTCGTTGTAGCCCTCTTAAGTTCTAATATTAGGTAGAATAAGTAATCTCAAAGAGTTATCTTTGTGATAAGCATTTCAAAAATCTGAAGCGAACGCAGGATTTGAACCTGCCCCTTCGGACCACTAGCCCGACGCTCTAACCAACTGAGCCAGCTCGCCTCCTACGCAAGCGTCAAATTTCTGAAGTGCTTACATTTCGGGCTGGTGATCCGAAGGGGCATCCATCCAGTGTGTTCATAGGAACACATTAATCAAAAAGACTGCAGACTATATTTGATAAGTGGATATCCTACACTACGCTTGTCGGTACATGGTCTCTATTCGAGAACTTACCTTTGTTCTTCACGCACTCATGGTACTGCAGGGAGAAAGCTTCGATATTGGCTTGGAGGCTTCGGATTTCTTCGCCCGCCATGTTGACTTTCTGACGGACCGTCTGCAGACCCGTTATTAGCTGAAAATAAATTCAACCAAAACATTAAAAAAACTCCCAAACACAGTAATATTACTAAGCGCTATTGCAATCGTGAGGTCGTGGGTTCAAATCCCGGTCCCGTACCAATGAGTTCTTTAGAATTTATGTACGGAATTTCACACCACTGCCTTTTCGGTGAAGGAAAACATCGTGAGGCAACCTGCATACTTCCGTAGAAGAAATTCAATGGCGTATGCGAATCCACCAACCCGCACTGGGCCAGCGTGGTGGATATGGCCCAGTCACCCTTCGTGGGTAGGCCTACGTCCTGCAGTGGACTATTAAAAGGCTGATACAGTTGCGCTGAAAAGAGCTATAATAGATCCAACCGTTTATTTTCTTTTTGACAGCACCAATAGAACGTAACTGCGTCATGTAAGTTCACTTTTCTTTTTCTTCTTAGTTTTGGCGTCGCATTATTGAGCATTTGCCAGTGTCAAGTATTAAGTTTTAATAATTTTTGATAATATTTTATCAAAATAGTCACTGTCATAGTCTCGTCATAGTCCAATAAAGTCGCGGTCATGTCCAATCATAGTCCAAGTCATAGCTCAGTAAAGCAGTGGAGACTTTACTAGAGGCGTCTATGGAGTTATGGTAACAACACGGAACGACATGATACGTCACATTATATCACTTGCCTACAATCATGCACGTAAATCAGCTCATAATCAACGAAATACCACCATTTTTCACTAATTATCACTGATAAAAACACAAGTTTAACAAAATAATACAATGAGGCGACATGATTTTTCCGCGTTCCCGCCAAAAACTCAAGTTCAGTTTTAAATGCGAGGTTTTAAAAATATGACAACTGCCTAAGTTTGCTCCTCGATCCCGTATAATAATCATCTTTGACAAATTGAGTCCATAAGTGCAGTAGTTTTTTTTTATAAATTACATAAAATAAAACGTTTTTAATAATTTACGTTCTATGGCTACACATATAGCCATAGAACGTCGCATTTAAAAGTGAACTTTTGCGTAACATGACACAGTTACGTTCTATTGGTGCTGTCAAAAAGAAAATAAACGGTTGAATGTAATGTTGGATGGAAATGTACCTAGAACTATGGGCCTGGGTCGAACTTGTACGACCCAGGCCCTTCAAACGACAATCTGTATCAAGAAGACCCTTACTACTCTCAAGTCTTAAGCCTCGTGCCTTTTACTTATTAAAATTCAATATATAACAGATAAATATCTATATATATTTATATATATATGTTTATATTTAGTAAATACTTATAAATTGAGCTTCCGAACTTATGAATATTATTGTTAGCTAAAAATGAAAGTACCATGCAAAACCTCACACACACGCACACACACTCACACACATACCACACACACACCAACCACAGTGCCTAATATAATATGAATATTATTTATAAGCGAAAGAGACTAGATCCTGCAACACAGGTGGAGCCTAACGCAGGGTCTAGGGTACCTATAAAATCCTAGTAATAATATATTTAAAAGAATAGCTATATATAACATACTCATATGCCTTATCTTTGCCATGAAAGTCCTAATTTAAACAATAAATAAGTGGAAGAGACTAAATCCTGCAACACAGGCACAGCCTAGTGCAGGGTCTAGGACATAACTGTTACTTACTTATGTAATTACTACTTGTATTATAATGTTAAGAAAATTGTTTAAATAAGTTTAGTTTAAAGAGCACTTAAGTTACGTTCTATGGCATTATTATTACCGAACTGTATAATAATAATAAACTTCTGGTACTATCTATTATAACAAATTTAAAACGGCTGAACCGATTTTAGATGAAACAGCAAAGAACACTTCAGAGCGCTTAGTCCAGGTTTTGATTAGTTTACTTAAACTCTCACGTTCGCGTGTGGCTCCATACATTTTGGTTAGTTCTTCCTCGTCTCCGCCAGGGGCGCTGTACAAAAATGTATAGGGCCATACGGAAACAGCTGTAGTTTCAATTTATGTGCAAACCAGCCCCCGACCGCCTAAGCAATAGCAATCGTAATAGCAATCGTTTATGACTTCATTTTAGTCATTTAGCACCGCCTGTGTGACGTTAGCCATCAACATGACGTTATTATACGCTTTCGACGCACGTACGACGCATCTAAATAACTAATTTTATCAAAATCGTAAGATCAGTTCCCGAGATATATGTACAATACAAGAATTACTCAATTAAAAGTGTAACAGTAATATAGTAAGTATCCAGGGCGATCCTGCAGTCTCCACTATCTTTAGAATAGAATAGAAAACACTTTATGGCACACAGTAAAATATAAGACAACAGTAATACATGAAAAACTTATTAGTATTGCTCAAAGCGGCCTTATCGCTGGAAGCGATCTCTTCCAGGCATCCTTCTCTATCAGTGCACATCCTACGCTATGCTTGTTATCGGATGGACTCCAAGCGAGTACTCACCTCGCTGTATTTCCTCTCCGTATGAGGCGCGGCACATTCGTACTAACTTCCTAAGGCGTTTTGTAACCTCCATTAGTAAAGGTTGTCCTACGCTACGCAGTCGGTAGGTGGTCTCCATGCGAGTACTCACCTCGCTGTATTTCCTCTCCGTATGAGGCGCGGCACATTCGTACTAACTTCCTAAGGCGTTCTGTAACCTCCATTAGTAAAAGTTGTCCTACACCACGCAGTCAGTAGGTGGTCTCCATACGAGTACTAACCTCGCTGTATTTCCTCTCTGTATGAGGCGCAACACATTCGTACTGGCTTCCGAAGGCGCTTTGTAACCTCCATTAGTAAAGGTTGTCCTACACTGCGCAGTCGGTAGGTGGTCTCCATGCGAGTACTAACCTCGCTGTATTTCCTCTCGGTGTGAGGCGCGGCACATTCGTACTGGCTCCCCATCGCACTCTGTATAACTTCCATCTCAAGCGCCAGGCAACGGCGCATGTATTGGTACAGCTCGTGGGGCGCATGACTGAAAAAAATTAAAAGTTTACCTAATTTTTTTTTATTCGTTGTAGTTTTGCATTTGACTACATACTGCCTGATGTTGAGCAGATATGCGGTCTAGGATGTAGCACGCTTACCTAGAAGATACCTATTTACTCGGGATTTGAAGACACCCACGTTGTACTTTAGCGGGAAGACAGACCCAGGCAAAGCGTTCCACATTCCGGCTGTTCGTATGAGGAATGAGGATTCGAAACGCTCGGTTCTAACGCGCAGAATGTCCACCATAAAAGGGTGCCGCTTTATAAAAAGCCGGACACATACTATCGGACGCGGCTGACGGACGCGACTGACAGCCGCGACTTAGCAGTGTGCACAGTGTTAAAACATCCGGTGTGCTAGATAGCTCTCGGACGTCCGAACGCTCAAGGTCGTCCGAAGGTGACGTCCGCGACTGATATCCGATAGTGTGCACGGCTCAGTGTACTTTCTTAGTCTAGATACCTATCAGTCGCGGCTGCCAGTCGCGTCCAATAGTTTGTTTCGAGCTTAATACACATGTGCGAAGCCGGGGCGGGTCGCTATTATTATGTAATTAACACACCCCCAAAGCAAATTTCTCCCTTTTTGATACCAGTCGGTTTAAATGTAAAAATAACGTACTGTACTGTACCAGCCTTTTTAATAGTCCACTGCCGGACTTAGGCCTACCCACGAAGGGTGTTTGGGCCATATCCACCACGCTGGCCCAGTGCGGGTTGGTGGATTCACATACGCCATCGAATTTCTTCTACGGACGTATGCAGGTTGCCTCACGATGTTTTCCTTCACCGAAAAGCCAATGATGTGAAATTCCGTACATAAGTTCCAAAGAAACTCATTGGTACGAGATCGGGATTTGAACCCACGACCGCACGATTGCAGGTCGGGTTTTACTACCACTAGACTACCACGGCTAAAAATAACGTAGATAGATAGATTTCTAAATACAAAAGAAATTAGTTAAAGACAGACAATTCAAAAACAATTACGTGAAAGTGATTTGTAATGATGAATTCAGGATTGCTTATCATTAATTATTATAATAATAATTATCATTGGTTGCTATCATATTGTCGTCACCATTTGTCATAATATAGGTATTTGTCTTCATTTCTAACTTAGCTATGCACAGTTCTAGCCCAAATTCAATGGCTATAATAATCTATTACACAAAACTGAATCTCTTCTTCCTTGGTCACGGTATCACGCGTGAAGGACTGGATAGATTTCGCTTATATATATAAATATTTTTTTGGTGTATACCTTATAGTCAGAAGGTTCCTATGAAAGAGCAAGATTATTTTTTGCAAAAATTAGCATGACCCGTGTACAGAATTCGCGAATATTTCGCACGGATCGATGTAGCATATTTCGCATTTCTCAAATCAAAAATAGCTCAGCCGATTTCGATAACTTTTTCAACCAATTTTGAAATATACTCTTTCCTATAAAAAAAGAATGATTGAAATCGGACAACTATGAAAAAAGTTATGCGTGGTTATACATAAAAAATATATAAATACGTGTCGAATTGCATACCTCCTCCGGTGGTTCGTCGGTCAAAAAAATAAGAAAATTGCGTGGAAAATAATAATAGAAAAAATAATTTTCACATACAAATTGTTCCTACTATTGGTGGCGCTAAACGCCATCGAAATTAGAATCGACCGGATTGGTGGGATGAAGGTGACATGAAGTTTACCGGGTCAGCTGATATTCAGTAAATAATCTAAAAGATATTGAAAAACTGTTTCATAAATCAATAGCTGTACCTGCTGTTTCTCAAAGGGACCTTTTATTTTTTCCGGGATAACAATAGTCTATGTCACTCTCCGATCTATAAACTATATTATCCATGACAAAAATCTAGTTATGACTATGTTTCTCAAAGGAACCTTTTATTTTTCCGGGATAATAATAGTCTATGTCACTCTCCGACCTATAAACTAAATCCATGACAAAAATCTAGTTATGACTATGTTTCTCAAAGGAACCTTTTATTTTTCCGGGATAACAATAGTCTATGTCACTCTCCGACCTATAAACTATATCCATGACAAAAATCTAGAATGATCCATGACTAAAATTACTGCGAGAAGAGTTACATAGTAAATAAATTCGTATTCGTATTGGCTAGCCCTGGTGTCAGAGTTTTAAGCCGCCTGAAGGCCCCTGACATGGCTAAACGGTCACCCATCTGAAGACTAACCTCACCAAACGTTGCTGAACCTCGATGATTGCTGACTAAACCCTATTGAAACTACGTTATGAGCCACAATCATCATATCTGACCTGTACTGCACGTGGAAGGTCTTGGCAGCCTCCAGCAGCTTCATCTTGGTGACGAACATCTCCGGAGACAGCATCAGGTCCGCGTGGCTCTGGATTTCTCGCACCAGCTCTTCCACGAAGAATCTCTGTTCCTGTTCTGGTTCCGCAGTCCTAGGGGTGAATGAAGGAATACATTAATAATGGCATTGCCAGAAACCCCTACATATGATAAATAATATAATAAATATTAGGGGACATCTTATACATGATCTCTGACCCCAAACTAAGCAAAGCTTGTGATATGGCTGCCAGAGACTGATATACAACTTATACATTTTTTTAAATACATACTTATATAGTAATTAAATAACACCCAGACACAGAGCAAACACTTACGTTCATCATAAAAATGCTGGCCCCGAGTGGGAATAGAACAAGAAACTAATATTTTATGAATAAATGATTTGTACATTTAATTGATGAGAAATAAAAGGCTTTTATATTTATATTTATTTTATTTATATTATGGCCTTCATCGTCCTTGGTGGACGCGCACGTTTCTCACCAAGGGAGTGACCTTGTTGGGGCGCTGGATTACATCCGTCTGGAACATGCTTTAGTGAACCTCACTCCTGGGCCAAAGAGGCGTGGGTTCGATCCCCACCCAGGGCAAGCATTTTTGTGATGAACATAGATGTTTGCTGTGTCTGGGTGATATTTAGGTACTATCTATATAAGTATGTATTTAAAAAATATCTGTAAGTAGTATACCAATCTCTGGCAGCCATATCACATGCTTTGCTTAGTTTGGGGTCAGAGACCGTGTGTAAGATGTCCCAAAATATTTATTTATTTTTATTTATACTTATTGTTGAACAAAAATGACCACAGCCGATTTCGATAAAATTTAAATGGGACCAATTTCGAAGTATACTCTTTCCTTTATTATTATATACTACGGGACTAATCGCGCACTAAAATTACGAGATAAATAAAGGGTGGTCACGGGTAGATTGGTCTACAAACATTAACAAATGTTGTTTTTAAACTTTCGCGATTTGATCAGTCTACCCGTGACCACGGTCGATGCAACTCGGCCGAAACGTCGGGATGAGGAGGTATTTATTTATCTCGTAATTTTAGTGGGCGATTAGTCCCGTAGGATATAATAATAATGTGTTCAAATCGCGATAGTTTAAAAACAACATAATATACTCTTTCCAATAAGAAAAAAGAATTATAGAAACCAGACTACTATGTAAAATGTTATGCGTGGTTATTTATCAAAAAATATATTTAATATGAAATGAAATCCTGAAGTATGTTCGTCAGAATTTAAATGAGTATCAACTTCATGACACTAACAGTGTAAGATCTAGTAAAAATAGAATATATTTAAAGCCGATTCGCCACAGACTATGTATGTCCAAACGCCTCCCATTAATAAAAGGCAGAGAACTCTATAACAAGCTCCCAAAAGGGATTCAAGAGATGACCAATGATGCAGTCTTCTTCAGTGGAGTGAGGTCTCTCCTCCTCAATGAAACAATTTATACCATGAAAGATTTTTTAGACAATAAAACATATTAATCCTGCACCTATTTTTCTGTTTCTATCTACTTGTAACGCTATTTCTGACATGTTATAGCTGAAATGTTTTTTCAGTTATTTTTGACGATGCTATTGCAGATATTTTAGAGTACTAATACGTTATTTTTGAAATGTAACTGCTATTTGTGTTTTTTAATTGTTTTAAACTGTTATTTTTGGCGACGCTATTGCAGATATTTTTATTACAGTATTTCTGACATTTTAATTTTTTTTTTTTGTAATTTTGTATTTTTATGTAATGTAGGTACCGATTTTTAATTAATTTATTGTAATATCATGGCTAATAATTCAATTCAATTGTTATTTTGACGATTCGTAGGGTGTTGTTCTTTGTATATTTTGTATACGAATGTATGTAATTATCCCTATTGAAAATAAATTATTATCTATCTATCTATGCGTCGAATTGAGTGCCTCCTCCTTTTCGTCGGTCAAAAAGAAGAGTTTACTCACCAGATTCTGCTTTCGATCCATGGCGCGAGGCAATGGCGGACTTCGATGGGGAAAATGTCCACGTAGATGGTACGCACCTGGGGAATACAACAACTATGTACTTTAGGGGCCATTCAAGTATTACGTAAGCACCATAGGGTGGTGGAGGAGTTTATCATTTGCTTATTTTTGATGACATGGGGGATGGGGAGGTCTAAAAGGTGATTACGTCAGCAATAGTTATTTATTTCTTTTCGCGTGTGTGTGTTAAAGTCCTATATGCTAAATCTATTTTCTTATTTCTAGAATTAAATCTGCTGCTCATGAATCCATAAAAAAGAAAAATGTATACAGGTACCAATGTTTACGTAAGAATGGGGGGAGGGGTAAGAACTTTGCTTACTTTTGCTGACAAGGGGGGAGGGGGGTTTTTAATTGTAATATATGTGCTTACGTAAAACTTGAACGGTACGTTTAACTTACTACTGATCTTATTTACTTGGACATAATAGGGAATATGCGCTATGGAGAGGGCTATGCTCAGAGTCTCGCTGCGAGATCGAATCAGGAATGAGGAGATCCGCAGACGAACTGTTTCCGACATAGCCCACTTATTAAGTTTAGTATTAAGGATTAGTAAGTTTTTGATGTGCCATTTTTAGGGTTCCGTACCTCAAACGGAAAAAACGGAACCCTTATAGGATCACTTTGTTGTCCGTCTCTTTATCTTTGGAACGCGTAAAGATATCGAGTTGACATTTAAACTGGATCGTGGACGTATATCTATGATTACTTCCAGTTGTGTAAAAGAAAAACTTCACAGTTATCGTTTAAAAAATATAGAGCCGTTTATGTTGTAAAAAACCGCATATTTGGCACTCACAAAAATCAAAACCTACAGGGTACTTCCCGTTGACATAGAACTATGAAATTTGGCGAGAAGCATTGTCTCAGAGTACACATATTAGAATAAATCTGAAAACTGTACATTTTTACTTAAATCACAAAAAATAGGGCCTATATTCACAAAATTCAAAGTGAGTAAATCGTATCATGTAAGGTACCAAGAACAAGAACAAAGAACTTCATTAGCACATGCTAAAACAGGTTTTTAATTATTTTAACAATGTGAGATTTTCGATGAATGACGAGAAAAGTGAAAATTTTAATTTAAATCACAAAAAATACGGCCTCAAAATTCACAAAATATGGGTTCAAAATTCAATGTGAGTAAATTGTATCATATAAGGTACCAAATAAAAGAACTTCATTAGCACAATGCTAAAACAAGGTTTAATTATTGTAACAACGTGTTTGTACGGAACCCTCGATGTACGAGCCTGACTCGCACTTCTCCGGTTTTTTGAATTGTGGTTGATTTTTCAAAAACCACTCAACCAATTTAGATAAAATTATAAGGGACCTATGTAAAATGACAAGCCGTGGTGGCCTAGAGGTATTGACACTCGCCTCACGATTGGTCGTGGGTTCAAATCCTGATCTACCTATGAGTTCTTTGGAATTTATGTACGGAATTTCACACCACTGGCTTTTCGGTGAAGGAAAACATCGTGAGGCAACCTGCATACGTCCGTAGAAGAAATTGGATGGTAATGTGAATCCACCAACCCGCACTGGGCCAGCGTGGTGGATATGGCCCAATCACCCCTTCGTGGGTAGGCCTACGTCCTGCAGTGGACTATTAAAATGGCTGGTACAGTACAGTATGTAATATGACCAGCCAAAGAAAAAAGAATCATCAATATCTGTTTATGATGATGACTAAAAAATTTATTCAATCCGTTAAATAAATTAAAAAAATATATTAGACACATATTTTTTCTTTTGTTAATTAAATAAAGATTGATGAAGATGTAGCCCGTTAAAGTACCGCGTGACGTCACGAGTGCTATGCAAATATGCAGACGTCGCACTAGTGACGTCACGAGCCCCCACTCCCAAACTTTGACAAGGTTTATCTTAGTAATTTTGTGCAGGACGGCGCCAATATCGTCGTATGTGACAGTGTGTGATAACAAGTGATAGTGTGTGATAAGACTAGTTGATAAAAATAGTGATAAAAATTGTAAAATAGGTCGGGGCTCTCTAAAAAGTCAGGCAGCGTCATACTTCATTAAGTGCGAGCGGGACGCATAGAGCGAGATGCAACGAAAACAGACGCCACCGAAACGCGCTCCGTGATTGGCCGACCAATGAGAGCCCCGATCTATTCCTAGTCGCTTTTGTATAAATATAGGCTTAAAATTAAAATAAACATTCAGTATCCGGCATCCAGTCCCCGAGTCACTTCACTAATAAGTCGTTTTATTCTCCAAGTCTCCAACCCAGCCCCGCAGTCCTACGTGAACTCCAAGTAATCTGGAGCCCTAGCGCTTCGCCCCTCGCCGTATAATTCGGGCTAGGGCTTCGCCCTCGCCACATTATTTGGGGGTCACGTACATTGTGATCCTTCGTCAGCCGGATTCGAGAACATTCGAGAACGCCGTGACTACGCTGCGCGCCATGCCAACGGTTACAAGATCTACAGGGAAGGGTCGCGTGATTATTCCCCAAGACATAGACCTTCTCGCAACCTCGTCAAGCAACACAGCTACCACCGCGCGCGCAGCCACAACAGTTGGGACCACGACTACAGCAACAGTAACAGAAGCCTCGGGGACTACAGCGACAACACGGAGGCCGGATACTGCATCAACCCCTCTACAGGGCGCCTTGCCACTTGCCGCGCAAGGCGTCATTATGGCGGACAGAAACCCGCCGCCAACAGAAAATATAGAAGACGGGACAGAAACGTGTCGTGCCGAGTCGCCCGACATGCCCGCACCAGTCAACCGCGTCACCGCTATAAGGTCTACGCGTTCAGTTCGAGCAGCAAAAATAGCACGAGCCAAAGAAGAGCTCGCACGTCAACAAGTCAAGCTGGCCGAGGCCCGCCTGGCCGCCCTGGAGGCGGAGGACTCCGACGACGAAATTTCCGTGTATTCGAAGACAGAAGCCGAAGAGCGCGTCGATACTTGGTTGAACCAGAGTGAAAAGCAACTACCAACGACAGAGAAACAGGATATTGAAGAACGAAAACCCGAACATCAGGTACCGTTAACACCGGCGGGAGCCAACATCCAGCCCGACCTGTCACAACTTGCCTCGGCTATCACACTCGCCGTGAAGGCCGCGCGTCAACCCAAGTACGTCGAGTTACCATTCTTCGGCGGCAACCATCAAGAGTGGCTATCATTCCGAGCCGCTTTCTTCGAGACAATGGACACCTTCACTAACATCGAGAACCTGAACAGATTAAGAAGAAATTTAAAAGGAAGAGCAAAGGAAGCAGTAGAAGGGCTGCTAATTAGTAACGCCGAGTCAACAGAAGTGATGAAAGTGCTGCAGTCCAGATTTGGAAGGCCTGAAGTCATCGCCATGTCAGAGATAGACAACCTTAAGTCTCTGCCTCGCCTCACCGAGTCACCGCGCGACATATGCATTTTCTCCAGTAAAGTTACAAACGCCGTGTCAACCCTTCGAGCTCTGAACTGCATCCACTATCTCTACAATCCGGAAGCCACCAAGATCATGGTCGAGAAACTCACGCCGACGCTGCGCTACAGATATTACGATTTCGCAGCGCTACAGCCCAAACAAGATCCAGACTTAATCAAGTTCGAGAAGTTTTTGAAGAAAGAAGCCGAGCTGTGTGGCCCATATGCACAGCCTGAGACAGTGGGTTCTCAATCACAGCCTACTCAACAGAATAGAAAAACACAGAATGTGCACTCCGTCGTCGAGAAACAGCAATCGTCTAAGTGCCCCGTCTGCGATGGTTCGAGCCACCTCACAATAGAGTGCGAAAAGTTCAAAAAAGCCGACGAAAACCAGAGATGGGACATCGCCAAAGAAAAGCGTCTATGTTTCCGTTGTCTACGCTTCAGAAACAAAACACACAGCTGCCGTATTCATGGCGCGTAGCGAAGTCGCTCAAGAAACAAGCTTCAAATATACCACCCCTTAACAAATCTGACAACCAAGTCACAACTTCGGTAGGCGAACAGTGTAATGAACTAGCTGCAGCTTTTGTTAAAAATATGAGTTTAACAGCTGATTGCTTTGATGATGAAATTGACGCTAAAGTCAAGGCTTCAATCGATTTCATAAACTCGTCACCGATCGAACATAGTCAAATACAGCTAGTGCGTCCTAGAGATATCGTCAAACATATTTGTCGCCTCAAAAATCGCAAAACACCTGGTGAGGACAATATTCATAACATTCTCTTAAAACACTTACCGCAAAAAGGCATTGTGCTTATTACCAAAATTTTCAACGCATGTTTAAAACTTCATTATTTTCCCAGAGCTTGGAAGACAGCAAAAGTAATAGCTCTTCCCAAGCCGGGCAAAGATCATAAAATTGCTTCTAACTATCGCCCTATTAGCTTATTACCAGCATTTTCAAAATTATTTGAGCCTATTATTTGCGAACAGTTAATAAACTATCTTGACAGCCGGCTTATCAATGAACAATTCGGGTTCCGTCAGTCACATTCTACTATTCAACAACTAGCGCGGGTCAGTGAACACATTGCACACAATCTAAATATGAAGCAGTCCACGGGTATGTTCTTATTAGACATCGAAAAAGCCTTCGATACCGTCTGGCACGATGGTCTTCTCCACAAGTTTTTAAAATCAGAAGTAGCATTATACTTGATAAAAATCATACAATCATTCCTTTCTAAACGTAATTTCAAGGTTTTCATTGGTAATACGTCATCCGACACTTTTTACATTCCCGCTGGTGTACCCCAAGGCTCTGTTTTAGGGCCGATATTATTTTTAGTTTATTTAAATGACATTCCAAGACAGCCGCGTACGAGTCTCGCCTGTTTCGCAGATGATACTGCCTGTTATTCATCGTCCAATGATGAAGACCTAATTATCAGCAGGCTTCAATTATCGATTGATTCACTTTCAAATTATTTTAAGAAGTGGAAGCTAAAACTAAACGAATCCAAAACGGAGGCTATTATGTTTTCAAGAAAACGTAGTCCTCCCATCCGAACATTAAAAATCAATGGACACGAAATGCCATGGTCCAGTTCGGTTAAATATCTAGGACTACTTCTTGATACTAAATTGAACTGGACAAAACATGTCGATTATGTCAAGCAAAAAGGCCTTAAAGCGTTCGGTATGCTTAGTCCTATAATGAACAGAAAATGTAACCTTAGTCCTAAAACTAAAATTAAAATTTACACTGCACTAATTAGACCTTGTTTCACTTATGCAGCACCGGTGTGGAGCAGCACATCTCAGTCAAACCATGATAAATTACAAGTATTGCAAAATAAGGCTTTGAAAATCTCTTTTAATACTAAATTCTACACAAACCTTAAAAAGCTCCATAGTAAATTAAATTTTCCCACCGTATTTAGATACATTTTAAAACAAACAAAAAAATTCTACACACATACTAACATAACACATAGAAATAAATTAATTTCTAATATTGGCAAAACACGTTTATCAAAACTTCCGTATATCGACAAATACAAACGGTATCGTTTACCTCATCACTACGTGCTGGACGACAGCGATGACGCACCGCGGTCCGACTAGCTAGTCTCCCGCCGCGCGAGTTTTTAACAGTGAGTTTAGGGTAGATAGCATGTTCGCGAATGCCATTCACTTTTGTATTCCTAATCATTACTTAAACAATCACATTATAATATTATGATTTGAAAAATGTTCCATTGTTGTGGTCAAGTGAAATGAATACCTTATTCTAAATGCTACGTAGGTAGGTGCCTAATTATGTAAATTTTAAAGCCATAGAACATCATGTTTGTTTCCGTAAATTAATGTAATGATCGCTTTAGGGCACACAACGTCAATTAATTTAACTTTTAAATATGAGCTTGGAACAAAATGCTCATAATTAAACTCAATTGCAGGTAGATATAGTCCTACTTTTTAGACCGTCATGTTATCAAAATTTATGTACCCTTTTAACAATTATATTGTTTTAAAATGACCATATAGGTGTATTTAGCCTGAGAGTCAAACTATATTTTTAAGTTGCTACTAGTATTAGACTGTGTTGTACTTAGTAGTTAAAAAAATGTATGTTGATAATAAAGAATTTTGAAACAAAAAACAAAAAAACACAGCTGCCGACCGAAGACCTGCGGCATCGATGGCTGCAAATACACTCACAACAGATTACTACACTTCATGAGAACAGAAAAAACAGAAGAGGTCGGCGAGAAACAACAGACAGAGGCCATCAACTCCGCCTGGACCGGGACTAACAAACAGTCCTTCTTGAAAATCATCCCGATCCAGGTAAAAGGGCCAACAGCGACCGTCGATACCTACGCCCTTCTAGACGACGGCTCAACAGTGACACTTATCGACAACAGCATATGTGAAAAAATCGGCGTGACGGGACCCATAGACCCGCTGCGCATAGAAGCCATCAACAGTTTAAAAACTACAGAAACATCTTCAAGGCGAGTCGACTTCATCGTACGAGGACCTAATCACAAAGAAGAACGCATACAAGCGAGAACAGTTAACAATCTGCGCGTATCTACACAAGAAGTCCCGAGAAACATCATAGAAAATTGCCAACATCTGCGAGACATCAGCAAGCTCCTCACCTACGATGAAGCCAAGCCACGTGTCCTCATTGGCCAAGACAACTGGCACATTTTAGTGGCATCAAAGACAAGAAGAGGCCGCAGAGACCAACCGGTGGCATCCCTCACGCCACTGGGTTGGGTGCTGCACGGTGGCCACACACGTACCCTTGGCCATACGGTACACTTCATATCGCATATCACAGAAGATTTCGATGTAATATCACAAGAAGAAAATACAGAAAAAATGATGAGAGATTACTTCAACATGGACGCGCTCTGCTTAGCGCCAAAGAAGCCGAAAACAGACCCAGAAGAGCAAGCCCTACGTATCCTAACAGAAAATACAGTCCACACAGAAGAAGGCAGATACCAAACCTCGCTACTCTGGAAGAAAGAAGACGTCGTTTTACCTAACAACTATGAAAACGCCTTGAAACGACTACTCGGCATAGAAAAGAAGCTCGATCGCGACCCATGATTGAAGGAAAAGTACACAGAACAGATGGAAGCTCTCGTCACCAAGGGCTACGCAGAACGCGCCCCTATATCAAGTACAAAAGATAGAACATGGTACCTACCGCACTTCGCCGTAGTAAATCCGATGAAACCAGAGAAGCTTCGAGTCGTCCACGACGCCGCCGCGAAAACTAGAGGGGTGGCCCTTAACGACCTACTACTTAAGGGCCCCGACCTACTACAGTCTCTACCGGGAGTTGTCATGCGATTTAGACAACACAGTATCGCAGTGACAGCTGACATCAAAGAAATGTTTATGCAAGTGAAACTCAGAACAGAAGACAGAGACGCGCTACGTTACCTATGGCGCAACGACCGACGAGATGACCAACCACCCGAAGAATACAGAATGACGTCACTTATCTTCGGCGCATCGAGCTCACCATCTACAGCCATTTTCGTCAAAGATTTAAACGCTAAGAAGCATGAACATACTCACCCGGAAGCCGCGCTCGCCATACAGAAAAAACATTATGTCGACGACTATTTAGATAGCTTCAACAGTACAGAAGACGCCATACGCATCGCTACAGAGGTCCGTGACATCCATATGAAGGCCCATTTCGAACTAAAACAGTGGAAGTCGAACTCACCACAACTTCTACAAGCTCTCGGCGAGAATAAAAACTCAGAAAATACAGAAATCTACAGTAAAGAAGAAAGAACAGAACGAGTACTGGGCCTCATATGGAAACCAGACACAGATGTCCTGGCCTTCAACCTCAACTTGGCCAGAATACCACCGCAACTGATAGAAGGCAAGACGCCAACAAAAAGAGAAGCCCTGAAGGTCGTCATGTCTCTTTTCGACCCGCTTGGCTTCGCATCGGTCGTCACGATTCGTGCGAAACAGCTCTTACAAGAGGCGTGGCGCCGTGGCACCGCGTGGGACGACGAGCTCAATGAAGATCTCACAGAACAATGGCGAAACTGGCTCGTACATCTGAGAAATCTACAGAACGTGACCATTCCGAGGCAATACCTACACTACAGCGACGCCTCCGTTCTGCAACTACACATTTTCGTCGACGCCAGTGAGTCGGCCTACGCGGCGACCTTATATTGGAGGGCAGAAGCGCCCGACGGCACAGTTAACATATCACTAATCATCGCGAAAGCCAAGGTCGCGCCGTTAAAAATCACGTCAATCCCACGACTAGAACTTCAAGCCGCCGTAATGGGAACACGCCTAACAGAAGCAGTCATAGACGAACATGAAAGAAAACCCGCATCGAAAACGTTCTGGACGGACAGCAAAACAGTACTCACATGGATAAGAACCGGGTCCAGATCGTATAAACCATACGTCGCTCATCGACTCGCCGCCATAGAAGACGCCTCAACAGTAAACGACTGGCGCTGGGTCCCGAGCAAATTGAACGTGGCCGACGACGCAACTCGAGACGTGCCACCATCCTTCACCAAAAACCACAGATGGTTCCGAGGGCCCGAGTTCCTATATCAACCTATGGAACATTGGCCAATAGAAAACTCACAAACGACTACAGCGCCGGCCGATACGGGCGAGGAGAGAACTAACCATATAATAGTCGATAAAAAACATAAGTTACGTCTATCTGAAGGACTTCCTGCAACTTCACGATTTTCCAACTGGGAACGACTGCGGTACGCGACAGCCAGAGTCCTGCAATTTATACAGCTGTGTAAAATCAAAACACACAGTATACACTACAAGAAGACAAAGAAAAACAAGGAAAATGACCCAGAATGGGCGAAAATTCAAAAGAAAAATAATAGAGCATCAAAACACATAAGAAAGACAGAGACAGAAAATAGAAAATTTCACCCGATGACAGCCGAACTTTTACGAACAGCTGAAGACCTACTTATGCGCGCTTCACAACAAGAATCGTTTACAGAAGAGATAGATAACATCAAAAATAATCATAATATCAAGAAAGAAAGCCGACTTCGTCAATTAAGCATAGAATACATCAACGGCGAGCTACGATTAAGAAGCCGCATTAACGCAGTCGAGGCCTCAGACACTTTGAAAAGACCTTTAGTATTGGACGGCGATCATCCTACTGTGAAACTATGGATAAAGAACGTTCATAAACAGATTCATCATTCCGGTATTGAAGCCACAGTGAACGAGTGTCGACAACAGTACTGGATTCTACGCCTACGCCCCGTGGTACGCACCATAGTAAAACAATGCTTCAGCTGCCGTATGAAGACCCGACAACCGCCACATCCGAGAACAGGCGACTTACCACCATGTCGCCTCGCTCACCACAGGCGTCCGTTCACCTTTGTTGGCGTCGACTACTTCGGTCCGATGAGTGTGACAGTTGGACGCGCACACCAGAAGCGCTACGTAGCCATATTCACCTGCTTAACCACGAGGGCAGTCCACTTAGAAATGGCAGCTTCACTCAGCACAGATTCAGCAATCATGGCTCTCAGAAGAATGATAGCACGCCGAGGATGTCCTACAGAAATCTGGTCAGACAACGGGACTAACCTAAAGGGCGCAGACAGAGAACTCAGAAAGGCGCTCGACGGTGCGACGGCCGAGGAGGCGGCAAAGAAGACCATCTCGTGGCGTTTTATCCCTCCAGGTGCTCCATTCATGGGGGGCGCCTGGGAAAGAATGGTGCGCTCAGTCAAAACCGCGCTAACAGCAACGCTCCACGAGAGAAGTCCAGGCGAAGAGGTCCTAACAACCCTCCTACTAGAAGCCGAGTACACAGTCAACAGTCGGCCGTTGACCCACGTGTCAGTCAACCCTGAAGACCCAGACGCCCTGACCCCGAACCATTTCTTACTCGGCGGTCCGGCGCGCGTCCCAACGCCCGGCGAATTCGACGAAAAAGATACGATATCGAGACACAGCTGGCGAGCTGCGCAACGACTCGCTGATTTATTCTGGACAAGATGGGTCCGAGAGTACCTTCCCGACTTACAACAACGAAGAGAACCGCACGGACGAGGGCCACCAGTCAACATCAATGACTTGGTACTTATAGTCGACGCTAACTTGCCTCGTAACACCTGGATCCGAGGCAAAGTTATAGCAACATATCCCGGCCCTGATAACGTCGTGCGAACCGTCGACATACGAACGAGAGGCGGCGTGCTACGGCGACCGGTACGAAAGCTGGTGATCCTGCCGATCCAGAGCGCCGAGCCAGCACCAACAGCAGCTGCGACGGGGTCGCACGGCGGGAGGAATGTGCAGGACGGCGCCAATATCGTCGTATGTGACAGTGTGTGATAACAAGTGATAGTGTGTGATAAGACTAGTTGATAAAAATAGTGATAAAAAATTGTAAAATAGGTCGGGGCTCTCTAAAAAGTCAGGCAGCGTCATACTTCATTAAGTGCGAGCGGGACGCATAGAGCGAGATGCAACGAAAACAGACGCCACCGAAACGCGCTCCGTGATTGGCCGACCAATGAGAGCCCCGATCTATTCCTAGTCGCTTTTGTATAAATATAGGCTTAAAATTAAAATAAACATTCAGTATCCGGCATCCAGTCCCCGAGTCACTTCACTAATAAGTCGTTTTATTCTCCAAGTCTCCAACCCAGCCCCGCAGTCCTACGTGAACTCCAAGTAATCTGGAGCCCTAGCGCTTCGCCCCTCGCCGTATAATTCGGGCTAGGGCTTCGCCCTCGCCACATTATTTGGGGGTCACGTACAAATTTATTGTTTGATTGACATAATAAAAAATACATGCCCAACGATTCTTGATATTCCAACTAACGAACTAATTATAATAATGTTTTTTTTGTATCCAGTCATCTTGCCTATTGGAGGAACAATAGGCTATTTGACAACATTGAAAATATACTATTGATTGTGGTAATCCTTAAAGATAATAGCCTGAAAAGACGTATTTTACTTCATTAAAACTACCGTGAGTATTGATCATAACTATAACAGAATACGGCTAAAACTCACGTTATAATTATAAATTGATGCGCGCGCGGTCGACGGGGGTGCGCGTATTCCCTGAGGATGGAGTTCTAAATACTCTGAAACTGGTTGGATTCCTTGCGGATCGACCGTATAATTATAACGTGAGTTTTAGCCGTATTCTGTTACAGAGACGTATTTTACTTTATTTAAACTAAAATATGTCTAATTTTCGCAAATCGCATGAAATAAAATACGATATTATTTTGATATTTTATCTGTGACGTAAACGCTCTAAGAAGGGCGGCAACTCTGGTGACGTCACGTGCTGGTAAACAAGAATTTCTCGATTGACTGTTGTTTGTGTAATTTGTGTTTTGTGATTTCGGAGTAATATAACAGGATCTTTAAGTTACTTTTAAAGTATTATTGTCAATTTTTATATGTGAACTAGCGTATTTACTGGTATTTACTAACGTTATTTACTCGTGTGTGACGTCAAAGACCAACGCCATTGAATGTCGTTTTTGGTGGAATCTTGAATATCTATTCTTTAACACTGGTTTTCATTGTTAATACAGTAGATCTCTCGGAAATATAAATGTAGTGTGCTTAATATGTACTAACGAATAATTTAAAACGATTTCCAAAAACTAGTCAAATAGCCTATTGAATTGAGAACCTTTTTTTGAAGTTGATTAAAAAGAAAAAAGGTTTTTACCTTCTGCAAACTCTCCGGAGGCAGCTGCTGAGCTCGAGCCCAGAGGGACATCTTGTGGCTGAAATTACAAACCAACATTAACATTATTTTTTTAATATGGCAAGTCCCTTTATTATACCTTGTAAAATACACATTGCGAGACATTGACATACGCGAAATGACTTACGCACATCAAGTATCATAATTTTTATAGTCAAAATGTTCGGTACACAATGTTGTACTTCATGGTCTAAATTCACGAGAATGAAGAACATTTTTATTAAACAAGATTATTTTTTGCAAAAAATAGCATGACCAACTTTACCCGTGTACAGAATTCGCAAATATTTCGCACGGATCGATGTAGCATTTTTGACATTATTGTTGATTTATCAAAAATGGCTCAGCCGATTTCGATAAAATTTAAATGGGACCTATTTCGAAGTATACTCTTTCCAATAAAAAAAAGAATTATTGAAATCGGACCACTACGAAAAAAGTTATGCATGGTTATACATAAAAAAATATACGCGTCGAATTGTACACCTCCTCCGGTGGTTCGTCGGTCAAAAAATTATTATACTTAATGTGTATGTCTCGCGTATCAAGCTATGTTTTACAAGGTATAACTATATAATAAAATACAACACTTTTTACATAGGCTCCAACTACATAAACTACTACTACATGGATCAATCAGATGAAGTATGCTGCATGATGTACCCAAGTAATGTCTGGGCGACGATGGCAAGCATTTCAGACCGAATTAAAGACTGTATACTAAGCGCCACACAAGTCGGCGGATGGGAAGTTATGCTCAGAACGCTGCGCAAAAGCTGAACTATAGGTATGCGCGGGAGCCAAAGAGACTCGCGCTGGGCACACCTGCTCAACCACAAGCCTCCCGCGCGCTCCCTACGCCCGTGCTCACCACTACGCCACGCGGCGTCGGCATTGTGCACACATGCACAATAATATCGCAGCAACCATTATCCATAGCGCTGTTGTCGCTTGAGGCAATGCTGAACCACAAAAATGTATGGAAAATCTTGCCCACGGCTGTCAAAACTGTCAAATATGAATTGGACTTTGACACTACAGAGAGAAAAACACGGCAACTGGCCACTCAATCGACATATTTTTCATGTCTCTTTCTAACTCATGCCATATTAAATCATTGCATCTCTTTCTTTCTTTTCTCGATCGACAAAATTGTTAAATCAAGCTAAATATAAAGAGCAGATAGATGAATTCTTTATTGCCACATCAAAAGTTAAATCAACTAGGAAAACTTAAACTTATAGCCATTTGTTCTCTTAGCAAACCGTCCACTAAAATTATCTGTAGGAGATGAGCTATCGGTCCCTTTCGTATATAGTCAACTTTGCAATCGAGTCGCTTCTTAAATCTACTTCTCAATATGAAATGAAATGAAAGCATTTATTATCACAATAGTACATTGAAAACAATTAAATAAAATAATATGCTCATCAATGTTCCTATTAATGGACTCGTCCAACAAAAGATCACAACATAAATACATGATTAAAAAAACAAATTCAATATCATAGTAATTCAATAAAATAAAAAATGACTAAAAAATATGTTTCTAAACCAATTTCCAGTCTCAGTCAGAAAGCGACAATACTCTGAAATGTAGGTATGAAAGATATTATGATCTACCCACAAGTATTCTACCGCACATAGAATCGTCGATAATATGATTTGTTGTGGGGTCATACTTAAGCAATAATGTTAATTTTAAAGCTATGACTAAAGTTAAAATTATAAATCCGCTGTATAGGGGCTTCGTTAATAAAACAATATAAATACGTTAAACATAACAACTAAAGGTGACGTCCACAAGTGGTATATTATTCAGAGAAAAATCGAACCAAGATGATATATACATCATTTGAAAGCTTGTTATATGGGCTTCTCAAAAATATTTAATTTAGATTATTTCACCCCTCCAATTTTTTTAAATGTGAAAAATAAATTGTATGAAAAATAACAATACAACTTATTATTTTTTCTAGTTTAGCAATAATAAAGTGCTTCTATCGTTATTTCACTTGCATTCGTAGCTGATTCTTCCACATTCATCTCTAAATTTGCTAAAATTAAAAATTATAACCGACCAGTGTGACCAGTTAGTAGGTACAATTTGACAAAAAATCACTTAAAAAGTGTGTCTAATTGGTAAAAATGCTTTTATTTAACAATTTGGAGGTTACTTAATCAGGGCTGCTAGAGATAAACTACCTATTGAGCGAAATATGTTTATTTTTTCTAATAAATTCAAAATTAATTTTAAAAAAATCGGAGGGGTCTTTTTTGTTTTTAACTGTTGTAATAAACTCAGAAAAATATGAACTTTCTCGAAACGTAACGAGTGTTGTGGTTAGAATTTGTGATTATTATTATACCAGCCTCCATACATTTTGTGGACATGTCCTTTAAAATGTTATACAAATTACGTCATTAATATTAAAATAATAAATTAAATTAAATAATAAAATAAAATAGGTCCACTTATCAAAAAGCCCGCGTATTAATCGGTCCACCTCTAAAACGCGCCCCTATTCCTTGTGTCCGGCAAACTACACTCGAGAGTAATGAATTCGGAAAAGTAGTTTAATATTAAATTATGTTTCAGACTTAAACAAAAAAAAGTGTAGGTAAAACAAAAAAAATATTTGCTTCAAACTAATCAGTATTTTTTTAAAGAATACAACAAATAGTAACTTTTCTTGACTATCCTCAGAAAGTTTATTGGAGTTACTTCATTTCGTAACAGTATCTTAAAAGAAAATGTTGCAATCTTTATTTTTGACTGAACGCTAAGAGGACCGATTGCAAAGATGACTAGTTGCTAAGTTGACCGATCAAGAAGTTGACTGATTGCGAAGTTTACCTATTGCGAAGTCGTGAAAAATAGTGGACGATTTGCTAAGTTGGCCAAAGGCGAACAAATGCTTATAGCTAGTGTTACAATCGGCGGACCTATCGCTAATAAGCAATTTCTTCCAGGCAACCATTACTTGTGAAGGATTGACAAAATATAAAAAACACGCATAGGAGTCATATTTTTTTTTTTAAATATGTAATTGTCATTGGTCTTTGATAGGTGTGCAAAGTTAAAAGAAAATCTGATCGCTCAAAGTAAGGTAAAATCGAGCTCAAAGGGGTTGGTTACAAGCAAGCAAACATACTAACAAACAAACTAATAAAAGCGTATTAAATACAAGGCAACTAGCCACTATCTTAGTATATATAAATCTCGTGTCACAATGTTTGTCCTCAATGGACTCCTAAACCACTTAACCGATTATAATAAAATTCGCACACCATGTGCAGTTCGATCCAACTTGAGAGATAGGATAGTTTAAATCTCAAATTATAGTCGCAATTTTAATTTATTTAGCCACAGCAACGCGTGGCCGGGTCAGCTAGTACTCTATAAAATTTAACTTGATCTCCGCGACAGCTGTCAGAAAAATCACGCCTATGAAGTCCTGAATTTCTTAATAGTACAGACAGTACCTGCCAATGTCATACTTTATGGACATGCCGATTAGTGATGGGCGACGAATGATCGTCTATTTATTATTTATTTAAACTCACACCATATTGAATCAATGCATCTCTTTCTTTCTTTTCTCGATCAACAGAAATTGTTACATCAAGCTACATATAAAGAGAAGGGGTATAAGTTACATCATATTCATTTACTTACCCTTGTCGAACACTAGTTGTGAGCAAAACTGGAGTTTCTTTGTATCAGCTACTCTTATCTGAAACAAAATATGGGATATACACCATCACAAACCAACGCTGCACACGTATATATAAGTTACTCTATGATTGCACACCACATCCTCTGCAATAGAGATGTCTACAATAGGCCTCAGACCAAATAAAAAACCGGACAAGTGCGAGTCAGGCTCGCTCATCGAGGGTTCCGTACAAACACGTTATTCAAATAATTAAGAACCTGTTTTAGCATGTGCTAATGAAGTTCTTTTATATGATACCTTACATGATACGATTTACTCACTTTGAATTTTGAACCCATATTTTGTGAATTTTGAGGCCCTATTTTTTGTGATTTAAATAAAAATGTACAGTTTTCAGATTTATTCCCTTATGTGTACTCTGAGACAATGCTTCTCGCCAAATTTCATAGTTCTATGTCAACGGGAAGTACCCTGTAGGTTTTGATTTTTGTGAGTGCAAAATATGCGGTTTTTTACGACATAAACGGCTCTAACTTTTTTATACGGTAACTGAGAAGCTTTTCTTTTACTTTTTTTTTGGCAAAATGATCAGTTAAAAACGCTAACAACAATCACATTTAGCGTTCGGTTTGAGAATGTGTGAGCAAAAGTTGCATTTTTAACTGTTTTCGTTCACCGTTCGGATAGCTCAAAAACAGTTTAAAATGCTATTGTGAACTGCCACTTTTGACCCATCTGCGGAGGTGGGTTCTTTGTGATCGTTTGAGTTTGACGTTTTATCATTCGTTTTGGGAAGTGAGCAAAAGTAGCATTATTGGCGAAATGGGTGAAATTCCCAAACCAAACGGTTTACATCAACGATAATTGCAAATGCCAAAAACGCCATCGAGCCCAAACTGAACACACCTACAGTTACAAGTCATTATCCATAGCATCAATAATAATATTTGGATTAATAATAACAGTATAGAAATACATTGGTGTTCTTTTACAATTGTAAAAAAACAACCAGTTAAAATTAAAATTCATTATTAAAAATTCAAATAATACAACAAGATTAAATTATTATCATTGCACAATCATTCAAAAATAAAAATGTCAACAATGTATAATTAAGAAATACATAATACTGATGCGGGAAATTGTTCTTTATCAATGTGGGCCGAAACGACCTGTTCTTTCATTGTTCTCGGCATTTTGCACCGCGGGCCGAATGGGGGCCTTCAAAAAGAGTCTTGGGCGATTTGCCTCGCGGGGCGAAACGCCGCAATACCCTAATCACTAATATAATTTAAAATTCGTCGTGAAATAATCAAAAATAAGGAAGCACTAACTAAAAATCTTTACTGAAGCTCACTTACAGCTGCATGAGGTTGGGTTTTGCGCAGCCTGTAGCTAACTTTAACGTTGCCAAAATGTTTGATTTGACCTATTGTGGGCTTCTAACAATCACCTGCTGAACAATGACCTAAACCAATGAAATTATTTTTATTGTGCTTCACACACTAGGTGTATAGAAACTTCCTTTTCTTCGCAGAGAGTGTTTTAGCTTAATTGGACAAAGCATCTGGGCCGGAGTCCCAGAGGATGCAGGTTCAAATCCTACGAACGTGTCAATTTATGAAATGTTTATCACAAAAGAAAGTTTTTAAAGACCTAAACCTTTCATATTTTTTAAACTTTGATGATTTGAGTACAATATCCTTATATTATTTTGACAGCCTCGGTGGCTCAGTGGTTAGTGGCCCTAACTTCTGAGTCAAAGAGGCGGGGGTTCAAACCCCACCCAGGGCATATTTATGTGATAAACATAAGAGTTTGCTCTGTGTCTGGGTGATATTTAGTTACTATCTAAATAAGTATGTATTTAAAAATAAGTAAATGTAGTATATCAGTCTCTGGCAGCCATATCACGAGCTTTGCTTAGTTTGGGGTCAGATTTATTTATTTCAACTGTTGTAGCCAAAAAACAAAAAAATTGCATAATGAATAATAACCAGATAACAATAACTTATGAATATTCTAAGCAACTGAAGAAAACTTCAGTATACTACGCACCACACGAGTTGGCAGATGTGAAGATAGCTACAAGCTGCACAATATCCAATCCTGACTAAAGCTCACATAAAGCTGCGCGGTGATTGGCTATTGCACAACTTGTGGCTAACTTAACATCTGCCAATATAGTACAATATCATAGTACGTTTTTATTTGTAATAAATAATAATTCTTTGTAGGTACCTTACTATTATGTAGTCGCTATAAAAAGATTATAAAAAGAAAAATATGTGGTGTGTCATACAGAAGACAGAATTTAAAAAACACTGATTGCTTGTTTACATTCATAACAGGAAAATTTGACTTGGGCAGTAATATCATTTTTATCTTTTGGATGCAAGATAAGAAATAGATAGCCAAGGAGGTTATCATATAATGCATTTTGTAGTCTCTTTAATTTAACTCGAATATCTCTAAAAGCACGCGTGATTCTTCTAACTAGGATATAATTATGACTCACAAAGTCGCTGTCTTACAATGCTCACAATGAATCAACTCGAAACAAAAGTAGAAGATCAAGTCGTTTAACACTTGTAACAGCTTGCATATGACACTGAGAGCATCCATTGCATAATTATAAGGCAGCAGGATCCATTAACTCACCTATTCACTTCAGAAGCACGTCATTTTAGCATAATTTATAAAGAATTGTCCAACTACGCGGTATGTTTATGAAAAGCAAGACGCGCGACGGATGGTTTTTAAAAGCTTAATTTTGAAAATCGAACACAGGTTTTTGTGGTAATCACGAATCGTCACTTGTTTTCCACGTTTTGCGGTATTTAATTCGTCGTCGGAACAAGAGTCCCCACGAATTTACCTGTATTGAGCGATCGCCCGTAATTTAATTCTTGTAGCGAATTCCCAGAATTTTGACGTTTACACACACCACCGAGAGGTTTACGCACCCATGCACAACATTTAATTTTAGCTGTATCAACAACAATGACCTTTGGGATTAATTAAACGGCTATACGTACCGCTATGGTATTTATCACGAGTGCACTAGTCCATATAAGGTTTTCACAACTTCTTTTCACATTCTTGGCCTTTGTTTGATGATTAATTAATTATAATTCTAAATGCCGGCTGAAAATTAAATACGTGATGGCGTGAGTGAGCGAGACAAGAAATATGGAGAAGAAAAAACTTATTCCAGGAAACTTCTTCAAAAAAACCTCATCCCCACTCCGGACCGTTTGACAGTTAAGTGATACCAGCTACGGCTACAGCAATTTGCGAGTAAAAGCATGTTTTTTTAATTTCTAACAAACGCTCTTCCCCTGAAACCAATATGCGCACAGAATATTGGCTTCCTTTTCTATAAATATTTGACAAAACACAACAAAGCTTGCGATTGAGTTAAAATTTTGTACTGACACTCGAGACGGTACTGGATGCTCTGAAATAATATGGTTTTAACGAAGAATCTTGTGTGATTTACACTAATAATTGTCTTGTTAGTGTTTTTCATCCCCAAACGTTGTATGATCACTGTATTGTGATGTAGTCTAGGAACTCAATTAACTGTTATCAAAGTTTGGTTTATCAGAAACAGAACTCCTTAAATGAATATCAACTCATCACCATTCATTATTTCAGCGTTCGTTTATCACCTGAACATATTAATACACCATTTCTTCAAATTCTTCGCTATTAAAATGAGAAGTCTAGAATCGGCGTAAGCTTCGAATGTAATTTTAATGTATGTATTAGTTATTGTTTTACAACTTAAATAAAAAAAAATATGAATTATATGCAAGAGCAAGGATTGTACATAATTTATTGTTATTATCATACCAATAATAACAATAAATGTAAAATAATAAGTGGCATTACACAATATTATATTTTCATATGAATTTTAAGTTAAGTAATGATTTGGGAAAATATTTTGCACTAGCTACACAGCATCTCAACGTCACGCCAAGACAATTTCTGGCGGGAACTTGAAAAAAGCATGTTCTTTTTGGAATTTATTTTATTGAGTGTTGATTATCTTTTCCTCTTTGCCATCAAATATACCTAATCTCATCACTCATGTATACAATACATATTAAAATTAAAACTTACATACTACTGGCAAATGTGCAAGATTGCAAAGCGCAGATCTTCTAAGGAAAAATAACGAATGAAGTCATTCAAACTTCAAATAGAAATGTCAAAATTCACTGACTTCAAGGCTTCTTCAAGGTCATTCAAAGCTGTGCAACCTTAGCTCCAACGCGGCAATTTCAAAATAAATTAGGTATCAAAATGTTTTACTTAATGAAGAGTATTTTGCTGTAAATTCTCACAGATTTTAAAGAAGTTTTAAAATATGTAGTTATGTATGTGAAATCCAAAAATATGGAAAAATTTATAAAAGATAATAGAAATCTGTAAGTAAATATCAAGGTTAACTTCAGTTGCTCTGTCTAATATTTTCGCACAGAATAGGCCCTATTACACGGGGCATATTTTCGCTAGAATATCAGAATATCTATCTCCAATACCGTATTAAAGCCTTCATAGATGTTGTGATTTGGTTGGGTCCAACCAAAACCTTTACTCAACTTCAGTTTCTGAGTCCAAAGGTCTGGATAGAACATTTTCCTTCAGTACCTACTTGCCGTATTGAAACATTCGTAGATGTCCCGATTTGGTTGGGTCCATCCACCCGAAATCGACCAAATCATATAGTGTCCAGCAATACTACATAATAATTAATAAATTCTGTTCATAACAGATTTTATTAATTTTATGCCATAAATGCCCTCCGACACGTTTCGGTTTAAGGCTCCTTTACACACAGGCGGTACGAGCGGTATAGCAGACGGGCGGGCATCTGTATTGTACTGGTTATATAAGAAGGGCTCACACAGGTCCGGTCGCGGTACTGCCGTACCGCCCTTTACCGCTCGTACCGCTCTACCGCTCGTACCGCCTGTGTTTGATGGAGCCTTTATTTAGTGCCTGAATCCTATTTTAATTCCAGCCAAATGAAATACCCCGCTCCATACTCACATTCATGGTCCGGCATGGGACACCGACGGAAATCCTATTTATTTGATAATAATTTGAGCAAAACTACTACATCCATGAGCAAAACTAGTAGCAGGTAAATTATGATTGTTTTTTTTTTATGCTGAATTGAATAAATAATTTATATTGCGGGAAGCGCAGTCCCGGTAGACCCTTACAACGGTGGCGTGATGACATCCAAAAGTTTTGCGGCAACACCTGGATGAGACTGGCACAGGACAGGGATAGTTGGCGTAAAGGGGAGGAGGCTTATGCCCTGCAGTGGGCCGAAATAAGCTGATGATGATGATGATGATGATGAATTGAATAGGGCTACATATGGCTACCAACTCATCGGATGGAAAGCGAAGATGGAGTATTTATAGTTATACCTAGAAAATACCTAATCACTTTTGACTTGAAGATATCCAAATTGAAATTATTTTTGGAATAATTTAAATGTTTATTGTTTCTTTTCAAGTTATCTACGTCTCCTAGGCTTCTATGATTTAAAAATTTATCAAGGCTCGATCAACGAGCGAAATTCAATATTTTTTTTCTATTTTGTCTTTATTAGCGACCGATTTATTACCTTAATATCTAAAAATGTTTCACAGACACAGCAACATATCGAAGAAATATTCCAGTTCATTGGCGGCCGATACACAGACACTAAACACGTCGCAGCAGTTTGTAGGATTGGAATCTTCGCAGTCTGGCTTAAAATACGGACTTTTCCCTAAGAAATCATGCCTTAGCAGGTGAGCAGTTGGTGGAAGATGTGAGCAGTTTCCAGACGGTCTTTTTAGAAATGTTTGAAAAATCATTTTTGCCATGATTGCTTCCTATTAATGGATGAACGCCGGCTGCACGCACGAAAATGTGTCACGTTCCGCCTGAGCTGAGCGTGTTAGTAAGAGCGTGGAAGAAGCGATTGAGGGGCATGATTGGCTTGAGCGTTCGGCCTGTATTGTTGATTCAACAGGGCGTTATCAAGTAAGCTTATCGTAGGTGTGTAAACCGACTTTACAGACAACCGATTTTTTTAATAATAAAAATTTTTCTCCTTCAACAACAGCCGTCAATCTCGCATTCTTAACGTCAAACCATCAGTCCGCATAGCATTACGAGACGAGAGTGAAGATAGTCGCAAACGGTCACAATGCATCGTGGACCCCTGGCGGTTTGAGGCCGAACGGCCAGCTATTGCCAAAGCCTCCACAGTGCAGACGTTTTTACAAGATCCTGCAAAAAGTTATGGTAACTCTAACTATTTATTTATTAATTTTAGAAGATTACGTCAGAGTTTAGAAGTTTATCTGAGAAATCTCTAATCAAAAAAATAACTAGTTACATACTTATAATCAGAAGCTTTTCAAAGTCAGAGTGAATAAGTAACTTTTAAGTCTGCGTGCTCCATATTCAACCACAACCTGCTTACTAGATGGTCAAGTACGGATTTATTCGCGTAAAAAACAGTCGTTCTCAGGTATAAAAAAAAAAGAAACGAAAGAAAGAATTGTGGATTTTAATACGCAGCTGAGCAAGCGTGATATAAAGAAGACTTCGATAGTCGTTATGAATAATAACAGTCTGCCCAGCTATAAACTTTGGCAGAGTCTGAGCCTTCCTCTGGCACTCACAGTCAGTTGAGCTGGTCAGTTAACTTCTTCATACAAATTCAGACTAGGTTAGTGCCGACAGACTTGATCAGCTCCAACCATCGGCACATTATCGCGACGTCTGTAGCAATATTGGATGCCGACTCCGATTTGGTCGAGGTGGACTCCAACTATTCTGCCAATGTGCCAATTTACAGTTGGCTGGTTGAACCCAACCCCGTTAGCTCTAACCAAGTCGGAAAGTGTATGAAGAATTTAATTGATCAGTTCAAATGACCCTGCGTGCTCAGCTTAATCGAGCGGCCTAGCGGCAATTTTACCGTTTGTAACTTTGTATTAGGTACGTCTATCTGACTCATGGTCTATTATCCTAGGATAACTCTTCCAAGATCTGACTATACTTTCCCTTTATAATCTAAGCATAAAAGATAGCTTGATCTCTGCGACAGTGACATTGACATAGAAGATTGACATTTTTAGAGTTGGGATAGTGGTAAAAAAAAACGATTATCAAACAATGTTGTAATGAAATCGAATGAGTAGTTGTAAGTGAGAAATTGAATTTTATTTACTATTATTTAAGATCAAGTACATGTAAATAATGTTATGATATTAATTAAATAAATTATAATTAAATATAATAATGTTACGATAGTATTTAGCGACGTTTTTCACTATTATCGATGGTAATGTGACATATAATTGGGTTTAAATTAATTACGAATGTAAATAATGTTATGATATTAAAATATACGATAAAATTAATGATAAATTAAGTTTTATTTAAAATATCGTTAGTATAAACTATCGATATTTTAAATAAAAATATCGTCAGTATAAACTATCGATATTTTAAATAAAACTCTATCTAAAACTCTGTGTTCACGATCATGCGTCGCCCATCACTAATCAACATGCCCATAAAGTATGATATTGGCAGGTACTGTCTGTACTATTAAGAAATTCAGGACTTCATAGGCGTGATTTTTCTGACAGCTTTCGCAGAGATCAAGTTATATTTTATAGAGTATAACCTTCAGCTTTCATTTTATCAGGCATCTTTATTGCTCTCTTTTTATGAAACTTAATTTTGCTTTTTGTGTCCCTAATTATTATAACGTATTTTAGGCACAGAACAGCAGATCTAGATTTTAGGTGTACCTACATGCTCACCCTGTTTTGCGTCCCTTTGCGCGACAGAGTAGCATACAATTTTGGTGGGATCGATCCCCACCCAGGGCCAATATTTATGTGATGAACATAAGTATTTTCTCTGTGTCTGGGTATTATTTAGTTACTGTCTATATAAGTATGTATTTAAAATATGTATATGTAGTATATTATATGTCTGTGGGTCAGAGGCCGTGTGTAAGATGTCCCAAAATATTTATTTATTTTACGCTATTTGTCGTAAAATCTACGGCCTGACCCTAATGTACAGGCTTAAGCTGTACTAAATCGAAAAGGAGTGATTAAACGAGAAAAAAAAATAGCTTTTCCATACATTTTGTCTCTTCCGAGTTGCTATTTGAAACAGCTGATTTTTTTTTTTAATTTTGTTTTGGGCCCTTACTAAAAGTTGTTCATAATCACCCCATTTTGCACAGAGCTATTTGTCATTTTGGCTTAGTACAAGGTAATAGATAACTCTGTACAGTAAAAGCTCCTTATTCGCGCTTCCTTTATTCGCGTTTTCACTATTCGCGGATTAAAAAAATGCGACCCAATTTCTATATTCGCGACTAATAATTTTTTATTCGCGGATCTAATAAGTACATACATAATAATAAAATTATTCCAATAGGTATCCAACCCAATATCCTTGTCAAATGTACAAAAAAAAAGTAAAATAGATCTTATTACAAGTTTGCCTAAAGTATGTCGTTAAATGATATCGCGGAGGCCTTTGACACAAGCCGTCTTCGCCGCGATCGGTGTTTTTAAGAATGTAAACAAACAGAATGAAAGCAACCTTATAACTCAACAAATAAAGTATATTTTTAAATGGTGTTGTTCCGTTTATAGTAAAAGCCGCTTAGCGTGTTATATAGTTTCGTCTTTCACATTCGATACAAAAATTGTGATCGAGTAACACGTCTACTGCACTTTTTTTGCACCTAGTTTATAATGTCAACTAAAAAAAATGAGAAACGAGTTTCGACACGAAAAAAATCTGTGTTACCGCTTAAAGTGAAAATAGAAATGCTTGATGGTTTATGCCTTGGAGAGTCATTTGCATCCATATCACGCTCATTCAATGTCAACGAATCAACTGTACGATCAATAAAAAAATCCGAAGATAAAATAAGGTCGTCTGTAGTTTCAAATTCACTGTCAGCGAAAATTGTTCGTGATCCAGCAATAGAAAAAATGGAAGTGGCGTTGTCATTATGGATCGAAGACCGCAACCAAATAAGGGTGCGCCTGAGTAGTCCAATGGTCCGGGAGAAGGCAAAGCGTCTTTACGCTCATTTTAAAGAACCTTACAAAATTCTTCAAACCATTGCCTAAGCCTTAAGATGATTAGTTAAAATGTTCAAAAACATCAATTAAATTATGTATTTGTTTTTTTTTTTTATTTTGTCACCTAGGAAAGTATCCCCTATAATCCCATATAAATTACCATTCTGTATTCACGGTTTCTGTATTTGCGGCATATTTATGGAACATATACCCCGCGAATAAAGAGCTTTTACTGTATTTATGTCCCCCAGTGGAGCCATCCATCGGGCCCGTGTTCGTGTTCCGGCCGCTCCCCGGCCGCTCGCTGCGCTGCTTGACGCTGTCTCCGAGCACGCACCTCGACATCAAGCCGCGCACTCATCGCGCCATCCTCACGGCGCAGCTGTGCACTACTTACATATAACTCCTTGAAATCAACTCAATAATCTATTTATTTCATGATTATTCTCTATAAAATTTAACTTGATCTCTGCGACAGTGACATTGACATAGAAGATTGTCATTATGTCCTTGAGCCGTTATTTATAGCCTTTTAAACATATATATTGAGAATGCATCTTCCGTTTCCGGCCGTATTTGCGGTTGTAGTTCCCTCTGTTGGGCTAAAATGGCAACCCAGGCCGCCACGTTCCCAGGCAGCGTATAGCTCTCCTCATTGGCGTCTTAACTTCCGTGCCGTTAAGTTACAAAATTATTTTACTTCTATTGTTCTAAATAACTTAAATAGGTTGTAGTTTCAAAATATTTTTTCTGAAAGTGAATTAATTCAATTTGAAAAGTTATATTTCTACCTACATAATGACTGAAATAAAATATGCGAAAAATTCGTAAAGTTGTTCACGTGCTCGAGGATGAACCTAGTCGACGTCATCGTCCTGTAGCGGTACTAGGAACCGCAGGAATATTATATATCAGACCTCCACGCCGCCGTCGCTGTGGGGACCACCACTTGGGCTGCAGGTGGTGACCACGTGACCGCCAAGTCGCTGAGGATGTAAGCTTCAAAAAGAGTAAGGTAGTAGAACACCTTACTGACCAGGTATGGCAAATTCAAAACTATACCTGTTGTACATACTACCCTCGGGTACAGACACGCACTTAGCCGCTGGTCGGTCCCAACACACCAAAATACCTCAGAGTAGAATTATTCCGGCGCCGATCTAGCAGATCGAGTCTTCTATAGAGGTGCCCGCCGAGGCGGCCCTTATAATTACAATTAATTTTGAAAATATCTGACAATTGCAAATAAATGCTGATAACGATTACTATTAAACCAGGAAAAAGTAGGGCTATTTGTTTCAATGAAAGGTATTTTATTCGGAGATTTATTGCAACATTTTAATGTTGAAAACGATTAAGTTCGGTAATAGCAAACAATCTTGATTGCTACGATAAAATGACACATGTTTTTCATTTTAAGCATGAAAATGTTCAAGCAATTCATTTAATTTTCGAGCGACTTGTTCTCGATGGTCTGGTATTACTTGGCGGTCACTGGAACTACCAAGACTTATTTCATAAGATACCCCCATATAGAAAAGTTTTGTTTAGTAAAAGCAAGTTCTCAGAATTCTTTTCATAAAATATTAATGGGGGTACTTTAGTAAATTCTTTTCATTATCTTCCAGACAATTTGAATACTTGTAAAGGTTAGATATACACCTAGCTTATACAAACATACAATCATAACCTTCCTGCTCCGATCAGAAGGTAGTTAGTTCCATGGATATCAGGCGGCGCTAACCCTGAATCCAGTATAGAATAACTCAGCCGGTCGCCTACGGCACCGTCGATTATATTCTTTGACAATGCTCACAAACATCTAGATTTTGTGGTGCAATGTAATCATATGTGCCCATGTTGCCATATGCATTCATTTATTATGTTTTCAGCTTAATATGTATTGCTTTTTGTGGTTTTATATATGATAACATTTATTGATACCAATCTAATGATATGCGCCTTTTTTGCCATATGCATTCATTTATTACGATGTGTATTGTATTTTGTGATCATACATAAGATAACATTTAATGATTGCAGTGTAATTGGTATAACAATGTAATTATATGCGTTTTTTAAGGTTTATTGTATCGCCTTTTTGTTGATGCAATGTACCTAATTACTGCGCGTTCTTGTAGCCATTTGAGTTCGATTGTGATTTACATTGCATTTGTTTGGGGTTGTTGTTGCAGTGTAATTGCTATACAATGTAGCATTCAATTATAAATTTTCAACTTGCTTTTTGCGTGAATTTTAATACTGCAACATAGTTATATGAGCCCTTGTGCCATATGCATTCAATAATACATTGCCAGGGTTGTGTTATAATGCTGTTGTGGTTAATAAAATATTAATACCACAGTAGTTTACCACGGTTCAACAAGTCCAGGTAAACTTATTATAATCTTGAAAGCAATTAAGTTCATTGAACCAAGCAGATGAGAAGGTAAATTTGATATAACACTTGTTTTTGCGGGTAGATTGAAGCGTTCATAAATACGGGTGAAAGAGCGCCTACCCATTTTGGTGCTAATAATAATGGGAACTGTAAAGACAGGTCTCCTTTTAAGCGCAGCCCGCCGCTAGATCTACGGCACTGCATTTACGGTCACTGTCATGAAACTGTTTCTTGACAAGTAAGTAACCGACGATAAGCAAGTCAACAAAATATTTTTTTATTACATACGAGTACATGTCTCTGAAACCAAACCCCGGTTTTTACCACGAAAAGCGATGATTCCATGCGTCCCGTTGTCCATCGGAATAAATTCAATTTTAATTTATTTCAGACACATACTGCCCATATTATTTCTTGCTTGAAATATTAAAATATTGCTTATTGTTTTATGAATCCTATAGTTTTGCAATTTGGATTTGCAATCGCTCTCAGAGTAATTCAATACTCGAATTTGACAGGATTTTTGTGTGTCAGTCTGTCTGAGGAGTCGAATTTTCGTATTCGAACTGCTATTTTTCTCTGTTTATTTCATTACTATAATTATAGACTCTGGAACAAATCGCGGCTGTAGAGATGAACCAGAAGATATTCAGAATACTTTTGCAATTAATAAGAGGATGGATCAATGTTTCTTCAAACTGTTTGTACAACAAAAGCTACAGTTTCACACACCACAGAGTCAACTGTTTATATTGACCCCTTAGTAAAAATTACCACAATACCTACTTAGTGCAGTGGTATTTATGGGTTCTGTAGACAGAGCTTTGACAACAGCTGATTAAAGAGTTTTAAAGAAAAAGTATTGAACTTTGACCTGTTGGCTATTCCACAGGGTCGACCATTTTTAGTGAAAAATGTTTTTCACTCTCTAATATAATTATTATCCTTATATTTGCTTCGGATATTGTCTCTGCCTTTAAAGACAAATTTAAGTCGTGCATGCGAAAAACGTAAACCATACAAAAGAATGGCTGGTTTGATTTGCGTATCTGATACATTTTCTAGTATACACGGCTGAAAAATGGCAAAATTCTTAATTCTATCAGTCTTGACTAGGCTGATAACAAAAAGTTAGGTATGTAAGTCTTTTATTTACGAAGCGAAGCTTCAGAATCCAGGTCCACTAGTTTCATGCAACACATGCGAGCCTACGCAATGACTTGTTCATGGGTCGAGCGAGAGCGCAAATATGACGCGAAAAAATTTAAAAATATGGGGTGAAAGTTCATGGCTTGTTATCATAATACATATATGTACAACAATAGTATATTGCGAGCCAAGTAAAAAGAATGAGAGATAATACTCTTAATACCTGTAAATTTGTTTGATAAAATTAACAGTAGATATTCCCTGAATCCAGTATAGCATAACTAAGCCGGTCCACGCCACCGTCTAATTACAGATAAAATTAACAGTAGGTACAATACCTACTTAATCATTTATTGCATTGTAACTTATATAATATTTACATTTAGTTTTTATGTAACATGGTCTGTATAGTTTACATATTTATGACCCTATAAATAAGGGTATGACAATAATTAGAATAATTCGTGAAATTCTTGGCTTCAAAGTTATCTTGGCTTGGCTTAAATATTATCATTTCAAATATTCCAGAATCAAATTCAGTTGGAAGCTTGGCTCCGAACATGTGAAATGAAAGCATATCAAATAATAGTGCTAAGATTAGCCATGTTCGGGATATATACAAATACATGTACTATTCAATTGATGATCAATTTTTAATCGACCTACTCATTATTTGCGGGAAGCACCACGACGCTGCGACGGTGTGCTAGTTTCGGGTTATTGTATTCATTATTGAATACAAAGTTCAACACGTTTGAATCTAAGAGTTGGTTATATACCACACCAAGGTTTTCTAACGCGGGATAAAGAGGGGTGCTGTAAGTCATCTTGACTCTCTCGCTCGCTTTGAACAACTGTGAGGAGATTTAAGATTACAAAGCCCACTAGTTAGAAGGATTTAACTGAGTAACTATTTTATTTTGGTTTTTATTAAGTATTGCTTGTTATTACTTAATTGAAATTCAGAACTTTTGTACTTATAGTTAAAAATATCATTTTCAACATATAGTATCTACCTTCTATTACTGTAGATGTAGACTGTATCTATTAAAAACAGCTAGACAAGGAGGCCGCAACAAAATGTCAAGTCCGAAACCTTGAACAGTTCAGGGGTTTTGTTGTGGACAGATTTTGGCAAATGTACAATTTTATTTCTAATTCCGGTTTCAAGTTTTGTGCCTAATAGGATCGATAACTATTGCCGTACACCGGTAGTGAAAACTGCATCTTAAACTGGAATCACCAATGATGTAAAATCCTTTATGCCGGAGGCTGATAGTGGTGATACCACCATTGCTGTCGCGTTCAAAGAGTGAATCGACAGACTATTAATAAATGATAAACATAATTTTATTATTATTTTAATTTAAGTTATTTTCTTAAATTCCTAATTGATCCTTAAGTATTTGGTTCTGTACAATAATAACATACATACATACGTTACCGGGGCAATATTCGAAACTAAGATGTTATAGTAGCAGTGACTATTATATTAGTTTTCTTCTATATTTTTATGTAGCGCTACATAATTATATCCGCTATATTAACATTACGTTATTACATTTGTGAGTGATGTTTTTCATACTGTTTAATTCTATAAATACCTATTAATGTTGTCGTTATTCTGTGCATTCACATTGGCGTCACGTTCACCAGGCGAAAACAAACACGTCTCAATATATATGTTTAAAAGGCTTCGAATAACGGCTCAAGGACATAATAGACGAGTTTTACCTACCAATAAAACTCATATTATGTCCGAAGCCTTATTCGAAGCCTTACAGTAAGTTCTGCCTGGTGTTCATTAATTCCTTATGTTATTGAGACTTCAATGAGGAGAGCTATACGCTGCCTGGGAACGTGGCGGCCTGGGTTGCCATTTTAGCCCAACAGAGGGAACTACAACCGCAAATACGGCCGGAAACGGAAGATGCATTCTCAATATATATGTTTAAAAGGCTTCGAATAAGGCTTCGGACATAATATGAGTTTTATTGGTAGGTAAAACTCGTCTATTTTTAGAGTTGAGATAGTGGTGAAAAAAAACGATTTTCAAACAATGTTGTAATGAAATCGAATGAGTAGTTCAAGGTGAGAAATTGGATTTTATTTACTTACTATTATTTAAGATCAACTATGTACACATGTAAATAATGTTATGATATTAATGAAATACTTATAATAATGTAACGATAGTATTTATCGACGTTTTTCACTATTATCGATGCTAATGTAACATATAATTGGGTTTAATTGGGCCGAAATACACATGTAAAAAATGTTATGATATTAAAATATACAGTAAAAGTTATGATAAATTAAGTTTTATTTAAAATATCGTCAGTATAAACTATCGATATTTTAAATAAAACTCTATCTAGAACTCTGTGGTCACGATCATTCGTCGCCCATCACCTAAGGTACTATTAAGAAATTCAGGACTTCATAGGTGTGATTTTTCTGACAGCTGTCGCAGAGATCAAGTTAAGTTTTATGGAGTTCAAAATCCAAAAATTGTCAAGTACAAGTCGAATCAAAAATAGGTGTGCCGGTTGTGGCCGCTTGCATAAATGATTTTATAATAATCATTAGCAATGTAACATCATAAAAAGTATTTTTTGTGTGAATCCCAAAGTTTGAAAATTTTAAATGAATTTTTGTAAAAAAGTAAGTTCGTATAGGCCGGGTGGCTAGCCCAGCCGGCCAATCGCACTAAAAAATTACCGCTGAACTACAATTGAACTTTAACTGAATTTCTTTAACTGACTTTGACTAAAGTTGAAACGCAACTCGATCAGAGTTGGAACGTTACCGGTGTCAAATGAACGGTTTGTGTATGATGTTTAGCGCAATACCTAATTCCTTGAAGCAACCGAACTTTAACTGAATTACAGATGGAACGCAGCTGTTTAAAATTAACGCGATTGGCCTGCTGGTGTCATACAAATCAGCGGATCGGAAGTTATGCGCAGAACGCTGCGCAAAAGCCGAAATACAGGTATACGCGGGAGCCACAGAGACGAGACGCCGGGGCACACCCAACCGCCAACCTCGTGCCTCCCGCGCGTACCCTACGCACTACGACACGCGGCGTCAGAATTGTGCACACATGCGCAATAATTAGCCAATCACGGCGAAGTGTTATCTGCGGCTAATATCTTATCCGCCAATTTGTGTGGCGCTTAGTATATCAAAATTTTTAAGTACCTGAAGACCTCTGACTTGACTAAACGGTTAAACAGCCAATTGAATTGAATTGGCTAATCAGCCAAAACAGCTAATCAGCCAATCATTGAAATTCAAAATGGCAACACATGACACACCTACCCTTCTTGGGAGCTGTGAACGCGAGCCGAGCACAAACTAAAGAGATACTACGTATCAGACGACCGTCTGCCGAAGACGTCTGTCTTTTTTAGGCCGTAACGTTACCTGTGGTGGTGCCAATTGAACCTCGCCCCCCGCATACTTCACCCCTCCGCCTACAATGCCATATACATACTATTACTTATTCTGTGACATCAAATCGTATAGCTATATATAGGTTTCTATACATTAGTATTTTTATTATTTTGAGGAACTGAAAAGAGACGAGTCATCGCGGAGTAGCAATTTCGTTAAGGCTCCTTTACACACAGGCGGTACGAGCGGTATAGCAGACGGGCGGGCATCTGTATTGTACTGGTTATATAAGAAGGGCTCACACAGGTCCGGTCCCGGTACTGCCGTACCGCCGTACCGCCTGTGTTTGATGGAGCCTTTATGTCAGCTGCGCGGGGAACGGGGATAATATAACCTAAGGGATGTGCGCAGCAAGAAATTTGATTCGGCATATGTCATGTTTATTGAATAAAATGTGTCTTTAAACAATTTCTTGTTTCATTTTATTTACATTTCACTACCAAAAGACACTTAGCTAAGGCGTCCACAGTGCTTGCGTTTTTGCGAGATCCTGCAAAAGCTTTCTGTACCAAATTATTTAGTCAATTAAAGTCATTTCGTATTTAATCATTAGTTTCAGCGCTGACCAAGGTTTCCACGCCATCTCCCCCATCAGGCTGAAAACAAAAAGTTTTATAAGCGTGTAATGAACAATAGCAAGGACCAGCGGCCTTATTTTGTAAGCGCTCTGACGTTCGGCTTCGCTTTTTCTCCTGCTCGCGCCAGTTACTCACGCCGCGAGAGCGAGCGGGAGGAAAAGCGAAGCCGAACGCCAGAGCGCTTACAAAATAAGGCCCATGGGCGTAGCCATGGTGGGGCAGGTGGACCCCTGGGCTCATGTCGATTTTTCAGGTCACTTCTTTTTCTTCACTTAAAATCGGCTATTTGTTTAATAATAGGAGGAAAAATTCTCGCGCTCGCTTCGCTCGCCCTTGCGAATAAAATAACCGGAATAAGACCGCAGGTATAGTTTGCTATACCTTGTAAAATATAGCTTGATACGTGAGACATTGACATTGACATACGCTTAATGACTCACGCACATCAAGTACCTTTTTTATATTCGGTACACAATTAATGCTGTACTGCATGGTCGAGCATGCACGCACGAGCATGAAGTACAACATTGTGAACCGATTATTTTGACTATAAAGTATATGGTAGAAGAACTAATAAAATATATTCTACTTGATGTGCGTGAGTCATTACACGTATGTCAATGTCAATGTCTCGCGCTCAGACCAAAGAAAAAAATCAAGACAGAATGTTGTGAACAAACAAGTGAAGCCGACCAAAACTACGCCTCGCCGTGGACAGACAATTTACACACACATCAACGTACAAGGAAACTACGCCTTGGATTGACAGTCGAACTATGGCGGCGCAACAGCGACGCACTCACACATGTATAAAAAACCGGCTTCACTTGACTGTTCAACGACGTTCCCTCTTGATTTTTTTATTTGCTCTGAGGTCTCGCGTATCAAGCTATATTTTACAAGGTATATATTATTTTAGACTGCTGACCATGGCTGCTGACCATCGCGGTATTAATTGTTCTATGGGCTGGCTACACTCATGACTTTGAGCAAGGATGTTTCTTTAGCGCAGCGCGGATCCGGTTTCGCCAAATAACGTGTTTATATACATGGGGATTATTTATTTAGGTTTGCATATTTTTTCCCCTCAATTTGCTCAGCAATAGGAATCATACTTCTCTCAACTATTTTTTGCAAAAAATAGCATGACCGACTTTACCCGTGTAAAGAATTCGCGAATATTTCGCTTAGATCGATGTAGCATTTTTCACATTATTGTTGATTCAACAAAAATGGCTCAACCGATTTTGATAAAATTTAAATGGAACCAATTTCAAAGAATACTATTTCCAATAATAAAATAATTATCGATATAGGACAACTATGAAAAAAGTTATGCGTTATACATAAAAGAAATATATTCGCGTCGAATTGTATACTGCCCCCGATAGTTAAAAAGGCGCATCTAACATCTCCCACTTTGAAATGAAGATGATTATACTAGCAGATATATATTTTATCTTATATGAAAAAGATGCAATGAGATGAGAATGGGGAAAACCTTACCCATCTAAGGTTTGCGGACGACTTGATTCTGTTTTCTAACAACCCATCGGAACTAAAATTAATGATAAGGGATTTAGATGCTGAAAGCTTTAAAGCGGGACTATCTATGAATCCGATCAAGACAAAAATCATGACCAACAGTGAAATGGAGCCAATAACGATAGACGGTAAAAATATAGAATATGTGCAAGAGTACACTTATCTTGGCCAAGTTATTTCACCTTCAGAACAAACTACTAAAGAAATCGAAACTAGGATTGGAAGCGCTTGGAAAAATATTGGACTTTTAAAGAAATTATGAAAAACAAAGAAATTAGCGTAAAAATAAAAAGAAAACTTTATAATACTTGCATTCTGCCAGTTCTAACGTACGGATGTCAAACTTGGGCTTTAACTAAAGCTCACCTTAAGAAACTGGAAGTCTGTCAGCGATCAATGGAGAGAAGTATGCTGAGCGTGAAAAAATCAGATAAAATCAGAAATAAGCTGATTCGGAAAAAGACAAAGATTCAAAGTGTTACGCTTGTCATAAAAAAGAATAAATGGAGATGGTCAGGTCACACACTAAGAGGGACAGATAAATGGAGCAAATCAGTTATAAACTGGCTTCCGAAAGAGTTCAAAAGAAAACGAGGAGGTCAATTTAAAAGATGGAGTGACGATCTTAAGGCTATTGCCGGTAAACTTTGGCCAAGAATAGCCAGAGACAGAAAAGAGTGGAAGAAGTTGGAAGAGGCCTATGCTCAGCCAGAGCACACGGATACCGATTAGTTATAAGTTAGTGTATTTAAGTCCAAAATGTTTGTAGTAAGTATCCGAAATAAAGGCTTTTATTATTATCAACATATTCATTTATTTTCTTAAATCTAAGTTTTTTTACAATATTTATATAAAAGAACAAAATACTATAAAAAAACCTAAACCTAGAGTGCCGCCGGCAGCGGGGCGGGGCTCAAGCTACCAGTGGTTGGGCCTACAGAGAGAGGAACCTTCTGACAATGCGCGCCGTGTCCAGAACGACCGCCTTCTGTATCTGACCCTTGACCCAACCATCTAGCGAGAGCCTCTTAAGGTGGTGGTCGAGACTCTTCGCTATTAAGCCGTTTACCGAAACGACTATCGGGACAATGATCGTTGAGTCCACATCCCACATGGCGGTAACCTCGTGAGCCAAGTCAAGGTACTTGCTGAGCTTGTCCTTCTCGGCCTTCACGAGGTTCTCGTCATGCGGAATGGTGACGTCGACGAGCACTGCCCGGCGTTGGGACCGGTCGATCACCACGATATCAGGCCTATTGGCGACAATAGTCCTGTCAGTGATGATAGAGCGGTCCCAATAGAGCAACGCACGACCATTTTCGAGAACTGGCGCCGGTGCGTACTTATAGTACGGCACCTCAGACTCGACAAGGCCGTATCGAAGAGCAAGTTGCTGATGGATAATCCTGGCTACTTGGTTATGTCTGTGCAAGTACTCGCCGTTGGCAAGATGAGAACAACCGGAAGTAATGTGCCTGAGTGACTCTCCGGGACGGTGGCATGCCCGACAAATGTCGACCGTACCGTCCTTCAGGATATACTTCCGGTAGTTGTTCGTCATGACAACTTCGTCCGCAATTGCACAGGCAAAACCTTCGGTTTCCCCAAAGAGGTCACCGAAGCGCAGCCAGGCCACCGACGCGAGCAGGTCCACATCGGGTCCTGTTAGGGCCCGATAGAACCGCCCGTGCAGCTCCTTGCTCTTCCATACCGCCTTGCGATCATCGGTGCTGAGCACCGATGGCCTGCGCCAGTTCTCCTTCGCCAGGGAGAGCGGGGTGAGGCCTCTGTCAACTGCCACCACATCGCAATGCATTCCACGCTCACTGTTTCGGAAATAATCCCGGAGACTGTATACTTCGCGGTTGTGGAGGTCCTTGGCATTTAAAAAGCCTCGGCCACCACACTTCCGCGGAATGTACAGTCTCATGACAGACGAGCGCGGGTGTAGCATGCGATGCAAAGTGAGCAGTCGACGGACCCTCCTATCCAGGGCGTCCAGCTCAGTCTGAGTCCACCTCAGTATGCCAAAGGAGTACATCAGCAGCGGCATCACCCAACCGTTGAAGGCGCGCACCTTGTTGCCGCCGGACAAAAGACTATTAAGTACTTTTGTCAGGCGACAAAAAAAGCGCTCTTTCACCGATTTCTTGATGTCCACTGCCGATATACCCAACGACTCTGACATACCGAGGTACTTGTAGGTCTCGGCTTCGGAGAGAGACCTGATAGTCATCGTCTCAGAAAGTTGTAGATTCGGAGAATCCACAACTTTCCCTCGCTGTACATGCATGACCGCACACTTATCTACACCGAACTCCATTCTGATGGCGCTTCTAAAAACTTCAGTGGTCTTTAGCAACTTCACCAGGTCTTGGTATTTCGGTGCAAACAGCTTGAGATCATCCATGTACAGCAGGTGAGAGATAACTTCACCCTGTCTGCGAAGCCGATAGCCTAGCCCTGAATTCCTCAGCAAAGTGCTGAGAGGATTCAGAGCCAGGCAGAACCACAATGGACTAAGACTGTCACCCTGGAATATTCCCCGCTCAATCCTTATCAAGTCTTCCGGACCAACGGAGCCGTCTCCACCACCCGGTTGACGAAGGACTGTGGCCCATTGCCCCATGCATGACACTAAGAATGATTTTAAAGTTGTATCAATTTTGTACAACTCTAAAATCCTCTCGAGCCACGAATGAGGCACTGAGTCATAGGCCTTCTTATAGTCAATCCAGGCGGCAGAGAGGGCTCCCTTGTTCCGCCGGACTTGCTGGCTTATGGTCATGTCTATGAGGAGGAGCTCCTTAGTGCCACGGGACCCAACCCTACATCCATTCTGAGCATAGGCCAAAACGTTTTGTGCAACGACGTGCGCATTAATTTTGATAGTCAGAATGGATGTAAGGAGCTTGTAGATGGTAGGCAAGCAGGTGATGGGTCGATAGTTCTTTGCTTCCGTGGTACTACCGGACTTATGGAGCAGGAAGGTGACACCGGTGGTGAAAAAGCTAGGTAGAGAACCAACCTCGAGAGCTTCCTGGAATTGCGTTGCTAGGCGGTCATGCGAGCATCGAAACCATTTTATCCAGAAGTTGTGCAGCCCGTCCGGCCCAGGACTTTTCCAGTTCTGAGCCGTCCGGATTGCACAACTAACGTCTACGGGATCTATTAAAATAGATCCCATGGCTTCAATGGAATCGCATTTCCGCTCAACAACACGCATCCATTCACCCTCCGTGTGCTCGACGGGCACTGACCAGATGCCACGCCAGAAGTCTTTCATGGCGCTAGCATCCGGTAGCCGCTCCTCGCTCACACGTTGGTCACTTCTCTCCCAGCCTCGGTACACCTTCCTTTGGTCACTTTGGAAGAGGCGATTTAGCCAATATCGGTCCACACGCTCTCTGTAGCGACGAATGCGGTTTGCCCACGCATAGACTTTCTGTTTCAGATAGTCTATGCGTTCCGTGACACTGGCCAAATAGTGCTGGGGTCTGATACCAGTCCCGGCAAAGGCTTGTGTCACGAAACGCATGACTCGGGGGCGGTTATTTCCCCGGCTGAAACAGATTAGCTTTGCTATGAGAGTCCTAAACGAGTCGATACGCCGCTGGATCCGCACTTATTATTATTATTATTATCTTTTATTCACTTCAAATCACAAGCAAAGCTTGGTCCTTTGGTAGGCATCAATGGGGCCGAAGCCAACACTGAGAGGCCCTTTTACATTTTTTTTTTTTTTTATTGATATTATTATTATTTCACTTTATTTGATATACATCTCTCGGGCCAAGCCCGGTTATTTGATGGGCATCAGTGGAGCCGAAGCCAACACTGAGAGGCCCTTTTTAAACATCATTTAGCTATGTTGTAGGGGTGAAGGTACAAGGAGCCTATTGTTAGTAATGAATTGAAAAAATAATGGGTTATTGTGGTGAACTTCTGGGTGTTATACAAAACTGGATTATGGAATGAGGTACGGCACCCACCAAATAATGCCTCATTTTCAAATATTCAGGCGGGTGGTGACTTGCCATCTACTAAATGGGCCCCTCATAATAGCTACCGTATATTGGCGCCGGAGGGGCAACAGTGGTGTGGACGGCTTAGGGTGTCGAGAGGTGTGCTGCGCGTTCACTAAGAGCTACTAGCGGCGTTTTGCCCTTTAACACTTCCACCCTGGAGCTTGGGTTCTTAGCTCTTGCGGTTTCCACTCCAAACCGGCCAGTTAAGGCAAGAGAGGAGTCAGGGGTCTCATTTAGCCCCAGGGAATCAGGGTTTGCGGTGTCGCCACTCACCGACAGCTCGCCACAAAGCCGCCCCTGCGATTTTATTATTATTATTATATGAAAAAGAACAAGATTTAAACAAATAATAAATGTATAATATATTATACATCGCGAGACTCGAAAAAAAAAAGCCCATCTGCCAGTATATGCATCTTAATCTCGAAATAAGAGATGTCAGATGCGCCCTTTTAACTATCGGGGGCAGTATATCTCCTCCGGTGGTTCGTCGGTCAATAAGGCATTGTACCTGCATATCAGCGACCGTGAGAGGTGGCTCATCTTCTCTAATGACGGTCTCTCCATCCAGCTTGTTGAGGTTGGGCAGCCTCCGGGCCACTTCTGCGCGCCAGGTCTCGAGCTCGCACGCGTCGTACAGCGGGTTACCCACGAATAACAAGTCTTCTAGGTGGGGTAGCTCCTGGAATTAGCGTAAGGCTTAAGGCTTCTTTACACACAGGCGGTACGAGCGGTATAGCAGACGGGCGGGCATCTGTATTGTACTGGTTATATAAGAAGGGCTCACACAGGTCCGGTCGCGGTACTGCCGTACCGCCCTTTACCGCTCGTACCGCTCTACCGCTCGTACCGCCTGTGTTTGATGGAGCCTTTATAATGCTGACTGTTCATTTTTGTACTGTACTGTACTAGCCTTTTTAATAGTCCATTGCAGGACGTAGGCCTACCCACTACCAGGCCCTGGTCTACTACCAGGCGAGTAGACACACGAAGTGCCGGGACCACCGGTGCGTTCCTTTTGGAGATCCCGGAGCTCCCAAGAAAGCACATAGGCTGGCCACCGAGGGGGTTTTAGTGGGTACAACCCCACATAACCCGACTGCACCCCAAAGCGGTCGGGCATCTTTGGAAGATTTCCCCCTCGTAAAAAAAAAATAGGCTTACCCACGAAGGGTGATTGGGCCATATCCACCACGCTGGCTCAGTGCGGGTTGGTGAATTCACATAAGCCATCGAATTTCTTCTACGGGCGTATGCAGGTTGCCTCACGATGTTTTCCTTCACCGAAAAGTGAGTGGTGTGAAATTCCGTAAGTACATACATTCCAGGGATTCATTGGTACGGGACCGGGATTTGAACCCATGACCTCACGATTGTAAGGCGAGTGTCATTACCACTAGACCACCACGTCTTTTCATTTCTACGTGAGATAAAAACCTTGATCTTTAACCGTCTCACCACAAAAGCTTTACGCACGGTTTAGACAATGTTTAGCAGTACAAACTGCACGGCTAAACAATGTTTAATGGGTGTTTAAATCTTTTGTAGTAAGGCGGTAACTGTTTTTTTTATGATAATTAAGTACTTTTTGCAAAAAATAGAATGACCGACTTCACCCGTGTACAGAATCATTACATACGAGTAGTATAAAACAAAGTCGCTTTCCGCTGTCTGTCCCCATGTATGCTTATATCTTTAAAACTACGCAACGGATTTTGATGCAGTTAGTTTTTTTGAATAGATGGAGTAATTCAAGAGAAATGTTTATACGTATAATACACCTGTGCGAAGCCGAGGCGCATCGCTAGAACGCAAATATTATGCACGGATCGATGTAACATTTTTCACATTATTGTAGATTTATCAAAAATGGCTGAGCCAATTTCGATAAAATTTAAATAGGGCCAATTTCGAAGTATACTCTTTCCAATAAAAAAATAATTATTGAAATCGGACTTCTATGAAAAAAGTTATGCGTGGTTATACATCACTACATAGTATAAAGCAAAGTCGCTGTCGCTGTCTGTCCGTCCCTATGTATGCTTAAATCTTCAAAACTACGCAACGGATTTTGAAGCGCTTTTTTTTAATAGATAGAGTGATTCAAGAGAAAGGTTTATATGTATAATACATGCATAATATTGTAGAGAAACACTGATGAATTTACAGGTTTCTAATGGGATGTCGTAAATAAACAATTTTTTTTGCCCTTACATTGCAAACGCTGACTGAACCCCACGAGATAAATCAAAATAATGTACTACGGTATTGTACACCTTAAAAAGGTCAACAAAAAAGTCCGCGATGGTATATGTCTATCTCTTAAGGATAGCCCACAATAACCATTTTTTATCCTTTACATTTTACGGGAAAAAATGGCTTATTTAGAAAGTTATTTTAAGCAATACATAATTAATCCTTATCCAATTAAGTAATCCTTAAATACATTGCCCATTCAATATAGATCAATATTGTCTTTTACACCATGTAATTTAAATGAATATTTTCGAAGATATTACAGATTTAAAATGCAGGGCCATATCGGTGCGGCGCGGGCGGTAGCGGCCCGGCCGGCGCGCGGCGCTGAGGCCGCACTTCTCCCTATTAGCACTTTATGATTATAATTATAGCAGCGAGCGGACGTGTTTATCGGAACTCTAGCGAGGAAAACAATCTACACTTCTATACTATTCATTAATTAATCTACACTGTCTACATCTACATCTATATATTAATAATAAAATAATATTATAATGAGGAAAAGTTTGTATTTTTGTTTGGCAAGTGTAAAAAAAGGTATTCACGTAAAAGAATTGGTAAACTTTTTATATGGGAGGCGGTCCTTGAAAATCGGCAGCGATGCGAGCTGTATTAATGTTTAGTGCCATATTTAAGAATATTATTTCACGCAAAAACATATTTTTGTGTATCGCCGTTTAATTATAATATCTCTTTTTTTATTTCACTAAGTAGAAAAAATTTAGACTGAACTGGTAATACTAAGAGGAGGTCTACGTAGTCTACGTATCAGACAGGAATCTTCAAACAACCAATAGCGGGCTGGTATTTTAGAGTTTGACATTTATTTATTTTTTAAAACATGGCGACCAGCCCTCTATTGGTTGTTCAATATTGACAATGTCATTTCCTTTTGCTGTTTCATAATGTCACTGTTAGGTTTTTTTTCAATTTAGGGTTAATGCAGTTATTTGGTGTAGCACATAGTTCATTTTTCTAATGTTTTTAGAACCCATTTGAAAATTAAATGGCGATGAAAAAAATTCTAAAAAATATGTGTTTGAAAAGATAATTATATAAGCTTTCTATTGGTATATATTTTGTTTCTGCAAGATTTCAAAAACCGCATCTTTTCCATATCCTTTAAGTCCAACGTGATTTGGTGAGTCGAGACCACCAAATCACGTTGGATGCCAGCGTTTCCATCGGTTCAATCATAGCTCTTTGGGTTAGCAATTTGAAGAAACTAAAGTAACTTAAGTTCTACTTCTACGAATTGTGTGCCCTATCTTTAGATAGTAGAACTGATGGCCAACATTTTACAAAGTTATCAAATGAAGAAAAGATCAAATACAAGTGTATAGTAGAAAAAACGTCAACTAACTTACGCAGGTACAGGTCGCGGCATATAAGTGTAGCGCTGAGAGAAGTGTGGAGGGGATGGCTGCGCATGGGTTTAGTATGGCAGACGACATGCATACCCATCCCCTCCACAGTACCGTCAGCGCTACACTTACGTGCCGCTGTCTCTAAAATGAAGATGGACTGTGGGTTTCTAATATTCTAACCGTTTAAAAATTGAAACCAGGGCTATAGATTATGTATAGCCTCCCGACACATACGAACTTACTTTTATTATGTTAATATTTGAATTTTAATATTTTAATTGAATTTTATGTTAATAGTTGAACAGATTAAGACTACGGAAACACCCACGATTCAGGTACCTACGAGTAGCTTTCAACCCATCTATATATCTAGCATTGGACATTATAATAGGTATGTCTAGCAATGGGCATTATAATATGTAGGTGCATTTCAATACAACAACACTTTATTGAGACTCAAAATTGATTTATAATTCACGGAATGTTCGCATCACATAGGTATCGCATCACTAAATAAAACACAGTCAGGTGGGCATACACGGTCAGTTCAACTGATCAGTTTTTCGCGTCACTCCAATTGGGGCTCATTCAGTAAATTAAAAGGTGGGAATTGGTGGTTCCATGTATAAACCACTACCAGAAGCTGGGCACACATGATGAAATGATCGCATCAGTTCATCAAATAATTGCAGCGGGGTCCTAATGTAATCAACTATTTCCGATAGGTACTTCGATGGTTTGCATGTTTGTACCACTTCACTTGATGATTAACTGAATCTTCAGTAACTCACCTAATTTCAATTTTTTATTAAAAATATCTGAACCAAAGTTGTTTGGAATTTGATTTACTACAACTTTAATTCACATCAACTTTTGTAGGATCGATATTTTTCGAATATGACAGTGGTGCCATTGTAAACAATATGGTACCACCGTCTTATCAAAAAAATATATCGATCCTGGAAAAAGTTGATGGGTATCAAAGTTGTAGGAAATCAAATTTCAAACAACTTTGGTTTCGATAATTTCTCATGAAAAATTGAAATAACAAGTTATGGAAGAAACAAAATGGAACCACTAACTTATTAAAAAAAATATCGATCCTGGAAAAAGTTGATGGGAATCAAAGTTGTAGGAAATCAAATTTCAAACAACTTTGGTTCCGATAATTTCTCATGAAAAATTGAAATAACAAGTTATGGAAGAAACAAAATGGAACCACTAACTTATTAAAAAAAATATCGATCCTGGAAAAAGTTGATGGAAATCAAAGTTGTAGGAAATCAAATTTCAAACAACTTTGGTTCCGATAATTTCTCATGAAATATTGAAATAACACAAATATGGAAGAAACAAAATGGAACCAATAACTTTAAAAAAAATATCGATCCTGGAAAAAGTTGATGGGAATAAAAGTTGTAGGAAATCAAATTTCAAACAACTTTGGTTCCAATAATTTCTCATGAAAAATTGAAATAACACAAGTTATCGAAGAAACATCATGGCGCCACAGGCTTATTAAAAAAATATCGATCCTAGAAAAAGTTGATGAGAATCAAAGTTGTAGGAAATCAAATTTCAAGCAACTTCAGCTTCGATGATTTCTCATGAAATTATTGAAATAACAAGTTATGGAAGAAACAAAATGGAACCATTAACTTATTAAAAAAAATATCGATCCTGGAAAAAGTTGATGGGAATCAAAGGTGTAGGAAATCAAATTTCAAACAACTTTGGTTCCGATAATTTCTCATGAAAAATTGAAACACTTAACACAAGTTATCGAAGAAATATCATGGCTCCACTGTCTTCAAATATAGAACCACCAATTCCCACCTTTTCATTAACTGAATGAGCTCCCAGTTGGAGTGACGCGAAAAACTGATCAGTTTAACTGACCGTGTGTGCCCACCGAACCTCATTTTTTGGCGGATACATAGATGGAAGCTGGATGCAAACTTCTTGCAATGGTTTTATTAGGTGTTATTCAAGATCTAATAAGGGAGCCCTATGTTAAGCAGTGGGTGTTCTACCGCGAAAATATTTGTGTATAGGTATGATAATGTAATATAAAAAAGCCCTAAAATAACTGTGCGCATGGTATAGGGTTACTATACACAGGGTATATACAGGGTTATTTCTAATCAATTAGCATCCTCTTAGGGGCTTGTTCTGTACATCAAAACCTTAGAGTATAAATACTCTAAGATCAAAACTAACAACTTTTGTTCTACGACTTATGTCAAAACTTAAAAAAAAAAACAGCTATTCCGTACATTTTGTCGGAACAACATTTTTTTTTTTAGTTTTGACAAAAGTCATAAAACAAAAGCCCCTGAAAGGATGCTAATTGATTAGAAATAACCATAACATGAAATAACCCTGTAGGTCCCGGCTGTGTTTTTTTTTTTTTTTAATTTTTTTTTTTTTTCAAATCAGTTTGTTTTAATCATTTAGCCATAGCCTAGAAGACCTAGAAGACACCAGGGCTAGCCAATCGGCCTATTTGGACTTACTTTACCTGCAGCTTGTTAAACTCCGACCACTCCTTGACGAGGTTGTTGCTCATATAGAGCACGCGTAGGTTCCGTAGCACATGGATGCCTTTTAACTTCTCGACCAGGTTGTATGATATCCACAGCTCTTGCAGCGTCTCGCCTAAACATTCCTGCAGTACAATACACTTTTTCTTAACGGGCAAAAGAGCCTAGAGACTAAATAATATAATTATTTTTTGCAAAAAATAGCATGACCGACTTCACCAGTATACAGAATTCGCGAATATTTCGCACGGATCGATGTAGCATTTTCACATTATTGTTGATTAATCAAAAATGGCTCAGTCGATTTCGATAAAATTTAAATGGGACCAATTTCAAAGTATACTCTTTCCAATAAAAGAAGAATTATTGAAATCGGACTACTACGAAAAAAGTTATGCGTGGATATACATGAAAAGGAAAATATATATATATATATATACGCGTCGAATTGTATACCTCCTCCGGTGGTTCGTCGGTCAAAAATGTCCGCCAGATAGGTTTTTACGACATAAACTGCTCGAGCTTTTTTAAACGATAACTGAGAAGTTTTTCTTTTACATAACTGCAAGAGACCATAGATATACGTAAGTATACAGTTTAAATTTCAACTTGATACCTTTACGCGTTCCCGAGATAAAGAGTCTTGATAAACACATAGACTGACAACAACATGATCCTAAAATGGTTTCGTTTTTAGCTTTTGAGTTACAGAACCCTAAAAAAACACTTAGAATCCGAAGATTCCGAAGCTATAGTGCCCAGACTGCCCAGCATAAGCTGTTCCAACTGAAATTAGTCAGAAACAACTTTATCAAAAATACGTATTCTCATAAAGGTAGACTGCTTATCACCAAACTTTCGATGAATACAAACGAGACCGTCCTGCATGATGGCGTAAAAACACTTGTGCGTTTTAAGACCGTACAACGCCATCTAGCGCAAGCTTGCTATAAACTAATAGCTATAAAATCTAAGTCTAGGTCAACGTGCGAGGTTCTATTTTAACCGACTTTAAAAATCGGTCAAGTACGAGTTGGACTCGCGAATGAAGGTATCTTATAGGAGCCAATAAAATTTCACAAAATTGGGAAGTAAGTTGTTAAAATCTCTATAATATAACCATCAACGAAAAAGTTTTTTTTTTCGTTTTTTTTTTTGTTGTTTTAGCATATGCTAATGAAGTTCTTTTATATGATACTCGTACCTTACATGATACGATTTACTCACTTTGAATTTTGAACCCATATTTTGTGAATTTTGAGGCCTTATTTTTTTGTGATTTAAATAAAAATGTACAGTTTTCAGATTTATTCCTATACAGTAAAAGCTCCTTATTCGCGCTTCCTTTATTCGCGTTTTCACTATTCGCGGATTAAAAAAATGCGACCCAATTTCTATATTCGCGACTAATAATTTTTTATTCGCGGATCTAATAAGTACATACATAATAATAAAATTATTCCAATAGGTATCCAACCCAATATCCTTGTCAAATGTACAAAAAAAAAGTAAAATAGATCTTATTACAAGTTTGCCTAAAGTATGTCGTTAAATGATATCGCGGAGGCCTTTGACACAAGCCGTCTTCGCCGCGATCGGTGTTTTTAAGAATGTAAACAAACAGAATGAAAGCAACCTTATAACTCAACAAATAAAGTATATTTTTAAATGGTGTTGTTCCGTTTATAGTAAAAGCCGCTTAGCGTGTTATATAGTTTCGTCTTTCACATTCGATACAAAAATTGTGATCGAGTAACACGTCTACTGCACTTTTTTTGCACCTAGTTTATAATGTCAACTAAAAAAAATGAGAAACGAGTTTCGACACGAAAAAAATCTGTGTTACCGCTTAAAGTGAAAATAGAAATGCTTGATGGTTTATGCCTTGGAGAGTCATTTGCATCCATATCACGCTCATTCAATGTCAACGAATCAACTGTACGATCAATAAAAAAATCCGAAGATAAAATAAGGTCGTCTGTAGTTTCAAATTCACTGTCAGCGAAAATTGTTCGTGATCCAGCAATAGAAAAAATGGAAGTGGCGTTGTCATTATGGATCGAAGACCGCAACCAAATAAGGGTGCGCCTGAGTAGTCCAATGGTCCGGGAGAAGGCAAAGCGTCTTTACGCTCATTTTAAAGAACCTTACAAAATTCTTCAAACCATTGCCTAAGCCTTAAGATGATTAGTTAAAATGTTCAAAAACATCAATTAAATTATGTATTTGTTTTTTTTTTTTATTTTGTCACCTAGGAAAGTATCCCCTATAATCCCATATAAATTACCATTCTGTATTCACGGTTTCTGTATTTGCGGCATATTTATGGAACATATACCCCGCGAATAAAGAGCTTTTACTGTATGTGTACTCTGAGACAATGCCTTTCGCCAAATTTCATAGTACTACGTCAACGAGAAGTACCTACCCTATAGGTTTTGATTTTTGTGAGTGCGAAATATGCGGTATTTTACGACATAAACGGCTCTAACTTTTTCAAACGATAACTGAGAAGTTTTTCTTTTACACAACTGCAAGAGATCATAGATATACGTAAACAGTTCAAATTTCAACTCGATGTATTTACGCGTTCCCGAGATAAAGAGTCTTGACTTACACACAGACGGACAACAAAGTGATCCTATAAGGGTTCCGTTTTTTCTGTTTGAGGTACGGAACCCAAAAAATATATAATGGCGGCGGGTGGACATGCCAGAAATGTTCAAACCCCTTTAATAATGACTTTTTTACCCAGGCATCATGCCCACTATACCGAGTATTGTTGAGTCACGTGTCTTAGCGCCTTATGAGACCAATCATATATCTATGGACGCTACTAAGTTTGATTCAGCCTATTAGTATACCAACTTACCATTCCAGCAAAGGATTTGATATAATTTCGACCCAATGAAAGAATGCGCAGTTTCTTCAAGCTGGTGAGTCCGGTTACCTTCTCGATGGTGTTTGTGGACAAGCTTAACTTCCTGAAAATTATTTATACTTAGTAATTATGAAACAATGCAGACAATTAATTTTTTTTTATCTCAAAGAGTTATCTTTGTGATAAGCATTTCAAAAATCTGAAGCGAACGCAGGATTTGAACCTGCCCCTTCGGATCACTAGCCCGACGCTCTAACCAACTGAGCCAGCCCGCCTCCTACGCAAGCTTCAAATTTCTGAAGTGCTTACATTTCCCAACTTATAGCGTTGGTGGCGCCACCTGTGATACCCGTATTAGACAGGTTATCACTCAACTAGAAGTTATTAGAACTTCTAAAGATTGACGAGAGATGACGCACTGCTAAATCAATTTTTATGATTTTTATTTTGAGTGCTTTCCACACTAGATTATTATTTTTTTTTTATCTCAAATAGTTTTTTTGAAATGCTTATCACAAAGATAACTCTTTGAGATAAAAAAAAAATCTAGTGTGGAAAGCACTCAAAATAAAAATCATAAAAAGACAATTTTATTGTCAAAAATAATGTTCGACCATTAGTCTTCGGTCTGCGAATCAACGCGAATAGACATATTCAGCATAACTGTGACGGTTAAAGCATTTACGGTGCAGGTGGTCACAATTTATTCAGTCGCTCATCTTGGAATGCTTATTAAATTAAAAAACTAAAATTCCTTTATTTCAGACCATTAACCATAAAATTAATTAAAATACATACAATATCAAAAATTCCTAAATGAAATGAAATGAAATGAAATATGTTTATTTGACAAAAAATGTTACATAGCTGTTGGATGATATGCCATAAGGGAAATTACAGACAAGAGTTTTAGGACTTAACTGCGGGTTCCAAACTCGGCTAGGCCTGTTTTTTGGTAACCCCAAGTGAAGTTAAGAGTTGCCGAAGTATACAGTGTGCGCGCTCTTGTTTACAGTAGGTATATAGTATTAAATATAGTGAGACATTTTTGATACAATAATAATATAAATTAGACAAAATAACCTTATATTAATATGATATGCGGATTGACAACTATAAACGGATAAGGATAAATTTCGTGAGATTATTGCCGGTAATATAAAAACTAAAGTTTGGAATAGGTATCCAGATAAAGAAAAAATATATATATCTTTTAAATTCCGGCACCTAATATTCAGTCAAGGATCGCCAGCTGCCCCTGGCATTAAACCTATAAAATAGTGAATAACCAATATCACGAATGGGTGTGTGTGTGTGGGAGTAACGCCGCAATACACGAGATCTCTTGAGAGTCAAGGTTTGCACCGTTACTCCTGTGTGTGAGTGTGTGTGTGTGTGTGTGTGAAAAGTAACACTGCAATACACGAGATCTCTTGAGAGTCAAGGTTTGCAGTGTCACTCCCGTGTAGGTGTGAAGTTGTGTAACGTTTGGGTGTATGTGTGTATGAGGGCGTACATGTGTGGGATAGCACCGGGAGTGTTACATGTCGGAGTCATAAACTCTGACTAGTTCCTCAGTCGATTTGTAATCGAGGGATAGGAGCCAGGTTTTTACCTTACCCCTAGCTTTCCTGTGTGAAATTTCTTTTAGGTCTCAGTGTTTGCATACATTGTTATATGTGAACACGTGTATATAGGGTGGTAAGCGGCATGCGAACACAGTCCTGACTTTCGGTAGGGAGACTACTGGTGTACGGGTTTTCCTTCTATGTTGCGGCATGTCTGACGAGTGTGCGTTGGCTATAGCTTTCATAATAAAAAGTTGACGGACTGTAAGTACCCTGGCTTCTTGGAAAAGATCTTCAGTTGAGAACCGCCGGGGTTTGCCCAACATCACTTTTAACACTGCCCGCTGCGCCCTCTCTGCAGCGATGAGATTGCTCCCTGCAGCGCCTCCCCAAACTCCGATGCAATACTGAATAAGCGATTCGCAAAGAGAGATATATACCAATCTCTTTACTTCCAAAGAGGCAGTTTGCCGGAGTGCCTTCATAACGTGGATGATTTTCCGTACTCTTTTTGAAAGAAATGAGATGTGCTGTTCAAATGATAGTCTTTGATCTATTTGTACTCCCAGATATTTTGTACATTCTGCCCTGCTGATGTGATTACAAGGGCACTTGGCTTTGTTTACAGTAGAGTTAATAGTTGAGGACGGGCAGTTGTCGCAGTGAATTGTGATGTGTTCGAATTTGGGTGCAGTAGTTCGGGTTATGTGAAACCCAATGAAGTTAGTTTTTGTGACGTTGAGAGTGAGTAAGTTATCATTTAGCCATTTTTGTATAATCGCCATTCCATGTTGAGATGCTGTTACAGCGTCTTTCCAGCTGCTACCGTGAAATATTGCGTAAATCAATGAGAATGTCAAAAGTAACAATAATTATTAAATGAAGATTATTTTAGTAGCTTCTCTTCGGCATCGGTACAGAGACATGTCTACAACAACAATGCCGAAGAAAAGTACAGTCCACCCTCTCCGCTATCATCATCAGGACGGCGTTGGAGCTGGCCCGCACCCTGCGCACCAGGGACGCGCTCCGCTTGCGCATGCACGTGTGAAAGCAATCCGTGCGCGCGTCCGCAAACATGCCAGAGGCGCTACAGAATCGGGGCATCTCCAGCACCATTCTGAACGCGTTATTGTACTGGACGCGGAAGTCGCTGTATTTTCTCTTTGTATAGTTATCCCACAGGCTGCACTTGTAGAGGGGTGTACAGTAAGCTCTAAGTAATCTTGACCTCCACCGAGCAGCGTGCGAACCTGCGGGCTATCATGTTCGCTCTTATCGACAGCGCCCTCCGCTCCCGCTCAACGTCAATATAGATGTGTACTAGCATTTTGATTTCCTACATCCTACATCAAATTATGTAATAGTGTTAAACACAGATTAAGGCATTCAGGTCGTGGTGGTCTAGTGATAGTGATGCCCGCCTTACAATCGTGAGATCGTGTCATCAAATCCCGGTCATGTACCAATGAGTTCTTAGGAATTTATGTACGGAATTTAACGCCACTAGCTTTGGTGACGGAAAACATCGTGAGGCATCCTGCAGATGACCGTAGAAGAAATTCGATGGCGTATGTGAATTCACCAACCCGCACTTGGCCAGCGTGGTGGATATGGCCCAATCACCCTTCATGGGTAGGCCTACGTCCTGCAGTGGACTATTAAAAGGCTGATACGGCAATTAACGCACAATTTAACTGCTGTGGACGCAGATGACAAAAAGAAACAAAAGTTTCAAATGTACCGAACTTTTTTAAAATATTTTAAAACCTTCTATACACATTCCAATTTGGTTTGAATCAATCGCAAAATCGGATCGTGTGTAACGTTAGTTGGTCCAAAATTGTTATTATTAATACTGGTTGGAGGCGTCCAACATCCCAGCGATCGGGTCCAACCAGCCAACCGTACATCGACACATTGTTTTCTATGGAATAACATTTTTTTTTGTTATTCCTAATAATATTTTTTAAAAATATAGTTCACCCGTTTTTTTTTTTGAGTTTTGACTATAGTCGTAAACCAAAGTTGTTAGTTTTGATGTACAGAATAAGCCCCTAGAAGAATGATAATTGATTAGAAATAACCCTGTATATACCCATAGATATCACAGATAGATTTGAACATATTATATATTTAAGGTACGCACACATTTTGTCGGGGTGGAGCGGGCTGCAGCGGGGTGGATCGCATCGCAGCGCAATATTAAGCCGGGGTCTTGTGATCATGACGCACAACGCTGCGGTATGCGGTATGCGTTGCCGGACACTCAATCGTATGAAAAACGTCGAGAATGTTCTCCTGTTCCGTCGCAGTATGCGTCAGCGGCGAGGGGCAAGCGCGGTGAAGTGGGGAGGTGTACTGCCGCACAGCGCGGCGTCATTCTCGGTTCAATGCTGCGGTGTGCGTCACGGGTCAATATGGAATTTTTCGATGTTCACGTCTACCTTGGTAGCTGCGGCAAAATCAACTGACCACCTCTCCGCAGGGACGCTAAATGCTGCGTCGTGACGCTGCGTTGCGGCGCATACCGCAGCGTTGTGCGTCATGATCACCAGACCAAAGCTTTAGTATGGTAATGCGGAAAATGCGGCCCGCTGCGCCCTATAGTGTGCGTTAGTCAATATTCATATTCATTTATCGATACAAAATTGCACACGTCAAAAAATAAAAATTACATCAGGTATAGTGATCGTCATAAGTATATAAGTTACACTTATTAAAAGTAACAATTAACTAAAGATTCTTTAACTAACTAATTCCCTCTTTCAATACTGGTAACCTTTTAGACCCAACTGCATTTCGTCTAGCTGTCAGCTTACGCTTGGGTGCAAGATGTTGTGAAGCCCATCGCTGTCAGTGTGGTACTGCAGTTGACCAGCTCGGTCACCACGGTCTCTCTTGCTCAAGAAGCGCTGGTCGGATTGGACGCCACGCCAGCCTTAACGATGTCATACGCAGGGCTTTTGTCACCGCCAATATCGCAGCCGTACTCGAACCGAGTGGGTTGGCGCGTGGTGATGGCAAAAGGCCTGACGGCATGACGCTGGTCCCATGGAAGTGTGGACGGCCTTTAGTATGGGACGCAACTTGCGTCGATACTTTGGCACCGTCACATCTTCCTGAGACTCAGAGTAGGGCTGGAGCGGCGGCCAATTCGGCTGAGCAGCACAAGCGGCGCAAATATGCTAACCTCGGTAGTGGTTACATATTTGAGCCATTTGGAGTTGAGACTTTGGGTCCGTGGGGGCCGGGAGCTCATCTCGTTTTCAAAAGTCTTTCTGAGCGTCTGGTGGACGCGACGCGTGACCAAAATGCTGGTGTTTATTTGGCTCAACGTATAAGCATTGCCATTCAGCGTGGCAATGCTGGCAGCATGCTGGGCACGCTGCCAACTGGCAGTGGGCTTGAGCACTTGGATTATCTTTAAACCTTCAAGGGTCTGTGGATGATCCAATTGCTTTCTTTGTTTGTACGTAATTTAACGATATGTATAAGTTTGTATACAATTAGTAATTACAATTAAAAAAAAACTAAAGATATAATAATAACAATTTAAATTAAATGTCAACGTTAGGTTATGTTCATATAAAATAGGTATAACTCGGACAAGCGATTCGAGCGGATTTTTGCGCTGCGATGCGGCCCGACATGATATGCGCGGTCCTTGATTATGTCGGGCCGCAGCGGGGCGGAGCGGGCCGCAGATCAATTTTAGTATGGAAATGTTCCTCTACACGTAGAAAGTATTATTATAATATATATCTTTGACGTTGATTTCGCTTGCGATGTCGGGCGATATGTCCTGCGACGTCGCCCGACACGTAGACATCCTGTCCAGCGACAAAGTCGCGGGACTAATGTCGCCTAGTGAGTTTACATAACATACTCACTCGCATTCAGTGAGTGTAGCCAGAGTGTTGTCCATCTTTTCAATGGGAGGCCACTGGAAAACTAAACTGACCTCCGTGGCGGTAGCCGCTTGTTGGCCTGTCTTCTCCTCCCATTTCTTTATTGCTTCTTTTATAGTTGTGGCTTTAGCGGCCATTTATTTTAATATTTCTATAGAAAGACGTACCACGTAGCTAAACTGACTTGTAAACCTGAGTTGTAAACTATTGATATAACAAAACAAAGTTTTCCGTGGTAACGGCATTGGTCAAATAATTTCTTAGATCTATTTTCAAATCTGCCGCCATTTTGGTTATACCATACGTATTAATTATAAGAGACATCCGAATCTTTTATATCAAAATCATTTACTTAATACAATAAATAAATATGAATTTTTGGAATAATGTTTAATTTATATTTGTGATGATAAGTACGAGATGAAAATGTTTACAATTAAAAGATTAGCAGGAAATAACTTGGCGGCCATCTTGATTTACAGATTGGCGGGATGCCGGTGGACGGGCGTTGACTTCTACTACGCAACGCAAATCGAGGAATTACGAAATGGCGTCTTCATTGAGTATAGCTGCCACGCCTCAATATTATTTCGTCTAAATTGTGGTGTTTTTCATCATTTTACCAGTAGATTTTGCTACTAAAACAAAAAAGTTTTGAGGTCCGCGTTGCGAAACTCATTTTTGTGATTTTGACGTTTTAAAAGTCAAACATCTTTTTTAATTTTTTTTCTTAATTTGCTATCTTTTTTTTTCAATAAAAAAAACAAACGCCAATCTATTCTCGAACTTTGCCTTCAAGAAGTGAAATAATTTGATGATTTCCATGTGAATTCTTGTATTTGTAGTGTTTTTATAGCTATATTTTATTGGTAAGTATAATTTTAATTCTACTGCATGTACCTAATTCCATTGTATTTTCGGAAACTCAACCATAGAAGTCTTTACTTTTTTCGACAAAATGACGCCATAGCCAAATGTTTATTTTTTAGAAAAAGTTATATTTCATTTAGTATTTTCCCGCTTTTGAGTTATTTAAATGGACTTTTTGAGAATTTACCATGATTTTAATAATATCCCGATTAAAAGAGTCGTTCTGTCTTGTACAATATGTTTGTTATAGCACACGTTGTAAATATGTCCCTTGTGAAACCCGTAACTAAGGTTTTGGTTATTATCTTCTCACTTCTGAATTAATGAAATATAAACATTGTCTGTATACGTACAAAACTCTTACTTTCAGGTCGAAATAATAAATAATGGAGCAAGAGCCGCTTTCCATGGAGACAATTACTTTTAAGATAAAGGTTAGTGACTATTTCTACCCACCACTGGTATTTCTGTACTCCAGTTCATTATATTTCATGCTTTAAAAGGTTATTTTAGCAAGCTTTCAAAAACTATATCTAATATGTAAAAAAACACATAAATCACTGCTTACTCTAATTTTAGCCTGCAGTAATGAATGCAATAATAACCTAAAAGCAAGTTATAATTTTAAATTCTTCACAGAACATTCATAGTTAGACTAGTAAATATAGTACACAATAGAAATAGTTTACTCAAGATGTAAAAATTAATAATAGAATACTTTTATGACCATATTGTTTACAGGCGAGCAGTGCATACTGATGTGCCTATATCAAGCAGAATCAAATAAAAATCGTATTTATTTATCAAAGAAATGTTTTCCTTCCTTATTCAAAGGTCCAGTCTATTCTTAAATGTGTTTATAGTTCTTGCTGAGATTACATCCTCAGGCAACCTATTACATTTGTAGACAACTCTATTGCATAGGATGTGGTGTGCAGTGTTGGTTTGTGATGGTGTAGGCTGCAAGATAAATTTATGGCGTCTGCTATCCTGCATATTATCGTTCAAGGTGTACATGTCGTGAATATGCGGAAGATTATAAAAGCCATTGAGAATCTTGAAGGTCTCAATGCAATCGTCGTTCTTCGAGGGTCGTGGGACGAAGAGCTTTTAACCTATCTTCATAGGTCTTGCGGAGCATATGGAATTCTGGTGGCTTTTCTTTGTGCACTTTGAAGCAAATCAATATCCTTCTTAAAGTAAGGACTCCACACCTGGAACCCATACTCTAGCAGAGGCCTTATATAGGTTTTGTAAATCTTAATAAAAACATCCATTGTTATTGTCTGAAAGGACTTGCGTATTACATAAATAAAAGAGTTAGCCCGTTTGACTATCATAGATATATGCTCTTCCCATTTTAAGCCTTCAGTAATGATGACTCCCAAATCCCTCTGTTGGCCTACCGATGCTAAATATAATATGTGCCGAATATTACAACTTAGCAGTGTGGTGGCTACAATAAATAATCGGCCAAGTGCGCGGCCAAGAGAGAATAAGACTTCCTAGGGTACGGAACTCCCAGGACAGACAGCGGGAAGCCACTTTGTTTTATGTAGTGTTAAATAAATGTACAAGCTCCCCAATGGGAGCCTTAGTCTTACAATAGTGTTATGAAGGGTTTCATAGTCTATAGTATACTATGTATGTATACTTATATCTTTACTTACGCAATGGATTTTAATGCAGTGTTTTTAAATATATAAGGCCTCTACTAGAATATGGGTTCCAGGTGTGGAGTCCTTATTTTAAAAAAGATATTGATTTGCTTGAAAGGTAACAAAGAGAAGCCACCAGGATACCATATGCTCTGCGCCGCAAAACCTATGAAGATAGGTTAAAAGCTCTTCGTCTCACGATCCTCAAGAACGACGATTGCGTGGAAACTTGATTGAGACCTTCAAAATTGTCAATGGCTTCTATAATCTTCCGGATATCCGCGACATGTACATCTTGAAGGAAAACATACGCGACAGCAGACGCCATAAGTTCCTCTTACAGCCTACACCTTCACAAACCAACACTGCACACCACATCCTCAGCAACAGAGTGGTTTATAACTGGAACAGGTTGCCTGAGGATGTAATCTCAGCAAGGACTATTAACACATTTAAGAATAGACTGGATCTTAGGATAAATAAGGAAAAAAATTCCTTGACAGATAAATACTAATTTTATTTGACTCTGCTTGATATAGGCACATCAGTTTATACTGCTCGCCTATAAACAAATAAATGAAAAAAAAATTATGTGAGCTTCAGTCAGGATTGGATATTGCGCAGCTTGTAGTTCACTTCACATCCGCCAACTTGTATGATTCGGCCCTTACCGTACTATGCTAGAAACATCCATCCATCCATCAGCCGAAGGACGTCCACTGCTGGACATAGGCCTCCTCTATGGATCTCCAATAAGACCGGTTGGAAGCGGCTTGCATCCAGCGCGATCCTGCGGTCTTAATGAGGTCATCCGTCCACCTTGTGGGTGGACGTCCTACGCTGCGCTTGCCGGTACGTGGTCTCCACTCGAGAACTTTTCGACCCCATCGGTCATCAGCCCTCCGCGCTATGTGCCCCGCCCATTGCCATTTCAACTTGCCAATCCGTTGGGCTATGTCGGTAACTTTGGTTCGTCTACGAATCTCCTCATTTCTGATTCGATCTCGCAGAGAGACTCCGAGCATAGATAGCCCTCTCCATAGCTCGTTGGGCTACTTGGAGCTTACTAATAAGGCCCATAGTGAGAGACCACGATTCTGTGCTAGAAACATATCAAGCAATAAATACTCTTAATATTCTGCACAGTTACTGACTGATACCAACATATGGCAAAATATTCTTTGATGATTAGTGTTCATGGTACATTATACTGGCATATTAGAGCATACTGTGTTGTTTATACCAATATGTACTCTGTACTGTACCAGCCTTTTTAATAGTCCACTGCTGGACTTAGGTCTACCCACGAAGGGTGATTGGGCCATATCCACCACGCTGGCACGGTGCGGGTTGGTGGATTCACATCGAATTTCTTCTACGGACGTATGCAGGTTGCCTCACGATGTTTTCCTTCACCGAAAAGCCAGTGGTGTGAAATTCCGTACATAAATTCCAAAGAACTCATTGGTACGGGACCGGGGATTTGAACCCACGACCTCACGATTGTAAGGCGGGTGTCACTACCTCTAGACCACCACGGCTATATAGGACTATAATAATGATGTAAATAACACATCCTATCCTATTTTCAGGAAGAGGTAGACTCTGACAGCGAGGAGGTACAATGCCGCCTTTGCCACAAGACCTTCTACAGCCCGATAGCCCTCCGCAACCATGCCAGCATGGACCATGTGGAAGCCTTCGAGAATGGAGACCCCACGGTGTGGACTAAACCAGCAGAAGATACCTTAGTAAGTTTGTATAAAAATGTGATATGTAGAGAAAACCTGGATAATGGGTAGACGAAAACAAATTCGCCATGTTAAAACGGAGACCTTCTCTCCGCTTCACTCAATTATGTAGACGCTATGTCGTTTATTCTGCTATAAAGGTACCAGGGCTTTAGTTGAGCGAGAAAGTGTCGGCTGTTATAAAACATTCTAACCTTAACTTATGTAGGCGTTACGTAGTCGTTCTTTTTGCTATAGAAGTACCAGGGCTTTAGTAGTGAGGAGGTGTCTGTTATAATAGCCATTAAGTACCTAACTAAAAGGAGTCGACACTGCAAAGCGTACCCCTCTGCCAAAAGTACGCGACCGGCGGTCGTGCTCTTTATATATATATATATATATATATATATATATATATATATATATATATATATATATATATATATGGAAATATATATATATATATATATATCGGTCTGGTTGCGCTTGTGTTGCGTTCATTGTCAACTAGTGTTAGTTAATTACATTTGAAATATGAAATATTTTTGGAAATTTTGTAAGTTAGTAGGTTTAGAGTAAATTGTAAATATTAAAATGCATTTTGTAAAAATTGTTAAAGATAACCAAGATGTTACCATAGTATGGATATCGAAGAGCGGGGTCTTCTGACACAGGTATTTTTATACCTAATAGAATGCTCCAATCTACAGTAATTCAAGAAATTACTGGTTACAGAAATAAAAACTATTTTATTATTTATTATTTACATTTGTGTGCGTGTAAACTTGCTTACATTTTGGTTTGTGTGCGTTTCTTCACCCCCCACTGACTTGGCAGACTTCGATGCTTAGGCGTGTCGACTTCTTTTGGTTAGGTACTTAATGTATAGCCCTTTTAATGAATCCAAAAATGATTGGTCATGAAAATTGGTCCAGGCATTTTGAAGATGATGATAGTAAAGACTATTAAAGGTAAATAAAGTGTACGTGACCCCCAAATAATGTGGCGAGGGCGAAGCCCTAGCCCGAACAATGCGGCGAGGGGCGAAGCGCTAGGGCTCCAGATTACTTGGAGTTCACGTAGGACTGCGGGGCTGGGTTGGAGACTTGGAGAATAAAACGACTTATTAGTGAAGTGACTCGGGGACTGGATGCCGGATACTGAATATTTATTTTAATTTTAAGCCTATATTTATACAAAAGCGACTAGGAATAGATCGGGGCTCTCATTGGTCGGCCAATCACGGAGCGCGTTTCGGTGGCGTCTGTTTTCGTTGCATCTCGCTCTATGCGTCCCGCTCGCACTTAATGAAGTATGACGCTGCCTGACTTTTTAGAGAGCCCCGACCTATTTTACAATTTTTATCGCTATTTTTATCAACTAGTCTTATCACACACTATCACTTTTTATCACACACTGTCACATACGACGACATTGGCGCCGTCCTGCACATTCCTCCCGCCGTTGGTGCTGGCTCGGCGCTCTGGATCGGCAGGATCACCAGCTTTCGTACCGGTCGCCGTAGCACGCCGCCTCTCGTTCGTATGTCGACGGTTCGCACGACGTTATCAGGGCCGGGATATGTTGCTATAACTTTGCCTCGGATCCAGGTGTTACGAGGCAAGTTAGCGTCGACTATAAGTACCAAGTCATTGATGTTGACTGGTGGCCCTCGTCCGTGCGGTTCTCTTCGTTGTTGTAAGTCGGGAAGGTACTCTCGGACCCATCTCGTCCAGAATAAATCAGCGAGTCGTTGCGCAGCTCGCCAGCTGTGTCTCGATATCGTATCTTTTTCGTCGAATTCGCCGGGCGTTGGGACGCGCGCCGGACCGCCGAGTAAGAAATGGTTCGGGGTCAGGGCGTCTGGGTCTTCAGGGTTGACTGACACGTGGGTCAACGGCCGACTGTTGACTGTGTACTCGGCTTCTAGTAGGAGGGTTGTTAGGACCTCTTCGTCTGGACTTCTCTCGTGGAGCGTTGCTGTTAGCGCGGTTTTGACTGAGCGCACCATTCTTTCCCAGGCGCCCCCCATGAATGGAGCACCTGGAGGGATAAAACGCCACGAGATGGTCTTCTTTGCCGCCTCCTCGGCCGTCGCACCGTCGAGCGCCTTTCTGAGTTCTCTGTCTGCGCCCTTTAGGTTAGCCCCGTTGTCTGACCAGATTTCTGTAGGACATCCTCGGCGTGCTATCATTCTTCTGAGAGCCATGATCGCTGAATCTGTGCTGAGTGAAGCTGCCATTTCTAAGTGGACTGCCCTCGTGGTTAAGCAGGTGAATATGGCTACGTAGCGCTTCTGGTGTGCGCGCCCAACTGTCACACTCATCGGACCGAAGTAGTCGATGCGTATGGCGTCTTCTGTACTGTTGAAGCTATCTAAGTAGTCGTCGACGTAATGTTTTTTCTGTATGGCGAGCGCGGCTTCCGGGTGAGTATGTTCATGCTTCTTAGCGTTTAAATCTTTGACGAAAATGGCTGTAGATGGTGAACTCGATGCGCCGAAGATAAGTGACGTCATTCTGTATTCTTCAGGTGGTTGGTCATCTCGTCGGTCGTTGCGCCATAGGTAACGTAGCGCGTCTCTGTCTTCTGTTCTGAGTTTCACTTGCATAAACATCTCTTTGATGTCAGCTGTCACTGCGATACTGTGTTGTCTAAATCGCATGACAACTCCCGGTAGAGACTGTAGTAGGTCGGGGCCCTTAAGTAGTAGGTCGTTAAGGGCCACCCCTCTAGTTTTCGCGGCGGCGTCGTGGACGACTCGAAGCTTCTCTGGTTTCATCGGATTTACTACGGCGAAGTGCGGTAGGTACCATGTTCTATCTTTTGTACTTGATATAGGGGCGCGTTCTGCGTAGCCCTTGGTGACGAGAGCTTCCATCTGTTCTGTGTACTTTTCCTTCAAGCATGGGTCGCGATCGAGCTTCTTTTCTATGCCGAGTAGTCGTTTCAAGGCGTTTTCATAGTTGTTAGGTAAAACGACGTCTTCTTTCTTCCAGAGTAGCGAGGTTTGGTATCTGCCTTCTTCTGTGTGGACTGTATTTTCTGTTAGGATACGTAAGGCTTGCTCTTCTGGGTCTGTTTTCGGCTTCTTTGGCGCTAAGCAGAGCGCGTCCATGTTGAAGTAATCTCTCATCATTTTTTCTGTATTTTCTTCTTGTGATATTACATCGAAATCTTCTGTGATATGCGATATGAAGTGTACCGTATGGCCAAGGGTACGTGTGTGGCCACCGTGCAGCACCCAACCCAGTGGCGTGAGGGATGCCACCGGTTGGTCTCTGCGGCCTCTTCTTGTCTTTGATGCCACTAAAATGTGCCAGTTGTCTTGGCCAATGAGGACACGTGGCTTGGCTTCATCGTAGGTGAGGAGCTTGCTGATGTCTCGCAGATGTTGGCAATTTTCTATGATGTTTCTCGGGACTTTTTGTGTAGATACGCGCAGATTGTTAACTGTTCTCGCTTGTATGCGTTCTTCTTTGTGATTAGGTCCTCGCACGATGAAGTCGACTCGCCTTGAAGATGTTTCTGTAGTTTTTAAACTGTTGATGGCTTCTATGCGCAGCGGGTCTATGGGTCCCGTCACGCCGATCTTTTCACATATGCTGTTGTCGATAAGTGTCACTGTTGAGCCGTCGTCTAGAAGGGCGTAGGTATCGACGGTCGCTGTTGGCCCTTTTACCTGGATCGGGATGATTTTCAAGAAGGACTGTTTGTTAGTCCCGGTCCAGGCGGAGTTGATGGCCTCTGTCTGTTGTTTCTCGCCGACCTCTTCTGTTTTTTCTGTTCTCATGAAGTGTAGTAATCTGTTGTGAGTGTATTTGCAGCCATCGATGCCGCAGGTCTTCGGTCGGCAGCTGTGTGTTTTGTTTCTGAAGCGTAGACAACGGAAACATAGACGCTTTTCTTTGGCGATGTCCCATCTCTGGTTTTCGTCGGCCTTTTTGAACTTTTCGCACTCTATTGTGAGGTGGCTCGAACCATCGCAGACGGGGCACTTAGACGATTGCTGTTTCTCGACGACGGAGTGCACATTCTGTGTTTTTCTATTCTGTTGAGTAGGCTGTGATTGAGAACCCACTGTCTCAGGCTGTGCATATGGGCCACACAGCTCGGCTTCTTTCTTAAAAAACTTCTCGAACTTGATTAAGTCTGGATCTTGTTTGGGCTGTAGCGCTGCGAAATCGTAATATCTGTAGCGCAGCGTCGGCGTGAGTTTCTCGACCATGATCTTGGTGGCTTCTGGATTGTAGAGATAGTGGATGCAGTTCAGAGCTCGAAGGGTTGACACGGCGTTTGTAACTTTACTGGAGAAAATGCATATGTCGCGCGGTGACTCGGTGAGGCGAGGCAGAGACTTAAGGTTGTCTATCTCTGACATGGCGATGACTTCAGGCCTTCCAAATCTGGACTGCAGCACTTTCATCACTTCTGTTGACTCGGCGTTACTAATTAGCAGCCCTTCTACTGCTTCCTTTGCTCTTCCTTTTAAATTTCTTCTTAATCTGTTCAGGTTCTCGATGTTAGTGAAGGTGTCCATTGTCTCGAAGAAAGCGGCTCGGAATGATAGCCACTCTTGATGGTTGCCGCCGAAGAATGGTAACTCGACGTACTTGGGTTGACGCGCGGCCTTCACGGCGAGTGTGATAGCCGAGGCAAGTTGTGACAGGTCGGGCTGGATGTTGGCTCCCGCCGGTGTTAACGGTACCTGATGTTCGGGTTTTCGTTCTTCAATATCCTGTTTTTCTGTCGTTGGTAGTTGCTTTTCACTCTGGTTCAACCAAGTATCGACGCGCTCTTCGGCTTCTGTCTTCGAATACACGGAAATGTCGTCGTCGGAGTCCTCCGCCTCCAGGGCGGCCAGGCGGGCCTCGGCCAGCTTGACTTGTTGGCGTGCGAGCTCTTCTTTGGCTCGTGCTATTTTTGCTGCTCGAACTGAACGCGTAGACCTTATAGCGGTGACGCGGTTGACTGGTGCGGGCATGTCGGGCGACTCGGCACGACACGTTTCTGTCCCGTCTTCTATATTTTCTGTTGGCGGCGGGTTTCTGTCCGCCATAATGACGCCTTGCGCGGCAAGTGGCAAGGCGCCCTGTAGAGGGGTTGATGCAGTATCCGGCCTCCGTGTTGTCGCTGTAGTCCCCGAGGCTTCTGTTACTGTTGCTGTAGTCGTGGTCCCAACTGTTGTGGCTGCGCGCGCGGTGGTAGCTGTGTTGCTTGACGAGGTTGCGAGAAGGTCTATGTCTTGGGGAATAATCACGCGACCCTTCCCTGTAGATCTTGTAACCGTTGGCATGGCGCGCAGCGTAGTCACGGCGTTCTCGAATGTTCTCGAATCCGGCTGACGAAGGATCACAATGTACGTGACCCCCAAATAATGTGGCGAGGGCGAAGCCCTAGCCCGAATTATACGGCGAGGGGCGAAGCGCTAGGGCTCCAGATTACTTGGAGTTCACGTAGGACTGCGGGGCTGGGTTGGAGACTTGGAGAATAAAACGACTTATTAGTGAAGTGACTCGGGGACTGGATGCCGGATACTGAATATTTATTTTAATTTTAAGCCTATATTTATACAAAAGCGACTAGGAATAGATCGGGGCTCTCATTGGTCGGCCAATCACGGAGCGCGTTTCGGTGGCGTCTGTTTTCGTTGCATCTCGCTCTATGCGTCCCGCTCGCACTTAATGAAGTATGACGCTGCCTGACTTTTTAGCCTGCACATAAAGTAATATCCAGGCGCAATGTTGTTCGTGCTCCTATGAAGGTACCAGGGCTATAGAAGAGTAAGGAGGTTTCCGACAATGCCGTTTCTGCCACAAAACTACCATATTATAGAACCATCGAGATTCGTTGAAAAGTGCGACCTCTAGGGGAAAACCAACACCCGGACAGACGAAATGGAAATTACAGTGTTATTTTTTTTTTTTTTTTTTTTTTTATTTACTTATTGCACACCACAGACTCCAGGGTCAGTGCTTTTTAAGATATTCATTGAAAAAAAAGATTTGAACAAAATTTCTTATAACTAAAAGCTTTACAAGAGGACTCTAAATCTAATAAAAAATTTAAAATACGATTTTAAACTACATTGTGTAGTGTATGCAATATTGCGGGGGTAGATTTTATATACAAATCTACCCACCTCCATCATAGTATGTACGTAGTGTTAAGGTTTTTGTAATAAACTCTCAGTCTGCGATAGTCCGTATTTCATTACACCACACTTGGCGCAGTTATTATTTTCGAACTTACGTGGTAGTACAGTGAAGTGATTGTGACAATGCCTATAGGCAAAATTGAAGTGTTTGAGATTGGGTCCCATAATTGGGATGCCTACTGCAGACGAATAAAGCAATTTATTGCTTTAAACGCCATCGCGGAAAATTTGCATGTTGCCACGCTGATCACGCATGTTGGAACTTCGTGTTACGAGCTTATGTGCGATTTATGTGCACCTGCTTTACCCGAATCGAAAACATTCGATGAGCTCGAGGCAATAGTGAGGCAACATCTCGAACCACAAAGGTCGGAGATCGCAGAACGTCATGTATTTCGGCAAAGAAAGCAAGCTGATGGAGAAGCCATTAACGAATACCTTCAAAGTTTAAAACATTTAGCGAAAACTTGCAATTTTGGAGCGTCGCTTGAGGTCAATTTGAGAGACCAATTCGTGTCAGGGCTCCATCAAGAGGATATGAGATCCAGGCTGTTTGCTGAACGTGAATTGGACTACAAGAGAGCTGTCGAGCTCGCGCTGGCACTGGAGGCGGCCGACAGGCACGCGGCGGCGGCGGCGGCGAGCGGCAGCGCGGGCGCCGGAGGCGGCGCGCCCGCCGCGGAGGGCCTGCATCGCCTGGGCTCGGCGGCGGCGCGCTGGCCGCGCCGCGCTCAGCCGGCGGCGGCGGCAGCGCAGGGAGCGCCGGCCGCGACGGGCCGCCCGTGTACACGGTGCGGCAGAGACGGGCACGTATCGGCCAAGTGCCGGTACAAGTTTTTCAAGTGTGATCGGTGCGGTGAAAGAGGTCATTTAAAGGTGATGTGCAGTAAGTACGAAGGGCGCGGAGCGGGCTCATCGAAGACGGCTAAAGGTCAGTTTTTTTTAGTTGACTCGGACTCCGACGACGATGGTATGCACTTTTATAATTTATCGTGTGACAACGAAGATGACCCGTATTATATAACTGTGAAAGTTGAAAATCATTCTTTACGGTTTGAAGTGGACACCGGTTGCAAATTTTCTGCTATTTCTAAAGCGTATTATGATAAATTGTTCCATAATTTACCTTTACACAAGAAAGCATTGACATTGAGGTCCTATACCGGCGATGCTATTAAGCCTATAGGTTATGTTGAAGTCAAGGTCACATACTTATCACATTCAAAAATATTAAAATTATTTGTCATAGAAAACGGAGGCCCCCCTTTGATGGGCAGAATGTGGATAAGAATGCTAGGCGTCAGTGTCAATAATTGTTATAGTTTAACTGATAATTGTGATGAATCTGTTGGGATGTTACGTAAAGAATTTCCAGAGGTATTTGCTGATGGGCTAGGAACGTGTACGACTCGTATGCAATTGCAGTTGGCTGACGAGTCGCCGGTGTTTGTGAAAGCGCGGCCGCTGCCGTTGGCCATGCGCGCGCCCGTCGAGGCCGAGCTAGACCGACTGCAGCGAGAAGGGGTGGTTTACAAAGTTGATCGCTCTGATTACGGAACACCTATAGTAGTTGTTGTTAAAAAAAATGGTGATATCCGTATATGTGGCGATTACAAAATAACTATAAACCCGAAGTTAAAAGATTTTCATTATCCACTTCCGCGTATTGAAGAAATTTTTGCTACACTCGCCGGTGGGGTACTATTTTCGAAATTAGATTTATCCCATGCTTATCAGCAGGTACTTTTGACTGATGAGTCACAACCGATGACGGCAATCACCACACACGTTGGAACATTTGTTTACAAACGCGTACCTTTCGGTATTAAATGTATACCTGAAAATTTTCAAAAAATGATCGAAGAAATACTTAGTGGGCTGCCTTTTACGGTGGTGTTTCAAGATGATATTTGTTGCGCCGGTACAGATAAGGCTAGTAATCTTGAAAACTTGCGAGCCGTTTTGAGCCGATTGAGAGAGGCAGGTTTAAAAGTTAATCTTTCCAAATGTGAATTTTTTAAACCAAGCGTTACTTACTTAGGATATCGCATCGACAAGGACGGATTGCACGCTGATGATAAGAAAATCGAAGCTATAGTAGCGGCGCCGACGCCGAAAGACGTCTCTCAATTAAAAAGCTTTTTAGGGCTCGTAAATTTTTATGCTAAGTTTTGTGCCAACATTAGTGATATTTTAAAACCGTTGTATGATTTGCTCAAGAAAAATACTCGTTGGCATTGGAACGAACAATGTGAATTAGCTTTTAATGAGATTAAGAATGTTTTGAGTAGCGGTCCGGTATTGGCGCACTACGACCCGAGCCTTCCTCTGATCCTCTCGGTAGACAGCTCCGCGTACGGCTTAGGCAGCGTCCTCTGGCACCGCTATCCTGACGGCAGCGAGCGCGTGGTCAGCTGCGCGTCGCGCACGCTCAACACGCACGAGCTCAATTATTCTCAGATAGATAAGGAAGCACTGGCGATCGTTTTTGGAGTAACGAAACACCATCAGTATTTATATGGGAGGCATTTTTTGTTGCGTAGTGATCATAGGGCATTGAGCTATATTTTTGGGAAAAATAAAGGTATTCCGCAAACGGCTGCAAGTCGCTTGCAAAGATATGCAGTACGATCGGCCGCATATAATTTCGATATAGAATTCATTCCGTCTTCGCGGAATGCCTTTGCGGACGCTTTATCGCGTTTGCCGTTAGAACAGTCCGTTAAAAACGGGCAGGACGGCGAAATTTTAGAAGGTAGTTATTTGAATTTTATAGAAGATAAAATGCCGGTTACATTTAACGAAGTAAAGGCCGAAACCGTGAAAGATCCACAATTAAATAAGATTATAAGTTACATTAAATTTGGTTGGCCGGAAAATTCTCGAGATGAAAGAGACAGAGCTTTTTACCAAAAAAAGGACAACATGTTCATAGAACAAGGTTGTTTAGTGTGGGGCTATCGCGTAGTCATACCGACCAGCCTCAGGGCCACAGTGCTTCGTGAGTTACACAGCGGGCACTTAGGCGTTGTGAAAATGAAACAGGTTTCTAGAAATTATTTTTGGTGGGAGGGCTTAGACGCCGATATTGAAAAAATGTGCCGCGATTGTAGTGCGTGTTCGTCGCAGCGAGACCAGCCTCCCCCTGCGCCTCTGCATTCTTGGCCATGGCCTTCGGAACCCTGGACACGTCTCAATGTTGATTTTTTAGGCCCATACAAAAACAAATATTACTTAGTAATACTAGATGCGAACAGTAAATGGTTAGAAGTAGAACGCGTCCCGACAACTTCTGCAGTGGCAGTAATAGCGGCCTTTAGAAAGTTATTTTCTCGTTTTGGACTACCAAAATGTATCGTAAGTGACAATGGGCCTCCCTTTAGCTCTCAGCAGTACCTACACTACCTAAAAAAAAATGGAATAAAGCGCATTTTAGTTGCCCCATTTCACCCATCCAGCAACGGTGCAGCAGAAAATGCAGTACGGTCTGTGAAACGGGTGCTTAAGAAAGCCACATTAGAAAATGAGGATTATGACACTGCCTTGTGCAAATTCTTGTTTACATACAGAAACACAGAACATTGCACAACGCAGAAGGAGCCAGCGATGGCACTATTAGGACGTCGTTTACGAGGTAGACTAGACCTGCTACGACCCAGCACGGGCGAGGTAGTACGCGAGAAGCAGAGCGCGCAGGAGGAGCGCCGCGGGGGGGTGGCGCGCGATATCACGCCCGGGGACGCGGTGCTTGTGCGTAATTACAGTGATAAAAATGTCAAGTGGAATGACGGGACAGTTTTGGGTCAGACAGGTCCCGTTTCATTCGTAGTTAAAACGGATAATAATAAAGTGGTTAGGAAGCACGTAGATCAATTATTACACAAGAATTCACGTAAAACACGGCATTCTTTAGTATGTGTGGCACAAGCACCACCAAATGAGGATAATTTAGACAAAAGCACAAATGATGGATGGTCAACACCATTAGTGCAGTCGCCTCGTTCACCAGGTGGTGGAAGCGGAACTAAGAACGAAGATACGCGAGCAGTAGGTGGTAGATATGAGACGAGCAGCATTGCGAGCGCGCGATCAGCTGTTTCACCGGTCCCGGCGACGCCGGACCCCGCGGTCAAGGTCGATGTGCGCCAACGCCGAGCTCGCCGTGAAATTAATTATAAGTTTTAATGCAGGTGTTATCAGTTTTAATTTTACAAAATCACCTTCAGCTATCGAGTCTCGCCTTCGTTCAATTTCTATTTTTTGTTAATCTATTTACTAATAGTTATCAATCTTATATCATCGATTTGGTTAGTAGTTTTTAATATTTTGTTTAAAATAGAAGGAGGAATTATGTAGTGTATGCAATATTGCGGGGGTAGATTTTATATACAAATCTACCCACCTCCATCATAGTATGTACGTAGTGTTAAGGTTTTTGTAATAAACTCTCAGTCTGCGATAGTCCGTATTTCATTACACCACACATTGATTTTAAATATAATTTTCTAAATGACTACTAATACCGCGCAGAGCCTCCATCACCGCCGCGTTTCGGTCTCTTTAAATGATAGTCTACGATGACCTCAGGTGACGCAGTCGTCGCACGCCGCACGAAGCGGCTGATGGCGTCTTCCTCGTTGTCGGCGAAACTCCGTGTTAAAACGAAGGCTTTCGTTCCGCTTCGGTCAATTAGGTATATAGGCGCAATTTATAAATAAATGGTAGTAATAAATTCCAAGTTTTCTCAAAGGAAATAAAAAATCAACTTCACTTCAGTTCACTTATGCACTATAAACTGTACCGCCATTTTGAGAAAATAGACATTTTTTTTTCTTAATTTTTTTTGACAAGAAATTCTGATTCCCGGATGCTAACGTCTTCCAACGAGTTAAAAAAACAAAATTTAATTTTAAGGAAAATTGAAATATGAAAATTCAATAAAAAAAAATACATCAAATTAATGTGACTGCCTCGGTGGCTCAGTGGTTAGTGACCCTAACTTCTGGGTGAGCTTCCCTAACGAGGCGTGGGTTCGATCCCCACCCAGAGCAAATATTTATGTGATGAACATAAGTGTTTGCTCTGTGTCTGGGTGTTAATTAGTTACTATCTATATAAGTATGTATTTAAAAATAAGTATAAGTAGTTATATCAGTCTCTGGCAGCCATATCACAAGCTTTGCTTAGTTTGGGGTCAGAGGCCGTGTGTAACATGTCCCAAATATATTTATTTATATTTATTTATTTAATGTGATAAGTATACAATGCCAAGAGATTAGTAAAATTATTGATCAACTAGTTTTTACCCGCAGCTTCGCCCGCATACGCAATATATCATTATAATTTATAGCCTATGTGTTATTCTGATATATAAGCTATATTATTGCAAAGTTTCATCTCAATCCGTTCAGTAGTTTTTGCGTGAAAGAGTAACAAACATCCATACATCCATCTATCCATCCATCCTCACAAACTTTTACGTTTATAATATTAGTAGGAAGTAGGATAGAAGATAATAGTGTGGAGTTTTGAGAGTAGGCCTACGATCAACAGTGGACACCTAGTTTGGGGTCACAGACCGTGTGTTGTCCCCTATACTCTATAAAATTTAACTTGATCTCTGCGACAGCTGTCAGAAAAATCACGCCTTTGAAGTCCTGAATTTTTACTAGTACAGACAGTACCTGTCAATGTCATACTTTATGGACATGCCGATTAGTGATGGGCGACGAATGATCGTGACCACAGAGTTTTAGATAGAGTTTTAATTAAAATATCGATAGTTTATACTGACAATATTTTAAATAAAACTTGATTTATCATTAACTTTACTGTATATTTTAATATCATAACATTTTTAACACGTGTAATTAAATTAAACCCAATTATATGTTACATTAGCATCGACAATAGTGAAAAACGTCGATAAATACTATCGTTACTTTATTATGAGTATATAATTAGTATCATATTATTATTTACATGTGTACATACTTAATCTTAAATAATAGTACGTAAATGAAATCCAATTTCTCACCTTCAACTATTCATTCGATTTCATTACAACATTGTTTGAAAATCGATTTTTTCCACCACTATCCCAACTCTAAAAATGTCAATCTTCTACTGTCGCAGAGATCAAGTTAAATTTTATAGAGTATAATATTTATTTTCAAATTCAACTCATTAAAATGCTTTATTTTTCAGAAAATCGTAAAGAAGAAGAAACCAGAGAAGCGCAACTTCGAACAAATGTCGACGGTGTCCACCACCGTCGGCGGTACGTCTGTCAGCTACATTATCGTCAAGTCTGAGAGCCCTCTGGCGGAAGCTACTAGAAAAGTGAAGAGAGATAAGGAAAAAGAACCTAAGAAAGTTGTCGTACAGAAAAAGGCTAAAATTGTTGAAGCGATTACGTAAGTGTTTTGGTTTAGTTTTATCGTTATTAAGGTTGAAAGTTCCTTGACAGAGTTTACAACACAAAAGTAGGAAAATAGATACACTATTGTCAAATCTGAGAGCCGTTTGCAGAAGCCACGTGGAAAGTGAAGAGAGATAAGGAAAAAGAACCTAAGAAAGTTGTCGTACAGAAAAAGGCTAAAATTGTTGAAGCGATTACGTAAGTGTTTTGGTTTAGTTTTATCGTAATTAAGGTTGAAAGTTCCTTGACAGAGTTTACAACACAAAAGTAGGAAAATAGATACACTATTGTCAAATCTGAGAGCCGTTTGCAGAAGCCACGTGGAAAGTGAAGAGAGATAAGGAAAAAGAACCTAAGAAAGTTGTCGTACAGAAAAAGGCTAAAATTGTTGAAGCGATTACGTAAGTATTTTAAATAACTTCGAACAAATGTCGACGGTGTCCACCACCGTCGGCGGCACGTCTGTTAGTTACATCATCGTCAAGTCCGAGAGCCCTCTGGCGGAAGCTACTAGAAAAGTGAAGAGAGATAAGGAAAAAGAACCTAAGAAAGTTGTCGTACAGAAAAAGGCTAAAATTGTTGAAGCGATTACGTAAGTATTTTAAATAACTTCGAACAAATGTCGACGGTGTCCACCACCGTCGGCGGCACGTCTGTTAGTTACATCATCGTCAAGTCCGAGAGCCCTCTGGCGGAAGCTACTAGGAAAGTGAAGAGAGATAAGGAAAAAGAACCTAAGAAAGTTGTCGTACAGAAAAAGGCTAAAATTGTTGAAGCGATTACGTAAGTATTTTAAATATTACGGAACATCTATGTTTTGAATTAATATTTAGTGTATTTCCGCTATCTTGTTGTAGGCAAATAAGTTTAAGGGCATTAAGTGCATTAAGGACATTTATGAAAAAAAAAAAAAATTACAAACAATTACTAATATTACAATAATTATACACTTAAAAACTTAATTTTACAAAATAGATAAAATAATAATAAATATCACTTATTTTCACTACACTCTATATTATATATATTTTTAAAAATAGTACAATAATAATCCGTTAACAACTAATAAATATTATAAAAATCTTTTAAAAATAATATGACAAAATATTGAAAACACTTCACTAATAAATACCACCCTTATTCTCACTGCACTACACTCTGTTCGACACGTGTTTCGCCTCTCGACGAGGCATCTTCAGGACGTGTCGACTCTTCGAGGAACATCTTACACACGGACTCTGGCCCTAAACTAAGCAAAGCTTGTGATATGGCTGCCATACACTGATATAATATTTTTGGATACTTGAACTGATTTTATTTCAAAAATAAAACACCCAATTTCTTCTGATAATTATAAGTCAACAAAAATAATCAAAAGTTAAACAATCGGACACAAATTAACTAAAAGAGAAATGAAATATCGGACGATGTTTCCACGACGGTGGCTCGAGGCAAAGTGTCGGTGCGGCGTTTGCGCACCGCCTTTTATATTATTCGCCGGCTGGTACTCGTCTACCTTCCAACAATATATATAAATACTTTTAAATACATACTTATATATATAGTAACTAAATAACACCCAGACACAGAGCAAACACCTATGTTCATCACATAAATGTTTGCCCTGAGTGGGGATCGAACCCACGCCTTTTTGACCCAGTGTCACCCACTGAGCCACCGAGGCAGTTTGGTTTATACTCTATAAAATTTAACTTGATCTCTGCGACAGTTACATATTGACATATTTAGAGTTGAGATAGTGGTGGAAAAAATCGATTTTCAAACCATGTTGTAATGAAATCGAATGAGTAGTTGAAGGTGAGAAATTGGATTTTATTTACTTACTATTATTTAAGATCAAGTATTTACACATGTAAATAATGTTATGATATTAAATATATACTCATAATAATGTAACGATAGTATTTATCGATGTTTTTCACTATTATCGATGCTAATGTAACATATAATTGGGTTTAATTTAATTATACATGTAAAAAATGTTATGATATTCAAATATACAATAAAATTAATGATAAATTAAGTTTTATTTAAAATATCGTCAGTATAAACTATCGATATTTTAATTAAAACTCTATCTAAAACTCTGTGGTCACGATCATTCGTCGCCCATCACTAATCGGCATGCCCACAAAGTATGACATTGACAGGTACTGTCTGTACTATTAAGAAATTCAGAACTTCATAGGCGTGATTTTTCTGACAGCTGTCGCAGAGATCAAGTTAAATTTTATAGAGTATAGTTTTATCATATTAAGATTGAAAGTCCCTTGACAGAGTTCACAACACAAAAAACAACAACACACAGACAAAAACACAGCGTAAGAAAAGAGTTGTAAAGAAGCTAAATCTAGTAGAGACGATTATTCAAGTAATTTAGTTTATTTAAAGTTAAGTAAGTAAGTTCGTATAGGCCGGGTGGCTAGCCCTGGTGTCAGAGTTTTTAGGCCGCCTGAAGGCCTCTGACATGGCTAAGCGATTAAAACAACCAGGACCTACAATTTAACGTGTCATCCGAGCCACGGTAGCGCTCAGTTGGAAAATGCCGCCCGCGGTCACCCATCCAAATACTGACCGTGCGGAACGTTGCTTTATTTAAAGTTGAAAGCAGAGTCTACAAAACAAAAACAAACTTGCCTTTATGAGGTTCGATATTTTTTACCGGAAACCTTGTAAATGTATGGTTTTTTGTCATAAAATTCCCAATTTAAATTATTTTGAGAAATGGGCAATCTTAGATTTGAGCATTCTGGCTTTTCGGTGAAGGAAAACATCGTGAGGCATTGTGGGAGAAATTCGATTGCAAATGTGAATCCACCAACCCGCACTGGGCCAGCGTGGTGGATATGGCCCAACCACCCTTCGTGAGTAGGCCTACGTCCTGCAGTGGACTATTAAAAAGGCTGGTACAGTACAGAATTGGGCATTCCTCGCCTAAACTATTCAACTCAATTTTGTCCGTCATCGTGCCTGTTACGTCCATCTTAACGATTTCGTTGCAGCGGGCCGTTCGAGTGCCTGGAGCCGTCGCCGCTGGGCGCGGACGGCGCGTGCCACCAGATATTCTTCTCGTGCTGCGAGTACTCCACGCACTCGCGCCACGAGCACGCCAAGCGGCGCCGCGCGCCGCGCTGCCAGGTCGAGCTATATATAGGGTTATTTCTAATCAATTAGCATCCTTTTAGGGGCTTATTCTATACATCGAAACTAACGACTTTTGTTCTGCGACTTGACAAAACTCCAAAAAAGAAAATCAGTTGTTCCATACATTTCGTCGCGGTCGTCGTTTAAATACAATAATCACACGTTTAACTTAAACAAGCGTTGGTGAACTCGGGGTTTATAACTTCAATTGAGTGATAACCTGGTTAATACGGGTACCGCAGGGGGCGCCGCCAACGCTATACATTAGTTAAAATGATAAATACTTCACAAATTCGACGCAAAGTCAGGACTGCGAATTAGCTCATTTGGGAGAGCGTCGGGCTAGTGATCCGGAGACGCAGGTTCGAGTCCTGCATTCGTGAATAATTTTTGAGATGTTTATCATTTAAATACCTAACTCTTTATGATGAAATGCATATTAATCAAGCGTTGGTGAACTTGGGCCTAAGAACTTTTGAGAAGTTATGATTTTATTTTAAGTGCTTTCCACCCTAGATTTTTTATCTTAAAGAGTTATCTTTGTGATAAAAAAATCTAAAAATCTCTTAAAATAAAATCATAACATTGATTTAGCAGTGCGCCATCTCTCGTCAATCTTTAGAAGTTCTAATAAGTTCTAGTTGAGTGATAACCTGTCTAATACGGGTGTCACAGGTGGCGCCACCAACGCTATAAGTTGGTGTAATATAAGCACTTTAAAGATTTGAAACTTGCGTGGGAGGCGAGCTGGCTCAGGTGGTTAGAGCGTCGGGCTAGTGATCCGAAGGGGCAGGTTCGAATCCTGCGTTCGCTTCAGATTTTTGAAATGCTTATCACAAAGATAACTCTTTGAAACTTTTGAGATGTTTTTAGGGTTCCGTACCTCAAAAGGAAAAAACGGAACCCTTATAGGATCACTTTCTTGTCCGTTTGTGTGTATGTCAAGACTCTTTATCTCGAAAAAGCGTAAAGATATTGAGTTGAAATTTAAACTATATACGTAAACCTATGAACTCTTGCTGTTGTGTAAAAAAAAAACTTCTCAGTTGTCGTTTAAAAAAGTTAGAGCCGTTTATGTCGTAAAATACCGCATATTTCGACACTCACAAAAATCAAAACCTACAGGGTACTTCCCGTTGACATAGAACTATGAAATTTGGCGAGAAGCATTGTCTCAGAGTACACATATAATATAGGGCCTCAAAATTCAAAGTGAGTAAATCGTATCATGAAAGTTGTCATTTAAAAGAACTTCATTAGCACATGCTAAAACAGGTTTTTAATTATTTTAATAATGTGTTTGTACGGAACCCTCGATGTGCGAGCCTGATTCGCACTTGTCCGGTTTTTATATCCTACTTAATATTATAAACGTGAAAGTTTGTGAGGATGGATGGATGGATGGATGGATGGATGGATGTTTGTTACTCTTTCACGCAAAAACTACTGAACGGATTGAGATGAAACTTTGCAATAATATAGCTTATATATCAGAATAACACATAGGCTATAAGTTATAATGATATATTGCGTATGCAGGCGAAGCCGCGGGTAAAAACTAGTGTGTTATATGTTATCACATAAATAACTCATTGACATCAAGCTAGTGTGGGAAGCGCTAATATTAAAATCAATTCATGTATTTCATCTTATTATTTTTGTATTACAGGTGTGCGAAAGGACTTTGCCTACTAAAAGGGGAGACGACGAATTTCCGTACGCCTGTGAGGTGAGTGTTATTATTACAGGCTGAATCACACAAGTCGGCGAAAAGCCAGTGGTGTGAAATTCCGTACATAAATTCCAAAGAACTTATGGGGGTGATTGCCTGGGGTGTGTGAATAAATAGTCACTATCTCACTGAAAACTGATTGTTTATTGTTCACTAAGTAGTATTATCAATGTCTTTGGTTACACAATAGTTTGCAACACAGAACAATCACAGAAACATTGAATTTAATTTTATTGAATTAAAAGTACGGAATGATATTCTCGCGCGAGTTAGGTAGGTACTCCTCTGCCGGCGGGAGCGAGCGCGTCATGACTCAGCGCGCCGAGCAAACCGGTCCGGCAATCGCGCCGTTGTATGGTACAAGCGACGAGTGTATTGAAATGTTGTTCCGATATTTTTATGATGCAATATTTTTATCTTGCAATTTATATGTTTATTTAAGTTTGAATATTTAAGCATATTTATGTATCCACCACAAACTCATTGGTACGGGACCGGGGATTCGAACCCACGACCTCACGATTGTAAGGCGAGTGTCACTACCTCTTGACCACCACACTGGCTTTTTCGGTGAAGGAAAACATCGTGAGGCAACCTGCGTACGTCCTTAGAAGAAATTCGATGGCGTATGTGAATCCACCAACCCGCACTGGGCCAGCGTGGTGGATATGGCCCAATCACCCTTCGTGGGTAGGGCTACGTCCTGCAGTGGACTATTAAAAAAAAGGCTGGTACATACATTTTATTACATACACACAAGTCGGCGGATGTGAAGTTAGATACAAGCTGCGCGGAATTGGATCTACGTGCAGCTTTATGCAAGCCTCAGTCAGGATTCAGGACATTCAAGATTCAAGATTATTTATTTGTCAGAAACCTCAGACCAAATAAAAAATAAGGTCAGATTGTTGTGAACAAACAAGTGAGGCCGACCAAAATAAGGTCAGATTGTTGTGAACAAACTAGTGAGGCCGACCAAAATAAGGTCAGATTGTTGTGAACACACAAGTGAGGCCGACCAAAATAAGGTCAGATTGTTGTGAACACACAACTGAGGCCGACTAAAATAAGGTTAGATTGTTGTGAACAAACAAGTGAGGCCGACCAAAACTACGTTTCGCCGCGTACAGACAATAGGCTATTTGACTAGTTTTTGGAAATCGTTTTAAGTTATTCGTTAGTACATAATAAGCACTCTACATTTATATTTCCGAGAGATCTACTGTATTAACAATGAAAATCTGTGTTAAAGAATAGATATTCAAGACCCCGCCAAAACGACATTCTGTAATGGCGCTGGTCTGTGACGTCACACACTAGTAAATAACATTCGTTAATACTAGTAAATACACTAGTTCACATCTAAAAATTAACTAAATATTCTTTAAAAGTAACTTACAGATCTAATAATATTACTCCAAAAACACAAAACACAAATTACACGAACAACAGTCAATCGAGAAATTCTTGTTTACTAGCATGTAACGTCACCGGAGTTGCCGCCCTTCTTAGAGCGTTCACGTCACAGATAAAATATCAAAAAAATGTCGTATTTTATTTCGTGCGATTTGCGAAAATTAGACATATTTTAGTGTAAATAAAGTGAAATATGTCTGTCTTTTTCAGGCTGTTATCTGTATGGATTACTACAATCAATTTTTATATTTTCAATGTTGTCAAATAGCCTATTACACACACATCAACGTACCATGAAACTACGCCTTGGCTTGTCAGTCGAACTATGGCGGCGCAATTCTGGCGCACTCTTGTATTAAAAACCGGTTTGCACTTGACTGTTCTACGACATTCTCTCTTGATTTTTTTATTTGCTCCGAGGTCAGAAACATGGTGGTGCAAACAATATACAAAGTTGTGTACAGCGGGGCAATTCTGATAACAGATCTCGTTGCTGAGGTGACACGTTCTTGAACCTCTCTCGTTTTTCTGACAGCTCTAAACTGTCAGAACTGTCAGAAAAACGAGAGAGGTTCAAGAACGTGTCACTTCAGTAAAGAGATCAGTTAACAGAATTGCCCTGCTGATCTTCAAAGAGTATAGAGCGCATGGTCATGCCGTGGTGACATACAAATCCTATCCTACTAATATTATAAACGCGAAAGTTTGTGAGGATGGATGGATGTATGGATGTTTGTTACTCTTTCACGCAAAAACTACTGAACGGATTGAGATGACACTTTGCAATAATATTGCTTATATATCAGAATAACACATAGGCTATAAATTATAATAATATGTGGGCGAAGCCGCGGGTAAAAACTAGTATTCTATAAACCTTTCTCTTGAGTCACATCTATTAAAAACAGCATCAAAATCCGTTGCGTAGTTTTAAAGATATAAGCATACATAGGGACGGACAGACAGGGAAGCCACTTTGTTATATACTATGTGGTGATATCAGTCTCTGGCAGCCATATCACAAGCTTTGCTTAGTTTGGGGATAGAGGCCGTGTGTAAGATGTCCCCTAATATTTATCTATTTATTAATGTTTGTTTTAGACTTGCGGCGCCAACTTCGCTACGGACTCTGAACTGGAGACGCACATGACCAAGTCCCACATCAAAGTGAAGCCGTTCGAGTGCGGCGTCTGTCATAAACGGTTCACGCAGCAGGTGTGTGGATATACCATTATCTTTCAAAATACCTTCTAGTGTCAGTAGTACCACTAATTTGTACCATTGCTGATGGTATAAATGACGTGCTTTGAGATGTCACAGGCGGTTTACGCAGCAGGTGTGTGGATATACCATTATTTTTGTAAAAACCTTGTAGTATCAGTAGTACAATCGGTTTGTACCATTGGTGGTACAACTGACGTACTAACTCTGAGCTGTGACCAGCTGTTCAGACAGTAGGTGTGTGGATATACCATTATTTTTGTAAAAACCTTGTAGTGTCAGTAGTACCATAGGTTTGTACCATTGGTGGTACAACTGACGTACTAACTCTGAGCTGTGACCAGCCGTTCAGACAGTAGGTGTGTGGATATACCATTATTTTTGTAAAAACCTTGTAGTATCAGTAGTACCATAGGTTTGTACCATTGGTGGTACAACTGACGTACTAACTCTGAGCTGTGACCAGCTGTTCAGACAGTAGGTGTGTGGATATACCATTATTTTTGTAAAAACCTTGTAGTGTCAGTAGTACCATAGGTTTGTACCATTGGTGGTACAACTGACGTACTAACTCTGAGCTGTGACCAGCCGTTCAGACAGTAGGTGTGTGGATATACCATTATTTTTGTAAAAACCTTGTAGTATCAGTAGTACAATCGGTTTGTACCATTGGTGGTACAACTGACGTACTAACTCTGAGCTGTGACCAGCTGTTCAGACAGTAGGTGTGTGGATATACCATTATTTTTGTAAAAACCTTGTAGTGTCAGTAGTACCATAGGTTTGTACCATTGGTGGTACAACTGACGTACTAACTCTGAGCTGTGACCAGCTGTTCAGACAGTAGGTGTGTGGATATACCATTATTTTTGTAAAACCTTGTAGTGTCAGTAGTACCATAGGTTTGTACCATTGGTGGTACAACTGACGTACTAACTCTGAGCTGTGACCAGCTGTTCAGACAGTAGGTGTGTGGATATATCATTATTTTTGTAAAAACCTTGTAGTGTCAGTAGTACCATCGGTTTGTACCATTGGTGGTACAACTGACGAGCTAACTCTGTGCTGTGACCAGCTGTTCAGACAGTAGGCGTGTGTATATACCATTATTTTTGTAAAAACCTTGTAGTGACAGTAGTACCATCAGTTTGTACCAAAAAAATAAAAATAAATAATTCTTTATTGTTTCACACACATAACAGAAAATTAAAACAATACAATTTTCACTTAACCTAGGTAAAAACAAACGGCGGCCTTATCGCTGGAAGCGATTTCTTCCAGTCAACCTCAGTGACGGAAAGGATACCCGCAAAGAAAAATGAATGGGGTACAACTGATGTACTAACTCTGAGGTGTCTAAGTAAGCTCTCTACTAAGTAAGCTCTCTACTAAGTAAGCTCTCTACTAAGTAAGCTCTCTACTAAGTAAGCTCTCTACTAAGTTTGGGAGTGGGGGTCGTGACGTCACCACTCTCACAGAAGTGTATACAGACAGACAGACAGACAAAACTCTTTATTTATAACCACAATATAAAAAATAAACACTATTAACACATACGACAAAAAATATGATTATAAAGGGGCGGCCTTATCACCCATGGCGATTTCTTCCAGGCAACCTTGCACGAATATGAACCGACAAGAAAAAGAAATAGTGGCCTTAAATAGATATCAACAAAGAAAACACCTATAAATAATAAGCTTAATATACTTAATTCAATCTAAGTTTTAAATACATTACAACATCAATTACACAATACATTTGTATGGCACTTGTGACGTGACGTGGAACTTTGACGGGCTGTATCTTCATCAATGTCTGTATACAGGCTGGTGTGTTTGATTCATTATTTGCTTAATACAGAGTTATTCATTGGTATCGTTTTCTCACCACCATACGTAGTGATTTATTTGTTTCTTTTTCTTTGTAAATACTCTATTCTTACATTATTTTGTGTGATATTCACCCTTCGTGGGTAGGCCTACGTCCTGCAGTGGACTATAAAAAAGGCTGGTACATGGTACTCTATTCTCTATTTGATCCTCTATTTATTTCATTATTTTAATGATTTATTTGTATCGTTTTCTTTTCTTTTTATTTTCTTTTCTACTATTTATTATGACATGTAATTTTCAATGTAAATTACTAATATATAATGTTTATCTTTGTATTTGGTGTGTTTCATTTCATTATCTTTGTTTCCCGCGTATTAATATATTAATTGTATGCAGATGATTTATTTATTTCTTTCTTTATCTTTGTATACAGGGTGGTGTGCTGCAACACATGCGCATGCACACGGGCGAGCGGCCCTTCCCGTGCTCGCTGTGCGACAAGGCCTTCACGCAGAAATCCGGCCTCGACCAGCACATGCGCACTCATACCAAACACAAACCCTACCGGTAACTATCACATGCGCACTCATACCAAACACAAACCCTACCGGTAACTATCACATGCGCACTCATACCAAACACAAACCCTACCGGTAACTATCACATGCGCACTCATACCAAACACAAACCCTACCGGTAACTATCACATGCGCACTCATACCAAACACAAACCCTACCGGTAACTATCACATGCGCACTCATACCAAACACAAACCCTACCGGTAACTATCACATGCGCACTCATACCAAACACAAACCCTACCGGTAACTATCACATGCGCACTCATACCAAACACAAACCCTACCGGTAACTATCACATGCGCACTCATACCAAACACAAACCCTACCGGTAACTATCACATGCGCACTCATACCAAACACAAACCCTACCGGTAACTATCACATGCGCACTCATACCAAACACAAACCCTACCGGTAACTATCACATGCGCACTCATACCAAACACAAACCCTACCGGTAACTATCACATGCGCACTCATACCAAACACAAACCCTACCGGTAACTATCACATGCGCACTCATACCAAACACAAACCCTACCGGTAACTATCACATGCGCACTCATACCAAACACAAACCCTACCGGTAACTATCACATGCGCACTCATACCAAACACAAACCCTACCGGTAACTATCACATGCGCACTCATACCAAACACAAACCCTACCGGTAACTGTCACATGCGCACTCATACCAAACACAAACCCTACTGGTAACAATCACATGCGCACTCATACCAAACACAAACCCTACCGGTAACTATCACATGCGCACTCATTAGAAACACAAACCCTACCGGTAACTATCACATGCGCACTCATACCAAACACAAACCCTACCGGTAACTATCACATGCGCACTCATACCAAACACAAACCCTACCGGTAACTGTCACATGCGCACTCATACCAAACACAAACCCTACTGGTAACAATCACATGCGCACTCATACCAAACACAAACCCTACCGGTAACTATCACATGCGCACTCATTAGAAACACAAACCCTACCGGTAACTATCACATGCGCACTCATACCAAACACAAACCCTACCGGTAACTATCACATGCGCACTCATACCAAACACAAACCCTACCGGTAACTGTCACATGCGCACTCATACCAAACACAAACCCTACTGGTAACAATCACATGCGCACTCATACCAAACACAAACCCTACCGGTAACTATCACATGCGCACTCATACCAAACACAAACCCTACCGGTAACTATCACATGCGCACTCATACCAAACACAAACCCTACCGGTAACTGTCACATGCGCACTCATACCAAACACAAACCCTACCGGTAACTATCACATGCGCACTCATACCAAACACAAACCCTACCGGTAACTATCACATGCGCACTCATACCAAACACAAACCCTACCGGTAACTATCACATGCGCACTCATACCAAACACAAACCCTACCGGTAACTATCACATGCGCACTCATACCAAACACAAACCCTACCGGTAACTGTCACATGCGCACTCATACCAAACACAAACCCTACTGGTAACAATCACATGCGCACTCATACCAAACACAAACCCTACCGGTAACTATCACATGCGCACTCATTAGAAACACAAACCCTACCGGTAACTATCACATGCGCACTCATACCAAACACAAACCCTACCGGTAACTATCACATGCGCACTCATACCAAACACAAACCCTACCGGTAACTGTCACATGCGCACTCATACCAAACACAAACCCTACTGGTAACAATCACATGCGCACTCATACCAAACACAAACCCTACCGGTAACTATCACATGCGCACTCATACCAAACACAAACCCTACCGGTAACTATCACATGCGCACTCATATTAAACACAAACCCTACCGGTAACTGTCACATGCGCACTCATACCAAACACAAACCTTACCGGTAACTATCACATGCGCACTCATACCAAACACAAACCCTACCGGTAACTATCACATGCGCACTCATACCAAACACAAACCCTACCGGTAACTATCACATGCGCACTCATATTAAACACAAACCCTACCGGTAACTGTCACATGCGCACTCATACCAAACACAAACCTTACCGGTAACTATCACATGTGCACTCACTCATACCAAACACAAATCCTACCGGTAACTGTCACATGCGCACTCATACCAAACACAAACCCTACCGGTAACTATCACATGCGCACTCATACCAAACACAAACCCTACCGGTAACTGTCACATGCGCACTCATACCAAACACAAACCCTACCGGTAACTATCACATGCGCACTCATACCAAACACAAACCCTACCGGTAACTATCACATGCGCACTCATACCAAACACAAACCCTACCGGTAACTGTCACATGCGCACTCATACCAAACACAAACCTTACCGGTAACTATCACATGTGCACTCACTCATACCAAACACAAATCCTACCGGTAACTGTCACATGCGCACTCATACCAAACACAAACCCTACCGGTAACTATCACATGCGCACTCATACCAAACACAAACCCTACCGGTAACTGTCACATGCGCACTCATACCAAACACAAACCCTACCGGTAACTATCACATGCGCACTCATACCAAACACAAACCCTACCGGTAACTATCACATGCGCACTCATACCAAACACAAACCCTACCGGTAACTGTCACATGCGCACTCATACCAAACACAAACCCTACTGGTAACAATCACATGCGCACTCATACCAAACACAAACCCTACCGGTAACTATCACATGCGCACTCATTAGAAACACAAACCCTACCGGTAACTATCACATGCGCACTCATACCAAACACAAACCCTACCGGTAACTATCACATGCGCACTCATACCAAACACAAACCCTACCTGTAACTGTCACATGCGCACTCATACCAAACACAAACCCTACTGGTAACAATCACATGCGCACTCATACCAAACACAAACCCTACCGGTAACTATCACATGCGCACTCATACCAAACACAAACCCTACCGGTAACTATCACATGCGCACTCATATTAAACACAAACCCTACCGGTAACTGTCACATGCGCACTCATACCAAACACAAACCTTACCGGTAACTATCACATGCGCACTCATACCAAACACAAACCCTACCGGTAACTATCACATGCGCACTCATATTAAACACAAACCCTACCGGTAACTGTCACATGCGCACTCATACCAAACACAAACCTTACCGGTAACTATCACATGTGCACTCACTCATACCAAACACAAATCCTACCGGTAACTGTCACATGCGCACTCATACCAAACACAAACCCTACCGGTAACTATCACATGCGCACTCATACCAAACACAAACCCTACCGGTAACTGTCACATGCGCACTCATACCAAACACAAACCCTACTGGTAACAATCACATGCGCACTCATACCAAACACAAACCCTACCGGTAACTATCACATGCGCACTCATTAGAAACACAAACCCTACCGGTAACTATCACATGCGCACTCATACCAAACACAAACCCTACCGGTAACTATCACATGCGCACTCATATTAAACACAAACCCTACCGGTAACTATCACATGCGCACTCATACCAAACACAAACCTTACCGGTAACTATCACATGCGCACTCATACCAAACACAAACCCTACCGGTAACTATGACATGCGCACTCATACCAAACACAAACCCTACCGGTAACTATCACATGCGCACTCATATTAAACACAAACCCTACCGGTAACTGTCACATGCGCACTCATACCAAACACAAACCTTACCGGTAACTATCACATGCGCACTCATACCAAACACAAACCCTACCGGTAACTATCACATGCGCACTCATACCAAACACAAACCCTACCGGTAACTGTCACATGCGCACTCATACCAAACACAAACCCTACCGGTAACTGTCACATGCGCACTCATACCAAACACAAACCCTACCGGTAACTGTCACATGCGCACTCATACCAAACACAAACCTTACCGGTAACTATCACATGCGCACTCATACCAAACACAAACCCTACCGGTAACTGTCACATGCGCACTCATACCAAACACAAACCCTACCGGTAACTGTCACATGCGCACTCATACCAAACACAAACCCTACCGGTAACTGTCACATGCGCACTCATACCAAACACAAACCCTACCGGTAACTGTCACATGTGCAGTCATACCAAACACAAACCCTACCGGTAACTGTCACATGCGCACTCATACCAAACAAACCCTACCGGTAACTATCACATGCGCACTCATACCAAACACAAACCCTACCGGTAACTGTCACATGCGCACTCATACCAAACACAAACCCTACCGGTAACTGTCACATGCGCACTCATACCAAACACAAACCCTACCGGTAACTGCCACATGCGCAGTCATACCAAACACAAACCCTACCGGTAACTGTCACATGCGCAGTCATACCAAACACAAACCCTACCGGTAACTGTCACATGCGCAGTCATACCAAACAAACCCTACCGGTAACTGTCACATGCGCAGTCATACCAAACAAACCCTACCGGTAACTGTCACATGCGCAGTCATACCAAACAAACCCTACCGGTAACTGTCACATGCGCAGTCATACCAAACAAACCCTACCGGTAACTGTCACATGCGCAGTCATACCAAACACAAACCCTACCGGTAACTGTCACATACTAAAGTCCTGATCTCGATTCTGTGCCAATGAGTTATAATTTCCAAAGAGATATAAATTCCAATGAAAGGACATGTCCACAAAATGTAAGGAGGCTGGTATAATAATAATCAAAAATTCTAACCACAACACTCGTTACATTTCGAGAAAGTTCATATTTTTCTATTTTTATTTCATTTTTGTCTATTACATTAGTCATAAACAAAAAAGAGCCCACAGTTTTTTTAAAAATTAATTTTGTATCTATTAGGATAAATAAATATATTTGACTCAATATCTCTAGCAACCCTGGTTAAGTAACCTCCGTCATTGTTAGATGGAAGCATTATTACCTATTAGACTCTGTTTTTAAGTGTTTTTTGTCACATTTTACCTATTAACTGGTCACTGGTAGGTTATAATTTTTAATTTTAGCAAATTAAGAGAAGAATGTAGAAGAATCAGCTACGAATGCAAGTAAAATAACGATAGAAGCACTTTATTATTGCTAAACTAGAAAAAATACAAAGCTGTATTATTATTTTTCATACAATTTATTTTTCACATTTAAAAAAAATGAAGCAATGAAAGAATCAAAATTATATATTTTTGAGAAGCCCATATATCAAACTTTCAAATGATCATCTTGGTTCGATTTTTCTTTGAATAATTTACCACTTGTGGACGTCAGCTTTATGTACGGAATTTCACACCACTGGCTTTGCGATGAAGGAAAATATCGTGAGGCAACCTGTATGCGTCTGTAGAAGAAATTCGATGGCGTATGTGAATCTACCAATCCGCACTGGGCCAGCGTGATGGATATGGCCCAATCACCGTTCGTGGGTAGGCCTACGTCCTGCAGTAGACTAAGCGAGAGCTTACTGCTCATCATAAATCCGGATCTGACTTGGTCTCTAAATTACTCAATCCGAATCTGAATTACTCTATGAATCGGGAACTTACGAGAACCCCAATGAAAGAATATGCAAGTTCCATTCTTATGGTCACCAAAAAATTTGAATTATTAATGTAAAAGAATTCTGAGTTTAATATTTTCCTGATTAAATTGTTTCCTTTGCAGATGTGTGGTTTGTTCGAAGACGTTCATCCAGTCTGTGCATTTAAAGCAACACATGCGCACGCACACTAACGTGGCTCCTTTCCAGTGTGGAATATGCGAGAAAAGGTGAGATTTTATTATATTTGTCTCATTAATTAAAGTATAGCACAAGTGTTACTCACTCATTATTTTAGTAGATAACTGCTACTGTAGTTTCGATCGCATTTGGCGATCTTTTTCAAGGTTGAAGTACTAGCACGCGGGCTCGTCTCGCATAGCAAGTTTTAGAATAAAGCGACTGAAAATGGGGATCCTTAGTTTATCAAACCTTGTTATTTTCTAGATTCAAACAAAGCAGTCATCTCAACTACCACCTGAAGAACCACAATCCTGCCAACATGACTGACGAGCAACGCGCTGTGTACGAACTTCTCGTCGGTCAGATCACCAGGGAGCCCGACCCGCAGCCGGAAGAGGCATGTATCCATACTGATACATAGTAAAAATTAGTCGATATGGTCGAAAATCTCAATACTTTGTTGAATTTCAGTGAATATATGACGAAAAATTGTTAGTAGAGGCATGTATCCATACTGATACATACTACAATATAAGTGAAAATCGGACCTGAAATCGTCATTTTGTTCAGTTTCAATGCATTTATTGTAAATAATAGCTAGGAGAGGTACGATGCATATTGGTACACGTATATCCATAGTGATGCATACTTATAGGGACGAGCAACTAGCCGTGTATGAACTTCTCGTTGGTCAGATCACCAGTGAACTCGACCCTCAATAAATTATCAAATCTCAAAAAAAATGCTGGTCCATAAAAAAATATTGTTCACTCTCGGCAAAATGTATGGAACACCTGTTCTTTTTTTTAAATTTTGACAAATGTCGAAAGTTGTTAGTTTTGATGTACAGAATAAGCCTCTAAAAGGATGCTAATTGATTGATTGAGCCGGTCCACACGGTGCAGGACAGCTCCGGACTTTTAGTGACGTTCCGATTTGATTGAACCAATCAAGGCTATAAAATCAGGGCCAACTTTCATCACAGTTACAGAGATTTTGACAATGTATTAATGTACGGTTAGCTAATTGGAGCCGACCGCATCCAACCAATATTAATTTTAATAATAATGCTGAACCGACCATCTTACATACGATCTGATTGATTCGTAGTCTGCCCCATCCAAATCGAAACGGCGCTGAGGTGCCGCAACACTCTTTCCTGTACAATACTTGGCTTTTTATATGCACCCACTCCAGCACTGCGCCCAGCGTACGGGGTGTATTTTGCTTCGTTTTACTGGGCCCGAGTCCAGCTTGAACCATGCGTCATGCGGAAGAAACATTTTACACCTGAAAAATATGTACAAAATCAATTACCTACTGGTAATCAATTATCATTAAAAAATGGAAATGGGTGCACAGGGTAGTAACCCTGTGTACCCACTTCCATTTTTTTTCAGTTTTTAAGTCTTTATTTACAATAATTTTTTTTTAACAAAATTAAGCACAATACCAGTGTACATGAATCCTGGTAGTACAATAAAAGTGATTATACCAGATACATATTCTTCGAGCTCGCAGGCTCATATGAATGAATGAAATGATTTATTGACACAAATAAATTACAATTTTGCTAACAAACATAAAATATATAGAATTTAACAAAATTAATAACTTAAATGAACTTATTTATTAGCTACTATATTCGTGAGCTATGGATTGCCGAACTAAGCTTTAAGCTTGTGTCTCGGAAATCCGTGCCCCCTTATAAAGTTGGCTTTTCATTATTATAATCGATTTACGTCATTGTGAGAAAAGGAAATTACCTAATTTACTATAAACATAATGTGCTAAAAAAATATTTTAAATATCAGAAGTCATCGTTTAAAACTTACTTAATGCAAATAACAATAATCATAATATATAAACATTTATAATGTGAGAATTACCCTGTGTAGTACGTTCCCGTAATGAGCTCCAGTTAGCCAACGAGCTATGGAGACGGCTATGCTGGGACTCTCTGCGAGCTAGATGTATTAAAAAAAAATATTTGTCTAAAAAAAATGTTTTATTTACAGATCTACGCGGGAGAGGTCGAAGTGGAAATCCAGGAGTCTGGTCAGGAGTCATACATCATCGAGGGGTGCGACGACACGCTCGAGTATCACGACTGATTATACTACGTACGCGACTGCAGTGTTAATGTTACACAGGGTTACCCGCAGCTGGTGTACTAAGCTAAAAGGAGGCGCCATTGTAAAGCCATGTATTCACTGATCAACAATTGTTTCAAAAACAGAATATACGGGTTTCTGAAACAAATACGTGCTTCTGAAACAAATAAATAAATATTAGGGGACATGTTACACACGGCCTCTGACCCCAAACTAAGCAAAGCTTGTGATATGGCTGCCGGAGACTGATGTAACTACTTATACTTATTTTTGAATACATACTTATATAGATAGTAACTAAATAACACCCAGACACAGAGCAAACATTTATGTTCATCACATAAATATTTGCCCTGCGTGGGGATCGAACTCACGCCTCCGTGATGCAGACGTCAGGGTCACTAACCACTGAGCCACCGAGGCAGTCAAATAACAAACAAATAACTCTTTATTGTACACACAAAATAAAAACTTACAATAAATACATTAGTGAAATTCTAAAGATAAAGATCTAAGTGCAACACTAGGCGGCCTTATCGCTGGAAGCGATCTCTTCCAGGCAACCCTTGTACGGAAAGGAATGTGCTTAAAATATTTGACTGGGAGTACAATAAATACTAAAAATACACTATAGACCTAAATACTAATACTACATACAATATGAAAACGAAAACATTTCTTACCTAACACATAATAATACGTGTTTCTGAAACAAATAGTAATGTTTCAGAGACAATTGTTTGGTTTCTGTAAACACTACCCGTCTTACTACAAAAGTTTTACGCATGCTTTACAAATTGTACGGTTAAACAGTGTTTAAAGCGTGATTAAATATTTTATGGTAAGGCGGTACGTGTTTATCGCTGATACTACGTGATGTTTTAGAAACTGTGTATCCGAAACATTGTTGCTCAGTGAATACAAGGCTTAAAAGCTTTTTATAAAAAAAAATTGAGTAAATCCTCCTTCAGGCTTATTTATAGATAGATAGATAAACTCTTTATTGCACACCAAGAAATAAACACAAAGAAGAAACAAATAAACATAAACAGTGTTTCAATGGGCGGCCTTATCACTGATAGCGATCTCTGCCAGGCAACCTTAGGATGAAGAGGACAGAACGCGTATAAATAATATACTACAAAATAAATATACTACGAAATAAAGGATATGGAAAAGATGCGGTTTTTGAAATCTTGCAGAAACAAAATATATACCAATAGAAAGCTTATATAATTATCTTTTCAAACACATATTTTTTAGAATTTTTTTCATCGCCATTTAATTTTCAAATGGGTTCTAAAAACATTAGAAAAATGAACTATGTGCTACACCAAATAACTGCATTAAGCCTAAATTGAAAAAAAAGCCTGACAGTGACATTATGAAACAGCAAAAGGTAATGACATTGTCAATATTGAACAATCAATAGAGGGCTGGTCGACATGTTTTAAAAAATAAATAAATGTCAAACTCTAAAATACCAGCCCGCTATTGGCTGTTTGAAGATTCCTGTCTGATACGTAGACTACGTAGACCTCCTCTTAGTATTACCAGTTCAGTCTAAATATTTTCTACTTAGTTAAATAAAAAAAAGATATTATAATAAAACGGCGATACACAAAAATATGTTTTTGCGTGAAATAATATTCTTAAATATGGCACTAAACATTAATACAGCTCGCATCGCTGCCGGTTTTCAAGGACCGCCTCCCATATAAAAAGTTTACCAACTCCTTTATACAGAGTGAGTTATCTGCTTGCCCTGTGCTACGCCGAGAGGAGGTTATTAAAATCATTATTTTGAACAACTTTAAGAATAGGGACAATCCAGGGTTCGAGAAAAAAATATCACTTGTTTCATTCCTTTTTCCGATTCCGAGTTGTATATTTGTATATTACATTTTTTTTCCTATGGAACAACAAAAAAACCTATTCTAGTTGTGACAAAAGTCGCAGAACAAAAGTTGTTAGTTTTGCTGTACAGAATAAACCCCTAGAAGGCTCAGAGCAAATAAAAAAACCGGACAAGTGCGAATCAGGCTCGCAGATCGAGGGTTCCGTACAATCATATTGTTAAAATAATTAAAAATCTGTTTTAGCATGTGCTAATGAAGTTCTTTTATATGATACCTTTTATGATACGATTTACTCACTTTGAATTTTGAACTCATATTTTGTGAATTTTGAGGCCCTATTTTTTTGTGATTTAAATAAAAATGTACAGTTTTCAGATTTATTCCTATATGTGTACTCTGAGACAATGCTTCTCGCCATATTTCATAGTTCTATGTCAACGGGAAGTACCCTGTAGGTTTTGTGAGTGTCGAAATATGCGGTTTTTTACGACATAAACGGCTCTAACTTTTTTATACGATAACTGAGAAGTTTTTCTTTTATACAACTGCAAGAGACCATAGATATACGTATACAGTTTAAATTTCAACTCGATATCTTTACGCGTTCCCGAGATAAAGAGTCTTGACATACACACAGACGGACAACAAAGTGATCCTATAAGGGTTCCGTTTTTTCTTTTGAGGTACGGAACCCTAAAAATCAAGAGAGAATGTTGTGAACAAACAAGTGAAGCCAACCAACACTACGCCTCGCCGTGTACAGACAATTACACACACATCAACGTACAAGGAAACTACGCCTTGGCTTGTCAGTCGAACTATGGCTGCGCGGCAGTGACGCACTCACACATGTATAAAAAACCGGCTTCACTTGACTGTTCAACGACGTTCCCTCTGGATTTTTTTATTTGCTCTGAGCTAGAAGGATGCTAATTGATTAGAAATAACCCTGTATACTACGGGACTAACCACGCACTAAAATTACGAGATAAATAAATGATATGATATGAGGTATTTATTTATCTCGTAATTTTAGTGCGCGATTAGTCCCGTAGTATATAATAATAATGTATTATTATTATATTAAAATATCATCAGTTAAATTATTTTTTAATTTGCGATGAAACTAAGTATTACGACTGAATATACATAAGCGACTGCAGCGTAAATCATATAATGAATATTGTACTGGGTTATCCAGACCTGCCAGGCTAGCATACGCATCACGACATATTTTTTGGCGACGTGTGAAAAAGTGACAGATTTTATGGGGCGAATCATACAAGTTGGCGGATGTGAAGTTAACTACAAAATGCGCAATATCCAATCCCGACTGAAGCTCACATAAAGCTGCGCCTTGATTGGATATTGCGCAGTTTGTAGCTTCACATCCGCCGACTTGCGTGGCGCGGCCTGTAACAATGAGTATGTCTGTAGTAACTGTAAATATGGCGACGCGAAACAATGTGTATATGAAATAGTTGTAGCACTTTTATGCATAACAAGATTATTTTTTGCAAAAATTAACATGACCGACTTCACCCGTGTACAGAATTCGCGAATATTTCGCACGGATCGATGTAGCATTTTTCACATTATTGTCGATTTATCAAAAATGGCTCAGCCGATTTCGATAAAATTTAAATGGGACCAATTTCGAACTATATCTATACTATTTCCAATAAAAAAAGAATTATTGAAATCGGATTACTATGAAAAAAGTTATGCGTGGTTATACCTACATAAAAAAAATATATGCGTCGAATTGTATACCTCCTCCGGTGGGTCGTCGGTCAAAAATAAAAAAGTTATTTGGAATAAACTACATTTTAAGTAGCCTGTACATTTTCAATTCTTATTTTACACAGGGTTATTCTTTTATTATATAAGCCGAAAGGGTGTGATACATACTGTTTACTTACTTTTAATCAACTTTTACTATGGATCCAACCAGGAAATTTATAAATAAATATACTTAATGGAATGTTTTTTATCGTGATTCACACACTAGGTGTATAGAAACTTTCTTTTTCTGATGAACATTACAAAAATTGACGCGATCGCAGGATTTGAACCTGCATCTTTCTGGGACTCCGGCCCAGATGCTTTGTCCAAATTAAGCTAAAACGCTGTCTGCGAAAACGTCGAATTAGTGAAAGTGTTTTATCATTTTTACCAACTACTACATTGTTGGAAGCGCCATCTGTGAGAACTGCTTTAAACCAGTTAGTCACCTAATGTGAAATTATTAGAACGTCTTACCATTAACCAGAGAGATGCAGGTTCAAATCCTGCGATCGCGTCAATTTTTGAAATGTTTGTCACAAAAAGAAAGTTTAAATATACTTAGTTTAAAAATAACTAAAAAACTAAAAAAAACGCTTTCATAGTATATGAAACTAAAAAAATTAATACTATTGTAAAAAAGCGTAGGGTGCTTTGTGCCTAATATTTCGTAAATCGAGCACCCCACATTATTTTTACAATAGTATTAATATATTTCGTTCATTGTTATTTTTTGTCTATAAAAAAATATTTAAAAATAATTTTACACTTTTTAGTTTGATATGCTATGAAAGCGTGTTCTTTAATTTTTTTTTAACTATATTTAATTTTCTGTTTTTAGTGATAGAATAAATGCTTTGTCATCGGTATTTGATAGGTGTGCAAAGTTTGAAAAAAAACTGATCGCTCAAAGTAGGTCAAAATCGAGCTCAAAGGGGTTGGTTACAAGCAAGCAAACATACAGGTGAAACTAATAAATATTATCTGACAACAGAATAGCACCTCAGTATAGGCTATTTGACAACATATAAAATATACTATTGATTGTGGTAATCCTTAAAGATAATAGCCTGAAAAAGACATATTTCACTCTATTTAAACTAAAATATGTCTAATTTTGGCAAATCGTACGAAATAAAATACGATATTATTTTGATGTTTTATCTGTGACGTGAACGCTCTAAGAAGGGCGTCAACTCTGGTGACGTCACATGATAGTAAACAAGAATTTCTCGATTGACTGTTGTTTGTGTAATTAGTGTTTTGTGATTTCGGACTCATATTACAGGATCTGTAAGTTACTTTTAAAGTATTTTTTGTCAATTTTTAGACGTGAACTAGCGTATTTACTGGTAATTACTAAAGTTATTTACTAGTGTGTGACGTCAAAGACCAGCGCCATTACAGAATGTCGTTTTTGGCGGGATCTTGAATATCTATTCTTTAACACTGATTTTCATTGTTAATACATTAGATCTCTCGGAAATGTAAATGTAGTGTGCTTATTATGTACGAGTACTAACGAATAATTTAAAATGATTTCCAAAAACTAGTTAAATACCCTATTGACCACATGTTAAAAACAGCTGATGTTTTTGTTCAATGACTGCCTCGGTGGCTCAGTGGTTAGTGGCCCTGACTTCTGGTTCGATCCCCACCCAGGGCGAATATTTATGTGATGAACATAAGTGTTTGCTCTGTGTCTGGGTCTTCTATCTATGCAAGTATGTATTTTAAAATAAGTATATGTAGTATATCAGTCTCTGGCAGCCATATCACAAGCTTTGCTTAGTTTAGAGTCAGAGACCGTGTGTAAAATGTCCACAAATATTTATTTGTTTATTCTGGGTTGGGAGTAAAAGTTGTTCATAATGCTGTCTGAACACTCCCTTTCGGGTAAGTATATCGTATGCAAATAACCTGCGGATTGTAAATAAAATGTAATTTACGATATTTGAGTTGTTTTATTTATTTATTGTAAAAGAACACTCACTTCGGACCTTATAACTCAACCTTAAACAAACTAGCTTATCCGGCGAACTTCGTTTCACGCAATATCTTGATAAATTATAGCCTATGTGTTAATTTGATGTATAAATATTATTATTGCAAAGTTTCATCGCAATTTTGTTAAAAAAAATCCGTTCAGTAGTTTTTGCGTGAAAGAGTTTGCATAACAAACATCCAGACATCCTCACAAACTTTCGCATTTATAATATTAGTAGGATTGCACAACAAGCTATGGTGAGGCCTGTGATCGCTGTATGCTGAGTGTGAGTTTTGTCGTAAACATGACGCGCTCTTCGGTGAGTTTTTGAATCACAATAAGTTCATACAAATTACATGCTTACTGAAGAGCGCGTCATATGAGCGCGCTCTTCGGTGAGTTTTTGAATCACAATAAGTTCATACAAATTCCATGCTCGCTGAAGAGCGCGTCATGTTTACGACAAAACTCACACTCAGCCTACTAATCTCTGTGCGAGATCGAATACCTTTTTTTTTTTTTTTACGAGGGGGAAATCTTCCAAAGATGCCCGACCGCTTTGGGGTGCAGTCGGGTTATGTGGGATTGTACCCACTAAAACCCCCTCGGTGGCCAGCCTATGTGCCTTCTTGGGAGCCCCGGGATCTCCAAAAGGAACGCACCGGTGCTCCCGGCACTTCGTGTGTCTACTCGCCTGGTAGTAGACCAGGCTTGTGCGGTCCTGTACGACAGCGTTGCCACAACGCTGCCGTCCTTCTCGGGCCCGCTTGAGTGGATGGCCAGCGCCCCAACTCTAACCACCCACGAGCCCAGGGGTCCCCTTTTAGTAGGCTCTTACTACAGGCAGGGGATACCGATGCCGTATTCTAATGCCCCGGCATCAGGGCAAAGGGCGAGATCGAATACCTACTGTGCACTAAAGCACGGTAATGATATCTACAGTATTGTCTTCATACCAACAGCCGGAACGTGAATCATACCTACGCGCCTCGGAGCGCGTTATGCTCTCGGTAAGCTATGCCTTGTAGATTTTTTTTTTGCAAAAAATAGCATGACCGGCATCACCCGTGTACAGAATCATTACATATTATAAAACAAAGTTGCTTCCCGCTGTCTGTCCCCCATGTATGCTTATATCTTTAAAACTACGCAAGGGATTTTGATGCAGTTTGTTTTAATAGATAGAGTAATTCAAGAGAAATGTTTATCTGTACAATACACCTGTGCGAATCCGGGGCGCATCGCTAGAACGCAAATATTACGCACAGAACGATGTAGCATTTTTCAAATTATTGTTGATTTATCAAAAATGGCTGAGCCGATTTCGTTAAAATTTAAATGGGACCAATTTCGAAGTATAAAAAAAAGAATTTTTATATCGGACTACTATGAAAAAAGTTATACGTGGTTATACATAAGAAAAAAAAATATACGCGTTGAATTGTATACCTACTTCGGTGGTTCGTCGGTCAAAAAAATAGCTTGATACGCAAGTTGCATAGTCAAAATGTGCGGTATACATCTACCATGGTATATATCTATGGTATATACCATGTATCTATCCACATATATATGGTATATATCTGTACTTCATGGTCGAGATGCACGAGCAAGAAGTACACTAAACCGAACATTTTAACTATAAAAATGTGGTACTTGATGTGCAGGAGTCATTACACGTATGTCAATGTCTTGCGTATCAAACTATTAATATCATTACTACGGAACCCTAAAAAGCTTCAATAAACACTATAATAAACGCTTACATTTTCATTCACAACGAATTTCTTTTTGACCGACGAACCGGAGGAGAACCACGTATAACTTTTTTCATAGTAGTCCGATTTCAATAATTTTTTTTTTATTGGAAAGAGTTTATTTCGATATTGGTCCCATTTAAATTTTATCTAAATCGGCTGAGCCATTTTTGATAAGTCAACAATAATGTGAAAAATGCTACATCGATCCGTGCGAAATATTCGCGAATTCTGTACACGGGTGAAGACGGTCATCCTATTTTTGCAAAAAAAATCTTGTTTGTAATAATTTTACATAATAATAATAGAAAGAAATTCAAGTAGGTAAAGAGTAAGTAAATGAAATTAAAATACTGAAGGCGGGCAACCCTAGCGCGTGATACGTACTACGTGGCCACGTGGCGCTGTAGGTATATACTTCAAGGGTGGGGCAGAGTGACAATACCTACTGTAAGATGTCATTGCCCGATTACAGAGGCGCCATCCTTATTATAATAACTAAATAGCATAGTTCTGTTTCTTTTTCACTTTAGGCATTCGATAGAGAGAACGCTTTTTACGTTGCTATTAAATCTACGCTGGCGCCTCTGTAATCGGGCTTATTACCGTGATATAGTCTTACTTATAGTATGTAGTATTATTATATCTTCTTTGCTTTAGGCCGACCCCCGAAGTCCGCGTACCACGGTCTAAGAAGCGCTGCTAGAGTATTTTTAGTTGTGGATGCTTGCGCTAGATGGCGTTGTACAGTGTTAAAACGCACAGTTGTTGTGTCGCCGCCGCGCAAGGGACGTCGGGCTTCGTGTGGAAAATGTAGTCACTCGGGTTTAAATTCGAACATCTATATAGATTTTGACAAAGCAACTTCCGACTAATTTCAGTTAGAAGCTGCTTATAATGTGCCAGTGACCCGTCCCGGCTTCGCCCGAGTGGAAATAAGATTTAAATTAAAAGTATGTTCCTGTGCCGTTAATCCGTTATTAATATCAAACAAAAAAATTTTGTTTCTTGTATTGGGGCTTAAATATTTATTTATTTGACTAAGTTAATATTTTGTTAATATTTCAAGCTACTACCTGTCACCATTATTAATATCAAGCGAAAAACGGCTATAAATTCAGATTTGCTAAATGGGAGCCACCCTTAAATATTTTTTTCTTTGTTTTTAGTATTTGTTGTTATAGCGGCAACAGCAATACATCTGTGAAAAATTCATTTGACCTGCTGCCCCCCTAAAGCAATAGCAATCGTAATAGCAATCGTTTATGAATTCATTTTAGTCATTTGGCGTCGCCCTCAATATAGTAAATAAATTTAAATATCTGGGGCATATAGTTACATCCGATTTAAAGGATGATAACGACATTGAGAGAGAAAGGAGAGCATTAGCGGTAAGGGGCAACATGATTGCTCGTAGGTTTTCTCGGTGCTCCATCCCTGTTAAACTCACACTTTTCAGGGCATTCTGTCAGTGCTTTTATACAAGTAACTTATGGGTTAAATACACACAGAAGACATTTAACGCCCTCCGAGTACAATATAATAATATTTTCAGAATACTGTTAGGGCTACCTAGGCATTGTAGCGCATCTGGCATGTTCGCCGAAGCCAGGGTGGATGGGTTTCCAGCCATTATTCGAAAGAAAATAACATCTTTACTCAACAGAGTGAGAGGCGGCCACAACATTATTCTGAACACCATTAGCTATAAATATGATTGTCCCATAATAAAACATTGGGTAAAAACCATTATACCAAAGAGTAATAGTTCCCTATATTTAAGGTAATAAGTTGTTTTTGCATGTCAAATATTATATTTTATTTTAGTCTATGTTTTTGTGTGTCAATCTCATGTACTCGTATAATTATGTATAGTATAATATTAGTTTGTAGGTAATGATTTAAGATCTTTTGTGCATTTCTGTGTAATTTTGATATGGACCAAGTTGTCTGAAATAAAGTTTTATTATTATTATACTTTTATTTGTTTTACAACACACGGGTTGCCCCGGATCTATTATTATTATTATTATTATTATTTGGCACCGCCTATGTGACGTTAGCCATCAAAGTTGTTCATTCAACGATTGCTTTCGCAATCCGCGCAAAGCAATTGATGGCTAACGTCACATAGGCGGTGCCAAATGACTGAAATGAAGTCATAAACGATTGCTATTACGATTGCTATTGCTTAGGCGGTAGGGGGGCAGGTGGCAGACATACAGACGGACGGACAGCAGTCTTAGTAACAGGGTCCCGTTTTACCATTTGGGTACGAAACACTAAAAATTAAGGAATAACATAATTATTATGAAAGGCACCAGGAAAAAAATATGGTTTTACTAGTATCCATAGCCTTATGTGTGTTGTTTCATATCGCGTTTGTAGATGGCGCTGTTAAGTTTCGTATCGGAAGTATAGATGACGCATAAGGTTTTAAAATACAAATAGCTGTAATCGAGCACCAATACAAGCCATTGAAGTTAATTTAACAGAATAAATATAATTTTGGGCGTTTTGCTCCATAGACATTTTGCTTCCTAGTCATTGTGCGCTTTGCAAATTTTTTCTTCCTAGTCATTGTGCGCCTTGGACGTAATAAATACTCTTTGAACATTTTGCGCCCCGGTTGTCATTTTGCGACTAAACCTATATAGCCTATGTTGTCAAAGAGAATTGTGTTACTCAAGGTGAATGCAAGGTGCATTCACCTTCCAATGGTGAAAGAATTTTGGAAATCGGCACAGTAGCGAGTTTATTCATTACAAACATACACACACACACACACACACAAATACAAACTTTTCCTCTTTATAATATTAGTGTAGATTACTTATCACTTATTATTTATGTGAGTTGTTCGAATCGAACAGTTATTGTTATTATAATTGCGACAAACGACGAAATGGAAAATTCCCCAACTAATTTTAATCGCCATGTTTTACGTGACGACTAATTTGACAACTTTTTAGAAATGTGCGCCGCCCTTAGATTAGCCGCCGAATGCATTTTGACCAAATTGAGTAACTAAAATCGATTCGACCTAAAAGTTTAATCGTGTAGACATCCGAATACCATAACCTAGTTTGACAGGACTAAATTTAGTTTAGTGAAACTTAAACTAAAATGCGTGTCGCCGAATCGCTATACTAAGCGCCACACAAGTCGGCGGATGAGAAGTTAGCCGCAGATGACACTTCGCCGTGATTCGCTAATTATTGCGCATGTGTGCACAATGCCTACACAAGTGGCGAAGTAGTGAGCTCGGGCCTAGGGAGCACGGGAGGCACGAGGTTGGCGGGCGGGTGTGCCCCGGCGTCTCGTCTTTCTGGCTCCCGCGTGTACCTATATTTCAGTTTTTCCGCAACGTTCCGCGCATTACTTCCCATCCGCCTCCTCGTGTGGCGCTTAGTATAATTTTAAAATAAAATACTAAATTCATTCAAAAAATATCATTTATTCAAATCTCAAACTACGCTTGCTTAAACTACGTAAAACTAACTTACATTACTTATTGTACATCTTCATAGAAGGCAAGTATCACTTATATTTTACTTATAGGCCGAATTTAACTTAATAACGTCTGTGAAATTAACTACAAACTGCGCGTATCCCCACTCCTCACCCCAATTACACATATCGAGACTGGAAAGGCAGTAAGTAATTAATCACTACATAGTATAAAACAAAGTCGCTTCCCTGTCTGTCTGTCCCCATATATGCTTATATCTTTAAAAATACGCAACGGATTTTGATGCGTTTTTTTTTAATAGATAGAGTAATTCAAGAGGAAGGTTTATATATGTATAATACACCTGTGCGAAGCCGGGGCGCATCGCTAGTAATTATATTTACCAAGCGATATTTTGGACGACATTGGTCATTGAAAGCAGACCTTTTTTCGATTTCAATGGGCATGTACAGCCTTGGCCAAAAGTATTAGGCAGCCTGTATTTTTACTCTATTTTCTAAACTTATTTCACTGCTTTTTGGTATTTTTAACAAAATTAGGTGTCAATTTAATCACATCAATAGAAATGAAAGCTTGTTTACTTGTTAGAGTCCAGAACACAAGTGACCAAACATTGACTGATAAGAACCGATAAAAACGGAGTCCTTTGTTTTGGGTCACCAGGAGTTTTATGACCTTAACAAAAAGCCACTTAATATTCTAAGAAGTTATTTATGACCCCGACAAGTCATTTAGGATAAGCACTCGGTTATTGGTTAAGTAGTGAACATGCATTTTGATTTTTAAAGGTGCCTAATACTTTTGGCCAAGGCTGTATATACTGAGCGCTACACAAATTGAAGGATGAGAAGTTAGCCGCAGATGACACTTCGCCGTGATTCGCTAATTATTGCGCATGTGTGCACAATGCCTATACAAATGGCGAAGTAGTGAGCTTTTTTTTATTTCAAATAGTTTCGCGTTTGACTACACACTGCCTGATGTTAAGCAGATATGCGGTCTAGGGTGTAGCACGCTTCCCTAGAAGATACCTATTTACTCGAGCTCGGGCGTAGGGAGCGCGCGGGAGGCACGAGGTTGGCGGGCGGGTGTGCGCCGGCGCGAGTCTCTCTGGCACCCGCTAACGTCTATATTTTGGCGTTTGCGCAGCTCTCTGCGGCTAACTTCTCATCTATCAATTTGTGTGGCGCTCATACTATGTATAAAATTCATAATTATAAATTACTAGCGGCCCACCCCGGCTTCGCACAGGTGTATTATACATATAAACCTTCTTCATGAATCACTCTATCTATTAAAAAAACCGCATCAAAATCCGTTGCGTAGTTTTAAAGATATACGCATACATGGGGACAGACAGACAGGGAAGCGACTTTGTTTTATACTATGTACTGATTAGTCAGTTAGTTGAATTATCAAAAAATATCGGACACGTATATCCATCAAACATTAAGGGCCGATTTCACCGTTCAAACTGAACGCGATCAATCTGTCCTGAACCGAGTTTAAGAGTTTAACTGAGATCAAAACTACATTTTGGATTTCACCAACGTAAATTGAACGCAGTTTAGTCTTAAACGAGTTCAAGTGTTGAACGGCCGATTTTCGAGGGTTTAGTTCTTTGAACGCGTTCAAACGTGATTTGACAACTACGGTTTACGATACAGTATATGCCTACTGTTTACAAATATTATACGTACTTTTCTATAAATTTTAAAGATATATTTGGTGAAAAATGGAACGAGCACTAGCTTTAGCTTTTGAGGATAGTGATGAAGAGATGGATTCGCGAAAGGGAAGAACACTTCGACATCCTTGAGCGTGCTACACCCTAGACCGCACATCTGCTTAACATCAGGCAGTGTGTAGTCAAACGCAAACCTATTCGAAATAAAAAAAAAAAATCCTTGATGATAAAGATTTCGTCTCACGAAACCTACAGTTTTATCCGTTTTGGACTCAATTGAAGATAAATTACGGTTTCCTTCAGAAATGTAAGGATTATAAAACATTTTTAGTTTGTTTGATACGTATTATCGTGGTTATTTTTCAAGGAATCACTGCGTGTCTCCTTTTTAATCAGTATTACGTGAACTTAGTTTACTTGAACGCGATCAAAATTGTGCTGGTGAAATGGATTTGACTTTGATCTAGATCAAATTCAATATTTGAACTCGTTCAAGCAAAACCGAGTTTAGATGAACGCGTTCTATAATGTTATCGGTGAAATTGACCCTAAATGACAAAGATAAACCTTGTCAAAGTTTGAGAGTGGAGGCTCGTGACGTCACTAGCGCAATACATTTGTAGTAGGTTAGTGACGTCGGAACTTTAACGGGCTGTATCTTCATCAATTTTTGTTAAAATAACAAAAGAAAAAATACGTATTTAATATTTTTTGATAATCTATTTGATGGATTCGGAGCAAATAAAAAAATCAAGAGGGAACGTCGTTGAACAGTCAAGTGAGGACGGTTTTTTATACATGTGTGAGTGCGTCACTGTTGCACCGCCATAGTTCGACTGACAAGCCAAGGCGTAGTTTCCTTGTACGTTGGTGTGTCTTTACACGGCGAGGCGTAGTTTTGGTCGGCCTTACGTGTTTGTTCAGTTGTGAACAAACACGTAAGGCCGACCAAAACTACGCACTCACACATGTATAAAAAAACAAGAGGGAATGTTGATTCCCTCTTGTTTTTTTATACATGTGTGAGTGCGTCACTGCTGCGCCGCCATAGTTCGACTGACAAGCCAAGGCGTAGTTTCCTTGTACGTTGATGTGTCTTTACACGGCGAGGCGTAGTTTTGGTCGGCCCCACGTGTTTGTTCACAACATTCCCTCTTGTTTTTTTTATTTACTCCGAGTTGATGGACTAATATTTATTAGTAAACAAGCCTATTTATGAATTTTGATACTGCGCAACGACTCGTCTCAACTTCAGACACCATTAATGTTAATTCGGCCTATACCAGCTGTCCTGGCAAACGTTATTTTGCCAAAAAAATATCTAAAGGGAAAGAAAAACCCTTACGACCTAGGGGATAAAAAATAACCTACATTATTCTCGGACCTCATTAAGTACTTAACCAAAGTTAAGTTTTTTGGTTAAGTACTTAATGTCGGACCTACGAAATAACCGATTTTCATAAAAAAAAAAATCTTACAGGCCAAATCATACAAGTTGGCGGATGTGAAGTTAGCTAAAAGCTGCGCAATATCCAATAATGACTGAAGCTCACATAAAGTTACGTGTTGATTGAATATTGTGTATCTTGTAGCTAACTTCAATCTGACGACTTGTTTGACTCAGCCTATACGAAAAGTTTCACGAAAATCGGTCAAGCCATTTCGGATTTCGATAGCAAACACTATGACATGAGATTTTTTGCAATTGGGTAAAAACATTTGTGCGAAGTTTTAGTGAAAAAAAAGACACTTTAATTAAGTTAGATCCGACCTATACAGGGTTCTGCTCACCCTGTACTAATTCGAAAGGGGAGGATTAAAACCATCTTTAAAAACAACTTTGAGTTTTGGCGGGAACGCGGAAAAGTCATGTCGCCTCATTGTATTATTTTGTTAAACTTGGGTTTTATCAGTGATAATTAGTGAAAAATGGTGGTATTTCGTTGATTATGAGCTGATTTACGTGCATGAGTGTAGGCAAGTGATATAATGTGACGTATCATGTTGTTCCGTGTTGTTACCAAAACTCCATAGAGGCCTCTAGTAAAATCTCCACTGCTTTACTGAGGTATGACTTGGACTATGATTGGACTTGACCGCGACTTTATTGGACTACGACACCGACTATTTTGATAAAATATTATCAAAAATTATTAAAACTTAATACTTGACACTGGCAAATGCACAAAAATGCGACGCCAAAACTAAGAAGAAGAAGAAAAACAACTTTTATCATGGGGCCAACCCAAAATTTAAAAAAAAATCAGTTTGTTTTATACAAAACTACAACTCGGAATCGACAAAATGTATGAAACAGCTGATTCTGTTTCTCCAATTCTAGTTTGAGTGAAAATTGTTGATAATGATGGTCCGAAGCCTTCGAGCGAATATCTACAGAGCCACAGTCCCTAAGAGAAAGTAGTAAAGAAATGTCCGAGCGCCGTCACACATACCGACTTAGATATTTACATTAAATAATTCACAATGACCCGTTTTCTCGGATCTCGACGTTATGTCACCTATACTCTATAAAATTTAACTTGATCTCTGCGACAGTGACATTGACATAGAAGATTGACATTTTTAGAGTTGGGATAGTGGTGGAAAAAATCGATTTTCAAACAATGTTGTAATGAAATCGAATGAGTAGTTGAAGGTGAGAAATTGGATTTTATTTACTTACTATTATTTAAGATCAAGTATGTACACATGTAAATAATGTTATGATTAATTAAATACTCATAATAATGTAACGATAGTATTTATCGACTTTTTCACTATTATCGATGCTAATGTAACAATAATTGGGTTTAATTTAATTACACATGTAAACAATGTTATGATATTAAAATATACAATACAATTAATGATAAATTAAGTTTTATTTGAAATATCGTTACTATAAACTATCGATATCCTACTAATATTATAAACGCGAAAGTTTGTGAGGATGGATGGATGGATGGATGTTTGTTACTCTTTCACGCAAAAACTACTGAACGGATTGAGATGAAACTTTGCAATAATATAGCTTATATATCAGAATAACACATAGGCTATAAATTATAATGATATACTGCGTATGCGGGCGAAGCCGCGGGTAAAAACTAGTTTTAAATAAAACTCTATCTAAAACTCTGTGGTCACGATCATTCGTCGCCCATCACTAATCGGCATGCCCACAAAGTATGACATTGACAGGTGTCTGTACTATTAAGAAATTCAGGACTTCATAGGCGTGATTTTTCTGACAGTAGAGATCAAGTTAAATTTTATAGAGTATAATTATTTTGTATTATCTCCTAATTAATTTGTAGACAGATGGACGCAAATATTGACGCTCTGTTTGACATATTGTGAATTGTTTTAATTTAATTGGTGTTTTTATTGATTATCTGTTTATTAATTTTATAATTCAATGTGTATGTTTTTTAAATTATTTGTTAATTTAATTATTGAACATGATTTTAATTCTAATCGTAATGTATAATAATTATGATTTAATTAACTTAATTGGTGTTAATACCGTGTTAATTGAAATAAATAAAATTTATAATGAATTAGTGCCTGTAACCGAGCACTTTGGCATCGCGCGGCGTTGTAGTCGGCTTGCAATCGACTTACCACTAACTAAAAAGCCTGCCCACTACGTAGCTTGGGCAGGGTTTTAGTTCGGACACTTTTTTGCACGATTGTGACTCTATAGATATTTGCTCGAAGTCTGAATCACCTCCTTTCCCCTTAGTACACTAGTTCTGGATTACCCTATAGTATATATTGTTTTAGTTTACAAAAATAACGCCATTTTATAATACGATTACATTTTCCATACACAAGATTTTAAAACCCTACTTACTCTATAATAAGTCTTATTTTCTTACAATATTTATTGTTATAATACTATCTAATTTATACAATTATATCTATAAAATAATAATATATATCAAATAATAATTAATTGTTATTATTTTAGTGACAAAACTGACTTGAAACAAATTAAACCAAGTATAGGGCGAACAACGCTTGTAACTTCACATCCGCCGACTTGTGTGAATCGGCCTATGCGGACGTATGGTGATGGGCCATATCCACCACGCTGGCCCGGTGCGTGTTGGTGGATTCAAATACGCCATCGAATTTATTCTACGGACGTACGCAGGTTGCCTCACGATGTTTTCCTTCACCGAAAAGCCAGTGGTGTGAAATTCCGTACATAAATTCCAAAGAACTCATTGGTACGGGATCGAGATTTGAACCCACGACCTCACGATTGTAACGCAGGTGTCATTACCACCAGACCATTACGGTTTTACAAATATTTCACACGTGTGTCTTCCTGAGATGTTTTTTTTTTTTTTAAATAATTCATGACCATGGATACAGAGTCCTTCAGTCGAAGTCTTAAATAATAAACAATTTACAAACATATTTTATCAAAATAGTCACAGTCGTAGTCTCGTCATAGTCCAATAAAGTCGCGCTAAAATCCAATCATAGTCCAAGTCATACCTCAGTAAAGCAGTGTAGACTTTACTAGAGGCGTCTATGGAGTTTTGGTAACAACACGGAACAACATGACACGTCACATTATATCACTTGCCTACACTCATGCACGTAAATCAGCGCATAATCAACGAAATACCACCATTTTTCACTAATTATCACTGATAAAACCCAAGTTTAACAAAATAATACAATGAGGCGACATGATTTTTCCGCGTTCCCGCCAAAACTCTCCTGAGATGTTGTGTGGTAAGTGTTGCCAGGTCTGATTTGCTTAAAATCGGAACAGAAGTTCTAACAAATCGGGAGTTGTAGATCGAGACAAACAAAATATCCGGACATGTGCAAGTCAGGATCGCAGGACACGGGGAGGGGGGGAAATATTGAAAACTAGTTTTTACCCGCGGCTTCGCCCGCATACGCAATATATCATTATAATTTATAGCCTGTGTTACTCTGATATATAAGCTATATTATTGCAATGTTTCATCTCAATCCGTTCAGTAGTTTTTGCGTAAAAGAGTAACAAACATCCATACATCCTCACAAACTTTCGCGTTTATAATATTAGTAGAAGTAGGATAATAATAATAATGTTCTATTAACCAGGTACAACTTCTAAATAATGAAATAAGCGTGGGAAACACGAAAAAACTGCCGTGGTGGTCAAGAGGTAGTGACACCCGCCTTACAATCGTGAGGTCGTGGGTTCGAATCCCCGGTCCCGTACCAATGAGTTCTTTGGAATTTATGTACGGAATTTCACACCACTGGCTTTTCAGTGAAGGAAAACATCGTGAGGCAACCTGCGTACGTCCGTAGAAGAAATTCGAAGGCGTATGTGAATCCACCAACCCGCACTGGCCTGGCTGGGTGGTGGATATGGCCCAAACACCCTTCGTGGGTAGGCCTACGTCCTGCAGTGGACTATTAAAAAGGCTAGTACAGTACACGAAAAAATGCGTTAACTAAGTGTTTATTTTTCAAAGGACACGTCCACAAAATGTATGGAGGCTGGTATGATAATAATCAAAAATTCGAACCACAACACTCGTTACATTTCGAGGAAGTTCATATTTTTCTGAGTCTAATACACCAGTTAAAACCAAAAAAGAGCCCTCCGTTTTTTTTAAATTAAGCGTGTTTTTTTTTTCATTTTTTTTTATGGAGAAAAACAATATTTGAAATAGTCCAAAATATCAAGTACAAATCGGGACGCGTCCCTAGACCCCTGAAAATCTGTACGTCCCGCAAAAATCGGGACACCTGGCAACTCTATGTAGTAATGGCGTTGGACTGAACGTGTCATCCGAGCCACGGTAGCGCTCAGTTGTGAATACCAGCTAGTCTGATATATATTTAGCATTTCACATGTATATCCTCCTGAGGTGCTGCGTGGTGGTGATGGCGTTACACTGGGGACATATCTTCTTCGCCCGGAGCGACTGGAGCCAGCACACCTGGAATTACAGGAACATATTATAAGTTTGGCAAACATCTTCAGTATTAATATTACCCCGTGTAAATAGATAAATAAATATCACTATATCAAAGAAAACTGATATTGACATTTTTATTGACAGTACAACAAGTTCAAAACTACTCTATACTCTATAAAATTTAACTTGATCTCTGCGACAGTGACATTGACATAGAAGATTGACATTTTTAGAGTTGAGATAGTGGTGGAAAATATCGATTTTCAAACAATGTTGTAATGAAATCGAATGAGTAGTTGAAGGTGAGAAATTGGATTTCATTTACTTACTATTCTTTAAGATCAAGTATGTACACATGTAAATAATGTTATGATATTAATTAAATACCCATAATAATGTAAAAACAGTATTTATCGACGTCTTTCACTATTATCGATGCTAATGTAACATATAATTGGGTTTAATTTAATTACACATGTAAAAAATGTTATGATATTAAAATATCCAATAAAATTAATGATAAATTAAGTTTTATTTAAAATATCGTCAGTATAAACTATCGATATTTAAATTAAAACTATCTAAAACTCTCTATCACTAATCGACATGCCCATAAAGTATGACATTGACAGGTGTCTGTACTATTAAGAAATTCAGGACTTCATAGGCGTAATTTTTCTGACAGCTGTCGCAGAGATCAAGTTAAATTTTATAGAGTATAAGGTCTCTGACAATCTGAGCATTAGCGTAATAATTTTACAATTTTTTTTTTTTCAATTGTTTGTTTTGTTTTGCTTTTGATGTTAAATATTATTATTATATTTAGAATTTGTAATTATGTTTCTTTTTTGATGATGTTTTTCGTTCAATTATTTTTGCAAGTTGTCTTCGCGTTTAAGTACTGTGACATTTGACTCTGTTTTGTTTACATGTTAAGTTATTTATTATGTGAATTTGATGATGTACATAGTGTAGGCGGACTAAATAAATAAATAAATACTAGGGGACATTTTACACACACTCAGATATTTGCTCGAAGGAAAAAAAGCCAAAGAAAGAACGAGTCGAGAGATATAGGCTATTGACTCGTTTTTGAATGATTTGGTTGATCATACCTTCTCGAAAATGTTCATATTTAGCTACACGATTTTGTCAAATATCGAAATCGTTGTGATAAGCATTTCAAAAATCTGAAGCGAACGCAGGATTTGAACCTGCCCCTTCGGATCACTAGCCCGACGCTCTAACCAACTGAGTCAGCCCGCCTCCTACGCAAGCGTCAAATTTTTAAAGTGCTTATATTATACCACAAACTTATAGCGTTGGCGGCGCCAAAATAAAATCATAACATTGATTTAGCAGTGCGCCATCTCTCGTCAATCTTTAGAAGTTCTAATAACTTCTAGTTGAGTGATAACCTGTCTAATACGGGTATCACAGGTGGCGCCACCAACGCTTTAAGTTGGTGTAAGGTAAGCACTTTAAAGATTTGACGCTTGCGTAGGAGGCGGGCTGGCTCAGTTGGTTAGAGCGTCGGGCTAGTGATCCGAAGGGGCAGGTTCAAATCCTGCGTTCGCTTCAGATATTTGAAATACTTAACTCTTTGAGATAAAATCTAGTGTGGAATGCACTCAAAATAAAATCATAATCGAAATCGGTTGACAAAATATTCTCAAAAAACGCACAAATACAGTGTAGAACTTATGTACCAAGTTTCGTTAAGATTCGTTGAAAAATGCAATCTGTAGAGAAGAATTGACACCCATACAGATGAAAGCAAAGTTAAGATGTCAAAACTCAGACATTTCGCTTAATTCGTTTGCTTGGTCAGTAAAAACTGGAAACTGGAGCATGGATAAGGGAGCATTTACTGTAGGACTTTTCATGGATATGACCAAAGCCTTTGACCACGTTGATCACGAAATTCTTCTATACAAGTTCTATAAATATGGGGTTAGAGGTAACGCGAAGTTATTTATCAAATCATTTCTTAGTGACAGGCTCCAAGAAACTCATATTAATAGAATTTGTCATAAAACAAAACAGAAAAGACATATAAGTCTGAATTAAGAAAAGTACATTTTGGAGTGCCACAAGGCAGTGTTTTAGGTCCACCTAGTTTCATACTCTATATCAATAGGTATAAGAAATTGATAGTGCCTAGGTAGTAAAAATCTTTACGGAACACGTAAATCGCAATATTTAATTCCAACCCTTATTAATAACCTCCCACGTGAAATAAGGGATACACTTACAGTGTCAAATTGCAAGCGAATCCTTAATCAATATTTTACAACTTTGAATGAACACTAATACGCAGCATCCTAGTATCCAAGGCCGAGCGACCGGCCGCGCGTGTTTTATTGCACCTGGTTTGACGAGGTACGTCGGCGTCGCATCGGTCTCGGTGGAACCGGAGCGAAGCAAGTAGGTATCTACGGCAGCCGTAATGAATAGCGGCGACCGCTCGGCTTTGTTTATTTTTATGCTGAGCTGGTACTTGTTAGGTACTTGTAATAAGTTGTAATTGTAAGTAGAGAACTAGAACACTTTTGTCAAACCTAAGCTAGGTTTAATAGTGTTTTAAGATTTATAACCTAATGTAAATTTGATTGAAATAAATAAAAAAAAAAAAAAATGACATACCTGAAGTTATTAAAACACACAACTCTATGACTCTTTTCGCGGATAACATAACTACTTTATTCACTGGTGATAAGAAAAGGGTTACTGAGTTAGAGACCGATATTAATTCCTCTTTGACATCTGTTATTGATTGGATGGAAGTAAATAACCTGAAAATTAATTTAAAAAAGACTAAGATAATGACATTTCGTCAAAGAATCACTAATCTGCATAATCAAAATGTTGACATCAGCTACAATGGACATAAAATTGTCGAAGTTGAAACAATTAAATTTCTAGGACTACATATAGATAACAAAATGACATGGAAAGAACAGTTAAGGGCCGTATCAAAACGTGTAACTCAATTTTCATATGCTTTGTTTAAGCTCAGTCAAATTGCCAGACACCGTGCTCACTGCTTATCATGGTTATGTCGCTTCTGTGTTAAGGTATGGGGTAATATTTTGGGGTAACTCCACCGACAAATTATTGGCATTCATAGCACAAAAAAAGTGTATCAGGGCTATATTATGTGGCTTACGAAGGAGACAAACTTGTAAGAAATCCTTTATTGAACTCAAAACCTTGACATTTCCATGCATTTACATTAAAGAGGTTGCGCTGTTTGTACATAAAAATATAAAACTTTTCCCTAAATTTAAACCTGGTAGTAGACATGAAAATAAATTACGTTTTCCCACCGGTGTAAAAACTACCCATATGTTAAATAGCATGTTTTGTATGGCACCACTTATCTATAACAAACTTCCTCAATCAATTCGAGAATGGAGTAATGTTGCCAGTTTCAATAGTAGACTAAATGATTTTCTTCTGTCTAAGGCATACTATTCCCTAAATGAGTTTTTGACTGACAAAGATATTTGACATTACAATAATTCAGACATTTATTATTATTATTTTTAGATTATTATTATTTTGACATTTGTTATATTTTAATATTTTTAATAGTATTTAAAACATTATTGTAAAACCGCTATGCTGACCTTGCGGATCCTGAAGAGCTTTAGTTTTTTTAAGTTTCATTAATTTTTTCAATTTAATTCATTCATTAATTTCAATTTCTCAGTTTCAGTCCCTGACATATTTATATTTAAACTAGCTCATCTGGTGTACTTCGTTTCAAGCAATATCTTTATAAATGATAGCCTATGTGTTATTTTGATGTACAAGCATTATTATTGCAAAGTTTCATCACAATCCGTTCAGTAGTTTTTGCGTGAAAGAGTAACAAACATCCATACATACTCACAAAATTTCTCGTGTATAATATTAGTAAGATAAATAAAATCGAGTGCTTCCACTCTGCCCCACCAAAGCGCCCCACTGGTGGGGCAGATTAAAATTTTGAAATCGAATGTCGCACTTCATGTCACTAATAATTTAATTTAAAATCATGCGACACCCCTGGTGGAGCAGGTTCCACTGGTCTAAAAAGTGAGTGGAATCTGCCCCACTTTTACCATTTTGGTGATGATGATTCCACTCAAAAAAATGAAGGAGTGGAATCTGCCCCACCAGTGGGGCGCTTTTGTGGGGCAGAGTGGAAGCACTCATAAAATCCGATGTTGTTCTGACCTCGCAGTAGACGTGCCAGCACTGGATGGAGACGGCGGGCGACACGTGCGGCGCCAGGCAGATCAGGCACTTCGACTGAAACACACAGTTTTTTTATTGATTATAATTCTACTGCTTATTTTTTTTATGTAGAATAGGTCTACATTGGTCCACCAGCTCGCCTGATGGGAAGCGAAGTTGTAGCCGAAGATGGAGTATGTAGACCAGATTGTAATTGTCACCGGCGGACCGCCAGGATAGTCCACGCCTGCGCGGTACAGGGGCGCCGGGGGAGACGACAAAAGGGGACTGGGACAGGCGCGGGCGCCCGGGGAGACGACAAAGGGGGACTGAAACAGGCGCGGGCGCCGGGGGAGACGACAAAAGGGGACTAGGACAGGCGCGGGCGCCCGGGGAGACGACAAAGGGGGACTGAAACAGGCGCGGGCGCCGGGGGAGACGACAAAAGGGGACTGGGACAGGCGCGGGCGCCCGGGGAGACGACAAAAGGGGACTGAAACAGGCGCGGGCGCCGGGGGAGACGACAAAAGGGGACTGGGACAGGCGCGGGCGCCCGAGGAGACGACAAAGGGGTACTGAAACAGGCGCGGGCGCCGGGGGAGACGACAAAAGGGGACTGGGACAGGCGCGGGCGCCCGGGGAGACGACAAAGGGGGACTGAAACAGGCGCGGGCGCCGGGGGAGACGACAGCGGGGGACTGAGACAGGCGCGGGAGCCGGGGGAGACGACAAAGGGGGACTGAGACAGGCGCGGGCGCCGGGGGAGACGACAACGGGGGACTGAGACAGGCGCGGGCGCCAGGGGAGACGACAAAAGGCGATTGAAACAGGTGCGGGCGCCGAGGGAGACGACAAAGGGGGACTGAGACAGGCGCGGGTGCCGGGGGAGACGACAAAAGGCGACTGAAACAGGTGCGGGCGCCGAGGGAGACGACAAAGGGGGACTGAGATTATTGCAAACGATTGTAAAGCTTAATGAAAAAAAAAAAGTATACAGCCTTGGCCAAAAGTATTAGGCACCTATAAAAAATCAAAATGCATGTTTACTACCAATAACTGAGTGCTTATCTTAAATGACTTACCGGGGTCATAAATAACTTCTTGGAATATTAAGCGACTTTTTCTTAAGGTCATAAAACACCTGGTGACAGACAGACAAAACTCTTTATTTACAACCACAATATGAAAAATAAACACTATTTACACATATACGACAAAAAATATGACCGAAAACAAAGGACTCCGTTTTTATCAGTCAATGTTTGGTCACCTGTGTTCTGGACTCTAACAAGTAAACAAGCTTTCATTTCTGTTGATGTGATTAAATTGACACCTAATTTTGTTAAAAATGCCAAAAAGGAGTGAAATAGGTTTAGAAAATAGAATAAAAATACAGGGTGCCTAATACTTTTGGCCAAGGCTGTAGGTGGTAAAATAAGCTTTTATTGAAAAAGATTCCCACCAGTACCGTAACTAGATCTCTGTGGGTAGTGCTAAAATAAAATAATTTCTCTCACCTCAGAAGCGCCATTGTTTTTCTTCTCCAATTCCTTGATTTTTGCCTTCAAAGCTTGTATTCTCGTCTGTAAAAAAAAAATTATAAACATATAACATTTTAAAAATACAAGCTTTTGAGATCCTGGATGTCATGTCGCAGCCTCGTGGTAGTGAAGAAGACGGTCTATCTTGTTCAGTACAGGAGTTCCTATGGCCACCTTCCGACTCCATCATCAGATCAGCTCCATAGTACCATATTATTGCATTCTCACGCGATATATACATATGCGTGCAAAATTTCAGCTCAATCGGAAACCGGGAAGTTGGTCAAAGGTGACGTCCACAAGTGGTATATTATTCAGAGAAAAATCGAACCAAGATGATATATACATCATTTGAAAGCTTGATTTATGGGCTTCTCAAAAATATATAATTTTGATTTTTTTCATCCCTCCATTTTTTTTTTTAAATGTGAAAAATAAATTGTATGAAAAATAATAATACAGCCTTGTATTTTTCTAGTTTAGCAATAATAAAGTGTTTCTATCGTTATTTTACTTGCATTCGTAGCTAATTCTTCCACATTCATCTCTTAATTTGCTAAAATATATTACCTAACAGTGTGACCAGTTAATAGGTACAATGTGACAAAAAACACTTAAAAACAGAGTCTGATTGGTAATATGCTTCCATTTAACAATGATGGAGGTTACTTAACCAGGGTTGCTAGAGATAAACTACCTATTGAGCCAAATATAATTATTTATCCTAAAAGATTCAAAATTAATTTAAAAAAAAAACGGAGGGCTCTTGTTTTAACTGATGTAATAGACTCAGAAAAATATGAACTTTCTCGAAATGTAACGAGTGTTGTGGTTAGAATTTTTGATCATTATTATACCAGCCTCCATACATTTTGTGGACATGTCCTTTGACTTTCAAAATTCCACCCGAACTTACATTATTTACATCCATGGCAATTTACATAAAAGCTTTTAAAATAATTACAACAGTTTTTAATCCTTACTAACAATCAATCAATCAATCAATCGTTCGTTTATTGCATCATATGTAGTATAATTTACATGCAGGTCTTAAGAAACATGTTTAGTATCTATATTCTATAAGTTATACATATGACCCTATTAGGGTATAGCAATATTGTATACTAATATTATAACTCAAAAACTGTGTAAATAGATATACTTTTTAAACTTTTTTGTATCGTTATTTCTATATTTTTTAGGGTTCCGTACCGCAAACGGAAAAAACGGAACCCTTATATGATCACTTTTCTGTCCGTCTGTGTGTATGTCAAGACTCTTTATCTCGGGAACACGTAAAGATATCGAGTTGAAATTTAAACTGTATGCGTATATCTATGGTCTCTTGCAGTTGTATAAAAGAAAAACTTCTCAGTTATCGTATAAAAAAGTTAGAGCCGTTTATGTCGTAAAAAACTGCATATTTCGACACTCACAAAAATCTCGTTGATTTAGAACTATGAAATTTGGCGATAAGCATTGTCTCAGAGTACACATATAGGAATAAATCTGAAAACTGTACATTTTTATTTACATCACAAAATTCACAAAATATGGGTTCAAAATTCAAAGTGAGTATTCAAAGTAAATTGTATCATGTAAGGTATCATATAAAAGAACTTCATTGATAATGATAGCCTTTATTAACAATCAACTTATAAAACTACACAAATGTGTCTCTAACTAATTAATTACTTATAATAATATGCTATATATATAATATATGATGCTCGTTCGAAGCCGTGGTGGTCAAGAGGTAGTGACACCCGCCTTACAATCGTGAGGTCGTGGGTTCAAATCCCGGTCCCGTACCAATGAGTTCTTTGGAATTTATGTACGGAATTTCACACCACGGGCTTTTCGGTGAAGGAAAACATCGTGAGGCAACCTGCATACGTCTGTAGAAGAAATTCGATGGCGTATGTGAACCCACCAACCCGCACTGGGCCCGCGTGGTGGATATGGCCCAATCACCCTTCGTGGGTAGGCCTTCGTCCTGCAGTGGACTACTAAAAAGGCTGGTACAGTACAGTACAGATGCTCGTTCTATTTCGACACCAGTAATTTGATTCATTTTTTTTAAATTTTGATCGTCTTGCTTTTCAGCATAGGCCTCCCCAAGAATTTTCCAAAGTGATCGGTCTCTTGCTTTTCTCGTCCATGTACTTCCTGCTACTTTTTTAAAATCATCTTCCCATCTACGTCTGTCTGCCCTTTTTTCTTTTGTATTGTGTAGGGCACCATTCCATGACATCTTTTGTCCATTTGTCTTTTTTGCTCCTTATTATATAAGAACTTCATTAGCACATGCTAAAACAGGTTTATTAGCACCCCAAAAGCGTGATCACGTAAACATCGCAGATTACATCATAGTTACTACATAGTTACAACGTGCGTGCGCCTACTGCGTTACAACACTTACTTCTGCACTGGCCTCGACGAGTCCATTGTGTTTGTGTGGCGACGTGATCCGTCGAGTTTCCGCGTCATTTTGCGTTCCTGAGTCGTTCTGCGTTTCACCCGCCATGCCGTTTTGCTCTTGCTCTAGGTTCGAATCTTCTGTTGGATCCACCTAAATATTCATAAAAAAAAGTTTTATGATGTCGAATAGTTCTCGAGTGGAGACCACGTACCGGCAAGCGCAGCGTAGGACGCCCACGCACAAGGTGGACGGATGACCTCATTAAGGCCGCAAGTTCGCGCTGGACGCAAGCTGTTTCTAACCGGTCTTTTTGAAGATCTAGAAGGGCCTATGTCCAGCAGTGGACGTCCTATGGCTGAAACGACGAAAGGTATAGTCCGCGTCACACAAGTCGGCGGATGGGAAGCTATGCGCAGAACGCTGCGCAAAAGGCTATATATAGGTATGCGCGGGAGCCAGAGAGACTCGCGCCGGGGAACACCCGCCCGCCTCATGCCTCCCGCGCGCTCTCTACGCCCGAGCTCACTACTTCGCCACATGCGTAGGCATTGTGCACACATGCGCAATAATTAGCGAATCACGACGAAGTGTCATCTGCGGCTAACTTCTCATCCGCCGACTTGCGTGGCGGTTAGTATACGAATTTAATTTTTAACCGATTTCCAAATATGAGGAGGTTCTATGTTTGTCGGTGTGTATTATTTGTTTGTGTACATTCATCGATATTTTCGCCAATTTGAACCAAATCAAAAAAAATCTTTTAGGTCGAAAAGATATACTCCCGAAGTGGTTCCATTTAAATTTTACCGAAATCGGCTGAGCCGTTTTTGAAAAATCTATAATAATGTAAAAATTGCAGCGATCACCGAAATTAAGCAACGTTCCGCACGGTCAGTATTTGGATGGGTGACCGCGGGTGGCATTTTCAAATTGAGCGTTGCCGTGGCTCGGGTGACACGTTAAATTGTAGGTCCCGGTTGTTTTAACCGTTTAGCCATGTCATAGGCCTTCAGGCGGCTTTAAAACTTTGACACCAGGGCTGGCCTCCCGGCCTATACGGACTTACTTTTTATGTAAAATTTGTATACGTCAATTCATACATTTTGCTATTTTTTGCGAAGTATAATTTATTATCTCTGTCTTGCTCAGTAGCTGTCTAAATAACTCACATCGTGTGCTATCCTGGACGGGGAGTACTGCGCGGGCCCGTACAGTTCTGTGTCTTCGTCTCCGTCCACCACCTACAAACACATTACTAGTCAAATAGTGGCCTCAAACTAGTGTGGTATTAGAGAGTGTGAATGGGTGGGTGTGTATGTGTGTACATGTCTGTGTGTGTGTGAATGAGTAGGTGTGTATGTGTGTAAGTGTCTGCGTGTGTGTGTGTGTGTGTGTGAATGGGTGGGTGTGTATATGTAATAAGTAACGTTTTGGTTTTGACTGTAAAGTTACTTATTAAGAAAATAAAGAAATTGTGTGTGTGTGTGTATGTGTGTGTGTGTATGTGTGTGTGTGTGTGTGTGTGTGTGTGTGTGTGCGCGTGCGTGCGTGCGCATGTGCGAGCGGGCACAGATTAGGTAATAGTTACTTCCTGTTCTAACCAAGAGACAAATGACAACTAACGCTTTCTATTCATGGGCGCCTGGTATTGCAAAATCAAAATTTTCCTTATACATATGGACATGTGCTTTTTACAAAGGTATGCGATAGCATAATTACTAATTACAATTTAATTAATTACATAAAATAACTTAGAACACAAGTCACATTTAAATTGCTGTATTTTTATGTGCGTGATGTGTATAAATTTTGTTTTGATGGAAGATGACATACTAGTTTGCATTCAAGTTTCATTTCAAGTAGTATCGACGTACCAGCGCCTGATCGTTGGAGGCCCTCCGCACGCAGGTAGCGCTCCGCGCGCTCTCGGGGTCGAGCGCGGAGGCTCGCACGCGCCACTCGCCGCACCACTGGTACTCCGCTCCGAACCCTGACGTCTCCGCTGGCTCGTCGTTCTGGAAAAAGACCACCAGCTATTAAGGTCATTGACCTCCACTTTTTTCCGAACCTTGATCAACTTTTTAAAACGTCTAAAACGCTAAACGTCTAAAGCACCTAAACACAATCAAATTAAAGTCACTCTCAAAGGTCAGTGACTATACAGGGTTATTCCTAATCAATTAGCATCCTTCTAGGGGTTTATTCTGTACATCAACACTAACAACTTTTGTTCTGCTACTTATGTCAAAACTCAAAAATAATATCAGCTGTCCATACATTTTGTCGAGGGTGAATAATATTTGTCTATGGAACAACAACTTTTTCTTTTGAGAATTAATAAAAGTCGTAGAACAATAGTTGTTAGTTTTGATGTACAGAATAAGCCCCTAAAAGGATGCTAATTAATTAGAAATAACCCTGTATAAGTTGTTGCACAGAGTTTAAGATCGTTGACAAAAAAATTTAACAAACAAGCAATCTCCACTAACCACTCCATAGGTCATTGACCTACGGAGGTCAATAACCTAGGATATGAGTTACTGAAGCCTTCCTCAGAAGCCAGACAGCAGGAAGAAGGAAAGTAAGGAGACTCTCCTTCGCAGGAGACAGACAGTAGCGGCGATCACTATTTTCCAAGTTATAAGGCCCTTGACCATTAAGGACCGTTAAGGTCACTGACCTCCACATCAATATTGCCTTGATTTATTATTTTTATGATCATTTTACGATCTTTGTTACAATATTTAAGCCGTGGTGGTCTAGAGGTAGTGACGCCCGCCTTACAATCGTGAGGTCTTGGGTTCAAATCCCCGGTCCCGTACCAATGAGTTATTTGGAATTTATGTACGGAATTTCACACTACTGGCTTTTCGGTGAAGGAAAACATCGTGAGGCAACCTGCTTACGTCCGTAGAAGAAATTCGATGGCGTATGTGAATCCACCAACCTGCACTGGGCCAGCATGGTGGATATGGCCCAAACACCCTTCGTGGGTAGGCCTACATCCTGCAGTGGACTATTAAAAAGGCTGGTACAGGTACAGGTTACAATATTTTAAGAAATTATAACTTTTTAGGTCATCGTGATCCTGGTTACTGACCTCCACATCAATACTGCCTTCCTCGGAGCTGGTGTCAGGTACATCATCATCCATGCTGGCTCCAGTCCGCTTCAGGCAACGTAGCGCGTGTCGCTGCAGCCGAGACATGGGCAGTGTCGTGTTACAGACGGGGCACTCCCCCTCTGCGGGCGGGGGCGGGGGGCTGCGACGTCGCGCGCGGAGGCGACGCATGCGGTTGCTATGTACTCTCTGGAATTACATGATTGACTATATGACTAAAAATACACATGTAACAAAAAAAACTGCCAAGTGTAAGTCGGACTTGCGCATGAAGGGTTCCGTGCCGCACGGATTCCTTCGAATGGCATGGGAGCATGGAGCTATTAATATGGAGCTAAAAAACGGCAAAAAAACACATTTGTGTCTATATTTGTTGTTGTTCTCCCACTGATATGATGTCCGAAGAAATAGACAAAAGAATAGCTTGTGGGTAGAAAAAGTTTTGGTCTCTCAAAGAAATTATGAAGAGTAAGGAATTAGGTGCAAATATTAAAAGAAAAACTTTTAACACTTGTATCCTTCCCTGCATAACATAATTATGGTTGCGAAACTTGGTCTCTTACTGAGATTCACAGGCAAAAACTAGCCAAGTGCGAACAAGCAATGGAAAGGAGCATGCTAGGAATAAAATTAAAAGATAAAATTCCAAACACAACCATAAGACAAAAAACCAAAGTCGTTGATATACTTGCCCGTATAGATCACCTGAAATGGGGCTGGACAGGACACATGTTGCGTTGCAAAGCAAACAAATGGTGTAAACTAGTCACACTATGGTACCCAAGAGATGGCACTAGAAGGCAAGGACGTCCAATCCGAAGATGGGACGACGATATCAGACTAACCTTGGGACCATAAAGGACAAGAGTCGCTGAAGATAGACCACATGCCAAAAGGCACACTGAGCTGAGGGACATTTTATAGCAATAATAACCAGAATACATTCAACCAAAACTCGCTCAGAATAAAAGGCTAATAATCATAAAAAATTCAAGAGAATTTTTATATGTATAATACACCCGTGCAAAGCCGAGGTGCATCGCTAGAACGCAAATATTATGCACGGATCAATGTAACATTTTTCACATTATTGTTAATTTACCAAAAATGGCTCAGCAGATTTCAATAAAATTTAAATGGGACCAACTTCGAAGTATATTCTTTCCAATAAAAAAGAATTCTTGAAATCGGATCCACTACGAAAAAAGTTATGCGTGGTTATACATAAAGAAAAGATATATATCTGCATCAAATTGTATACCTCCTGCTGGTGGTCTGTCAGTCAAAAATTAGAGTGTATATTTTAATAAATGCAGCCTTGTATAGTATTTTCTCATTGGCATTGCTTTGCAACATGTCCATTGCAACAATGACAAAGAAAAGTACACTTCACTTTTGCCTCTATCATCATCAGCATTAATTTTACTTTAGCTGAAGCTTTATCCTTAGAAAAATCCAAAAATAGCAAAGTAGGTAACTTGGCTCTTAACAGTGCACTATTATGCTCCTAGCACTTAATTTGAATAAAGAGATCAACAAGTTTCATCACTATATAGTATAAAACAAAGTTGCTTCCCGCTGTCTATCCCCATGTATGCTTATATCTTTAAAACTACGCAACAGATTTTGGTACAGTTTTTTTTAGTAGATAGTGATTCAAGAGAAATGTTTATATGTATAATACACCTGTGAGAAGCCGGGGCGGGTTGCTAGTAATTTGAATTTTCTTTCTAAACTTTGCTTAAAGAATTTTATTTTCTCTACAAGAAATTAACAAGGTATCCAAACTATAGTAACTGGACCAGTAAAAAGTTTAGAACACCTTTCTAATTCATTCAAAAGTTTCTAATAAGACCCAACTGTTATTTTAGCAATTTAGAGATCATATACAAAAGAAAATAAAACAAACCTGGTAAACATCACTCCCCGGACACCCAGAAACATCAACTTCCTGATCATCAGGCTCATCCAAGCTCGTGCTAGAGCCTGGAACAGCTAAATTCGTAGAACTATTCACACTTAGTTTTCTTTTGCTACCAGAACTGGAAATTTTCTGAAGCTTTTCAAGTTCTAAATTCAAATGCGTCTCCAACTCCCCCTGTCTTATCGTACAGCTACAAACCGGGCAATTCGGTAATTCAGACACTTTCTTTCGCGTCCTAACACAATTTAATATAACGCTTTCATCGTACAGCTGTCCGAAACTAGAGCTAGGATTATTGTTCGTGCCCCCTTCCATATTATTGTAAAGAACTGCGGGTAACATCTCAAACTGTTGTTGTTGACATCGGTTATAAATCTGCCGACATCACAACTTTAGTAACACGAAAACATTGTTTAACACTTTGTAAAGGTAAACGGAAGTTCTATAAGTCCGCCAGAACTTATTTTGCAGTAATTGCGCTAATAGTTATGTAATTAAAAATGTTAAAAGTGATGCCAAGCAAAACAATAACAAAACCGGATCGTTTACAACATTTTTTATCGCCAATTTGATTTTGATTTGTGGAAATGACAATGACATCTGATTATTAATAATTTGATGACAGTTTTAGATACGAACCAATTGTAATCTAATAAAATCGTACAATCTTCCGAAAGGTACAAAGCATCGATGCTTAAATCGAGTTTAATGAATAAGTTTTTTTGTTGATTTTAGTTATGAAATAGATGTAGAATAATTAATAAATGCTTTTACAATACCATTCGTGTCTAAGCACAAACATTTGGACGAATAATGTGGCGAATAAGTTCAAGTAGAATTATTTCAATGAAATATGTCTGGCATCAAATCTGTGTGTAAAAAGTGCTCTAAATCTATGTCCAGTAAAATAAAATAGGACCAATTATATGAATGAAACTGTTAAAATTTCATTGCTGCTGTAATTATAAAATAAAAAATGGTTGTCTGTAAAGTCGGTTTACGGAGTCGGGCGACAGGCTGAAGCATCTCATCTCTATCGTCTGTTCCGCGCTCTCACTTGAAGGTGTGTGCAGCCGGCATTCATCTTTTTTTAAGACATTGTTACGTCAGTAAGTTACATATTAAACTTCGTAATATTAACTACGATTATAACTATTCGATTCCAATTGAATAATAATTTATTTGCTGTCATCATCCGTCTCATAATACCCATCTCTAACTTTGTTCTTGCTTGATTGGTTGGATTCATGATAAATCCATGGTTGGATTCAAATTCAGTGTTGCTAGAAAAATTACACATTATTTGCTTTTTCTTTTATAGCTGCGTTATTTTCTAGGTGCGAGTAAGTAATGTGTTGATATTCATGTATTTGTTACGTTTTGTTTCTCGATAAAATAAATTAATTAGGTATTATGTAAGAATGTTACAGTATTATCAGCGCGCGAAATTCAATTTTTTTTGGCATTTAATTTACAAATAAACTGCTCGTTTTAAGTTAAGAAAAGAAAAGACTCATTTAGACCATAAATAATTGATAGTGTTAGCGACGTAGGAATACCTACACAAAGTATAGAAACTAAAATAGTGTCCATTTTATGCACAAGACTCCAACTAGAAACTAAGATGAAAATCAGTTAATGCACTTTCGTACATACAGTAACCGCTAATTTAGTTTTTAAGTGTATTTAACTCGTAAACACAACCTATTCGTAGCCGTCAGGAATTTGCGCAAACTGATAATGAGAAGTTTAACTGTAAATTGGAAAAAACCTAAAACAAATAAATGAATTTCGTAGACCAAGACGATCAGGCTAAGCATTTCAAATCAATAAAAATTTAATAATTATGAATTCGATACATTAATTATACTAAGCGCCACATAAATCGGCGGATGAGAATTTAGCCGCAGATGACACTTCGCCGTGATTCGCTAATTATTGCGCATGTGTGCACAATGCCTATACAAATGGCGATGTAATGAGCTCGGGCGTAGGGAGCGCGCGGAAGGGCCGGGAGGCATGAGGTTGGCGGCATGAGTTGGGCGGGTGTGCTCCGGCGTTTCGTCTCTAGCTCCCGTGCATACCTATATTTCGGCGTTTGCGCAGCGTTCTGCGCAAAACTTCCATCCGCCGATTTGTGTGGCGCTTAGTATAATAATGAATTTAATAATTACTCGTGACCACAAGATACTTTTGCTGAAGTCATATGCGCTGGCCACTTGGACACCTTGTACCAGCTTTTTTAAGTCTACTGTAGGGCGTAGGCCTACCCACGAAGAGCGACTTCATCATCATCATTATCAGCAGTAGGACGTCCACTACTGGACATAGGCCTCCCCTATGGATTTCCAATAAGCCCGGTTGGAAGCGGCCTTCATCCAGCGCGTTCTGTTCGTTCAATTGGGACTTAATAATACAAAAAAAAAATTGTAGATTTCAAAACATTTATTTTTGGTTATAACTTATACCTATTTATACAACCCGGTCAGAATATCTGTGCACCTCGCTGGAATGCGGCGCCTCTCCCGCTTCCCCTGCCACCTCTCCGCGCACTCCCCGGTGCGACAGTACGGTTAGCATCTTCGTTGCCGATACACGTCCCGATCATTTTGATATTTTCGCTTTGTTGTTATTTTGTTTTTTAATATTTATTGTTAAGTTAAGCCGATATGACGTCACGAGGTCAGGTGCACAGATATTGTGACCGGGTTGTACATACAAATGCTTAACTTAATTTTTCAGTCTATTTCGAATTATTCTCTATAAACAGTCTATTAGGTCGAATCACACAATTTGGCGGTCGGTCAAAGTCAACGGTTGCGGTCAAATTCTATAGACATTTGTGTAGACTTTATTATGACTTTACTTTTCTCTTTACTCATCACTACATAGTATAAAACAGAGTCGCTTCCCGCTGTCTGTCTGTCCCTGTGTATGCTTATATCTTTAAAACTACGCAATGGATTTTGATGCGGTTTTTTTTAAATAGAGTGATTCAAGGTGAAAGTTTATAAGTATAATACACCTGTGCGAAGCTTCGCACAGGTGGGGCGGGTCGTTAGAATTCAAATAAAAAAAACCTTGAATAAATCATGTGGGTGGTATCTAGACTATGAAAGTACACTGAGCCGTGGACACTATCGGACATCAGTCGCGGACGTCACCTTCGGACAACCTTGAGCGTTCGGACGTCCGAGAGCGATCTGGGGCGCCGGATGTTTTAACACTGTGCACACTGCTAAGTCGCGCCTGTCAGTCGCGTCCGTCTGTTTTTTTTTAGTTTTGACGAAAGTCGTAGAACAAAGTTGTTAGTTTTGATGTACGGAATAAGCCCCTAGAAGGATGCTAATTGATTAGAAATAACCCTGTATAGATGATACACCATTATTCGATATTTTAACACGTTTGAAGTCCGTTATGCCATTTTTGGCGAAAACATATTTTTCCTCTTATCATTCTACTAAGTCAACTTTGACGCTAGTCAGTCCGTCACCGTCATTTTTCTTCTTGCCAGTCCGCCGTTTCCTCGCGACCGTCATTTTGAGGTGCACAGCTTTGACGTGGGTGGTGAGAGAGTTTGACTGACTGAATGACTTCGAGCATAGTTCGCAAGTATAAGGTTTCGCGCCCGTGTGTACCTGGAATAGCAAATAATAAATTGTCACTAAAATTAAATAAATAAATATTTTGGGGACATCTTACACACGGGCTCTGACCCCAAACTAAGCAAAGCTTGTCATATGGCTGCCAGAGACTGATATACTACATATACTTATTTTTAAATACATACTTATATAGATAGTAACTAAATAACACCCAGACACAGAGCAAACACTTAATTCATCACACAAATATTTGCACTGGGTGTGGATCGAACCCACACCATTTTGACTTAGAAGTTAGGGTCACTAACCACTGAGCCACCGAGGCAGTCATTAAAACATATATATGTCACAGTCAAAGTGATTAATCTAGTTATTATGTATACTAACCAGCGATTATGTATAATTACTACTTGATTTAGTGAAAGTGATAAATGGCACATAATTAATCGCTTTAACTAGTTATTATATGTACATAATATCTGGGACGACTTAGTTAATGTGATTAAAACATTATTACCTAAGCTTATAAAGTTTTATTTGACTTTATTTTAAGTATTAATAATCATTTTTATCTTAATTTTTCAAAAAGTTATATTTAACGTTGTCATAATGTATCCTACTTCCTACTTACTACTAATATTATAAACGTGAAAGTTTGTGAGGATGGATGTATGGATGTTTGTTACTCTTTCACGCTAAAACTACTGAACGGATTGAGATGAAACTTTGCAATAATGTAGCTTATATATCAAAATAACACATAGGCTATAAATTATAATGATATATTGCGTATGCGGGCGAAGCCGCGGGTAAAAACTAGTTTCTAATAAAGTGCCAGAAGCGAACCGCCATGATAGATTAAGTGTGATACAAAAAATAGGTTAGGTTATGTTAGAACATAACAAACAACGAATGCCAGAAACGAATTGCTTTGTAAAAAAAACTTACAAGTTACGTGATACAACAATTGGTAAACAATAAACAACTATATGAATATTACGCTAACTAAAACATTCTGCTACTTTAAGATTGCTGAAGAGGACAGCAAGCCCTCCAAGCCCTTCCGAGGCATCAGACACAGCGCAGCGCAAGGCGCGACGCGGGTGCGGGCGAGCCGGAGAGCAGCGCGCTGTGATTGGCCGAGCGCCGCGCCCCGCACTCTCGACCGCGCGGCCTAGCCCTAAGACTATGAATTTAGTATAAGTATATGTTACTAGCTTAAAACCCGCGGCTTCGCCCGCGTTGTCTTAGTACATAGGTACTTACTTAAGATGAAAATAGCCCGCGGTTTGATCTACGTTGTGTTTGTACTTGCTTATAATAATATCTAATGGTCCGTGATTTGGCCCGCGTTGTCTTAATACTTGTTTAAAATTACTTGCAAGTATAATGCCCTCGGTTTGGCCTGCGTACTATTAGTACTTGCTTAAGATGGTTATTTATAGCACGCGGCATGGACTGCGATGTCTTATTACTTGCTTAAAATTATAAAAGCTTGCCGTTTGGCCTGCATTGTCGTATTACTTACAATGATAATAGTCCATGGTCTGGCCCGTCTTGTCTTAGCACTTGATCAAAATGATAATAGCCCGCGGTTTGGCCCGCGTTGTGTTAATAATTAGGTACTTAAAATGATAATACCCCCAGTTTGGCCCACGTTGTTTTAGTATTTACTTGATTAAAACAACAGCCCGCGATTCAACGCGCGTTATCTTGGCATTTGCTTATAATAATATCTAATAGTTCGTGGTCTGGCCCGCGTTGTCTTAATAAATCCTTAAAATTATAATAGCGTGCCGTTAGCCCGCGTTTTTGTATTACTTGCAATGATAATAGCCCACGGTCTGGCCCGCGTTATTTTCGTAATTGCTTAAAATGATAAAAACCCACAGTTTGGCCCGCGTTTTCTTGGCATTTACTTAAAATAATAGTAGCTCGTGGTTAGGCCCGCATTAGGCTCGATTATGAAGGCCCCATCGTAATTATAATAGCTAATTAGCATAATTATTTCTGTTTCTTTTTCACCTTAAGCATTCGATGGAGAGAACACTTTTTATGTTGGTATTATATTTACCATGGCGCTTTCATAATTGAGCTTATTATCGTATTACTTGCAAGGATAATGCCTACGGTTTAACTTGAATTGTATCAGTATTTGCCTAAAATGATAACAGCCCACGGATTGGCCTGCATTGTCTCAGTATTTGGTTATTTAATTTACTTGTATCTAAAGTTTATTACGGAGTACGTGAATTATTGGATGATAAATTGCCGAATTTCTGAAATTAACTCAATAATAAATAAATATATAAAATAAATATTGGGGGACATCTCACACACGGTCTCTGACCAAAAAACTTAATAAAACTAAGCGAAACTTGTGATTTGGCTGGCAGAGACTGATATACTACATATAGTAGTGCGGGTAACGCCGAGCGTGACAGTAGTGCTCGAAGTATTTACTATTTGTAAAAATCAAGAATGTCGCTAAAAGTTGTAGAAACTGACGTTCGCGAGCTTAAGGACATTATAGTGCTAATGGCAGAGAGGATTAGCACCATGGAGACAAAAATCGGTGAGCAGAACACCCTAATCATTAATCTTTCGGTGACGATCGATCTACTTAGATCCGATAAAGCGGGTAGCACTCCGAACACACATGATACTTCACTAACCGCCAATAGTAAAATTGACAAACAAAACACTGCGCCCGCGAAGCAGCGCTCATTACGCCAAGCAATGATTAATGCAAAATCAGCGTTATCGATTCAATCTGTAACTGCGAGTAAGAAAAATAGCGGTGCAATCGCTACTAGCTCGCGTGCATCTCAAGGTCCAACTGCCTCGAAAATAATCGAAACCGACCGAGTCGAGCCGAAGTTGCACCCCACCACCGGTGCGCCTAAGATGCGAGTACCTGCTACAGATGCAGTAATAGTAACTAATGGCGAAGCCATAAAATCTGCGGAAACAGGAAACCTAACGTTGACGACATCAGAAAATAGTACCTGTATTGACAATAACTGGCAGAAAGTGACTCGACGACGATCGAATAATCAACAATTAAGATCTGTTGTTGTAGGGTCCGGAAAAGCGGATGATAATCTTCAGACAGTTGAAAAGCTGCGTTACGTACAAGCTTGGTCTTTCAAACCTGAAACTACGACTCAAAGTGTCTTAAACTACATCAACAAGCATGTAGTGGAGAACGAAAAGTACACGGTAGAAAAACGCGAAATAAAGACAGATAAACACGCAGCGTTCGTAATCGGCTTCCCTGAAAGCATATACGACAAGATATCCCTGCCAACTTCGTGGCCTCCAGGCGTAAGAGTGTCACAGTGGTTTCAAAGGGGCAATGGCGGGGCGGCGCGGGGCGCGCGCTCCGTCGGCAAGCCTGCAGTCGCCGCCACCCGCTTGGCCTAGCACCGACGCACCGGATGACTCATTTCACTCAGCTGATATGCCCGTGTGCAACATAAATAAAAATGAACGTAGGCGCGAGCGACATGTGCGACAATGCCCGCACAGTATTAGTGCAAATCGGAGGATTATTGTATGCCATCAAAACATACGCTCCCTAAATGTTAAAAAAACACTTAGACTTGAGATTCTGCTACAGCAAGAGCTACAATGCGATGTATTAGGACTTACAGAACATTGGTGCAGTACTGAGAACCTTAAATGTATCAATATTGATGGATATACTTTGACATCTAGCTACTGCAGAAAAAATACCGCGCACGGTGGCTCTTGTATATTTGTAAAAGACGGTGTTAAAGCAATCGAATGTTTAGAATTTGCTCAACTTTCAACTGAACGATATTGCGAAGTGTCTGCAGTTGAGCTTCTCGATTATAGTATAATTGTTTTATGTATTTATAGGACGAACTTGGTCAGCGATAGCAGTTTCTTAAATTGTTTTGAACCTGTACTCGAACGAGCCAGTGCCAGTAACAAAGAATTTTTAATAATTAGTGATACGAATATTAATTGGCTTTTAAAAAACTCAAGCAGTCAAAATCATCTTAGTGATTTGCTGTCAGTTTATAATTTCATGAACTTTGTGGACTTCCCAACGCGTGAGTTTGGCAACTCCTCGACATGTCTGGATCATGTGTACAGCAATAGGCAGAAGGACACTGTGGTGGCGGTGCCAGTTGATACCTCGTCCTGTGCTCCAGGCGACCCTCTCAGTGACCACAAGGCTGTGCGCGTAGAAGTTACATGCCTGCCAAAACAACCACTGCAGCGCACTCGTCTTGTCAGAGATTTGTCTGAATTAAATTGCACCAATTTTGTGTCATCTGTGGAGAGTGTTGACTGGGAACACATTTTTGTTAAACATCAGGGTTCCCCAGAAAATTTGGCAACATCTCTTATAAATATATTAACCAATAAATTTCACATTTGTTTCCCCCTTAAATTGAAAAATATCAGGAGGACCACACGGACCAGTGAAAACGTTCTTAGGATCAAAAACGTATTGTCCGAAATTATACAACTCACAAAAAAATTCCCTAATAATGAACAACTTATAAATTTGCTTAATGACTTAAACGTAGCGTACGACAAAGCTATTTTAGAGCAGAAAACCAGTTCGTACACTAGAATGATATCTAATAATTCCAGCAAACATAAAATGATGTGGAAAATAGTAAATAAGGAAAGAGGTGTCAGTAAAAAGGTGGCCGTAAGTTTTACTGACGTCGTTCACGATGAACAGGGCAATAGATTCATGTCAAAAAAGGCGGCAGCTGACGCGGTGAACTCTAGGTTTGTAGGTGCATCGAGCGCATGCCAGGCGCCGCGCGCTGACATCCCCTGGGTCACCGCCGCGCTTGCAGCCGCGCGCCCTCCTGCGGACACCAGCATGAGGCTCAAGAGATTCACAGCTAATGAGATTTATCAAATTATAACATGTCGCATTCCTCAGAAACCGACCAAAGATATATATGATCTATCGATGGAGCTAATCAGCCTTGCTCGCACGTCATTGGCACCCTGGTTAGCTAAACTGTACAATCGATGCATGGAAGCTGGTACTTACCCTAGTGTGATGAAAGTAAGTAAAATATCGCCACTATACAAAGGAAAGGGTAAGCATGAAGATATAGATGCATACAGGCCCGTGTCGATTATTCCAGCAGTAGCAAAAATATTCGAGAACGGCCTGAGCTCTCGGCTCACCGACTACCTTACCTCCGCTGGGGTGATATCTGAACGTCAGTACGCATACCGAGCTGGCAGGTCGACCACTACACTCACGCGAGAGGTTGTAAGACGAATACTGGAAGCCAGTGATCATGGACAGCGAGTCGCCGTGTTATGCTGCGATTTATCGAAAGCGTTTGATGTCGCTGATCACGGCGTACTCGCTGTAAAATTCACACACTATGGTATAAGCGGACCGTGCCACGCGCTGCTGACAGCAGCGCTACAGTGTAGATCCCAAATAGTGGTCGGAGACGGAGGTGACACTAAATCGGATCCATTGAGCACAAAAATGGGTGTACCGCAGGGCTCATCGGTGTCGAATATTGCTTTCTCTTTGCTGCTTAACGACTTGCCTAACTTCATCACGTCTGGAGAAATATTTATGTACGCTGATGACGTAGCTGCCATTGTTACTGCAAAAACACATGGAGAGCTTGAGAGTCGCCTGAATGATGCAGCGAACCAACTGGCGCTGTGGTTCAGTATGAATGGACTTGTGCTGAACTTAAAAAAGACGCATTTTATACAGTTCTCCATGTCGGGAAGGCCACTACAAAAACTGCGAGTATTAATGGACGGGGTGGCCATCAGCCAGGTGGACTCTACCGTTTTCCTAGGCTTCGTTATAGATCGCGGGTTAACCTGGGCCTCACATATTGATAAACTTTGTGCAAAGCTGGGTAGTGCATGTTACGCCTTGAGTCGAATGGCGCGAGTAGTTTCTGCTGACGCTCTGCGCAACTGTTATTTTGCAACCGTACACTCCGTATTACAATACGGAACTGAAATATGGGGAGATTCAGCCGACAGACTACGTGCATTTAGAATGCAAAAGCGTGCTATAAGGGCGATTGCACAGATCTCTATAGACGCACTTCAGCGAAACCATATTTTAAGACTCTCGGGATAATGACGCTACCTTCGCTTGTAATCTTGCAATCAGCTGTCTATGTGAGGCAGAACTTGGATTCGTTTGCGAAGCGGGGAGATGGCCACTCTTTCCAGTACAACCTACGCAATGTGAACAAACTCGCCAATGTTCGCGTGAGGTTGACTCGGTGTAGGAAGCTGACTCACGTGATGGGACCCACAGTTTACAACTGTCTGCCGTCTGACGTCACCGAGGCAGTCACTGACAATATATTTAAAATTAAATTAAAAAACTGGCTCATTTCGAAGACTTATTACTCCGTTGATGAATTCTTTAAAACGGAACAAAAGTGCTATAGAAATAGTAACGGCAGAAATCTTGCGATGTAGTGACACATGACGACATTGTAATTAATTCATTTTAATCTAGTTTCACTCAAATTTGTTTTATTTAATGTAATGTTGTAACGTTGAATGTGATACTGTTGTATTGAAATTCAATTGATGAATATTATTATAATTTATGACATGTAATTTCTTAATCTAAATTACCAATAAAAATGTTTATCTGTTTATCTGTTTATACATGTACCTGTAGGTTGACTGGCTGATGATGCTATTTAGCGTCAAGTCCTCTTTTTGTACAAATAGTGTGCAAGAAAGTGTTAAATAAATAAAAAAAAAAACATTAATAATACCCAGACACAGAGCAAACACATATGATCATTACATAAATATTTGCCCTGGGTAGGTATCGAACCCATGCCTCTTTAACCCAGGAGTCAGGTTCACAAATCACTGAGCCACCGAGGGAGCCAATAATAATAATTGTATGAGTAACTATGTAAGGAATTTCACACTACTGGCTTTTCACTGATGGAACATTTAGGCAACCTGTATAGGTACGTCCGTAGAGAAAAAATCAATGTCGTTTGTGGATTCAGCAACCCGCGTTCGGTCGGCGTGATGAATATGGCCCAATCACCCTACGCGGGTAGGCCTATGTTCAGTAGTGCACTATTAATTAAGGCCGGTACAGGTATTCGACATGTTTCATGAAGTCATTAGAAATTTAATTTTCCAGGCAAATGAAAAAATGGCACACAAGTAAGTGTATACCTAGAAATCACTCGTCAGGCATGTTCTAGGACGCTATTATACTCATAATTTGATTAACTTTTACTATGGTACCAACCCCAAAATCACGTGAATATAATCAGCTGTTCAACACAAAAAGCTCATCGACCCACGACAAAATGTATAGAAAATGTAGGTAATTTTCGCTTGTCAGGGTTGATCCCATAGTGAAATACGTATATTGATCCGTATGTGCGCTAAGTTTAAGACTATTGGCTCACAAAATAAAAAAAATTGTAAACTATTGGGGACCCATTATGCCCCATTTAAAGATAAATCATTATCTTAATCCTATTCTAGATACTACATTATTTAAAAAAGCGCATTGAAGTTTTGGGACGTATCTGACCCCTAAGGATTTTTTTTAAGGAAAATTCAGAAAAACAGGTACAGCCTGATTTTTTATTTAGTCTCAAAAGCATCTATACCTACAAAGTTTCATGTCAATCAGTACAGGGAATAAAAAGTTACATGCAAACAAAAAGGGCCCGTTTTACCCCATAAGTTATAGTTGGGTACGTTTTTCATCCTTAGTGCTTCATTATGTCGTATGATGTACGTAAATTCAAAATTTCAAGTTTATATCCTCAGCGGTTTGGGTTGTAGCCTAAACTGATTAATTATTGCTATCCCTAAGGAACCCTATAGATTTTCCTGGATATTATTAGTTCCTGTATTGAAACATACTGTATGCTTCCTTCATACCACATTTCAACCATAACCGTTCAGCTGGTTGGATGTAATTGACACTTTTTTCACCAACTTTGGGACCTTATTTGACCCCTTAGATGAGGAAAATTCGGAAAAACAGGAAAAAACGTAACTTTTATTTTGTTTAGAAAGCATGTATACAAAGTTTCAAGTTATTCGGTACAGGGAATAAAAAGTTACATACAAATGAAAAGGGATCGTTTTACCCCTTTAGAGATCGATTTTTCAAAATTTTCTTCCTTAGTGCTCCATTACGTCGTACAATATACCTATGTTCCAAATTTCAAGTTTATATCTTAAGCGGTTTGGCCTGTAGGCTGTCTGTCAGTCAGTCACTCAGGGAAGCCTTTTATATAATAGATTAGGAAAATAAAGCACCTCGACACGATCATTCGAGCGTAGACCGCAGACCAGATAACACGTCTTTTATTTGAACATACAGTCCACTGGCATAATTTAGAAAACTTAAGGCAGATCGCCAACAATTGCCATTTCGAAAAGTTATTACTTTCACTATCCCTGACCGGTTATTATGAATAATAACTAGTTAATGTGATTAATTTATCACATTTACTAAGCAGATTATTTATTATGTATACTAACTAGTTATTATGTATAATAACGGACTAATCACTTTGACTGTACATACATATACAATATATATATATACAATACAAACACATTTTATTGACAAAGTAGTAAAACATAACAGAAAAAGAAATAACGACAGAAGAACGTCTAATACAAAAGGCGGTCTTATCGCTAAAAGCTATTTCTTCCAGACAACCTCTACTGTGTGGAAACATGTAATTGACGTGGACGGTGGTGTAAACATAAATGAATAAAGTAAAGCTATAAACATCCAAAAACAATAAAATACACTACATAATAATAGGCATACACAAATACTTCTTATAATACATACAATAAAAATAAACCTACTTACATACATAAATAAATACAGATAGTTAAAACGTAAGTGATAATTAATATCAGTTTTTAAAACTGTTTAGCAAGATAGTATTCCTTGACTTGAGTCTTGAAAGATTTAACGTCATGTATAACGGAATTAAAACATATTTCATGAAATTTCAGTATTCCCCAGACAGGGTACAATAAAATTCCTATCTACTGGGATAGTAGGCTCAATTTTAGTTATCTTCTGTCAATAACAAATAATACTAACACGTACGCATGAGTATTTTAATACCTAATTAATCCATTATTACGGTTATCAATAAATATTTTACTCGTATATTTAGGGTTCCGTACGTCAAAAGGTCTCTCACTATGGGCCTTATTAGTAAGGTCCAAGTAGCCCAACGAGCCATGGAGAGGGCTATGCTCGGAGTTTCTCTGCGAGATCGAATCAGGAACGAGGAGATCCGTAGAAGAACCAAGGTTACCGATATAGGTCAGCTGATTAGCAAGTTGAAGTGGCAATGGGCAGGGCACATAGCGCGGAGGACTGATGACCGATGGGGTCGAAAAGTTCTCGAGTGGAGACCACGTCCCGGCAAGCGCAGCGTAGGACTTCCACCCACAAGGTGGACGAATGACCTTGTTAGGACCGCTGGATCGCGCTGGATGCAAGCCGCTACCTACCGGTCTTATTGGAAATCATTAGGGGAGGCCTATGTCCAGCAGTGGACGTCCTACTTGTGAAAGCTCACTATCTGAAATCATAATGCTACTTGTTCCTTTCGCTACTATTTTATAACGTATGTATTTGTATTTTTTTTTTTTTTTTTTTTTTTTTTTTGTAGGTATATGTATAGTTATATTTATATATTACTAGCTGACCCGGCCACGCGTTGCTGTGGCTAAATAAATTAAAATTGCGACTATAATTTGAGATTTAAACTATCCTATCTCTCAAGTTGGATCGAACTGCACATGGTGTGCGAATTTTATTATAATCGGTTAAGTGGTTTAGGAGTCCATTGAGGACAAACATTGTGACACGAGATTTATATATATTAAGATATCGTATATATGTAAGTATATTTAAAACTTAGATTGAATTAAGTATATTCAGTTTATTATTTATAGGTGTTTTTTTTTTGTTGATATCTATTTAAGGCCACTATTTCTTGTTCTTGTCGGTTCATATTCGTGCAAGGTTGCCTGGAAGAAATCGCCATGGGTGATAAGGCCGCCACTTTATAATCATATTTTTTGTCGTATATGTGTAAATAGTGTTTATTTTTTATATTGTGGTTATAAATAAAGAGTTTTGTCTGTCTGTCTGTCCTATGGCTAAAAGGATGATGCCATCAAAAGGAAAAAAAACATTATAGAATCACTTTGTCATCCGTCCATGTGTAAAGATCTATCTCGGGAAGGCGAACTATAGAGTTGTAATTAAAAACATACCTATAAGCAGATCAGTAATTAGTCTCACGCAGTTGTGAAAAAAAAAACAAAAATAAATAATCGGCCAAGTGCAAGTCGGACTCACGCACGAATAATTCCTTACCGTGTTGGGCTCTAACACGGTCCTTAGCCCCATTCCTGTTGCCGTTTATTAATAACGAGCAAAAGCCTCCTAAAAATCGCGTTTGTTTTATGGGAACCCCCTTTAAGGTGACGCATTGATAAACTATTGTTTCTCAAAAATCGATTACCGCGCCCCTTCACTCGGACAAATTTTATTCGGTCGCGCTCGACAGGATCGCGCCAGAGCGGCGGGCGGCAGTGATTTATTAATTAATTACTCATAATGTACGCATTAAAAACAATAACTTCTCGGTTTATAAAATAGAATAGTAATCTAGCTATTTTATTCGTAAAAAATAATGTGGTGTTGTCGCTGATAATTCTGAGCATTCGAATTATTTAACTTTTTTTTGGTGAGAAATTTGTAATAAGTATTTTTTTTTATTCCTTGTAGGTTTGCGTTTGACTACATACTGCCTGATGTTGAGCAGATATGCGGTCTAGGATGTAGCACGCTTACCTAGAAGACCTATTTACTCGGGATTTGAAGACACCCACGTTGTACTTTAGCGGGAAGACAGACACAGACAAAGCGTTCCACATTCTGGCAGTTAGTGAGGAATGAGGATTCGAAACGCTTTATTCTAACGCGCGGAATGTCCACCATAAAAGGGTGGCGCTTTGGTCGCGTCTGTCTAGCCGTACGATAGAAGAAAGGGGCAGGGGGGACCAGATTGTGCAACTCCTGAGCGCACTCTCCGAAGTGAATCCGATAAAAGGCCGACAAACACGCTACCTTTCGTCGATGCTCGAGACTTTGCAGCTGCGACTTAGTCAAGGTGTCGTTGTCAATCAGCCTCCTGGCTCGCCGCTCAATCGACTCCAGAAATTTTTGCCCGGTTCATTAAATTTTTCAAAATTTTCCCTTATCTATGATATTATTTAAATTTGAATCAATATCATTCGTCCTCTCACAACGCGCATTCAAAAGTACTCGCTTTCGTGTTTCTCGGCCCGATGCGCGATGCCTCGTCTTAAATATTTAGTTTATTCTGTTTTTAGTATTTATTGTTATAGCGGCAACAGAAATACATCATCTGTGATACATCAACTTAGTTCCCGGTTTCGTATAATTTTCGGGATTTGTACGGAACCCACGCTGGGCGAGTCTGACTCGCACTTATTGCTCGGGTTTTTTTGGGTAAACACACTTTATCGCTCCAGTAAAAATATCCGACAATTCAGTTAGTGATCGTATACCGCACGGAGCATAATATAAACACATAATAGATATATACAATACATAATTTGACATTTGACTCTAAACATAGAGATAAAGCTATACTATCTGACTTCTGAAAATTACAACTTAAAAAACGTGATACAACGTTCTAATATTATTAAAAAACAAAAAAAAATCAAAAACATTTGGTGATAGTTAGAAAGTTTTACTATGAAAATTTACGTGGTTTTCACACATTTTAAACTATATATAATGGGACTAAACTCACGTGTAGGGATAGTCGTAACGACTATAGTTTCGGTCGCATTCGGCGACCTTTCTCAAGTTGGCGAGTGCTAGCACGCGGAGCCGTCTCGCAATGCACTGAGTGCATTGCGAGACATAGTCATAGAGTGCATAGTCGTTACGACTATCCCTACACGTGAGTTTAGTCCCGTTATATATAGTTTAAAAAGTTAGAAAGTTCTTGAACTTGAGTCAGTTTTTAAATTGAAGACCTCCGACAGTGACGGAATCGTGAAAAAAACCAACAGAATACAGAAAATACTCCAAGCAAATTGCTAAACTTCATGACCAGAGTTTTAAAACCGAAGACTTCTGACAGTGAAATCAACACCCTCACAGAATACAGAACATAGTAAATTAAACAAACGGTAATTGGAATATTAAATTGAACAAAATGGATCCACCACCACGCTATGAAGACATCGTATTTGAAAAAAATGACAGAAAACGTGGAGCTCCAAAAGAGGTATTAACACCTCTGTACCAATGGTACCGTCAGCACCGTCACCATCGCCTCCCGTACCGTCAGCACTGTTACCATCGCCTCCTGTACCGTCAGCACCGTTACCATCGCCTCCTGTACCGTCAGCACCGTTACCATCGCCTCAGGTACCGTCAGCAACGCAAGAAATACCGGTTATAGCGACACCCCCACAACTGGAGTCCCAAAGTGACGGGACGACGCAACCTCCGACTATGTCCAAGGAGCAAAAGGCAGCACTTGTTATGGTAGCAATTTTTTTGTTTGTGTTGTTAAAACTATTATTTAAGAATAAGAATAAACTATTATTTTAGAATATTTTAAACTATATATAACGGGACTAAACTCACGTGTAGGGATAGTCGTAACGACTATAGTTTCGGTCGCATTCGGCGACCTTTCTCAAGTTGGCGAGTGCTAGCACGCGGAGCCGTCTCGCAATGCACTGCGGGCTGCGGCGCGTAGCGCTCGCGATGACAGCGGTTGCGGTGGTGGGGCGGGGGCGGGTAGAGAGGATTGTTGTGTCGGCGCGCACTGAAGATCCTCTTCGTCGGTATCCTGGTATACGTCGGGGATACTCCAGCACACTGAGCTCACTATGTCTCCACCAGTCCCACGGTTATGTCTCTTGGTTCCTTGAAGACACGGTTTCCACGTCGGTGGCAGTATCCATCCCCCGTCTCTATTGAAGTTAGGGCGTCTGCTAATCTCGATAGCCTCCCTAACTTTCCCTACACGTGAGTTTAGTCCCGTTATATATAGTTTAAAATGTGTGAAAACCACGTAAATTTTCATAGTAAAATATTTTAGAATAATTAAAAACCATTATTTTAGAATAACTATAAACTATTATTTTAGAATAATTAAAAACCATTATTTTAGAATAACTATAAACTATTATTTTAGAATAACTAAAAACTATTATTTTAGAAGCACGCGCAAGCTAATAAGTGTGTCTAATTGGTAAAAATATAACTCTTCCAAGGTAAAAATGCTTTATTTTAACAATTTGGAGATTACTTAATCAGGCTTGATAGAGATAAAATACCTATTGAGCCAAATACTTTTCTTTAACCTCATAAATTAAAAAAAAAAAAAATGGAGGGCTCTTTTTTGTTTTTAACTGATGTAATAGACTCAGAAAAATATGAACTTTCTCGAAATGTAACGAGTGTTGTGGTTAGAATTTTTGATTATTATTATACCAGTCTCCATACATTATGTGGACATGTCCTTTGTGTGCAAGTGGTAACGCCACATACGGTTTGACCGCTGGACATTGACTGCTTTGGCTGAATTGAATTAGTTCTCGATTTTGGCCGCGCGCACTCTTATCTTGCGCGCATTCTAGATATAGATGACTAAAAAAGTATGATTAGTCAATCAGATAGATTAAAAAAAATAGACACGTATATTTTCCTTTGTCGATAAAACAAAATTTGACGAAGATAGAGCCCGATACGGTTCCGCGTGACGTCACGAGTGCTCTACAAATGTTCAGAGGCTTCAGACTATGTCACATTAGTGACGTCACGAGCCCCCCCTCCTAAACTTTAACAAGGTCTATCTTTGCCATTTATAGTTAAATTGACAAAAAAAAAACACGTGTCCAATATTTTTTAATAATCTAACAAACTTGTGCATGTGTGCGGTGCATGTGTTTTACGTTGTAGAAAACTATTAAATAAGGGTAGAAAGCTACTAAAACAGTGTAAGAAATCTATCAAAAAATGGTAGAAAGTTACTAAAGTTAGAAAGGTACTAAATTGGGATAGAAAGCTACTAATATATTGGTAGAAAGCTACAAAAATAATTATAGTATAGGTACTACTAAAATCATGGTAGAAAGCTACCAAAAATGATAGAAAACTACAAAAAAATCGGTTTAGAACTACCGCAAAATGGGTAGAAACCTACTAAATGTGTGTGTATGCGCGTGTGTGACTCACCCTATAATGCCTATTAAGCGCGGGTTTCTGCGCGAACCTCCTCCCGCACGTGCGGCAGTGGTACGGGCGCTCGCCTGTGTGCGTGCGCGCGTGCACACGCAGCTGGTTCGTGTCCGAGAACCGTTTGTGGCAGGTTGTGCATGTGTGCGGCCGCTCGCCCGTGTGGGTGCGTTGGTGGTAGCGGAGGGTTGCGCCAGACTGAGGGAAAAAATGAAAAAATGAGGGAAAAAAGCCGTGGTGGTCTAGAGGTAGTGACCCCCGCCTTACAATAGTGAGTTCGTGAGTTCGAATCCTCGGTCCCGTACCAATGATTTCTTTGGAATTTATGTGCGGAATTTCACACATTTCACATTTCACACAGGTGAAGGAAAACATCGTGAGGCAACCTACATACGTCCATAGAAGAAATTCGATGGCATATGTGAATCTACCAACCCGAACTGGGCCAGCGTGGTGGATATGGCCCAATCACCCTTCGTGGGTAGGCCTACGTCCTGCAGTGGACTATTAAAAAAAGGCTGGTACAGTACAGTACAGTACAGAGGGAAAAAATAACGGATTGTAATCTCGGAGTACCGACAGAAGTGAAAATTTGAACATTAACTATGTGCATTTATGAATATTTTGGAATGGTGGTGGAGCGCCTTAACATCTTTAATGAATATTTCCGCATTCCTATAATCTTTTCTTTTTATAATTTAAATTTACCCCGCTTTCTGGTGTCGTCGGTAAAACAGGTACAACGCTGGGACGATCTGTCGATGTTCCGTTGACGTCCCGGAGTTTTCCGAGAGATGGCGCTAGTCGTCTCGAACCGCGATGCCCTCGACCATTGGTCAAAAAATGCCGCGAATTCATTGAGTGTCGCGTCACCGCCATTATTTTTTGAATAGCAGAAAATTATTCTGCCAGTTGACTTTCATCCGCCGCAAGATTAATTTCATCCGTTTAGCTTTGAAGTTCATGTAGTGAACTTCGGAACTTTATAGTGTGCAGTGCAGTGTTGGACAATTTATTTCGCCTCGACACAACACAGGAATTGTAGTGGACGATACCAGCAGGCGCCTAGCAACAGTGGCAGACGATTCTTCTCCAGCCGGTCTCGATTACGAGGGGATGAAGGCGGTCATTTGCAGGTTAGTCTTAGTTTAGTTCCTGTTTATACGTCGACACCAAATTCTTTCCTTTTGTATGATCTTCCCGCCCTTTCTTATTTTTCTTCAAAATCTTTCGTGAGCAATCACACCCAGGAGTTGGCTATTTATACGCCATTCCAAATGGTTAGGAAATAATTTCGCACGAATTGCTTTATTTATAAGTATAAAAGTACTATCATTTATGTGGTAAAATACAATGTCACACGCAAGCGCCCTGCGCCGCGCGTAACGAACCAGCAAGAGCAGGCATACATTTTCGCCGCGCGGTAGAAAGAGGGGGGATAACACTTCCTCTCTACGCCGCGCCAGCGGTCTACTCTGAAAAAGTGCACAACGCCGCTAAATAAGTTTTCACTTCAATAAATATTGAAAGGTTGTAAGTCTAAGGGTCTAAGTGCCATTGGTACTTATATCTTTCAGACATAATCAGTCATTAAAAAACTTAGGATGAGTAGTTTATCTGTAGCAGAGCATGCCCAGGAACCAAACCACTTCCTGAGATTTGATCGAGCTGCTGTCTTAGCGAAGGAGAGTTTCCTGGTTCCCCGGAAAGTACGAGAAGTCATAGAGATCGCGCGACATCTTAATTTCAACCGTGATGGTGGATGCGTATTCCCTGAGGATGGAGTACTAAATACTCCGAAACTGGTCGGATTCCTTGCGGATCGACCGTATAATTATAACGTGAGTTTTAGCCGTATTCTGTTATAGTTTATCTGTAAATACAAAAAATCAATTTCGGGCGCTGACCGAGGGCAACGCGCGACAAGCGACGGGTCGGCTTGATATTTTCACAGATTTAATTTAAAAAGATTTACATTAGCTACTGTTATCCCGAAAAAATAAATGGTTCCTATGGAATAATAGCACAAAAACCAAAATATCAAAAGGGTAAAGCAAATCTCAGAGACTACTGTTACCCCGGAAAATATAATTGGTTCCTTGGGGATAGTATATTTAATAAAATAAAAAGCTAGTTAAGTAATTCTACCGCAGGATCACGCTGGAAGCTAGTCGAGATCCATAGGGGAGGCCTATGTCCAGCGCTGAACGTCATATGGCTGATAATGGATGGCAAGTAATATTTCCAGTACATTTCTTGCCCCAAATTTTGCAAACCAGATTCTTGTAGTAATCATAATCATAATCATTTATTTCATAAATACTTTTTACACGTCAGGTTAATTCATACTTAAATCAAATAATACAATATAATAATTACAATGACAAATAGAATTATATAATTATAATAGATTAAATAACAATGGTAATGATTAGCAGTTCAATTAAATCAAGTATGTCAACTATTGTGCAGAGCTTATCGGTTCTACTACATTAAAGTTTAGAAATTCCTTGTAACTATAGAACGTCTGCTCGTCAAGCCATCGCTTTAAGCGAAATTTGAAGCACGGGATGCTAGGTGCCTCGATTATACTCTTTGGAATTTTGTTATACACGGTCGGCCCCATGACGTAGGTGAGCTTGTCCGACTTAGCCAATTGCCTGCGTATCTGCTTTAGTTTTCCTGCGCGTCTACTCGGCAGCGCAGGTTGGTCACCGTGCCCTGTAAACTCATTGTACTTATCGAGATTACTCCTTACAAACAACGCCACTTGTAGTATCACAATGCAAGGTAGAGTGATGATTTGAAATTTTTTAAAGTAGGGCTTTGCTGACTGGTCGCTACTGATTCCTGCTATGGCGCGGACGGCTCTTTTTTGCATACGGAATGCACGTTCCCAGTCTGCTGCTTGGCCATAGAACTCAGCGCCATATTGTAGCACCGAGTGCACGGTGGCGAAATAGCACGTTCGGGCGACCTCCACCGGGACGACACGGGCCACTCGACGCAATGCAAACGAAGCACTGGCTACTTTACCACACACTTTTTGGATATGATTTTCCCATGTCAGTCCAGAGTCAATCTCAAAGCCGAGAAAACCTGTTACGTCCGTGTGTTTGATGATAACATTATTCACCAAGATCTTAAGGCGCCTATATTTCCTTCCCGAGAGGTTAAAATGTGTATAGTGGGTCTTGGTTAAATTTAGTGCAAGCCCATTCGTTTCAAACCAACTTGCAAGTTGAGCACTCACCTCGTTCAGTTTAACCTCCAGCTCGTCTACAGTGGGGGCAGTGACTAAAGCAGCGACATCATCAGCATACATCAATGTTTCTGCTGATGTTATTGCATCTGGTAAGTCATTAAGCAGTAGTGAGAAGACGACGTTCGAGACAGAGGATCCCTGCGCTACACCTATTGTAGAGCACAGAGGGTCCGATGTCACTGTACCTCTACTTCCAACCACTACTTGAGATCTGTCCCGAAGCATGCTCGTAAAAAGCGCCAGTGCACTGCCGCCAAGTCCGTAGAGCGCCAATTTTGCTTCGATCAAGCCGTGATCAGCAACGTCGAACGCCTTCGATAGGTCACAGTAAATCACGGCTACTTGCTGCTTCTCCTCGCGGGCACCGACAATACGTCGAACTAGTTCCCGAGTTAGAGTAGTTGTAGAGCGACCCGTTCGATATGCGTACTGGCGGTCCGAAAGTTGACCCGATTCGACCAGGAAACATGTAAGACGAGCACTGAGGCCATTTTCAAAAATTTTTGCAACGGCGGGAATTACCGATACTGGTCTATAGCCATCTATACTCTCTCTTTTGCCCTTTCCTTTAAAGATGGGAGTGATTTTTGAAGCTTTTAAAGTTTTAGGATACGTTCCCTCTCGTATGCAAGTGTTGAAGAGTTCGGCTAGCACGGGAGCCACGGAAACTGCAGCAACCCTACATAATTTCATGCTTAAACCGTACACGTCACTCGAAGTTTTTGGAGGAATCCGTAAAGTAACAAGTTTATAAACTTCCTCTGCACTGAAAAACCGGATCCTTAGCGATCGGTCCGCAGGCGTGCGCGCCGCGCGCAACACGGCGACAGCGCCGATTACGTAGGCGCTAGGCGCGCCGCTCAACTTTGCTGCGTCTAAGAAATGCGCATTAACGGCATTCAGCGCAGTTTTTACGCACAAGAACGTACCACCGTCGGAGTCCTTTATGACACTTGTAAAGTCCAGATCGACGGAGTTGTATTTTCCCCGTTCAAAGTTTACTACGTTCCACATAGCCTTGCTGGAATTTTGGCCTTTGCTGATTATTTTTGAATAATATTCGGATTTCGCATTATTCAATAATCTATCATATTTCTGTCTCATCTCACATATCAGTGGATCTATAATGTCAATGTTGGGATTAGATTTACTTAATTCAATAATGTCAAATAGTAGAGATTTATAATCCATTAGCTCTTGGGAAACCCACGTCCGATTTTTTTTAAAATTTCTCGTTTTTCGTTCAGGAAAACACTTTTCAAAATTATTTCGAATCAGGTTTACAATCGACTTAGCCTGCTCCGCCGCCGTTTTACGACGTTGAAACAAGTCAACCCAATCTATACTGTCTAAAGACATCACAAAATTTAGTTTATTTTCCTGCGAAAAAGATCTCACATAAGAGTAAGTTGGTGTGCATGATACTCTCGCGCAGCTAATTTCAAATCTTACGCCCAAGTGATCACTCAAATCCGTACATACTGGAGAAGTGCAAACGGACCCGACGGGGAGGTTGCTGTATCCGTGATCTAGGCACGTAGCCGTTGTGCTAGTTACTCTCGTCGGGAAGTCAACCTCACTCACCATGTCATGGGCCGACAGTGCATCGCCCAACATTTTCGACTCTACGCTCTCTACATCCAGGCGGTTGATGTTTATGTCTCCTACAATCAGGCAGCTTAAGCATAAATCGCAAATTTTGTCGAGCAGACGTTCGAAATATATTAGAAAATCCTTATAGCCAACTAAATTAGTTCTATAAATACAAATTATAGTCAACTGATAGTCAATTAAGTCGATAGCCGATATCTCACAGTATCTTTCGACACTAAGAGCATTTAAATCCCTATTTTCAGTACATTGTACGTCGTCTTTAATAAAAATTGATGAACCACCATGTTTCGTCTCAGTTCTACAGAAGTAGGAAGCTAGTTTGTAACCATTCAAGTACACGCATTTTAACTTGTCCGCCGATAACCAATGTTCCGTCAATGCTAGAACCGAGCAATTTAGTTCACTTTGCAGTAATACTTCTAGCCGTTGCGATTTTTTTCCACCCAGTGACGCGATGTTTTGGTGGCAAACTATTACGTTTCTAGAGCTGACATCACGAAGTGAAGATAGAGAATCCTTCCTCACTGTGTTCGACGAGCATGCGTCATGGTAGCTTGGTGTGAATGCTGCACATGGCGGCCGAGAGATCAAACATGACGTGAGCCTACGATTACTGCTGGAATCTGCGCTGGGTGTCACTGCTGTCGCTAATAGCTCGCCAGTATTTTTAGTTCTACGTATCGGATCGACTTCAACTGGGACCTCCAGATCAGATCTGTATTGGTTTCGGATTGGAGCGGCCTCGAAAAAACCAATTCGCGAAACGAATCCCTTCCGGCCACGCGTTTGGGCTCATCACTTTAGATTTTATATTTTCAGGCATCCCAATTATAAATGATGCATGCCTTGTAGATAATATTTGCCGTTTTTCGATGTGATAGTCGGCTGGAGCAATCTCATTCAAAAAATGCTGAACTTGGTCAGTTGTTGTTTCAGGTGCAAATTGCCAAGCTTGGATATAGCATGTTTTCTCCACCGCCCGTATTCCACAATTTTTATTTGCCTTTCCCACTCCAACAACAACTGCCTGCTGCGGTCTAATGCTGCGGCGTCGTCTACTGACCGGCTGCCACTCGCCCACATTGCCGCTGCCGTCGTCATCTTTTAGATTGGTCAAAGTTAGCTGTGGCGATTTATTCTGCGTGCTTGCGTTTTTCCCGTTTTCTACAGAAAACAATTCGCTCGTCGTAATCTTTTTAGAGCCACAGCTGGTGCCGACAGCACAAACTTGCATTGACGCTTTACCTGTTGGCATTTTGTCTAATAGTACAGTAGGCGGTTTTTCAGTGGTTGCGCTATGCACCAACTGGTTTATTGCTTGTTGATTCGCAACCTTAATTTGCTTACCTTGCCCTGATTTTTTAGGAACATTATGAAAAGAAGACGGGTTTCTGGAAAAATTATCCTCATGATCACGTTTTTCACTGAGCTCTCTGCGTAGTGATTTCAACTCCACTTTTAAAATGTCCAGTGTTTTAAGTTTTTCTTTGTTGTCCAATAGTTCAGTCTTCAGTACAGAGATCTCTTGGATAAGGAGGTTTTGATTAGTATTTAAACCTGATACCTCAGCTTGCAGGTCCCGAACGGCTGTCAGTAATTGTTGCATTATTACTACATTGTCAGCAGCAGAAACATCTTGCTCTATATCAACGGAACAAACTGAATGCTCCTCCTGAGATTGGACTTCCTCCAAGATAAAGGATGCGGCCCCACGGACTGGAGTGGACGGGTTGTTGTCGCGAGGCATTGCGCACTTACAGCCTGGGCACAGCCACGTCGAGAGCACGCTTGCTTTGGCGGGAATATTCGGCTCGATGGTATGTTCCGTCGCATTTTCCACATTTAGCGCCCTCTTGCGCTGACAGGAATTTACCACAACCTCCGCACTTAACCATTATTCGAACCACAGAAGTATCAAAGGGTTGAGGTCAATCGTAGCTATTCAGTGTGGTTCTCGCAACTTCAGTTAGATGGCGCTTCCTGTCTCGGGAGCCTACTCGCCGATAGATGTCGCTACTTGTTATACAGTGGCCGCTAAGAATACACAACCACAGCAATGAGCGGTCAAATCGAAGCGTTGTTCACGCAACTTCCGCTAGATGGCACCTCTCGCTAATTGCGATGACAGTTAGGAATACCTATCCACTGTGGCGCGTAGTCAATTGAAGAGTTGTTTTTGCAACTTTTGCTCGATAGCGCTTGAGAGCCTACTTGCCGCTAGATGTCGCCACTTGTTGTTTTTGGTGGCTGTTCGAAGCACAACTCCAATGACAGCACGATCAACGTCGCACAGTGGTACCCTCTAATGGATAAAAACTGCAACTCAAGTTCACAAAATAATTACGTCGTATTATCACTGATAACCACATAAGTCAATAATCAACGCACTACAACATCAATTGATCAATATTAGAGTCATTTAACACAAAATAATACTTGTTGCAACACATTAAATATTATTTTTTATTTAATTAAGCACAGAGCAACACACGTATGTTGCACGTAGTTAGAGGGTACCCCGGAACTAGTATTTGAATCTTAGCGAATAAGCAAGAAAACTGGCAGTGGGCAGGACACAGTATACTTACAGTACATTTCTTGCCACAAACTTCACACACGAGATTCTTGTTGTATTTGAGACCGAGATGTATTCTGCGCACGTGCGCCGTCAGACGGGATTTGACCGCAAAACTCAGGGGACACTGGAAATAACAATATACTAATTTAGAGAACATAATAAATCGTTGTTATAACTTACGCCTGTAAAGAAAACATTTGGTGGTTCATGTCCTCTCGCTTGGATAACTAAATGAGTGCGAGCGAGAGGAAAACACCGGACAAGTCAGGCTCGCACATCGAGGGTTCCGTACAAACAGATTGTTAAAATAATTAAAAACCTGTTTTAGCATGTGCTAATTAATTAATGTGTTCTTTTATATGACACCTTTCATGATAGGATTTACTCACTTTTAATTTCGAGCCCATATTTTGTGAATTTTGAGGCCCTATTTTTTTGTGATGTATATAAAAATGTACCGTTTTCAGATTTATTCCTATATGTGTACTCTAAGACGATGCTTCTCGCCAAATTTCATAGTTCTATGTCAACGGGAAGTACCCTGTAGGTTTTGATTTTTGTGAGTGTCGAAATATGCGATTTTTTTACGACATAAACGACTCTAACTTTTTTAAACGACAACTGAGAAGTTTTTCTTTTACATAACAGCAAGAGTTCATCGATATACGTATACTGTTTAAATTTCAACTCGATATCTTAACGCGTTCTCGAGATAAAGAGTCTTGACATACACACAGACGGACAGACGGACAACAAAGTGATCCTATAAGGGTTCCGTTTTTTCCTTTTGAGGTACGGAACCCTAATAAGGTTCCAATGTTTTCTTTATTGGCGCAAGTTATAACAGTGATAACTTATGGCACAGGAACGAGATCTCTCACTATGGGCCCTATTAGTAAGCTCCAAGTAGCCCAACGAGCCATGGAGAGGGCTATTCTCGGAGTCTCTCGAATATCGAATCAGAAATGAGGATATCCGTAGAAAAAACAAGGTTACCGACATAGCCCAGTGGATTGGCAGGAAGTGGCAATTGGCAGGGCACATAGCGCGGAGGACTGATGACCGATGGGATCGAAAAGTTCTCGAGTGAAGACTACGTACCGGCAAGCGCAGCGTAGGACGTCCACCCACAAGGTGGACGGATGACCTCATTAAGACCGCAGGATCGCGCTGGATGCAAGCCGCTACCTACCGGTCTTATTGGAGATCTTTAGGGAAGGCCTATGTGCAGCAGTGGAGGTACTATGGCAGAAACGACGAATAAACCGTTCCCACAGCGTTTTATTGATTAATCTAATATTTCAAGAGTTATCGGCCGCGATAGAAAAACCGGTTCATGTAATGGGCCATAAATCGTAAACGGTAAGTTTTAACAAAAAGTTTACTGGTAACAAAGGATGCGAAATTTTATTCTCTACAATAATGATCTCTATGCCTATTGCTTTTAAGTGCATGGTTTCCGAGATATCGGCCAAAAACTTTTTTTTTCAAGATGGTGCTTGAAGCTCCACCTGGATCTGTCAGCATTTTGTGATTTTATGCTCGGTCATTCTAAAACTTATAAAAAAAAATTGGGTCGGAAATTTTTGACCTAGCAACGTATTTTTAGTGTAGTAGTTTCTCTCACTTCATTAAAACTACCGTGAGTATTCATCATAACTATAACAGAATACGGCTAAAACTCACGTTATAATTATACGGTCGATCCGCAAGGAATCCAACAAGTTTCAGAGTATTTAGAACTCCATCCTCAGGGAATACGCGCACCCTGGTGCACTGGTGGGGGGGTACTCTGAAACTTGTTGGATTCCTTGCGGATCGACCGTATAATTATAACGTGAGTTTTAGCCGTATTCTGTAATACTTATAGTAGTTTCTCTGACTAAAAATCGAATCGAGAATATCCTTCTGTCTATTTCTAAATTGTGCCGTATTAAATGGTTCATTTCTTTGGTCTTTATCAAAAGTCCAAGGCCATCTGATCTTTACTATAAAATAAACAAGTAACGTACAATAATAATTTATTAGACAACCAAATTACATAAGAAACAATTTTCAGGGACAAAACAATACAATTTATAGGTTTCTAACTGACGACCCAATCGCTTTAAGCGATTTCTTTCAGGCATTCACATTCTTACCTGATCACATCTAAATGGTTTTTTTTCACCAGGACAAATAGTCTTGTGTCGAGGTGGCCTTAACGACTTCTAGTGTAAGGCCAAGTGGCCTTAACGACTTTTAGTGTAAGGCCAAGTGGCCTTAACGACTTTTAGTGTAAGGCCGAGTGGCCTTCCATCGACCCTTCGTTTAAAAAATACACATAAATTTCACATTCATACCTGATCACAGTTGAGGTGGCCTTAAAGTTATAAGGGTTCTTCGTTTTACTACGGAACCCTAAAAACACAAATTTCACATTCTTACTTGATCACAGTTGAATGGTTTTTTTTTCGGCAGGACAAGTAGCCTGTGTCGAGGTGGCCTTAAAGTTATAAGGGTTCTTCCTTTTACTACGGAACCCTAAAAACACAAATTTCACATTCTTACTTGATCACAGTTGAATGGTTTTTTTTTCGGCAGGACAAGTAGCCTGTGTCGAGGTGGCCTTAAAGTTATAAGGGTTCTTCCTTTTACTACGGAACCCTAAAAACACAAATTTCACATTCTTACTTGATCACAGTTGAATGGTTTTTTTTTCGGCAGGACAAGTAGCCTGTGTCGAGGTGGCCTTAAAGTTATAAGGGTTCTTCCTTTTACTACGGAACCCTAAAAACACAAATTTCACATTCTTACTTGATCACAGTTGAATGGGTTTTTTTCCGCCAGGACAGGTATTCCTATATCGAGGTGGCCTTAAAGTTATAAGGGTTCTTCGTTTTACTACGGAACCCAAAAAACACAAATTTCACATTCTTACTTGATCACAGTTGAATGGGTTTTTTTCGCCAGGACAAGCAGCTTGTGTCGAGGTGGCCTTAAAGTTATAAGGGTTCTTCGTTTTACTACGGAACCCTAAAAACACAAATTTCACATTCTTACTTGATCACAGTTGAATGGGTTTTTATCGCCATGACAGGTATTCCTATATCGAGGTGGCCTTAGCGACTTCTTGTATAAGGCCAAGTGGCTTTCCATCGATCCCACGAAGGCCTTCGCTATAAAAACACACAAATGTCACATTCTTACCTGATCACAACTAAATGGCTTTTTTTCGTCGGGGCAATTAGTCCTGTGTCGAGGTGGCCTTAATGACTTTTCGTGTAAGGCCAAGTGGCTTTCCATCGACCCTTCGATGGCCTTCGCGCATATCGGGCATTCTTTGCTGGAAAAACAAAAAACAGCTCGTTCAATCCTCGACGAAATATTATATTCTTAAGGGGATCGTGAATCGTCCTCGTTTTTCAATCGATTTTCGCGTTTTCTGTAGAATAAGGAGAATATTTTCAGTGTATTTTTGATAAAAGGTGACGTCCGCAGTTGGTTATTTAGAGAAAAATTGAACCAAGATGATATATACATCATTTGAAAGCTTGATTCATGGGCTTCTGAAAAATATTTAATTTTGATTTTTTTATTCCTCCATTTTATCTAAATGTGAAAAATAAATTGTATGAAAAATAATAATACAGCTTTGAATTTTTTCTAGTTTAGCAATAATAAAGTGCTTCTATCATTATTTTACTAGCATTCGTAGCTGATTCTTCCACATTCATCTCTTAATTTGCTAAATTTTTGACCAGTTAGTTGGTACAATGTGACAAAAAACACTTAAACACTATGTCTAATTGGTAATAATGCTTCCATTCAACAATAATGGAGGTTACTTAACCAGGGTTGCTAGAGATAAACTAACTATTGAGCCAAATATATTTATTTATCCTAATACATTCAAAATTAATTCAAAAAAACGGTGGGCTCTTTTTTGTTTTTAACTGCTGTAATAGATTCAGAAAAATATGAACTTTCTCGAAATGTAACGAGTGTTGTGGTTAGAATTTTTGGTTATTATTATACCAGCCTCCATACATTTTGTGGACATGTCCTTTACGTTCCGGGAAATAACTCTTTCAATTGTAACCCCTTCACTTGTAATAAAATGTTACGTTTTTGATGTCAATCGCTTGAGTAAGAAATATTTCACGCTTGTAGAGCTTGTGCAAAAAGAGAACCGTTGCGACGTTACGGTGAACTAACAATAAGATTTGAATCGGCAGCCAAGGTACCGACTACTTGGTAGACGCGAGTACTGATGGAAACCGAATTGGTGTCTACCAAGTATCTAACACTTTTATTTGTACTAGCAATGACAGAGCAGTGTTGTCAACGTAACTAAATTAGTAAAATGGCACACGGGCGACCTCACCTACGACGTTCCTTATTTTGCACAAACACGTCTTATTTCTTCACCGACGAACCACCGGAGGAGGTATACAACTCGACGCGTATATATATGTCGAATCCATAAAAGGATCCGCATCAGTTATGGTGATTCAATGTGGTAATGATTTTATACCATCTGACCTAACAATGCTTCAGTGTGGCGTGGCGTGGGTTAAGCGGGCGAGGAGATAAATTGTGACGTCACGAACAATCAGATTATTTCACAGAAGACTACGTATGACTACAATTATAGAGAAAACTTTAAGCGAAGGACATGGCGTTCCGCAGCGTAACGCACGCTGCCGCCTTTATCAAGAATCACAACTCGAGCCGTTCTCAACACAGTTCACCATAACCTCTCCGAACCAGCTCTCCTTACCACTCTCAAGTCATCATCGCATTTTCCCGCCCATCGGCCAGTCATGCGATGCACTTGAAACCTCCTTGGAACCAATCAGCAGCGTTCGTCACAAGCGTTACCCCAAGCGTTACCGAATGTTGCCACTACCATTCATAGTCCTTCGAAATTATACTAAGTGGCACTATTTAAAAATAAACTTAAAGCTATTGTCCCGTTATATATATATTTTTCCAATATATTTCGAAATTGGTCCCATTTAAATTTTATTATTACTATTTTTAGTCGCATATTTTATATGGCAATAAAACGTTTGTCGGGTCAGCTAGTAGTATACAGGGTTATTGCTAATCAATTAGTACTTACGTCTGAGAGGCTTGGTGTACGTGTGCGAGTGTGGTGAGTATGTGTGTGGCCCAGGCTCGTCGCGACAGAAACTGCACATCGCAGGAACCACAGTATCTGCTATCGGGCGGCGTCGTTTCTTCTTCCTGAAAAAAAAAAAAAAACAAAATAAATGGAGATACTTAAAATGTATGAAATTTTAATAGGAACTAGTTGCTTTCGGCCTGCTACGAATGAATTATGGGTGGGCCAAATATGAAGTTTTTTTTTAATACAGTAACATGAAGAAAACATTTTTTTCATCACATCGATTCTAAAAGGACTACTTGGTTCGCCTTTAGGTGCGCCCAAAGGTGGTGTTTTCTATAAGGAACTTTGTAAGTGCGCCGGAATTATCTTTGCCGCGCTCTTTTTGAATTTGGAGCAAATAAATGCGACGGAATGATCTTTGCCGCGCACTTTTTGAATTTGGAAAAAATAAGTGCGCCGGAATGATTTTTCCGCGCACTTTTTGATTTTGGAAATATTTGTAATGTTAGTGTTCAGCGCCAAGAAAATGTATGAAAAGAATGTAAATATAAGTTTTCATTTGTTTTATTATTAGATACCATTTAATTTCAATTTAGTTGTTACTCTACGTTTTATTGAATAATAATATTATAGTAAAATATGAGGCGCCTTTTGTTTTCTCATAGAGGTGATGACAAGTAGAGTGTACCACTCGGGCGCAAAATATATTTTTGTCTCGGGCGACGTACTATGAATCCCTCGCTACGTTCAGGATTCTACTAAAGAATCCCTCACTTCGCTCTGGATTCAAAAAAGCGCCTTCGACGTAAAAATATTATATTGCTCCCATATGATACAATCTACTATTTTTAATTAGGTATATTAGTATAGTAGCAGTAGCAGTAGGTTGTAGGTGTGTGTTTTTCAAGTGACCTTGTATAGAGTTTTTTTAGGCGTGTGTGAGTGTGTGTGTGTGTGTGTGTGTGTGTGTGTGTGAGTATGAGTGTGTGTGTTACACTCACGATATTTTCCGGGTGTACCCTCGCGTGATGTGTGGTGAGTGTGTGGGGGTGTGTGTGTGTGGGGGTGTGTGTGTGTGGGGGTGTGTGTGTGTGGGGGTGTGTGTGTGTGGGGGTGTGTGTGTGTGTGTATGTGAGTATGTGTGTGTGTGTGTGTTACATTCACGATGTTTTCAGGGTGTACCCTCGCGTGATGTGTGGTGAGTGTGTGTGTGTGTGTGTGTGTGTGTGTGAGTGTATGTGAATATGTGTTACACTCACGATATTCCCCGGGTGTACCCTCGCGTGATGCATGGTGAGTCCGTGTGGACTCAAGTAGCGATCGCCGCAAACTGTACAAACCGTTCCCGCCCCGCCGCGGTGGGTGCTCCGTACGTGAGACAGGTATGATGTGCGCGCTCTGTCACATACAGAAATAAATAACTGTAAGTTAAAAATCATTATTAAAATTAGTCAGTGAGCTAGATTATCCACAAGATGCAAAAATTAGCATGACCGACTTCACCCGTGTACAGAATTCGCGAATATTTCGTACGGATCCATGTAGCATTTTTATATTATTGTTGATTTATCAAAAATGGCTCAGCCAATTTTGATAAAATTTAAATGGGACCAATTACAAAGTATACTCTTTCCAATAAAAAAAGAATTATTGAAATCGGTGCACTATGAAAAAAATTATGCGTAAAAAATATATATATATATATACGCGTCGAATTGTATACCTCCTCCCGTGATTCGTCGGTCAAAAAATACTATATATATAATATAACATATTATATAATATATACAATATACTGAAAACATATTTTATCCTACCTACCAGCCTTTTTAATAGTCCACTGCAGGACGTAGACCTACCCACGAAGGGTGATTGGGCCATATCCACCACGCTGGCCCAGTGCGGGTTGGTGGATTCACATACGCCATCGAATTTCTTCTACGGACGTATGCAGGTTTCCTCACGATGTTTTCCTTCACCGAAAAGCCAAGGGTGTGACATTCCGTACATAAATTCCAAAGAACTCATTGGTACGGGACCGGGGATATTTTATCATTTGTCAATAAAACAACAAATGACAAAGATAGATGTTGTCAAAGTTTGGGAGTGGGACGTCATCTCTCTCACATAAGTCTATACACTTGTATGGCACTTATGACGTCACGCGGAACTTTAACGGGCTATATCTACATCAATTTTTGTTTAATAGGCAAAAGAAAAAATACGCGTCTAATATTATTTGATGGTGTATCTGACGGACTTATTATATTTTTTAGTCATCATGTTTGTAGTATAGTTAATAGTAATAGGAGGTAGTTGAATAAATCAGTTGTTGTCTCACACTCGGTGGTTTCACTTGTATTCACAACATGGTGACAGCGGTGGGATTAATAGTGCCGTAAATACTGTTTGAAAAGTGAAAAAAACATTATCAGCAGTTATTATTTGTTGCAAGTGTTGTTTTTGTGATTGTTTCGGGCGTTTACAATGGAACACGCTCGGCCACCCGCAGAATTAAACATGGACGCCACCGGCGGGCCGGTGAGTCGAGCCGATGCTTGGAAGAGGTGGAGACAGCAATTCCTGTTGTTTGTGAAGGCTTCAGGAGTGCATTCGGAGCCTTCCAGTGTGCAAGCAAGTTTACTTGTTAATCTCATCGGGTCCGATGGCTTCGATATTTATCAAACATTTAGCTTTGACACCGAGGAAGAACGTGACGACGTAAAAGTATTGTTGAAAAAGTTCGATGCCTACTTTGGAACTAAGTCAAACGTTACACTATCGAGATATAAGTTTTTCACGCGAAGCCAGGAGGACGGCGAGTCGATTCTACAATATGTTACGGCTTTGCGTCTATTGAGTAAATGCTGCGAGTTTTCGTCGTTGGAAGAGGATCTAATAAGAGATAGAATCGTGTGTGGCATTCGTCAAGCCGCGGTCAGGGACCGGCTGTTGCGAACCGACGACCTAACGCTCGACAAAGCTATCAAATTGTGCCAAGCAGAGGAGGTGTCACAAGAAAGCGGCCGACAAATAAACAACAATGCGAGCACGAGTATGGAAGTGGTGCATGTGGACGGCGTGACGGGTCGCGGCGGGCGAGCGCCCGGCGGCCGGCCGGCAGCCGGCGCGGGCGGCGGCGCGGTGCGGGGCCGCGCGCCGGCGCGCCGCCCGGCGCCGTCAGCGCAGCCGCCGCGCATGCAGCCGTGCCGTGGATGCGGCCACGGGAGATGCGCCGAGGGCCGGTGCCCGGCGCTGTTTGCCGACTGCTTCGCTTGTGGGGGTAAAGGACACTTTGCGCGAGTTTGTAAGTCATTTCAATCTTTTAATAATAACCGGTCCCGTGATAAAGTGCGGCGCGTATACGAAGTTGATTGCGAAAATGTGTACGGTAGTGATTCCGACGGAGGCGATGAATTTTATATCTCGACCATCGATGAAAAAACAAGTAGTTCGGAAAACTGGTTTCAGGTGTTATTTTGTGAAAACGGAAGTGAAAAATTTAAATTAGACACGGGTGCGGACTGTAACGTATTAGGTTATAAGAGATTTTTAGAGTTGGGCTTCACCGATAGTATGATAACTAAACAAAATGTACCATTATTGTCGTACACACACGATGTAATACCTATAAAAGGAACCTGTATTTTGCCGTGGTCGTATAAAGGAACCGTGTATGAACTTAAGTTTGCCATAGCGGATATGCGTTGTAGTAGTGTGCTGGGTAGGAAATCATGCGAAACTATGGGCTTAGTTAGACGTGTTAGGTCTATGGAAATTTCTAACTATGACGACCTATTTAGAGGGGTCGGATGCCTGCCTGGCAAATATCACATCGTGATCGACAAGTCGGTCCCGCCGGTCGTATGCGCTTCTAGAAAAGTGCCACACGGGCAGCGCGACCAACTGCACGACGAGTTGAAGGCCATGGAGCAGATGGGAATCATCAGGAAGGTAAGTCACCCGACCCAATGGGTTCATCCTCTAGTACTGGTCGCTAAAAGAGACAACGGGATCCGAGTGTGCCTGGACCCGCGCGAGCTGAATCGTGCGGTGCAGCGCGCGCACTTCCACCTGCCGACGCTGGCGGAGCTGGCGGCGCGGCTGCACGGCGCGCGGTACTTCTCGGTGCTGGACGCCAACTCGGGCTTCTGGGCCGTGCAGCTGGACGACGAGAGCGCCGACCTGTGCACGTTTGCGACGCCCTTTGGTAGGTTTCAATTTTTAAGACTGCCATTCGGTATAAACTGCGCGTCGGAGGTGTTTCATGCTAAAGTTAATCAGTTGCTCGAAGATCTAGAGGGTGTGGAGAACTATATTGATGATATCATAGTTTGGGGGCCTACCAAGGAAATACACGATAGGAGATTAAAGAATCTTTTAGATAGGGCTAGAGACATAAATCTGAAATTTAACAAAAATAAATGTAAAATTGGCGTACAAGAGGTCACATATTTGGGGCATGTATTCGATGTCAACGGTATGAGGCCGGACTGCAATAAAATAAAAGCTATTAAAGAAATATGTCCACCCGATGATAAAAAAAGTTTAGAGAGATTCTTAGGGGCTGTAAATTATTTGTCTAAATTCATACCTAGTTACTCGGAAATAGCGATTCCACTAACTAATTTATTAAAAAAGGATAATGAGTGGCGCTGGGAGGAGAGTGAGCGCAGAGCGTTTGAAAAGTTGAAAGAGTGTGTGACCGGGGCCGGTGTGCTGGCGCTGTACGACCCGCGGCGGCCGGTCAAACTCGCGGTGGACGCGTCCGGGGCGGCCCTGGGAGCGGTCCTTCTACAAGACGGACGCCCAGTGGAGTACGCATCGCGGACGCTTACTGATACACAAAAAAGATACGCGCAAATTGAAAAAGAGTTGTTAGCTATTGTATTCGCTTGTGAAAGGTTCCACCAGTATATTTATGGTCAACAAGGCGTTATAGTGGACTCGGACCACAAACCATTACAAAGTATTTTTAAAAAACCGCTGATGTCTGTCCCGGCTCGACTACAACGCATGATGCTTAGAGTTCAAGGTTACGATTTAATAGTTAATTATGTGCCCGGCAAGTACATGTTTATTCCCGACATGCTATCTCGGTCGCCCTTGCCCGACTTATACGATGACGAAGTGAGTAAAAACATTCTGTACCAAGTCCAAATGATCGTACAGAATGTTCCTATTTCAAATGATAAATTAACAATGGTCAAAAAAGCAACCAAAAAAGATGAAGATTTAATGACTCTAAGGGAGTACATAGCGGTAGGGTGGCCAGAAAATAAATATGAAGTCGCGAATAACATTAAAGAGTATTGGTCAATAAAGGATGAATTATTTGTTGTCGATGATGTTATTTTTAAAGATAAATACGTTGTAATTCCGAGAAATTTGCGCGACACAATGTTAGGCATTGTACATGAAGGTCATTTAGGTATAGATCGGTGCAAGCGGCGCGCGAGACAGGTAATGTTTTGGCCACACATGTCGCGTGATATTGAGCTTTATGTAAAAAGATGTAAAGTTTGTCAGGAGCACTCAAACGCACCTACGAGAGAACCTATGCTGCCTATTGAGATTCCACAACTTCCGTGGTACAAAGTAGGATCCGATATCTTTGAAAATAAGAAAAAATATTTTTTAATATTAGTGGATTATTATTCCAATTATGTTGAGATTTGCAAACTGAGCAACATAACTACAGAGACAGTCATAGAAAAGACTAAAGAGGTTTTCTCACGTCACGGAATCCCAAAAACCTTCATAAGTGACAATGCAACCCAGTATACGAGTCGTAAATTCAAGGAATTTGCACGAGAATGGGGATTCGATCACGTGACCTCTTCCCCAAACTATCCCCAGTCTAATGGTAAAAGTGAACGTACAGTACAAACAGTGAAGGGATTGTTATTAAAATCATTAAAATGTAACGGAGATTTTAATATGGCGCTGTTGAATTTTCGTAACACTCCTAGGGACGGTTTGAGTTCTCCTGCACAACTGTTAATGGGCCGTAGGCTGCGTTGTCAATTACCAGTTCATCACAATCTTTTAGAGCCTTGCCCCATTAACCCAATGGAATATAAAACCATGCTTGAAAAGCAAAATAAATCGAAAGCAACTTACGATAAGCACTGTAAAGGTTTACCTGATTTAAAAACAGGTGATTCCGTCATATACATTGATGGTAAAAATAGAGGAAGGGCCACAGTCATCGGCCGCGCGAACACTCCACGTTCGTACATAGTACAAACAAATATAGGCGCTAGGTACAGACGTAATAGACGCCACCTGATAAAATGTGCTGCCGGCGATAACGCGTCGCAAGACAATGACGGCGCATTGCGCGATAACGACGAGTTTAGTGATGCATGCGAGGATGCGGATTATAAGGCAGAGAATGACACTTACAACTCTGAAAATGAACATACTTCTTCTGAACAATCCAATTCCTCACAAAAAATCACGGCACCCGTTCGTAAAGCGAAAATCGCTGCTCAGCAGAGGCTTGCAAAAACTAAATAATACATAGTTAAATACATATTATGTTCACATATTACTTATTACGCGTAATAGATAAGTTTCATTTTTTTGTTTGCATAATAGTAGGTATACATAGATATAAACACAGTTAAAATTAATTTTTGTTACTGTTTTTTTTTAAATAGAAAAATAAATCTACCTATTATCCTTCTCAGTAGTGTAAGATTGCATTTGTATTCTCTTTAAAACAAGGAAGGATAAAGAGGTGTGCTTAGGTTTAGGTATTAATCTAAATTAGAGTAAAACTTTAAACTTAATAATTTACTTTAATGTCATTGTTAACTTGATTATGTGCATATAGAAATCCCACTAATTGGGGGAGATGTAGTATAGTTAATAGTAATAGGAGGTAGTTGAATAAATCAGTTGTTGTCTCACACTCGGTGGTTTCACTTGTATTCACAACAATGTTTATTGGTGTTTTCAATTTTTTGTGATAAATGAAAAGATCATGCATAATACAAAACCACACACACACAAGTCAAACTTACAATATTTTTAAAAAACTTAAAACAATTTCTTATAACTAAATCTTATTGCCTTATTGACTGCCTCAGTGGCTCAGTGGTTAGTGACCCTGACTTCTGGATCAAAGAGGCGTGTGTTCGATTCCCACCCAGGGCAAGCATTTTTGTGATGAACATAGGTGTTTGCTCTGTGTCTGGGTGTTATTTAGGTACTATCTATATAAGTATGTATTTAAAATATGTATATGAAGTATATCGGTCTCTGGCAGCCATATCACAAGCGTTGCTTAGTTTGGGGTCAGAGACCGTGTGTGATTTGTCCCCCAATATTTATTTATTTATTTATTATACATTAGACGAATTTTTAAATGAAAAGTATTTTTGACATTAAACATTAATTAAAGTATTTCTGACATTTGTTATAAATGAAAAACATCGACATTAATTATTGTATTTTTGACATTATAATGATTTCACTGACATTTTATTTTGTAACTTTTAGTGGACATTTTATTATACATTAGACGAATTTTTAAATGAAAAGCATTGACATAAATTAAAGTATTTTTGACATTTGTTATAAATGAAAAACATCGACACTAATTATTGTATCTTTGACATTATAATGATTTCACTAGCATTTTATTTTGTAACTTTTAGTGGACATTTTTAAGCATTTACTAACAATTTCGTGTTTTTTTATTTTCATTAAAGATAAATGAATATGACCTAATTATGGTGCCTTCCTCTCTTCTGTAGTTGCTGCGCCCGACGGGGTCCATATGCCACTTTGTACCATTTATATTTTTTACCATCATGGACTTTATTATTAGTGAAGTAAAAGTTACCCTCTTCAAGGCTTATTGCCAGTCCTTCTACTCGAGCAGCTTGTGGGTGAGTCACACTCGTCGGGCTGCCAGCATTCTGCGTGTACAGTACAACGACATCTTCAGGATGCTGATGCGGCAGCCTCGCTGGTGCAGCGCATCTCTGATGTTCGCTGAGGCACGCACGGACGACTTTCATGCTGTTATCCGCAAGAAAGTCGCCTCATTACGACAGCGAGTGCGAGCCAGCCTCAACAGTATCCTGACGATGATTTTTAATAAACTAGATTGCCCCATACAAAATAAGTGGATGATCATCGTTATGGGACAAAAATTGTGATGTCACTACTCACTATATTATCTGTCTATGTTGTCTTTATGGATATTATTTAATTTTTTTTTTTTTTTAATTTATATTGATGACATTCTGATGATATTGATGACATTCTGAATCTTTTATAATTGTAATTTTATGATATTTTTATGGCTGTAATGACCGAAATAAATGGATAAATAATAATAATTAGAATTCTGAAAAAATTAGTTAGCAAAAAAACAAAGATATCATTGAATAAGGAATATAATAAATTATTCAAAATTTGTAACATCCTACCAGTCAAAAAGATAGTCGATTATCTATTATTATTACAACAATTTCAAAATAACACATTGAAACCGATTAGAATATTTCAGAAAAGAACCCGTAAAGCGGCTGAGTCCCAGCTGGAATTGCAATACAAATATAAAAACTATTATGGTAAGCGTATTAGGCAGTGGATCATACCTAGATTGTGCAATAACTTACCGGAAAATTACGAGAAATCATTTCAAACAAAATTTGGCTTTAAAAAAAAGTTAAAGAAACTGATGTTGGATAAATTAAGCGATGAAGATTAACACCTTAGAAAGCAAACATTTGTATCAAACTTTAGATTAAAAAAACAAAATATGTTAATGGATAACTGACAATGACATTACATTGCCCACATGTACCTATAATAACACGGGAATGTATTTCTATCCGCTTGTACATAGATACTAAGTTATGTATCTAACGTGAGAGCTATCCTGCCTAGGTACAGGCCCCGGAGTCTGTAGAGTATAAAACACAAATAAAAAAATAAAAAAAGTGTACCTATGTATGTTATATTCAGGACAAATATATAAAAAAAAAATGGAAGCAGAATAAATGAATTATAATATCCGTTCGTTTTTGCGTAGGGGTTTAAAAACTAACGTTGGATGACAATAGACATGGATGCAAGCCGCTTCCAACGGATTTTATTAATACTCGCTTATTGGAAAATAAATCCAAATCAATCAAAATCAATCTTATACGCACAGAGAGGAAGAGATGCAATTATTTAGTATGGAATGAGTTAGAAAGAGACATTCTTTCAGTAGTGTCAAATTACATATTTGACAGTTTCGACAGCACTGGCAAGATTTCCCATAGTTTTTGTGGTTGAGAAGGCCTTACAGCGGCCGTTCAAGTATTACGTAAGCAGATTTATTACAACTATATACCCCCCTACCCCTTGTCAGCAAAAGTAAGCAAAGTTCTTACCCCTCCCCCCAATTCTTACGACATTCTTTCAGTAGTGTTAAATTACATATTTGACAGTTTCGACAGCACAGGCAAGATTTCCCATAGTTTTTGTGGTTGAGGAGGCCTTACAGGGGCCGTTCAAGTATTACGTAAGCAGATTTATTACAATTATATACCCCCCTCCCCCATGTCAGCAAAAGTAAGCAAAGTTCTTACCCCTCCCCCCAATTCTTACGACATTCTTTCAGTAGTGTCAAATTACATATTTGACAGTTTCGACAGCACTGGCAAGATTTCCCATAGTTTTTGTGGTTGAGAAGGCCTTACAGCGGCCGTTCAAGTATTACGTAAGCAGATTTATTACAACTATATACCCCCCATCCCCTTGTCAGCAAAAGTAACCAATGTTTACGTTATACATTTTTGGTTTTTAATGGATTCATGAGCAGCAGATTTAATTCTAGAAATAAGGAAATAGATTTAGCAGAGGACTTTAACACACATATGCCATAAGAAATAAATAACAATTACTGACGTAATCACCTTTTAGACCCCCCCAAACAAGTCATCAAAAATAAGCAAATGATAAACCCCTCCACCCTATAGTGCTTACGTAATACTTGAACGGTCCCACAGGTTTCATTGGAAATCCTTATGGTAGGCCTATGTCCAGCGGTGGACGTCCTCCGGCTGATGCATGGACGGTAAAGCTGGATACTTACTGGAACGTTTTCCCGCAAAGCTTGCACTCGTAGAGATCCCCCGAGTGGACTCTTTGATGGTCACTCGCTTGGTGTCTGAAATATTCAAGGTATCTTATACGTTTAAACGAGCAAGTCATTTAAAGGGTCATAAATCGTAAACGGTAAGTTTTACAATAAAGTTTACTAGAAACAAAAGATGCAAAATTTTATTTTCTACAATAATGGTCTCCATGACTTTTGCTCTAAAGTGCATAGTTTTCGAGATATCGGCTAAAAACGATTTTCCAAGATGGCGCTTAAAGCTCCACCTGGATCTGTCGGCATTTTTGACTGGCGAACCACCGGAGGAGGTATACAATTCGACGCGTATATATATTTTTTTATGTATAACCACGCATAACTTTTTTCATAGTGGTCCGATTTCAATAATAATTTTTTTATTGGAACAAGTATACTTCGAAATTGGTCCCATTTAAATTTTATCGAAATCGGCTGAGTCATTTTTGATAAATCAACAATAATGTGGAAAATGCTGCATCGATCCGTGCGAAATATTCGCGAATTCTGTACACGGGTGAAGTCGGTCATGCTAATTTATGCAAATAATAATCTTGTGTGATTCAATGCTCAGTAAGTGATCCTATGCATTATTAAAGAAATGGATCGAAAATTTAGTGCAAAAATGACTAAAGAAACCTATATTTTTACTGCAGAATTGGGGTTCCGTAGTAAAACGAGAAACCCTTAAAACTTCGTTGTGTCCATCCGTCCGTCTGTCCGAATAATACAAGGTGAATATTATTTAATAATCTAACTCACTGACTAATTATAATAATGATTTGTATATTTATTTATTTGTTTATAGGCAAGCAGTGTATACTGATGTGCCTATATCAAGCAGTGTCGAATAAAATTAGTATTTATCTGACAAGAAAATTTTTCCTTCTTTATCCAAAGGTCCAGTCTATTTTTAAATGTGTTTATAGTTCTTGCTGAGATGACATCCTCAGGCAACCTATTCCAGTTGTAGACAACTCTATTGCAGAGGATGTGGTGTGCAGTGTTGGTTTGTGATGGTGTAGGCTGTAAGAGGACTCTATGGCGTCTGCTATCGCGTATATTTTCCTTCAAGGTGTACATGTCGTGGATATCCGGAAGATAATAGAAGCCATTGAGAATTTTGAAGATCTCAATCAAGTCTCCACGCAATCGTCGTTCTTCGAGGGTCGTGAGACGAAGAACTTTTAACCTATCTTCATAGGTCTTGCGGCGCAGACCATATGGTATCCTGGTAGCTTTTCTTTGTGCACTCTCAAGCAAATCAATATCTTTCTTAAAGTAAGGACTCCACACCTGCAACCCATACTCTAGTAGTAGTAGTGTATACCAAGTCATCATGCCTATTTGTCCCAAAAGACCACCTGTCTTTATTAAAAATTTGAAATTCGTTTTAACACTGAGAATTTTCTTAAAATTTGAGAAATAGTTGAGAAATTGTTTCGGTGGTTCGATAGGACTGGCACCAAATCGGTAGAAATGCCAAAAAATCGGTAGGTTCGAGACCACTCCTACCAGAGTATACTGACCTAGTATTAGTGGTATGTCCACACTTGTTACAAACGTATTGCATTTCGTGTGAAGCGCGCGCGTGCGCCCGGAGCAGGCGCGCGGTCTTGTAGCGCATAAAGCAGAGCTTGCACACGTGCGAGCCGCTACTCTGGAACAAACATACACCATGCGGTAACAGCAGATTATGCGCCTAGGGAATAAACTAGGCAACTTCAAATAGTTAAATAGCCGTGGTGGCTTAGTGGTTGTATCGCTGGCTGTAATTCGTCGTATTTGAGGTCGTGGGTTCAAAGCCCAGTCCCGTACCGATGAGTTTCTTTGGAACTTATGTACCGAATATCGCACCAAATGCTTTGACATTTTCGGCGAAGGAAAACATCGTGAGGCTACCTGCATACGTCCGTAGAAGCAATTCGATGGCGTGTGTGAATCCACCAACCCGCACTGGGCCAGCGTGGTGGATATGGCCCAATCACCCTTCGTGGGTAGGCCTATGTATGTCATGCAGTGGACTATTAAAGAGGCTGGCACAGTACTGCACAGATATTTGAGACGATTTCGGTGTCCCTCAGGGTACAATAGCAGGAACCGATTCTTTCAAGTTATTTGTTGAAAAATAGCTTGCCCGAGTCTTTCATGTTGGGAGTCACTCAGGGTACAAATACTTGGACCCGATCCTTTTAAGTTAGGTGTCACCCAGGGTGCAATAGTTGGACCCGATTATAATACAATACAATACAAAATAACTTTATTTTCACACCATATAGGTATACACAGAACAAGCTTAAACGATTCTTACAAGTTAGTTGTCAAACATGGTACAAAATTTAGACCAGATTATTAGAAGTTAGGTGGCATCCAGGGTACATTACTTGGACCCAATCCTTTGAAGTTGGATTTCACACAGGGTACAATAGCTGGACCCCATTCTTTGAAGTTGGATGTCACTTAGGGTACAAAATCTGGACCCCATTCTTTGAAGTTGGGTGTCACTCAGGGTACAATAGCTGGACCACATTTTCTGAAGTTGAGTGTCACACAAGGTACAATAGATGGACCCCATTATTTCAAGTTGGTTGCTAATAATAGTAATTTACCTCAGCATGTTTCCCCATATGGTTGTCATAGGACGCAACGGTGATTAAACCTCTATAACACAGCGAGCAGCGATGCGGCGAGTTCAGATAGTTGAGAGACTTCGGTTTCACTCAGGGTACAATAGCTGGACTCCCATACTTTAAAGTTGGGTGTCACACAGGGTACAATAGTTGGACCCCATTTTTTCCAGTTGTTTGATGAAAAATAGTAATTTACCTCAGCATGTTTCCCTATATGATTGTCATAGGACGCGACGGTGCTAAAGCCTCTATAGCACAGCGAGCAGCGGTGCGGAGAGTTCAGATAGTTGAGCGACGCCGCTCGAGCGAACATCGCCTCCTTTTGCTGCTCGTCGGTTAGCGCCACCTCGCGCGCGTTCACTTTACCATCTGGAAAATAATAGTAGATTATGACCCTACAGAACAAAGTCATCGGACATTAACAAAGTTGCCATTGCTACGGGAATTACCATGTAATACGGCAATTAAAAAAAACACGGTGCATGGCAGAATTTTTCGGAATTGCCAAAAAGTATGTTGAGACTGATATACTACACATACTTATTTTGAGAGACCAAGCTTTGCTTAGTTTGAGGTCAGAGGCCGTGTGTAATAATGGGAACCTTGTTAGACATAGACATTGGACCCTGAGAGTAACGAAAGAGTGTAAACTCAGTTCACCCTTCCCTCACTCAACCTTCGTGTGTAGGCCTACGTCCTGCAGTGGATTATTAAAAGGCTGGTATAGTAATCTCAGTTCAGTTGAAGGTTGACTTAGTGTAAGAGAGAGAGAGAGAGAGAGACAGAGGGAGAGAGAGAGACAGAGGGAGAGAGAGAGAGAGACAGAGGGAGAGAGAGAGAGAGACAGAGGGAGAGAGAGAGGGGGAGAGAGAGGAAGAGCGAGAGAGAGAAAGGGAGAGAGAGAGAGAGAGAGAGAGTGTAGGAGCATGCGTGTGAGTGATGTTTAGACTCGTAAAGGGAAAGTTTAACTATGAACAGCACTGACCTTTATAACTTCTTCTCCTTGCCTTCTCCGCGTTTTGTTTCATTCTTTTAGTTCCTTTATCGATATTTTGTCTCTTTCTTACTCTTTTTTTCTCATTTTTCACCGTATTGCTTCTCAATATATGTAAGGGTACGTCTTCTTCAGAGTCACTCGCAGTGACAGCTGTCTCTATCACGTCTGTATGTTTGTCTGTGTGTTCCGATTCATATTCCAGTTTCAATTGTAGCTCTGATGTGTCATTTGTGGCAACTGTGGACACATATATTTTACAGGCTTTTATTTACCTTGCAATGGATGTATGTAAGTTCGGGTGGAATCTTGCAAGTTAAATGAGACGTCTACAAGTGGTATTTATTCAGAGAAAAATCAAACCAAGACGATATATACAGGGATACAGGGTAAGTCGACCTATTCCCGTCAAGGGTGTGTAGTTTACTTTGTTTCTGACTGATTTGACTATGAAATACACTATCCTAAATTGAAAAAAAAAACAGATATTTGAAACTAGTACTTATAAAATTCCCAATTTTCGGCTATCAGCTCAGATATTTTGAAACGTGTAAGTCGTATTTTTATTTGATTTTTACATGTAAAATAATTTTTAATTTTTATTAATTGTTAATTTTAATCATTTTTATTTTACAGTTTTATTTCTGTATTTATGTGAGCTTCAGTCAGGATTGGATATTGCGCAGCTTGTGGCTAACTTCACATCCGCCAACTTGCATAATTCGGCCTTGCGCCGTCGAAACACTCACCGTTATCATCATAGTCTTCAATCTGTTCGTCCTTCTCTATCTCCTCTTGTTTGATCGGCTCACTCTCTCTAACAGTGCCACAGAATATGTCGATATGTTCTACCGGGGTTGATTCGTAGTTATGTACTGGCTGGTGCTCGATTGAGGATAATAAGTCTTGTGTTAGCTGTGAATAGAGATTGTTTTCGTTTAATAATGATATGTATTTACTATTATTTCACGGATGGGGGCGTGAAGTTCTCAAATGGAGACCACAGTCAAGCGCAGCCGAGGATGTCCACCAACTATAAACTGACCATAATACATAAAATTCGGAAAATTGCGTAACGTCTTCTCGTTCGACACACCTCAGTGCCTCAAGTCGAAAGTTTTCGACCAGTGTTTGTTGCCAGTGATGACTTATGGCACAGAAACGTGGTCTCTCACTATGGGCCACCAAGTTCCAAGTAGCCCAACAAGCCATGGCGAGGGCTATGTTCGGAGTTTCTCTGCGAGATCGAATCAGAAATGAGGAGATCCGTAGAAGAACCAAAGTTACCGACATAGCCCAACGGATTGGCAAGTTGAAATGGCAATGGGCAGGGCACATAGCGCGGAGGACTGATGACCGATGGGGTCGAAAAGTTCTCGAATGGAGGCCACGTGCCAAGGTGGATGGATGATCTCATTAAGACCGCAGGATTGCGCTGGATGCAAGCCGCTACCAATCGGTCTTATTGGAGATCTTCAGGGGAGGCCTATGTCCAGCTGTGGACGTTCTATGGCTGAAACAATACACAAAAAAAATACATACAGACCAATACATATAGTACCTCCACATATAAGAAGTATTTGTGTATGCCTATTATTATGTAGTGTATTTTATTGTTTCTGGATATTTATAGCTTTACTTTATTCATTTATGTTTACACCACCGTCCACGTCAATCACATGTTTCCACACAGTAGAGGTTGTCTGGAAGAAATCGCTTTTAGCGATAAGACCGCCTTTTGTACCATTCTTCTGTCGTTATTTTTTTTTCTGTAATGTTTTACTACTTGTGGTGTCAATAAAGTGTTTTTGTATTGTATTGTATTGTATATAAAAAGGGAACTATTAGAGGTTTAACAAGAATAATTGTATTACCTGGTTCGTGTCTACATATAGTTGTGCGAGCAGCGTCTCGGCTCTGGAGGCAGCTCGTTGGAAGTAATAGCATCTCAGCAGGTGGGTGTGGCATACCACACATAATATGTTTGGGATGTCAGATTTGTCCCACTGCGGAAAGATAAACAAATATATTAGGGACATCTTAATTTAATCAAAACTTTTATTGGCCAAGTTGTTTTTAATTATTTTTTTATATGGGTACCTCTGATCCTGATATTTTTAAATACTTACTTAATTAAATAGTAAACCCAATTTTAGAGGCGCCATCGTAAGTATAATAGCCAAGTAGACTATTTCTGTTCGTTTTTGACCGACGAACCACCGGAGGAGGTATACAATTCGACGCGTATATATATTTTTTTAAGTATAACCACGAATAACTTTTTTCGTAGTGGTCCGATTTCAATAATTCTTTTTTTATTGGAAAGAGTGTACTTCGAAATTGGTCCCATTTAAATATTATCGAAATCGGCTGAGCCATTTTTGATAAATCAACAATAATGTGAAAAATGCTACATCGATCCATGCATAATATTTGCGTTCTAGCGATGCGCCCCGGCTTCGCACAGGTGTATTATACACATAATCATTTCTCTATCTATTAAAACAAACTGCATCAAAATCCGTTGCGTAGTTTTAAAGATACAAGCGTACATGTAATGATTTTGTACACGGGTGAAGTCGGTCATAATATTTTTTGCAAAAAATAATTATTCACTTTAGGCATTTGATAGAGAGAAAACTTTTACGTTGCTATTTTTACGATGGTGCCCCTAAAATTGGGCTTAGTAACTAACACCCAGACACAGCCAACACCTATGTTCATCATATAAATACTTGCCCTGGGGTGGGGATCGAACCCACGCCTCTTTGATCCCGTAGTAAAGGTCACTAACAAATGAGCCACCGAGGCAGTCAAATGACTATGTTAACGATCCATTCTTGTTTGGTGTGGGGGTGATAAGTCCTGCACTGACGTCCCGCATGGGGTGTGATCTACCCGAGCCAGCCCAGCTCCTTAAAGTAGCGGAGAGTGGCTCTAGGCCGCTGATGCAACTGCTCCAGTGGATTGAATGATAAAGCTGATGGTAATGCTAATGCAGAAGCATCAAGCAATCCGATAGCTATTCTAGTGTCTTCTGTGGCCTTGCAGTGCCATAGAACATGCTCTACAGTTTTATTTTCCTGCAAACAGCCACGACAAAGTGGGCTGTCAGTGATTCCCAGTTTGTACAAGTGATTATGTATGTTGCAGTGACCAGTTATGAGGCCTAGTATAAGTCGAAGATCTTGTTGCTGCAACTTCAATAGGTTGTTTGTGATGTTCATGTATGTTGATGATCCATGAAAACGATACGAATTCTGTAAATGGCTGAATTCGGAAGCTATTTTTGGCAATTAAAATTTAAATTTTTATTTAAACACTTTTTTTTAGATGATAAGGGTGGCTCTCTCCAGATGTTTTAATGGATATAATTGTTTTTATTTATTTGTTTATAGGCGAACAGTGTATACTGATGTGCCTATATCAAGCAGAATCAAATAAAATTAGTACATTAGTGTTTCCTGACAATTAAATAAATAAATAAAAAAGGCCTTTATTCACTAATATACAAATACCTTTTGGAAACATTACTCTTATTTCTATTTCTTAAATATTAGGTTGTCCACCCTGGACATAGGCCTCCTCTAGAATTTGCCAGAGCTCCCTATATCCGGCTTTCCTGCGCCACCCTAGCAGCAGGTCGTCGTCCCACCGTTTTTGAGGTTGTCCCCTGAATCGCTTCCCGTCTCTAGGATACCAGAGCATGACCTCTTTGGTCCATTTATCTCTTTTGCTTCTCAGTACATGTCCAAATCAACGCCATTTTATTTTTTTTATTTTTGGCTTACATCTGCTACGCCAGTGGCCTTTCGGATTTTTCGGAAAAAAAAAAATATCCAAAAGGTTTATTTTGAAGTCAAGGTATCTTCTAGGTCTACATACTCTATCTTCGGCTACAACTTCGCTTTCTGTCAAGCGAGTTGGTGGCCAAATGTAGCCCTATTCAACATAAAAAAATGACATTTGCTGTGGCTACTAGTATAGAAGTAATAATGTAAATACTATAAGGAGAATCATTTGAAGAACGGACAGTAGGAGCAGTGTAGGATGTCCACCAACGAGGTAGGACTTACAATATAGTTATGACTGTAGGAACACTCTCAGGAGGCCTATGTCCAGCAGTGGACGTCCTACAACTGATAATGATATATGTGGTAGAATTATACCAATGAATTTTTGTAGAGTACCAATGAGTATTAGGTTTGAGAATATCTGAGGTATTTTTGAACTACTCTACTATACTATACTACTACTATATTACTATACTACTTCTTTTTTATTGCAGAACAACATTTCCCAGGTCAGTTTAGAAATAATAATGTGAATGTATCATTTATACCTTAGCCAATTTTACGTTGGTTAGTTTCTCATACAAATCTTGAAGTGGAGTGTCTATCACCTTGTACAATTTCACATTATTCGCGAAACAAACTCTACATGTAGCAAAGTTATCCATTTTTGATGAACTGGAGCAGAAATCTACATAAATGCAGTGGAAAATTTGGATGTGCCGGGATGTAAATGAACTTTTTATTTGACTAAAATTACTGATTATATAGCAGAAAACAGTCCACTTTTATATTTTTGTTAATTACATTAATAAAAATTCAACAAAGTAAATAGTAAACAAAACAAACGACGAAATTCAGGGGAACTTTTTTTTATAATTTTATTGTAACGACCTGGAATTTTGTCCCTATGGCCGCTACTCTATTTTCATTATTAAGTGTCCCTTAGACAACTGCGATCCATTGACCTACAAGCTGCGGCCTACTCTTCTATCTATCCATCAAGTACCTAACCATAGGTCGTCATAGTTTGGTTAGGTACTTATTAAGCCTGATTATAGAGGCGCCAGCGTACATTTATAAGCAACGTAAAAAGCGTTCTCTCTATCGAATGCCTGAAGTGAAAAAGAAACAGAACTATGCTATTTAGCTAATATAATTACGAATGCGCCTCTATAATCGGGCTTATTGTATCTATCACATTCTCTCATTTATCTGGTTATGACGCTAAAAACAGCTAAAATAAACTATTGTCTCGGTTTGTAAAGATAAAATTAAAAAAATGTAATTTGGATTATTTCTTTAGGGTGACCAATTTGTGGGAATCCCTCAAATTGCGTGGAATTTTATCTATAATAATATTTATATTTAGAAATATTTTACAGATTGATGTTGGAAATTATTGTAGGCGGGAGAGCAGAAAAGTTACTTCGAAATGCAATAATAATTAATTGATGGTTCACGCTAAAACATCCTTATGATCGCAGGATTGTATTTGCAAGGATTTTTGAATAAGCCAAGCTCCGCGTTGAGGTCTCTCTCCCCCCCAAGATTGCGTTGCGCTTGATTTGATTTTAGCGACGCAAAGTCCAAAGAGCATAATTTACATCAAATCATTTAAAGCATATTATAGTCACTTGTTTCAGTGGTAAAAGCTATAACTTAACAATCGTCGAATCTGGATAATATTGTTCTCCCCAATATGGGGAATTTACCTTTGTGTTTTGGGGAATCATGGAAATCGGTATTGGCAACGCTATTCCACATTTGTTTTGAACTAAATAACCTCAAAACGCATGTGTTTTATTTTTATGTAATTCTTAACAAATTACAAGAATGGTCGATATATGTATCGACGAGGTGTATCCTAAAAATGCTAGCGAGCCTTATCCTTTTATCGTGCACTTCCAAAATGGATATCCCACGGACAGTTTCGAAGACCAAAAATGCACGGTTCTTGAACACAAATTCACCCGTAAAAGGTGGTTAGCCTCGGAAATAAACGATATATTGTACACCGGAGAAGAATGCGACGAACCGCTGGGTAAAACTTACATTATGGCAAGAAATCGGAAAACGGGTAAAACGAGAATCATCGAGGTAGGCACGGTGGAACTTCAACCTATGATGGCAAGCAAATTAGAAACGTCTGAACTAGAGACATCTTACATAGACTTAGGAAGGAAATTCGGCTCAAAACGACATAAAAAGTTCCTAGAACAGAATGAGAAGTTAAAAGTTAACGAAGAAGTTGTGATGGAGCAACTTCAGAACATATCTCAAAATGTCACAATAGACCAGTTAGATCTGTCAACGTACAACAAAACTGACACTGAAGAGTTTTACCTACCACCAGTCAACCGAGACGCTGACACCATCGAAGACGTCTACATGCCATCAGCAATATTCTCACAAGAACAATTTGACACAATATTCTCTGAAATCGACAGCAAGGATTATAAAGCTGGCATGTTCCCTTACGTTAAAAGCATAATCTCTGAAAGTTGGACAAAAGAGCAAACTGTACTAGCCGTTTACGCGAGTACATTATTGCATATGATTACTAAAACCATGAAGGAGATGGGCTTGAAAAAGTTCGTCGCCTGTCCGTATTCCACAACCCTAGACAAAATAGTTTTAGATCAATTCTACACATACAATGCTAAGAGTAATGTGAGATTACGTCCTGCGCCATACAAAGATAAAACTATATGCTACGCTATAGTTCTACTATTTTTAGTTAATAATTACAAAATTGACATAGAAACCTTCTGTAAACAATGTAAGTTAATTGAAAAGACAGCTATTACGAAGATTACGATGGCTGGTGGGTGGATTTCAAAACAGGGGACCAAAAAGACTGCCATCCTCAAGTTGCCTCTGAATAAAGCCAGTGCTATATTATCAAAGTCAAGAATGAATAAGACCATGTAAATAAAGACATAATTTTATTTTTGCTGTTTTTTTTTACTTATACAGGGTTACCCAGAACTGGTGTACTAAGCCGAAAGGAGGTGATGCAGACCAACTATAAACAACTTGTAATACAACCTAAAATTCGAGAAAAAATTCAGGTGTTCTATACCATACTGCAACTGGGTTTTTTATGCCATATAGCAGCCATTCTCAAAGTGTGTTCCGCAGAGCCCTATGGTTCCGCAAAGCCTCTGTAGGGGCTCCGCGTGAATACTGAATTAATAAGAAAAAATAATAATAAAAATATTATATATAAATTTCAGCGACTCAGAAATGTTTCAAGATGATATTTGAAGAATTTGGCCAATATTACTGGGCTCCACTTAATACTGCACAATCTTTTGAGACTTTTCACCGAAGAAACTAATACAAAAAAAAAATTTGTAATTTTAGGGTTCCGTCTAACATTTAACTTTTCAAAAGGCTTCCGTCACTAAAAAAGTTTGAGAACCGCTGCCATATAGGTTTGCGTTTGACTAGATACTGCCTGATGTTAATTAGATATGCGGTCTATGCTGTAGCACGCTTACCTAGAAGGTACCTACATATTTACTATTCATGTATTGACAAAATGTATGAAACAATGTTTTATTTATCTCGAATTTTAGGTTGGCTCCATAGTAAAAGTTGTTCATAATATATTTATTTATGAATCCATTGCTTGCCGCACTTGCAGCGTACGCCAAGGCATGCGACAAGCTAGCAGCTATTACTTACTACTACAATTATATTTTACAATTTCAAACATATAATGATGCTGAATCACTCCTTTTGGATTAGACAGGGTAACCCTCTAGATATTGAATTAACTGCACTTCTAATATACCGACCTGTAATATGTTTTATGAAAGAACCCTGGTATTATAGGTTGAATCACATCTAGAGTTATTTCTTTCTTCTGTGGTGAAAAAGAGGGGATTTGTACAGCTTATAGATAATTTCACAAAATTATATGTATTAACATTCTATTGAGATAGTACGAACTATAAAGAGGGCTATGCTCGGAGTCTCTCTGCAAGATCAAATCAGAAATGAGATCCGTAGAAAACCAAAGTTACCGACATAGCCCAACGGATTGGTAAGTTGAAATGGCAATGGGCAGGCAAATGTCTTATTGGAGATCCATATGGGAGGCCTATATCCAGCAGTGGACTTCTTATGGCTGATGGATGGATGGACCTAAAGGAGATGAGTTATTTGTCTATAGAAACTGGTATAATTTTTTTGAGGCTACAGTTTGCTTTACTAGAATGAAAAAAAAAAGAATGCTGTATAAAATTTAAATACTATTATTATTACCAGCCACAAGATTATTTTTTGCAAAAATTAGCATGACCGACTTCACCCTTGTACAGAATTCGCGAATATTTCGCACGGATCGATGTAGGATTTTTCACATTATTGTTGATTTATCAAAAATGGCTCAGCCGATTTCGATAAAATTTAAATGGGACCAATTTCGAAGTATACTTTTTCCAATAAAAAAAGAATTATTGAAATCTAAACACTATGATGTGGTTCGTCGGTCAATAAAATGTCTATTGAGTCTTTTGACCTAAAAATAAAATTACTTCATTAAAACTAGCGTGAGGATTCATTATTAAAATTTATATGAACACCGGATACAACTCACGATTTCGCGCACCCGCGCACCCGCGGGCGTCCGTTGTCGGGGGCGCGCGTATCCCCTGAAGAAAGAGTACTAACTACTCTGAAACCGGTCGGACGCATAGCGATAATCGTGAGTTGTATCCGGTGTTCATATAAATTTTAAAAATAAAATACATACTTTTTTTTTTTAAACATTTATTTTAGTAAATAAAATACTATTATGGCATGTATTTACATTTACATGCTAATATAATTAAAAATCAGTCACTCACAGGATTACCTAATTAACATTAAAACTAAAGGACAGTATATACAGTACTAATATCTATATTTTAACTAAAATAGAAATAAATATTTTCAGACCTAAATTACAATGAGATTCTTGAATACAGTTTAATTTTTTTATCTGCTATACTGAGCGCCACACAAGTCGGCGGTTGAGAGTTAGCCGCAGATGACACTTCGCCGTGATTCGCTAATCATTGCGCATGTTTATTTTTATATATTATTGTTTTTTTTGTGTTTCCTGTATTTGTCATGTTGAATAAAGTTATTTCAATATCATGTGTGCACAATACCGACACAAGTGGCGAAGTGTTGAGCACGGGCGTAGGAAGCGCGCGGGAGGCACGAGGTTGGCGGGCGGGTGTGCCCCGGCGTCTTGTTTCTCTGGCTCCCGCGCATACCTATATTTCGGCTATTGCGCAACTTCCCATCCGCCGATTTGTGTGGCGCTTAGTATATATAGGTACATTTTGTCGAAAGTCAATGAACAAAAGGTTCATGAAACATGAAACAGCTGCTTTGTTTTTAGCAGTTGATCCCATAGTAAAATTTGTTCATAATGATGTCGTGGCGGTCTAGTGGTAATGACACCCGCCTTACAATCTTGTGGTTGTGGTTTCAAATCCCCATCCCATACCAATGATTTCCTTGGAATTTAGGTACGGAATTTCACACCACTGGCTTTTCGGTCAAGGAAAATATCGTGAGGCAACCTGAAATATAATAGAAGAAATTCGATGGCTATGTGAATGCACCAACCCGCACTGGGCCAGCGTGATGGATATGGCCCAATCACCCTTCTTGGGTAGGCCTACGTCTACAAAAAATTAAAAAGGCTGGTACAGTAGGTACAGATGTAATGAGCGTATAAACCTCTGAAAACCCCATGTATCTTCCGTTTACTTTTGTTTGGAATAGTTGTTTATTGCAATTCAAAGCTGGAAACATACTATCGGACGCGGCTGACGGACGCGACTGAAAGGTATCTAGACTATGAAAGTACACTGAGCCGTGGACACTATCGGACATATAAGTCGCGGACGTCACCTTCGGACGACCTTGAGCGTTCGGACGTCCGAGAGCGATCTGGCGCGCCGGATGTTTTAAAACTGTGCACATTGCTAAGTCGCGGCTATCAGTCGCGTCCGATAGTATGTTTCCGGCTTTAGCAATATGCAAAGTGTTAAAACATCCGGTGTGCCAGATCGCTCTCGGACGTCCGAACGCTCAAGGTCGTCCAAAGGTGACGTCCGTGTCCGCGACTTATGCCCGATAGTGTGCACGGCTCAGTGTACTTTCATAGTCTAGATACCTATCAGTCGCGTCCGTAAGCCGCGTCCGATAGTATGTTTCCAGCTTAATGGTTGGTCTTAAATGATGAGTTCACATTAATTCCTTTCATCTTAGCACAGATTAAGTAACATGACCATAAATAAAGGCCTAAAAGTCCATATTATCCAGAAGTTAAAAATACTGGAATTGAGCGTCAAGGAGAAACAGGTTCCATTTTGACGCGTACCAAATTCATTTCCTCAAATTCCATCTTGATATCTTCATATTTCGTTTCCAATTGTTCTTCTTTGATATCTGCAGTCGTACTCTCTTATCCAGTAGTTAAAAATACTGGCACTAAGCTTCAAGGAGAAACAGGTTCCATTTTGACGTGTACCAAATTCATTTCCTCAAATTCCATTTCGATATCCTCATATTTCGTTTCCAATTGTTCTTCTTTGATATCTGCAGTTGTACTCTCTTATCCAGTAGTTAAAAATACTGGCACTGAGCTTCAAGGAGAAACAGGTTCCATTTTGACGCGTACCAAATTCATTTCCTCAAATTCCATTTTGATATCCTCATATTTCGTTTCCAATTGTTCTTCTTTGATATCCGCAGTCGTACTCTCCGCTTCCATATATTCGTGTAAAGAGCCAAATCCAGAGTAGCTGGCCTCGCCATCGCTCATCTGTGTCGTGCACAGATCACTCAATATCAAATGCGATTTATCATCGTCCGCTGAAATTTTACGCCTTTGAATCGCAAATTCTATAGAGTTGAACGACGACCTACATGTCTCGCATTTGAATACTATCGAATCCTTGATATGCTTCACTTTGTTATACAAGTTTATATAGTATTCGTTGTTTATGTTTTTCAAACAATCCTCGCACTCAACGGTGAACTCGCGGTTGCGACAGCCAAAGTTCGCCAGATCTTCAGCGTGGAATTCCTCGTGAAATTTCTTTATGTGCCGTCTCAGAGTTTTTCGCGTGCTGAAATCTTTCATACAAATCACGCAATGTGGCAAGAATTTCTGCTTCGCGTTATTAGTTACAAACGCGTGAGAGATTTCGTTATGCTCCTCAAATTTTAGAGATCCTTTGAAGACTGCGTTGCACTCTTCGCATTTGTAAATCTCGTCTTCAGCTAGATGCTTAGTTTCTAAGTGAATTTTCAAAGCCTCTTTTGAGCCAAAAGACACTGAACACAAGTCGCAAGGATAAGTGTTCATGTTGAACGAATGTAAGAGCTTCAAATGTATCTTGCAGGATTTTGCAGACTCGAACCTTTTATGACAAATATGGCATTGAGGAAAGGTCGCAGAATTAGGATGCTTCGAGCGAACGTGTTTACGAAGACTTCGCTTTTCTTTGAAGAGGGTCTCGCATTCTATGCACTTGTATCTTTGCATCCCCATGTGCGTATACTCGATGTGACGTCGTATATTTCGTTTGGATTTGAAAAGTTTATCACAATAGTCACATTTCGATAAATCCACAGCGCTGTGCACGATTTTGATATGAGAGGCGAGGTAATATTTGTTGTTACAAATTTTGTTGCAGTAACCACATTCTACTGCTTCATCTGTTGTATGTTTCAACTTGATGTGGTGCTTTAATGAGCGGTCGCTGTAGTACATTCGGTCGCAATGACCACATTTGAAAGAACTAAGATCTGTAGCCTCATCAGGTTTAGTAGAAGTTATGTTAGGATCAGCTAACTGTGCTTGCGGATGAAATATCCTCAAATGGAACTCTAAACTGGAAATATCTGTAAAAAGCCTATCGCAGTGATCGCAAGAGTGGGCATCAGGTGGCGGTATACAAATCTTCCTATGCTTAGCCAAAATCTCTTTACAGAAAAACTTGGAAAAGCAAACGTTGCAATTACACAAGTTGTAATCCGTATCGTGGTTGACTTTCATGTGCTCTTTCAATTCGTAAACGTTGTGAAATCTTGACGAGCAGAATTCGCATTTGAAGATCTGTTTACTCGATGTCGGCTGATTCATATTGGCCAATTTCTCGAGCGAGCGCTTGCAGTAATCGTAGAAGACTTGGAATGGGTGGTCGTTTTTTACATGCTGACGTAAAATTGACTCTTCCGCGAATGATTCGTTGCACGTATCACAAGTGACTATGTCACTTTCATCGGAATCACTAGAGTCATCATTCTCGGAACTTAATTTAGCCTCGCATTGGATACTGTCTTCATCAGAATGCGTAGTCCTGATATGTCGTTTTAGACTTTGATTAGATGTGTACACTTTGGGACAAATATGGCATTTGTGGTCTTCTTTCTCCCCGTGTAACATTTCTATGTGCCTTCTCAGATTTCTATTATTAGTGAACACCTTATCACACATGTGGCATGTAATTGTTTTATCGGTATGATTATGTGCAGCGTGTATATGAGAAACGAGTGAATGTTTGCTTCTAAAAATCTTGTTACAAATATCACAAGTCGGATATTCTAAATCTGGATTATGTAGCAGTTTCACATGTCTCTTCAAATTTCGTTCTGTTGTAAAGGTTTTGAAGCAAATACGGCATCGGATCTCTGGTCCTAGACCTTGTAGATGAACGGTGATCATATGAGACATGATGTTCTGTTTTCTTGTGAAGATTCTGCCACAAATGTCGCATTCCGGGAATGATTGGCCATATCTGTTGTGGCCGCGAAGGAGGTGTAATTGTAGGCCACTGGGGCTCCCAAATTTTTGGTCACATATCTCGCAATAACTTGAGGATGTTATATGACAGTTTTCTATGTGAGTTTGAAGGTTGTATTTTCTTGTAAAAGAGCGACTGCAGTAGTCACAAACGAAATCGCCTTGAGACATTTTTGCTTCTTTTCTATCAAATGATTTTATAGATTAATTAATTTCTGTTCTTGTACAATACAAGTATTTTTGTTTCAATCATTCACTCATTGTGAAATCATAGTTTTAAATACAAATTAACAATGGAATCAAAAAAAAAAGGTTTCAAAAGCTTGAAAATGCAAAAAATAAATATGTACCTACTATACCTACTATGAAATTTCACATTGAGTATTATTTGTAGAATGGATACGAATAAATGCAGAAAATACAGAATTTGTTAAATTAATATGGTTTAAAAAAATATAATATCACAAAAAAAATGTTAGGAATTCGTAAAAAAAAATCTCAAATTAACATAGCAGCTAAAAAAAGTGTCATAACTAAAATTCTTTTAGAATTGTTGTTTACATTTGAACTGCTAAAGCTACTTGTAAAAGTATGTGCTACTACTTCTTAAGTATACAATATAATATTTTCATATGTAACATCTCAGAAAAACTGTTATTTATAAATATACTTACACTAAGTTTATTTAAGTATTAAGTAATTTCAAATTGTAATAAAGTTGCACAAAATTATTGAACAGCAGCTTGCAGTAGGTCCATTTTGAGTGTTCTCCTTTAAAAGATTCCTTTATTATTAGAGAGATTATTAGCATTCTTTCAAAACTCACAACTTGTATTATTGTAATATATTTGGCTCTTATATCTTCATATTTTTACTTCTTTCCTGAATTTAAATCTGTAAATATACAAAAACTATGATTAAAATTCATCGATGCTATAAAAGCAACTTTTATTATGGAGCTAGTTTGTAATTTGATTTAATAATGGTCTGAATAATTTATTTGCACACATATTTAATACTTCTTTAGGCTTATTATCTTTTCTTAGTCATGCTCTGCTTTACTGAAGGTTGTGTCTAAGTTGGAGCATTTTGATCCCGGATCACCCTTTGGACAATACTTCTCCACTCAGACCTGTCTGTAGCAGATCTCATGGCATCAGGGATGGGCATGCTGATCAAAGATTTTATTTGATCAGTCCGTCTTGTAGGAGATTGACCGCGTGGTCTTTTCCCTTCAACCTTTTCTACTACTATTAACTTCTCCAGGTTGTTTAGGCCTCTGTGAAGCTTATTATATCCTAGCATAATTAGCTCTTAATAATTAAAAAAAACTTAGAGCATGTGTATGTAGTGAGACATGTTGATCTGGTGGAAGTAACACTCGCCTTACAATTGTGAGGTCATAAGTTCAATCCAGGTTCCATACCCAAGAGTTCTTTGGAACTTATGTACTGAATTTCACACTACTGGCTTTACAGTGAAGGAAAACATTTTGAGGCAACCTCAGTAAGTCCATAGAAGAAATTCAATGGTGTATGTGAATCCTCCAACCCGCACTGGGCCAGTGTAGTGGATATGGCCCAATCACTCTTTGCGCGTAAGCCTACATCTGGCAGTGGACTATGCACACTGCCATGCCCTGCACAGGGCACGTAACAGAACCACCCTGCTAGAAGTCCTTGATAAACATTGAACAATAGCACCAAAATTCCAGTTGTTTTAGAGCTATAACTATAGTCCATAGCTATGACATCAAATAAGCTTTTTTAGATTTGAACTACAAATTATTTGACTGCCTCGGTGGCTCTGTGGTTAGTAAACCTGGTGACTCCTGGGTCAAAGAGGCGTGAGTTCCATTTCCACCCAGGACAAATATTTATGTGACGAACATAGGTGTTAGCTCTGTGTCTGGGTGTTAATTAGATATTATCTATTTATGCATATATTTCAAAAATATGTATTTATAGTAAGTATATCAGTCTCTGGCAGCCATATCACAAGTTTTGCTTAGTTAAGGGTCAGGAACCGTGTGTGTAAGATGTCCCCTGATATTTATTGTATTTATATTTTACCAAGCCAAGTGAAGCTATGTAGAATTAAATGAAAAACAACCCAAGAAATATGGGCAATGACTGGTTACCTGTTTTCACAATTTAACTCCCATAGATCGAGTAGAAACTAAGTAATTTACGTTGCTTTGATTGTGTGTCCAATACACTCGACTTTTCACTGTATATCTAATGCAAAATGCGCTTAAAATGCAATAATAACGAAAATAAATAATAATTTTCAATCAACTATTTTTATTTTTTGGAAAGAGCAGTGTGACCAGATTAAATTTCACGAAACTACCGAAACACCTTAAAAAGATACAGAGAAAAAGCAAATTCAGCCAATCATCCGTGAACATGGAATCGAATTAAGGGGCAGAGACATTTCATTTTACAGCTACCATTGCACTGAAAAACTGATACGATAGTCTTAGAAAATACAAAAAAATATAACAAAATTCAAATTGAGTAGCTAATAAAATATCTATACTAATATTATAAAGAGGAAAGATTTGTTTGTTTATTTGTTTGTTTGTTTGTTTGTAATGAATAGGCTCCGAAACTACTGGACCGATTTAAAAAATTCTTTCACCTTTGGAAAGATACATTATCCCCGAGTAACATAGGCTATATTATATTTAAAAAAAAATTAGGGATCCTTACTAAAACTCCAATAATGTAACATAAGGTGTAAAAAAAAGACCTGAAAAATTCCTTACGTCGCGTGCGCTGCGAAAACTATTGATGATGGAATAAAATAATGTACTACGACTTTATAGAACACACCATAATTTACAAAAAATGTCGCGACAGCATATATCTAACTATTATAGTTAAGCCGTAATAACTGTTCTTTTATTCTTAAAAATTAATTGAAATACCGTCGCAGGAAAAGGATCTTAATTTGTATCTTGGTATTAATCCTTATCAAAATAAATTATTTCATATACCTACAAGACTGTTTCAATAGCTTTATGCAACTTTTTAAATTATTTAATTCAGACATTTTATTACAAAGATATTACGAGTTCAAAAATGTAAGTATTATAAAAGTTTCGTTTCGCCGCTTACTCCGCTTGGCAATTCATGTACTTTGTACAATGTACATAATACAAAATTCACTTCGAGCAAATATCTATAGAGTCACAATCGTGAAAAAAGTGTCCGAGCCAAAATCCTGCCCAAGCTACGTAGTGGGCAGGCTTATTAGTTAGTCGTAAGGCGATTCCAAGCCGACTACAACGCCGCGCGATGCCAAAGTGCTCGGTTACAGGCACTTATTAGGTGACATAACGTCGAGATTCGAGGAAACGGGTCATTGAGAATTGAGAAGGATGCTTGGGCCATATCCACCACCAGTGCCAGGGCCCAGTGTGGGTTGGTGCAGATTGCCACACAATATTTTCCTTCGCCGAAAAGCCAATGATTTGAAATTCCGTACATAAGTTCCAAAGAAACTCATTGATACAGGATCGGGATTTGAACCCACCACCTCACGATTGTAGGACAGGCGTTACTACCACTAGACCACCAAAGTTATATATCTCCGCCATTAGTGTGTCGATTTATGTTTTATTGGTAGTAAATAGGCATGCAGTGGCGTAGCGTGCCTTGGAAGAGCCCAGAATCAAACATAGTTGGGGAGCCCAAATCACTCATTTCTCACAAAAGATACAAATATCCTTGGATTAAATTGAAATAAATATATACCGCCTTACCGCAAAAGATTTAAACACTGTTTAGCCGTACAATTTGTACTTTTAAACGTTGTCTAAAGCTTGCGTAAAACTTTAGTGGTAAGACGGTTATTTATAAGTTGTCACTTCCTCCTAGAAATTGAGCTAGCCAAACAATTCAAATGAAATATACACTTTTCTTGCCTTTTTTTCAGGAAATTGATCATTGATAATGAATAGAATATAATTACCTATATCAGCTAAGTAAGTCTAGCTGAAGACGATTTCAGTTGTTATAAAATTTCTGCCTCTTAGGACAACTTTTGGAAGAATTCTTAACCCGGGAAAAAAAGAGATGATTTTTTTTCGGGAAGCACGAGATTAAGTGACATTGTGGATAACATTTTACTAGGTTTTGCTTACACACGTTAAGGCCCCTGTAGCCCGGGAGCCCCGTATTATTGACACGGTTGATACTGCGGTAGCTACGCCCGTACACATAGTATGTGAAACGAATTGTCGACCTTAAAGTTCTCGAATGTAGACAATGTATTGGCAAGTGTAGCGAAGGTCTTCACGTGAATCTAAGATCTGGTCGTGACGTCCGGAACACGTTGGATGCCAGCGCTTCGATTCCTTCCATCACAGCTCTTTGGGTTAGCAAGTTGAAGATGCCTTGGGTAGGGCACACAATTCGTAGAAGTAGAACTGATGTCCAATGTTTTTCAAAATTCTCGAGTGAAGACAAGATCAAGAAACTAACTTACATGGGTAGAATGTATAGACTGTGGGTCTGTAATATTGTAACGTCGCTTTCATTCTCATCATTGTCATTTTCTGAAATCAGGGCTTTATATTATGTACAGCCACCCAACACATACGAACTCACTTTTATTTAGATATATGCCAATACCTACTATCTCTTTTTCATAAACTTCGAACAGTTTAAGACTACGGAAACTCTCGCGATTTGGGTAGGTTTTAACTCATCATAATGGTTCATCCGGTATGTCTAACATGTGTGTGGCGCATACCTACATTACGTGGTAAGTATATGTATAGCCAATCATACCCGGGCAAAGCCGGGACGGGCAGCTAGTACATTATAAAGCTACATGATACATCACAGCCACGTCCGTAGCTGTCTGGGAGACCCTTAATAAATTCGACCTATATTTGAAATAAAAACCGGTAAATAAAAATTCGAGATTCGAGGGTCAAGTCTAGTATATTGTTTTAAACTTTTAAAAACAAAAAAAATGGCGACGGCAACAAATGGATTGTTTTGCAAGTCGTTAAGAATTTTGCAATAAATATGAATAAAATCGACTTTGGGAATTGACGCTAAACCTAGTTTATATTGTCGGTTGTTGTATGTAAGGAGAATTCACTGAAGTTAGTCTTTCTGAACATTGCAATCTCTAATCCAATATTCGTACTATGATCTTGTAAGATTTCCTTTCTAATTCGTTTCTAATATGAGGTGTAGTGTGCAAAACTGTTCCAATGACACTAAGAATACAACAAAGAGCCAGGGAATCACTTTCCACCTGTAAGTATTAATATATCGGCTCTAAATATAAAGTTTAACATGTACAAAATTACTCTGTCATAGAATTTTACTTAAAAGCCGTGGTGGTCTAGAGGTAGTGCCACCCGCCTTACAATCGTGAGGTCATGAGTTCAAATCCCGGTCCCGTACCAATCAGTTCTTTGGAGTACGGAATTTAACACCACTGGATTTTCGATGCCGTATGTGAATCCATCAACCCGCACTGGGCCAGCGTGGTGGATATGGCCCAACCACCCTTCGTTGGCAGGCCTACGTCCTACAGTGGACTGTTAAAAAAAGGCTCATGCGGTACAGTACAGGTACAGTATTTTCCTATTGATAAAATGACATATTGTCCATAGGTTTCCGAAAGAGCCGATTCTCCGCGCAGCCTGGATAGATGCCCTCGCCATCTCTGCCTGGGAGCCCAAAGAACGTAGCACAGTGTGCTCGAACCATTTCAGAAACGAAGACTTCTATGAAACCAAGTCGGGGCTCCGGAAGATCAGAAAGGAGGCTGTTCCTGTTGCTGTCATGGTGAGGCAGATTATTTAGATAATTCAAATTTATTTATTTACAACATTATTTAATGACTTTCTTTCATTTCATCCATGAGCCATATGACATTATGGGCTCCGTTATTTTATAAAAAATAACTTTGTCCCTTAACAATTTTGTTTAAAAGTTTTGTATTTATTAATAGATGATCTCAGGATTTTAGTATAACATATTATAAATACAAGATAAAGTTGATATTACATAAGTATTATGCCCAATTATGAACACACCATCGTAAATTTAACAGCAATGTAAAAAGTGTTTTCTCTTTCGAATGCAAAGTGAAAAAGAAATAGTCTAAATAGCTATTACAATTATGATGGCGCCTTCCTATATTGTATTTATAAATGGTTGATCTTAAGCATAATATGAACAACAATTTGATGTAAATAGCTATCATTATTATTAAATGTAAGTAGTGTTTGTGTAAGACGTCTAAGTCTTAGGATGGCTACCATATTGCACATTCATGTCTACTAGGACAAACTGTTGAAACCAATAATTTACTTAATACAAACTGTTGAAACCAATGATTTACTTACTACAAACTGTTGAAACCAATAATTTACTTACTACAAACTGTTGAAACCAATAATTTACTTACTACAAACTGTTGAAACCAATAATTGACTTACTACAAACTGTTGAAACCAATAATTTACTTACTACAAACTGTTGAAACCAATAATTTACTTACTACAAACTGTTGAAACCAATGATTTACTTACTACAAACTGTTGAAACCAATAATTTACTTACTACAAACTGTTGAAACCAATAATTAACTTACTACAAACTGTTGAAACCAATGATTTACTTACTACAAACTGTTGAAACCAATAATTTACTTACTACAAACTGTTGAAACCAATAATTAACTTACTACAAACTGTTGAAACCAATGATTTACTTACTACAAACTGTTGAAACCAATAATTTACTTACTACAAACTGTTGAAACCAATGATTTACTTACTACAAACTGTTGAAACCAATGATTTACTTACTACAAACTGTTGAAACCAATGATTAACTTACTACAAACTGTTGAAATCAATAATTTACTTACTACAAACTGTTAAAACTATGATAAACTGTTGTATGAAACGCTTACAAGCTTTTCTTAAAAAATTACTATCTAGCTATGGGCTAATAAGTAATTTAAATCTAACTTAAATTGCTAGGTAAAATAGACTAAGAATGTGTCCATCAACACTTTTCTTATTGTCTCTATTAAGGCGAAGACACTACTGCTTGATATAGGCACATCAGTATACACTGCTCGCCTATAAATCTATACATTTAAATAAAATTGGAGTGTCTGTTTGTAATATTGGAAAAACCGTTTTTACTACATGCATATGAATATATATGTATGTTACATAAGTACACCAAAATATTTTTTTTTACAATTTTTGTCTGTTTGTTCTGGCTAATCTCTGAAATGGCTGGACCGATTTTGATGGGTATTGGCAGGTAAAAAATCAACGTATTTCAAAGAGCCACCGAAAGAAGTATGCTAGGAATAAAGCTGAAAGATAGAAAACGGCACACGTACATTAGAATTATCACAAACGTGACTGATGCCGTCGAACTGGCATGCAGATTGAAGTGGCGTTGGGCTGGCCGCGCTGCGAGGTCTCAAGACAATAGATGGAGCGAGAGAATACTACACTGGCATCCGTATGATGGTAAACGCCCTCGAGGACGTCCTCGACGGCGCTGGAGCGACGACATCTGCCAGATGGCGGGACCAGCCTGGACCCGTCAGGCTAATGATAGAGAAAGCTGGAAAATAATGGAGGAGGCCTACTCCCAAAAATGGGTGACCCAATACTATAAATAAAAAAATAAAATAAATATTGGGGGACATCTTACACACGGTCTCTGACCCCAAACTAAGCAAAGCTTGTGATATGGCTGCCAGAGACTGATATACTACATATACATATTTTAAATACATACTTATATAGATAGTACCTAAATAACACCCAGACACAGAGCAAACACCTATGCTCATCACATAAAATGCTTGCCCTGAGTGGGGATCGAACCCACGCCTCTTTGATCCAGAAGTCAGGTTCACTAACCACTGAGCCACCGAGGCAGTCACAGTCTAATATTATTTATATACATATTTATAGAATTTTTAGCACTATTTTAATATTGTTTGTTACTGTGTTTATTATATATTAGAAATGTTTTGTAAATTAGTGTGAATATTGGGAAATAAAGGCTATATTATTATATTGTCAGGTAGCTGATGTAATAGGTAGCTGATGTAATAAGGAGTAACTTAGGCTACGTTTATCGACTGTTAGGCGGAACGAAAGTTCACCGGGTCAGCTCGTAAATAAAATAAAATGGTAATATTTTGCAGGAGTGCGAGGAAGACCTAGATGCGTCGGCAGCGCTCCTCGTGTGTCGGATATGTCTCGCGACAGACGTTGCTATGTACGATATCAGAGATCGAAAGCTGGACCAGCAGTATGAACAAATCACAGGCATTTTTGTAAGTATTTAACATCTGTCAGTATTATTCAATTGCCCATCATAGGGTATGATCCGCGCCAAACAAGTCGGCGGATGAGAAGTTAGCCGTAGACGACACTTCGCCGCGATTCGCCAATTATTGCGCTTGTTTAGATCGCAACGCAATATAAAGTAATATTGAGTGAAAATATACTAATAATCAATAGATAAATATGTAACCGAAAACATTCTAAAAATGACTCCATAGGAATATCTGCCACGTTAGACACACTTAAAAACACTAAAAACTCGTCCCACTTTATCCATATCTATTAAAATAAAGAATAAAAAAAAAAAGAAATAATAAACACGCCAGTTGCTTCAAAGTATTAATTAAGCAAAGCCCTCACTGTACAGACACACTCGCAACATACACCCACTCACACACCAACATGCACACTACACACACACATTACGCAATCGAAAAATGGAAATTACTTGTACTCGTATTCAAGTAAATTACTAAGAACTCATTGTTAAGTCACTCTGTTCATTACATTAGGTAATAATTATGAGATGTCTTATCTAAAAGCGGAAGAAACTAAATATCACGACACAGGACCACTCTAGTGTGAGATTTAGGGTTCCACTCTGGAAGTTTGTAAATTTAATCTAAGTACCTACCTACTAACATTACTTTAAGCATCATCAAGATTTTCTAACTCCAATACCTGTAACTTTTTGAGCAAAATAAACGTTATCTTATCTTATCTTATGTGTGCACAATGCCGATGCCGCGTGGTGCAGCGGTGAGCACGGGCGTAGGGAGCGCGCGGGAGCCATGAGGTTGGTGGTCGGGTATGCCCCGACGCGAGTATCTCTAGTTCCCGCGCATACCTATATATTGCCTTTTACGCAGCGTTCTGCGCCTAACTTCCCAACCGCCGACTTGTGTGACGCGTATTATACATTCATTAGTTTTAAATATTACATCTGTCAGGGTTTACCAATCTATGGGTTTCCATCCATCCACCCATCAGCCAAAGAACGTCCACTGCTGGACATAGGCCTCCTTTATGGATCTCCAATAAGACTGGTTGGAAGCGGGTTGCATCCAGCACGATCCTGCGGTTTTAATGAGGTCATCCGTCCACCTTGTGGGTGGACGTCCTACGCTGCGCTTGCCGGTACGTGGTCTCCACTCGAGAACTTTTCGACTCCACCGGACATCAGTCCTCCGCGCTATGTGCCTTGCCCATTGCCATTTCAACTTGCTAATCCGTTGGACTATGTCGGTAACCTTGGTTCTTCTACGGATCTCCTCATTCCTGATTCGATATCGCAGAGAGACTCCGAGCATAGCCCTCTCCATAGCTCGTTGGGCTACTTGGTGCTTACTAATAAGGCCCATAGTGAGAGACCACGTTTCTGTGCCATAAGTCATCACTGGCAACACACACTGGTCGAAAACTTTCGACTTGAGGCACTGAGGTATGTCGGACGAGAAGACGCTACGCAATTTTCCGAACGCTGCCCAGCCGAGTTCTTGAAGTCGTTGACTCGTACGTCTACCTAGGACAAGTAGTCGAGTTAGGTAGGTCCGACTTCAACAAAGAGGCCAATCGCCGAATCCAACTCGGATCTATGGGTTTAAGAAATGTAAATATTAATAAGTGAGTCACATTAAAACGAAATAACAATATAAAATAGAGATATCGAAACTCATATTCGATTAAAAGTAACTCAAGTTAAAATAAAATAAATAAATATTTTGGGACATCTTACACACGGCCTCTGACCCCAAACTAAGCAAAGCTTGTGATATGGCTGCCAGAGACTGATATACTACATAATATACTTATTTTTAAATACAACTTATACAGGGTTATTTCTAATCAATTAGCATCCTTTTAGGGGCTTATTCTGTACATGAAAACTAACAACTTTTGTTCTGCAACTTTTGTCAAAACTCAAAAATAAATTCAGCTGTTCCATACATTTTGTCGCGGGTGAACGATATTTTTCTATGGAACAACATTTTTTTTTTAATTTTGACAAAACTTGCAGAACAAAAATTGTTAGTTTTGATGAACAGAATAAGCTCCTAAGAGGATGCTAATTGATTAGAAATAACCCTGTATAGATAGTAACTAAATAACACCCAGACACAGAGCAAACACTTATGTTCATCACATAAATATTTGCCCTGGGTGGGGATCGAACCCACGCCTCTCTGATCCAGAACTTAGGGTCACTAACCACCGAGGCAGTCCTATGATTCATAAACTGAAAAAAAAAAATTTAAATTGGTTAAGATAGAAGCTTGCAAAGATTTTAGTAGAGATTAAGGATGCTTTGTCCCTTTCCCACAAAGCATAACATTATGGCGAATGTATGACACGTACGGTCTGTGACGTCATAATCTGCTATAGTGCGCTACTTGTCTAGCAAGAAAATAAATATGCTTGTAATTTCTAAGTTGATTTATTTTTGTTTTTGACCGTCGAATTGTATACCACCGGAGGAGGTGTACAATTCGACGCGTATATATATTTTTTTTTTATGTATAACCACGCACAACTTTTTTTATTGTGGTCCGATTTCAATAATTATTTTTTATTTGGAAAGAAATTGGTCCCATTTTAATTACTTCGAAATTGGTCCCATTTAAATTTTATCGCAATCGGCTGAGCCATTTTTGATAAATCAACAATAATGTGAAAAATGCTACATCGATCCGTGCGAAATATTCGCGAATTCTGTACACGGGTGAAGTTAGTTATGCTGATTTTTGCAAAAAATAATCTTGTCATTAATCGGCTCTGTTTATGGTTAGCTGTAACAAGAGAACATTGAAAAAAAAAAATGAACTATACTCTAAAATTTAACTAGATCTCTGCGACAGTGACATTGACATAGAAGATTGACATATTTAGAGTTGAGATAGTGGCGGAAAAATCGATTTTCAAACAATGTTGTAGTGAAATCGAATCAGTAGTTGAAGATGAGAAATTAGATTTTATTTACTTACTATTATTTAAGATCAAGTATGTACACATGTAAATAATGTTATGATATTAATTAAATACTCGTAATAAGCCGTGGTGGTCTAGTGGTAGTGACACCCGCCTTACAATCGTGAGGTCGTGGGTTCAAAATCCCGGCCCCGTACCAATGAGTTCTTTGGAATTTATGTCCGGAATTTAACACCGCTGGCTTTTCGGTGAAGGAAAACATCGTGAGGCAACCTGCATATGTCAGTAGAAGAAATTCGATGGTGTATGTGAATCCACCAACCCGCACTGGGCCAGCGTGGTGGATATGGCCCAAACACCCTTCGTAGGAGGGTAGGTCTACGTCCTGCAGTGGACTATCAAAAAGGCTGGTACAGTACAGTACTCGTAATAATGTAACGATAGTATTTAACGATGTTTTTCACTATTATCGATGCTAATGTACCATATATTTGGGTTTAATTTAATTACACATGTAAAAAATGTTATGATATTTGAAATATATAATAAAATTAATGATAAATTATGTTTTATTTAAAATATGGTCAGTATGAACCATCGATATTTTAAATAAAACTCTATCTAAAACTCTGTGGTCACGATCATTCGTCGCCCACCACTAATCGGCATGCCCATAAAGTATGACATTGACAGGTACTGTCTGTACCATTAAGAAATTCAGGACTTCATAGGCGTGATTTTTCTGACAGCTGTCGCAGAGATTAAGTTAAATTTTATAGAGTATAGCCTATTATCGTCCGTAAACCGACTTTACAGAGAACCAAAAACGTTTTTTTCAGTTTGGTATAGAGGACCGGCTGCCTCAGAGGTTGTGTTGGGAGTGCGGCCACCGACTCAGGGCTGCTGCAGCGTTCAGGATCAAGGCCGTCAGGGCTCACGGTATACTGGCCGATATACTGCAATCCACTGCTTATGTAAGTCTCGTTATTATTTTAAAAAATCTGTTGCTAATCATTATATTAAAAAAAAACTGGAGAAGTGCGAGTCAGGCTCGTACACCGAGGGTTCCGTACAAATCCAGAAAATTTCACGAAATTGGGAAGTGAGTTGGGAAATCTCTATACTATAACAATCGACAGAAAAGATTTTTTTTCACTTTTCTCGTCGTACATCGAAAAGCACACATTGTTAAAATAATAAAAAACCTGTTTCAGCATGTGCTAATGAAGTTCTTTTATATGATACCTTACATGATACGATTTACTCACTTTGAATTTTGAACCCATATTTTGTGAATTTTGAGGTCCTTTTTTTATGTGATTTAAATAAAAATGTACAGTTTTCAGATTTATTCCTACATAATATGTACTCTGAGACAATGCTTCTCGCCAAAATTCATAGTTCTATGTCAACGGGAAGTACCCTGTAGGTTTTGATTTTTGTGAGTGTCGAAATATGCGGTTTTTTACGACATAAACGGCTCTAACTTTTTTAAACGATAACTGAGAAGTTTTTCTTTTACACAACTGCAAGAGACCATAGATATACGTATACAGTTTAAATTTCAACTCGATATCTTTACGAGTTCCCGAGATAAAGAGTCTTGACATACACTCAGACGGACTACGAAGTGATCCTTATAAGGGTTCCGTTTTTTCCGTTTGAGGTACGGAACCCTAAAAACGTAGAAATTGTGTTTAATAATTGTTACACTTTTAACGCAGCAATCGATTGACTTGATTTTTGGTATAGTCCAAGTTCAAACCTCGGAGAGAGACAGGCAAATTTTTTTTCAAAATTATTTTTTTTTCCGGACGAAGTCGCAGTTCCCAATAAAACGTATAATTATTACTCTAAAAACATAACAGCCGACTTCAACCATTCCACTATACTTTGAATTTTTTCGAACTTCCACGTAATACACAGTCAGGTCATAAATTCTGTCACATGTTTAATATAAAATAATTGAAACAAGTTTATTCATTATGTAACCATTTATATACCAAAATGAACTTAACAAAACATAGATTCTTATGACAATAAAGTTTATTCAAAATGACCTTCGTGATTTTGAATACAGGCCTTCAATCTGCGCGGCCAGTCGTCTATCGCAGCACGAACGAGGTCCATGTCAATACCGGCGGCTGCCTTAATCAAGGATGTCTTGAGTGACTCCAAATTGGGATGAGGCTTTGAGCACGCCTTTTCCTCCAAGTGTTGCCATATCTTGTAATCTAACGGACTCAAATCTGGACTGGAGGAGGCCAGTCTTCGTGCCGGATGAAGTCGATTTCACGCGCCGCCAGCCAGTCTTGTGTGCTCTTCGCTCTATGAGCTGGCGCCGAATCTTGTTGGAATACCCAGTGCCTGTTATTGAACATGGTATGAGAAACAGGTTCCACAAGGTTCGTCAGGACTGTATTTTGATACACAACTGAATTCGTTTTTACACCTTTCTCACAAAAATGTACCTCTGTTAAGCCCCAATAAGAAACTCCCAACCATACCATGAGCGAGAATGGAAAATGACCTCGTTGGACACGCGGAATACGGCTGCTCGCTTCTTCACTACTGTGTGCGTACACCTTATCATTTTGTTTGTTGTAGCTCTCTTCTACGGTAAAAATTTTTTCATCCGAAAAAAGAATTTCCCGATATTTTTTTCTCGCGTACCGCTTCAACAAAGCGCGGCATCTCTTCAGTCTCAGGTCCATTAGACAAGAATTTAAACGATGTCCTGTTTTTCTTCGATATGCCCGAAGCCCTAAGTCTTCATTTAACACCCTTTTCACCGTGGTTCTGCTTAACCCCATCTGAAGGGCCAACAGTTTCTTCTTATGTTTGAGATTTCTTTGAATTCGCGCCTTCACAGCTTTTATCACTGCTGGAGTCCTAACAGACCGAGGGCGACTACTTCTTGACCTGTCATCTACCCTAGAGTCTTAATTGTATCGTTTGATGGTACGATAAACGAATCTTTTGATTATATTCAAATTTTTCAGTATGTCAAAAATTTGAATTGGCGCGTAACCGCAACGATGCAACGCAATAACTGCAACACGGTCTTCTTTAAGCGTCCACTCCATATTTGAAAATGAGTAAAATTCTAAAAAGCATACATTTTTATTTTCATGAACAATTTGAAATTCGAATTCAATAAACTTTTTTATGTCCAGCATTCTAAAAGAAAAGTTTTTACTGTGTGACAATACTTATGACCTGACTAGGTATATTGTTACGAGATGGGTTCTTGGATAATCAGTTAAAATGCCGATCAATCACTTTGCACTTTATTGCACACAAAAATCACAAAAACACACGACACAACTGATTCGCACAAACACTTCACAATGGCACTGATATTCACACAAACTAGTAACTTTACAATCACTGGTATCGCACTAGAACACGAGATGTTTTCGCTTCGACGATAAACGAAAAACTGAGTCCCCAAGGATCGGCCGGCGTATTTATATCCGTTATTACAGTCTGGAATTCACTAGATAATTCGTGACATTACTAGATCTAATAAACGCTATTGTGTTGAAAAGTAAACAACTTGAAAGTTCGAGACTTCCATAAAACCGAATACAAAAGGCACAAAAAAAAACGCAAAACAATAGAGCACCCCAGAAGCGTGATCACGTAAACATCGCAGATTACATCATAGTTAATGCATACCTACAACGGGCGTGCGCCTACTGCGTTACAATATTGATGATTGGAACAGGTTGTCTGAGGATGTAATCTCAGCAAGAACTAATTTAAGAATAGACTGGACCTTTGGACAAATAAGGAAAAAAAATCTTTGACAGATAAATACTAATTTTGTTCGACTCCGCTTGATATAGGCACATCAGTACATCTTGGTTGCCTGGAAGAAATCGCTTAAAGCGATAAGGCCGCCAAATAGACCTATTGTTTTGTCCTTATAATCTGATTTTTATGTAATGTGGTTGTCTAATACAATGTTGTTGTTTGTTTGTTTGTACTGTACTGTACCAGCCTTTTAATAGTCCACTGCAGGACGTAGGCCTACCCACGAAGGCTGATTGGTGGTGGGACGCTGGCCCAGTGCGGGTTGTAAGGCTGGTGTCACTACCTCTAGACCACCACGGCTTACGGTACATACTGCTCGCCTCTAAATAAATAATTATTTTGAAGTTGATGAAATATAAATATGGCTCAAGGTCTCTCTGCGAAATTGACATAAAACGATAAAAAAAAACTGTAGGTAAATTCAAGTTATAATGAGCGCCACACAAAAAAAAACCGGACAAGTTCGAGTCAGGCTCACTCATCGAGGGTTCCGTACAAACACGCCATTGAAATAATTAAAAACCTGTTTTAGCATGTGCTAAAAAAGTTCTTTTATATGATACCTTACATGATACGATTTACTCACTTTGAATTTTTAACCCATATTTTGTGAATTTTGAGGCCCTTTTATTTTGTGATCTAAATAAAAATGTACAGTTTTCAGATTTATTCCTATATGCGTACTCTGAGACAATGCTTCTCGCCAAATTTCATAGTTCCATGTCAACGGGAAGTACCCTGTAGGTTTTGATTTTTGTGAGTGTCGAAATATGCGGTTTTTTATGACAAACGGCTCCAACTTTTTTAAACGATAACTGAGAAGTTTTTCTTTTACACAATTGCAAGAGACTATAGATATACGTATACAGTTTAAATTTCAACTCGATATCTTTACGAGTTCCCGAGATAAAGTCTTGACATACACGGACAACGAAGTGATCCTATAAGAGTTCCGTTTTTGCCGTTTGAGGTACGGAACCCTAAAAACACATTACCGACGGATGGAAAGTTATGAGCATAGCGCTGCGCAAAAGCCGAAATATAGGCATTCGCGGGAGCCAGAGAAACGAGACGCCTGGCCACACCCGCCCGCCAACCTCATCAATTTGACGTGATGACGTCATAAGGAAACATTTTTGAATCAACAACTGGAACAAGCCGAACGCGCGGGGCTATCGTGCCTCTCTATCGCTAGTTCCGTGGTCTCGCTTACATGCTTGGCTCAGAAACGTGAGTCGTTCTCGTGCGTGCAGCCAGCGTTCATCAATTTATAAGACGGTATCATGTCAAAATATGTTAACTTTATAGTGGTTATAATTTTAATTAAAATGTTTTTCTTATTATCTAAACCTTTTTTCTTAATTTCAGATTACAATAAGGGACATAAAAACTATAAATCGTATCCAACACAATCTCACATCAACATTAATAAAAAAGAAACTCAACGAACACAATTTTAACTTAAATAACGATCAAATAATAAAGTCAGAATCACATAACGGATATAACGACACTGAATATAACGATAACCATAATGATAACGAATACGGAAACGATTTTGTAGATAATGGCATAGAATATAACGATAATGAATATGCAGATAATGGGTGTAACGATAATGAAGATGGGAAAGTGTTAGATAACGTAATGGAAGTAGAAGTTAAAGATGAGACGGCAAACGAGATATTTTTCGACGAATATCTCGAAAATTTCGAATCTGATGATGACAAGAAACTGAGCGAAATATATCCTAATGTTATGGAGAAAAAAAAAGTTAAAGTAAAGAGAAAGAAAATAGTGGAGAAGAAAGTTAGAGTGATCAAAAAGAAAGAAGATAATTGTGATGTGAAAAAGAATCAAGAAGAAGATGGACTTAGTTTGTTAGACAAGTGAGTAAACTGTAATTTAGTTTTTTGACCGACGAACCACCGGAGGAGGTATACAATTCGACGCGTATATATTCTTTTTTTATATACGCATAACTTTTTTCGCAGTGGTCCGATTTCTTTTTTTATAGAAAAGAGTATACTTCGAAATTGGTCTTATTTAAATTATATCGAAATCGGCTGAACCATTTTTGATAAATCAACAATAATGTGAAAAATGTTACATCGATCCGTGCGAAATATTCGTGAATTCTGTACACGGTAGAAGTTAGTCATGATCTTAACCTGCGCATAACTTCCCATCCGCCGACTTGTGTGACGCTTAATTTAAAAATGATAATTCCTCTTTCAGATATAAAACCAATGAAATAAAACGGCGTAAAAACGATGGACCAGACGAAAATCTGTTCACGATAACTTCTCTGACATATGAGGAGCAAATCGCAGAAATAGAGAAGCGCCAAGAGAGCACCCTGTATAGAAACGCGGTGTTCAAGTGTACCGTGTGCTACCGAGGGTTTCAGATCAAAGAGAGATATGACGCGCATGTTGTGAGGCACAGCGAGGTATGTACAATGAACACAAACACACACACACACACATTTTTATATTGTTTAAAAATAGACAAAAAAATTCAATATATGTATATCATTTACGTATATTAAATATGCCTACATAATGTGATAAAAAATACATTAAATAATTTTAAAACCACGACAATCATTTACGCATCTAAAGATGTTATATAAAATTAATTAAATACACTAGCCATGATAAACTACAGTAAAATAACAATGATATTAAACACAAAAAATCTAATATATTTTAACAATTGATGAAACAAATATGTAGGTACAATATATGTATGTATAAAAACGTAAAATAAAATACATAATTTAAAATGTAATCCAAATTTACTCGTTAATATTTAAAAAAAATGCATAAATAATAAATATTTTTTTGTAGTTCTAGTCATTTAGATAAATAACTATGTATACATAAACTACCACTTTATAACTAGCAATTGGATCATCCACAGACCCTTGAAGGTCTAAAGATAATCCAAATGCTCAAGCCCACTGCCAGTTGGCAGTGTGCCCAGCATGATGGCAGCATGCCCTTTAGTTTTTTGTTGTAATGTTATTTAAGTTTTTTCATATTGGTTACAGCAATGCGGAGCGTACGAGTGCTTCATCTGCAAAACCCGTCTCAAAACCAGTCGAGCTTTAAGGAAACATCTCACCGCGCAACACACGGAAAAATTCACGTGTAAAGGCTGTCCGTTCGTCACTAGGAATAGGTAACTAGTCCTCCCCCCGTACTGGGACCGCGACACCCACACATCAAACCCAGCCCTTTTTACAACAGAACAAGCCGGAAGTCGCATAAATACCGTCCCTCGACGTACCACCTGCTCGTATTGTTACGAGATGGGTTCTTGGATAATCAGTTAAAACGCCGTTTATTCATTTTGCATTTTATTGCACAAAATTATTTGTAATTTTGTCTATTGCACAAAATTATTTGTAATTTTGTGCAATAAAGTGTGTATTGACACACGACACAACTGGTTCGCACAAACACTTCACACTGGCACTGATATTCATACAAACTAGTCACTGCACAATCACTGGTACTGCACTTGAACACGAGATGTTTTCGCGACCACGATAGAACGGTAACTGAGACGAACGAAAACCATCGCTCTATTTATATCGGAATAAAAGTTCCCTAGAAATCTCTACAATATTCGGCGCCATTGTGTTTGACAAAGTAAACAACCTAAAAGTTCGAGACTTCCCTATTGTTCTCAAAAACGAAAACATCAAAAAAATCACACATTAGACGACCCGAACGCGTAAACAAGTTATCAGGTAAACATCACAGATAACGTCATAGTTACTACGTACCTACAACGTGTGGCGCCTACCGCGTTTCTTCCTTCATAATGCGGACCGCCAGGGATTGGAATGCCCTGCCTCCGTCATTGTTTCCTGACAATTACAATCTGCATATCTTCAAGAGTGAATAGGTATCTTCTAGGTCTACATGCTCCATCTTCGGCTACAACTTCGCTTTCCATCAGGCGAGTTGGTGACCAAATGTAGACCTATTCTACATTAAAAAAAGTAGAACGTTACGGAAACATCTCACCGCGCAACATACAGAGAAATTCACGTGTAAAGGCTGTCCGTTCGTCACTAGGAATAGGTAACTAGCCCTTAGCCCCGTACTGGGACCGCGACACCCACACATCAAACCCAGTCCATTTTACAACAGAACAAGCCGGAATACGCATAAATACCGTCCCTACGAAGTCGACGTACCATCTGCTCGTACTGCTACGAGATGGGTTCTTGGATAATCAGTTAAAACGCCGATTATTCATTTTGCATTTTATTGCACAAAATTACAGTTTTGATACACGACACAACTGGTTCGAACAAACACTTCACACTGGCACTGATATTCACACAAACTAGTCACTGCACAATCACTGGTACTGCACTTGAACACGAGATGTTTTCGCGACCACGATAGGAACGGTAACTGAAACCATCGCTCTATTTGTATCGGAATAAAAGTTCCCTAGACCTATCCTACATAAAAAAAAGTCGAACGTTACGGAAACATCTCACCGCGCAACACACGGAAAAATTCACGTGTCAAGGCTGTCCGTTCGTCACTAGGAATAGGTAACTAGTCCTCCGCCCCGTACTGGGACCACGACACCCACACATCAAACCCAGTCCATTTTACAACAGGACAAGCCGGAAGTCGCATAAATACCGTCCCTCGACGTACCACCTGCTCGTATTGTTACGAGGTGGGTTCTTGGATAATCAGTTAAAACGCCGATTATTCATTTATTCATATTTATTATTCATTTTGCACTTTATTTCATAAAAACTATTGGTACGGGACCGGGATTTGAACCTCAAGAATGACAGGCCAGCGTTACAACCACTAGACCACCACGGCTCGGCAGAAATTTGGTTCGGCTTATACAAATTATTACCTTCTTTCATAAGCAGTTGTTATAAATTTTGTTTTTCCAGAGGCGTCGCAAGGGAGCACGAGAAGTGGCACTCGGGGACCAAATACCAGTGCCCGCACTGTCCCAGCACTTTTGAGTGAGTATTTAAATAAATAAATAAAAATAAATATTAGGGGACATCTTACACACGTTTTTTGAACCCAAACTAAGCAAAGCTATAAGCTATACAGGGTTATTTCTAATCAATTAGCATCCTTCTAGGGGCTTATTCTGTACATCAAAACTAACAAATTTTGTTCGACGACTTTCGTCAAAACTCAAAAAAATTTTGTTGTTCCATAGAAAAATATTGTTCACCCGCGACAAAATGTATGGAACAGCTGATTTTTTTTTAGTTTTGATGAAAGTCTATTGTTGTTTATTTCTTTATTTGCACAATGTAGTGTACATAACAATGTTAAAACGAATTGTAGTACAAAACATAGACCCCGTTAGGGCGCTGCAAGAGAACAATAAGTACTCTTAATTACTTATTACTATTTATACTAAGTGTAACAATGTAGGTATTTAAATTAAATTATTTACAAGTTAGTAATAGGGTTGCAATATACCATAGGAATTTCTCAAGCTATACACAGGCTAATTATATTTTATTATTTTACTGTACTGAGTTTATTATAATTATTATTATTTGGTGAGTTATGAATATTATATATACATATATTTTAATTATTTACCATTGATCTTCCATAAAGTCTTGAATTGAATAGTACGCTTTCTCTAAAAGCTTTGTTTTAATTTTATTTTTAAAAGCAATATCTTTGACAATATTTTTCAAGTTATCTGGAATCTTGTTGTATATTCTTACACAACGGTATTGTGGACTAGATTTAAACATTTCTATTGTAGGTACGGGGAGGGCCAGTTTTGTGTTGCGGCGTATGTTTCTATCAAAGTTGAATAAATGTAGATTTTTCCTGACGAACATTATAACTTCAAGGATGTATATCGATGGTAACGTGAGCATTTTTTCTTTAACAAAGTGAGGTTTGCAGGTTTGTCTTTGTTTAATATTAACTATTATCCTTAAACATTTCTTTTGAGCGATGAATGCGTGGATAGCATCAGTGCTATGACCCCACATAATTATACCATATCTGAGCCATGAATAGGCATACGCATAGTATGCTGTTAAATCACAATATTTCTTTGTATTTGTTTTTAGAACACTTAATGCATAGGTGAATTGAGACAGTTTGGATGTAAGTTTTTCAATGTGTTGTTTCCAGTTTAAGTGTGAATCTAGGGTGAGGCCCAATAGGTTGCATTCTGTAGCTTCTTTGATATTGATGGATCTGGTTATGGTTTTTAGGTCGACGTTTTGTCGTTGGTGTGGCTTGAATTGTATGATTTTGGTTTTTTTATTATTTACTTCTAGGTTGCGGTCTTGAAGCCAGGATTTCAGCGTGTTATAGGTTTCCATGATATGGGAATTAGTAGTTGAAGGACTTGTACTATTAAACAGTAAGGAGATGTCATCTGCAAAAAGTATGCAGAATGTTTTGCATATTTTAGTTAGCCTATTGATGTATATGAGGAATGAGACACACCCTATCACGCTCCCTTGGGGTATGGACCAATTTGTGATGATCATGTCGGATATTATCGTTTCTATCTCATTTGTCTTTTCATTTAGGTGTTCGATTTGGACACATTGTGGTCTATCAGAGAGATATGATTTTAACCAGTCATATACAACTCCTCTGATACCAATATCATGCATCGAGGTTAGCAGGATTTGGTGAGAAACTCTATCATAAGCTTTTGTTAAGTCTAGTAGGAGTCCTATTGCGTAATTCTTGTCTTTTATATAGTCGTATATTGCTTGGGTATATTTGTAAAGTGCTATGGTTGTCGAGCATTTTTTACGGAAATCGAATTGTTGTGGATCTAGGACGTCATATTTTTCTAAATATTTGTAAAGTCGGTTAGTCATTGCTTTTTCAAATATTTTTGAGAATGAAGGGAGAATCGCAATAGGTCTGTATTGGCTAGGGTCTTTAGATTTGCTACCTTTTTTGAGAATGGGTTTAACTATCGCAGTTTTCAGTAGAGTAGGAAATGCGCCTTGTTCAAATGATTGATTGATAAGAAAGGTTAGCGGAGGAGTCAACTCAATGGCACACTTTTTTATTAGAGTGGCAGGTATGTTATCTACTCCACAGCTACGTTTATTAGGGAGGTTTTGAATTATGTAGAATACTTCTTTTTTAGTTACGGGTTCTAGAAACATAGAATATACTGATGCTTCTACAGGTTGGCGACAAGTCTGGTTCCTGTTTGGGTCTGCTGTTTGCGGTTTTCCTACTGATGCAAAGTACTTGTTAAAAGTTGAAGCGATAGAGTGTGGGCACGTAAGGACTCCGGATTCTGTGTCTAAATTCAAGTTTTGAAATTTTGATTTTTTTGGCTTTTTTGTTTCACGTCTTACTATTTCCCACATTTTCATTGTCTTATTTTTAGCTTTGTCCATTTCTTTTATGTAATTTAGTTTTTTAGAGGTTTTTACACATCGCTTTAAGATTTTTGAGTAACGGTTATAGTACTTTTTTAAAGTTGCGTTTTTTGACCCATGTACCAATACACTAAGAAGTCGTTTATGCTTGCAAGATGCTTTGATTCCTGCAGTCAGGTAATTACTATTTTTACTGCTTGTAAGTTTTATTAGCTTTGAAGGTATTTTTGTATTGAGAGCTTGGTTAATTTCATTATGAAAATTTTCATAGTTTGCGTTAACGTCACTGGTAGACCCAAAAATATTATTCCAGTTTACTTTGCTTAGTTCAGTTTTGAATGACATGACATATTTATCATTATTGAGTAATCTAGTCTTTTTGTACATTACGTTTATTTCGTTTTGTTTGCTGTTCAGTGTTTCTGGTTTAAAACTATAGATGACACTATTGTGATCAGAAATTCCTTGGTCTTTAACAGAAACCGAACAATCTTTATAGTTTGAAAAGATTAAATCTATACATGTGGCAGTAGTATCAGATATCCTAGTCGGTACGTTAATTAATTGGTGCAAATTACATTCTCGCATTTTTGACACTAGTTTCCTGTAATCTGGAGAATTCTCAAGAGCATTAAGATTAAAGTCTCCTGTTACAATAATATGTTTCTTATAATGATGTGATTTTAATTGAATGAACAATTTTTCTAAAAAATCAAAGAATGTTTTTATCTCCCTATATGCTCTGTAAATACTAATCAATATTATGTTAGGCTTAATATCTATGGCACAGCATTCGACTACATGCTCTATGGACAAGTTAGTAATATCAGGTCTGTCTGTGTAGTTGGTTCCTGACGGCAATAGAATGGCTACTCCACCTCCTCTGTGGTGGCGTCGGCAGTAGGCTGTAGCGATGTCGTATCCGTCGATTTGTATGTATGGGAGTTGATCTTTGGAGATCCAGGTTTCTGAGAGGCAGACTGCTTGATATTTACTTTCTGAGAGGACATTGTCGAGTATGTGTATTTTATTATTTATGTTGCGCATGTTTTGGCTCATTACCATGAATTTAGGCTCGAAAGGTATATTTTTTTGTATTTGGAGATTGTCTTGCTTTGCTTTGAAATGCAGATGTTGTTTCTATGGAGGCTGTTGTATTAATATTCTTCGTATTCGGCTCAATTATTTGGTTACTCTGCTTATCTTTCTCATTATCCTTCTTTTCTATATTTTGTTTGTGTCCGTTGACTATGAGCTCGTTATTTTTAATTATAGCATGATCCCCATTTCTTCTAGCTTCACGAAGCATTTTTCGTAACTCATTGTGTTTTTTTAAGTCATCACTTTGTAGGAACTGTCCGATAGCTAGTCCTGAATTTTTGAAGCAACGTTTATTTTGATGGATGTATTTGTTCATTTTTTTGCTTATAAGCTCTACCACGACTGGCCTGCGGAGTCCGTATTTGCCAAGTCGTGAGGTTTCTTCAATGTATCCTCGAAGATTTAAGTTCAACACGCTGGAGAAGATGTTCTGCACACGGTCTTGGAGTTGGTCTTCTGTCTCCCATTTGTTTTCTTCCAGTCCATATATGACAAATTTTTTACTGTTATCAGTATGGTAGGTAGGTTGTGGGTGATCTTGAGGTGTTCCTGATAATCGGTTTTGGCTGAGTACATCCTTTTTGAGTTGGTCGTACTCTTTTTCAAGAAGTTGAATTTTGTCTGTTAATTGCTCAATGTCAGAGTAAAGTTTGTTTTGTGATGTTGTTATAGCGTCTAATCGCTGTGATAGCTCAGAATTTAACTTTGCTATTGAGTTCTTTATTTCATCTTGTATAAGAGATCTTATTTCTATTTTTAGTATATTGACAATTTTTTTCTCATTGTTATCCAATTTTTTGTCTAACAATAGGCTTATCTGGTCCAGCGTCAGTGGCTTATGGGGCGATTCAGAGTTTGTTTTTTGCGCCTGGGAGATTAATGTGTCACCCATTAAGCTTTCGTCGTCGTTTGCCTGTTCCTCTGCCGAAAGTTCATCGCTATCCGAGGTTAGGTCAAGATTTTCACGGCTCGTTTGTTTTTTCTTCGGTTTATGGAGAGGCTTCATAGTACACTGTAGAGACGCAGAACGGACTGGGGTGTTAACATTGTTTCGTTTTGGCTGGTTGGCTATGCATACTGGGCACTTCCATGTTTTTTTGCGTTCACTATCCATAGTACCGTAAAATCTTGTATCAGAGACGTTAGCGCACTCTAAATCAAAGATTTGTTTACAATATGCGCATGTCAGGAATCTTCTGTCAGGAATTGTTTTCCGACACCCTTCACAAGTCAATCTTACACCTTTGTTTCTCGTTTCCATTTTCAGTCGTTTTTCAGTATTTATAAATTTTTAAGTTCGCGGGCTACGAACCGTGTTCAGCGTAGGGTCAAAGTTCGCTATCGATTGATTCACGCCACAGTATACGTATCATGTACTACGCATCGGTCGGGTTCGCGCGCTCGCAGCAATTCCAGGAAGACGCACTGTGATTGCATCATCGAATTAACAAGATATAATTATTATCTCGTATGCACTTTGCGATTACTTTACGTTGAAATAATCGATTCTCCTTAGCTTGTAGTGGTTCACTTATAGTATTACTTACAGTCTGTAGCTCCAGCTACTTTATTTTGGTAGTTTATTTCAACCACTTTCGAGTTGTAGGTAAGTCTTTGGTTATTTCACTTGTTTTGCAGATTTGATGGTTGATAACACTTTCACGTTATTATTAAAGCATTATATTTGTGTGTGTTTCATATTTAGCACTGAATCGGTAGTTTTTAATTTATTATTTAATTTTAACACGGAGTTGATGTTTACTTGTGCGCGTTCCGGCGCGCCATCCAGTCTTAGAACAAAAGTTGTTAGTTTCGATGTACAGAATAAGCCCCTAGAAGGATGCTAATTGATTACAAATAACCCTGTATATATGGCTGCCGGAGACTGATATACTACTTATACATATTATAAATACATACTTGTATATAGGGTTATTTGTAATCAATTAGCATCCTTCTAGGGGCTTATTCTGTACATCAAAACTAACAACTTTTGTCAAAACTCAAAAAAGCAGCTGTTCCATACATTTTGTCGAGAATGAACGATATTTTTCTATGGAACAACAATTTTTTTCGAGTTTTGTCAAAAGTCGCAAAACAAAAGTTGTTAGTTTTGATGTACAGAATAAGCCCCTGAAAAGATGTTGATTGATTAAAAATAACCCTGTATAAAAATTACGAGTTACGTTGTTTGTCCGCGATGAACTCCTCAACTACTGAACCGTTTTTTATCAAATTTTGTACACTGTCTGCTGTGATCCAACTTGAGAGATAGGATAGTTTATATCATATTTTTAGGTAATTTTTTTAAATATTATTATACCATAATTATTTTTTTGCAAAAAATAGCATGACCGACTTCACCCGTGTACATAATCATTACATAGTATAAAACAAAGTCGCTTTCCGCTGTCTGTCCCCATGTATGCTTATATGTTTAAAACTACGCAACGGTTTTTGATGCAGTTTGTTTTAATAGATAGAGTAATGCAAGAGAAATGTTTATATGTATAATACACCTGTGCGAAGCCGGGGCGCATCGCTAGAACGCAAATACTATGCACGGATCGATGTAACATTTTTCACATTATTGTTGATATATCAAAAATGGCTCAGCCAATTTCGATAAAATTTAAATAGGACCAATTTCGAAGTTTACTCTTTCCAATAAAAAAAAGAATTATTGAAATCGGACTACTAAGAAAAAAGTTATGCGTGGTTATATATATATATATATATATATATATATATATATATATATATATATATATATATATATAGTATATATACGCGTCGAATTGTACACCTCCTTAGGAGGTTCGTCGGTCAAAAACAATGTTTGGCGGGTCAGCTAGTTATACTATCTTTTTTTTTTCAGAAAAATCACAACATACATGGGCCACATACGAATAAAACACGTGTCAGATTTTGTGTGTGAACTGTGTGGCTTTACATTCGTCAGCCAGAAGGGGATCGAGGTGCATAAGAAGAAAAAACACAGACTGCATGATCGTAACGTAAGTATACATACAGTCCATTTCATTTCTTCGTTCTTTCATTCACCATTCAATCAATTTCATTCGTCAAAGGAAATCGAGGTGCATAAAAAGAAAAACAGATTGCACGATCGAAACGTAAGTATACATACAGTTCATTCGTTCTTTCATTCTACATTCAATCAATTTCATTCGTCAGTCAGAAGGAAATCATAAAAATAAAAAACATAGATGGCATGATCGTAACGTAAGTATGTAGAATATATTTAACTGGACTTGGGGTCCATCATCATCATCGTCATTAGCTTGATGCGCATACACGCGTGGGTTATTTTGTGGGCGAGGACATATAACTTGCTTGTAACACTGTGTCACGAACTGTTTTAGTCTCTAATCACTTTCCTATTCAAAGTCCCTAGTAATAACACTATCATTATAATATTAACACTAGCATTATAATAATCCGAAACTGTAATCCGTAAGCGATCCGCCGAGCACGAGATGCCCTTTTCGGGACCCGCTCCACAGTACGTGGATACAAGTCCGCCCGTGGTTCTCGTAACACTGCTGGCTGGGCGTTCCGCTAGAGTGGTTCATCACTCTCAATGCACTAGATGGCGCTATAGTCAATGCCACGACATATTTAACATAAAATAAAATAAATAGAAACAACAACGTATTATTATTATTTTATCGCTAACTATACTTACCGTTAAATGTTATTATTTTTTTTTACGCTAACTATACCTACCGTTAAATGTTATTATTATTTTTTACGCTAACTATACCTACCGTTAAATGTTATTATTATTTTTTACGCTAACTATAACTACCGTTAAATGTTATAATTATTTTTTACGCTAACTATACCTACCGTTAAATGTTATTATTATTTTTTACGCTACCTATAACTACCGTTAAATGTTATTATTATTTTTTACGCTACCTATAACTACCGTTAAATGTTATTATTATTTTTTATGCTAACTATACTTACCGTTAAATGTTATTATTATTTTTTATGCTAACTATACTTACCGTTAAATGTTATTATTATTTTTTACGCTAACTATACTTACCGTTAAATGTTATTATTATTTTTTACGCTAACTATACCTACCGTTAAATGTTATATTTTTTACGTCAAACTGTTAAATGTGTGGCGCGGCCTATACATAGATTTTTGTCGTCAGGTGGAACTAAGTGGGCCATACTGCGAACTGTGCAAAGTGAAGTTTGTATCGGAAGAGGCGCATTCCAGGCATCTGAAGCTATCTGCGAGGCACAGCAGCGATAATGACCCGTAAGTCAATAGAATGTACTTGTAATAGAAATGTTATTATTTATTATATTTATTTTCATATTTAAGATTTAATGTTTTACAGAATTTAATTTAAATTTGCCATCTGTCTGTCTGTCACCAGGCTGAATCTCATGAACCGTAATAATTTCACAGATGACGTATTTCTGATGCCGCTGTAACAACAAATACCTACTAATAACAGAACAAGATTATTTTTTGCAAAAAATAGCATGACCGACTTCACCCGTGTACAGAATTCGCGAATATTTCGCACGGATCGATGTAGCATTTTTCACGTTATTGTTGATTTATCAAAAATGGCTCAGCCGATTTCGATAAAATTTAAATGGGACCAATTTCGAAGTATACTCTTTCCAATAAAAAATAATTATTGAAATCGGACTACTACGAAAAAAGTTATGCGTGGTTATACATAAAAATATACAATGGGTTCGTCAGTCATAAATATAATATTTAAAGGGGGGCTCCCATACAACAAACCTGTTTTTTGGCGTTTTTCGCTCGATATTAATAACGGTGACAGGTAGATGCTTAAAATATTCACAGAATATTTTGATAAATATTTTCTTCATAAATAAATAATCAAAATAAATATATAAGAGAGGCGATTTTTTTGCTCGATATTATTATTTGCAACGGGAAGATGTTTGAAATTTTTATAATATTATTGTGGTGAATCAAACTACTAATAAGTCCATTTTCATGTGTATTTGTACTGTACTGTACTGTACTGTATCAGCCTTTTAATAGTCCACTGCAGGACGTAGGCCTACCCACGAAGGGTGATTGGGCCATATCCACCACGCTGGCCCAGTGCGGGTTGGTGGATTCGCATACGCCATCGAATTTCTTCTAAGGACGTATGCAGGTTGCCTCACGATGTTTTCCTTCACCGAAAAGCCAGTGGTGTGAAATTCCGTACATAAATTCCAAAGAACTCATCGGTACGGGACCGGGATTTGAACCCACGACCTCACGATTGCAAGGCGGGTGTCACTACCTCTAGACCACCACGGCTTCATGTGTATTTGGTCACTATAAAATATGATACATTATTTTCTTAAAATAATTATCACAGTTCGTGTCGACTAAGAATATGTGCTTTCGCCACGAGGCGCAAATCGAGAATGATCTCACCGAAAGATTAGTATTTTTACATCTCTGCAGTTTCTTTTCTCGTTTCCTGATTGGCTGTTTTAAAACTACACCGGAAGCAGTTCTTCTTGGTTAAAATGCGGCTGGCCAATCATAAACCAGAGAAATGTTACCTGTACAAGTACTAGAAAATATCATTCGACATATATATTTAAAAACCAGATGAAAATTTGACGCAACGATTAAAAATCATGACATTGTTATGTAAGCCTTTACTCAGACAATTTTTACAATATTTTTTGCAAAGGACATGTCCACAAAATGTATGGAGGCTGGTATAATAATAATAATCAAAAATTCTAACCACAACACTCGTTACATTTCGAGAAAGTTCATACTTTTCTGAGTCTATTACAACAGTTAAAAACAAAAAAGAGCCCTCCGATTTTTTTAAAATTAATTTTGAATTTATTGGAAAAAATGAATATATTTCGCTCAATAAGTCCTGTAAATAGCAGCCCTGATTAATTAACCTCCAAATTATTAAATAAAAGCATTTTTACCACTTAGACACACTTTTTAAGTGATTTTTTGTCACATTGTACCTACTAACTGGTCATACTGGTAGGTTATAATTTTTAATTTTAGCAAATTGAAAGATGAATGTAGAAGAATCAGCTACGAATGCAAGTAAAATAACGTTAGAAGCACTTTAATTATTCCTAAACTAGAAAAAATAATAAGCTGTATTGTTATTATTCATTCAATTTATTTTTCGCATTTAAATAAAAATGGAGGGGTGAAAAAAACTAAATTAAATATTTTTGGGAAGCCCATATAACAAGCTTTCAAATGGTGTATATATCATCTTGGTTCGATTTTTCTCTGAATAATATACCACTTGTGGACGTCACCTTTATTTTAAACATTATCACTCTCCTCCGGTGACTCCTCATCGGCAACTATGTCTGTTTGCCCAACTTTGGCAAAGGCCTCCTCCATTCCTTTCCATTCTACTCTGTTTAGCGCTGCTCTGGTCCATGTTTTTCCTGCTGTTGCTTTTATCTCGTCTTCCCACCGTCACCTGTCTGCCGTCACGTTTACTTTTTGCGTTTTTTGATGCCAAAATACAATTCGTTTGTTCCATTTTTCGATACCTCTTATTATGTGGCCTGTCCATTTCCACTTTAATTTCCGTATTTTTAAGATTACATCGTCTACTTTCGTGCGCTTTCGTATTTTTTTGAAATTTACAGAGCAATAAATTTTATATTCTCTTTAAACATAAATAGTTTAAATAAATATATTAAAAAGTTTCCATTCGGCACGGAACCCGTCGTGCGCGAGTCCGACTCGCACTTGACCGATTGTTTAGCTAGTCAGTAAGTTCGTATAGGCCGGGTGGCTAGCCCTGGGGTCAGAGTTTTTAGGCCGCCTGAAGGCCTCCGACATGGCTAAACGGTTAAAACAACCGGGACCTACAGTTTAACGTGACAACCGAGCCACGGTAGCGCTCAGTTGGAAATGCCACCCGCGGTCACCCATCCAAATGCTGACCGTGCGGATAGACCGTATCTCAACATCAGGCAGTATGTAGTAAAACGCAAATCTAGACGCAATAAAAAGAAATAGTGCATGGAGTCCCTCCGCGCGGAAGAAGTGAAACTTCGTACGTATTTCAGCTAATCCCACGCTCACACTGCTTACTTCGTTGCATAGCAGGAATATCACGCGCGTGTGATCGGGATCTACCGACTCATTCTCTTTCTCTCCTACTTTCTACCTTTGTATATCTTTCTTACTCTCTCTCCTTCTTAGTGCATGGAGTCCCTCCGCGCGGAAGAAGTGAAACTTCGTAAGTATTTCAGCTAATCCCACGCTCACACTGCTTACTTCGCTGCATAGCAGGAATATCACGCGCGTGTGATCGGGATCTACCGACTCATTCTCTTTCTCTCCTACTTTCTACCTTTGTGTATCTTTCTTACTCTCTCCTTCTTAGTGCATGGAGTCCCTCCGCGCGGAAGAAGTGAAACTTCGTACGTATTTCAGCTAATCCCACGCTCACACTGCTTACTTCGCTGCATAGCAGGAATATCACGCGCGTGTGATCGGCATCTACCGACTCATTCTCTTTCTCTCCTACTTTCTACCTTTGTGTATCTTTCTTACTCTCTCCCTTCTTGTGTGGTAACTTGGTAGCAGCGTTAAACGTTTAACGCAACTTGTTGGAAGTCGCATTTAAAGTTTTACTTCAATAATATTATTTTTTGCCAAAAATATCACAACCGACTTCACCCGTGTACAGAATCCGCGAATACTCGTATTTCGTTTATGATGTAGCATTTTTCACATTTTTGTTGATTTATCAAAAATGGCTCAGCCGATTTCGATAAAATTTAAATGGAACCAATTTCGAAGTATACCAATGCAATAAAAAAAGAATTATTGAAATCGGACCACTATGAAAAAAGTTATGCGTGGTTATACATAAAAAAATATATATACTCGTCTCTTCTTAATCGGTATCTTCATTGCTGAAGGTCGTGTCTACTATGGAATGTTCGCCACTTGCTGCACCATGCTCTTCCATGTGGTTCTGTCTTCGGCGATCTTAATGGCTTTAGTTATAGGCAGGCCAGTAAGTGTTTTTATTTGGTCAGACCAACGGGTAGGAGAACGCCCGCGTGGTCTTTTCCCGTCGACCTGCCCAACCACCATTAGTTTTTCTAGACAATCCGGGTTTCTGCGTGCGACGTGTCCGAAATACGTGAGTATCCGCTGGAAACATGTAGTGGATAATCTAGCGGTTATTCCGAGCTATTTGAGTATCGACACGTTCGTTCGACGTGCGGTCCATGGGATTCGCAACATACGCCTCCAGCACCACATATACTCGTATACGCGTCGAATTGTATACCTCCTCCGGTGGTTCGTCGGTCAAAAATAACTAAAATTGGCTAATCCAGTTCAGAGATATAAGCTTGCAAAAATTTTGGTAGGGCTTAAGAGGGGGATGCTTTGTCCCTTTCCCACAAAACTTTACTTAGCATGTGACGAATGTATGACGCTTACGGGCCGTGACGCCTACTATAGCGAGCTCAAGAAAATAAAATGCTTGTAACTTCCTTATTTCTGAGTTGATTTTATTTCAGTTTTCGTTAATCAGCTCTGTTAATGGTTAGCTGTTATAGTGTGTGTTATAAAGTAGTTGCATGCAACTACTTTCTAAGAGCTGATTTTTTGGGATTGGGTAGTCACGGTGGTGTACAACAATACCCCGAATTCAGTCAGCTGGGATAGTTAGCGTTTGGTGGGGATACCCGTCTGAAATTTATAAAAATTAACTTAATATCTTATTACTACTTTTAAAAGCTGAAAATTGGTGTGCGGGTAGAGAAATAACTTAAAAATGGTTTTCAATCAGACTTTAAAGCAGCGCTACTTTAAAACCTGACTGACAGCCCTTGTTACATTTTTCAGGTAATTTGCTTTAGTTAAACTTTTTTATCTATTTTTCTACCCGCACATCAATTTTAAGCTTTTAAAAGTAGTTGCAAGAATAACTGGTATCCCCAACAAACGCTAACGATTCCAGCTGAGTCAGCTGGAATGGTTAGCGTTATCGAGCCGATCCTGTCGAGCGTGACCGCGTAAAATTTGTCCGAATGAAGGGGCGCGGTACTCGATTTTTGAAACAATAATTTACCAATGCGTCATCTTAACGCAACCTTGTTGGAAGTCGCTAATGCGACTTCAAAAAAGTTGCTTGATTTCGGTGATTGCTGACAAACATGGAGTCAAAACTGTGTCTGGGTGTTATTTAGTTCTATCTATATAATGTGTATATGTATGTATTTAAAATAAGTATATGTAGTATATCAGTCTCTGGCAGCCATATCACAAGATTTGCTTAGTTTGGGGTCAGAGGCCGTGTGTAAGATGTCCCAAAATGTTTATTTATTTATTTAAATTACGCTAGGAGCACTACGCTACTGTTATTTAGTTAATTGATCATCATTGCCTTTACAGGAACAGAATACGAAACGACTCGCAAAGCATGCGCGGCGAGCAAAGCGGGAAGGTTCGTCAGATACACGACCGACGACCCAGCATACTCCCGCGGGGGGGCGACGTCATCGCAGGGGGGAGGGGACCCGTCACTTGTGAGCAGGTCAGTGAAGGGCAATGTTTCCATATACAGGGTTACTGGTTATCAATTAGCATCCTTTTATGGGCTTATCAAAACTAACAACTTTTATTCTGCAATTTTAGTCAAAATTAAAAAAAGATCAGCTGTTCCATACATTTTGTCGCGTGTGAACGATATTTTTTTCTATGGAACAACATTTTTTTTTAGTTTTGACAAAAGTCGCGTAATAAAAGTTATTAGTTTTGATGTTTTTTTTTTTTTTTTTTTTTTTATTTCGAATAGGTTTGCGTTTGACTACACATTGCCTGATGTTAAGCAGATGTGCGGTCTAGGGTGTAGCACGCTTACCTAAAAGATACCTATTTACTCGGGATTTGAAGACACCCACGTTGTACCTAAGCGGGAAGACAGACCCAGGAAAAGCGTTCCACATTCCGGCTGTTCGTATGAGGAATGAGGATTCGACGCTTGGTTCTAACGCGCGGAATGTCCACCATGAAAGGGTGGCGCTTTGGTCGCGTCCGTCTAGCCGTACGATAGAAGAAAGGGGCAGGTGGGACCAGGTTGTGCAACTCCTGAGCGCACTCTCCGAAGTGTATCCGATAAAATGCCGACAAACACGCCACCTTACGTCGATGCTCGAGACTTTGCAGCTGTGACTTAGTCAAGGTGTCGTTGTCAACCAGCCTCCTGGCTCGCCGCTCAATCGACTCCAGGACTCCAGATTCCAGACTCCATGTACAGAATGAGCCCCTACGTCGTCGTTAGAAGTTGTCAGTTGACGTCTGTACATCAAAACTGACAACATTTGTTCAACGACTTTTATAATGACTTTTATAACCGACGCCCCTCCATTTTTATCCGCGAAGTAAAAAAGTCTCTAAATTTTCTCGCTTCGATATTTTGACATCTTCTCTCTCTCCCCCTTCTTCCCCACCCTTTCCTCCATTTATATTGTCTTGTAGAAAATTTGGTTTTTATTTCATAGTGATTATATTTAAAATCATAAACAAATGTCTAAGAGTGTCATAAAAAACTTTAAAATATCAAGTTTTTTGTATATTTGTCAATTTTTTGAAAACTGTTAATGTGGCCAAAACCAGGTCACCTGCCCTATATCAAGTGTTTGTGTGCCAAACTGAAAGGACTACTAAAAAAAAAACAATTTGAATTGTAAAGAACTTTTTGACCGACGAAACGGAGGAGGTATTTGTAACCGCGCTTAACTTTGTACGTAGTGGTCCGATTTCGATGATTCTTCTTTTATTGGAAAGAGTATACTTCGAAATTGGCCCCATTTAATTTTTAACGAAATCGGCTCAGCCATTTTTGATAAATCAACAATAATGTGAAAAATGATACATCGATCCGTGATACACGGTTGAAGTAGGTCATGCCATTTTTTGCCAAAAAAAAAATCAAAAGTCAATGTTAAGTCAAAGTGAAATCATTTATTGCAACATATGGAATTTACATGCGGTTCTTAGTTAACATGTTTTGTATAGTGATACATATGACCCTATAAGGGTATGGCAATTTTATTATTTGTATTGGAACGATTTATTATTATGTTTTCTAGATTATCGGTAAAAAATTCGTCTAATGTGTAATAACATCGTATAATGTTTATTTCAGTGTGGTGTCCAACTTCGAGATTTAAGGCTGTACGCGCAGCACTTCCGTCGCGCGCATCCCGACAAGAATCGCACGAAATATCCCGCGATGAAGACACCCTGCATGTGCGAGCAGTGCGGACGGATATTCCAGGTGAGATAGCTATTGTGACGCAGTAGGCCGCGGTAATGACGTCGAGTTGTTTACACCTATGTGCGAGATTTATGGTTTTATGACTCGAGCGGGGTCGGCCTTTGTCTACCGTCTATTGTTTCGTTTTTTTGTTGTTTTCGTATTGGAGAAACAATAAGGAAGTCTCGTACTTTCAAGTTGTTTACTTGTTAACACAATAGCGTTTATTAGATCTAGTAATGTCACGAATTATCTAGTGAATTCCAGACTGTAATAACGGATATAAATACCGGCCGACCCTTGGGGACTCAGTTTTTCGTTTACCGTCGAAGCGAAAACATCTCGTGTTCCAGTGCGATTGTGAAGTGACTAGTTTGTGTGAATATTAGTGCCAGTGTAAAGTGTTTGTGCGAACAGTTGTGTCGTGCGTATCGTGATTTTGTGCAATAAAGTGCTAAGTGAATAATCGGCGTTTTAAGTGATTATCCAAGAACTATATACTCGTAGTATATTTGTAACTAGTTTTTTTTTGCTATGCCCAGCCTATTCGAACTTAGTTACTGTGAAATGGAGAAAAAAAACAGCTGATCCTTAAACCTTTTGACTTATGACTGCCTCGGTGGCTCAGTGGTTAGTGACCCTAACTTCTGGATCAAAAGGCGTGGGTTCGATCCCCACCCAGGAAACTATTTATGTGATGAACATAAATGTTTGCTCTGTGTCTGGGTGTTATTTAGGTAGTATCTATATAAGTATGTATTTAAAAAAATATGTATATGTAGTATATCAGTCTCTGGCAGCCATGGTATGATGTTTATTTTAAGTGCTTTCCACACTAGATTTTTATCTCAAAGAGTTATCTTTGTGATAAGCATCTCAAAAATATGAAGCGAACGCAGGATTCGAACCATGCCCCTTCGGATCACTAGCCCGACGCTCTAACCACTGAGCTAGCTCGCCTCCTACGCAACCTTCAAATTTCTGAGTGCTTACATTTCCAACTTATAGCGTTGGTGGCGCCACCTGTGATACCCGTATTAGACAGGTTATCACTCAACTAGAAGTTATTAGAACTTCTAAGATTGACGAGAGATGACACACTGCTTAATCACTGTTATGATGTTTATTTTAAGTGCTTTCCACACTAGATTTTTATCTCAAAGAGTTATCTTTGTGATAAGCATCTCAAAAATATGAAGCGAACGCAGGATTCGAACCATACGGGTATCACAGGTGGCGCCACCAACGCTATAAGTTGGAAATGTAAGCACTCAGAAATTTGAAGGTTGCGTAGGAGGCGAGCTAGCTCAGTGGTTAGAGCGTCGGGCTAGTGATCCGAAGGGGCATGGTTCGAATCCTGCGTTCGCTTCATATTTTTGAGATGCTTATCACAAAGATAACTCTTTGAGATAAAAATCTAGTGTGGAAAGCACTTAAAATAAACATCATAACAGTGATTAAGCAGTGTGTCATCTCTCGTCAATCTTAGAAGTTCTAATAACTTCTAGTTGAGTGATAACCTGTCTAATACGGGTATCACAGGTGGCGCCACCAACGCTATAAGTTGGAAATGTAAGCACTCAGAAATTTGAAGGTTGCGTAGGAGGCGAGCTAGCTCAGTGGTTAGAGCGTCGGGCTAGTGATCCGAAGGGGCATGGTTCGAATCCTGCGTTCGCTTCATATTTTTGAGATGCTTATCACAAAGATAACTCTTTGAGATAAAAATCTAGTGTGGAAAGCACTTAAAATAAACATCATAACAGTGATTAAGCAGTGTGTCATCTCTCGTCAATCTTAGAAGTTCTAATAACTTCTAGTTGAGTGATAACCTGTCTAATACGGGTATCACAGGTGGCGCCACCAACGCTATAAGTTGGAAATGTAAGCACTCAGAAATTTGAAGGTTGCGTAGGAGGCGAGCTAGCTCAGTGGTTAGAGCGTCGGGCTAGTGATCCGAAGGGGCATGGTTCGAATCCTGCGTTCGCTTCATATTTTTGAGATGCTTATCACAAAGATAACTCTCTGGCAGCCATATCACAAGCTTTGCTTATTTAGGGGTCACAGGCCGTGTGTAAGATGTCCCAAAATATTTTTTATATGTTCATCACATAAATATTTGCCCTGGGTCCCCATTTTATGGGCAAATATTTATGGGATCGAATCCACGCCTCTTTGACCCAGAAATTAGTGCCACTAACCACTGAGCCACCGAGGCAGTCAATGTCAATGTTTATGCTGTGGTGGTCTAGAGGTAGCGACACCCGCCTTACAATCGTGAGTTCTTGGTTGAAATCCCGATCTCGTGCCAGTGAGTTCTTTGGGATTTATGTACGGAATTTTACGCTACTGGCTTTTTGGTGAAGGAAAACGTCGTTAGGCATCGTAGACTAAATTCGATTGCAAATGTGAGTCCACCAACCCGCACTGGGCCAGCGTGGTGGAAGCAATCACCCTTCTTGTGTAGGCACACACCCTACGGTACATTATTATTATAATTTCACAGAGCATGGCCCTCCTGAAAGATCACATGTGGGTACACACGGGCGAAAAACGCTTCAAATGTGCGCACTGTCCCAAAAGCTTCACCCAGAAGACCAACCTGGTGTTCCACGAGCGCGTCCACTCGGCTACGCGGCCGACGTACGAATGCGGCCTGTGTGGGAAACACTTCGCGTTTTATAACAACAGGAGGCGGCATATGTTCGTAAGTATCCATTTTGATCCTATTTATTGTATGAGTCATATGTGATACACGAAATATCATGCATCATATATGATACATGATTTTTATATGTATTTTATGTGATACAAGATTTTACATGTATGTGTGATACATGAAAAATTACCATATATCATATGTGATACATAAGAAATACCATCGTACGGTAATGTCACGGGTGGCATATGTGTTAGTAATCAACCTGAGAATGTGATGAGATCCAGACAACTTGGCGGCTGTGATGTTAGCTAAAAAGCTGCAGATAACCCCAATCCCTACGCAGGTGTTAAGCAGAGCTTTAGGCAGGATTTAGTAGCTTGTAGCTAATTTCATATCCGCTAAGTTGTATGATTTGGCCCACATGTTTAATCAATTTAAGAAATACACATTAATCAACACATTTCAAGTACCATGCGAGTGATTTGTGATACAGTAAAACATTCAAAAGCATCACTCGGTCTACATTCTATTCTAGTCGTAGAATCGCGTTTTCCATTGGAGATAAAAATCTGGTTTTTCTCTTCATTCCAGATCCACACAGGCCTAAAACCGTACAAGTGCGAGACTTGCGGCAAATGTTTCACGACGGCGGGCGAGCAGCGCGCGCACGTGGAGCACGTGCATCTGAAGAAACCCTGGCCACGACGGGCGAGGAGGCACGGCCAGGGACTCGTGGGCAATAGCGAGGACTGAAGACATGTGTCATATGTGATCATCATCATCAACATAATTTAAGAGCAAGGCTCATGTCTGTGGAGCAACTTCTATGTGTCGCGGTCTTCTGCTAGTGTTTTCACCTCCCTGTACGACATGACATCTACCTTTATATGTGATACATGATAAAAAAGGCATGAGTCATATGTGATACATGACATTATATTAAAGAAAGTGAAACAATTAAATAAAGATAACTAAAGTGAAAAGTAGTGTGAAACGTATTTTGAAGTGAAAACCATACAAAATAAAATCCTGATGCTGTTTTCTAACAACACAAATACAACGGACAACCATAAAAACTAAGCTAGGTATGTAAAGTGAAGGCGGACATGATATGTCATAAACTACTCATTAAAACAATATAAAGTTAATGGCAAATATTTCACGACGGCGGGCGAGCAACGCGCGCACGTGGAGCACGTGCATCCCAAGAAACCCTGGCCACGACGCGCGAGGCGGCACGCCCAGGGACTCGTGGGGAATAGCGAGGACTGAGGCTGTGTCATATGTGATACATGACATGATTTCAAAATAAAGTTATTGTGAAAATTTTGAAGTGAAAAATCAGTGTCATATGTGATACATGATAAAAAAGGTGATAGCTCTCAAAATGTGTGTTTTAAGGAGAATTGTGGACTACACTAAGGCATGACACCATAATTCATTTATGTGATACATACATAACATACTTTTAAAATATATGTAAACCGAATCGGTTAAGAACAAGTCGATATAAGGCCCAATTATGGACGCGCCAGCGTAAATTTAATAGCAACTTAAAAAGTGTTCTCTCTATCGAATGCCTAAAGTGAAAAAGAAACGGAAATAGTATAATTAGCTAGTATAATTACGATAGTGCCTTCATAATTGGGCCTATTGACTTATTAAGGTTCAGTTTAAGGTTTACTGTACTGTACCAGTCTTTTTAATAGTCCACTGCAGGACGTAGGCCTACCCACGAGGGGTGATTGGGCCATATCCACCACGCTGGCCCAGTGCGGGTTACTACTGGTATTTATATAGAATCTCAGATGTATTATAGTTTTAAGTGTAGATTGCTAGATGAGATGATAGTATTATTATACCTGTGTAGTATTTTTACTAATTTAATTGAATACAAGATGGCACAGAATGGTTGCATTAGCTGAAAGGAGGTTGCTCAATGTTATTAACATGTTTAAGTTATATTTTTTGACCAACGAACCACCGGAGGAGGTGTACAATTCGACGCGTATATATATATATTTAATGTGTAACCACGCATAACTTGTTTCATAGTAGTCCGATTTCAATAATTATTTTTTTATTGGAAAGAGTATACTTCGGAATTTGTCCCATTTAAATTTTATGGAAATCGGCTGAGCCATTTTTGATAAATCAACAATAATGTGAAAAATGCTACATTGTTCCGTGCATAATATTTGCGTTCTAGCGATGCGCCCCGGCTTCGCACAGGTGTATTATACATATAAACATTTCTCTTGAATTACTCTATCTATTAAAACAAACTGCATCAAAATCCGTTGCGTAGTTTTAAAGATATAAGCATACATGGGGACAGACAGCGGAAAGCGACTTTGGTTTATACTATATATGAAGTTGATCATGCTATTTTGTGAAAAAAATATTTATTATTGTATGAAAATACAGGTATAATTGTTGATCAGCGCCCCGACCGCCTAAGCAATAGCAATCGTTTATGACTTCATTTTAGTCATTTGGCACCGCCTATGTGACGTTAATCATGAGCACTTCGGTATCGCGCGTCGTTGTAGTCGGCTTGCAATCGCCTCACGACTAACTAAAAAGCCTGCCCACTACGTAGCTTGGGCAGGGTTTGCTCGGACACTTTTTTGCACGATTGTGACTCTATAGATACTTGCTCGAAGACTCAGTGACAAAGTTTTTTTTAATTAAAAGCATTTTTTATTTTACTAATTGTTTTATGTACGAGACTGATTTATGTTCTTTCTTTTAGTCGCCTTACAAATTCACGTAGACTACAAACAACCAATGTCGAATGCAGTGACCTCCTTTCAACTTTATGCAGGCGTTCTGTGTAAACCTATATTTAGAAAAAAGTACTGAATACAAAAGTTATTAATGTGTGTGTGTGTGTGTTGTGTATTTATTGAGAATTAAATTATAGAACATTTTGAATTGTTTTATTAACCCTCTTTTATTAGGTCGACGTGTAACGTATGTAATGGAATCTACGGTAAGTAATTGAACCATCTTCCAAAGGTCGTAGCGTTATGAAAATTGGCTGCTGTATGTAGTTCTGATGACAATACAATATGGTATACTGAGCACACAAATTGAAAGATTCATATTTTCATTTATTGACTTATTAAAATAAATAACATACCTATGATGACAATGAGCTTCAGATCTCCAAACTAAGCATAGCTTGTATTTCGGAGATCTGTTCTCTCTTAACAAGACTTCTTATAATTATTTTTTGCAAAAAATAGCATGACAGACTTCACCCGTGCACAGAATCATTACATAGTATATACGCAATGGATTTTGATGCAGTTTGTTTTAATAGATAGAGTAATTCAAGAGAAATGTTTATAATTTTATATGTATAATACACCTGTGCGAAGCCGGGGCGCATCGCAAGAACGCAAATATTATGCACGGATCGATGTAGCATTTTTCACATTATTGTTGATTTATCAAAAATGGCTCAGCCGTTTTCGATAAAATTTAAATGGGACCAATTTTGAAGTATACTATTTCTAATAAAAAAGAATTATTGAAATCGGACTACTATAAAAAAAGTTATACGTGGTTATACTTTAAAAAAAAATATACGCGTCGAATTGTATACCTCCTCCGGTGGCTCGTCGGTCAAAAATAGAATGGCGTTAATAAATTAGTGCTTATTCAAGTAATTACAATATAATATTGGTTAACTTAATAGTACACAGCATATTCAAATATTTATCAATAAATTGAAAAAGTAATAATGTAAGTAAGATGGTAAGTTATGCTCAGCGTTCTGCTCAAAAATCGAAATATGGGTACGCGCGGGAGCCAGAGAGACTCGCGCCGGCGCACACCCGCCCGCCAACCTCGTGCCTCCCGCGCGCTCCCTACGCCCGAGCTCACTACTTCGCCATTTGTATAGGCATTCATGCGCAATAATTAGCGAATCACGGCGAAGTGTCATCTGCGGCTAACTTCCCATTTTTCAATTTATGTGGCGCTCAGTATACTTACTGTCGAACTGATCTGCCCCCCGACCGCCTAAGCAATAGCAATCGTAATAGCAATCGTTTATGACTTCATTTTAGTCATTTGGCACCGTCTATGTGACGTTAGCCATCAAAGTTGTTCATTCAACGATTGATTTCGCAATCCGCACAAAGCAATTGGTGGCTAACGTCACATAGGCGGTGCCAAATGACTAAAATGAAGTCATAAACGATTGCTATTACGATTGCTATTGCTTAGGCGGTCGGGGGGCTGATGGTGGAACCGAAAGATATGAACTGGAACTTCGTGATGGAAAATCGTAACATAGCTGTTTAGGATTCCTTACAGCCCCCCTACCGCCTTAAGCAATAGCAATCATAATAGCAATCGTTTATGACTTCATTTTAGTCATTTGGCACCGCCTATGTGACGTTAGCCATCAAAATTGTTCATTCAACGATTGCTTTCGCAATCCGCGCAAAGCAATTGATGGCTAACGTCACATAGGCGGTGCCAAATGACTAAAATGAAGTCATAAACGATTGCTATTGCTTAGGCGGTAGGCAGGTCTTGTAATGAACTTTGACCACGATTAGGTTTCAAGGTCTGATGATGAAGCCGGAAGATAGGCACTGGCATCCCATGATGGAGTATCGTATCATAGTCGTGTTTACACTTGTGAGAAAGGCCACGTAATGGACTAAGCGTGGTTTCCTAGTTATTTTAAACTATTAATTTATTGAAGACACTTTTACCAAATAAGTTATTGATACTGTACCATATTTACAAATTACAAACAAACACATGTTTTCATTTTATTAATCTTATAGTCTAAGATCCCACCGCAAGAACATCTCACTCATGGCGTACACGATGCAAATGAATTATTACGTCATTAAGTATAAAACAATATTCAATAAATAATATTCAGTGCGCGCCGACACAAAAATCCTCTCTACCCGCCCCCGCCTCACCACCGCATCCGCTGTCATCGCGAACGCTACGCGCCGCAGCCCATTGCGAGACGGCTTCGCGTGCTAGCACTCGCCAACTTGAAAAAGATCGCTGAACGCGACCGAAACTATAGTCGTTACGCCTATCCATACATGTGAGTTTAGTCCTGTGGGCGTGTGCTCCTATCAGAAGGTTTTTCTTTTGCTAGTAAGTGAAACGCCTATATCCAAATAAGTAACTCATCATTTATTAAAATTAATTCTTTATATCCTAACTAAACTATTTACCTATCAATATTCATGGCGCGAGCATCTTGTAATTTGAATCTGCAATCAGTGCAGTTGCGGAAGCGAGGCGTCATATCTTCCGTCTCTGTCGTGAACTATAAAGATATAGGCCATTCGCCGAGCTCGCTAGTATCGATGTTATGTCCGCTCTAATCTTCGCGCGCTGCGTGTGCGCAGCGCTTCGCCCCTCGCCAGTTGGCAGTCGCGCGCTCGGCGATGCACACGTGTATGCATGATGTTATGCTCCCACAGTCCCGTTATATCCTACTAATATTATAAACGCGAAAGATTGTGAGGATGGATGACTGTTTGTTACTCTTTCACGCAAAAACTACTGAACGGATTGAGATGAAACTTTGCAATAATATAGCTTATATATCAGAATAACACATAGGCTATAAATTATAATGATATTGCGTCAAAAATCAAAATATCATGCGGGCAAACGGGTAAAAACTAGTATAGTATATAACAAAGTCGCTTCCCGCTGTCTGTCCACATGTATGCTTATATCTTTAAAACTACGCCACGGATTTTGATGCGGCTTTTTTAATAGATAGAGTAATTCAAGAGGAAGGTTTGAAGGTCGCGGGTCGCTAAAATAAAAACTACAACACATATTCAATTGATTTATTTCATTAATCGTCTTATTATTAAAAAGCTCATTACCCATTAAGCACCTAACCAAAAGGAGTAGACACGCCTAAGCACCGAAGTCTGCCAAGTCAGTGGGGGGTGAAGAAACGCACACAAACCAAAATATAAGCAAGTTTACACGCACACAGATGTAATTAACCAACACTAGCTCAAAATGAACGCAACACAAGCTCAACCAGACCGATATATTTATATAAAGAGCATGACCACCGGTCGCGTACTAGCAGCAGAGGGGTACGCTTTGCAGTGTCCACTCCTTTTGGTTAGGTACTTAATGTTTACACCATAATAGGCTTTGACAACTTCTTTTGTAGTTTGATTCTTAATAATATTGTGTCTCGTTTGTATCTTACAACTTGTGTATCATGTTGTGGTGGGTTTCCACGCTTGCCAAGGCTCGACAAGCATCAAGCGTCCACACATGTTTCATCTCTCTCATTTGGATGTCGTTTATTGATGCTTGTGAATGCGTCAGTGTGCATCACATATGACTCATGGCTTTAATCTTCTGTATTCTCTGCAAGGCCGGTCCGCCTGTGTCTACCAGTACGTTTCTATAGTTTGTGTTCAAGTATCACATATGATACGTCCACGTATCACATATGACTCATGGCTTTAATCTTCTGTATTCTCTGCAAGGCCGGTCCGCCTGTGTCTACCAGTAGGTACGTTTCTATAGATAGTGTTTATTTATCACACATGATTCGTCCACGTATCACATACGACTCATGGCCTCAATCTTCAGCATTCTCTGCAAGGCCGGTCCGCCTGTGTCGGCCGGCTCGTCGTGGCCAGGGTTTCTTCAGGTGGACATGATCGAAATGCGCGCGCAGCTCGCTCGACGACTTGAAGCATTTGCCGCACATTTCACACTTATGCGGCTTCAGGCCTGTGTGGATCTAGAAAGAAAGAAAAAACGATTTGAATTACAAATATCACTTCAACAAAAAACTTCAGTGTGCGCGCGCCAGTCGACGGAGGCGCGCGTATTCCCTGAGGATGGAGTACAGAATACTCCGAAACCGGTCGGGTTCCCAGCGGATCGACCATATTATAGTTATTACGTGAGTTTTAGCCGTATTTTATTATGGTTACGTTACAAATAATTACAATTTTTCATTAAAAAAAATGGCAAAATCGTCTTTCACTGTGTACAAAATTCGAATAGTTAGCTCGAATTGATGTATACAATTTTTACATTATTGTTGACTTTTCAAGCCGTCTCAGCCGATATCGTTGAAATTTAAATGGGACCACCTCTGGAGTATACCCTTCGAAAGAATTTTTCGATTCGGTTCACAATTAGCGAAATTATCGATGAACATACACAAAAGAAATGCAGACGAACATAGAATCTCCTCTTTTTTGGACATCGGTTAAAAAATAAGAAACATGAATGACTTTGATTCCACATTTTTTACACTGAATTATAAATAATAATAATAAATATTTGAGAACATCTTACACACGGCCTCTGACCCCAAACTAAGCAAAGCTTGTGATATGGCTGCCAGAGACTGATATCACCACATATACTTATTTTCAAATACATACTTATATAGATAGTAACTAAATAACACTCAGACACAGAGCAAACACCTATGTTCATCATAACAATGCTTGCCCTGGTGGGGATCGAACCCACTCCTCTTTGATCCAGAAGTCAGGGTCACTAACCACTGAGCCACCGAGGCAGTCAATTACCAAGGCAGTATTGTACCATATATTTAAAAAGGATTGGCGGAGGTGGCACAGAACAGAAACTCTACTTTCTAGACTAGTGCGGCTGATTCGTAAATGTACATCGAAGGAAGTGTCAGTAGTTTTAATTTCCGAAAATAGGGTTTACAGGAATCTCTGAACACACAACCTCACGAATGTAAGGTGTGTTACTGCCTCTAAGACTTCATTGTTTATACACACAGCTAGAATGTACAATAATTTATCTGATTCAGCAACCCTAGAACAAATTGTCTTTGTCTTTAAGCGAGGACAAATTGTCTTTTCACCAATTTATCCTCGCGAATAATGGTTATTTGTTATACAAGAGTGCAAAGATTTTTAACCACGTACTCAATTTTGATGACCGAGCAAGCGAAGTATTCTAAAATGAGCGTTAGCGAGGGAATCAAAAGAGCACAAGGTAAAAAATCTTTGCACTTGAGTGCAACACGTAACCTTTCATCCCACCTCAGCGAGGAAATGACTAAAGTCGTCTACATACCGCACTGTTTCAAATACTTATCGCGTGATTGTTAAAGGGAGAAAGCTCATTTGTGCACTATCAACAGTTTCAGTCAATTCTGGTGGCATCAAATAAACTTCCTCGTCACTAGAATCACTTATTTTAGGTTTATCGCTTGTTTTCAAGTTTCTTATTTTTAACACTTTTAACAATACGACATGCACGACAAGAAAATGGCGCGCGCAAAGCAAATTTAAAAAGTACAGCAAAAAGGTTCCGTGTCTGAGTTTTGAACAAATTAAAAAAGGTTGTATGATAAATTCGTCACCATGGAGGTAGAAGTAAATAGGTTCAATAGTGTTTTGTATTCCTAAACTTAGTGCACACGATGTTCTAAATTCAATTTTACTTTACCCTCTAGCGGATAAAAACGGCTTTTGCGCTCAGATTTTGAAGAGCAAAAATACTCTTTCCGAGATGGGGGGGATGCAAAATGATTTTATCCCTTTGCCATGCCAACCCGGGTAGCACGAGGTAGGAAATCATTGTACCTATCCACTTTTAACGTCCGCTGTCACCGTCAATCCATACTATATTTCCTTTTCGAGGGGATATAATGGTGGAAAGAATAATAGTCCCTTTGCCATGCTTCCCGTGCAGATAGCCTTTGAATCTGAATACGTATGTGTCATTTACTGGAACGCAACCTTTTGTATTTAAAATTTCATTTATGAATCACATATGATTCATGCGAGCTATATTGACACTTACAGCCATGTGACGTTTCATATTGTTGACGTAAGCGAACTGCTTGCTACAGGGCCCGGACTCGGCCGTAGGCGTCGCGGAGCGACGGGATTAAATGAATGTATAAACGAACGAATGATGACCAAATGATATGAATCAATGAACGAACGAAATGAAACAATGCATCAAAGAACAAGTGAAATTGATAAATTGACATTGACAAGTAGTGACATTGACACTTACAGCCATGTGACGTTTCATATTGTTGACGTAAGCGAACGGCTTGCTAGAGGGCCCGCACTCGGCCGTAGGCGTCGCGGAGCGACGGGATTAAATGAATGTATAAACGAACGAATGATGACCAAATGATATGAATCAATGAACGAACGAAATGAAACAATGCATCAAAGAACAAGTGAAATTGATAAATTGACATTGACAAGTAGTGACATTGACACTTACAGCCATGTGACGTTTCATATTGTTAACGTAAGCGAACGGCTTGCTAGAGGGCCCGCACTCGGCCGTAGGCGTCGCGGAGCGACGGGATTAAATGAATGTATAAACGAACGAATGATGACCAAATGAAATTAATCAATGAACGAACGAAATTAAACAATGCATTAAAGAATAAGTGAAATTGATAAAGTGACATTGACACTTACAGCCATGTGACGTTTCATATTGTTGACGTAAGCGAACTGCTTGCTACAGGGCCCGCACTCGGTCGTAGGCGTCGCGGAGCGACGGGATTAAATGAATGTATAAACGAACGAATGATGACCAAATGAAATTAATCAATGAACGAACGAAATTAAACAATGCATTAAAGAATAAGTGAAATTGATAAAGTGACATTGACACTTACAGCCATGTGACGTTTCATATTGTTGACGTAAGCGAACTGCTTGCTAGAGGGCCCGCACTCGGTCGTAGGCGTCGCGGAGCGACGGGATTAAATGAATGTATAAACGAACGAATGATGACCAAATGAAATTAATCAATGAACGAACGAAATTAAACAATGCATTAAAGAATAAGTGAAATTGATAAAGTGACATTGACACTTACAGCCATGTGACGTTTCATATTGTTGACGTAAGCGAACTGCTTGCTACAGGGCCCGCACTCGGTCGTAGGCGTCGCGGAGCGACGGGATTAAATGAATGTATAAACGAACGAATGATGACCAAATGATATGAATCAAAGAACGAACGAAATGAAACAATGCATCAAAGAACAAGTGAAATTGATAAATTGACATTGACAAGTAGTGACATTGACACTTACAGCCATGTGACGTTTCATATTGTTGACGTAAGCGAACGGCTTGCTAGAGGGCCCGCACTCGGCCGTAGGCGTCGCGGAGCGACGGGATTAAATGAATGTATAAACGAACGAATGATGACCAAATGAAATTAATCAATGAACGAACGAAATTAAACAATGCATTAAAGAACAAGTGAAATTGATAAAGTGACATTGACACTTACAGCCATGTGACGTTTCATATTGTTGACGTAAGCGAACTGCTTGCCACAGACTCCGCACGCGACCGTCAGCGGCGTGGCGGAGTGCTCGCGTTGCTCGTGCAGCGCCAGGCCAGGCCGGGTGGAGAAGCTCTTCGGGCAAGCAGAGCATTTGAAGTGTTTCTCTCCTGTGTGGACCCAGGTGTGGTCTCTTAGCGTCGCCATACACTGTGGAATAACCATACATTTTATTACAATGGGTATAATGACTGAAAAAAATATAATTAGACCGTCAGAAAGATTATAACAAAATATTAGACACGTATTCTTTCATTTGTCAATTAAACAAAAATTGATGAAGATATAGCCCGGCACGTCACGAGTGTCATATAAACGTATAGACTTTCATGAGCGACGTGACGTCACGACCCCCACTCCCAAACTTTGACAAGGTTTATATTTGACATAAAAACGAAACGAAACAGCAGAAGCAGGCCTCAGAGCAAATAAAAAATCAAGAGAGAATGTTGTGAACAAACAAGTGAAGCCAACCAAATCTACGCCTCGCCGTGTAAAGACAATTACACACACATCCACGTACAACGAAACTACGCCTTAGCTTGTCAGTCCAACTATGGCGGCACAACACCGACGCACTCACACGTGTAGAAAAACCGGCCTCACTTGACTGTTCAACGACGTTCCCTCTTGATTTTTTGATTTGCTCTGAGAAGCAGACATACATTTTCGCCGCGCGTTAGAAAGAGGGGGATATTACTTCCACTCCTACGCCGCGCCGGTCTACTCTCCTTCCGTCTTACGAATTTTTGATCAGGTCACGTGTCCTGTCACGAGTTTAACATTTTTGACCCATCCCAAAAAGTGTACAACGCCGCTAAAGAAGTCTTCACTTCAAAAATAAATATTGTCACGCGGTTGTTACGGCGTGTTGTTTACACCTAAGCGCGATAGCACAGTAAATACAATACAGTAGGTTATCTAAGGCCGCCCGCCGAGTTATAAGCCTACTCTTGCGTTGATCCCCAGGGTTGTCACTTTTACTTTTAGTAAATATTTTTGAACAAGCAGCACTTGATCTAAATTTATGCAATAAAAAGCATATTATGATTGAATAAACTGTAAAATAAACAATACAATACCACATTTTCTAATAAGATTTAAGTATAAGTAGGTACATTTCTGGTTCAGTAGGAACTATGAAGAATGATAAGTCCGGGTTCGCGAAATCGTTATTGAGGCACCCGAAAACACTACAATATTTTTTTCCCCTTTTTGAAGTCATGATACTCGTAATAATTAATATTATGGTAAGTGGCCGGCGAGAGTTGACGAACGCGAGCGGTCATGCAACGTACGCACGTGCTCTCAGTCTCGCTGCACAGCCCGTACTGCCGCCACCTTATTCCCACATATATTATGCTAGCGTGTGCGTGAAATCGCGTGCCGACACGGCGCGCGGCGCGCACGCACACATACAAACCGAGAGCGGCACGTTTGTATGAAGATATTTTACTGTAAGTATGCTGCGATAGTAACTATGACTTAAGCTGTCAGTTTTTATGACTCGTGCGGGGTTGGTCTTTGTTTACTTTTTTGTGTTCGATTTTTTTGGTATTTCATTTTGTATCGAAGGACAATAGGCTCTTCTCGAAGTTTCAACCTAAACAGGTTGAAACTACTTTGTTGACACAATCGCGTCCTATCAATTCGAGTAATGTCGCGAGAAAATTAAAAGGTTCCAGAGGGTTATATCGGGTATAAATAAACCGGCCGACCTTTGGCGGTCAGTTATTCTATTACCATCGAAGCGAAAGCATCTACAAATAAGCAGACGCCCTAGAGTCCTCTTACAGCCTACACCATCACAAACCAACACTGCACACCACATCCTCTGCAATAGAGTTGTCTACAACTGGAATAGGTTGCCTGAGGATGTCATCTCGGCAAGAACTATAAAGCAAGTTTACTTTGAAAAAGACTATAAAAAAATAATTATTGTAGATATCTGACTAATAAAGGAAAACTTTGGATAAAGTCAGTGGTAGAAATTGAAAATCCAAACAAATATTTACAGGTTTTTCACAACGCGGTGATATCTCAAATATAGCGCCTGCAACATTTATATCGGGTGATCACTATTCACGATATTCAACGCCTGATGAAGACGAGTTCCTGTACCAGCCCTTTTTTAATAGCCCACTGCAGGACGTAGGCCTACCCACGAAGGGTGATTGGGCCATATCCACCACTCTGGCCCAGTGCGGGTTGGTGGATTCACATACGCCATCGAATTTCTTCTACGGAAGTATGCAGGTTGCCTCACGATGTTTTCTTTCACCGAAAAGCCAGTGGTGTGAAATTCCGTACATAAATTCCAAGGAATTCATTGGTACGGGATCGGGATTTGAACCCACGATCTCACGATTGTAAGGCGGATGTCATTACCACTAGACCACCACGGCGTTTAAAACTGAAGACGAGTGGTCTATACTAATAAAACAAAATTCGGTAAGTCTAACAACATAAATCTAGGTACTAGAATGATTAGTTTATTTACATATATATACAAGGCTTAGAGAGTAAAGTTTGTTAAATATGAATAACAACAATAACGGCAAATAAAATATATACACCTACTTAGAAAATTAATCAAATAACCCGCCCCTCATCGTTCCTGGTGCAAAGGTGCCCATAACACTTGCTGCATTGCCGCGTTGGATGGCGGTGGACATTCTTTGCACCAGAAACGAGGTAGAACGGGAGTCACCTCTTTCCCGAATCCTGCGCCCTATTTCAGAAATGAACAATAGATAGACTGGACCTTTGGATAAAAAAGGAAAAAATATCTTTGACAGATAAATACTAATTTTATTAGACTCTGCTTGATATAGGCACATCAGTGATGAAGAGGACTCCGAGCCCTCCACGCCCTCCGAGCCCTCCTACGAACAACGGAGGGACGCTGCGAGCGACGCGACGCGGGTACGGGCGGACGGGAGCGCGGCGCGCCGTGATTGGCCTCGCTACGCACTCTCGACCGCTCGACATAGTCCTAAGCTAGTGTAAATACTATATATGTAAAATGAAGATCTTCATTCATTTTAAATTTCCCGCGCAATAATTATTATCTATGGTGACGCAGCACTATGTTCACGTCTGTGTGTCTAATTGTCTATACCCACTGAGAAAAATACTTCATCTTTGTAAAACAAAATATATCGCATTAAATTGGATAAATAAATCAAATTAGTGATTAAACGTTAAGTGAAGCAATAGCTTTTAATGTTGTTTCTCTTTACAGGTGAGTAAACATTCGAAATTTGTAATTCTTAGTACATAATTTGTTTATGCAAGTCATTTGTAATACCTACTTGTATTTTTATTTAAAATAAACTTCTCTTTACAGAGCAACAACTATAGTTTTTGTTTCAATAAACATCATATTACAAATATATACGAGTATATATATATATTTGAGATAAGAAATAAAATCACGTTAGTTGAACATCGACCACGAACAGTGTACAGTGAACACTACCGGTGCTAGTGTGGGGTGATTGTGCGAACCAAGTGTGTAGTGTGTTTCTTGTGCAGTGGTTGTGTATAATAAAGTGCATTAAGTGACTAATCAGCATTTTAACTGATCATCCAAGAACCCATCTCATAACAATATCTTAACGCTTCATTAAAACTAGCATGAGAATTCATTATACTAAAGAAAACACCGGTTTTTACTCACGTATAATATCGCGACCGGGCCGCTGGGAACCCGACCGGTTTCAGAGTAATTAGTACTCCTTCGTCAGGGAATACGCACGCTCTCGTCCCGCTCGTCCCGCTCTACGCGCGCTCCCGTCGACTGGCGCACGCCCACTGATGACTGGTGACTGGTGTGCGCGTGCGCCAGTCGACGGGAGCGCGCGTATTCCCTGACGAAGGAGTACTAATTACTCCGAAACCGGTCGGGTTCCCAGCGGCCCGGCCGCGATATTATACGTGAGTCAAAACCGGTGTTTTCTTTAGTACAATATCTTAACGTGCTATGGAGAGGGCTATGCTCGGAGTCTCGCTGCGAGATCGAATCATAAATGAGGAGATCCGCAGGCAAACCAAAGTTACCGACATAACCCAGCGGATAAGTAAGTTGAAATGGCAATGGGCAGGGCACATAGCTCGGAGAACTGATGGCCGATGGGGCAGTAAAGATCTCGAATGGAGACCACGTACCGGCAAGCGCAGCGTAGGACGTTCACCGACCAGGTGGACCGACGATATTATTAAGACCGCAGGAACGCGCTGAATGCAGGCAACCGGGCTTATTGGAAATCCATGGGGGAGGCAGCAGTGCAAGTCCTACGGCTGATAATGATGATGATGAACCATATGTTGCATCTCACCGGGAAGATCTTCCCGCACTGGTCGCACATGCAGGCGGACTCGTACTGCGGGTACTTGGTGCGCACCTTGTGCGGGTGCTCCAGCTTGAAGTGACTCGTGTACGAACGGAAGTCTTTCACTTGGATCCCGCACTGGAAAAAAATTGAGGTGTTTGTTCATATTGTTAAAAGCAATTTGCTCATACCGTAAAATGTAGAAAATTAAAATTAAAGGCGTTTGTTCATACTGAAAACTGTAAAAAATTAAAATTAAAGGCGTTTGTTTATACCGAAAAAAATAAAATTAATGCCGATGGATGAATGCTACTGCAGCTCAGTTAACACGTTAAATTGTAGGTCCTGGTTGTTTTAACCCTTAGCCATATGAGAGGCCTTTAGGTGGGCTAAGAACTGTGACACCAGGGCTAGCCCCCGGCCAGTACGGACTCACCCACCTGTTCGCAAGTGAGGGGTCCCTTGGCCCCGCCCCGCCCGCCCCGCGCCCCGCGCGCTCGTCGTGGCCGATTTTCTCGCGTTGAAATCCCGCGTTTCATTTTCGGTTCATTTCGTATCCTGTTACTGAAATAATAAATAAATAATTATTATTCCGACTTCCATCGTGTACAGAGTTCGAACAATTTGTACGAAGCGATGTGAGAGGCCGTGGTGGTTTAGTGGTAGTGATACTCGCCTTACAATATCCTATCCTACTAATATTATAAACGCGAAAGTTTGTGAGGATGGATGGATGGATGGATGGATGGATGGATGGATGGATGGATGGATGGATGGATGGATGGATGGATGGATGGATGTTTGTTACTCTTTCACGCAAAAACTACTGAACGGATTGAGATGAAACTTTGCAGTAATATAGCTTATATATCAGAATAACACATCCTACTAATATTATAAACGTGAAAGTTTGTGAGGATGGATGGAAGGATGGATGGATGTTTGTTACTCTTTTACGCAAAAACTACTGATCGGATTGAGATGAAACTTTGCACTAATATAGCTTATATATCAGAATAACACATAGGCTATAAATTATAATGATATTGTGTCAAAAATCAAAATATCATGCGGGCGAAGCCGCGGGTAAAAACTAGTACAATATATAATACAATTCGTAGGAAGTCGTGGGTTCAAATCCCGTACCAGAACCAACGAGTTCTTAAGAATTTAACACCACTGGCTTTTCGGTGAAGGAAAACATCGTGAGGCAACCTGCATACGTCCGTAGAAGAAATTCGATGGCGTGTGTGAATCCACCAACCCGCACTGGGCCAGCGTGGTGGATATGGCCCAATCACCCTTCGTGGGTAGGCCTACGTCCTACAGTAGACTATTAAAAAGGCTGATGCAGTACAGGACGGGGCGGGCACGGTACGGGCCCAGACGCCACGTCCTAATATATAATATAATCATCCCTTACATCCCATAAAAGAGCGATATCTAATTTTCTTAAAAAGCGATATCATAAAAAAGCGATATCTAACCTTAATTTTTTTAATCAGTGTATACTAAGCGCCACACAAGTCGGCGGATGAGAAGTTAGCCGCAGTTGACGCTTCGCCGTGATTCGCTAATTATTGCGCATGTGTACACAATGCCGACGCCGCGTGGCGTAGCGGTAAGCACGGGCGTAGGGAGCGCGCGGGAGGCATGAAGTCGGCGGGCGGGTGTGCCCCGGCGCGAGTCTCTCTGGCTCCCGCGCATACCTATATTTCGGCTTTTGCGCAGCATTCTGCGCATAACTTCCCATCCGCCGATTTGTGTGGCGCTTAGTATAACATACCCACAAAATAACCACACAGCCACAAAATAACTAAACACCCACAAAATAACCACGAAGCCACAAAATAACCACACAGCCACAAAATAAACACACAGCCACAAAATAACTACACACCCACAAAATAACCACGAAGCTACAAAATAACCACACTGCCACAAAATAACCACACAGCCACAAAATAACCACACATCCACAAAATAACCACACAGCCGCAAAATAACCACACAGCCACAAAATAACTACACAGCCACAAAATAACCACACAGCCACAAATTAACTACACAGCCACAAAATAACCACACAGCCACAAAATAACCACACATCCACAAAATAACCACACAGCCGCAAAATAACTACACAGCCACAAAATAACCACACAGCCACAAAATAACCACACTGCCACAAAATAACCACACAGCCACAAAATAACCACACATCCACAAAATAACCACACAGCCGCAAAATAACCACACAGCCACAAAATAACTACACAGCCACAAAATAACCACACAGCCACAAAATATCCACACAGCCACAAAATAACCTCGTTTTTGGAGTCGGTAAAAAAATTGAGGCGTGACGTCACAAGTTTATACTCACGGGTCATTATCGCTGCTGTGGCGCGAAGACAGCTGCAGATGCCTGGAATGCGCGTCTTCCGATACGAACTTCACGTCGCACACCTCACAGTACGGGCCCGACGGTTCCATCTGTAATACATATTTAGATCGAATATTATAAATCTGAAAGGGTGTTTATTGGTTTGTTTGAAACTCTTGAGGCGTTTATTTTTGTAATATTGATTTGATTTAAAAATAACTATCGACCCGCCCGGCTTCGCCTATATATCTTACTAGTTTTTACCCGCGGCTTCGCCCGCATCATATTTTGATTTTTGACGCAATATCATTATAATTTATAGCCTATGTGTTATTCTTATATATAAGCTATATTATTGCAAAGTTTCATCTCAATCCGTTCAGTAGTTTTTGCGTGAAAGAGTAACAAACATCCATCCATCCATCCATCCTCACAAACTTTCGCGTTTATAATATTACTAGTTTTTACCCGCGACTTCGCCCGCATACGCAATATATCATTATAATTTATAGCCTATGTGTTATTCTGATATATAAGCTATATTATTGCAAAGTTTCATCTCAATCCGTTCAGTAGTTTTTGCGTGAAAGAGTAACAAACATCCATACATCCATCCATCCATCCATACATACATCCATCCATCCATCCTCACAAACTTTCGCGTTTATAATATTAAGTAGGATAGGATAAGTAGGATTCATATAAAACTTCCTTTTGAATCATTCTATCTATTTAAAAAAACGCATCAAAATCCGTTGCGTAGTTTTTAAGATATAAAAGCTTACATAGGGACTGACAGACAGGGAAGCGATTTGTACTATGTTTATACTATGTAATGAAGTGATGAATAGAGTTGCCAGTAACGTTGCACGCCTTGAATAGGCAAGTTTGTATTGAGCCATGATGCTCATTTAAATATATTTTTTTTAATATAAACTTGACGATGCTATTGCAGATAACTATTTTTATATTCAAATTCTGACATGACATTTTTTAATAATGATTTGTAATTTCTGCTACATTAACATAATAATATTGTTGCCGATAACGTAACTATAATTATTATGATATCGTTGATAACGACAACGTAACGTTCATAAATGCTACTTGTTGACATCCAAATTGTCAAATGACACTGACATTTATTATTTTTGTTTCTATTGTATCTTGTTTTATTATTAAGTAACTAGTTTTTACCCGCGGCTTCGTATATCATCATAATTGTGTTATTCTGATATATAAGCTATATTATTGCAAAGTTTCATCTCAATCCGTTCAGTAGTTTTTGCGTGAAAGAGTAACAAGCATCCATACATCCATCCATCCATACATCCATCCATTCATCCTCACAAACTTTCGCGTTTATAATATTAGTAGGAAGTAGGATTTATTTTTGTTACTTTGTTGTAGGTATTTGATAATTTTTAGTTGTATTTTGATAAGTTTTAAGTATTTTGAAATAAAATTTAATTTTAAGTAATAATACTATAAGCATATTATAAAAGCATTGTTAACGGACGTTTTCAAGAACGTGTAATTTGTCTACGAAATAAAGAGAATTTGACTTTGACTTGACAGGGTTATTCCTAATCAATTAGTATCCTTTTAGAGTTTATTCTGTACATCAAAACTAACAACTTTTGATCTGTGACTTTCGTCAAAACTAAAAAAAACAATCAGTTGTTTGTCGCGGGTCAACGATATTTTTCTATGGAACAACATTTTTTTTTTATTTGACCAAAGTCGCAGAACAAAAGTTGTTAGTTTTTATATACAGAATAAACCTCTTAAGGGAGTTAATTGATTAGAAATAACTCTGTAAAGATCTAATATTAGGGTTCCGTACCTCAAACGGAAAAAACGGAACCCTTATAGGATCACTTTGTTGTCCGTCTGTCCGTCTGTTATAAATCAGAGAGTGTGTTTATTGGTTTATTTGATGCTCTTTCACGCAGCAATACAGCACTATTAGGTATCCTGAAAAAATAAATGGTTCCTATGGAATAGTACAGGCCGAGTCATTAAGTTTGAAAGACGGAAAGTGACATAGGCTACTGTTATCCCGGAAAACTAAATGGTTCCTATGAGATAGTACAGGCCGAGTCATAAAGTTTGAAAGACGGAAAGTGACATAGGCTACTGTTATCCCGGAAAACTAAATGGTTCCTATGAGATAGTACAGGCCGAGTAATAAAGTTTGAAAGACGGAAAGTGACATAGGCTACTGTTATCCCGGAAAACTAAATGGTTCCTATGAGATAGTACAGGCCGAGTCATAAAGTTTGAAAGACGGAAAGTGACATAGGCTACTGTTATCCCGGAAAACTAAATGGTTCCTATGAGATAGTACAGGCCGAGTCATAAAGTTTGAAAGACGGAAAGTGACATAGGCTACTGTTATCCCGGAAAACTAAATGGTTCCTATGAGATAGTACAGGCCGAGTAATAAAGTTTGAAAGACGGAAAGTGACATAGGCTACTGTAATCCCGGAAAACTAAAAGGTTCCTATGGGATAGTACAGGCCGAGTCATAAAGTTTGAAAGTAGGAAAGCGACATAGGCTACTGTAATCCCGGAAAACTAAAAGGTTCCTATGGGATAGTACAGGCCGAGTCATAAAGTTTGAAAGTAGGAAAGCGACATAGGCTACTGTTATCCCGGAAAACTAAAAGGTTCCTATGGGATAGTACAGGCCGAGTCATAAAGTTTGAAAGTAGGAAAGCGACATAGGCTACTGTTATCCCGGAAAACTAAATGGTTCCTATGAGATAGTACAGGCCGAGCCATAAAGTTTGAAAGACGGAAAGTGACATAGGCTACTGTAATCCCGGAAAACTAAATGGTTCCTATGAGATAGTACAGGCCGAGTAATAAAGTTTGAAAGACGGAAAGTGACATAGGCTACTGTAATCCCGGAAAACTAAAAGGTTCCTATGGGATAGTACAGGCCGAGTCATAAAGTTCGAAAGTAGGAAAGCGACATAGGCTACTGTTATCCCGGAAAACTAAATGGTTCCTATGAGATAGTACAGGCCGAGCCATAAAGTTTGAAAGTAGGAAAGCGACATAGGCTACTGTTATCCCGGAAAACTAAATGGTTCCTATGAGATAGTACAGGCCGAGCCATAAAGTTTGAAAGACGGAAAGTGACATAGGCTACTGTTATCCCGGAAAACTAAATGGTTCCTATGAGATAGTACAGGCCGAGTAATAAAGTTTGAAAGACGGAAAGTGACATAGGCTACTGTAATCCCGGAAAACTAAAAGGTTCCTATGGGATAGTACAGGCCGAGTCATAAAGTTTGAAAGTAGGAAAGCGACATAGGCTACTGTTATCCCGGAAAACTAAAAGGTTCCTATGGGATAGTACAGGCCGAGTCATAAAGTTTGAAAGTAGGAAAGCGACATAGGCTACTGTTATCCCGGAAAACTAAAAGGTTCCTATGGGATAGTACAGGCCGAGCCATAAAGTTTGAAAGACGGAAAGTGACATAGGCTACTGTTATCCCGAAAACTAAAAGGTTCCTATAGGATAGTATAGGCGGAGTCATACATCTTGGCGGCTGTGGTGTTAGTTACAAGCTGAGGATAATCCAATAATATAATTACTGCCTCGGTGGCTCAGTGGTTAGTGACCCTGACTTCTGGATCAAAGAGGCGTGGGTTCGATTCCTACCAGGGCAAGCATTTTTGTGATGAGCATAGGTGTTTGCTCTGTGTCTGGGTGTTATTTAGGTACTATCCATATAAATCATTTTTTTCATTTAAAGCCATATCACATGCTTTGCTTAGTTTGGGGTCAGAGGCCGTGTGTGAGATGTTCCCCAATATTTATTTATTTATTTAATAACTGAAGCTCACTTAACAGTTGCGCGAGGATTCTACAGCTTGTAGCTAACTTCACATCCGCCAACTTGTAACGGGTGTCCGCCGGGAAATTTTCTAGTTCAAACTTGCCTTATGCATAAACGAACCGCATGAGAGGGGTGCAGGGGGTACCAATCGGTGCGTGAGCATTGCGGACGTTTTAGTAACGATGAGTCAGTGGCAGGGACCGCATCGCGCGTTCGCTGTGGAAGCATATTTTAAGAGTCTCTACTTAGTGCAAGGCAGCAATTTTGTTCCCATTTCAAAATTCGTCGTGTGAGTGACGGGCCGTCCACTCAACTAATTTCATCGTGGGTACAGAAGTTCAGGAAAACGGGCACGACATTAAACATTCATCCACCGGGCCCATCAACTTCTGTAGCGACACCTGAAAACGTCAAAACTATTCGGGAAGAAATTCTCAAAAATCCACGGAAGTCTGTTAGGAAGGTAGCAGCTTCTACTGGCCTAAAAAAAAACTACAGTACATAAAATACTGAAGCATCAACTCAACTTTCACCTATACAAATTGCAAATTGTGCAAGAATTGAAAGAAGGAGATTATTTAGCGAGAGAAGATTATGCCAAAACGATTATCGACCGATTTGGGACCTCTGCGCGAATGGGCAACATTTTTTTTAGTGATGAAGCCCATTTTCATCTCGAAGGATATGTAAATAAACAAAAAAGATACTGGTCAGACTCAAATCCGAAAAACCTCCACCAAAAGTCTTTACACAGCCCAAAAACGACGGTGTGGTGCGCAATTTCAGCAAGAGGAATATTTGGCCCCTTTTTCTTTGACGCCAACCAAACTGTGTCATCTGAGAGGTATTGTGCAATGTTAGACAACTTGTTTGTCCCGGCCCTGCAACACTTTGATGGATACAATACGAAAACCCATTTTCAACAAGATGGTTCAGTTTAGTTTTAAAAATTCTTTATTTACCATAATTTTTTTTTTTTTAACAAAACATAAGTACAATACCAGTGTACATTAATCCTGGTAGTACAATAGAAGTGATTATACCAGATACATATTCTTCGAGCTCGCAGGCTCATATAAACATTTATAATGTAAGAATTTATTACGTAATAGGTAAACATGTGAATATATTGTTGTTCCTGACGTGACACGGAAGGGAAGAAAATTAGTTTATGTACGCTTTAGTAAAACAATACATTTTTAATGTTGACTCGATAGTTAGTAAATAATTAACCAAAGGAGGTAGGCGCGATAATACATTTCAAAAGAACACTTGGCAGTTCACAACAAACAACAAGAACTCTGTTATGGACTTGTCACACACACGAGCACGCGCGGTCAGCCGCGCACCGCGCACTCTACACCCGCCCGACACCGACAGGTAATACGGTCGAGAGTGGCGCCCGCGGGCCGATGCGTGCCGCGCGCGCCACACCCACCCGATACCGACAGGTAATACGGGCGAGAGTGGCGCGCGCGCCGGCGGCGCCCGCTGGCAGAGCACACACGCGCGTACGACACGGTCTATTCTTAGCGCTCTAGGAATAAGTGATGTGGTAACTTGTACCGATTATATTTGTCGATAAATGTAAGGTTAGTATTTCGTGTTTTGCATAGATTTTTAATTAGGGGATTTTTATTTAATGGGTTACTGAACAAGTAAAATTTTTCTGACAAGTTATAAACGTAGGCGTCAATTTTAGGAAGACCTATTTTGCGGTGTAATTTGGTTAGATTTGTTAGGAATGGAGTTTTAAAGGCATATTTCAAAGCTTTGTTTTGGATAACCTGAAGTTTATTCATATTAGTTCGGCAGGTGCTGCTCCAAACAGGACAAGCGTAAGTGATACAGGGTCGAACCAGGGTGCGGTATATCCGTAATTTAGTGTGGCTGCTGAGACACGAGCGTCTATTTAAAACAGGGTTTAATGCATTTAGAGCCTTAGTACCTTTAATGCACAGGTTGGACGTGTTTTCCGACCAGTTCAGTTTTTTATCAAGGATAGTACCTAAGTATTTTACTGATCGGCTCCAGGGGATGGTGTAACCGCCAATTTTTAATGTCCGTAATGGTAGGGAGCGTTTCCAGGTGAACATTATGGCTTCTGTTTTAGACTCGTTGATCTTCAGTTTCCATTTGTTGAAGTACTCCTGAAGCAGGTCAATAGAAAGCTGAAGACGACTTATGACAAGATCTACGTCAGCAGAAGAGGTGAAGGAAGCTGTGTCATCAGCAAAACAAGCTATGTTTGTTCGCGGTTGGATTGGTATGTCGTTTATATAATCCAGAAACATGACGGGCCCTACAATAGATCCTTGGGGGACACCTGCAGGAACGGTTTTTGGAAGAGATGAGTTTTTATTAACGTGAACACTGAAACTTCGGTCCGAAAGGTAGGAACTATTCAACTTGACTAGCTGGATGGGACGACCAAGTAAGATCTGCTTGTGCAGGAGTGCTTTGTGCCAAACTGTGTCAAAAGCCTTCTCAATATCTAAAAGAAACATTCCCGTAGAATGTTTAGAATTGAGGTTATGGGACACGGTTTCGGCCACCCGGGCTAGTTGTTGGACTGTAGAGTGTCCTTGTCGGAAACCAAACTGTTCATTGATGAAAAAGTTGTCAGAGGTTAGCATCAGTCGCTTATAAATGATTTTTTCGAACAGCTTACCTAAGCATGGTAAGAGGCTAATAGGTCGATAAGATGACGGGTCAGATGGTTCTTTGCCAGGCTTCGGTACTGCTATAACTTTTGCTACTTTCCAGGGCGAAGGGAAATAGCATAGAATTAAGCACGCGTTGAAAATTTTTGTCAACAGGACAATGCATTTCTGGGGGAGATTTTTAATCATTAAGTTAGAGATGTCATCGGGCCCCGGGGATTTTCGAAGTTTTAAAGTTGAAATAATTTTTTTCACTTCATGAGGGCGAACCAACATAGAAGGCTCACAGGGATCGATAGGATCGTTTAGTAGAGCTACAGACTTTTCTACAGCTGGGAGTTCATCGCTATGCCAATCGTGAGTTAGTAGCATATTCTTTAGAAACGCATCAGCTAAGGCATTGCACTGTTGTTCCGGGCTAGTAGTTAGGGTGTTGTCACCCAATTTAAGAGCTGGAATGGTGGAAGAAGGTAGCCGCAAGCTTTTCACTAGTCGCCAGATATCATTGTAAGGGTTGTCTACTTTGTGTAGCTTGTTAGACCACACTTTGTCATTGTATTCCTTTATACCTAGTGAGATTTGAGATTTTAATAGGTTAACTTTGGTATTCAGTATTTTTCGTAAATGAGAATCAGGTTCTTTTGTTGCAATCCGACGTAGGCGGTTTTTCTGTCTAATCATGCGTTTAATTCGTCGGGGCAAGGAAGAGGTGCACCATGGTTTGTAGGTTGTTAATGGGACACAAAGGTCTCGCGCCTCGAGCATAGTGCGTTGGAAGTCGATGATGACATTATTAATTTCGTGTTCGGATACAAATGTTTTAGAAGCTAATGAGACGTTATTGTTTAAAATAGAGCGGTATTTGACCCAGTCTGCCTTGCTGTAGTTAAATTTTTGAATTGGGGTGCGGATAGGATTACTGAGAAATTTAACGAATACAGGAAAGTGGTTGGAGGAAAGGGCTGAAATAGTAGTTATGTCACAGGGAGGGTAAACATTTTTATTTAAGAGAATGTCTGGAATAGACGGACTGAAATCGGGGCAGTAATGGACGAGTGTTACGTTATGAGGGGCATGAATAATATAATCGCTAATGAGCATGTGCTGATACAATTTGTTTCCATGGTAATTACCACAGCCAGGTGACCACAGGGGATGTTTTGAATTTAGGTCACCCATAGCCAATACCTTGGCACCTGCTGAAATTATATTGTCGAAATCACTAGTAATCAAAGGAAGGTTGGGGGACTGGTAAACCGAAAAGAGTGTAAGATTATCGTTAATAAGACTCAGTGAGATACCGATGCATTCTAGGTTTTGCGTATGTGGTGTTTGTATCAAGTTGTGCTCTAAATCTGAATGGACCAAAAGGGCTACTCCCTGGCCGAAACCATCACGATGCTTGTCCTGTCGGTAGCATACAAAACCAGGTAAGTGGAAAGTAAGTCGGTTAGTCAGTTTTGTTTCAGAGAGGGCTATAATGTCAACATTTAGTTTACTCACCGCAAGTTCTGTGAGTTCTTGTTGTTTCTTGTGAACGCCATCAGCGTTCCAGTATAATACGCGTAGCTCATGTGAACTAGACATAGTGTCCCAGGTGGGTTAAAATAAGTGTAACTTTCTCAATGAAAGTTTTACATTGGCTAAACTCGTGCTTTATCGACTGAATGGTCGAAAGAATTTCGAGCATTTCAGTCGTTTCTAGGTCATGCGGTTTTTTCACAGTATATTCACCAGTGCATGTGGTCGCCTGGGCTTGTGTCATCGATTTAGCTGGTTTCGCTAACTGAGGTACTCTAAGAGGCCAACTTGGAGGGTCGCAAATGGGCGTAACTGGATCTTGTATTTTAGGAACATAATCTTGCTTATTATTTTTACTAGATGTGATGACTTTGGCCCACTTGGATGTTGCGGACATTTTTACTCGTGTCGCTGCAGAAGTATTCTCCTTACGTAGAGTTTCACGTCTGGTTTCAATGCGTTTGATGTACTTCAGTCGCTCTTCACATTGTGAGTAGTTGGCAGGATGATCTTGTTGGCAGTTACAGCAGCGTGCCGGCTCATCTCTGTCCTTATTAGGGCACTCCCACGTGGGATGAGCTTCTGCACATTTGACGCATCGTGGTGGGTGATTACAGTTCCGTGCAGCGTGGCCGAAACTTTGGCATCTAAAACACTGCGTGCCTTGCTTCTTGATGGGCTGGAATCGCTCGATCTCCACGACACAATTAGACAGGTATTTAATCTTTTTGAATTTTAGCATGTCAGTACCACTTGGCAGCTGGACAAGAACAGGAGGGCATTCAGAAGGATGAAGAGTCCGTAGCTCAGAGATGGAAGCTCCGGCAAAGCCCAGTGACTCTAGTTCTTCGGGTATAATATCGTGAAGGAATTTTGGCAGTCCCTTGATAACGGCTTTAGGAAGCTTTTCATCTTTGCGTGTATATGTATGAAATCTCACTTTTTCGTTAGTTAATCCGTCTTTGAGTGTCTGGTGATTGTTTGGAGAGTAACATTGTACCTTCACTAACTTTCTTCCTCTGTGCTGCATGTGGTAGTCTTTGCAGTGTTTAGCGACAACTTCCCTGATTTTTTGGTGAGTCCATTCTCCTACAAGCTCAATAATGAGAGGTGGAGTATGATTGGCCGTCTTCTTTTTAGTAGCATAGTGAAATGGGTCTGGAGTTGGATCTACGGGATCAACAGGTAGGTTCTTAAATCGGTTTTCTACAGGTGTCTCCTTGTTCTTATGACCACTGGTTGGGTTTGTAACGAACTTTTTGGGTCTTCTCCAGTTCTCCGGGGAGCCTTCATCTTCTCTTGGTCTCTTGCTAGACAAATTGGGGTTGGACGAAGATCTTGATAAGAACTTGTCCATGGTGGACCAAAGTGTGATCTATCGACAATTTGTCGATAGCACTTTGGCCCATCCCTAATTGTGCGGTTGGTTTGACGAAGAGCAGTAGTTAATGTACGCGTACGGTCGCAGTGACAGCCGAACGCGGAATGAATGAATCAACAAGATGGTGCCACTGCGCATATGCGCTAGGTTTGGGGACATACCCTGGTCTCCCAGATCACCTGATCTAACACCATGAGACTTCTTCTTGTGGGGATTTCAATACGTGCCTCTTGAAAAGCGATCTTCTAAATTTAGTTCAGTCTTGCAACATGAATATCCTTTCTCTTAGTCCTACTCATCATTTCCCTAACTCTGCCCCTTCTTTTTTAGATCTTATAATGGTTTCCTCTCCTCCTCATGTTATTAAACACGGGCAACTATCGGCCGATTTCTCATATCACGACCTAATTTTCTTGTCTTATAAAATTCGTCCTCCTAAACCAAAGCCTCCTGTAATTGTGCAGCGTAACTTTAGTAGTATTAATCATGACAAACTTAAAGGGGATGCCGGTGATATTGATTGGTCTCCGGTAGAGTCTGCCAGATCTATTGAAGATAAAATTGCAAATTTCAATATGATTCTTACTCAGCTATATGATACTCATGCGCCGTTTTGAACTATCAAAATTAAACATGCACCTGCTCCTTGGATTACGGACGAGATCAAGGCTCTTAAACACAAAAAAGCAGTAGCGCATACCAAATTTAAAACTCATCCCAATGATCTCAACAGAGGCCGGTATATCAAGTTGCGGAATCGCTGCAATTTGGTGTGTAGAGATGCTCAACGACGCCATATTTCAGAATCGGTTCAAGACAAAGACCCAGCTAAGGTCTGGAGATTTCTTAGGTCTCTTGGAGTCGGTAAGTCATGTCAAGAAACTGTCCCCAAGAATTTAAACATTGATTCGCTAAATCAGCATTTCTCTGCTGCTCCAAACTTTGATGCTGCTCTCAAAGCCAGCACACTAAATTACTTGTCTAATATCACGACTCCTGACTCTTCTTCCTTTTCTTTTCGTCAATTTACCGCTTGTGATGTTAAGAAGAGCATTCTTTCAATTTCCTCCAATGCTGTTGGTTTTGACTCTATCAGTCGTAACATGATTATTCCTATCCTGGATCAGCTACTCCCAATCCTCTGTCATATTTTTAATTTTTCCATTTCCAATAGCGTCTTTCCCTCTTTATGGAAAGAAGCACAAGTATTCCCATTGCCTAAGAAAGCCAATCCTGTTTCTTTCTCTGAATACCGTCCCATATCCATCCTTCCATTCCTGTCTAAAGTCCTTGAGCGGCTCGTTCACAACCAGTTAAATTTTTTCCTTACCAGTAATGGGCTGCTTAATCCTTTTCAGTCTGGCTTTCGTTCCGGGCACAGCACGGTTACGGCGCTAGTCAAAATCACAGACGATATACGTTTAGGGATGGAGAATGGCCATTTGACCGTATTGTCGCTGCTGGACTTTAGAAATGCTTTTAATTCCGTTGATTTTGATATCCTTCTTGCTATACTTCGCTCTCTTAACATATCTCCAACGGTAGTGGACTAGTTTCGTAATTACCTTTTTGGCCGTCGGCAGAGAATTCGCCTTAACGATCTTCTTTCTTCGTGGTGCAACACGTCTGCCGGTGTGCCTCAGGGTGGCGTCTTATCTCCTCTTCTTTTCGCAATCTTTATTAATTCTATCTCTTACAACCTTACTTCTCTCTACCACCTCTATGCGGATGATCTGCAGCTATACTGTCAAGCGCCGCTGGAATGGCTATCTGAAGCAGTAGAAACAATCAATGGCGATTTATGTCGTATATCTCAATGGAGCAGATCGTATGGCCTCAAAGTGAATCCGTCAAAGACGCAAGTAATTATAATGGGTAGTTCTCGGACTATCAGCCAAGTCGAATGGAGCACTCTTCCACGGGTGGTTTTTGATGGAGTCACCATACCTTTCAGTGAAACTGTGAAAAATCTTGGAATAATCTTTGACCGGGGTATGTCTTGGGTTCCACAGCTCGCTGAGACTAGCCGTAGAGTGTTTGCCTCCGGGGGCTCGTTGCGTCGGTTACAAAACTTTTTGCCTATTACTACTAAGGTTGCGCTTGCTCAGTCGCTCTTACTTCCTATCCTTGATTATGCAGATGTATGCTATCTTGATCTCACCGAAGAGCTACTAGATAAACTCGAGCGCCTTCAAAATTACAGCATTCGGTTCATATTTGGCTTGCGTAAATATGACCATATTTCCGAATTTCGCACTAAGCTCGAGTGGCTCCCTATCCGTCGTCGCCGGGATGCTCATATTCTATCGCTTCTTTACAGCACTCTTTTCTGTCCTACTTCCTCTTTTTATCTTTCTAGTCTCTTCAAGTTTAGGAGCACAGTTAACTCTCGTACCTTGAGATCTGCAGATAATTTGACTCTCGATATTCCTTCACACAAAACCTCCTTCTACAGTTCGTCGTTTGCGGTGAAGGCTGTGAACCTTTGGAACGAATTGCCTCTAGATATTAAGCGTGCACGCTCACTGGATGCATTCAAACGTCTTGTAAAAAGTCATTATCTCTGTAAATGATTTGGTACTGTATCATTTATTTCATTCTGTTATTACATATGTACTTTATATATTTTATGTATGTCTATCTATGTATTGTCTATTTAAGTAGTAGTATTATTATGTGTTAGGTATTGTGTGTAGTATTAGTATTTAGGTCTATAATGTAGAGTTTTTTTTTTTTTTTTTTTTTAGTATTATTGTACTCCCCGTAAATTATTTTTAGCACATTCCTTTCCGTACATGGGTTGCCTGGAAGAGATCGCTTCCAGCGATAAGGCCGCCTAGTGTTGCACTATCTTAAGAATTTCACTAATGTACCTATTTATTGTTAGTTTGTTTTGTGTGTACAATAAAGAGTTATTTGTTTTGTTGTTTGATTTCTAAAGTCTAGAGTATACAATAACACCCCAAAGACCGTTGAAGCTCTTCAAAAAAATATACGGGAAGAAGTCCAACAAATTCCAACAGAGCTCTGCCAGCGGGTTTTTACCGATATGCGGTACAGGCTTGAGGAGTGCTTGCGACAAAATGGTCACCATTCGGAAGGTGACATTTTTAAAAAATAACGTCCGCATGATTTAAGTTTTCAATAAAAAAACATTTTTTACCATAACACTTTTTGTTTATTTAATTTAATTTTTAAAGCCGAAAATCTGCCGGCGGACACTCTGTATGATTCGGCCTATACTAATAAACTCAGATACATTTCGGTCCATCCCCTTGTGTTTCAACTTCTGATGCTGGATCACATCTTTCTGACTGATGAATGTATTTAAGACGGATTTATTCCCCTCAAATTTGAGTTGGCCCCATAGTAAAAGTAGTTCGTAATGATGGTCTTAATAACCCCTTTCGACTTAGTACACCGGTTTAGAATAACTATGTATTGTATGGATATAGTTTAAAAGTCGGCGCGTGTCATAGACTACTATTATCCCGGAAAAATAAAGGGGTTCCTATGGGATAGTAAAGGCCGAATTATACAAGTCGACGGATGTGAAGTTAGCTACAAGGTGCGCGAAACCCAATCAACGGCTTTATGTGAGCTTCAGTCAGGATTGGATATTGCGCAGCTTGTGGCTAACTTCACATCAGCCGACTTGCATGATTCGCTAATATACTTACATTCCGATTGCCTTTGTGTTTCAGTTTCTGATGCTGTATCACACCTTTCCGGCTGATGAATGTGAACCCACACAGTTCACACACAAAGTGTGACACGTGCTGCAACCTAAGATGACTCATGTATGTTGAATATTGCCTGGAAAAATATGAGCGATTCAATGAGGCGTTTTCTAAAAAAAAAATATAGTAATGAAAGTATTCAATAGATGGTGACAATAGTTTGAAATAGTCGATCCTTTGACTTTGGAAATCGTACTGTCATTGTCAAGATGTCTTCTTCTTCTTTTTTATGTTTTGGCGTCGCATTGTTGTGCATTTGCCAGTGTCAAGTATTAAATTTAAATAATTTTTGATAATATTTTATTAAAATAGTTACGTCATAGTTCAATAAAGTCGCGGTTAAGTCCAAACGTAGTCCCAAGTCATACCTCAGTAAAGCATTGGAGACTAGCTAGACAGAGGCGACCAAAGCGCCACCCTTTTATGGTGGACATTCCGCGCGTTAGAACCAAGCGTTTCGAATCCTCGTTCCTCATACGAACAGCCAGAATGTGGAACGCTTTGCCTGGGTCTGTCTTCCCGTTAAAGTACAACGTGGGTGTCTTCAAATCCCGAGTAAATAGGTATCTTCTAGGTAAGCGTGCTACACCCTAGACCGCACATCTGCTTAACATCAGGCAGTGTGTAGTCAAACGCGAACCTCTTTGAAAAAAAAAAGACTTTACTATAGGCTTCTCTCTCTCACCCTATTCCAGTTGACAATGACAGATCAATTTATATGACTATTACGCCATCTAGTAAGTTTTGTGAAACTATTTTTTTTTAAAACGCCTCATTCATGGCGTCTCTTTTTTGCACACAGATATCTAATAAAAACAGATTGATAATACTGTTGTCACTTGAAGGTTTTTTTTTTTAATCGAAAAATTACCTAACCACACACTCCAGGGTCTGTGCCCTTTGTTAACTAAAGATAATTATTAGATTTTACTGTACAAAGAGAGTTGGTACATGGTTAAATCTTAGTCTAAGCTATTCAGTCGATGCATTGCGTGAAAGCCACAAGCAGACCGGCGACCCGCTAGCAGCACTTCACTTGAAGGTTCCGCACGGTCAGTATTTGGATGGGTGACCGCTGGTGGCATTTACAACTGAGCGCTACCGTGGCTCGGATGACACGTTAAATTGTAGGTCCCGGTTTAGCCATGTTGGAGGCCTTCAGGCTCAAAACTCTGACACCAGGGCTAGCCACCCGGTCTATACGAACTTACTTTTTTTTATAATAATATTTTCAACACACTTGGTCATAAAGTGGCTCTAATTTCACCACTGTAACCAAGCTGTGACTTTTTCATTGCTATTAAGCGGGAAACATACTATAGGACGCAGCTGACGGACGCGACTTAGCAATGTGCACAGTCTTAAAACATCCGGCGTGCCAGATCTCTCTCGGACGTCTGAACGCTCAAGGTGACATCTGCGGACTGATGTCAGATAGTTTGCACGACTCCGTGTACATTCATTAATAATAATAATAATAGTTTATTTGTTCCAAGAGGACGCTTAGGCTAAATTAAGTACGCTGCACTCTGCACTAGGTCTCCGAGGAGCCTGTGTTGCAGAGTACAGTTTCAAATTTTTAATCCTATATGAGCATTCAATACCTACTGTAGTAGTGTGTGTGTGTGTGTATGTGTGTTTGTGTGTGTTTGTGAGTGTGTGTGTTTTTAAGTGTATCAGCTGTTCATTTGGTCACTCATCACTTCATCGTCTCCAGTAACCTCTCCGTCTTGTCGTAATCCATGATCCATATACCATTATCTAGATACCTAACAGTTGCGGCTGTCAGTCGCGTCCTTAAGCCGCGTCCGAAAGTATATTTCCAGCTTTATTCACAAGTGAGTTATAGAGTTTTTTTTATTTTATTAATTGAGTTGTTTTGTTCATAAAAAAGTTTCGATACAAAAAAGATAGTAATAGTAGGTACAAATAAATTAATGTATCTATGAAACCTCATTCTTTTAGTCTATGGCCGATTGCCATTGCGCGCGCATAGGAAAACTGATTTTGTATACCCACTATCATGCAAATAAATACTTTGACTTTGATTAATTTTTCCCGCCATTTCGGAACATTTTTCACAATTCGTTTTCACTGTTAAAAATATTTTTTTTGTATTATATGTATTATTCACAAGTGTGTTGAAAAACATCGTATACTACACATGTGTATTGAACTGATTAATTTTTCCTGCCATTTCGAAACATTTTCCACAATTCGTTTTCACTGTTGAAAATATTTTTTTTGACCGACGACCCACCGGAGGAGGTATACAATTCGACGCCTATATATATATATATATATATATATATATATATATATATATATATATTTATGTATAACCACGCATAACATTTTTAATAGTAGTCCGACTTCAATAATTCTTTTTTTATTGGAAAGAGTATACTTCGAAATAGGTCCCATTAAAATTTTATTGAAATTGGCTGAGCCATTTTTGATAAATCAACAATAATGTGAAAAATGTTACATCGATCCGTGCATAATATTTGCGTTCTAGCGATGCGCCCCGGCTTCGCACAGGTGTATTATACATATTAACATTTCTCTATCTATTAAAACAAACCGCATCAAAATCCGTTGCGCAGTTTTAAAGATACAAGCATACATGGGGACAGACAGCGGAAAGCGACTTTGTTTTATACTATGTAATGATTCTGTACACGGGTGAAGTCGGTCATGCTATTTTTTGCAATAAATAATTATTTACTATTATTTTATTCACAAGTGTGTTGAAAAACGTCGTATACTACACGTATGTATTGAACTGATTACCGTCCTCGGCTCTCTCAATGGCGCCTCAGCGGTAATTACCATTACACACTTGTGCCATAATGTACTATTATTTTACTCAGTCTAGTATTAATGAATATGGGTCTGTCGACTTAAAGCCCGATTACAAAGGCGCCAGCGTAACTACCTAGTCAGGTCATAAGTATTGTCACACAGTAAAAACTTTGCTTTTAGAATGCTGGCCATAAAAAAGTTTATTGAATTTGAATTTGGAGTCAGTCAAGACATCCTTGATTAAGGCAGCCGCCGATATTGACATGGACCTCGTTCGTGCTGCGATAGACGACTGGCCGCGCAGATTGAAGGCCTGTATTCAAAATCACGGAGGTCATTTTGAATAAACTTTATTGTCATAAGAATCTATGTTTTGTTAAGTTTTATCATTTAAAATAGTAATGTAATTTGTTATTTAGTGGTTTTATTACTCAAAACTATGTTTACAAATCAAATCTCGGATTGTAGAATCAAATTATAAGAATCAATGCATTAAGTAGGTATGTATCACTGTCAAAATGTGAAGTTGACATACAAACCAATTTTTTCTTTCTTTTGGCGTGGTATGTATCTGTATTTGCCGATACTGCTTATATCAAACTGCTTGTCTAGACTAGCTCAGTAAATGTTTTTTTTTTTTTTTTTATAACCATGTGATGTCACCTGCCGGCTCCACCGGAAGACCAGCGCTGGTTCTCAGCTAGCATATGCTGAGGTGGAGCCGATTTGTGACAAAAATATAGATTCTGCTTGGTTTTAACATTTATTATGTTTAATTTAAGTATGTTGTATTTTTGTCACAATAAAAGGATGTCTATGTCTATGTCTATGTCAATTATTTTATATTAAACATGTGACAGAATTTATGACCTGACTGTGTATATTAGCTAAATAGCACAGTTCTGTTTCTTTTTCACTTTAGGCATTCGATAGAGAGAACGCTTTTTACGTTGCTATTTAATTTACGCTGGCGCCTCTGTAATCGGGCCTATTAAAAAGTTAAATAACTTACCCAAAAGTGGAGGGGCAGTGGGGACATTGATATTTGGTCCCTGAATGCCAATTTGCGTGCTTTTTTGCGATGACCCTGGAAGTAGAGAGGATTTTGTAGATTTCAAAAAATAGATAATAACTTGAACCTCCCTGAACACTTATTTTGGATTGAAGACAAAAATGGAATGATAGCACTGCTTAATTAACCCTTTCACCGCCAACAACGTCTATACAAGGTTATTTGCTTACCCTGGACTAAGCCGAAAGGGGGTATTCAAACCATCGTTATACTGAGCGCCACACAAATTGACGGATGGGAAGTTATGCGCAGCGTTCTGCGCAAGAGCTGAAATATGGGTACGCGCGGGAGCCATAGAGACTCGCGCTGGGGCACACCCACCCGCCAACCTCGTGCCTCCCGCGCGCTCCCTACGCCCGAGCTCAGTACTTCGCCATTTGTATAGGCATTGTGCACACATGCGCAATAATTAGCGAATCACGGCAAAGTGTCATCTGCGGCTAACTTCTCATCCTTCGATTTGTGTGGCGCTCAGTATACGAACAATTTTTACTATGGGGCCAACCCAAAATTCACGAAAAAGAATCAGCTGTTTCATACAAAATTGCAACTCGGAATCGACAAAATGTATGGAATCAGCTGATATTTTTTCTCGATTTTTTTTTCTTTTTGTGATAAACATTTCAAAAATTGACGCGTTCGCAGTAAATAATTATTAAACAATAATTTCATTGATTAAGCAATGCGTCATTTCTCGTTAATGGTAAGAAGTTCTAATAATTTCACATTAAGTGACTGACTGGTTTAAAGCAGTTCTCACAAATGGCGCTTCCAACAATGTAGTAGTTGGTAAAAATGATAAACATTTTCACTAATTCGGCGCCTTCGCAGAGAGCGTTTTAGCTTAATTGGACAAAGCATCTGGGCCGGAGTCCCAGAGGATGCAGGTTCAAATCCTGCGAACGCGTCAATTTTTGAAATTTTATCATAAAAAGAAAGTTTCTATACACCTAGTGTGTGAAGCACGATAAAAATAATTTCATCGATTTTTTGGTTGGCCCCATAGTAAATGATGGTCTAAATCACCCCCTTTCGGCTTTGTACAAGGTAAGCAAATAACCCTGTAGAAAGAAGTACGAGATTTCCGTGCCCTCAGCGCCACTACTTCTATAGAAGTTCCTCATACGAACAGCCGGAATGTGGAACGCTTTGCCTGGGTCTGTCTTCCCGTTAAAGTACAACGTGGGTGTCTTCAAATCCCGAGTAAATAGGTATCTTCTAGGTAAGCGTGCTACACCCTAGACCGCACATCTGCTCAACATCAGGCAGTGTGTAGTAAAACGCGAACCTACTCGCAATAAAAAAAATTGAAGTACTATACTATAATAAAATATAATTACGATACATGAAACATTTGTTTCTTTCGCGATTTGAACAAATTATTATTATATACTACGGGACTAATCGCGCACCAAAATTACGATATAAATAAATACCTCCACATCCCGACGTTTCGGCCGAGTTGCATCGACCGTGGTCACGGGTAGACTGAAACTGAAACGTGGGGTGACGAGGTCTTTATTTATCTCGTAATTTTGGTGCGCGATTAGTCTCGTAGTATATAATAATAACATTTGTTTCTCGTAGAAATAAAATTGGTAAAAAACTTTTTTAAATTAAACGGTTTTATGCTAAAAGCCCACCACCAACCCGCACTGGGCCAGCGTGGTGGATATGGCCCAATCACCCTTCGTGGGTAGGCCTACGTCCTGCAGTGGACTATTAAAAAGGCTGGTACAGTACATGCTAAAAGCTAAAAAGTAATAACTCAAAAATAAAATCCTTTTAGCTGGAAGATTTCATGAAGTACGTTGCGCCCACGATTTTATTTTTGAGTTATTATTTTTTAGCTTTTAGTACATAAAACCGTTTATTTTAAAGTTTTTTTTATTAATTTTAAATTTTTAAAATTTTTCGTCTTTTATTTTATATATTGTTACTAAAAACTGTGTTCTACATGAAAAGCCTTTTCATTTGATACCCATATTGAGGGGATTGTGAAAAAAAAGTAATCCGCCATGTTGTGGCGGTGGCCATCTTGTATTTACGTCAATACTGGATACAAAAAACTGTATTGTCATCGAAACTTAAGCTATGTATCAAATATCATATCAATCTCGAGTAAATAGGTATTTTCTAGGTAAGCGTCCTAGTTCGCATATCTGCTTAACATCAGGCAGTGTGTAGTCAAACGCAAAACTAATTAAAATAAAAAAAATATGTCCATAGAAAGGGGGCGAATCAGAAACGAGCAAATGAAGTTGTTAAAGTCATAATATTATTTCAAACGATACATATTGTCATGATTTTTAATCGTTGCATCAAATTTTGATCTGATTTTTAAATATATGTCGAATGATATTTTCTAGTATTTGTAAGGTTAACATTTCTCTGGCTTGTGATTGGCCGATTTAACAACGAGCCCGCATTTTAGCCAATAAGAACTGTTTCCGGCGTAGTTTTAAAACAGCCAATCAGAAAACGAGAAAACAAACTGAAGAGATGTAAAAATATTAATCTTTGGGTGAGGGCATTCTCGATTTGCGCCTCGTGGCGAAAGCACATATTCTTTGTCAACACGAACTGTGAGAATTATTTTAAGAAACTAATGTATCATATTTTATAGTGACCAAATACACATGAAAATGGACTTATTAGTTTGATTCTCAACATATCAGCAGTGGACGTAACCTGCAGACCCACAATATGGTATGTACATTTATATTTATTATATTTTTAGATTCGGTGTCTTGTAAGTAGCATTGGTACCGATTCTTAAATCTGTGAAAAACTGTCTGATATTACGCAACTAATTTGGGTGTTAGGTCACGGCAAAGTTGACCAAACTGATTGGGGGTAGTGTCACGATTAGATCAAAATTCAACCTTCGGCAGTGTTACTAAACTGTGAAAAAACTGTGCTTATTTTATTCCTACCTATCTGCAGAATAATAGGCATCGCATTTGATTGGTGTAACATGTGGCCAGGAACTCCTAGGCCATGTTAACCTGATCGATTACTGGTAGTGTCTTGGCTGAGACACTACTCAACAATACTGTTACCAAGTTTATCAAAACTACGCTTATTCTATTCTCATTACCTACCTGCAGATCAATGAAATAGGCATCGCATTTGATTGGTGTAACATGTGGCCAGGAACTCCTAGGCCGTGTTAACCTGATCGATTACTGGTAGTATCTTGGCTGAGACACTTCTCAACAATACTGCTACCAAGTGTATCAAAACTGTGTGCATATTTTATTCTTCTTACCTACCTGCAAAATATTAATAAGCTTCGCATTTGATTAGTGTAACTTGTGGCCAGGAACTCTTAGGCCGTGTTAACCAGATCTATTACTGGTAGTATCTTGGCTGAGACACTACTCAACAATGCTGCTACCAAGTATATCAAAACTGTGAGCTTATTCTGTTCTCATTAACTACCCGCAAAATAACAATAGGCACCACAATTGATTTGAAGTAGCATATGGCCTACTCATCGGCCATGTTAACCCGATCGATTCCTGGTACTGACTTAGTCGAGACACTTCTCGATAGTGATGATACCGGGTGATCATAAAACTGCGCACTTGTTTAATTGCGCGGGTACGCAATATTGTGATGTGAATTCTATCATTATCGATAATACATATTATTATGTGTAGCTGCTGACGAGGTGCTACAATCAGAACATGTTTATTCAGATATGTGTGCCGTGCCTAGACTATGACTAAGGCGAATGTATGCTACCAGTTAAATAAGTAGTCCTTTATAAAGACGCGTACCTTCGAATGTACTTTCTGCCATACTTTATGTGGATCGTTGACAAGACAATAAAAATGTTGCGTAGACTATAGCGGTACCAATCATTTTGCTTCAGTTTGGTATTTAAGGAAAATGTTTTACCGGAGACCCAGAATTTATATCACCTGTGCTCCAAAATAAGAAATAAAAATATGGCTAAGAAATGGCCGACACAAAAAAAAGATGGCATTCAATGGTCATATTACTTTGTAGAAAAATACTTTTTGAATTTATATTGGTTCAGAACAGTGTAATAATAATAATGTCAAATAATTTCGCTACGTAAACTTTGGCCGCTATTAATGAAAATACATAATAGAAAAATCATTTTCTAGCTAACATTAAAGTACACGACAAGGTCTTTGTACATTTTTGAAATATCTCAATTTAGGAGAGCGTCTTTACTCATTAGTTTTTGGCATTGGTATGGAGACATTACCAGTCTTATTCCAAAGAGGTTCGCCGGTGCCAGGCTTAAACCACGCCTAGCATATCCACGGTTGTTACGGTATTAGAGTTAATCCAATGATTAATTAAAATGTCCCTATTACAAATCAAGATCTAATCTAGAATCAGATAAACCAATGGTAGTCCATGGTTTAAGCGATAGCCACAGATAAAAAAAAATATATAATTTACAATCATTCATTCGTTCTCGCATGTTTACACCTTTTTTGAATACATTTCAAATGCTTAAATAACTGCGTCTTAATGCATAAATATATCCAAATTGTTGGTTATTTAAGTATCCGTTGAATACAATAACTTAATTCATTATTTTTACATTTTCTTTGTTGGCAAATGCGTGTGTATCTGAAGCCTAAATCCAGGCAAGAAAAAAGTGAGGCTTTGTTTTTGTCGTTTTCGAACTTCATTTCTCTTATGTTTCTAAATTCTAATTTATAATAAGATTGCCGAGTGAAATAATTTAAATCAAATTCTAAGCTAGAATTTGCTAGTCCATGGTTTAAGTCCAGTACTAAAGTTAAAACGTGTTTTGGAATAAGGCTGTACGGGTCAGTGGTTGTTGTGTACTTATTCTGTATCGTTTATTCATTTTGATAATTCGCTTTGGAATGCCTATTTGTTACGCGAATACCCTAAGTGCACTTCCTTCTAATGTTTACTAAGTAACCCTGAATTCGAATCACGATTTAAAATATAGCAACGTGAATTATAATTTACATGTTTAACCATTGATGTGGAGCCATATATTTTGACTGGGCTATAATAAATGATTTAGGCTATGTATGCCACCAGTAAACTAAGTAGAAGCTCGGAGACGCTTATAGCTTATATACGCCATAGGCGAGCATGCTACACCAGTTTTCCAAGTAGAAGCCCGTAAATGCTTTCAGCTATAAGTAGGTACTTATGCCGAGGGCGGGCATGCTACACCAGATAGCCCAGATATGAAATCAAATGAAACTTTGACCGATTAGATAGCCCGGAGAAGCTCACATTTGTAACGTACTTAGTTACTTACATGCCGTGAGCGGGCTATGTCAGTCTACAAGTATATCGTGCAACGTGCGTCGATAAAATTAGTCGCAACGTGCGACTGGGCTACGTATGCCCTACAAGAATATGGCTCCGATTGGTTCATATGTTTATGCAATATAGTTAATTTACCATGTGTGACTAATTCAGCAATTTATAATAAGTTGAATTAATTAGCCTTAAATGTTCTTTGAATAATTTCAACTAAATATTTGAAAGGTTAATTCCTCATTGAATTGGGAAATTTTCTATAGATACGAAAAAGAAAAGTGTTATAGACACGGCCAGCTTACAATAATTGTTAATTGATTATTGGCTTTCGTTAGCCTGACAACAAAAACACAAAGTATGTGCAAGCTAGACACGATCCATAATTTGTACACATCAACTAGCTCACCCGGTTAACTCTATATCACCTTTATCTATCAGAATTTACGGGTCGATTCTCATTTTGATGGTGTTTAGTTTAACGGCACCGAAGAACTTTAATGAAGTTCATTTTTAAAATTTACCTGAATGTGTAATAGATAAGTCTATTATTAAGACAGAACCTTGTAGATGACATTCACAGAAAACTATTATTAGTTATGTAACAATGAGGGTAATAACGTCTATGATATCTACCGTCGGGTGTGTCATAGACTGCCATCAGACTGCGATTTTATAGCCTCAGAAAGAGGATTTATATTTTTACTGTGGTCAAACTTGCCTTCACAAAGTTACATTCATAATATATCCTGGGATGTGTTTAAACGAATAATTAAGTTATGTATTATCATGTTTGTGCAGCTCACAAGTTAGAGGTTAGAATCATCAAGACCGACCAAAACATTCACGAAAGGTTATAGATATTGAGGTTGTGCTACAACTGAACCATACGCGTTCAGTTCACAAGTCCTAGACTAAGTACCTACACCACGCCGGAATTGTTTCTTTATTCACCCGGCTGCCAAAGATGGGTATTGTTTTTCGCGCGTATCTTGTATGTTTGTTTATCAATATCTTTATCAAATTTTCAATCAAGTTCGGTAAACGTAATTGTTTGCAGTTAGCCAAGAGGCAATATCATTACTAGTAGAATATTAAATATTACAAGTACATTAATACAGTAGCGTTTCATTGGCTTACGATTAACACCAATCAAACGCTTTTGTAAAATTATTTGATTTATTATTATTTTATACTACGGGACTAATCGCGCACTAAAATTACGAGATAAATAAATACCTCCTCATCCCGACGTTTAAAATAATAATGTGTTCAAATCGCGAAAGTTTAAAAACAATATTTGATTTAATCACGATTCACGGTTGCCCGTGAAATAATTATATGTTTACTAATAAGTATTTCTCTTCCTTTCCCGGAATTATGCTACGAGTAAATGACAAGAAGACCCAGCTACAGTGCAAAGGACATACACCCCGTTGTCTCCACGAGAGTTCTTTGGCAAATTACGTAAGTCACCCCAGATGATTGACCGCAGTTGGTGCTACGCATGTAGCATATGCTAGCTTTGTCATCACATCACTACTACGTCGCGGCGGCAGAGGCATGAGATTTATAGCGAAGAACTCGCAAGTGCTGAATTTTGCAGCCAAATAGAGGCTTCAAGTAAACTCATTCCAGTTGACATAACCTGTGGACTTGGACATAACCTTCAACTGAAACTGAACTACCTAATACTGATGGCGGATCTTTACCTTCAAAATTATATTATTACGACTTCGTTACACAACAACTTCTCAACAGTTGGCTGATTTCAACATGTTCCGTTTCTAGTGACAATGAACATGATCGTTCATTAATTCGGCGTTAATCTACAATATATGGTTCAGATAGTGCAAATTAGAAATAAAGTGAAATCGGAGTGAAAAATAAAAGCTTTAAATAATGCAGTGAAGTAAAGTTTAGGTTCTAGATTACATCCCCAGTGTTGTGCAATTATGAGTATATAATATAAAGCGACCGTTTTATGTCACGTCCTCAAAATGAGTGTGAATTGTGTGTTCTATACTAAAATACTTTCTAGATAAGGACCAAAGTTTATAAAAAAAAATGCGCATCCTACATAGTCATTTGTCCACAATAAACAGACAAGCCAGAATGCTCTAAAGATTATTCCGATTAAATTAGCTGTGGAAACTTAGAATCAGCATTTTCATTATGATTAGGACACGTGACTAGGTCAGATGCCATAAAAGGTTAGCCCATTAAAACTAACATAAATATTTCATTTTGTTTGAACAAGAAGTTCATTTTGTTTGCTTCAGAAACGATAGTAATATGAAAACTTTCTGTAGTTTTTGAATATTTCGTCACAGATTATAAGCACAAAGTTGATATGACGTAATTACTACGTAATGATGAATGATTAAAGCACATGATATCTGTTCCAATTTTAAATCTAGATTTTCTAGTCTCTTTTCTTAAGTTGTTTAACGAACAAATATGTCACGTTTTTGCATAACAGGGCACGGGAATATGTAACTATTATACTGTAATCATACGTCATCCATATTTGTTCAAATTCATTGCTCGCACAGCTACTCTTAACGTACTTTTTGATCAAGTTTGTGCATTTTTTTCAGTTTGTTTTGTTTTTGTTAATAAGGTATACTTGTCACTTTGTATCCACAACAGTTAAGTTTGTGTTTTACATTAGTGTTTTAGAATAGAATAGAAAAAACCTTTATTGCGTTGCTGTGTACATACAACAAGATGTTATAAGAAATGTGTTGATAAATAAATATGTCGATCCATTAGAACATAAAAATATTACAAAAAAATGTGCTCGGATATAAAATTGACGTAATACTCGTAGCTACTAGTTGAACTTGTATTTTTGTAAATGTTTTGACCGTTATATCTTAAGTGTTATGAAGCTATTTAAGCTATTATTTTTAAGCTTCTTAAGTGCTATTTACACGTAAATAGTAATTGTCGTTTTTATGTGCTTAATAAGTTTAGTAACGCAATGTTGCTTGAGACAATCTATAGTATTTTTTTAAAATTTTGTAAACCAATCTTATTACGCACATACACTAATCAATGATAATATTTTGATAAATGACTATTACCCATGGTCTGTAATGCAATTTTCTGAAAGGTAAAATTCCATTTATGACTGTGTGATGATAAGCCAAATGTCATGAGCTAAAATTATAAGATAGGTTTATTACAATGCTGTAGATAAGTAGTAATAGTAATCTATTTAATTGTAAAGTCGTATTATTACATTGTTTTTAATTACTATTATTCAGGGTGCACCAGGAGGTAGCACATGAGCCGGATGGCCGAATGTCATGATTTTTAATCGTTGCATCAAATTTTGATCTGATTTTTAAATATATGTCGAATGATATTTTCTAGTATTTGTAAGGTTAACATTTCTCTGGCTTGTGATTGGCCGATTTAACAACGAGCCCGCATTTTAGCCAATAAGAACTGTTTCCGGCGTAGTTTTAAAACAGCCAATCAGAAAACGAGAAAACAAACTGAAGAGATGTAAAAATATTAATCTTTGGGTGAGGGCATTCTCGATTTGCGCCTCGTGGCGAAAGCACATATTCTTTGTCAACACGAACTGTGAGAATTATTTTAAGAAACTAATGTATCATATTTTATAGTGACCAAATACACATGAAAATGGACTTATTAGTTTGATTCTCAACAATATATATCATCTTGGTTAGATTTTTCTCTGAATAATAAATTACCTGAGAGTTTGGCGGGAACGCGGAAAAGTCATGTCGCCTCATTGTATTATTTTGTCAATGTTGTGTTTTTAGCAGCGATAATTAGTGAAAAGTTGTGGTATTTCGTTTATGATGAGCTGATTTACGTGCATGAGTGTAGGCAAGTGATATAATGTGACGTACGAGTATCATGTCGTTGCGTGTTGCTACCAAAACTCCAGAGACGCCTCTAGTAAAGTCTCTACTGCTTTACTGAGGTATGACTTGGACTACGTTTGGACTTGATCGCGACTTTATTGGACTATGGCGTGACTACGACGTGACTATTTTGATAAAATATTTATTTTATCACTATTTACTATTTTGAGTTATTCTTCCTTTATATCCTGTTTTTACTTTATTTTTCATTTACTTATTTGCAGTTAATATTTTTTAAAGAAACCAAAAGCCGCTATGTTTTCTCATTCAGTTACTTTTTCTATATATTTAAGTGAAATTTTTGTAACGATTGTGATTTGTTTTGTGTATGAATAAATAAATTTAAAAAATCAAAAATTATTAAAACTTAATACTTGACACTGGCAAATGCACAACAATGCGACGCCAAACAAAAGAAGAAGAAGAAGAAGAAAATGACCTATTCCAAGTGACAAACGGACACTTCTTGCAGGAGTATCTCTCCTTGTGAGTCCTGTACTGGTGCCTCCACAACACGGCGCTGGTTTCGTGATGAGTTTTGCAGATCACGCACTTGAATGCTCCGTATGCCTGTAAAAAAAATAGTGCCTGGATTCCCTTCGCGCTGATGAGGTGAAACTTCTTACATATTATTATTATATACTACGGGATTAATCGCGCACTAAAATTACGAGATAAATAAATACTCCCTCATCCCGACGTTTTGGCCGAGTTGCATCGACCGTGGTCACTGGTTAGTCTAGGGAGGAGGTATACAATTGGACGCGTAATTTTTTTTTATGTATAACCACGCATAACTTTTTTCATAGCGGTTCGATTTCAATAATTCTTTTTTTATTGGAAAGAGTGTACTTCAAAATTGGTCCCATTTAAACTTTATCGATATCGGCTAATTGTGATAAATCAACAATAATGTGAAAAATGTTAAATAGATCCGTGCGAAATATTCGCGAATTCTGTACACGGGTGAAGTCGGTCATGCTAATTTTTGGAAAAAATAATCTTGTTGCTGTCTGCTTCACGTGAAATGCTAGACAAACCAGCCTTTTTAATAGTCCACTACAGGACGTAGGCCTACCCACGAAGGGTAATTGGGCCATATCCATCACGCTGGCCCAGTGCGGGTTGGTGGATTCACATACGCCATCGAATTTCTCCTAAGGACGTATGCAGGTTGCCTCACGATGTTTTCCTTCACCGAAAAGCCAGTGGTGTGAAATTCCGTACATAAATTCCAAGGAATTCATTGGTACGGGACCGGGATTTGAACCCACGACCTCACGATTGTAAGGCGGGCGTCACTACCTCTTGACCACCACGGTTTTTTATTTTTTATTTATATTTTTTATGATGATGTTGAGTATAGAGATTTTAACAACGTACTTCTCAATTTTCTGAAATTTTCTAGATTTGTACGGAACCCTCGGTATGCGAGCCTGACTTGCACTTGTCCGGTTTTGTAAGTTTTAATGTGTAAGCCCAGTTTTGTGAACCATTAATAAAAAAAAAGATAATAAATAAATTATATCGAATATACATTTTCACACACAAATTACACTTACACATAAAGTAGTAGTAGTTTGACTAGGTGATTGTCAGCGATCACCGAAATTAAGCAACGTTCCGCACGGTCAGTATTTGGATGGGTGACCGCGGGTGGCATTTTCCAACTGAGCGCTACCGTGGCTCGGATGACACGTTAAATTGTAGGTCCCGGTTGTTTTAACCGTTTAGCCATGTCAGAGGCCTTGAGGCGGCCTAAAAACTCTGACACCAGGGCTAGCCACCCGGCCTATACGAACTTACTTACTTATTTATTTATTTATTTCAGCAAAACCCAAAAGGAAAAAAAACAAAAAAAAAAAAACTAAAAAAAAAAAAAATAACTAAACTAAACTTTTAACACAAACTTACTTACTTAGTCAACCTTAAAAACTAAACACACAACCCATCTCCGACCGTACTCGGCGCAAAAGATAATAAATTACAAACTTACCTCGCTGTGCTTAGAAAGGTGCGCATCATAACTGTCCTTAATCTGAAAGCTTTTATAGCACACCGTACATTTAAACGGTGCATTTTTATATGTCGCACTTTCTTTCCGCTTTTCCATTTCTGCTATTTGTTCTTCGTGCGTCGGACACGATATGGTGAAGAGGCTTTCATCTATTATGATGGTTTGACGTCGTTTTGGTTTACTTCTGAAAGATAATACAAGCTTATTTCACAAACACTTTACACTTTGTACCTGCGCCAAGCTGTAGAATACTGAAAATGGAAGGAATATTGTAGTTGAAGAATGAAGAATAAAGTTAACGCAATTGTCATATTGGTGTATAATTTCGCTCAAGTCTTCGGTCTCCTTACAACTTTTAATATTCAATGGAAATAAATATACCTTATGCTCAGCTGTTTAAGTATTGTGGTATAATTCCAATTCACAAAAAAGTCGACATGTGTTTATTAATTGAACAATTTTTTCGAAAGGAAATCCAAACTCCTAAAACTAGCTATAAAACTACACGTAGTGTTTCCAAAAACATGTTGTCAGTGGCTAGATTTAACAATACATACGGTAAAAGAACATCTAAATACATTCTCCCTACATTAATAAATAAATTACCACTAGAATTAAAAAATAAAATAAAAAATATAAAACCTTGTTTAAATAAATTCTATTTAGATCTTGCAGATGCGATACGTGCGCGCGAGCGCTGCAATGGTTGCGTTTAGGCATAAAGAAACTACTCGTTGTTGTTCGGAACCGGTTATGCGGACTCGGTTTCTACCTCTGCCTACCAGCCGTTATTGAGTTTTCGCGCGCGAAGCGAGCATCTATAAATGTTTGTAATTATTGGTATGTTAGATCAATTATAGATTGGAATGTAGTTATTGTTACGAGAATCTGTTGTCTAGACAAACCTTTTTTAGGTTTTTAAGACAATAGCATTAGTTATAATATGTTTGTAAAAGTTGTTTAAATACAATAAAAAAAAAAATATTAGAGTCATCACAAAATAAAAGGACGTTGATTTCTTGACCGACGAACCGGAGGAGGTACTCAATTCGACGCGTATATATATACCTATACAGGGTTACAGGCTAAGTCAAATTAAGTTAAATTAAGTCAGGTTAAGTTAGATACTGTCATGATTTTTAATCGTTGCATAAAATTTTAATCTTGTTTTTAAATATATATGTCGAATGATATTTTCTAGTACTTGTAAGGGTAACATTTCTCTGGTTTATGATTGGCCGATTTAACAACCAGCTGCATTTTAACCAATGAGAACTGCTTCCGGCGTAGTTTTAAAACAGCCAATCAGGGAACGAGAAAATAAACTGAAGAGAAAAATATCAATCTTTATGTGAGAGCATTCTCGATTGGTCCCTCGAGGCGAAAGCACACATTCAGTCAATCCAAGTTGTGATAATATAATTATTTAAGAAACGAATGTATCATATTTTATAGTGACCAAATACACATGAAAATGGACTTATTCGTTTGATTCACCACAATACTAACAATATAATATATGCCATGATTGTAAACATTCACATTTTGCCATTCTGATTATGTACTTTCCAAATCTTCTAATTGCTTTTTATAATTAATTGTTAAACCATGCATGTGAGTAATAGAATAAAGGGCTTTTTTATTTATTTTATTTATACAGGCTAAGTCGACCTATTCCCGTTAAGCGTGTGTAGTTTACTACGTTTCCAGTGCGGGTTGGTGGATTCACATACGCCATCGAATTTCTTCTACGGCCATGTGCAGGTTGCCTCACGATGTTTTCCTTCACGGAAAAGCCAGCGGTGTTAAATTCCGTACATACATTCCAAAGAACACATTGGGACGGGACCGGGATTTGAACCCACGACCTCACGATTGCAAGGCGGGTGTCACTACCTCTAGGCCATCACGGCTTAAGTTGTATGTTCCTTCAAAAATAAATAATTAAATAAATTAAGGGGGGTCGTCCATACGGTATGGAACCCTTCGTGCACGGGTCCGACTCGCATTTGGCCAATTATTTTTTTATAATTTCAAAATTATTAAGAAATAATTGGCCAAATCAATGCAATCCTGCGGTGGGCCATAGTTATCCCACTAATATTATAAACGTGAAAGTTTGTGAGGATGGATGTATGGATGTTTGTGACTCTTTCACGCAAAAACTACTGAACGGATTGAGATGAAACTTTGCAATAATATAGCTTATATATCAGAATAACACATAGGCTATAAATTATAATGATATATTGCGTATGCGGGCGAAGCCGCGGGTAAAAACTAGTTACGTTATATTTTTCTCGGTTGTTTTAACCGTTTAGCCAAGTCAGAGGCCTTCAGGCCGTTTAATAACTCTGGGCTAGCATACGTACCATGACATAATTTTATCGACGTGTTGAAACGAGACAGAGTGGTAATGCAGAAAAATATCTGTCACTTTAACACAAGTCGCTAAAACTATGCCGTGGGTAAAACAACTGATTAAACCAATTAACTGACTAACCAGCCGGCTTGTACGTAGAGGGGGCGCCACACAACTCGGCGGATGAGAAGTTAGCAGCAGATGACACTTCGCCGTGATTGACTAATTATTGTGCATGTGTGCACAATGCCAATGCAAGTGGCGAAGTAGTGAGCACGGGCATAGGGAGCGCGCGGGAGGCATGAGGTTGGCGGGCGGGTGTGCCCCGGCGCGAGTCTCTCTGGCTCCCGCGCATACTTATATTTTGCCGTTTGCGCAGCGTTCTGTGCATAAATTCCTATCCGCCAACTTGTGTGGCGCTGATTATACTCACTTGTCTAAAGAACTGTTATCCCGACTCTTCTTCACTCTACAATTTTCCTTCTTTTGTACAATTTTTCTCTTCTTCAAATTCCCTTGTTTCTTCTCCAAGATATTCGGATATATCTCGCTCAGTTTCTCGTCGTCGTCCGATCCGAAACCGTCGAGATATTCGACGAATACCTCGTCCGTGGTTTCAACTTTCACTTCTACTTTGACCTTGTCACCTAGGACACCAAAATATAAAATGTATATCTAGTTTTTTGAAAGGAAAGCTTCTCTAGCGGCGCTGTGTACTTTTTGGGATGGGCAAAAAATAATTATTATATACTACGGGACTAATCGCGCACTAAAATTATGAGATAAATAAATACCTCCTCATCCCGACGTTTCGGCCGAGTTGCATCGACCGTGCTCACGGGTAGACCCTACACGTAGTATATAATAATTATGTGTTCAAATCGCGAAAGTTTAAAAACAACATGAAATGAAATGATATTTATTTCACAAAAAATAGAGTACAATTAGGGTGTTAATTTTGTAGGATTTGTCCAATCTATTTTGCCATTCCTTGGCATGTGAAATATACGACAATGTCATAACTCATAATAAAGAAATATGTATACAATACAAATGTCAATAATTTCAAAATTAAAAAAAAAAAAAAAGATTTTCAATAATGTCACAATATTAAATATTCAAATAAAAAAATGTTCAATAATGTCATAATATTCAATTATACAATGTTAAGATACACAATACATTCATGGGTAAAAAATGTTAAACTCGCGTCAAGATGCGTGTCCTTATCGAAAATTCGCTTAGAGAATTTAGCTACTGGAGAAGAATTCAGTACGCGTACCCCTCTGCCACGGTATAAGAAAAATTGTGCCTACACGTAAAAGAGACACCGGACATTTTATTACACAATTTTAGACTTAAGCGTTCAAGCAATTAAGGCGAAAATGGATTATCAGCATCTGGGTGCATTGTTCTCGCTCGCTCCGCTCCATAAACTCGTCACCCGTTAACGTTTCGACTTTACCCTGATATGTTTAAGGTCGAAATTTCAGTGAACACCTCCTCCCCCGTGCCTCACGTAAAGCTGACAGAATGTAGTGAGTGCGAATGGTAGAGCGTTACTAGTCCGGAGATAAAACGTCCCTGAAAATTCGTAATACAGAGGGAGAGTAGACCGCCCGCGTGGCGTAATTATCTCTTTCTACCGCGCGGCGTAAATATGTATATGCTCCTGCTGCTTCGTTTCGCACGGCGCAGGGCGCTTGCGCAAGTGTGCGTGTGACATTGTATTATTATTATATATTACGGGACTAATCGCGCACTAAAATTACGAGATAAATAAATACCTCCTCATCCCGACGTTTCGGCCGAGTTGCATCGACCACAGTCACAGGTGTCGTAATTTTAGTGCGCGATTAGTCCCGTAGTATATAATAATAATGTGTTTATATCGCGAAAGTTAAAAACAACATGTGATATTGTATTTTACCACATAAATGATAGTAGTTATTCCCTAACGTTTTCAAAATATTCAAAAATGCACAATTTCTCGTCGTCGTCCGACCCGAAACCGTCGAGATATTCGACGAATACCTCGTCCGTGGTCTCAACTTTCACTTCTACTTTCACTTTGTCGCCTAGGGCATTAGAATTTAAAATTTATATTTAGTTTTTAATTTATTTGAAACTAGCGACACGCCACGGCTTCGCCCAGGTGTATTATACATATAAACCTTCCTTTTGAATCACTATATTTAAAAAACCTCATCAAAATACGTTGCGTAGTTTTAAAGATATAAGCATACATGGGGACAGACAGACAGGGAAGCGACTTTGTTTTATACTATGTAGTGATAAATACTATTACATTTTAAAATATACATACACATATAACAGCATCAAAAAACCTTTCCGTTCAACCGCAATATTTCCCCCTTTTGTTAAGGGAACTACTCCTCCCACTACACTCTACACACACAGGTGGGGGGGGGGGGGGGGCTGTCAATCAAACAATAAATGACAAAGATAAACCTTGCCACAGCGGGGAGACAAAGGGCGATAATGATGATGAAACCTTGCCAAAGTTCGGGAGTGAGAGCTCTTCACGTCACTTCTCTATCAAGTCTAAGGCCCAGAACACACGGTGAAACGCAACTGCGACGAAACCTTTTTGAAATTATTGATCTGAAACCAGTTTCAACCATTTTCCACACACGCTGCAACCACAATCATTTCGGTTTTCTCTGAGAAAAGACGTCTGCATAATGAAATGAAAGAAACGTGACGCGAGTTTCCTGCACGCCGGTTTCAATGCGCCTGATTTGCGACGCGTTTCAAACTGGTCGCGTCATGTGTGGTCTCTCAACGGAATCTATGGCAGAAACTTAAATGCAACTCAAAAGTTTTTTTTTATTTTTTTTTATTTCCAATAGGTTTGCTTTTTACTACACACTGCCTGATGTTAAGCAGATATGCGGTCTACAATGTAGCACGCTTACCTAGAAGATACCTATTTACTCGAGATTTGTAGACACCTACATTGTACTTTAACGGAAAGACAGACCCAGGCAAAGCGTTCCACATTCTGGCAGTTCGTATGAGGAATGAGGATTCGATACGCTTAGTTCTAACGCGCGGAATGTCCACCATAAAAGGGTGGCTTTGGTCGCGTCTGTCTAGCCGCTCGATAGAAGAAAGGGGCAGGGGGAAAAGTAACCAGTAGTTGCAGTTTCGTTGCATTTGCGTTTCACCGTGTGTTCTAGGCCTAAGTATACATTTGTAGTCTACTCGTGACGTTACGCGGAAATTTAACGGGCTGTATCATCATAAAATTTTGTATAATCGACAAAAGAAAAACGACCTGTCTAATATTTTTTGATTTATCTTATCTAATGGACTATTTTTTTTTTAGTTATCATGCCTATTGTAATCAGTGGTGGTCTAGTGGTAATGACACCCGCCTTACAATAGTGAGGTCGTGGGTTCAAATCTCGGTCCCGTACCAATGAATTCCTTGGAATTTATGTACAGAATTTCACACAACTGGCTTTTCGGTGAAGGAAAACATCGTGAGGCAACCTGCATGCGTCCGTAGAAGAAATTCGATGGCGTATGTGAATCCACCAACCCGCACTGTGCCAGCGTGGTGGATATGGCCCAATCACCCTTCGTGTGTAGACCTACGTCCTGCAGTGGACTATTAAAAAGGCTGGTACAGTATATTTACCTTTATCACCTTCATTATCGTTATGTTCATTATATTCATTATCATTATATTCAGCACAGTTATCCGCACAAATATTCTGATATCCGTTATCGTTACGTTCCTTGTGTGATTCTGATTTGATTATTTCTTCATTATTTATACCAATGTTGTGCGAGACCAGTTTATCTTTGGTTAAAGCAGATTTGAGATTATGTTCAGATCTATTTATTGTTTTTATATCTTTTATTGTAATCTGCAACAAAATTAATTTAAAAAACCAACGCAATTCGATTAACATCGCAGATAAAACAGTGCTAACAACTTAGAAACGGTTGAACCGATTTTCATGACACGTCTACATGTAATTAAATGTTAACTCTGCTCAACGCAAAAACGACGGGGTGTTATCAGAGTTAATAAAAAACTAAGACAGAACGTCGTGAACAGTCAAGTGGGGTCGGTTTTTTATACATGTGGTAAGTGCGTCGGTGTTGCGCCGCCATAGTTTGACTGACAATTAAGCCAAGGCGTAGTTTCCTTGTAAGTGTATGTGTAATTGTCTGTTTTGACGGCTTCACTTGTCTGTTTCTCAACATTCTGTCTTGATTTTTAGAGTTCCCGTACCTCAAACGGAAAAAATGGAATCCTTATAGGATCACTTTGTTGTTCGTCTGTCCGTCTTTATCTCGGGAACCCGTAAAGATATAGAGTTGAAATTTAAACTATATACGTATATCGATGAATTCTTGCAGTTGTGTAAAAGTAAAACTTCTCAGTAATCGTTTGAAAAGTTAGAGCCTTTATGTCGTAAAAAACCGCATATTTCGACACTCACAAAAATCAAAACCTACTTACTTCCAGTTGACATAGAACTATGAAATATGACGAGAAGCATTGTCTCAGAGAACACATATAGGAATAAATCTGAAAACTGTACATATTTATTTCAATCACAAAAAAATAGGCCTCAAAATTCACAAAATATTTCAAAATTCAAAGGGAGTAAATCTTACCATGTATAGTATCATATAAAAGAACTTCATTAGCACATGCTAAAACCGGTTTTTAATTATTTTAACAATGTGTTATTTTCGATGTATGACGAGAAAAGTAAAAAAAAATAAACTTTTTTCTCGATGGTTATAGGTAGTGTAGAGATTTTAACAACTTACTTCCCAAATTTGTTAAATTTTCTGGATTTGTACGGAACCCTCGGTGTGCGAGCCTGACTCGCACTTGTCCGGTTTTTTTATTTGGCCTGAGGGTGTAGGTTAATAAGTGTGACGTGTGTATGTGTGAGTGCGTACGCGCGAGCGTTTGTGTGAGCGTGTGTGTGTTTTCGTGCGAGGGTGTGTTTGTGCGAAAGAGTGTGTGAGAGAGAGATATCAGAGAGAGAGAGAGAGAGAGAGATAGAGTGTGTGCGTACGAAGTGCGTGCAAAACGCAATACAAAGTACTCACACAGGAAGTGGATTCCAGCATATCCAGCAGTATACCATGCGCCCTGATTGCTTTGTTTCTAAACAATATGGCGGATCTTAGTCTATGGCCGCACTCCCAATATACTCGTAGGTACATAAGTTGTGTGTGTGTGTGTGTGTGTGTGTGTGTGTGTGTGTGTGTGTGTGTGTAATATGTCTACAACACACATATAATATGTCTTTAACACACTTCTACATAGAACAATTTATATGTTCATGCTGTAGGTGTGTTTGTGTGTGTGTGGGAGGGGGGTGTTTGTGTGCGTGTGTAGAGAGAGGGTTGTGTGTGTTTTTGAAAGAGTGCAAGACAATACAAAGTACTTACACAGGAAGAGGACTCCAGAATGTCGAGCAGTATCCCATGCGCCCTGATCGCCTTGTTTCTAAACAATATGGCGGATTTTAGTCTATAAGCGCATTCCCAACACACTCGCTGGGGGAGACGGTCTTCTATACCGAACTGGAAATAAAAAATGAAATGAAAATGAAATTTATTGGCTGTTACAAACATTTATTATCAATAATTATCTTATTAACACTAGTCATAAAAACTCAGTAATTAATCAAGTTGAGAAACATTGCCATCCAAGCTAGGAACTAACCTGTGTTTTGGAATAGCAATGCCCTCCGCCGGATAACAGTAAGAACTAAATCGTAATAATACAATCAAAGAAAAAAAAATAGTAATAAAATACAATGCCAATTTAAAATTTTGAAATAACTAATACATTTTATTATGGATGTGAATGAAAGTGTGTAGTGTGATTGAGTGCGTAAGTGTATTATCCCTGCAATACGCGAGGTCTCATGAGAGCCAAGGTTTGCAGGGATAGAGTGCATGTGTGTAAATGAGAGTGAATGAGTGTGTTTCAGATCTAGATTTTACAAGGTAGACCTTATGAAGGTTCATATAAAATATCTTCAGTAGATTGATAATAGGCTCGATTATAGCGGCACCATCTAACTAGCTAAGCGACTTAAAATCCTCTAATTTTCTAAAAATCCTAAAGCTATTATGGGGAGACCAAATTAGAACTGTCAAAATCAAATTTTAAGTCGAATGAACGAAAACCAACTAAATCTAACTACATTTAGAAAATTAGGCGATTTTGGTATTATGGTAGCACAATTTTAGAGCTGTCATACGTCATCTTTAGGATTTTTAATGAATTGAGGTTATGTTTTTAACCAGTAACGAATTAGATGGTGTTTAAAAATAATTAAGCTCAAAAGTAAGTTATAAAGAAGAAATGCTGCGTTTTTCTCCAATTAAATGTACTTAGTTACATTCAACATAGCTGATGGTGTTCCTATAAATATTGATTAGTTAGATTTTATGTGAGTCGCGATCACAAAAAATGTTGAAACTGTCTTATAATTATTTTCAGCACAAACTAGAATGATGCTGGACTTGACGAGTCAAATTAATCCACCGCATCTTACCGACCACATTTTTGTTGAAACAAAGAAAGGACTGACTTTTGTGGTAAGCAAAGGTAATATACTGACCTAGTTACATTTCTGTCCATACGATTTAATAATCCGTAGGATTACACTGGATGCAAGCCGCTTCCAATCGATCTTATTGGAGATCCATAGGGGAGACTTATGTCCAGCAGTGGACGTTATAATGGCTGATGGATGGATGGAATGTATTAATAGGTAGTAGTTATTTAATTATAATAAGCTATCCATGATATCCAATTAGAAATGAGGATCTGCGAACCAAAGTAATATAGCTCCGTGGATTGACAAGTTGAATTAGCTGTGGGCAGGGCCGATAGTTGAGCAACTGACGGAGTCAAGAAGTTCTCAAATGAACATCACAATGCGGCAAGAGCATTAGTGCAGAGTAGGATGTCAAAGTGGACAGATGTTATCAAGACCGCATGATTGTACTAGATGTAAGCCACTTCCATCTAGTATTAGGATATCTCTAGGGGAGGCCTATGTCAATAATATTTTTTCTGTGGACTTGCCTATGACAGTAGAAATGTGCTTTAGACAAACTAAAAACCCTATTTGCTAAAACATACCTAGGACCCTAGAACTTCTTGGCTGCTGTGAAATATGCTACAAGAAGCCCAAAACCCAATCCTGACCTCAGTCAGCCTAAAAGCAGCATGAGGATTGGGTTTCACATAGCTTTCAGCTAAATCCACAGCCGCTAAGAAGTTTCATTCAGCCTTTATCAGTGAGAATAGTGAAATATTGCACTAGGGTAATAACTGTATTATGATCATTATTTATTGCTTGCATTTTATAAGTTGTTATTCGGTACCCATGTTCTAGTAACTTGTTTGTTCTACATATAGAGAACCCTATCAAGGTTTTACACAAGGTTGGTTGTACACTCTATGTTTCAAATAATTATATAGTAGTTATACACATTTTATTTTATTTATTTGGGATAACAAACAATAGCACAATTTACATTACAAGAAAACAATTAATAAATGTGCCACCAACTACATTATCCACCATTTACTAAATAGCAAGTGTCTTTGCTGGCGTGGTTTTCTAAGTACATACATAAATATATTTCAGTAATAATTTTGAAAGTAATTATACCATATTTTAACAAATATAAACCAAGTATTTTATTTTAGTAAAGCTACCTCTCACAGCTTTTTTAAATCTAGTTTCAGACAAAGCAAAAATATCTATATCTATGAAATGTCTATTTTGATCTATTAATTTAATTTTCAGATACCTTTGATGACTAACAAGACTTGGAAATAGTTGGCCCCAAATATTATGTAATCATCACCCTAATTCGATCATCGTGTCATGACTTCAACCAAGAGCCATAATGAGATTGTTATATCGGCTAAATTACCTAGTTGATATCAAATTGCCACCAAGTGCATGTATGATACATATTACAACCGAGGTGAAATATATGATAGACTATTGATTATATTGTGGTTTGCATTTTTCCTTGGCAGGGCAGAGCAAAACAACAGAAATAAATAAGAAAAGATTTAATTCAATACAAAAATAAAGTCATTCAATTACCCATCAGCTTTATTTTACCTATCACTTGACAAAGGTAGTTATTTTAATATTCAGGTACAAAGATATTTGAGTATTTTTAGTAAGCTTAACAAATAACAGTCGAGTAAGAGATTTAAGAACCTATCTTAATACTAGATATCACAAGAAGGCCACGTAAATTATAAAATGTTTTCTTCGATAATATTCAAATTCATTTATTTTGTGTCTTATTTACAAGTCAGGTTACAATATTATATTATAATATATTTATATCAATTAGTAGAATGTAACAAAACAACCACTTATTTACTATTAATAATAAAATGTAAAGTATAGCATCATATATGTTGAATCACAAAACTTGGCACATGTGATGTTAACTACAGGCTCCCAATCCTGAAGCTCACATAGCATCTGTGTGAGGATTTAGGTTATCCATAACTCTAACATAGCTTGGTAGGGATAAGTGTACCAGCCGAACATAACAGCTACCTAGTTGTATGACTCGGTCTATTTATACAATAATTAAGGACTTTTTTAGGCTAAATCAAACTTCTTAGCTGCTGTGAAGTTAGCTAGGAGCTGGGAAAAACCCAATCCTGACAATCTCACATAACAGCTGCTGCATAATAGCTGAGGGTTAGGTTGTCTGAAGTTTTAACACATATTCTGCAATTTCACATATTCAGGGAGTTCGCCTTCTCATGGTTTGTCCGAGTACTTGTTGTTGTATAGGAGTCTGAATTTTCCATAAATAATAAGCGAATAGCTGCCTATTTACAGCCTGTTTCGCTTAGAAACTGCTCAAAAAGCCGTGTATAGTACACGGCTCTGCATTCTTGTCTTGTCACAATCGATTACGATTAATTCGTATAAATATATTCCTTGTCCTCCACAGCAATATGTGTGATAAAGCCTTGAGCTCCTCTTTATTCATGTTTTACGCTGGCAGGTCTATTATTTACCGTAAGCTGAGTAGCAAAACGAAATAATAAATAAAACAAAACCATTGTTTTGTAAAATAATAGTGCGAGTGTTGCCACAATATGAATTAAAAAAAAGACACGGCTTTACTTTTGTACCGGTATTTTACGTTGTTGTTTTGTTTTGAATGTGATGAAATACGTTATACAAACGATCTTCGTAAAGTTTTATATCGCGGAAATGAATATTTTTTGAAATTACGCATTTCATACGTTTTTGATTAACAACATCATTAAGTTACCCAGAGCTAAAATCCTATTGAAATTGACGGATAGTTGTTCTACTAAAAAAACCATTTGCGCCGCATTTGTGCGCTTACGCTGAACGCTTTCAGTGGCTCTATTTCTGATTTTCAAACGTATAAGGATTAACTTTGACAGATAGTATGAAAAATCGGCAATATTGCGTAGGTATTATGACCTAGCCTTCTCCATACAAGTTTCATAAATACTTACGTCAAAAATAATGTCCCTGAGACTCTATATCTGTTCTTTGAACGGCTTGTACGTATACGAAACTTCAACAGCTGATCGTATAAAAAATCTGTAAAGTTACGTTTACGTCATTGCCTTCTCCATACAAGTTTCGTAAGCCAAAATGGTAAGCAAATACGAAAGTCAAAAACGATGCCCCTGGGGTATGATTTTTGAGTTGAGAACGCTTCGCACGTATACGGAATTTTGACCATATTGTATGGAGAATCCGTAAAGTTGCGTATACGTCCTAGCCGCTTTCATACAAGTTCCGTGTACGGTCGTGTACGAAACTCGAAAATTATACTTTCGTACGACTCGGACGTGTAGGGTAGGGGGCTTGTACGGAGGAAGAATTAACTTTACGGATTCTTCATAAAATCTGTGTAAGTTCCGTATACCTACGATTAATACGTTCGAAGTTAAAAATAGAGCCCTAATAAATACTATTATAAAAATTGTTTAAGCAATAATACATTTGTGGAAGTGGTAATTAACTTGTAACACTGACTACCTCTTTCTTTCTTTTTAAATCGACGTAGCCACAGATAACATCAAAAAAATGAACAAAATCATCGTCAAACCGGTCGCTTGATGGTGTGTTTCCATTATATTTTTAAGTACATTTTTTTATCTATGAACTTCCTTTAGGTGAACTAAACAGAGTTAGCCATCGTTCAATTTTTAACTAGGTGGTGTTTTCATAATAGCAGTTTCTCACTAATTAACTTAAATTTAAACAGTTACTAAAATTTTAGAACTTTTAAGTGGTGCAACCATAATCGAGCCTACTGTACTGATAAATACTGTCTATATTGGAATATCTTTTCATCCGACATACCTCAGTGCCTCAAGTCAAAGTCTTATGTCAAATCTTGTAGGATTTAGATGTTAAACGATATTGTCAAATATTATCAAGGTCGGTTGATAAATTACAGCTCTATTTCTCCCTTTTTGAGGGTGATTTCCAATAGACCACTTTTTTTTATTTCATTTTTCACAATCATAAATCCCCACCGACAAAAATGTACAAGTACCTATATAGAATAGGGTAGTTGACTGGTGTTGAATTAATTGGAGATAGTTTAGCAGAAAGGACTCAACCCACACAGTGAGTTGAGTCCTTGCTGTTAAACTTCAATTTTTTTCAATTTCAAAAAGTCTTTATTACACATAAAAGTTACAAGAGAAAGTACAAACACCAGTGTGAATTATATCCTAGCCGTACATTGCAATATCTTACAAATAGTTTAGCGAGCACATAGGCTCATATTAAACTTAGTAAACATGTTTGTTAATTTTAGTTTAGTATTTTAGGTTTAAGTTTTAGTTGGCTTAAGATAAAAACACGTACACTTTAGAGGGAGAAATACCTATTAATGCTGTTAAACTACGTCCAATTAGAAGTGGTAGGATAAGTGAATTCTGCGATTAATTAAGAATCGTAAACTGAAAAAGTAACTAAAATTGGCTAGTCCAGTTCAGAGATATAAGCTTGTAAAGATTTTGGTAGGAGTAAAGAGGGGACGCCTTGTCTCTTTCCCACAAAGCATAACACAGTATGGCGAATGTATGACACTTACGGCCCGTGACGTCATAGCCTGCTATAGTTAGCTTTTTGTCTAACAAGAAAATATGCTAGTTTTAACTTCTTTAAGCCGTGGTGGTCTAGTGGTAGTGACACCCGCTTTACAATCGTGAGGTCGTGGGTTCAAATCCCGGTCCCGTACCAATGAGTTCTTCGGAATTTATGTACGGAATTTAACACCGCTGGCTTTTCGGTGAAGGGAAACATCGTGAGGCAACCTGCATATGTCAGTAGAAGAAATTCGATGGCGTACCTATGTGAATCCACCAACCCGCACTGGGCCAGCGTGGTGGATATGGCCCAAACACCTTTCGTGGGTAGGCCTACGTCCTGCAGTGGACTATTAAAAAGGCCGATACAGTACAAATTCTTTCAACAACTTATTAAAAGTTTATTTTATTTTTGTTTTTGTTAATGTTCTGTTTATGGTAAGCTATTACAAGAGGACATCAAAAATATTGTCAACTAGGATATTGCAACTTGAATACTTACAGAAATGCCAGTGATTAGCTCATACTGCTGGTCCAGCTTACGATCTGTAATATCGTACATAGTGCCGTCAGTTGCGAGGCAAATCCTGCACATGAGGAGCGACGCCGACTCGTCGAGGTCTTCTTCGGGCTCCTGTAACATATTGTTCAAACCAAATCACGCATGTGTTACCAACTGAAATGTACTTAACGGGACAATAGCTTTAAGTTTATTTTTAAATAGTGCCACTTAGTATAATTTCGAAGGACTAGGAATGGTAGTGGCAACATTCCTGGGGTAACTCTGGTAACAAACGCTGCTGTTTTCCGAGGAGGTTTCGAGCGATATCGCATGATCGGCCGATGGGCGGTGCGAGATGGGATGTCACTTGTCAGTGGTAAAGAGAGCTGGTTCGGAGAGGTTATGGTGAACTGTGTTTAGAACGGCTCGAGTTGTGATTCTTGATAAAACAGTGGCAGCGTGCGTTGCCCTGCGGAACGCCATGTCCTTCGCTTAAAGTTAAATAAATAAATAAAATAAATAAATATTGGGGGACATCTCACACACGGTCTCTGACCCCAAACTAAGCAAAGCTTGTCATATGGTTGCCAGAGACTGATATAATACATATACATATTTTAAATACATACTTATATAGATAGTAACTAAATAACACCCAGACACAGAGCAAACACCAATGTTCATCACAAAAATGCTTGCTCTGGTGGGAATCGAACCCACGCCTCTTTGATCCAGAAGTCAGGGTCACTAACCACTGAGCCACCGAGGCAGTCAACAGTTTTCTCTATAATTGTAATCATACGTAATCTTCTGTGAAATAAACTGATTGTTCGTGACGTCACAATTTATCTCCTCGCCCGCTTAAACCACGCCACGCCACACTGAAGTATTATTGGGTCAGATGGAATAAAATCATTACCACATTGAATCACCATAACTGATGCGGATCCTTTTATGGATTCGACATACTTATCAGATTTAATATTTAATACCAAACTTAAAAAACATTTCATAAACTATAACTATTAAAAATTAACCTACTTAAAATAAAAACTAATACTAAACACTAAAATAAAAATAAAACTAATCTAAAAGACCCGGGGCAGAGGGTAACGTGGCCAGAATGCTGGCGGCGTTGCCTCGTTGAATTGTTATACTTAATTTTTGACCAAAGTAGATGCCAGCATTCTGGTCACGTGTCACCTCTACCAGTCGCCTAGCCAGATCTTTATATAAAAGGTGAGCGTCCGGCCCCCATGGACCTAAAGTCTCAACCCCAAACGGCACAAAATGGTACATTCTGTCCAACGACTTATATTTGTGCCGTTTGAGGTTTTCAGCTTTAGCTGCAGCAGCGCCAGCCTTCTCTGTTGTGCAAGGAAGATGGGACAACGCCAGTGTGTCAACACATGTGGCGTCCCACACTAAAGGTCGTCCCATCTTCCATGGCACCGATGTCATTACGTCGGGCCTCTTACCGTCGTCTCGCGACAGTCCATTATGCTCTAAGACTGACGGGACGCCGGCACTGATAAAGGCCCGGCGGATAACATCGTTCAGATTTGATTATCTTTAAATATACCTATAATATCGTATAGACGCGACCAAAGCGCCACCCTTTTATGGTGGACATTCCGCGCGTTAGAACCAAGCGTTTCGAATCCTCATTCCTCATACGAACAGCCGGAATGTGGAACGCTTTAGCTAAGCTAGCCGCGTTAGCGGAAAACCGTTAGCTTCAAACACAACTCATATTTGTATATGAGTACTTCTTGTCGCTCGTAGTTTCATAGGACAGATTTTTGTTTCTGCTTTGTTTCCTACGGTAGCATAAAACCGATTTTGTTACCTAAAGTAACATACAGGTTTTAATTTCCACTTATACAGATGTATTGGTTGTATATAAGGTCTCTAAATCACATATATGCAACTCCTAAATCTAAGCGCTATCGTACTGTTACTTGGCACTTTTAGTTCCAAATAAGTAATACAATAGAGGAATTTGTCTCTTGCAGTAGCTAAAGGTATCATTTTGCAGCTCTTTTGAAACCTGTTATATTTGCAGCTGTAGGCACCTTTCCTATATCCTAAATTATTTATTATTATTCAATTAACCTAAAATTTATGTTACGCTATAAAAATAATATACTACATATAATATTATATTTATATATATTTAATATATATCAACATTACACATAAATAATTAATGTAAATAAACTTAAATAAAAACATCTTCAATCATACATAGCATTACATACACGATTTAAATATTAGTATAAGTTCTACACTTGTACCATACACAATTGCAGTATTAAATGCATCGGCGGTAGGCACCGGCCCCGGCGCCGGCTGCCGACCGCCCGGCTTGGCGATGCGCGCGACCTTCCAGTCACCTACCTGTGCTGACCGCGCATAGTACCTACCGAGATTAATTTATCCATCCGCTATTACTTATATGTGTCGTATAATTTATTTAATTGAATGCAAGTATATAAGGATACTCTGAAGACGTGCTGACTTTTATTTCATCTGCAAATAGTGACCTGATAGTGAACCCTGGACCCCACATATCTGCCTTACTGGTGACCTCCGCTCAAGGACAATCGAAAACCGTGAGTCAAAATTTTACTGCAAGACATCCCGATAGTCCCGTTATCCCTAAATCTCGACATATAATAAAGTGGAGCAATACCGGGAACAATAATATAATTATCGTGGCCAAATTAAAAGGCAAAAGATCGTGTGGGTTCAAAGTCCACAATTTGTCGTGTGGTCCAAGCCAGAAGAAAAGAACAAATTTCAAAAATATTTTTTTTTGTTCTGATAATCGTTCCGAAAAATGTCAGTCCCCAAATCGGATGGCTCGAGTGGATCAACTATGGCGGCACATTCCGAAAGTTTTCGGGTGGGGATACGGGTACCACCATTTTGGCCCGAAGAACCAGAAATTTGGTTTGCCCAGGTGGAAGGACAATTTACCGTGTCCAACATAACTTCAGATGCCACCAAATTTAATTATGTCATCGGCCAGCTGGACCATCAATATTCAAAGGAAGTAAAGGACATTATCATTTCGCCACCAGCGACGGACAAATATGAAAAATTAAAATCAGAGCTGATTAAGCGATTATCGGCCTCCAAGGAGAAAAAAGTGCATCAGCTCCTAATGCACGAAGAGCTTGGCGACAGGAAGCCCTCTCAATTTTTGAGACACCTTCAGGGTCTAGCAGGTTCCGGAGTGCCCGAAGACTTCGTCCGGACTATTTGGAGTAGCCGTCTTCCTGGCAACATTCAAACCCTGCTGGCGTCACAACCTCAGAGCTCTTTAGAAACCTTGGCTGACCTAGCAGATCGCGTCCAGGACATCGTCACGCCAGTACGTCACGTGGCTGCTACATCATCATCGTCGTCGGCGCCTAGTTCTGATATGGCATCTATGGCCAACGAGATAGCTGAGCTAAAACACGTAGTGAAGAACCTGACCATGCAGTTGGATAGACAGGGCAGACAATCCAGGTCTCCAAATCGCTCAAGTTCCCGCCAGAAACACAACAGTTCACGAAATCGTTCTGCGAAGCGCTCCAATTCAAATTATCGCAAATATCCGCTATGCTGGTATCACATGGCGAAGTACGGCAAGAAGGCGAGTTGGTGTCAGACTCCCTGCGACTTTAAAAAGTCGGAAAACTCCAGGGGCAATCTGTAATGGCGACATCAGATTGCCTGAAGTCCTCCAACCCTGGTCGCTTATTCGTCACCGATCGCAGCACGAAGACGCAATTTCTCGTGGACACCGGCAGCGATCTCTGCGTTTTTCCCCGAGCCGCGCTTCGTGAACGACGGGAGAAGACCAACTACCAGTTGTCAGCGGCAAATGGCACCGTCATTAATACTTTTGGTTACGTCCAACTCAACTTAAATATTGGCCTAAGGCGTAATTTTCCTTGGAAATTCGTAGTTGCAGACGTGACCAAAGCTATTATTGGCGTTGACTTTCTAAATTACTATAATCTGATCGTCGATATTCGTGGCCGCCGCTTAATTGATAGTGCTACTTCTCTTTCTACAACAGCAATGATCGATAATGATGTTTGTAACGTTCTGTCTGTTAAGGTGGCAACTGGAGATTCGCGATATCACGCAATTTTGAACAAATTTCCCGAAATCACGCGACCAGCCGGGACAACACGCATCACTACACACAACACTATGCACCATATCCGCACCACTCCTGGTCCCCCAGTATCGTGCCCCCCTCGCAGGTTAGCTCCCGACAAGCTGAAGATCGCCCGTGAGGAATTTCAGCAGATGCTGAATAGCGGTACTGCGCGTCCTTCTGAGAGCCCTTGGTCCTCTGCTCTTCACCTAGCTCCCAAGAAGGATAGTGGCTGGCGTCCCTGTGGCGATTATCGCATGCTTAACGCCAGAACTATACCGGACAGGTACCCGATACGGCATATTCACGATTTTGCCCATAGCATTGCCGGTTGTAAGGTGTTTTCGACCATCGATTTAGTGAAGGCGTATAATCAGATCCCTGTTTTCGAGGAGGATATCCAAAAGACAGCTATGACCACGCCTTTTGGGTTGTTTGAGTTCCCGTATATGACGTTTGGTCTAAGGAATGCGGGACAAACATTCCAAAGGTTCGTGGACGAGATGACGCGTGGGTTGGACTTTTGCTACGCCTATCTCGATGACTTCCTTGTGTTTTCTCGCACAGCTGCTGAGCACGAAGACCATCTCCGCCAGCTCTTCGAGAGAATGAAGGAGTATGGCATCCTGGTGAACACCTCAAAATGCGTTTTTGGGGCATCTGAGGTAATATTTCTAGGATACCATTTCAGAAGCCGGTACTAAGCCTACAGAAGCCAAAGTTCAGGCTATCAACGAGTTTCCTGCACCTAAAACCGTCAGACAGCTCAGGAGATTCTTGGGTATGTTAAATTTTTATCGGCGATTTTTACCCTATGCCGCACAAACCCAAGCCCCTCTCAACGCTCTTCTGACTGGTTCTGTCAAAGCTTCGCATCCGGTCAATCTCACTGGAGAAGCACTTACAGCTTTTGAGCAGTGCAAAGCTAGCCTTAGTAACGCTACGCTACTCGCACATCCAGACTGCGAAGCTAAACTAGGCCTCGTAACCGATGCTTCAGATCTAGCTTTAGGTGCAGTCTTGCAACAGTGTAAGGATGAGGTATGGCAACCCCTCGCATTTTTCTCCAGGAAACTTAGCCCAGCGCAGCAGAAGTACTCACCCTATGATCGTGAGCTGCTGGCCATCTATGAAGGCATCAAGTACTTCCGCCACATGCTTGAGGCTAGACATTTCACAGTCTATACTGACCATAAGCCGCTGTGTTTCGCGTTCAACGAGCGTAAAACAGCTGTTCTCCTCGTCAGTATCGACATCTCGACCTGATTTCCCAATTTACGACAGATATTCGGCATATATCCGGCAAAGACAACGTTGTCGCCGATACCTTGAGCCGCGTCGACGAACTGGGAAAACCGGTCGAGCATGAAGTGCTAGCCAAAGCTCAAGCATCAGATTCTGAATTGACCAAACTTCTAAGCGAAGAATCTTCGCTCCGATTTAAAAAGATGACCTTGGGTGACAGCCGAACTCCGCTGTATTGTGATGTAAGTACATCCATACCCAGACCGTTCGTGAGCAAACCTCTGCGGAAGCAGATATTTGACACCTTGCATTCTTTGAGCCATCCCGGCGCAAATGCAACAGCCAAACTTGTAGCTCAAAGATACGTTTGGCCCGGTGTACGTAAAGACTGCCGCGAATGGACTCGATCGTGCTTGGCGTGTCAAAGAGCAAAGGTAAATCGTCACGTGTCTGCACCCTTAGGTACGTTTAATTTACCACGCGCGAGATTCACTCAGGTTCATATCGACCTCATTGGTCCCTTACCTTTGTCCCACGGTTATCGTTATTGTTTAACCGCCGTCGACCGTTTCACACGTTGGCCAGAAGTTGTGCCACTTGTGGACATAACGGCTGAAACCGTGGGTCAGGCATTACTTTCTGGCTGGATAGCCAGATTTGGTTCACCGTCGGACATAATTACGGACCGTGGACGTCAATTCGAATCCTCTTTATTTCAATATTTGTCAAAAATAATTGGATTCAAACATCGACGTACCACGGCTTACCATCCGGCATGTAATGGCCTCGTTGAGCGTTTTCACCGCCAACTGAAAGCCGCTATAATGTGTCACGCAGACTCAAATTGGTCGGACGCACTACCTTTAGTCTTGCTCGGCATCCGTTCAGCATTCAAGGAGGATTTGAACGCCTCCTCTGCTGAGTTGCTTTATGGCGAACCTTTAAGACTTCCAGGCGAATTTTTTGACGTCGCTGACAGTGGTACTACGGACGTAGCCGATTTTACCGCTCGCTTACGTTCATTCGCCCAAAAGTTGCAACCGACACCAGCTTCGCGTCACAGCAGGAACAAAATCTTTGTTTATAAGGATCTTGTTTCTTCTAGCCACGTCTTTCTTAGAGAAGACGCGGTTAGAGGAGCTCTTCAACCTGTTTACTCCGGTCCATATATGGTTATGGAACGTGACGACAAAGTTTTTAAATTACTGGTCAAAGGCAAACCGGTCACGGTATCTATAGACCGCCTTAAGCCGGCCTACCTACTCGTAGATCCACCTACGCCTGACCAAACAGTTTTACCGCCGAAGAAACCTTCTTCGCCGAAACCACCGGTCAATATCTTACCGGATAACTCAACTCCACCAACTCCACCAGTCCGATTCACTCGTTCTGGTAGGCAGGTTCGTTTCCCAGATTTTTATCGTCCGAAGTGACGGCCTCTGGAGGGCAGTGATGTAGGCACCTTTCCTATATCCTACATTATTTATTATTATTCAATTAACCTAAAATTTATGTTACGCTATAAAAATAATATACTACATATAATATTATATTTATATATATTTAATATATATCAACATTACACATAAATAATTAATGTAAATAAACTTAAATAAAAACATCTTCAATCATACATAGCATTACATACACGATTTAAATATTAGTATAAGTTCTACACTTGTACCATACACAATTGTAGTATTAAATGCATCGGCGGTAGGCACCGGCCCCGGCGCCGGCTGCCGACCGCCCGGCTTGGCGATGCGCGCGACCTTCCAGTCACCTACCTGTGCCGACCGCGCGAAGTATCTACGTACGTACTTAAATTATTCATCGCGCCAATATTATTGTGTGATCGTTTAATGGACAAAAATACAAACCACTATTGCTCGTAGATTTGCTGAATTTTATTTCACCTGCAAATAGTGACCTGATAGTGAACCCTGGACCCCACATTATCTGCCTTACAGCTTTAAGGGCTAGTGTACTCTGCCACGCCACTTCAACGCGTAACTAGGTTTCTATAAGAGTTCTGGAATACCAAAAGCAGCAATTTTAACTTATTTGAAACCACTAAAGATCTAACAGTTTCAAAATTAGGTATTATATATTATTATAACTATTGCTACTATAATAACGCATATGTGTATATATATTGTTTAAGCTGTTGTCTTACGCTCACTTTGTGATAGAATTAATGATTTAGGCCTATCAAAGTACCAAAACACCAGGACCTTTATAAAAATGAATTCCATAACATGGAAAAAAGTAAAACGTTTTTGTCCATTTTGGGACCCCTAATACACAGGTACCGGGAGATCTACAAAAGATAAAATAATTACTATTGGTAATAAGATACACTGATTTGCCACTCGCACGATATAAATAATTGATTTTTACATCTTGTAGGTGCAAACAGAGCATAAATTAGTGATATTAAGAACTATAAGATTTCTTTACGTCGCCATGTTTAGAAAATGGAGACCTTGGAAATGTTTTGTTTTGAACATGATTTTTATCACACTGATGCGTAAACACAGAGTTTTGATAGTTATGATTGATGTACTTTAACATCATACTTAACCTAAAACTATTATATAAGGTTTTTAACAGTTTTACTTTTCAATAGTATTATTTCGTTTATTAATTTAGCACAGTATTGTTACGAGATGGGTTCTTGGATAGTCAGTTAAAACGCCGATTATTCGCTTTGCACTTTATTGCACACAATCACTTCACAAAAATCACAAAAACACACGACACAACTGGTTCGCACAAACACTTTACACTGGCACTGATATTCACACAAGCTAGTCACTTCACAATCACTGGTATCGCACACTAACCCGAGTAGTTATCGCTTCGACGGTAAACGAATAAAACTGATCCCCAAGGGTCGGCCGGCGTATTTATATCCGTTATTTCCTACAGTCTCGAACCTACGAGATATTTCGCAACATTACTCGATCTCAATAAACGCTATTGTGTTAACAAGTAAACAACTTGAAAGTTCGAGAATCCCTATTGTTTTTCAAATACGTGAACACCAAACAAATAAACTCGAGTCATAAAGCCATAAAACCGAATACAAAAGGCACCAATAAAAACACAATAAAGCTTCACAGAACAATAGGGCTTCCCAGGACCGGATCACGTAAACACCGCACTCCATACCTACAACGGGCGTCTACTGCGTTACACTACCCCCTCCTAAGACATGCTCGTCCCGAGCATCGTTGCACCCGTAATATCGCGCCAATCGATCCACATGAACTATCTTGGGAGCACCTCGATGTCCCTTCTGTATGCGGAACGTCACGTCGTTGATCTTGGTCACCACTCGGTATGGTCCATCCCATTTGGCTTGTAGCTTTGGAGATTTCCCTTTTTTGCGTATAGGGTTGTGTAGCCATACTAGCGAGCCTTCCTCGAACCCAGGGTTGTTAGTCCTTCTGTCGTATCTAGTCTTCATTCTTTCCGATGTTTGCTGGCCATACTCTCTAATGTGCTCATAGATGACGTTCATCTTGTTCCGGAGGTCACTGGCGTACTCAGTTATGGGTTGTGGAGAATCCGGTGGGACACCAGTTATTAAATCGGCGGGTAGCCGTAATTCACGTCCAAAATTGGCAAAAGCAGGAGTGACATTGGTGCTCTCATGAACAGCACTTCGGTATGACAGCAAAAATGGCTGGATATGCTTGTCCCAATCCCGTTGTTTGCTTTCGACTACTTTTGCCAGGTATCTCTCCAGAGTTTGGTTGAATCGCTCCACCATTCCATCTGATTGCGGGTGGTATGACGTTGTCCTTGTTTTGTGTGCACCCATTAGCCGACACGTCTCTTGAAACAGTTGAGATTCAAAATTTCTTCCTTGGTCACTATGGATTTCCAATGGTACTCCAAAACGACAGAATACTTCATGGACCAATTTGTCTGCTATCGTCGATGCCTCTTGGTTTGGAATTGCGAAGACTTCCGGCCACTTGGTGAAGTAATCCATGACGACAAGGAAGTACTTGTTGCCACTTTCGCTCACAGGAAATGGTCCGGCCACATCCAGTGCGATTCGCTCCCATGGTGCTCCAACATTATACAGCTTTAGTGCTCCTCTGCTGCGGGTATGCGGACCTTTCACTGATGCACAGCTCGTGCATTTCCGTACCCAGTCTTCTACATCATCTCTGCAGTTGATCCAGTAAAACCTTTCTCGAATCTTCAACAGTGTCCGTTTCACACCCAGATGTCCTCCCGAAAATCCTTCGTGGTACAGCTTCAAAACTTCGGGAACTTTTGCTCTGGGTACAACCATTTGGAGATGGCACTGGTTTCCTCGAGCATTTTCCCATTTTCGGTATAGCACTCCCTCTTGAAGCACCAGGCTATCCCATTGCGCCCAATAGCTCTTTGTCGTAACACTCAGTGAAGCAATAGCACTCCAGTCAGGCTTATGGGCATCTGATTCCATCCATTCAAGAATCGGCTTGATGTCGACGTCTTCTTTTTGTGCAGCCTGAAGGGTTTCTTTCCATTCGTCGCCGATGTCAGCTTTGAGCATTCTGACAGGTACTGGATCTTTCGACTCTTGTCTTGAGCAATGCTTGCAGTCCTCTGAGCATGGCCTTCTTGACAGTGCATCTGCGTTGCCATGAGATTTTCCACTGCGATGCTCCGTGGTGAAGTCGAACTCTTGTAGTTGCTCAATCCATCTTGCCACTTGGCCTTCGGGATCCTTAAACTGCAGTAGCCACTTTAGAGCAGCGTGGTCGGTCCTCAGATGGAATTTTCGCCCGAGCAGGTATTTGCTAAAATGACGCAATGTCTTCACCACTGCGAGTAGCTCCTTTCTTGTCACACAGTAGTTCCTTTCTGGCTTGGACAGGGATTTGCTGAAATACGCAATCACCACTTCTTGGTCTCCTTTTCTTTGCGACAATACTCCTCCGATGCCGGTGTTGCTGGCGTCAGTGTCCACGATAAACTCGTTCTCGGTGTCCGGAAAGCCGAGAATAGGCGTATTACAAAGTCGCTCCTTTAGTCCTCGAAAAGCTGCGTCGCAATTTTCATCCCAGAGAAAGGGCCTTTTTTCCTCAGTCAGTCTATGCAACGGCTTAGCGATGTCAGCAAAGTTCTTCACGAATCGCCTGTAATAGGAGCATAATCCCAAGAATGCTCTGACCTCCGTCTTGTCTTTTGGCACAGGCCAATCCTTCACAGCACTGACTTTACCTGGATCCGTCTGTACACCAGCTTCGGAAATCACATGTCCCAAGAAATTCACTTGCCTCTTGAAGAAGGAACATTTCTTCGGACTCAGCTTAAGATTGGCAGCACGTATTTTTGTTAGGACTCGTTCCAGGTTTTGCAGGTGGTCTTCGAAGGTTTTTCCCACAATTATGATGTCGTCTAAGTAGACAAGGCATGCGTCACCAATTAGTCCCGCAAGAACTAACTCCATTAACCTTTCGAACGTAGCGGGGGCGTTGCACAACCCAAACGGCATTACTTTAAATTGCCACAGGCCTTTTCCCGTAGAAAATGCGGTCTTCTCCTTATCTTTAGGGTCTATTTCCACTTGCCAGTACCCGCTCTTCAAGTCCAGCGTAGTGAACCACTTCATGCCCGTCAGTGTATCCAACGTGTCATCAATCCTCGGCAAAGGGTAGCTGTCCTTCTTCGTTACGTCATTGAGTCGTCGATAATCAACACAAAACCGCATACTGCCGTCCTTCTTTTTCACTAGAACCACTGGCGAACACCACGGACTGGATGAAGGTTCTATCACACCATTTAGCGCCATGTCTTCAATCATTGACTCAACTTCTTTTTCTCGAGCCACTGGTATCCTTCTTGGCCGCTGTCGTATCGGTGGCACGTTTCCTGTATTAATCGTATGCTTCACTAAGCCAGTCTTCCCGTTGACAGCATCATCGAGGGCAAATATGTCGGTAAAGCGCTGTAGCATCTTCTTCGCCATCAGAAGTTCTTTTTCAGAAAGATCTTTCCGGGAATCTTCCAATAGTGTTGACACGTTGCAACTCCCAGCACAGTTGTATTCCTCCTTTGGTTGTTCTTGGCATCTGCGCATCCAGTCTACTTCTTCGCATGTACCAATCGGGGTTCCTCCTTTGATGAGTTGTTCCTCGTTACTTGTGTTGAGCACACGCACCACAGCAGTATTAGTAGTCTTCACCAAAGTTCGGGCCACTAACCATGGTTGATCACCTTCCGATTGTTCTATTAGCACACATCGTTGTTGATGTCCCAACTTTGGCGGTAATCTAACTGCCACAATGGTTTCCGATCTAGGTGGAAGCACTGTTCTCTGCAGACAATAAACCTTTCCTGATATGGCGCCTTCCATGAAGATTTCTTCTCTTCCACATTTCAAGATTCCTTGGTTGACGTCAATCTCACAATGATGTTCTCGCATGAAGTCAAGACCCAGAATGCAATCGTCAACTATATCTGCCACAATGACTTTATGTTGGAAGGTTTTCTCACCCAACTTTAACTCCACCAGCTTCTCTCCTTGGACGGATATGTGCTGACCGGTCGCTGTCAGAAGTTGAACTGTTTTGCAGCTTTCGAAGTTCGGAAGAAAGCGCTTAGCCAAACGGGAACTGATGATAGTGCGAGAGGCTCCAGTATCCAATGTCAGCTTGCACGAAGTTCCGTTGATGGCACCATTGATGATCAGGCTGTTTCCATCGTGAGCTTGTGAGATCAAAATCCTTGAGGCCTGTTTTAGACCGGCCAGCACCCGCCCCTTGGTCCTGGCGCTTACTCGTTTCCCTGCTGTTGTGTGGTCTCACCGTGCGGCCGTTCCTCCCGTTCCTCTAATGGACGATCTTCCCTCGTTCGACGTGGCTTTGGGCAATTCCGCCATAAATGGCCTCTTTCGTCGCAGTTGTAGCATCTAGGGCCAAACCTTGTACGAAGTGATGCGTCCTTTACCTTCCTTATATGTTGGATATCCTTCGCTGGATTTCGTACAGCCTCGACTTCTAAGGCTTGAGCCAACGCTTCCTTTAGTGTTTTATGATGCCCGAGTTTGACTGCAGTTCTTACTTCGAAGTCAGCTATCCCGTTAGCGAACGCTTCCACTAGATGTTCGTCGTTGGGTAATGGCGCGGACTGATAAGCTTTCCGGAATAGTTTCTCCACCTCGACAGCCCACTGTTGAAGATTTTCATTACGACGTTGCACCCTGTTCTTCAACTGCGCTCGGTACACACGTTCCAGGTGCTCATCACCATAGCGACTTTCCAGCGTTTCCATTAATTTATCGTAGGTCACTTCCTTACCCACGGCATCCAGAATACTCAGGGCTTCGTCACGAAGGCTCATGATGAGGGCGTTCTTGGCCTGGTCCTTGTTCCATCCATTGGTTTGAACGGCGGCGTCAAACTGTATTTTGTAGGCTGACCATGATGATGTCCCGTCGAAAGGCGTCACTTTGATCTTCTGTGAGGCTTGCGAGAAGGTTGTAGATGCGGCGGTTTTGCCTCCAGACTTGATAACGTTCAAGGTCCTCCTGACATCAGCAATTTGTGTTTCCGCCTCGAAGATGCGAGATTCATGCTCCTTCATCTTTTCATTGTGCTCCTTTATGCTGGCGTCGTGCTGATCGACCGTGACCTTGACCTTATCTCTTTGCCCAAAGTAATCTGCAAGCTTGAAAGCAGATCTTCTTTTTGTCGGGCCTGTTCTTCTCTGTTGCGGTCCAATTTTTCTTCAAGCTGGCGAGCCTGTTCTCTGTTGTTGCGGGCCTGTTCTTCCAGTAGACGAGCCTGGTCTTCTTTGTTGCGATTCAAAGTTTCTTCTAGCTGGCGAGTCTGCTTCTCGTTGTTTCGGGCCTGATCTTCTAGCTGCCGCGTCATGGACTGCATCATCGACATCAAAGCAGCCATATCAAATGCCACAGGGACAGCTGGTGCTGCAGCAAGTGCCGCAGCAGGTACTACAGTAGGTTCTGCAGAAAGTGCCGCAGCAGGTGCTTCCGGATTCCTCGAGTCGTCGTTGGTTGCTTCGAACTCGCTGGCTTCCATTAACAGCGAATTGTTTCCGAAGCGTCGTTGGTCGACCTCCTCCTGGCGGCGTTCCTGCTCCTCTTGTCGACGCGCTTCCTCCTGTCGGCGCTGACTCCTTGTGCGTGGCGTCTCGTCGTCGTACGGAGTTACCGGCATTTTAAATTATCCACCCTTCTGACACCAAATGTTACGAGATGGGTTCTTGGATAGTCAGTTAAAACGCCGATTATTCGCTTTGCACTTTATTGCACACAATCACTTCACAAAAATCACAAAAACACACGACACAACTGGTTCGCACAAACACTTTACACTGGCACTGATATTCACACAAGCTAGTCACTTCACAATCACTGGTATCGCACACTAACCCGAGTAGTTATCGCTTCGACGGTAAACGAATAAAACTGATCCCCAAGGGTCGGCCGGCGTATTTATATCCGTTATTTCCTACAGTCTCGAACCTACGAGATATTTCGCAACATTACTCGATCTCAATAAACGCTATTGTGTTAACAAGTAAACAACTTGAAAGTTCGAGAATCCCTATTGTTTTTCAAATACGTGAACACCAAACAAATAAACTCGAGTCATAAAGCCATAAAACCGAATACAAAAGGCACCAATAAAAACACAATAAAGCTTCACAGAACAATAGGGCTTCCCAGGACCGGATCACGTAAACACCGCACTCCATACCTACAACGGGCGTCTACTGCGTTACAGTATTTTTAATAAGTCTTGATCAAATCGAAGGCCCGTTGAAATTTACAAAGAAAACAATGTATAGTTTCACAGTAACAAAACAATCGCAATGACTTTTGTGATATTTCAATGCAGGGAAGCAAATACAATAAACACAAACAAAGGTATTATGCACTATGGCCGCGCCAATCTCAATCGAAATATCGTCCGTAACACAAAATAAAATTTTACAGCTATCGCGGACTGTCGCTACTCTAGATAACTTTGACGTCTCATTTATCACTCAATGACCGAGCGCGTTGAATGAACGAACGCACTATAGTTCAATGAATCGTTCACTGCGCACATTTTACACTCATAGTTCTAATTGCCACTCATGGTGATCTTGAGAACTGCTATAGATTCCATTTGGAACTAAAAATAAGCTGCAATTTTTCGCCACTTGGTTCTATAATGTTTGCATAAGGGTTCTCTCCACCTATATAGAACTTCATAATGGTTGCAAATTTCACCCAAGTCTGCAAGTAGATATAATATACGAGCTATTTGCCACTATTTGTGCTACTTGGGTAGGTATCTTCTAGGTAAGTGTGCTACACCCTAGACCGCACATCTGCTCATCATCAGGCAGTGTGTAGTCAAACGCGAACCTATTCGAAATAAAAAAAAACCGGACAAGTGCGAGTCAGGCTCGCACACCGAGGATTCCGTACGAATCCAGAAAATTTCACAAAATTGGGAAGTAAGTTGTTAAAATCTCTATACTCATCATCATCATCGACAAAAGTTTTTTTTTTTTTTACTTTTCTCGTCATTCATCGAAAATTGTTGATATAACTAAAAACCTGTTTTAGCATGTGCTAATGAAGCTCTTTTAAATGCTACCTTACATGATACGATTTACTCACTTTCAATTTAAACCCAAATTTTGTGAATTTTGAAGCCCTATTTTTTGTGATTTGAATAAAAATTTACGGTTTTCAGATTTATTCCTATATGTGTACTCTAAGACAATGTTTTTCGCCAAATTTCATAGATCTAAGGCAACGGGACGTATCCTGTAGGTTTTTATTTTTGTGAGTGTCGAAATATGCGTTTTTTTACGACATAAACGATTCTATATAATAAACTTTTTTAAACGACAACTGAGAAGGTTTTCTTTTACACAACAGCAAGAGTTTATCGACATACGTATACAGTTCAAATTTCAACTCGATATCTTTACGCGTTCCCGAGATAAAGAGTCTTGACATACACACAAACGGACAGACGGACAACAAAGTGATCCTATAAGGGTTCCGTTTTTTCCTTTTGAGGTACGGAACCCTCAAAAAAACCTACCGACCTATTAGAAAAGTTCTAGCGTTTCAGGTTTAGATAGATAGATAGATAAACTCTTTATTGCTCACCAAGAAATAAACAAAAGAAGAAACAAAGATACATAAACAGTGTTACAATGGCCTTACCGCTGATAGCGATCTTTGCAACTTTAGGTGGCGTCGCAAACGCTATAAAATAAAATTAAATTAAATTAAATTATTTTATTGAGATAAAAACGATTTTTCAAACATTTACATTCATCTCACATTAATTAGATCAGATTTATAAAAAACAAATAGGTACAATTAAAACATAAGTCATCAAATTAATTGAGAAGTCAATAGATAATAAAATTAAAAATAGCAACAATACATGCCAAATAAAATTATAAAATGTCAAAATAAATGGTAAATAAAATGTCAAACTTCAATAATCAAACTATAGTTACATCATTAATTTCTACAATGTCAATCGAGCTGTTATTACTATTACTTTTGTCCCACTGGTCGGTGAGGTTTTCACAATAGGTCATAAGAACAGATATAACAGTTTTCCAATTGTCAAAAAATATGTCAAAATCAGTATTGGCGGTCAAGAGCGCGTTGAAGTGGTTGCGAGCGCGAACTAACGGCGACATTATGCGAGCCCTAGTGCGGCATTGTTCTACGTAAAACAACTTCGGCAACCGGCCTCTATTCAGCGGGACCCCGAGTTTATCCGGCACAAACAGTACACACAGTATGTCATGTAGCTCAATAGATTCTACTGCTCCTCTGAGCACCTTGACGCATATAGTGAGCTGCTCTAGTGTTCTCCTCACTTCTAATGAGTTATAGCCGAGGTGGCCTAGCAAAAACTTAGTCGGGTACAGGAAAGGATAGTATCCATATCGCTTTTTGTACAGTGCCCTTAAGAAAGCTTTTTGGACTTTCTCCAGCAATCGCGTATACGTGACGTGATGAGGATTCCAGACACATGCACCCGACTCCAGCTTGCTTCTAACTAATGCGCTATAAAGGGTTTTCATGACTTCCGGGTTTTCAAAATCCTTCGCATTTCGAAGTACAAACCCGAGTCGCCGGTACGCCTCTATTGCGAGATCAGACACGTGCTCGTGGAAAGTCAAGCCGCGGTCAAACGTCACTCCCAGGTCTTTCACGACATTTGCTCGATGTATGGTCGCAATGTCCAACTTATAATCAAAATGAATGGGATCTCTTTTTCGATCGAATGTCATTACATTACATTTACTGAAATTAAAATACATCTTGTTCCTCACGCTCCATTCATACACTCTATTGATGTCTTCTTGCAAGTTAAAACAGTCGCTAAGAGATTTTATTTCAACGAAAAGTTTGAGATCGTCGGCATACAAAAGGCACTGAGCTGATGACAAAACTTTCGGTAGATCATGAATCATCATCTGGAAATATAATGGACCAGTAACTGAACCTTGTATTATTCCAGATCTGGTATGGTAAGGCCTTGATTCATATATCCCATGCCTAACATATTGACGTCGATCCCTCATGAGGTCTGCCCAAAAATTCAAAAGCCGCGGGGAAAAACCAAAAGATGCCGAAAGCTTTTGCAACAGAACGTCATTATCAATTTTGTCGAAGGCCTTTTGAAAATCGAAGTATATAACGTCAACCTGCGATCCACGATCCATAGCTCTAGATATATAGTCCACCAAGCATAATAGGTTCGTATTTACAGAGCGGCCTGGCCTAAAACCATGTTGTTCTTCCCCTATATGGTGCCTAACTTGTCTGTATATCTCTTTATGTAAAATATAGTCGAGAACCTTAGCTGGCGCACACAAAATCGCAACAGGTCGATATTCCTCGATTAATGTTTTTTTATCGTTCTTTGGGATGGGCGTCACCCTAGACAGTTTCCAGTGGATAGGATACTTCCCATTTCTAAGTGACAGATTAAAGATATGAAACAGCGGAAGAACAAGATGTCTTTTACCTGTTTTAAGAACGAAGCTAGGAAAATTATCGGGGCCAGGAGAACTGCTCGGCTTTAGCTTATTGATAGCGCTTTCGATGTCTGATGGTGATACTACCGGTATAGAGACGAAACCACTATGACCACTCGATTCGAAGGATGAGCTCGCATCTAGCACTGGGACTTCATCCTGGAAGACACTGGAGAAATAGTTTGCAAAAGCTTCTGCGGCCTCTACTCCGCTACAGACGTTTTCGTTATAAGAGACCCGGGGTTCAAAGCCCCCCTTAGAACGAAGACTATGTATATGCCTCCAGAAGTGTTGAGGACACTGCTGTAGATTTTCTTCGATGCGTGCCATATGAGATTTGTATGCTAGAGCAATGCGCGACTTAAGATTAGCACGTACATCCGAATACTGTTTGTATGCCTTACTACATTTTGATCTCGTCCAAATTTTATGTAATTTAGATTTGAGTTTTATATCTTTTATAATTTCCATGTCAAACCATACTGGATATCTGTTAGATTTTGCTTTTCGCCTAACTTTTTTAGGGACTGATTCATTAAATAAATTATACATTATATCATAGAAAGCGTCTGTGGCCATTGAAACCTCGCTACATTCCAGAACTGTAGCCCACGACGTATCTTCGAGCAATGACAGAAAGAGAGCCATATCTATCTTCGCGAAATTCCAGTCACGTGACGGATCTATATTACTAGGCTGTAAGCGGACGCCCTTGCCACTATGCGATCGAAGACCGACTAATATTTCGAGCGCGGGATGGTACAATGCATCAATAGCGACAAACCCCTCGGCAGCCTCGCGCACGCATACTCTCTGCGACTCAGATTCAACGCACTCTTGTGCCAATACTACGTCCAGAATGCCTCCATGTGAATTCACTATTGTATTGTAGTTGACCAAGTTACAATACGTTAAAAAATAACAATAATAATTTTTAATATCGTTGGAGGCACTATACATATTAATGTCCCCGAATACAAAGAAATTGTGTCTTGAAGTAGATAAAAAAGATTCTATATTACAAAATAAATTCATATAGGTGGCATCAGTTGCCTTCGGTTTGATGTACACCACGCATACAATGTAAGAGATACCGCGGTAAGTGACACACGCCCAGAGGTCCTCTCCTAACTTCGACTCCAGTTGTTTTCGACGTGTCATTGTCACTCCAGGTCTAGAGGCAAGCAAGACACCCCCGCACCTGGATCCTCTATCTCTACGTAAGAGAGTCCACCCATCTGGTACCACCTCGGCATCTTCTATGGAGCTATCGAGAAACGTTTCCGTAGCGGCTACCAATAAATGGTCAGACGTCAGTAAACTGGCTTGCCAAGCTGACAATTTCGTTTTCAAGCCTCTTACATTTTGATAAAAAATGTTAATTGGCTGCCTTTCGGTACACGGCTCATTGAGCGCCGACTCCATGACGAAACGATTTATCATCTGGCACATTCGTATGCTTTCTATAATTAATCCACCTTTTCACACGAGCATTTTCTGGCCAGACATTTATAGAAAAGCATTTATCATAGCAATCTTCTGGGACTCCAATTTTAAACGAGTTATAATTTTGTGAAGTCCTTAATTGTTCGACTGTGATTGCTCTCTGCGGACATAACTCACTTAAATATGTTTTTATCTCGTCTATATTCGACAACATATTCCAAAGGTGGAAGTGTTTACGAGGCTCAGCCGCCCTAAGCGTAGTCACCGCAGGCCCGGCTACGCAGCGTAGCGATATCGACTGGCGCGCTTTCTTATGACGTACTTCCGTCCAGTTATCTTTACCGTTATCTTCACCTGAGGGTTGATATTCCCGATGTGTATTAGCTTCCTGTGACGGTTGTTTTGCACTCGTAGAAGTCGACGTTTCGATCGTAGCTATGCTGGCCTCTACTGAGCTATCAGACTGCTTACCTTTCTTTTGCTTGCTACGGTTTGAGTGATGAGCTGCATCCATAATAGGAAAGGACTTAGTAGCTGTGTGTTGTATCTTATTTTTCGATGACGGAACACTTGTCGGGAGCTGAGATCTAGGAGTATCTGAGGTTAATGGCGGACAGACAAGAACTGAGCCGCATTCCGAGTCTTTGAGCTTTTCAATAAGTTTTCCTATTTGGTCGCCGTACTTCTCTATCTTTCTCTCGTAGTTGACAATGACAGATACTGATACAGAGAGTTTTTGCTCGTAATCTGCAATAATCGACGTCGATTTATTCAGCTGGGTTTCATAAGATGCAAGGAGAGAATTCGATTTTGTTAGTTGCTCCCTCATCTTAAACATTTCAGTTCGTAGCTCGCGAATTTCGCTGGCAACATCCTGAGTGTCATCTATCGTTGTTGATTCTTCAGCGGGGATCCGCGGAGCTTTTGAGCGAACCGTCACATTCATGTCTCTGATTCTTTTCAAGGCGCCTACAGGAGTAAGGCTATTGTCGCCTCCCTTTTTTGTGGCACAACGGCACTCTGGGCATATCCATGACTTAGTAGGTGAATTATTTGTGTTCTTTTCCCCCGTGCACAATAGGTGATAAGACTTATGACAACCTTGTAATGTACAGGTCAAACAACATTCCTCTTGTGCAATTATATCACCGCGACACGCTGCACAATGCATGATTAATGATGTGCGGGTGGTTGTAAAAATGTTGGTGCCGTGCAACGTAAATAAACAAATACGCACAGCTGATCGCCGCGTCGATGACTCAGGCCGGTCGCACAGGGCTCGGGGGTGGCGGTGCGCGGGCGCGGGTGTGTTGTCGATGACTCACGAGTCATCGACGACTCACTCAACGACTCACTATAAGTTGGTTAAAATTATAAACACTTCACAAATTCGACGCACAGGCAGAACTGCGAATTAGCTCAGCTGGGAGAGCGTCGGGCTAGTGATCCCAAGACGCAGGTTCGAATCCTGCTGTGACGAATTTTTATTTTTTTTTTATTGGAAAGAGTATACTTTGAAATTGGTCCCATTTAAATTTTATCGAAATCGGTGAGCCATTTTTGATAAATCAACAATAATGTGAAAAATGCTTCATCGTACCGTGCGAAATAGTTGCGAATTCTGTACACGGGTGAAGTCGGTCATGCTAATTTTTGCAAAAAATAATCTTGTTTTAAAATTAATTTTATATCTATTAAGATAAATAAATATATTTGGCTCAATAGGTAGTTTATCTCTAGCAACCCTGATTAAGGATCCTCCAAATTGTTAAATTCTATTTCATTTCTATCAATTAGACACACTTTTTAGTGTTTTTTGTCACATTATACCTACTAACTGGTCACACTGGTAGGTTATAATAATTTTAGCCAATTAAGAGACGAATGTGGAAGAATCAGCTATGAATGCAAGTAAAATAACGATAGAAGCACTTTATTATTGCTAAACTAGAAAAAATACAAAGCTGTATTATTATTTTTCAAACATTTATCACATTCAAAAAAATGGAGGGATAAAAACATCTAAATGAAATATTTTTGTGAAGCCCATATATCAAGCTTTCAAATGATGTATGTATCATCTTGGTTCGATTTTTCTCTGAATAATATACCACTTGTGGACGTCACCTTTCTGTATTTTTGTATAAATAAATCTTAGTTCTTTTGTTTTAATATTTTTTACACAGATTCCTTACCATTACACAAACAGGTACAGCATCTCTCTTAATCCTTCTGAGCCCCAAATTCGTGTCATAGAAGGCGTCATCCCTGAAGTGTTGCGAGCACACCGTGCTGCGATCTGTAGGCTGCCACGTGGCGGGGAACAGGGCTTGTGTCCAGGCTGCTCGACGAATGGGGTCTTTCGGGAACCTGTCGACAGTATTCTTATTCATATTCGATGTGGGGGCGATAAATCCTGCACTGACGTCCAGCATGGAGTGTTTAGAGCATTTCCCCCTCCAGCATCTACCTGAGCCAGCTCAGCTCTTTTAAAATAACGGAGCGTGGCTTTGGGCCGCTGGAATAACTGCTCCAGTAGCTTGGATGGTATACTAGGTGGCGATGAGGATGATGATGTCGATGCTGATGACAAAGCAATAGTAGCGTCATGCAACCCGCAAGCGATTCTAGTTTCCGTCGTGGCCCTACAATGCTACAAAACATGCTCTACCGTTTCATTCTCCTGCAGGCAACCACGACAGAGTGGGCTGTGTCGACATTATATTTTATCTATGTAATACGACGACATCACTGACTCACGACTGCCTCGGTGGCTCAGTGGTTAGTGACTTCTGGATCAGAGGCGTGGGTTCGATCCCTACCCATGGCAAATATTTATGTGATGAACTTAAGTGTTTGCTCTGTCTGGGTGTTATTTAGTTACTATCTATATAAGTATGTATTTAAAAATAAGCATTTACCTGTTTAGTAATAAATAAATAGCCTGCCAGAGACTGATATACTACATATACATATTTTTAAATAGATACTTACATAGATAATAGATAGTAACTAAATAACACCCAGACACAGAGCAAACACCAATGTTCATCACATAAATGCTTGCCCTGGTGGGGATCGAACCCACGCCTCTTTGACCCAGTATTTAGGGCCACTAACCACTGAGCCACCGAGGCAGTCAAGTTGAGTTATTTGAAGTGAACATACATACATAATGTTCTCTTGAAATGCTTTAATTTATTTAATGTTTTTTTCTCTATAATCCAGTATTCTGAATATTCCAATAATCTGTCACCCTCTGGTTTTAATTATACTCTATAAAATTTAACTTGATCTCTGCGACAGCTGTCAGAAAAATCACGCCTATGAAGTCCTGAATTTCTTAAAAGTACAGACAGTACCTGTCAATGTCATACTTTGTGGGCATGCCGATTAGTGATGGGCGACGAATGATCGTGGCCACAGAGTTTTAGATAGAATTTTAATTAAAATATCGATAGTTTATACTGACGATATTTTAAATAAAACTTGATTTATCATCAATTTTATTGTATATTGTAATATTATAACATTTAAAACATAAAAGAACTTTGCCGGCAACCAGGATCGAACAGGCCACAGCCCGAATCACATAAATCAAGTGCACTCGAAACCACTCAGCCACGGCGCTTGCAATCTAACTGGCAAAACTTGTTATGCGTTGAGTAATGTTTGGTCCTCTCAAACCAAAACGTCACGATGTTTGTTAAAAGTCATATGAAGGTAGGTACGTGAACGTATTTTACTCAACACAAAAACTACAATGCACTAATTATAATTTGAGTTTTAGTAGTTATCACTATGAATTGGTTATATTTTATCAACTGAACGTCACTATTTATCACTGTTTCACTTGTTATTTATTATATTAGCAGTTTCTATATTATGTTTTGTTATTCTGGTTCATGTTTGTATCACTAATTTTTGCACTGTGTTACTGTCGTATTATCGGAACGGGTCACTGTAACAACGATACATGCACTAATTTAGCGCATTGTCAACACTTTTACACTGTTTTGGAGTTTTTCCGCGATAATAAACTATTTTTAAAGATTATTAATTGCGGAGCCGAAGTTGCCCCTGACAGCGCCCTCTGGCGTCGGCTTACATGTGTAATTAAAGTAAACCCAATTATATGTTACATTATCATCGATAATAGTGAAAAACGTCGATATATATAGTTACATTATTATGAGTATATAATTAATATCATACCATTATGTGTACATACTTGATCTTAAATAATAGTAAGTAAATGAAATCTAATTTCTCACCTTCAACTCATTTCCTTCATTTCACTCATTCGATTTCATTACAACATTGTTTGAAAATCGATTTTTTCCACCACTATCCCAACTCTAAAAATGTCAATCTTCTACTGTCGTAGAGATCAAGTTAAATTTTATAGAGTATAGTGCAGGATTAGTGAAAGAAAGACTCCTCGCTACCACCTTACCTTTACACTGTTATTTGTGAATGTTTTTTAACATTTCTTGCAAATAAAAATTAAAATAAATCAAAACACACCACATCCTCAGCAATAGAGTTGTCTACAATTGGAATAGGTTGCCTGAGGATGTCATCTCGGCAAGAACTATAAACACATTTAAGAATAGACTGGACCTTTGGATAAAGAAGTAAAAAAATTCCTTGACAGATAAATACTAAACTTATGTATGATATAGGCACATTAGTATACACTGCTCGCCTATAAATAAATAAATATTTTTTTTTGTGAGAGGTTTTCAACAACATTCAACATTTCTGATTAGTACGGCCAAGGAATCAAACGGACTGCCAACTTTCTTGTTTCCCAATGGATTCACATGAGCAAGTTCATATAAGCCAGGTGGCTGCCTGAAAACCTCTGATATGGCTTAACGGTTAAAACAACCAGCCCCCGACCGCCTAAGCAATAGCAATCGTTTCTGACTTAATTTTAGTCATTTGGCACCACCTATGTGACGTTAGCCACCAATTGCTTTGCGCGGATTGCGAAAGCAATCGTTGAATGAACAACTTTGATGGCTAACGTCACATAGGCGGTGCCAAGTGACTAAAATGAAGTCATTAACGATTGCTATTACGATTGCTATTGCTTAGGCGGTCGGGGGGCTGGGCCTATGATAGCCATGATGACTGGGTAAAAAAATAATTATTATAATTAATCCGTGAATTAGGTTACCAAAAATATTAGACACATATTTTTTCTTTTATCAATCAGACAACAAATGACAAAGATAAACCTTGTCAAAGTTTGGGAGTGGGGGTCGTGATGCACTTCTCTTACAGAAGTCTATACATTTGTGTGGCACTTGTGACATCACGCGGAACTTTGACGGGCTATATCTTAATTAATTTTTGTTTAATTGACAAAAGAAAATATATGTTTCTAATAGTTTTTGATAGTCTATCTGATGACTAATTATATTTTTAGACCGACGAACCACTGTAGGAGGTATACAATTCGATGCATATAATTTTTTTTTAAATGTATAACCACACATAACTTTTTTCATAGTAGTCCGACTTCAATAATTATTTTTTTATTGGAAAGAATATACTTCGAAATTGGTCCCATTTAAATTTTATCGAAATCGGCTGAGCCATTTTTGATAAATCAACAATAATGTGAAAAATGCTTATTTGTACCGTGCGAAATATTTACGAATTCTGTACACGGGTGAAGTCGGTCATGCTAGTTTTTGCAAAAAATAATTTTGTTTTTTTTTTATTTCGAAAAGGTTCGCGTTTGACTACACACTGCCTGATGTTGAGCAGATGTGCGGTCTAGGGTGTAGCACGCATCGATTCGTGCATAATATTTACGTTCTAGCGATGCGCCTCGGCTTCGCACAGATGTATTATGCATATAAACATTTCTCTTAAATTACTCTATCTATAAAAATAAACTGCATCAAAATCCGTTGCATGTATACATGGGGACAGACAGCGGGAAGCGAATTTGTTTTATACTATGTAATGATTTTGTATGTGGGTGAAGTTGGTCATGCTATTTTTTGCAAAAAATAATTATTAAGTCATCATGCCTATTTAACATGTCGTCCGAGCCACGGTAGCGCTTAGTTATAAATGCCACTCACGGTCATCCATCCAAACACTGAACGTGCTGAATGTTGCTTAACTTCGATGATCGCTGACAAACACCTAGTTAAACTACACTATGAGCGCCACGAGAGATATGATATGAAGCTTTTCAAATCAAAGTCATGTTCGTTAACAACGTCGCTTACCATAAGAGAGAGTTGGTGTTACAGCGAAACTTAAAAAAATATATTTAAGAGCTATTTACTTACACCATCACAAACTAACACTGCCTACCACATCCTCTGCAACAGAGTTGTCTACAATAATTGGATATTGGATTAGATTGCCTGAGGATGTCATCTCAGCAAGAACTATAAACACATATTTACGAATAGACTGGACCTTTAGTTAGTGAAGGAAAATATTTCGTGTTGTTTTTAAACTTTCGCGATTTGAACTTATACTACGGAACTAATCGCGCACTAAAATAACGAGATAAATAGAAAAAAATGCCTTGAAAGATAAATTCTAATTTTATTTGACTCTGCTTGAATGGGCACATCAGTATACACTGCTCGCCTATAAACAAATAAATAAATATTTTTTGCGGTGCGGGCAGTACTTTCATTTCTATCACGATGAGTCTCGCCAAATCGGTTCCTCCACCTGTATTTCTGGACGAGCCGCCTGGTTCGGCGAAAGATGCTCGTCCTAATATCATTCGCAAATCGTGTCTGTTCGTTAGCGACGTTTATCCTTTAAATAAAGACGAACTAAACACAAAATAGAAGCTTAATTAAACTTACAGGTGAAAAGTGATTCCATCACTCTTCGATGTCTTCCTAGTATCGCTATGGCAGTTTTGTACGCTGCACCTCATTTTATAAACGACGCTTTATAGTTTTAGTGGATTTAATTCATTTTCTTTGCTAAATTCGCAATGAACAATTAGCAGAACCGTAATCCAAACAAAACAAAGCAGACTATATTTGCTATTGTCATTTTTTTTTTTTAAATAAAAAAAAAAATTGTTAAAACTTTCATACACGTTCCGATTTATTCGGAGCTAACCTCCTGACTAAGACCATGTGATCGGTCCTATTTAGCTGCGGCCAAGGAGCGGACGGGGCTGCGATCTAGATAATATAGGTCGTGATGTGATTGGTGGAACACTAGGCCGCGGCCTAGGCTGCGTCTTTCTACGGGATGTTTAAACTGTTTCGAGCTGACGACCGCTTGACTGGTTTTCAACTTTGTTGGTTAAGAGCTCACGCGTTGTCGCGTCTGACGTCACCGCGTCGCCGCGTCGGCCCCCATTTTGGTTGGCTCCAAACAAGTTTGATTCAGTTAGGAGTTCGCTGTGTTGGCAATACTCATTCCACCGGCGCTTCACTTCACTATCAAAATGCCTTCAATTCCATCAATTCAATTCTAAAATCAATGGCTGCGGGCAGTGCAAAGATGTGCTACTTTCTTTCTTCCATCCATGATTCCCAGTGAAAATTGAAAAACTCTCGTGTCTCGTCTCTTTCATTCTCACAAAATCACAGCACAAAACAAACAACAAAACTCAAAACAGCCAATAAACTTGAATGAAATTGTCAACAAATGGATTGTTTCGCATAACGTCATGAATTTAACGATGAAAATGAATTAAATACACTTCGGACACTGATGCTATAAGTGATAAATAAAACAAGTTTTAAGTGTCGTTTGTTAAGTGTGAAGAAATATAACTAAAGTGAGCATTTCTGAAGTAATTGCTGGTCAAATATCTTCATTATGATCTAGTAATTGGTTTCAAAAATGAAGTGCAGCGTGGATAACTGTCTCAATGAAACTAGGACGACGAAGAAGAATCATGGAATCACTTTTCATCTGTAAGTTCATATCCTAGGTCTAATTAAGGCTCTGGCTCACTCTGGACCAGCCTTTTTAAGTCCACTTCCTGACATAGGCTTACCCACGAAAGATAGATACTTAGCATAGGCCATAGGTATATACCTAACTCAAAAGTAATATTTTGTTAGCTAGCTTAAGAGCCCAGGTGGTCTGTAATTTTTCACACAAACATTTCTTCCTGGAAAATGCTTTTAGAGCTACAATTTTTTGTCATAAAATTAAATTTAGCGCTTTAGACTACCCTGTCTTTTCTTTTTCGTGATAAATTAATTATCAGGCAAAATACAACCCTTCAAAATCACAAAAAAATTCACAATTATTACCAACATCTTTAGGGACCTACCAGAAGAGACTAAATAATATCTAACAAAAAATAAAATGACAGAGTCATAGAAATATTTTTTTCAAATTTTGACTCAAAAAATACTTGATTAACTTAGTTTTTGAAGAAAAAAACACCGTAATATGAAACATTGTCTTGCCAAGTTTTTTGTAGGTATATTGTAGCATAATTATACAAGAATAGGGACAAATTCATTTTATTCGACACTGCTTGATATAGGCATATCAGTATACACTGCTCGCCTATTAACAAATAAATAAAAAAAATAAAAAAGCAGAGCTTGCAGCTCAGAGCGATTTATACCTCAGAGCAAATAAAAAAATCAAGAGAGAATGTTGTGAACAAACAAGTGAAGCCAACCCAAACTACGCCTCGCCGTGTACAGACAATTACACACACATCCAGGTAAATATGAAACCTTGGCTTGTCAGTCAGACTATGGTGGCGCAACAGCGAAGCACTCACACATGTATCAAAAACTGGCTTCACTTGACTGTTCAATGATGTTCCCTCTGGATTTTTTTATTTGCTCTGAGGTATAAATCGCTCTGAGCTGCAAGGTCTGCTTTTTTATTTTTTTATTTATTTGTTAATAGGCGAGCAGTGTATACTGATATGCCTATATCAAGCAGTGTCGAATAAAATTAATTTGTCCCTATTCTTGTATAATTATGCTTGTTCTAATCACATGCTCTCTAAAATCGTGTAATAACTGTAACATATAAATATAATTGTCCTTAGTCCACCAACCTAAGCAAAAAAGGTTCTATTAATTTAATAAATATATTAAACTAGCTGACCCGGCCACGCGTTGCTGTGGCTAAATAAATTAAAATTGCGACTATAATTTGAGATTTAAACTATCCTATCTCTCAAGTTGGATCGAACTGCACATGGTGTGCGAATTTTATTATAATCGGTTAATTAGTTTAGGAGTCCATTGAGGACAAACATTGTGACAGGAGATTGATATATATTAAGATTGTTAAACTATCGAAGACTCAACATTAAATAATTAAAAACACAATCAGTCACATTACAAATACAACGAAATAAATAAATCTAGATCTAATTAAATAAATTAGTTCCATGCTGCGCTTGCCAGTATAGGTAGTGCCACACAAGTCGGATGAGATGTTAGCCGCAGATGACACTTCGCTGTAATTCGCTAATTATTGCGCTTGTGTGCACAATGCCGACGCCGCACGGGCGTAACGAGCGCGCCAACCTCAGGCCTCCTGCATGAGGTTGGCGGGCGGGTGTGTCCCGGCATGTTGTCACTCTGGCTCCTGCTCACTCTATATTTTGTTTCATCCGCCGATTTGTGTGGCGCACATTATAGGTGAGATCTATTCGAGAAAACAGCTCCATCGGCTATCCGTTTATTGAACTATGTGCCTTGCCCTCTTTCATCTTGCCAATCCACTGAGTTTTGCTGAAAAGTTCAATAACCATTAGACACCGTACAAATTCTCTACGTTTGATGGCAGTACCACACAAGACATTGGCGAAATTGTGAAACACCCTCAAGAAGAAGAACACCCAGAAGCCACAAACAAGATTTGAATTGAATTGAAAGTTCAATAACTTACAAGTGTCTGTCTATCAGTTCGTCTCTAATTACTTTGTAGATGCTCTATCCTTGTATTTCTATGGCGTGTGCCCTACCCACTGCTGCTTTAATTTGCTAATTGTTTCAACTTTTTTTAAACGTTTAAAGTAGAACCAATGTATGACAAGTAGTTCTCCAAAAAGTAAACCTCGCATCTGATATGTTTAATTGAATTCTCAATTCAATTAAACAGATGCGAGGCACACTTTACAGATACGCTAATTGTTGCGCATATGTGCACAATGCCGACGCCGCGTGGCGTAGTGGTGTGCACGGGCGCAGGGAGCGCGCGTGAGGGAGGCATTAGGTTGGCGGGCGGGTGTGTCCCGGCGTCATGTCTTTCTGGCTCCCGCGCATACCTAAATTTTGCCTTTTGCGCAGAACGGTTCTGCGCAAACTTCCCATCCGCCGACTTAAGTGGTGCGGATTATACGTGAGAATGAACATTCGAGAAAACAGCCCCATTGGCTATCCGTTCATTGAACTATGTGCCTTGCCCTCTGTCATTTTAACTTGCCTATCAGCTGAGTTTTGCTGAAAAGTGTGTAGTACTTTGTGGATGTTCTATCCTGTATTTCTATGGTGTGCCCTACCCACTGCTGCTTTAAATTGCTAATAATTACAACTTTTTTTTAAACTTATTCAAATTAGAACCAAAGTATGACAAGCAATTCTCCAAAGAGAAAGCCTCGCATCTGTTTAATTAAATTATTAATTATTTTGTATACTACGGGACTAATACATTGAAAATGAAAAAAAAATCAGCTGTTCCATAGAAAAATATCGTTCACCCGCGACCAAATGTATGTAACAGCAGATTTCTTTTTGAGTTTTGATAGAAGTCGATGAACAAAAGTTGTTAGTTTGGATGTACAGAATAAGCCCCTAACAGATTGCTCAATGTTTACCAGTCACCCTGTATTGTACTCGTACCTATTGCCGTATTCGCTGACGCGCTCTTCGCCGAGCGCGTAAGCTTGTAATTTGTATGAAGATATGTACAGCGCCACTAGCGGCGCGTTTTCGAAACACAAAAAGTTCATACAAATTACATGCTTACGCGCTCGCCGAAGAGCGCGTAAGCATGTAATGTATCTATGTGTGTATTGTACCTATTGCCGTATTCGCTGACGCGCTCTTCGCCGAGCGCGTAAGCTTGTAATTTGTATGAAGATATGTACAGCGGCACTAGCGGCGCGTTTTCGAAACACAAAAAGTTCATACAAATTACATGCTTACGCGCTCGCCGAAGAGCGCGTAAGCATGTAATGTACCTATGTGTCTATTGTACCTATTGCCGTATTCGCTGACGCGCTCTTCGCCGAGCGCGTAAGCTTGTAATTTGTATGATGATATGTACAGCGCCACTAGCGGCGCGTTTTCGAAACACAAAAAGTTCATACAAATTACATGCTTACGCGCTCGCCGAAGAGCGCGTCATGTTTACGACAAAACGACGAAGAGCTTTTACTCGATCTTGATAATTAAACTAGCTTACTACCTTAGGTTTCCCAAAGAGCCCCTACTCCGCGGCGCCTGGATGGATGCGCTGGCCCTGACCGGCTGCGAGTCCGGAGAGCCCAGCGTGGTGTGCTCCGACCACTTCAGGGTCGAAGACTTCTTCGAGAGAGGAGGGCTGAGGATGATTAAGAAGGGTGCTTTGCCTTTCCGTGCCATGGTAAGGAGATTAGTCTATATCATAGAGCAAATATCCATAGAGTCACGATCATGCAAAAAAAGTGTCTGAGCCAAACAAAACCCTGCACAAGCTATGTAGTGGCTTTTTAGTTTTTTTTTTTTTTAATATTTTTGGGACATCTTACACACGGCCTCTGACCCCAAACTAAGCAAAGCTTGTGATATGGCTGCCAGAGACTGATATACTACTTATACTTATTTTTAAATACATACTTATATATATAGTAACTAAATAACACCCAGACACAGAGCAAACACCTATGTTCATCACATAAATATTTGCCCTGGGTGGGGATCGAACCCACGCCTCTTTGAACCAGAAGTTAGGGTCACTAACCACTGAGCCACCGAGGCAGTCAAGTCAGTTAGTCGTAAGGCGATTGCAAGCCAACTACAACGCCGCGCGATACCAAAGTGTTCGGTTACAAGAACCAATTAGGTGACTCAAATTCGAGAAAACGGGTCATTGTGAATTATTTAATGTAAATATCTGAGTCGGTATGTATGGCGGCGCTCGGACATTTTTTTACTACTTGCACTTAGGGACTGTGGCTCTGTAGATATTTGCTCGAAGATCAGCCATTACATTTTCAGGCCGTCCATAAATAGTATAGATAGTCCATAGATAGTCTAACTTAGCAGTGCACAGTTCTAGCCCAAATTCTATGGCTATAAAAATATTCAATAAATTGCCAAACAATCTAAAAGATATCGAAAGAGAAAACTGTTTCATAAAACAACTAAACATAATACTTTTATCGAAATGCTATTACACATTAGACGAATTTTTTAACGATAAACTAGAAAACATAATAATAAATCGTTCCAATACAAATAATAAAATTGCCATACCCTTATAGGGTCATATGTATCACTATACAAAACATGTTAACTAAGAACTATCAAAAATAAAACAAAAAGTTGGCTTGTTGAGCAGGCATTTTACAAGGTACGAGACTTTCTTCCTAAGGTAGAGTGACTGATGTATTGGTAATTTTAAGGACCTATAGAATGTAGAGATTAATTTGACTTCAATTATGTGATAAATTTTTGACATTGATATTTCGATTCGAATTTTTGTTTGTTACTTATTATTATTATTTTTTAAGTAATGAATTCTATTTATTCCTTATTTAATTATTTCCATGTAACAATGAATGACGTGTAACTTACTGTTATAAATAAATGAGTCTGAGTCTGAGTCTGAACCGCGTGTAAAGGTGATGACCACAAGTGGTATATTATTCAGAGAAAAATCGAACCAAGATGATATATACATCATTTGAAAGCTTGTTATATAGGCTTCCCAAAAATATTTGATATAGATATTTTCACCCCTCCAATTTTTTTAAAATGCGAAACATAAATTGTATGAAAAATAACAATAAAGCCTATTATTTTTTCTAGTTTAGCAATAATAAAGTGCTTCTATCGTTATTTTACTTGCATTCGTAGCTGATTCTTCCACATTCATCTCTTAATTTGCTAAAATTAAAAATTATAACCTACCAGTGTGACCAGTTAGTAGGTACAATGTGACAAAAAATCACTTAAAAAGTGTGTCTAATTGGTAAAAATGCTTTTATTTAACAATTTGGAGGTTACTTAACCAGGGCTACTAAAGATAAACTACCTATTGATCGAAATATATTTATTTTATCTAATAAATTCAAAATTAATTTTAAAAAGATTGGATGGGTCTTTTTTGTTTTTAACCGTTGTAATAGACTCGGAAAAATATGAACTTTTTCGAAATGTAACGAGTGCTGTGGTTAGAATTTTTGATTATTATTATACCAGCCTCCATACATTTTGCGGACATGTCCTTTCATATGTTGCAATAAATGATTGCTTTGAGTCTGATTACCACACGAAGTCATAACCTATAATCATCTCAGCTGGATAAAAACTTGTAATTTGGCATTTTAGTAGAACGTCGGGAAAATTTGTTCCCAAAAGGCAACTTTTCTTTGTTAGGAACTTGGAATTCGGTAGAAAATACGGTACGGTACCCTATGTGCGCGAGTCCGACTCGCACTTGGCCTATTATTAATAATAATTATCGTTACATATTAATCCTTCTACTTCTATTGTAAATCAAACTAATAAGTCCATTATGATGTGTATTTGGTCACCATAAACTATTTTACATTAGTTTCTTAAATAATTATCACAACTTGGATTGACTGAATATGTGCTTTCGCCTCGAAGCGCAAATCGAGAATGATCGCACCTAAAGATTAATATTTTTGCATCTCTTCAGTTTCTTTTCTTGTTTCCTGATTGGCTGTTTTAAAACTACGCCGGAAGCAGTTCTTGTTGGTTGTTAAATCGGCCAATCATAAACCAGAGAAATGTTATCCTTACAAGTACTAGAAAATATCATTCGACATTATATTTAAAAACCAGATTAAAATTTTATGCAACGATTAAAAATCATGACACTTCATTCTACTTTTCTTTCTGGAATGATGCACATCCACTTCCCCTCCTATCCAAAGACAACCTTTCCCTTATGACTCCTACCGCACGATGCGAGACTTTTACGGCAGGTCGTTTGCGTTTCAGGCGGTTCAGTTAGGCATTGCCGGCAACCGTTAGAAAAGCTCCATCACTGAACATATTTAAGGATCAGGTTAAAAACCATCATCTACAGAAACTGTCGCTTTATTAAATTTGAAACTGTTGTTGTTGTTTTTATGTATAAATAATCTGTGTAAATTATAAATTACTAGTTTTTACCCGCGGCTTCGCCCGCATGATATTTTGATTTTTGACACAATATCATTATAAATTATAGCCTATGTGTTATTCTGATATATAAGCTATATTATTGCAAAGTTTCATCTCAATCCGCTCAGTAGTTTTTGCGTGAAAGAGTAACAAGCATCCATCCATCCATCCATCCATCCTCACAAACTATCGCGTTTATAATGTTAGTAGGATATGTATTAGTTTATTATTAAGTATAGGTTTATTTTATTTTTATGTATTTTAAGTATTTATATCTTTTATTTATTGTATGTAGGTTTATGATGTATAATTTAATTTATATGTATATATATATATATATTTTTTTAAATATTGGGGGACATCTCACACACGGTTTCTGACCCCAAACTAAGCAAAGCTTGTGATATGGCTGCCAGAGACTGATTTACTACATATACATATTTTAAATACATACTTATATAGATAGTACCTAAATAACACCCAGACACAGAGCAAACACCTATGTTCATCACAAAAATGCTAACCCTAGTGGGAATCGAACCCACGCCTCTTTGATCCAGAAGTCAGGGTCACTAACCACTGAGCCACCGAGGCAGTCAAATATATTTAAATATGTTTTTTATTTAATGCGCACCCCGTCCATTACTTATATGCTATCTATCCTCTCCATCCTAAGGTTGCCTGGCAGAGATCGCTATTAGCGATAAAGCCGCTCTTTGTTACACTGTTTTAGTATCTTCATTTCTTCTTATTATGGTTATTTCTTGGTGTGCAATAAAGCGTTTATTTTAAAAAACAAAATAATCCTACTAATATTATAAATGCGAAAGTTTGTGAGGATGGATGGATGGATGGATGGATGGATGTATGGATGTTTGTTACTCTTTCACGCAAAAACTACTAAACAGATTGAGATGAAACTTTGCAATAATATAGCTTATATATCAGAATAACACATAGGCTATAAATTATAATGATATATTGCGTATGCGGGCGAAGCCGCGGGTAAAAACTAGTATAAAATATTTTTGGGACATCGTACACACGGTCTCTGACCCCAAACTAAGCAAAGCTTATGATATGGCTGCCAGAGACTGATATACTACATATACTTATTTTTAAATACATACTTTTATAAATAGTAACTAAACAACACCCAGACACAGAGCAAACACTTATCGAACCCACGCCTCTTTGATCCAGAAGTTAGGATCACTAACCACTGAGCCACCGAGGCAGTCAATTATCTATCTATCTACATATTATATTCCAGGAGTCTGAGGAAGACCTGGATGTGCTGGCGTCGCTCCGCGTGTGCAGGATCTGCCTCGCGACGGACACCACTATGTATGATATTAATGAATGCAACCTCGATCAGCAGTACCAGCAAATTACTGGCATTTTTGTGAGTATTCCACTTTTTAACCGACTTCCAATTATTTTTTGCAAAAAATAGCATGACCGACTTCACCCGTGTACAGAATCATTGCATAGTATAAAACAAAGTCGCTTTCCTCTGTCTGTCCCCATGTATGCTTATATCTTTAAAACTACGCAACGGATTTTGATGCAGTTTGTTTTAATAGATAGAGTATTTAAAGAGAAATGTTTATATGTATAATACACCTGTGCGAAGCCGGGGCGCAACGCTAGAACACAAATATTATGCACGGATCGATGTAACATTTTTGACGTGACAACGTCTTATAAATTGGTTTGCCGGGTGACACTTCAAGAAACTGCGTTACGCTCCGCTCACGTTATGCGCTCACAATGAGAGCGAGTGAGAGGCACGCGTCATGGTTAGCACGCCTAAGAGCGAGAGAGACAGACATTTTCATCCTTCTTCCTACTATACGAATGAATATTCACATTAAAATTATTTTACCACTCAAAGTCGTTGTCACGTAAAACTTTCGCCCGTATACCGACTTTACAGGCAACCAATTTTTTTACATTATTGTTGATTTATCAATTTCAATAAAATTTAAACGGAACCAATTTCGAAGTATACTCTTTCCAATAAAAAAAGAATTATTGAAATCGGACTACTATGAAAAAAGTTATGCGTGGTTATACATAAAATATATATATATAATTATATATATATATATATATACGCGTCGAATTGTATACCTCCTCCGGTGGTTCGTCGGTCAAAAAGGAGGGGGTACTCTGTTTCTCTGTGTGTATTTTTTTTGTGTATATTCATCGATAATTTCGCTAATTGTAACCAGAATGGTTGGATAAATGGCGGATCGCCGTCAATGTGGGAAAGACGGCGGCACTGATGACCGGGAAAAGTACAAGAGGGCTTCAGAGCCAGAGACCACTGCAGCTTAGAGGACAGGACATCGCGTGGTAAAGCCAATGCAAGTACCTGGGAGTCCAAATCGACACGATCCTGAGCATGCGCTCGCAGACCACCAACGCCGTGCACCAGGCGAAGGCTGCTCGAGCGCTGCTGCGGCCCGTGTTGCAATCTAAGCTGCCATTGAGGACAAAGCTCTCCATATACAAAATGTACATCAGAACCCGGCTGACCTATGCAGCGCCCGCTTGGTACGCGCTCTGCACAGCCAGCCAGAATAAGAAAATGCAAGTGGTGCAAAACACCTCCTTGAGGATGATCTCGGGAGCCGGCCGATACGTTCGCAATGATGTGATCGCCCGGGACATGAAGATCGAGACGGTGGGGGAGTTCGTGGCTCGTCTGTCGCGCGGCATGTTCGACCGCGCTGACAACGGGCCACACCCCCACCTGCATAACATTGCGCCGCTCCATGCACGTCCCCCTGACGAACGTAAATGGCGTGCCCTCCCTCGAGATCTCCTACTGGCTGGCTCGGACGATGAAGCAGAGGACAGCGTAGAGGGACCAAGCGGTACTACAGTAGTAGAAGATGAGGCCCAAACCAAAAAGGATCAACCAAGCCAAAGAATGGCCAACGTGACAAAACCAAGCCATAAGATGGCCAACATTGCTCCACCAAGCCAAGATGTGGCCAACGATGGCCATATTAATGGCTAACGAGGTTGCTGAGAGAAGCCGCCCGTCCTCGCGGACTGGGAAGGGTACTCGCACCCTCCAAACTTTGCCCCTCAGCCCTGAGTGGCCGAGGCGTCCAGCCGCCAGAGAGAGTGTAAACTCGAGTTGGCATCCTCACTCCCGCCAACCACGGGGGGAGAAGAACCCGAGATGAGATGCCAATTGTGAACCGAATCGAATCACACAAGTCGGCGGATGTGAAGTTAACTACAACCTGCGTATTGCGTAATATCCACCTAAGGACCATGCTCTAATTTCGCCCTTGCATTTTCCCAATTCATGCATTTTACTGACCAAACCATTCATTCAACTGCCCATCTGTATTTTTCTGCGGCTCATTTTCGTTTACTTAACTGCTAAGTTTCAACTGAAAACCTTGTAATAGGCCGAATCATACAAGTTGGCGGATGTGAAGTTACCTACAAGCTGCGTAATATCCGCCTAAGGACCATGCTCTAATTTCGCCCTTGCATTTTCCCAATTCATGCACTTTACTGACCAAACCATTAATTCAACTGCCCATCTGTATTTTTCTGCGGCTCATTTTCGTTTACTTAACTGCTAAGTTTCAACTGAAAACCTTGTTATAGGCCGAATCATACAAGTTGGCGGATGTGAAGTTAGCTACAAGCTGCGTAATATCCACCTAAGGACCATGCTCTAATTTCGCCCTTGCGTTTTCCCAATTCATGCATTTTACTGACCAAACCATTCATTCAACTGCCCATCTGTATTTATCTGCGGCTCATTTTCGTTTACTAAACTGCTAAGTTTCAACTGAAAACCTTGTTATAGGCCGAATCATATAAGTTGGCGGATGTGAAAGCTGCGTAATATCCGCCTAAGGACCATGCTCTAATTTCGCCCTTGCGTTTTCCCAATTCATGCATTTTACTGACCAAACCATTCATTCAACTGCCCATCTGTAATTTTCTGCGGCTCATTTTCGTTTACTTAACTGCTAAGTTTCAACTGAAAAACTTGTTATAGACCGAATCATACAAGTTGGCGGATGTGAAGTTACCTACAAGCTGTGTAATAACCATCCATATCGTAGTCGTTTGCTTTTCAAGCTGTCCAATTGTGGAATGCTTTGCCTGTTCCAATACGCAAAGCCCCATCTCTTGATGTTTTTAAGGAAAGCGTTAAAATGCTTTACCTTTCACAGGTGCCATCGCAGTAGTTCTGTTGTTAATTTTGTTCTAATTTAATGCTATATAAATTTTTATTTTTATCAAATTGTATGTATTTAAGGAAAGCGTTAAAATTCTTTACCTTTCACCGGTGACATCGCATTAGTTCTGTTGTTAATTTTATTCTAATTTATTGCTATATAAATTTTTATTTATATAAAATTGTATGTATTAGTGTATCTTATATTATTATTATTTCATGATATCCAGGATCTCAAAAACTTGTATTTAAAAAGTTATATTTTTGTTTATTTTCAGTCTGGCTTAGAAGACCGTCTCCCTCAGCGGTTGTGCTGGGAGTGCAGACACCGACTAAAATCCGCCATATCTTTTAAAAACAAGGCGTTGAGAGCTCACGATATATTGGTCCAAATGTTGAATTCTACCTCCTATGTAAGTACCTTGTACTACCTTGTTGCACGCACATACACACGCGCACACACGCGCGCGCGCGCACACACACACACACACACACACACGCATAAACACACACACGCACACACACCCCCCCCACACACACACGCGCACACACACGCTCGCATACACACAGAAAAATATTCACACAAATATACTCACGAATACGACTACTGGTCACGTACTACATTGTATATAATTATTTTTTGTAAAAAATAGCATGACCGACTGTCTGTGTACAGAATTTACGATTATTTCGCACGGATCGAAGTAGAATTTTTCACATTTTTGTTAATTTATCAAAAATGGCCCGGCCGATTTCGATAAAATTTAAATGGGACAAATTTCCATATATACTTTTCTCCAATAAAAGAATAATTATTGAAATCGGACCTACGTAAGTTATGCGTGATGTAACGTCATTCGAAATCCAATAGGGCGGACGGCTCAAGATGGCGGGCCAGTTAATTTTTGTGCTTCCCTCCATAAAATGGCTATTTAACCAAAAAGTTTGTTGCTTTAAATAAAAACTTGTTTTAAAATCTGTTTCTTAAATTTATTCGATTTGTAATTTTAGTTTTTATTTCAGATCACGTTAAGAGACATAAAAACAATAAACCGTTTCCAACACAACCTCAAGTCGACACTCGTCGAAAAAAGTCTTCTAAAACACAACATCAACCCTAACGTCATCAAAATAATCAAGTCTGAATCATATAACGATAATTATAACGAATATAATGACAAAGAATATAATAACAAAGATTGTAAAGAAAGTGAAAATAACGATAATGAATGCATAATTGATGCGGAAATGAAAAATGACGCAGATAACGGTAACCATAATCAATTTGTTGATAACATTTTGTTAGTAAATTTCATACTAATAATAAGTCATAGTATCTTGAATTATTATAAAAATATAACTTTTTAAATACAAGCTTTTGACAAGCTTTTTTTGTGGGCATTATGGGAAACGAAGAAGTCGATAGACTCCCTAAAGAAGCAGCTGCTGACGGAGATATTTAATTGCGTTCCTGTTTACACAGATTTAATACCATTTATAAAAAATATTTCTTTTGAAAACTGGTCTGAATATTTCGATGAAAAATCAATGTCTAAAGGTATCTGGTATAAAACGATTCAGCCTACACTTCTTCGCTCTCCATGGTTTCTGAGGGCCAACATGGGACGGAACGAGATTGTTACAGCTTCACGGTTTCAGACAATCAGTTAAAATTATAATTCACTAGCTTTTTCCCACGGCTCCGCCCGCGTTGTATTTCGACTTTTGTGCTATCCCACAGGAACCTTTAATTTTTTCGGGATAAAAAATAGCCTATGTCACTTTCCGGCCCTTGAACTATATCCATGCCAAAAATCAAGTCAATCCGTTGCTCCGTTGCTGCGTAAAAGAGGAACAAACCAACAAACTTTTCGGATTTATAATATTAGTAAGATTAATTAAATTGTTCAAAATAATATTCTAAGATCAAATTATTAGTTACAGAATATAACGATAATGAATACACAGATAACGGATATAACGATAATGAAGAAGAAAAACTAGAAAAAATAGTTAAAGTAGAAATCAAAGATGAAGCTAGAGATGATATGTTTTACGAGGAATGTAATATTGATGACGATACCGAATCCGAAGATGATAATAGGAAGTTGAGTGAGATATATCCACATGTAATGGAGAGGGAGAAAGCGAGTGTTAAAAAGAGAAAAGTAGTGGAGAAGAAAGTTAGAGTGGTGAAGAAGAAAGAAGATGGGATGAAGAAGAAAAAGGATGGGATTAATATGTTGGACAAGTGAGTTGGATCTAGCGAATGTTTCTATGTACTAAAACAGCGTTTTTTAACCTATTTCAGACCGCGAACCCCTAGAAAATACGAGTAAAGCACAACTATGACTCAATGAAATGATTTTTATCGTGTTTCACACACTAAGTGTATAGAAACTTTCTTTTTGTGATAAACATTGTAAACAATGTAGTAGTTGGTAAAAATGATAAACATTTTCACTAATTCGGCGCCTTCGCAGACAGCGTTTTAGCTTAATTGGATTAAAGCATCTGGGCCGGAATCCCAGAGAGATGCAGCAATTTTTCGATTGACTGTTGTTTGTGTTTTTGGAATAATATTATTGGATCTGTAAGTTACTTTTAAAGTGGGTATTTTTTGTCAATTTTTAGATGTGAACTAGCGTATTTACTAGTATTAACTAACGTTATTAACTAGTGTGTGACGTCAGAGACCAGCGCCATTACAGAATGTCGTTTTGGCGGGATCTTGAATATCTATTCTTTAACACTTGATTTTCATTGTTAATACAGTAGATCTCTCGGAAATATAAATGTAGTGTGCTTAATATGTACTAACGAATAATTTAAAACGATTTACAAAAACTAGTCAAATAGCCTATTGATTAGGAATAACCGTGTATAAATGGATTTTTTGAATAACAATAAATATTAAGGTGACGCATTGATAAACTATTGTTTCGAAAATTCTCCCTTCACTCGGACAAATTTTACGCACTCGCGCTCGATAGGATCGCGCCAGAGCGGCGGGCGGCAGTGAGCTTTTAATTAATTACTCATATATACATTAAAAAAAATAACTTCTCGGTTTGTGAAATAGAATAGCGGTCTGGCTATTTTATTCGTAAAAAAATATGAAGTATTGTCGCTGATAATTCTGAGCATTCTAATTATTAAACTTTTTTTGATGAGAAATTTGTAAATATTTTTTTAATAAAGTCGGTTACTTTTCAAGATTTTCCCTTATCTATGATAGTTTTTAAATTTGAATCAATATCATTCGTCCTCTCACATCGCGCATTCAAAAGTACTCTTTTCGTGTTTTTGGGCCCGATGCCTCGTCTTAAGTTATATCTTTACCTTACTTTTTCAGACACAAAACCAAACTAATGCAACAACGTAAAGTCGGCGACAATCTTGAGAAACTGTTTGTAAAGACTACTCCCACGTACAACGAGCAAATCGCAGAAATCAAAATGCGTCAAGAGAAAATGTCGTACAAAAATGCACAGTACAAGTGTACGGTCTGCTTTAAGGCATTTAACGTCAAAGGAGATTATGATACACACATTTTTAAACATAGCGAGGTACGTGAAACTCATTAAGTTCCTAACCAAAAGGAGTCGACACTGCAAAGCGTACCCCTCTGCTGCTAGTACGCGACCGGCGGTCATGCTCTTTATATAAATATATCGGTCTGGTTGCGCTTGTGTTGCGTTTATTTTCAGCTAGTGTTAGTTAATTACATTTGTGTGCGTGTAAACTTGCTTATATTTTGGTTTGTGTGAGCTTCTTTACCCCCCCACTGACTTGGCAGACTTCGCTGTTTAGGCGTGTCAACTCCTTTTGTTTGGTACTTAATGGTGAAACTTTATTTTGTAAAAAAAAATATTTCATTTACCTATAAATTATTAAATAAAATTTTATTGAATAAAAATATATAACGAAAATATTTTATGTAGCTAATGAATATATTTTTTTCTTTTTAGGGTTCCGTACCTCAAAAGGAAAAAACGGAACCCTTATAGGATCATGTCCGTCTGTATGTATGTCAAGACTCTTTATCTCGGGAACGCGTAAAGATATCGAATTGAAATTTAAACTGTATACGTATATCTATGGTCTCTTGCAGTTGTGTAAAAGAAAAACTTCTTAGTTATCGTTTAAAAAAGTTAGAGCCGTTTATGTCGTAAAAACCGCATATTTCGACACTCACAAAAATCAAAACCTACAATGCACTTCCCGTTGACATAGAATTATTAAATTTGGCGAGAAGCATCGTCTTAAAGTACACATATATAGAAATAAATCTAAAACTGTACATTTTTATTTCAATCACAAAAAAATAGGGCCTCAAAATTCACAAAATATGGGTTCAAATTCAAAGTGAGTAAATCGTATCATGTAAGGTATCATATAAAAGAACTTCATTAGCACATTTTAAAACAGGTTTTTAGTTATTTTTTCAATGCGTAATTTTCGATGTATGACGACAAAAGTGAAAAAGCGGTAATCAGTGCGCGCGCGCCGGTCGACGGGGGTGCGCGTATTCCCTGAGGATGGAGTTCTAAATACTCTGAAACTGGTTGGATTCCTTGCGGATCGACCGTATAATTATAACGTGAGTTTTAGCCGTATTCTGTTATAGTTATGAATACTCACGGTAGTTTTAATGAAGTAAAAGTGAAAAATATACTTTTTTGTCGATGGTTATAGTAACAGTTGTTTTTCACTTTATGTCGCATTATAAGACACGTCTTACGGAGGGCGCTGGTACCTGTAGCACAGTATCTTTAGATACTAGTACGGGCACCAGCCAGTAACATGATAAAACTGATAAATTAATGTGCTTCTTGTTATGTCTTGTTGAATAACTACCATAAAAGAAACTTTATTTTATTTTTTAAGGATATATTATATTAAATTGGTAGAACTGTTAATTTAGTTTTGGTCAATAAAGATTTTATTTATTTATTACTAGTATTTACCCGCGGCTTCGCCCGCATGATATTTTGATTTTTGACGCAATATCATTATAATTTATAGCCTATGTGTTATTCTGATATATAAGCTATATTATTGCAAAGTTTCATCTCAATCCGTTCAGTAGTTTTTGCGTGAAAGAGTAACAAACATCCATACATCCATCCATCCATCCTCACAAACTTTCGCGTTTATAATATTAGTAGGAAGTAGGGTAGGATTTACTTTTGGCCAAGGCTGTATATATCTAAGTAGGTAACTATGACGGCTCGGACATTTTTTTACTACTTTCACTTAGTGATTGTGGCTCTGTAGATATTTGCCCGAAGGATTCGGAATATAAATATTTTGTCAATATTTGATTTGATTTCAGCAAGCGGGAGCGTACGAGTGTTTCATTTGCAAAGCGCGCCTGAAGTCCAGCCAAGCGCTGTGGAAGCACCAGGCTTCGTTACACATGGAGAAGTTCTCCTGCAGGAAGTGCGCCTTCGTCACTAGGAGTAGGTAACTACTGCTGCAACTTCACATTACTTCACAGAATTTAGGTTGCAGCACCAACTCATATCGGAGAGACAGTCAGATTTAGGGATTAGAAACGTAACTTTGAGGTAATGTCATATTTGACATTATTTGACATACACTCTCTCTCTGTCTCACACACACATACACACGCACACGGACGCGCACACACACACACACGCACACGGACGCGCGCACACGGATGCACACACACACACACACGCGCACACGGATGCACACACACACACACACGCGCACACGGATGCACACACACACACACACACACACACACACACACACACACACACACACACACACACACACACACACACTTACACACAAGCCGAAAATTTTATAAAACTTTTAATTTCTAGTTTTTACCCGCGGCTTCGCCCGCATGATATTTTGATTTTTGACACAAAATCATTATAATTTATAGTCTATGTGTTATTCTGATATATAAGCTATATTATTGCAAAGTTTCATCTAAATCCCTTCAGTGGTTTTTGCGTGAAAGAGTAACAAACATCCATACATCCATCCATCCATCCTCACAAACTTTCTCGTTTATAATATTAGTAGGATTTGTATTCCGAATGCCAATAAAATAATATTACTTTGAACAAAGCGCGTCTGAAATCTAGCCTAGCTCTGTGGAAGCACCAGGCTTCGTTACATATGGAGAAGTTCTCCTGCAGGAAGTGCGCCTTCAAATCCAGGAGTAGGTAACTACCGCTGCGTTTTATATTTATTTAATCAGTAGTAATAGGTCGAAACAAACTTCTTGGCGGCTGTTATGTTGGCTACAAGCTGCGCGGGGGTTTTCATGCGATTATAAATGTTATTGATATGAAAATACATGTATTTCTGTCAGTTCTTTTTCGGAAATCTGTGTCCTAGTAAAGTTCGTATGGGCTGGGTGGCTAGTCTTTAGTGTTTCAACTGCAAAGTTCGTCTGAAATCCAGCCAAGTGCTATGGAAGCACCAGCCTTCGTTACATATGGATAAGTTCTCCTGCAGGAAATGCGCCTTCGTCACTATACTCTATAAAATTTTACTTGATCTCTGCGACAGCTGTCAGAAAAATCACGCCTATGAAGTCCTGAATTTCTTAATAGTACAGACAGTCACGACCTGTCAATGTCATACTTTATGGGCATGCCGATTAGTGATGGGCGACGAATGATCGTGACCACAGAGTTTTAGATAGAGTTTTATTTAAAATATCGATAGTTTATACTGACAATATTTTAAATAAAACATAATTTATCATTAATTTTATTGTATATTTTAATATCATAACATTTTTTACATGTGTAATTAAATTAAACCCAATTATAAATATGTTACATTAGCATCGATAATAGTGAAAAACGTCGATAAATACTATCGTTACATTATTATGAGTATTTAATTAATATCATAACATTATTTACATGTGTACATACTTGATCTTAAATAATAGAAAGTAAATAAAATCCAATTTCTCCTTCCACTACAAACCTTCAACTACTCATTCGATTTCATCACAACATTGTTTGAAAACCGATTTTTTCCACCACTATCTCAACTCTAAATATGTCAATATGTCTCTGTCGCAGAGATCAAGTTAAATTTTATAGAGTATAGGAGTAGGTAACTACTGCTGCAACTTCACATTACTTCACAGATAATTATAGTAAACTGAATATTATAGATTAAATTGAAATGAAATTAAATTTAGGTTACGGTAGGTATCAACCCATATCGGAGAGACAGTCAGATTTAGCGATTAGAAACGTAACTTTCAGGTTTTTATTTTATATTTCGAATAGCTTCGCGTTTGACTACACACTGCCTGATGTTAAGCAGATGTGTAGCACGCTTACCTAGAAGATACCTATTTACTCGGGATTTGAAGACACCCACGTTGTAGTTTAACGGGAAGACAGACCCAGGCAAAGCGTTCCACATTCCGGCTGTTCGTATGAGGAATGAGGATTCGAAACGCTTGGTTCTAACGCGCGGAATGTCCACCATAAAAGGGTGGCGCTTTGGTCGCGTCCGTCTAGCCGTACGATAGAAGAAAGGGGCAGGGGGGACCAGGTTGTGCAACTCCTGGGCGCACTCTCCGAAGTGTATCTGGTAAAAGGCCGACAAACACGCTACCTTGCGACGATGCTCAAGACTTTGCAGCTGTGACTTAGTCAAGGTGTCGTTGTCAATTAGCCTCCTGGCTCGCCGCTCAATCGACTCGAGGTTATGTCATATTTGACATACATAACCTTTAACCTTTCTCTTTCTGTCTCTCATACACACACACACACACACACACACATACACACACACACACACACACACACACACACACACACACACACACACACTTTATTGTTGATTTATCTAAAATGGCTCAGCCGATTTCGAAAAGATTGAAATGGGACCAACTACGAAGTATATTCTTTCCAATAAAAAAATAATTATCGAAATCTGACCACTATGTAAAAAGTTATACGTTGTTACACATAAAAAATATATATATAACCCGTCGAATTGAGTACCTCCTCTGGTCCGGTTCGTCGGTCCAAAAAGAGATTGGGCGGGTCATGTGGTTCGTATGCAGCCCGAGAGATGGGCCAGGATCGTCACACAATGGGTACCGGAAGGCAGACGAAGGCAGGGAAGACCTAGGAAACGCTGGTGTGACGATCTTTTGACACTTTCCGGGAAGGTTGGCGGGATTTGGCTACAGAACGTGATAAATGGAAGAAAGTGAGAGACCTTTGCCCAGAAGTGGGACAGCATAGGCTGAGAAAACAAATGTTCTTGGTGGAATATTATTTATTATTCCAAGTAGCCCAACGAGCCATGGAGAGGGCTATGATCGGAGTTTCCCTGCGAGATTGAATCTGGAATGAGGAGATCCGTAGAAGAACCAAGGTTACCGACATAGCCCAGTGTATTGGCAGGTTGAAGTGGCAGGGCACATAGCGCGAAGTACTGATGACCGATGGGGTCGAAAAGTTCTCTAGTGAAGACCACGTACCGACAAGCTCAGCGTAGGACGTCGACCCACAAGGTGGACGGATGACCTCATTAAGACCGGAGGATCACGCTGGATGCAGGCTGCTACCAACCGGTCTTATTGGAAATCATTAGGGGAGGCCTATGTCCAACAGTGACACCCGCTTTACAATCGTAAGGTCGTGGGTTCAAATCCCGGTCCCGTACCAATGAGTTCTTCGGAATTTATGTACGGAATTTAACACCATTAGCTTTTCGGTGAAGGAAAACATCGTGAGGCAACCTGCATACGTCCATCGAAGAAATCCGATGGCGTATGTGAATCCACCAACCCACACTGGGCCAGCGTGGTGGATATGGCCCAATCACCCTTCGTGAGTAGGCCTACGTCCTACAGTGGACTATTAAAAGGCTGTTACAGTACAGTATCTTGAATATCTCTTACGTAAGAGATATTCAAGGGACTATTAGGAGGTTGAAATGGAACTGGGCGGGACACATATGTAGGATGGACAACAACAGATGGACCAAAAAGGTCATTTAATGGGTTCCAAGAGGAGAAAGAAGAAAGAGAGGAAGGCCGAACAGGCGCTGGGAAGATATTTTTACTCAAAGACACGGAGTTCAGTGGATGAGGATAGCAAGAGACAGAAAAGTTTGGGCACAACTGGGGGAGGCCTACGCCAAAGAGGCGACAACTACATTGACTGAATAATTTAATACTGACATAGGTACTTATAATAAAAAAATGACATTAAATAATTATACTGTGGACTAAGAAAGAAACAAACTTATCATGAAGCCTAAATAATGTAATGATGTGTTTAATAATTTAATTGAAATTTAATTGTTAATGATAATGATGTAGTTGAAATAAAGGCTTTTTTACTTTTACTTTACTTTAAAGTACAGTATGTCCAGCTGTGGACGTACTATGGCTGATTAAAAAAAAAATTATGAATGAATAAATGAGTATAGAATTTCCAGAATGAAAGATCGTGTGGTTTGCAGGGACGTGGCGAGGAAGCACGCGCGCTGGCACTCGGGAACCACGTACAAATGTCCGCATTGCCTCGCTACTTTTGAGTAAGTGTTTTAATACTGTGTAAAGGGGGTTGAACATTTGTGGCATATCCACCGGTCGCCATTTAGATTTTTTTTTCAGAGAAACCGCGCACGATGTTATAAATAAATAAATAAATATCGGGGGACATCTCACACACGGTCTCTGACCCCAAACTAAGCAAAGCTTGTGATATGGCTGCCAGAGACTGATATACTACATATACTTATTTTAAATACATACTTATATAGATAGTACCTAAATAACACCCAGACACAGAGCAAACACCTATGTTCATCACAAAAATGCTTGCCCTGGTGGGAATCGAACCCACGCCTCTCTGATCCAGAAGTCAGGGTCACTAACCACTGAGCCACCGAGGCAGTCAACAGGTCAGGTGTTAGTAGTATATATGAGTAGGGGACACATAGACACACAATAAATGTTTCGTAGTATGGTACCCTGAAGTGTCACGTTCTCGAGATATTTGGATGTAAAGAGCGCTGTACGAGAACTTGCGATCTTTACATCAAAATATCTCGAGAACGTGACACTTTAGAGAATCACAGTACTATACTCTATAAAATTTAACTTGATCTCTGCGACAGCTGTCAGAAAAATCACGCCTATGACGTCCTGAATGTCTTAATAGTGCAGACACCTGTCAATGTCATACTTTGTGGGCATGCCGATTAGTGATGGGCGACGAATGATCGTGACCACAGAGTTTCAATTAAAATATCGATAGTTTATACTGCCGATATTTGAAATAAAACTTAATTTATCATTAATTTTATTGTATATTTTAATATCATAACATTTTTTACATGTGTACATACTTGATCTTAAATAATAGTAAGTAAATAAAATCCAATTTCTCACCTTCAACTACTCTACTATTCGATTTCATTACAACATAGTTTGAAAATCGATTTTTTCCACCACTATCCCAACTCTAAAAATGTCAATCTTCTATGTCAATGTCACTGTCGCAGAGATCAAGTTAAATTTTATAGAGTATAGACTCTATCTATTGTTTGTAAAAGTATCTCCTACCCATATATACTACTCTCATAGTGCGCGGAAAGTTTAAACTTCAAAAAAAAAAAGAAAAGGGCGGCGGGTGGATATGCCAGCTTCCATACAAAAATGTTCAAACCCCTTTGATTAAGGGAATTAAATATTTATTTCCAAAAAACTTTTACAATTATAGTGATCCCTGACCTAGGCGACAAGGCCCGTGTTTTAGGGTTCTGAACACGAGTAGCTTACAAAATGTACATTAACTTCGACTTCCAACAAGGTTGCGTTAAACGTTTAACGCTACCATAGAGGGGGTAGAGTCTGGCTAACGAAAGTTGATACTGACAAAGCGCGGCAAATTAAAAAAATATCAGCATGGCAGCCCTAAACTGAGAGCGAAACATTTTCTCTCACTCACACTATGTAGCATTGTTACCATACCGTGACTTTGATTCTTCCAAATCTTTGGGGGAATCGCAAAAAAAAACTTTTTTTCAAGCTTTAACTTGTCGTGTAGGAGTTTTATATTCAGTCGAATTCACAGGCTTGGCCTGGTCCTTTAATAGGCATCAATGGAGCCTAAGCCAACATTGAGAGGCCCTTTTTACAATTGAAATATAAAAAAACAGCAGTACGTATAAAAAGGATAGCGTTGTAGATAAACTATGGCATATAAAAAGACTTGAAATATTGAAACTGGGCTATTGAGGTGAAATATTAAATGTTCTGTAAAATTGGACTATGGAATGAGGTTCGGCACCCGCTATATATGCCCCATTTCAAAATTTCGTAGCAGGTGGTGACTTGCCGTCCACTAAATGGGGCCCCCATAAAGGCTACCTTAAGTTGGCGCCGGAAGGGCAGCATTGGTGTGGACGGCTGTCGGGTGTCGAGAGGTGTGCTGCGCGTTCACTAAGAGCTACTAGCGGCGTTATGCCCTTTAACACTTTCACCCTGGAGCTTTGGTTCTTAGCTCTTGCGGTTTCCACTCCTAGCCGGCCGGTTAAGGCAAGAAAGGAGTCAGGGGTCTCATTTAGCCCCAGGGAATCAGGGTTCGCGGTGTCGCCACTCACCGACGGCTCGCCACAAAGCCGCCCCTGCCATTACGTTATTACGTTAATTATTTTCTGGTTTTTTGACGTTAATATTAATAACGTTAACTGAGGCTTTGCATTACTCTCCAAATAATCCAAATGATTTTAACGCGTACCTATCTACTTCATTGCGATGAAGACTATAATAATATGTATAATGAATCATTTTGTTCAGTTTAGTACATGACGTAGGTTTGAAAAATGTTTTTAACACAAGGTAAAATACCCAAATTTAAAGATAAATCCGCATTCATCGCATCATTTAAAAAGTTTGCGAAAAATTCCAGTATCAACTTTCGTTAGCCAGACTTTATGAAAGCACACATGATTTCACTAAAAATCGATTTCTAGCCCTTCCTATTTTCATTTCCACATTACGACGTTTCACTTCATCCGCGCGGAGGGACTCAACGCAATATTATTTTGTGGAAGGGGATTTGTGGACAAAAAATCAGAAATCCCCTTCCGGGCTTATTCCACAAATCCCCATAGACTTTCCCCTGTCCGGGGGAATTGTGTAATTTGGTCCATAAATCCCCTGCAGTATAGTAGAAGGGGATTTCTCCTTTTATTATTTTTTATTAGCCATAATTCGTCCACTGCTGCACACAGGTCATCCCATCCATCAGCCATAGGCCGTCGTAACATGAGCGAAGTCGCGAAGTGTGCACACGAAGGGAGTCATTGCGCAGTAGAAAATTCTTATGTCAACGGCGGTGAGGAGTGGGGATACGGTTACAAAAGTTGTTAGTTTTGATGTACAGAATAAACCCCTAAAATGATGCTAATTAATTACCCTACCCTGTATATAAAGTATTTTTTATTTTTTATTTCGAATAGGTTCGCGTTTGACTACACACTGCCTGATGTTAAGCAGATGTGCGGTCTACGGTGTAGCACGCTTACCTAGAAGATACCTATTTACTCGGGATTTAAAGACACCCACGTTGTACTTTAACGGGAAGACAGACCCAAAGTTTAGGAAAGTCAACAAGAAGTTAGCTTCAAGCTAACTACTGACTCACTTGCGCATAGCCGATATAAAGTATTTGCCACTGCACAAAGACTAAATTCGTGTTCCCAGATGCCATATACTAAGCACGAGCGCTACGAGTGCTCAATATTTACTATTTATTTAAAATTTTATTTTCATTAATTTTTCAGGAAATTCTCCACATATATGGGTCACATACGAATAAAGCACGTGTCCAACTTTGTGTGTGAACTGTGTGGATTCACATTCGTCAGCAAGAGAGGGATAGAAGTACACAAGAATAAGACGCACAAACTACACGACCCGAATGTGAGTAAACACCGCGAATATTATAAACTGCTAGCTGTACTAAAGTAAACACCGGTTTTTACTCACGTATAATATCGCGGCCGGGCCGCTGGAAACTCGACCGGTTTCGGAGTAATTAGTACTCCTTCGTCAGGAAATACGCGCGCTCCCGTCCCACTCGTCCCGCTCTACGCGCGCTCCCGTCGACTGTCGCACGTGTGTCAGTCGACGGGAGCGCGCGTATTCCCTGACGAAGGAGTACTAATTACTCTGAAACCGGTCGGGTTCCCAGCGGCCCGGCCGCGATATTATACGTGAGTAAAAACCGGTGTTTTCTTTAGTATAATGAATTCTCACGCGAGTTTTAATGAAGCCGCGGGTAAAAACTATATATTATAAATCCGAAAAGTTTGTTGGTTTATACCTCTTTCACGCAGCAACGGATTGACTTGATTTTTGGCATGGATATAATTCAAAGGCCGGAAAAATGACATAGGCTACTTTTTATCCCGAAAAAATAAAAGATTCCTATGGGATAGCACAAAAGTCAAAATACCACGCGGGCGGAGCCGCGGGCAAAAGCTAATTAGAAATACAATAAAAAAATAAGATGTCAGAAATACTGTAATTGATAATAATGTCAATTGAAATACTAAAGAAAAACACCGGTTTTTACTCACGTCGGCCGGGCCGCTGGGAACCCGACCGGTTTTAGAGTAATTAGTAGGTACTCCTTCGTCAGGGAATACGCGTGCTCCCGTCGACTGGCGCACGTGCCCTCGGCAAGCGGCCCGGCCGCGATATTATACGTGAGTAAAAACCGGTGTTTTTCTTTAGTATAATGAATTCTCACGCGAGTTTTAATGAATTGAATTGAAATGCTGTTAAAGGACATGTCCACAAAATGTATGGAGGCTGGTATAATAATAATCAAAAAATCTAACCACAACACTCGTTAGATTTTGAGAAAGTTCATATTTTTCTGAGTCTATTACAACTGTTAACAACAAAAAAGAGCCCTCCGATTTTTTTAAGTTAATTTTGAATTCATTAGGATAAATAAATATATTTGGCTCAATAGGTAGTTTATCTCTATCAACCCTGATTAAGTAACCTCCAAATAGTTAAATAAAAGCATTTTTACCAATTAGACACACTTTTTAAGTGTTTTTTTGTCACATTGTACCTACTAACTGGTCACACTGGTAGGTTATAATTTTTAATTTTAGCAAATTAAGCGATGACTGTGGAAGAATCAGCTACAAATGCAAGTAAAATAACGATAGGAGCACTTTATTATTGCTAAACTAGAAAAAATAATAAGCTGTATTGTTATTATTCATACAATTAAATCTTCGCATTTAAAAAAAATTGGAGGGGTGAAAAAAATTAAATTAAATATTTTTGGGAAGCCCATAAAACAAGCTTTCAAATGATGTGTATACCATCTTGGTTCGATTTTTCTCTGAATAATATACCACTTGTGGACGTCACCTTTGAATACAGTAGGGAACCGTGGGTGGGTAGAGCCAGTAAAATGTGAACTTGTTATCAGACGGAGCTGTCGGGGCCATATTGTGAATTGTGCGACGTGAAGTTTGTATCGGAGGACGCGCACTCCAGGCATCTGCAGCTATCTGCGCGACACAGCAGCGACAATAATCCGTGAGTGTATCGTCAATAAATAATAAATAAATATTTTGGGACATCTTACACACGGCCTCTGGCCCCAAACTAAGCAAAGCTTGTGATATGGCTGCCAGAGACTGATATACTACATATTTTAAAATACATACTTATATAGATAGTAACTAAATAACACCCAGACACAGAGCAAACACCTATGTTCATCACATAAATATTTGCCCTGCGTGGGGATCGAACCCACACCTCATTGATCCAGAAGTTAGCGTCACTAACCACTGAGCCACCGAGACAGTCATATAGAAGCAGTCATAATAAGCATAAAGATGCCGTGGTGGTCTAGTGGTAGTAACACCCGACCTGCAATCGTGAGGTCGTGGTTTCAAATCCCGGTCCCGTACCAATGAGTTTCTTTGGAACTTATGTTGACTTTTCGGTGAAGGAAAACATCGTGAGGCAACCTATATGCGTCCGTTGAAGAAATTGATGGCGTATGTGAATCCACCAACCCGCACTGGGCCAGCGTGGTGGATATGGCCCAATCACCCTTCGTGGGTAGGCTTACGTCCTGCAGTGGACTATTAAAAAAAAGGCTGGTACAGTATATCGTAAATAAAAGTCATTTCCACAAAATATATGGAGGCTGGTATAATAATCAAAAATTCTTACCACAACATTCATTAAATTTTTTTCTACATTCGTTACGTCAGTTAAAAAAAAAGAGACCTCCCGTTTTTTTAAAAATAATTTTGAATTTATTATGATAAATAAATATTTTATAAACTTCATCTTGAGAGTACAAACCATCCAAATGACGCTCAACGTAAGACGATTTATACTAGGTATAGGAACTTTTGCAATAAGCTTCTACGAGATGTCAAAGCTCAGTATAATAGTGAGCTATTAGAGCAAAATAAAGAGAATCCCAAACAACTCTGGAAGGCCATTAAGAATATTTGTTATTCTTCCAAGCAAAATAGTGCGCCGTGTGATTTGTTAGACAAGGGTAACGAAAATCCTCTAAACCATTGCAATCAGTACTTTACTTCTGTAGGAAAAAATCTTGCTGACTCTATCTTAGCAAAGCTGAATACGTCAGAAAACTCACTGATTCAATCTCACTCGACTAGCTCTACCAGTGTTTACTCCCTTTTCTTATACCCCACAGATCCTCATGAAATCGCAAAGATGGTTGCCAGTTTTAAAAACGACAGTTCTCCAGGGCCAGACTCCATCACTGTAAAACTTATAAAAATGTCACTGAACTCTCTTTTGATTCCACTTAACTTTATATTTAATTTAAGTTTAGAAACAGGAATTTTTCCAGAGTGCTGGAAAATAGCGTCTGTCTCTCCAATTTATAAAAATGGCAATAAGAACTCTGCAGACAGCTACAGGCCGATTGCTCTTCTAAGTGTGCTCTCTAAAATCCTTGAAAAACTGGTAAACATCCGACTAGTTAAGTTTCTAGAAAAACATAACTTGATTTCAGATAGGCAATTCGGTTTTCGTCGTGGTAAATCGACAGAAGACGCCGTCACCCTGCTAGTGAATCTAGTATCATCGTATGTTGATAGCGGACGTAGGTGTATCGGCGCCTTTCTCGATCTCGCGAAGGCGTTTGATTCAATTTCAGTAGGTCTTCTTCTTAAAAAGCTTCATAAAGCTGGTGTCAGAGGGGTAGCATTAGAATGGTTCAAAAGTTACTTATCCGGCCGTAAGCAGTTTGTAAAAGCTTGTGGACAGTCAAGCGATCAACTACCTATTAACTATGGCGTCCCGCAGGGCAGTATACTCGGGCCTACTCTATTTCTTCTCTACATAAACGAAATAGTAAATAGCGATATTGCAAATGCCGACATCATCACATACGCAGATGATACCGCTATCATTTTCCACGGAGACACGTGGGACCGAGTATTTACTCTAGCTGAAAACGGCTTATCGGTTATTGCAAAATCTCTAGACCACAATTTGCTCACTCTTAATATTAAAAAGACAAAATACATAGCCTTTAGCAAAACTAGCGCTAGTCGACCCCCTGCCCGGCTCCGTATCAAGATTCATTACTGTTCATCTGATTTTGAGCACAGACCACGCTCTTGCTCCTGCAACACTGTCGACGAATCGAAGATAATTAGATATCTGGGCGTAACTATAGACGAAAATCTGACATACAGGCAGCATATATCGGATCTAGCTGCCCGAATTCGCCGGTTGATACACATTATGAAAGACCTCCGCGACTGCGCACCCTTACCACTTCTGAGAACCATTTATCTTGCTTTGTGTCAATCGATCATACAGTACTGTGTCCCGGTCTGGGGCAGCTCCGGCAAGACCATCTTCCTGGCTGTGGAAAGGGCGCAGCGGGCTTTAATTAAAGTCTTACTAAAGAAACCTTTTCGCTTCTCTACCGATTTGGTGTACGAAAATTTCAATGTGCTAAGGGTTCGCCAGCTTTTTGTTTATAACGCTGTCCTGAAAACACACTACAACCTGAAATCCCGCACCGACTACAACGCATTAACATCAAAAAGAACAAACCGATCTTTTATATTTCCCCTCCCACGCGTCCGTTCCCTGATGGCTAAACGCAGTCCAGCTTATTCTCTGCTTTGCACATATAACAGCGCTCGCTCTGCGTTAGCCGGATACAATGACTTGTCAAAGTATGATTTTAAGAAAAAGTTAAAGGGTTGGCTCCTAAGTCTATCCTACGACCAGACTGAGAGTTTGATAAGTTGCCTGTATGGAGAATGACTACAATAGTCAAGAGCCAAAACACTTCATATCATTCATATCATTCATTATTTTTCACAACACAAGAGATTTCCCGAAATTCCTATTTTCCACTATTTCCTTTTATTAATAACAAACTTATTATTGTTTTGGTAAGTAACAGAGTTTTAGTCTTCGCTAATTTGATCTAAAATTCTAATCTGTAATCTATAATCTGTAACAATTTCTGGCATCCTGGTAACGTCGCATATGAGCCCCAAGATACAAGCCTGTGCTTAGTTTGGAGCTCGCCGTCTAACTTTTTATTGAAATTATTGCCGATCTGTACTTGATTATTTGTAATCGTAGAAACTCTAGCCTTTTGCATTGTATTAGTTTTAAACTTTTTTGATGTATTACTTTTGTTGTGTATTTCTTTTGGTAATAAACTTATTATTATTATTATCCTAATCCCTTCCCTTCATCTCCTTTTTTGTGAAAAATAATCATTTCATTCGAGACCACGGTATTCACGAAATTATCAACTATTGTTTAATTATTATTATATACTACGGGACTAATCGCGCACTAAAATTACGAGATAAATAAATACCTCCTCATCCCGACGTTTCGGCCGAGTTGCGTCGACCGTGGTCACGGGTAGACCACGGTCAGTCTACGGGTCAGTCACGGGTAGACTGACCGTGGTCTACCCGTGACCACGGTCGATGCAACTCGGCCGAAACGTCGAAATGTGTTCAAATCGCGAAAGTTTAAAAACTATTGTTGATTTAGTTAAATAATTAAAGGACATGTCCACAAAATGTATGGAGGCTGGTATAATAATAATCAAAAATTCTAACCACAACACTCATTGCATTTCGAGAAAGTTCATATTTTTCTGAGTCTATTACAACAGTTAAAAACAAAAAAGAGCCCTCCGATTTTTAAAAAAATCATTTTGAATTTATTAGGATTAATAAATATATTTGGCTCAATAAGTAGTTTATCTCTATCAACCCTGTTTAAGTAACCTTCAAATTGTTAAATAAAAGCATTTTTACCAATTAGACACACTTTTAAAGTGTTTGTTTTGTCACATTGTACCTACTAACTGGTCACACTAGTAGGCTATAATTTTAAATTTTAGCAAATTAAGCGATGAATGTGGAAGAATCAGCTACGAATGCAAGTGAAATAACGATAGAAGCACTTTACCATTGCTAAACTAGAAAAAGTAATAAGCTGTATTGTTATTTTTCATACAACTTATTTTTCGCATTTAAAAAAAAATGGAGGCGTGAAAAAATCTAAATTAAATATTTTTGGGAAGCCCATAAAACAAGCTTTCAAATGATGTATATATCATCTTGGTTCGATTTTTCTCTGAATAATATACCACTTGTGGACGTCACCTTTCAGCCACAAAATACGCAACGACTCGCGCAAGATGCGCGTCACACAGAACAGCAAAGAACGTCGCGCTAACTCCCCGCGCCCCTCCATACACCCGCGGAACGAGGCGCGCGTCTCCATACACCCGCGCGGGGAGGGGGGGAAGGAGGGGAAGGGGCCCGTCACTTGCGAACAGGTATGTGAAGGTCAATGTTTTCACCTTTAGATAAACTCTTCGATCTCCCCTTATTTCAGTGACTCTAAACAAAATAACAACGAAATAAATTTAAAAAAAAAAATGCTCTTAGTGAAAAAAATATAAAACATCCAAAAATTAAAAAAAAAAATGACGCACTTAAAATTAAAAAAAAATAAAACAAAAAATACACAAATTAAAAAAAAAAAAATTAAAATAATGTCTAGCCATTAAGTAAGTTCGTAGGCCGGGTGGCTAGCCATCGACTACGTAATAACGAACGTCGCGCCATACACCCGCGCTGGGGAAGGGAAGGGGCCGACTTGCGAACAGGTATGTGAAGGTCAATGTTTCCACCTTTAGATAAACTTTTCGATCTCCCCATTTTTCAGTGACTCTGTACAAAATAACAGTGATATAAATTTAAAAAAAATGCTCTATTGGAAAAAAATATAAAACATCCAAAAAATTAAAATTCATAAAACGATTGACTCACTTAAAATTTAAAAAAAAAGAAAAAAATTTACCCAAATTAAAAAATTAAATCCTACTAATATTATAAACGCGAAAGTTTGCGAGGATGGATGGATGGATGTTTGTTACTCTTTCACGCAAAAACTACTGAACGGATTAAGATGAAACTTTGCAATAATATAGCTTATATATCAGAATAACACATTGGCTATAAATTATAATGATTCCTACTAATATTATAAACGTGAAAGTTTGTGAGGATGAATGGATGGATGGATGGATGGATGTATGGATGTTTGTTACTCTTTCACGCAAAAACTACTGAACGGATTAAGATGAAACTTTGCAATAATATAGCTTATATATCAGAATAACACATAGGCTATAAATTATAATGATATATTGCATATGCGGGCGAAGCCGCGGGTAAAAACTAGTACGTAATAGTAATAACGAACATCGCACCAACTCCCCGCGCCATACACCCGCGAAGGGGACATTGTCAAGCTGAACATTTGCTTACGCAGTTTTCTATTTTATTAATGAACGGCCAATTTGATTGCCTCATGCAGTTTTGTGTGAGCATAAATATGACATGCATATATAATTATACATATGTTACACAGTAGAATAGGTACATATAATATGTTACAAGAAATAACATATTATATGTTATTTCTTGATGTATATGTCAATACGTTATACTTCAAATTAAAATTTTAAAGCACTAAGCCTAAAGTTAAACGCTTACTGTTATTACCACTACTAATTATAGGCACCTAGCATACAATATCTCTACAAATTTTTATTCAATTTTTTTTTTTTTAATTTTTTTTTCTTTTTTACATTTTCATTTTTTTTTTCACGTAAATATTCATATCTGATACTTATAACTAGTACAGTATACAGTGCAACCTTAATATAACGTACCTCAATATAACGACTTCCTCGATTTAACAAATTCTTCGTAATCCCCTTGAATTGTCCATAAGAGTCAATATAAAATATACCTTTACATTGCGAACATTCTTTGCGTACAACCTCTTTATAACGAATTTTCAACTATCAAGAAAAAGTATTCATACCTCTAATTAACGAATTTTGCCAACCCAAAACCTTTATATAAAGTTTCCACCAATAATATACGAGTAACTCTTAATCTTATAATGTGATTCATGTCTCGACATGTTTCGACACGCTTTTGTTTGTAAAGTAATCATTATTGTTTTGATGGAAAGTAATGTAAACACCTCTGCTCGTCACTATTGTTAAAGATTTAAGTTAAAATGGCTCAGAAACGTAAAAGGTGGTTATTAGTAGAAGTTGTTCGCTATAACAAGATAAGTACGTAATGTTGAGGTGAATAAAACTATTCTTTTACCTCTTTATAACGAATTTTAGACCAATCTAACCTCAACATAACAAACCTCAGTTCAACGAATTACTTGATATTACGAATATTTTCTTGTTCCCCTCCGATTTGTTATATCGAGGTTGCACTGTAATATAAATTATTCAAGTTTCTTTTATAACTATTCCGCGTTCCAGTTTTTATATAAATATCTACATTTATTATCTGGCTCGTCACTTTTAGGTTATTTGAAAGCGTTTAAATGAGTTGGGTATGCATGTTATATACCATGCGTACACTCATTTATGTCGGATTGACAGCTGAGTATTATAAGAGTGCAAATATTTCCACTATATTTGCAGCTCTTACATTTTGTTAAGTCTAATTGTATCTTGAGCTTATTTCCCTTCACTTCACTTGCGAACAAGTCATAATTAGGTCTACATACTCCATCTTCGGCTACAACTTTCCAACAGGCGAGTGGGTGGCCAAATGTAGACCTATTCTACATAAAAAAAGAAAAATGGCTTGGAAACTAAGCGCCACACAAGTCGGCGGACAAGAAGTTATGCGCAGAACGCTGCGTACAAGCCGAAATATAGGTATGCATGGGAGCTAGAGAGACTCGCGCCGGGGCACACCCGCCCGCCAACCTCATCCTCCCGCGCGCTCCCTACGCCCGAGCTCACTACTTTGCCATTTGTATAGGCATGGTGCACACATGCACAATGATTAGCGCATCACGGCGAAGTGTCATCTGCGGCTGATATACTTTCAGATATTCCATCTGCGGCTAACTTCCCATCCGCCGACTTGTGTGGCGCTTAGTACTCGTACCCAAGCCGTGGTGGTCTAGTGGTAATAACACCCGTCTACAATCGTGAGGTCGTTGGAATCTATGTACGGAATTTCACACCACTTATTTTTCGGTGAAGGAAAACATCGTGAGACAACCTGCATACGTCCGTGGAAGAAATTCGATAGCGTATGTGAATCCACCAACCCGCACTGGGCCAGCGTGGTGGAAATGGCCCAATCACCCTTCGTGGGTAGGCCTACGTCCTGCAGTGTACTATTATAAAGGCTGGTACAGTACAGTGTCTAAGGTAGATCTTCTTACTCTAGTCTAAGGTAGATCTTTCACTATTTCATCTAAATTATCACGTGTCAAATTAATTAATTTTTTTTGCTCTAAATCAAACCGCTGCTTTCCATAAACTGGGCATTCCAAGATTATGTGCAGTGGAGTCTCCTCCTCTCGTTGGTAGGCCTACGTTCTGCAGTGGACTATTAAAATAAAGGCTGGTACAGTAGTACTCGTATATCATTGTTTTATACCTTGTTCCAGTGCGGTGAGCAAAGTCGAGATTTCAGACGTTACGTGAGCCACTTCAAGGAAGCTCACCCGGACAAGAATCGCACGAAGTTCCCCGACATGGAGACTTCCTGTATGTGCGAGCAGTGCGGGAAGATATTCCCGGTAAGTTACATCCTGTACATGCCTCGGTGGCTCAGTGGTTTTTTTTTATTTACTTATCATTATATACATTTAAAAAAAAAGATTTGATCAAAATTGCTTATAACTAAAGGCTTTACAAGAGGACTCTAAATCTAGTAAAAATCCTACTAATATTATAAACGCGAAAGTTTGTGAGGATGGATGGATGTATGGATGTTTGTTACTCTTTCACGCAAAAACTACTGAACGGATTGAGATGAAACTTTGCAATAATATAGCTTATATATCAGAATAACACATAGGCTATAAATTATAATGATATATAGCGTATGCGGGCGAAGCCGCGGGTAAAAACTAGTTTTAAAATACGATTTTAAACTACATTGATTTTTTTTATTGATTTGTTACACTCCACAGACACCGGGGCCTGTGCTCTTTAAGATTATACATTACTTTTTTAATGATTTCAACAATATTTCTAAAACTAAGGCTTTACTAGAGGACTCTACACTAAAATAAATCTAAACCTAACTAAGTTTCTAAAATTACGATTTAAAAAAAAACTACTTATACCACTCAAGGCCTCCACCACCGCCGCGTCTGGCTCTCTAATGGCCATCTTTAAATGATAGTCTATGATGACCTTAGGTGACGCCGTCGTCGCGCGCCGCACGAAGCGGCTGGTGGCGTCTTCCTCGTTGTTCCAGCCTGACTTCTGGATCACAGAGGCGTGGGTTCGATCCCCACCCAGGGCAAGCATTTATGTGACTAATATAGTTGTTTGCTCTTTTTCTGAGTATTATTTAAATATCCTATCCTACTAATATTATAAACGCGAAAGTTTGTGAGGATGGATGTATGGATGTTTGTTACTCTTTCACGCAAAAACTACTGAACGGATTAACATGAAACTTTGCAATAATATAGCTTATATATCAGAATAACACATAGGCTATAAATTATAATGATATATTGCGTATGCGGGCGAAGCCGCGGGTAAAAACTAGTTATCTATATAAGTATGTATTTAAATATGTAAATACATATTAATAAATACATATTAAAATTTATGTAGTGTATCAGTCTCCGGCAGCCATATCACAAGCTTTGCTTAGTTTGGGGTCAGAGGCCGTGTGCAAGATGTCCCCCAAGATATTTTTATTTATATTTATGCGAATTATTATAGTGTATTAGTCCGTGGTGGTCGAGAGGTAATGACACCCGCCTTACAATCGTGAGGTCGTGGGTTCAAATCCCCGGTCCCGTACCAATGAGTTCTTCGGAATTTATGTACGGAATTTCACACCACTGGCTTTACGGTGAAGGAAAACATCGTGAGGCAACCTGCATACGCCCGTAGAAGAAATTCGATGGTGTATGTGAATCCACCAACCCGCACTGGGCCAGTGTGGTGGATATGGCCCAAACACCCTTCGTGGGTAGGCCTACGTCCTGCAGTGGACTATTAAAAAGGCTGGTACAGTACAGTACAGTACATTAGTCCGTCAGTTATTAGATAATCCACCAACCCGCACTGGGCTAGCGTGGTGGATATGGCCCAATCACCCTTCGTGGGTAGGCCTACGTCCTGCAGTGGACTATTAAAAAGGCTGATACAGTACAGTACAGATTTTAACATTACAATTTTGTGAAATTTCCAGGATTTATATGAAACCCTCTGTGTGCGAGCCTGACCTCGCACTTGTCCGATTTTTTTCTTTTGTAAATATCATGATGGTCATCATCATTATCAGCCGTAGGGGGTCCACTGCTAGACATAAGCCTCCACTATGGATTTCTAATAAGCCCGGTTGGAAGCGGCCTGCATCCAGCGCGTTCCAGCGGTCTAAATAATATCGTCGGTCCACCTGGTCGGTGAACGTCCTACGCTGCGCTTGCCGGAGCGTGGTCTCCATTCGAGAATTTTACTGCCTTATCGGCCATCAGTTCTCCGAGCTATGTGCCCTGCCCATTGCCATTTCAACTTACTTATCCGCTGGGCTATGCCAGTAACTTTGGTTCGTCTGCGAATCTCCTCATTTCTGACTTGATCTCGCAGCGAGACTCCGAGCATAGCCCTCTCCATAGCGCGTTGGGCTACCCTGAGCTTATTCATAAGGCCCACAGTGAAAGACCACGTTTCAGTTCCATATGTCATCACTGCCAACACACAACTGTCGAAATCTCCCGACTTGAGGCACTGAGGTATGTCGGACCAAAAGACCTCACGCAGTTTTCTGAACGCTGCCCAGTCGAGTTGGATTCGGCGATTGGCCTCTTTGTTGAAGTCGGACCCACCTAACTGGACTACTTGTCCTAGGTAGACGTACGAGTCAATGACTTCAAGAACCGAAGAATATCATGATGAAATGGTTTTATCGTGCGTCACACACTAGGTTTATAGAAACTTTCTTTTTGTGATAAATATTTCAAAAATTGACTTGATTGAAATTGAATTCTTGCCAACACTGTAGTAGTTGGTAGTAAAAATGATAAACACTTCACTAATTTGGCGTCTTCGCAGTACAGCGTTCTAGCTTAATTGGACAAAGCAACTGGGCCGGAATCCTAGAGAGATGCAGGTCCAAATAGGCTATTTGACAACATTGAAAATATACCATTGTTTGTGGTAATCTATTCAGATAATAGACTGAAAAAATCATATTTCACTTTATTTAAACTAAAATATGTCTAATTTTCGCAAATCGCACGAAATAAAATACGATATTTTGTTGATATTTTATCTGTGACGTGAACGCTCTAAGAAGGGCGGCAACTCTGGTGACGTTACATGCTAGTAAACAAGAATTTCTCGATTGACTGTTGTTCGTGTAATTTGTGTTTTGTGTTTTTGGAGTAATATTATTGGATCTGTAAATTACTTATAAAGTATTTTTTGTCGATTTTTAGATGTAAACTAGCGTATTTACTAGTATTAACTAATGTTATTTACTAGTGTGTGACGTCACAGACCAGCGCCATTACAGAATGTCTGGGATTACAGATGAATGGGATCTTGAATATCTATGGGTTCTTGGATAATCAGTTAAAACGTGAAGTGATTAATCGGTCACTTTGCACTTTATTGCACACAATCACTTCACAAAAATCACAAAAACACACAACACAACTAGTTCGCACAAACACTTCACACTGGCACTGACATTCACACATACTAGTCACTTCACAATCACTGGTATCGCACTCTAACCTGAGATGTTATCGCTTCGACGGTAAAGGAATAACTAAGTCCCCAAGGGTCGGCCGGCGTATTTATATCCATTATTACAGTCTGGAATTCACTAGATAATTCGTGACATTACTAGATCTAATAAACGCTATTGTGTTGAAAAGTAAACAACTTGAAAGTTCGAGACTTCCCTATTGTTTCTCCAATACGAAAACACCAAAAAAACTAAACAGCGACGGCAGACAAAGGCCGACCCCGCTCGAGTCATAAAACCGAATACAAAAGCCACCAATAAAAACGCAAAACAATAGAGCTCCCCAGAAACGTAAACACCGCAGATTACATCATAGTTACTGCATACCTACAACGGGCGTGCGCCTACTGCGTAACAATACAGTAGATCTCTCGGAAATATAAATTTAGTGTAGTGTGCTTATTATGTACTAACGAATAATTTAATATGATTTCCAAAAACTAGTCAAATAGCCTATTCTGCGAGCGCGTCAATTTTTGAAATGTTCATCACAAAAAGAAAATATCATGATGTTTTCTATTGAAATGTATGTTTATCTCACAGAGCGTGGCGACACTAAAGGACCATTTCATCTGGGTGCACACGGGCGAGAAGCGGTATAAATGTGCGCATTGCCCCAAAAGCTATACTAAGGTAAAAATAATATATATTCAATATTAATAACGTTTTTGATCGACGAAACGGAGGAGGTACTCAATTCGACGCGTATATATACAACAGGGCGATCAACAATAAGGCGTTTTCCAAAAAAAAAAAATAGTTTCACAAAACTTACTAGATGGCGTAATAGTCATATAAATTGATCTGTAATTATCAACTGGAATAGGGTGTGAGAGAGAAACCTATATTAAAGTCTCCAATACTTTACTGAGGTATGACTTGGACTACGTTTGGACTTGACCGCGACTTTATTGGACTATGACGTGACTATTTTGATAAAATATTATTAAAAATTATTCAATCTTAATACTTGATATTGGCAAATGCACAACAATGCGACGCCAAAATATAAAAAAGAAGAAGAAGACATCTTGACAATGACAGTACGATTTCCATAGTCAAAGGATCGACGATTTCAAACTATTGTCGCCATCTATTGGATACTTTTAACACAAATTTTTAGAAACGCCTCATTGAGTCCTAATGTGGTTTTTTGGCGGGAACGCGGAAAAATCATGTCGCCTCATTGTATTATTTTGTTAAACTTGTGTTTTTATCAGTGATAATTAGTGAAAAATGGTGGTATTTCGTTGATTATGAGCTGATTTACGTGCATGAGTGTAGGCAAAGGATATAAATGTGACGTATCATGTCGTTCCGTGTTGTTACCAAAACTCCATAGACACCTCTAGTAAAGTCTCCACTGCTTTACTGAGGCATGACTTGGAATATGATTGGACTTGACCGCGACTTTATTGGACTATGACGAGACTATGACAGTGACTATTTTGATAAAATATTATCAAAAAATATTAAAACTTAATACTTGACACTGGCAAATGTACAATAATGCGACGCCAAAACTAAGAAGAAGAAGAAGAGTCCTAATGTCTCGATAACCTCTATGTTCATAGTGCTACAGTTATTGAAATATGAACGCCAGCTAATTTCCGATATCAACTATATTCTGCTTACAAAGTAATTCTTCAAAAATTACTGTAATTGCCTCCGAATCTAACAATTGAACACTCCGATGATATTCCAACCCCAGAAGAATTACAAGTAATAGAAGTATTGCTAAATTTTAACTACGTTACAGCTGTCTTATTCATATCTGGCTATACAGTATACGCGAGAGTGAGTGAGAGAGTATACCAAAAAAAATCTGTCGCATACGTCAAAATCACCAGTTGGAATGTCAAAATGGTTAAAATTTGGTTAGGTTAGGTCATTTGACTTTTTCGGAAATTCTCTAATCCCTCTAAATCCAAGAAGGTTTAAATCTGTGATCATTTTACCTGCCTACTTTTTACCTTTTTGAATTTGGACACCCAAGATAGCTCAATGCTAGTTTGTGAAACCCTTCGAATCCCCTTTATCTAACACCTTTTATATTTCATATTTAAAATAGGACAAAGTGATGTATATCTCTTGCTATTTTAGTACTGTTTCTAGTACTTTATCATTATTCTATGATTCAACATCTTGTATTTTTCGTCCAAACAAAAGTGACTCATGCCACACCTTTTCCCGCCATTGTCAACGTCAGCGAGTGACGTGAGCGCGACATTGAAGTTGACAGTAAAGTCATCTGTCAAATGCACCTCGAAATATTATCTGTCTGTGAGAAGTATTGCCAGTAATTAGTTAAAGCAAATCAGCTCAAGGGACTGCTCTCCGACATACCTATATATACAATGTGTTTATCTACCGGTGTCGGAACCTTAAGCGATGATATATGTATGGCAAATTTTGAATAACTTAACCTAACTAACCTAACCTAACCACGCATAACTTTTTACATAGTATAGTCCGATTTCGATATGTAATTCATTATTTATTGGAAAGAGCATACTTCGAAATTGTTCCCATTTAAATATATCAAAATCAGCTGAGCTATTTTTAATAAATGATCAACAATAATGTGGAAAATGCTACATCGATCCGTGCGAACTATTCGCGAATTCTGTACTGGGGTGAAGTCGGTCATGACATTTTTTTTTGTAATCTCCAGAAACCCGGGCTGGTGTTGCATGAACAACGCGTGCACTCGGCGACGCGACCGTCCTTCGAATGCGACATTTGCGGGAAACACTTCGCTTACTATAGCAACATGAAACGACACGTCGTGGTAAGTCTCTATATTACACTCGGCGACGCGACCGTCCTTCGAATGCGACATTTGCGGGAAACACTTCGCTTACTATAGCAACATGAAACGACACGTCGTGGTAAGTCTCTATATTACACTCGGCGACGCGACCGTCCTTCGAATGCGACATTTGCGGGAAACACTTCGCTTACTATAGCAACATGAAACGACACGTCGTGGTAAGTCTCTATATTACACTCGGCGACGCGACCGTCCTTCGAATGCGACATTTGCGGGAAACACTTCGCTTACTATAGCAACATGAAACGACACGTCGTGGTAAGTCTCTATATTACACTCGGCGACGCGACCGTCCTTCGAATGCGACATTTGCGGGAAACACTTCGCTTACTATAGCAACATGAAACGACACGTCGTGGTAAGTCTCTATATTACACTCGGCGACGCGACCGTCCTTCGAATGCGACATTTGCGGGAAACACTTCGCTTACTATAGCAACATGAAACGACACGTCGTGGCAAGTCTCTATATTACACTCGGCGACGCGACCGTCCTTCGAATGCGACATTTGCGGGAAACACTTCGCTTACTATAGCAACATGAAACGACACGTCGTGGTAAGTCTCTATATTACACTCGGCGACGCGACCGTCCTTCGAATGCGACATTTGCGGGAAACACTTCGCTTACTATAGCAACATGAAACGACACGTCGTGGCAAGTCTCTATATTACACTCGGCGACGCGACCGTCCTTCGAATGCGACATTTGCGGGAAACACTTCGCTTACTATAGCAACATGAAACGACACGTCGTGGTAAGTCTCTATATTACACTCGGCGACGCGACCGTCCTTCGAATGCGACATTTGCGGGAAACACTTCGCTTACTATAGCAACATGAAACGACACGTCGTGGTAAGTCTCTATATTACACTCGGCGACGCGACCGTCCTTCGAATGCGACATTTGCGGGAAACACTTCGCTTACTATAGCAACATGAAACGACACGTCGTGGTAAGTCTCTATATTACACTCGGCGACGCGACCGTCCTTCGAATGCGACATTTGCGGGAAACACTTCGCTTACTATAGCAACATGAAACGACACGTTGTGGCAAGTCTCTATATTACACTCGGCGACGCGACCGTCCTTCGAATGCGACATTTGCGGGAAACACTTCGCTTACTATAGCAACATGAAACGACACGTCGTGGTAAGTCTCTATATTACACTCGGCGACGCGACCGTCCTTCGAATGCGACATTTGCGGGAAACACTTCGCTTACTATAGCAACATGAAACGACACGTCGTGGCAAGTCTCTATATTACACTCGGCGACGCGACCGTCCTTCGAATGCGACATTTGCGGGAAACACTTCGCTTACTATAGCAACATGAAACGACACGTCGTGGTAAGTCTCTATATTACACTCGGCGACGCGACCGTCCTTCGAATGCGACATTTGCGGGAAACACTTCGCTTACTATAGCAACATGAAACGACACGTCGTGGCAAGTCTCTATATTACACTCGGCGACGCGACCGTCCTTCGAATGCGACATTTGCGGGAAACACTTCGCTTACTATAGCAACATGAAACGACACGTCGTGGTAAGTCTCTATATTACACTCGGCGACGCGACCGTCCTTCGAATGCGACATTTGCGGGAAACACTTCGCTTACTATAGCAACATGAAACGACACGTCGTGGCAAGTCTCTATATTACACTCGGCGACGCGACCGTCCTTCGAATGCGACATTTGCGGGAAACACTTCGCTTACTATAGCAACATGAAACGACACGTCGTGGTAAGTCTCTATATTACACTCGGCGACGCGACCGTCCTTCGAATGCGACATTTGCGGGAAACACTTCGCTTACTATAGCAACATGAAACGACACGTCGTGGTAAGTCTCTATATTACACTCGGCGACGCGACCGTCCTTCGAATGCGACATTTGCGGGAAACACTTCGCTTACTATAGCAACATGAAACGACACGTCGTGGTAAGTCTCTATATTACACTCGGCGACGCGACCGTCCTTCGAATGCGACATTTGCGGGAAACACTTCGCTTACTATAGCAACATGAAACGACACGTCGTGGTAAGTCTCTATATTACACTCGGCGACGCGACCGTCCTTCGAATGCGACATTTGCGGGAAACACTTCGCTTACTATAGCAACATGAAACGACACGTCGTGGCAAGTCTCTATATTACACTCGGCGACGCGACCGTCCTTCGAATGCGACATTTGCGGGAAACACTTCGCTTACTATAGCAACATGAAACGACACGTCGTGGTAAGTCTCTATATTACACTCGGCGACGCGACCGTCCTTCGAATGCGACATTTGCGGGAAACACTTCGCTTACTATAGCAACATGAAACGACACGTCGTGGTAAGTCTCTATATTACACTCGGCGACGCGACCGTCCTTCGAATGCGACATCGCGGTCAGTCGCATTCGAAGGACGGTCGCGTCGCCGAGTGTAATATAGAGACTTACCACGACGTGTCCTTCGAATGCGACATTTGCGGGAAACACTTCGCTTACTATAGCAACATGAAACGACACGTCGTGGTAAGTCTCTATATTACACTCGGCGACGCGACCGTCCTTCGAATGCGACATTTGCGGGAAACACTTCGCTTACTATAGCAACATGAAACGACACGTCGTGGCAAGTCTCTATATTACACTCGGCGACGCGACCGTCCTTCGAATGCGACATTTGCGGGAAACACTTCGCTTACTATAGCAACATGAAACGACACGTCGTGGTAAGTCTCTATATTACACTCGGCGACGCGACCGTCCTTCGAATGCGACATTTGCGGGAAACACTTCGCTTACTATAGCAACATGAAACGACACGTCGTGGTAAGTCTCTATATTACACTCGGCGACGCGACCGTCCTTCGAATGCGACATTTGCGGGAAACACTTCGCTTACTATAGCAACATGAAACGACACGTCGTGGTAAGTCTCTATATTACACTCGGCGACGCGACCGTCCTTCGAATGCGACATTTGCGGGAAACACTTCGCTTACTATAGCAACATGAAACGACACGTCGTGGCAAGTCTCTATATTACACTCGGCGACGCGACCGTCCTTCGAATGCGACATCGCGGTCAGTCGCATTCGAAGGACGGTCGCGTCGCCGAGTGTAATATAGAGACTTGCCACGACGTGTCGTTTCATGTTGCTATAGTAAGCGAAGTGTTTCCCGCAAATGTCGCATTCGAAGGACGGTCGCGTCGCCGAGTGTAATATAGAGACTTACCACGACGTGTCGTTTCATGTTGCTATAGTAAGCGAAGTGTTTCCCGCAAATGTCGCATTCGAAGGACGGTCGCGTCGCCGAGTGTAATATAGAGACTTACCACGACGTGTCGTTTCATGTTGCTATAGTAAGCGAAGTGTTTCCCGCAAATGTCGCATTCGAAGGACGGTCGCGTCGCCGAGTGTAATATAGAGACTTACCACGACGTGTCGTTTCATGTTGCTATAGTAAGCGAAGTGTTTCCCGCAAATGTCGCATTCGAAGGACGGTCGCGTCGCCGAGTGTAATATAGAGACTTGCCACGACGTGTCGTTTCATGTTGCTATAGTAAGCGAAGTGTTTCCCGCAAATGTCGCATTCGAAGGACGGTCGCGTCGCCGAGTGTAATATAGAGACTTACCACGACGTGTCGTTTCATGTTGCTATAGTAAGCGAAGTGTTTCCCGCAAATGTCGCATTCGAAGGACGGTCGCGTCGCCGAGTGTAATATAGAGACTTGCCACGACGTGTCGTTTCATGTTGCTATAGTAAGCGAAGTGTTTCCCGCAAATGTCGCATTCGAAGGACGGTCGCGTCGCCGAGTGTAATATAGAGACTTACCACGACGTGTCGTTTCATGTTGCTATAGTAAGCGAAGTGTTTCCCGCAAATGTCGCATTCGAAGGACGGTCGCGTCGCCGAGTGTAATATAGAGACTTACCACGACGTGTCGTTTCATGTTGCTATAGTAAGCGAAGTGTTTCCCGCAAATGTCGCATTCGAAGGACGGTCGCGTCGCCGAGTGTAATATAGAGACTTACCACGACGTGTCGTTTCATGTTGCTATAGTAAGCGAAGTGTTTCCCGCAAATGTCGCATTCGAAGGACGGTCGCGTCGCCGAGTGTAATATAGAGACTTGCCACGACGTGTCGTTTCATGTTGCTATAGTAAGCGAAGTGTTTCCCGCAAATGTCGCATTCGAAGGACGGTCGCGTCGCCGAGTGTAATATAGAGACTTACCACGACGTGTCGTTTCATGTTGCTATAGTAAGCGAAGTGTTTCCCGCAAATGTCGCATTCGAAGGACGGTCGCGTCGCCGAGTGTAATATAGAGACTTGCCACGACGTGTCGTTTCATGTTGCTATAGTAAGCGAAGTGTTTCCCGCAAATGTCGCATTCGAAGGACGGTCGCGTCGCCGAGTGTAATATAGAGACTTACCACGACGTGTCGTTTCATGTTGCTATAGTAAGCGAAGTGTTTCCCGCAAATGTCGCATTCGAAGGACGGTCGCGTCGCCGAGTGTAATATAGAGACTTGCCACGACGTGTCGTTTCATGTTGCTATAGTAAGCGAAGTGTTTCCCGCAAATGTCGCATTCGAAGGACGGTCGCGTCGCCGAGTGTAATATAGAGACTTACCACGACGTGTCGTTTCATGTTGCTATAGTAAGCGAAGTGTTTCCCGCAAATGTCGCATTCGAAGGACGGTGGCGTCGCCGAGTGTAATATAGAGACTTACCACGACGTGTCGTTTCATGTTGCTATAGTAAGCGAAGTGTTTCCCGCAAATGTCGCATTCGAAGGACGGTCGCGTCGCCGAGTGTAATATAGAGACTTACCACGACGTGTCGTTTCATGTTGCTATAGTAAGCGAAGTGTTTCCCGCAAATGTCGCATTCGAAGGACGGTCGCGTCGCCGAGTGTAATATAGAGACTTACCACGACGTGTCGTTTCATGTTGCTATAGTAAGCGAAGTGTTTCCCGCAAATCTCGCATTCGAAGGACGGTCGCGTCGCCGAGTGTAATATAGAGACTTACCACGACGTGTTGTTTCATGTTGCTATAGTAAGCGAAGTGTTTCCCGCAAATGTCGCATTCGAAGGACGGTCGCGTCGCCGAGTGTAATATAGAGACTTGCCACGACGTGTCGTTTCATGTTGCTATAGTAAGCGAAGTGTTTCCCGCAAATGTCGCATTCGAAGGACGGTCGCGTCGCCGAGTGTAATATAGAGACTTACCACGACGTGTCCTTCGAATGCGACATTTGCGGGAAACACTTCGCTTACTATAGCAACATGAAACGACACGTCGTGGTAAGTCTCTATATTACACTCGGCGACGCGACCGTCCTTCGAATGCGACATTTGCGGGAAACACTTCGCTTACTATAGCAACATGAAACGACACGTCGTGGCAAGTCTCTATATTACACTCGGCGACGCGACCGTCCTTCGAATGCGACATTTGCGGGAAACACTTCGCTTACTATAGCAACATGAAACGACACGTCGTGGTAAGTCTCTATATTACACTCGGCGACGCGACCGTCCTTCGAATGCGACATTTGCGGGAAACACTTCGCTTACTATAGCAACATGAAACGACACGTCGTGGTAAGTCTCTATATTACACTCGGCGACGCGACCGTCCTTCGAATGCGACATTTGCGGGAAACACTTCGCTTACTATAGCAACATGAAACGACACGTCGTGGTAAGTCTCTATATTACACTCGGCGACGCGACCGTCCTTCGAATGCGACATTTGCGGGAAACACTTCGCTTACTATAGCAACATGAAACGACACGTCGTGGCAAGTCTCTATATTACACTCGGCGACGCGACCGTCCTTCGAATGCGACATTTGCGGGAAACACTTCGCTTACTATAGCAACATGAAACGACACGTCGTGGTAAGTCTCTATATTACACTCGGCGACGCGACCGTCCTTCGAATGCGACATTTGCGGGAAACACTTCGCTTACTATAGCAACATGAAACGACACGTCGTGGTAAGTCTCTATATTACACTCGGCGACGCGACCGTCCTTCGAATGCGACATTTGCGGGAAACACTTCGCTTACTATAGCAACATGAAACGACACGTCGTGGTAAGTCTCTATATTACACTCGACGACGCGACCGTCCTTCGAATGCGACATTTGCGGGAAACACTTCGCTTACTATAGCAACATGAAACTACACATGGTGGTAAGTATCTTTACAAGTACTCCAAACAGTAGACCTCGCGGCACATCTCTTTAACCGAATCTTTATTATTCTACTAGATGACAACCCGGCTTCGCTCGGGTGAAATATGACTTATAATACAGACACACTCATCATAATTTTACTTGATCACCATCTTTACGAAGAGCTCTTCGCTGCATCAATTTTTTACAATCATGACAATGATTACCAAATGCAAGGAGCATAGATGAAGGAAGGATCGCTTTGCTCTGAGCGAAAACTTATCCTTCATCTATGGCAAGGAGATTAGGCTGATAACAAAATGATGAAGGTCAAGCAAAACAATTATGAAAGACATATATTAAAAAATAGGTAGGTAATTTCGGAATGATGGGTGTAAACAATATCCCAAAGTAATTGCTCAAAACTAAATGAATAAGTACTGAAAATGTATCTATACATTCTGATAAAACGAAAAGAAAGGCAACGTCAACTTTAAAGATTAGGTATGGCAAGTATTATATTTTCTATGATTATCTATCTATCTATCAGCCGTAGGACGTCCACAGCTGGACAAAAGGCTCATAGATTTCCAAAAAGGCCGGTTGGTGATATATTATGATGTACTTTATGTAGCCTGTATCCTTTGCTTCTCCAGTGGAGTCTGATTACTACATACACAAAATTAATAGCCTACACTCCTGTCCTATTTTATGTTTCGGATCATTGAAAACATTAAGTAGGTATATTAGATATCTGTGGTACTAACCAAAGGTTGGACCTTAACGTGACTACGACAGTGACTATTTTGATACAATATTATCAAAAATTATTAAAACTTAATACTTAACACTGGCAAATGCACCAAAATGCGACGCCAAAACATAAAAAACTTGACTGCTCAAGATCAGTGATGCCAATTTAGCATTTTTATGCTAAATTTAGCATATTTTCATCTTGTTTAGCATATTTATTTACAATTTAGCATACGTCATATTTTTAGCATGTAAAATAATTGTACAATAAGTTTTTTGCCATTAAAATTACATGCAGAATTGCAGATTTATGTCAGCAATATCGTTTTTAACGCTACCACTTTCAAATGACGAAATTGAACGGGTTTCTTTTAGTTTTAATACATTCAGTATTCAAAATTATGCTACGCAATTGTTTGTCGGTAAAAACTTTAAATGCTATTTTATACTTATAAGATTCGACTTAAAAAGGGCAAGGAAATGCTGCTAGTCATACGCAGTTCCAGAGAACGCACTACGCTCTGTAGGCAAGATCCAAGACCAAGATACTTACATTTTATAGATACTTACACTTACAATAATAGGTCATAGTCGATTAAAACAGATATTTTTTAATTAATAATAATTTTATAATTATGTTACGTTTCATTTCATATTGAAAAATGTTATCACAATTTTTAGCATGTTTATATAGCATTATTTTGTCACAATTTTAACACCATTTTAGCAGATTCTTTATTTGTGGTGTTGGCAACACTTCTCAATTTATGTCATCCGTCATCCGGTGTCAATATGGACACCGTGTTTTTGTTTGTCAGCACCGTTATAATTTATTAAAATACTCGATAATCCGAATTTTCCGGATATATGTTGTCGACTCGAAATCATTATTTTTTTATGTTTTATCATTCAGATAAAGTTTCAATCGAGTCTACCGTACCCCTTGACGAAATTATTAATATAGATATTTCGATGCGCTCTTGACTGATTTGGCCATACTCATAGATACTAACCGTTCTTTCCAAATAGTATCGAAATCGGCTGGCAATACCCAGCGCGTAACTTACTCCCTTTTTGGATGATTAATAATATCCAATCAAAATCATGTATCGGATATTTCTCTCCTACAATAACATCTGCCATAACTTAGATATTTTCCATACTTCACCAGTTCAAATTAAAAAATACTTTGACTCTTTACTTAGCCTCTCTTAAATTTGTTTTGAATGTCATATTAATTTTATTAGTTTTAACTTTTGGATCATTTTTTTTTCTTTTCTTTTGTGAAACACAATCATTATACGTATGTTGTGTTTGCTCTAAGAAGGTTGATCAGCTTTGCAAGTAAATAGTTAAGATTTAAGATGTAAAATTATGTATGTACTGCATCAACCCGTTTGCAAACCTATATAAAAAAAAAAAAACTTTAGACATAGACATAACTTTATTTGCAACGAAAACAACACATAATACAAGACAAACATCATCTTTACTATGTAAGTAAGTAAGTAAGTTCGTATAGGCCGGGTGGCTAGCCCTGGTGTCAGAGTTTTTAGGCCGCCTGAAGGCCTCTGACATGGCTGAACGGTTAAAACAACCGGGACCTACAATTTAACGTGTCATCCGAGCCACGGTAGCGCTCAGTTGGAAAATGCCACCCGCGGTCACCCATCCAAATACTGACCGTGCGGAACGTTGCTTAATTTCGGTGATCGCTGACAAACATCTTTACTATGTAGAACCTGTGTATACTAGTGGCGCTTAGTAAACACAGGTTCAAATCGGCGGATGAGAAGTTATGCTCAGAACGCGGCGCAAAAGCCGAAATATAGGTATGCGCGGGAGCCAGAGAGATGAGACGCCGGGGGCATACCCGCCCGCCAACCTCATGCCTCCCGCGCGCTCCTTACGACCGTGCTCACTACGACACGCGGCGTCGGAATTGTGCACACATGCGCAATAATTAGCGGATCACGGCAAAGTGTCTGCTGTTAACTTCTCATCCGCCGACTTATTTGGCGGTTACTATACCAAGTGTGTGGTATACATGTACATACCTGTGTCTTCGTCAAGATTCGTTTAAAAATGCGACATGTAGTGGAGAACCAACATCCGGAGAGGCGAAAGCAAAATCGACGATTTAAAAAGGAGACGTCAATAAGGTTGAAATCTAAGCCCCACCATTGAAAGAAGCTTTGAAGTTTATTCGGTATATTGATGACACGCAATTACATATGTGATGACCAGAGGGCTAAGTGCGAGAATTCCACTCGAGCTGGACCGCGTTAACGTTTGATGTGATTTGTATGGAAATGGCACAGCGCCATCTTGTGTCACGTACAGAAAACTGAATAGCTAAGTGTGAGTATTTTTTACGGTAATGTGACGAGCGCCAAACCGATCGAACACGAGCGCGGCAACGTCTGTGATTGGCTAATTCAAGCGTGTGTGTGTCAATGTGCTCGCGTGTGTGCGCGGCGCGCTCGGTCAACGCGACGTAAAAGTAATTCGATTTGATTTGCAAATCTCCCACTTGACACTATGATGACTGTATTTTACTCAGTAATTATACTTAACAACGCAGCTTACGCCAAAGAGTCTCGTGTTACGTTTTTGTCGAAAAGTAATAGGGAATATGCACAATATATAGGGAAATGATAGCTTACATCCTCAAATAACCTTACTATTCAAAGATATTGTGATAAACGTTTCAAAAATTTGTCGCGAACGCAGGACTCGAACCTGCTCCTTCAGATCACTAGCCCGACGCTATATTTGCTAGAGCTATAACAACAAGAAAGATAGCGCTGTTGTCGCTTCAGGCAATTCTCAACCGCAACTGCTTGGACAATCACTATCAATAGTTTTCACTGTCGAATATGTATTGGAATTTGACAAGAATTTGATACTATGGGGACAAAAACACTGCAACTAGCCACTGAATCGAGATATTTTTGACCGACGAACCACCGGAGGAGGTATACAATTCGACGCGTATATATATTTTTTTTATGTATAACCACGCATAACTTTTTTCGTAGTGGTCCGATTTCAATAATTCCTTTTTTATTGGAAATAGTATACTTTGAAATTGGTCCCATTTATCGAAATCGGCTGAGCCATTTTTGATAAATCAACAATAATGTGAAAAATGCTACATCGATCCGTGCATAATATTTGCGTTCTAGCGATGCGCCCCAGCTTCGCACAAGTGTATTATACACATAAACATTTCTCTTAAATTACTCTATCTATTAAAACAAACTGCATCAAAATCCGTTGCGCAGTTTTAAAGATACAAGCGTACATATAATGATTTTATTACACGGGTGAAGTCGGTCATGCTATTTTTTGCAAAAAATAATTATTTATGACTCAATTAACTTATGCCATATTAAATCAATGCATCTCTTTCTTTCATTTCTAGATCGACTACATTATCCCTCTGGTAACTCTGTGGTCAGAACGATCAGAATGGTCAGAACGACGGTCAGAAAGGACGAACAATAGCGTGGCGTATAGTGACGTCAAATTGTGTTGCCATTAGCTAATGTAAAATGCCCGGGACTTATTTAGATTATTTTTGACCTCAAAAAAATAGATATTCAGGGTTATCTGCTTACCCTGTGCTAAGCCGAAAACCTGTAGATTAAGATCATATTACGAACAATTTTTACTGAGGTCCATACCCGGAATTCGAAAAAAAAGGTTCCATACAAAATTGCAACACAAAATTGACAAAATGTATGAAACAGCTGATTTTTTCCTCGAATCCCAGGTCCCGTAGTTGTGTGGTTGTAAAGTTGTTCAAAATTATCTAAATCACCTCCTTTCGGCATAGTACACTAGTTCTGGATAACCCTGTAAAAAAAAACTAGTACCCAAAATTATAAAATCTGATTCAATTCAATAAAAATGTCATCAAATTATATAACAAGGTTATGCATATTCCCTATTATCTTTTCGTTTCAGATCCACTCAGGCTTGAAATCTCACAAGTGTCAAAGTTGCGGGAAATGTTTCACCACCCCTGGGGAGCTACGATCGCATTACGACCATGTTCACTTGAAGAAACCCTGGCCACAACGTACTGGACGACATAGGAAGACTGGCCTTGGGAATACTGAGTATTGAGGCCATGAGTCAGATGTGAGACATGGATGTATCATATCTAATACATGAACGTTAACTATGGCAACCTTGGCCGCAACGTACTGGACGACATAGGAAGACTGGCCTTGGGAATACTGAATATTGAGGCCACGAGTCACATGTGAGACATGAATGTATCATATGTGATAAATGAACATTTACTATAGAAATCCTGGACGCAACGTACTGGACGACACTGAAAAAATATATATGATCCATGACAAATTTTGAATAAACATGAAAATACAAGTCAGGCGAACACTGAAAATTGAGGACATGAGTCATATGTAATACATGACTAATAAATTACGGACGCCTTGAGTCATGTACATAAAAAGTTGGCCATGAGAAAATAACAAAGTTATGATATATGACTAACTTTGAACAAAGTCAGTTTTTATGATGAAAATACAAGTTTTTTTCATGTCCCCTTGAAGAAACTGCAGCAACGTACTGAACGATACAGATGGACTGGCCTTTCCAATACTGAATATTGAGGATATGAGTCATATGTGATACATAAACATTGAAAATGGAAACTACTAACGAAACGACGATAATTTAAACGTTGAACAGTGTGTGTGTATGGTTTCTAGCGGTTGGTAAATTTAGTACAACAGTTAAATAATAAGCTAGATAAGTTTGAACTTAGAATTAAATGCTATATAAGTTATGCCGAATAAAGTATTAATAGTAAAATATTTATGTTTTTTTGTATGACTTAGTGACGGAAACATCACCATTTCTCTGTATAGGGCAATCAAACTTAATGGGTAGCTGTGCAGTTAGCTGCGGACCGTGCGCGTCCACTCTGTTGCGCCGCTAACATATACAGGGTTATTTCTAATCAATTAGCATCCTTTTAGGGGCTTATTCTGTACATCAAAACTAAGAATTTTTGTTCTGCGACTTTTGTCAAAACTCAAAAAAAATTATTGTTCGATAGAAAAATATCGTTCACTCGCGACAAAATGTATGGAACAGCTGATTTTTTTTTTTAAGTTTTGACAAAAGTCGCCGAACAAAAGTTGTTAATTTCGATGTACAGAATAAGCCCCTAAAAGGATGCTAATTGATTAGAAATAACCCTGTATTGCTACTGCGCAGCCACTCGCCTCGTGTTCGCACGCCAAGAATTCGGCATATCATGTATAGACTATTAACGCATACGTTCAGCCGTTCTAATGATTCGAGTATAGGCCCCTGACCCATTGCAGGTATTTTGTACATGAGGGTAGCCCAAAATAGGGAACATAGAGACAAGGTAGAGGAGGCCCATACCCAGCAATGGGTTAATGCAGAGTGATAATTTATTCAGAACTCTAATGAATTCTCAAGTGCGTGTCGAGACACGCGTAGGCTTTGTAGATAGTGATGATGATAAAAACATTTTTTATGATGTCATTAGATAATTGGAAGCGTTTATAATTATTTTTCACAAAAAATGGCATGACCGGTACACTACATATACATATTTTTAAATACATACTTATATAGATAGAAACTAAATAACACCCAGACACAAAGCAAACACTTATGTTCATCACATAAATATTTGCCCTGGGTGGGGATCGAGCCCACGCCTTTTTGATCCAGAAGTTAGGGTCACTAACCACTGAGCCACTGAGGCAGTCAAATTATTGAAAAAATATTGAAATCCTACTACTACGTAAAAAGTTATGCGTGTTTACACTTAAAAAATTTAAAAAAATATTTACGCAACTAATTGGGGACCTCCTCTGTTTCGTCGGTTAAAAATCGAGATCTATACTTAATAAACTATCATATATTGTCAAACATCTTATTTGGTTTATAATGGTGGAAGTTTAAAGGCTTTGTAATATTCGGACGGACACAACGAAGTTATTAAGGGTTCCTCGTTTTACTATGGAACCCCAAAATGCACATCAGAAGTCTGAGGAATTGAAAGTGATGTAAATTCATATGATAATAAATCCTTACTGATGTTTCACGATGTATAGCCGTGGTTGTCTAGAGGTTGTGACACCCGCCTTACAATCGTGAGGTCGTCGGTTCAAATCCCGGTCCCGTACCAATGACTTCTTTGGAATTTATGTACGGAATTTCACACCACTGGCTTTTCGGTGAAGGAAAACATCGTGAGGCAACCTGCATACGTCCGTACAAGAAATTCGATGGCGTATGTGATTCCACCAACTTGCATTGGGCCATCGTGGTGGATATGGCCCAGTCACCCTTCGTGGGTAGGCCTACGTCCTGCAGTGGACTATTAAAAAGGCTGGTACGGATGTTTCACGCAGCAACGAAGGGAGGGATCGACATGATTTTGTGCATAGATATAGGGCTGGTTGCTTTGCCATTAGTATAAACTAAAAAGCAGTGATTAATAACATTATTATGAACAAATTTTATTATGGGGTCAACCCAAAATGCGCGATAAAAAAAACCAGCTGTTTCATGCAAAATTGAAACTCTAAATCAACAAAATATATATGAAACAGCTGATTTTTTCTTTAATTCTTGGTTTGCCTCATTGTAAAAGTTGTTCATGATGTCGGTCTGAATCTTCTGCTTTCGGCAAAGCACAGTAGTTCTGAATAACCCTGTTAAATGGTCGGAGAGTTTCATAGGGTAGGTACTTGCTATTCCGGAAATTATTTTAATACGCACATGTATTGCAACTCGAGTTTCGACCGCAGTTGGCGAACTTCTTCAAGATTTGAGTACTAGTACGCGGGCTCGTTTTGAATACAATTTGTGATGTTTTTATTCATTTTAATTATATCAAATGTACATTCATATGACGTTTCAAAGTTGTGTCTTAGGTACTTAATTGCAATAAATATATTGAAATTGAATAGAAATTGAATTTTTTGAATCGTGTGTTAACCGTTCTTTCCATTCCAGATACACGCAGGCGTGAAGCCGCATAAATGTGAAACATGTGGGAAGTGCTTTACAACGGTGCGTGAGATGCGCGCGCATTTCGATCATGTTCACTTGAAGAAACCTTGGCCGCGACGGACCGGACGACAGAGGGGGGCTGGCCTTGCAAATACAGAGTACTGAGGACATTGGTCACATATGTGATACATAACAAATGGTCAAATCTAACCATTGGAAAATATCTAAATTATCATATATATAAGACAAAGTTTGAATAAAAAATGTATTATGATGAAAATAAGAGTGTAGTGAAGTTTCCGTGAGTGATGAATTTATTTATTTATTTAACACTTTATTGCACACCATTTGTACAAAAGGAGGACTTAACGCTAAATAGCATTTTCTGCCAGTCAACCTACAGGTAGAAGACATTGGGAAGTAGGCATAAATAAATAGACAAAGAGATAAATTAACTACAATCAACACAGATCAAAACTATAAAACTATAAAAAAAATATATATACTAAATAATTATACAATTTCAAAATAAATAAAATACATAAACTTACATACATTACACAAAAATATTATATTAAATAATAAGATGATAACTAGTAAAAGATAAAAATAGCTTATCCTATGTGTTCGAGATTTTGGACAACTTTAAATAATGCTCCCGTACAAGGCGCTTAAAGACAGCCTTCGAAGGCGCTTGACGAACAATGGCTGGAAGCTTGTTCCAAAGGCGCACGGCTTCAACGCGGAAAGAGTCGTGTACAAATGACGTACTGTGCCTCGGGGTGCTGAGAAGAAGGACATTGCAGGATCTCGGGGGCCTAGTGACAACATCTGCAGCCATGAACGTAAAAAAGTTTTTAAGATAGGGCGGTGATTTAGCGTCGTTTAAGATGGAGTATGGCAGTCCGAGTATCCTAGCATTTCTCCTGTCGCGAATCGTAAGCCAATTCAATTTTTTGCGATATTCCGAAATATGGTCAAATTTTCTGAGATTAAATATAAAACGAATGCAGGTATTTAAAAGACGTTCGAGTTTATTAAGGAGTTCCTCGGTAATGTCGAGGTAGCAGATATCCGCGTAGTCAATGATTGGTAGTAAGAAGGAATTTACCAACGATATTTTAGTGTCGATGGGAAGAAAATTCTTAAAACGAATTATGGAATGAAGGGAAGCATAGAATTTGCGAGAAACTTCTTTGATTTGAGATCGCCAGTTAAGATTCGAATCTATGATCACACCAAGATCTTTAACCGTACTAGATAAAGGAATATCGCAGCCATTGTATTGAAGTGGAGGCAAACTAGTAACATTTACGTTGGAGAGACGACGGGAACTTCCAATGATGATTGCCTGACATTTATCCGGGTTTACTTGGATCCCAAAACGCTGAGACCACGATTGCAATTTAGAAAGATTATTGTTAAGAGTAGAAATTGCCATATCCAAATCTTCTAAACTTGAATGCTGATACAACTGAAGATCATCCGCATAGAAATGGTACTGACACGAAAGATGTGATGAAAGCATAATCATAAACGATGAGAAAAGTACAGGAGAGGAAATGCAACCCTGAGGGACCCCTGCCACGAGTTCACACCAGTCTGATAAATTAGTTTGATCGGTACGAATCGCCTGCCGACGTCCCTTCAGGAAAGAAGTTAAAAACTTAAATTTAATAAAATTTAAAAGAAAGAACACGTGGAAAGTGCTTCACAACGTTGCGCGAAATGCGCGCGAATTTCGATCATGTTCGCTTAAAGAAACCCTTTGCAAATGCAGTAACAATACGACGCCAAAAGTTAAAGGAAGAACATGTGGAAAGTTCTTCACTACAGTACGCATTTTGATCATATTCACTTGAAAAAACACTTAAACTCAGGTCACACAGAGGCTGGAGCCGCGGGAAAGCGATCCGATAGCGGTCCAGTGCAAAGCGATAGCGCCAGATCGCTCCCGCTTGTTTTATTTTATTTTATTTTACAACAATTACTTACTATGCTTACAACCTAGACTAGCCAACACGCATAGAAAGCCAGAAATATACACTAAAAATAATTAACACAATTACTAATAAAAAAGAACTTATCAACTTAAAAACTTATGCATGCATTTAACATATAATTGAATTTAAAACAAAATATATCGATATCCGGTGTATGAGCAATCAGATTGTTAAGCAAATTGATCAGATGTTGTGTCAGGTTGCATACAAATTCGAATATTACAAAAATTCCCGTCCCGGATCGCGATCGCTTTCCCGCACTTCCCGCCTCTGTGTGACGGAAGCTTCACAGTGGAATTGTGAATACTGAGTACTGAAGACACATGAGTCATATGTGATACACGGAAAATTATCGCAACAGTTTAGCTGTTCAGCCATTTCAAAGGCCCATGAATCATATGTGATACACAAAAAAAAAAGTAGCCACGGGAAAATTAGATCGGATAAGGTCACGGGAGATCACCTTCTGGTGGCTTAAAAACTGACACCAAGGCTAACCACTCGACCATATGGACTCAAGTTACTTTGTAATAAAATGTGCATTTGTATGTAAAGACTACAGTGGCCTTGTGGTTCAACAACGGCTAGATTACCTAGTATTTATTTTATGTATACCGGGTTATATGTAATCAATTAACATCCTTTTAGGGGCTTATACAGCAAAACTAACAACTTTTGTTCTACGACTTTAGTCAACACTCAAAAAAATAACAAAATACAAAAGTAAGAGAGGGCGAGATGTGCAAGTATGAAAGTGTGAACACTAAACTACGAAAGGCGAAACTAATATCTTATTGTCTCTGTTTGCGTATTCGTTTATTTGTCTGACTACTACGCACGGCCTAGACGTAGTAGTGAGACAAATACGCGCCAAAAACTACTGTTGAATTTTTGAAGAGATGCTTAAGTAAATCAACATTTTTATGAACTATTATCTATTTTCTATAATTTCTATCAGTATTATGCAGGTTTTTACTATTATCTAGAGTCTAAATATAATAAAATCATAACAACGTATAATTATATAGCTATCTAAGTATGTATAACACATATTTTTTCTCACACCCTATACGCAACAAAGTTGTGTCACTTGTACCATCAATGGAACAAATCAATTGCACTACTGACACTAAGGCGAGGATTCTAGTTAATACTTGACTGTGTACCACATTTTGTCGAGTGTGAACGATATTTTTCTATGGAACAGCATTTTTTTTTTAAATTAATATAAGTCGCAAAATAACCCTGTATACATAATGTATAGTTAAGTTTCTAGGTAACCGTGTTACGCCCTAAACCGCATATCTGCTTAACATCAGGCAGTGTGTAGTCAAAAGCAAATCTATATGAAATAAAAAAGGTAAGTTTTAAAATTAGGACAAAATGTTATTTAAGTTTTGTCAAATAAAATCTTAGTCGAATAAAACATGTAATTTTTCTTCCTTTGTATCATATTTTAAAAAAGATATATTAAGTGGCGAGGCGAGCTTCGCGTTTTCCCTTGTTAAGCCTTATACATGTGCAGTGTAGGACATCATAGGACACAATGCTCATTAAGACTGCAGGATCGCGCTGGATGTAAGCTACCAACGGGTCTTATTGGAGGTCCATTGGGGAGGCCTATGTCCAGCAGTGGACGTCCGATGGATGCATCTGAGAGATGCATATGCGTGGCAGGGCAGGACTGAACTACCCAAAATTAAACTAACTTTCAACGTTGCCGCGTTGAGGAAGAAAATGGATCCAAATGAGAGGCATAGAAACTTAGTTTCCAAGACGACAAAAACGTTAAAAAAAGAATTTGAGAAATTTGACAACGACAACTAGCGTTCCTTTACGACCGTTGCCCATTTGTCGATAATTCCCCAAATAGCAGGGAATTTGAAGCCGATTTGGAGATTTTTCCATGTAGAAAAGATGTAATGCAAAAATATGTAGACCTGAGGCCATATCCTTGACCAAACAACAGCTGAATACTGTACAGCAGCGGTCGGCAACGCGCGGCCCGCGGGCTGCATGCGGCCCGCGCGTCCTGCTTGCGGCCCGTAAATGTTTTGTAAATAAGTTATAATTAATAATTATTATTATCAAAATAAACGCATTAAGTAAGCGCGCTTTTTAAATACGCACTAATAATGCTAAGCAGTTCATTACAATTTTTGGTAGCACTAATTTATGCGAGCAAACTTATTCAATTGTTAATTATAGAAAAAATAAATATGCTTCTCGTCTCGCAGATGAACATTTGAGAGTCATTCTACGAATCGCGACTACAAATATGACAGCTAACATACAAGAAATAGCCTCTCAAATGCAACCTCAGATATCACACTAAAATTTGTATAAAATCAGTTTTCTATTTAAGTACTTAGTTTGTAGTTTTAATTTCTTTCTATTTCACTTATTTTTCTAGCTATAAAGCCCAAAAGTATAATTTTATTTTATTTAACATTTTAATTCAGACAATAATTATATACTTCATAAAAAATTAAATACTATAGTGTCATTCAATACAACAATAACAACAATAATGATTACATGTGTGATTAAATTCCGTATCATTTAACAATTTTTAATAGCATTTTTATTTTTCCTATGTAATATGACAAATTATGCGTCTGCGGCCCGCCTTTAGTTTATATTGCCACCTTGTGGCCCTTGCCTGCCAAAAGGTTGCCGACCGCTGCTGTACAGCGTTCAATTGTTTATTTTTACAAAACCTTCCCATTAATTTCTTACATAATAATACTCTTCTATAAAGGAATTTAATATTTTCGGATTTTAATATCTTTTGACATTTCTTGCAAAATATAGCGGCCTTGAAAACTATCAAATTAAAAATTATGAAATTCCATTTAAATTAGATATTCAATGCGGTTGTTTTACGACTATGCATTTATTTAAAATAATTTAATGGCTATAGCTACTGTATACAGACTGGTCCTACCATACGAAATGTTCTTTGTTGGGTTTTTTTGGACATTTGTAGGGAATTTAGGACATAGATGCTGGCAGCACATTGAAAACTACTAAATAGTCTGTGCTACTCTGCTACTAAATAAAATTGAATAAAATATTAAATGTGTTTTTGGTTTTGTGGTGCATTTTTCAATTAAAATGGTTAATAAATTATAATGCCCTTTGGGCCGTATTAGAACCAAGAACTTAGTGTTTTTAACTTAGCAAGGTAAGGCCTTTATTAACTACAACAAAATCCTAAACTCCATAAGCTAAAAACTACAAGTTACCTACTCAATGAGATTAATGTTTTTTTTTGTGTAAGTATAATTATTCAATGGTTAAACTACTACTATATACAGTCTTTCATCATCATCTTGCCCTTATATCACACAATTCATCCACACTCTTCTTGCTTGCACCGCTTTTGCCACTTACCATCATAGTAAGAGTTCTTTTTGTGACATGACTATCCTCCCTTCTCATTATAATTATGCCCATACCAAGATAGCCTGCCACTCTTTAATTTTTAGGGTTTTGTACCTCAAATGGAAAAAACGGAACCCTTATAGGAGCACTTTGTTGTCCGTCTGTGTGTATGTCAAGACTCTTTATTTTGGGAACGCGTAAAGATATTGAATTGAAATTTAAACTGTATACATATATCTATGCTTTCTTGCAGTTGTGCGAAAGAAAAACTTCTCAGTTATTGTTAAAAATAGTTAGAGCCGTTTATGTCGTAAAAAATAGCATATTTTGACACTCACAAAAATCAAAACCTACAGGGTACTTCCTGTTGACATATAACTATGAAATTGGGCGAGAAGCATTGTCTCAGAGTACACATATAGGAATAAATCTGAAAACTGTTTTTATTTAAATCACAAAAAAATAGGGTCTCAAATTTCACAAAATATGGGTTCAAAATTCAAAGTGAGTAAATCGTATCAAGTAAGTTGTCATATAAAAGAACTTCGTTAGCACATAAAACAGGTTTTTAATTATTTTAACAATGTGTTTGTAAGGAACAACACATAAAACAGGTTTTTAATTATTTTAACAATGTGTTTGTATGTGAGCCTGACTCACTCTTGTCAGGTTTTTCAGTCACTGGTGCTACTTTCAGGCTTCCCCTTACATATGAAAAAGAAAAGGAAAAAACTTTAAATTGTGAAAATTGTCTTTAAACTATATACATGCCAAAAGTCAAGTCAATCCATTTCAAACTTTTCAGATTTGTAATATAATTATATTTATACAATTATTTGGCGCAGCTAGTCCCTCCTACATAATGGTCATCCAAAGAGTACAAAACTACATCCTAAAGCAAATATCAGACGCACCATAGCACAGCCCGGACACTCCGCGTTTCTTCATACAAAATCTGCTGTCTTACGCACACAACACTATATTTATTCACAGACACTACACATACGCACGAACGCTACACGGGTATTTACAGCGGCCTGTGCAGCCCGCGCGCAGAGTAGTAAATCGTGTCCTGACGCGGGGTGGAAGTGAGGAAGACTCAAACGGGTGGGGGGTAACGAGTGGCCGTTCTATACGTAGTATTATTATATCTTCTTTGACCATAGTTCATCAAAAACACAGAGTTCCACGAAAATCTTGATATGACCGTGGTGAAAGATGAAATAGTCTCACGGAGCGGATACAAAACAAGGCTGGAAAGCCATCCGAACAAAGTAGTAAATAGTTTGTCAAAGTGTTTGTTAGCGATCACCAAATTAAAGCAACTGACAAGCTTTAATGACATGTTTTAATGACGTGTCAACATCTTTAACATGGTTCATGTTTAAACCATGTTAAAGATGTTGACATGTTGGGCCATGTCAGAGGCCATTCTGCCCCCGATAGTTAAAAAGGCGCATCTAACATCTCCCACTTTGAAATCAAGATGATTATACTAGCAGATATATATTTTATCTTATATGAAAAAGAACAAGATTTAAACAAATAATAAATGTATAATACATTATACATCGCGAGACTCGAAAAAAAAAGCCCATCTGCCAGTATATGCATCTTAATCTCGAAATAAAAGATGTCAGATGCGCCCTTTTAACTATCGGGGGCAGCATAAGCCATGGAGGTCCAGAGGTAGTGACACTCGCCTTACAATCGTGAGGTTGTGGGTTCAAATCCCCGGTCATCAATTGGTACAGCAATGAGCTCTTAGGAATTTATGTATGGGATTTCACACCATGGGCTTTTCGGTGAAGGAAAACATTGTGAGGCAACCTGCATACGTCCATAGAAGAAATTCAATGCCACATGTGAATCAACCAACTTGCACTGGCCTAGTGTGGCCTAATCTCCCTTCGTGGGTAGGCCTATGTCCTGCAGTGGACCATTAGAGAAGGCTGGTACATAACAGTAATGTCAGAGGCCTTTAGGCAGCTTAAAAGCTCTGCCACGAGGGCTAGCCACCCATCCTGTGAGTATCACTCACTGTGTATTATATTGCAGGGATCTCAGGAAGACCTAGACATGACGCCATCACTCCAGGTATGCCGGATATGCCTAACGACAGATGGCACCTTGTACAACATTAGAGACCGCAAGCTGGACCAGCAGTATGAGCAAATCACTGGCATCTCTGTAAGTAAATAAATATTACGGGACATCTTAGACACGGTCTCTGACCCCAAATTAAGCAAATCTTGTGATATGGCTGACAGAGACTGATATACTACATATACTTATTATACATACTTATATAGATAGTACCTAAATAATACCCAGACAAAGAGCAAACACCTATGTTCATCACATAAATGTTTGCCCTGGGCGGGGATTGAACCCATGCAGGCAGCCAAATCATTATTCATGATAACAAATAAGTGCGCCGGAATGATCTTTGCCGCGCACTTTTTGAATTTGGAAGTATTTGTAATGTTAGTGTTCAGCGCCAAGAAAATGGATGAAAAGAATGTAATTTTAAGTTTTCATTTGTTTTATTATGAGATACCATTTAATTTCAATTTAGTTGTTACTCTACGTTTTATTAAATAATAATACTATGGTAAAATATGAGGCGCCTTTTGTTTTCTCATAGAGGTGATGAAAAGTAGAGTGTACCACTCGGGCGCAAAATATATTTTTGTCCCGGGCGATGTACTTTGAATCCCTCGCTACGTTCAGGATTCTACTAATATATATTCAGGATTATACTAAAGAATCTCTCACTTCGCTCTGGATTTTTCCAATCTACTATTTTTAATCTCATGGATTAATTATGTTCATGATTTTTTCTACCCAATTATTATTATGCCCATTGCTCATAAGATATACGAGAATTGCTTGTTTAAAGATATTATAAGATTAAAAACATCCAATTTTCAGTATGATATGGAAGACGGGTTGCCGCAGCTGTTGTGTTGGGAGTGCGGCCACCGACTGAGAGCTGCTGCAGCGTTCAGGAACAAGGCCGTCAGGGCTCACGGCGTCCTGGCTGATATACTGCTGTCTACAAACTATGTGAGTAGCTGACCCGGCGAACTTCGTTTCACGAGATAACTTTTTAAATTATAGCCCATGTGTTATTCTGATGTGTTAGCATTATTATTGCAAACTGCACTGTAGTCAGCAGTCAGCATTTTTAATAGTCTACTGCAGGACGTAGGCCTACCCACGAAGGGTGATCGGGCCATATCCACCACGCTGGCCCAGTGCGGGTTGGTGGATTCACATACGCCATCGAATTTCTTTTACAGACGTATGCAGGTTGCCTCACGATGTTTTCCTTCACCGAAAAGCCAGTGGTGTGAAATTCCGTTCATAAATTCTAAGGAATTCATTGGTACGGGACCAGATTTGAACCCACGACCTCACGATTGTAAGGCGGGTGTCATTACCACTAGACCACCACGGCTTCAAAAGGATGCTTATTCTTTTTCATTGCGAGTCGATGTAGCGTGCTAAAAAATTATATTCCGGCTTCTGACCAAAACTTAACCACCTCAATGGCGCTCTCGCATTTGGGTCCTGAGTGGTGCTGGTTGTAGGGCATGCTGCACAGTTGGTCAGATGTAACATAGTCTGCGGTCTCACGCCGCAGAGGCATTCGATCTCGGAGATATCTATGTATACTAAGCGCCACACAAATCGACGGATGGGAAGTCATGCGCGGAGCGCTGCGCAAAAGCCGAAATAAAGATAGTCATAGTCATTTATTGATAACACCACTGTTACAAGTCAAATACCATTAGCAATAATCTATTTGTATGTATTGACATACAAAACACTTCATATACATCGTATATGAAAATGATTATATGTCTAATAATTATAATTAAAATGTCAAAGAGGGTTGAATGGGAATACTGATATACGCGGGAGCCAGAGAGACGAGACACCGGGGCACACCCGCCCGCCAACCTCATGCCTCCCGCGCGCTCCCTATGCCCCTGCACACATGCGCAATAATTAGCGAATCACTGCTAAGTGTCATCTGCGGCTAATTTCTCATACGCCGACTTGTGTAGCGCTTAGTATATCTCCATTTGGGCCACTTGGGAACGAAAGCGGTTTAGAGCTTTCCCGGTGGTCCAAGGCTCTTTATAGCCAGGTGGGAGGATGCTGGTTGATTACCAATTACCAATAACCCTGTATACAAGATATACTTACATATCAGTGCTTGCCCACCGTCCACCTTCTGAGACCACCTGGGTGAACCGTGGAATGTTTTTTTTACAACGGCTCACCTTTGTCCACCTGGGTGTACCTTGGGAAATATTTAGTATCCACCGTCCACCTAGTTAAGAAATCTCTCTTCAAAAATAAATAAATTAAGACATGTGATTAATAATATGAAAAGAGAGATGAATGGCTAATTACATAAAATATGTTTCGAAACATATTTTATTTTATCATATTTCAAGTTTTATCTGAGAGGTGAGCCGTCGTAAAAAAAACGGTTCACCCAGGTGGTCTCAAGAGGTGGACGGTGGGAAAGAACTGTTACATGTCACAAATAAATGTTGCAATCTTAATTTCAGATTACAATTAAAGACATAAAAAAAGTAAACAGAATCAAACACAATCTCAAAACCACGCTCGTGAAAAGAAAACTCGACGAATTGATATTCAACTCAAATGAAGATCAAACCATCAAATCCGAAACATATAACGATAATGAATATGCAGATAATGATAACGAAGAATATTTAGAAATTGAATATGAAGTTAAAGAAACCATTAATGAGGCAGAAGTCAAAGATGAGACCAATGAGATATTTGTTGAAGAATATCTTGATTCTGAATTTGATGACAATAAAACATCAGATAATGATAATGAATCAGATAATGATAATGCATCAGATAATGATAATGCCTCAGATAATGATAATGCCTCAGATATTGATAATGCATCCGATAATTTTATTACATCAGATAATTTTGATTCATCTGAAGATGATATGAAATTGACTGATATATATTCAAGTCAAATGCAGAAACAGAGTGGTAAGAAGAGTAAACTCGTAGAAAAGAATGTCACAGTCAAAAAAGAGAAGAATTTTGTTGAAGTGAAGAAGGACCAAGATGATTTTAGTTTAGATGAGTGAGTATGTTACGATTTGTGCAAAATGAGTACCGTCGTTGCGTTACGGTGAACTAACATTAAGATTCGAATCAGCAGCCAAGGTACCGACTATTCTTGGTCACGGTAATGATATCTGACAGTATTCTCATATCTTCATATAAACGGTGGGAACGCGAATCATACCTACGCGCCTCGGAGCGAGGTATGCTCTCGGTATGCTAGTCAGTCGCGGCGCGCAGTAGATACGAAGAAGCGTGGGGATTTCTTACTACACATGTAAAAAAATGTTATGATATTAAAATATACAATAAAATTAATGATAAATTAAGTTTTATTTAAAATATCGTCAGTATATAAATACTATCGATATTTTAAATAAAACTATCTAAAACTCTGTGGCCACGATCAATCCTCGCCCATCACTAATCGGCATGCCCATAAAGTATGACATTAAAATATGTCTGTACTATTAAGAAACTCAGGACTTCATAGGCGTGATTTTTCTGACAGCTGTCGCAGAGATCAAGTATAGTTGTACTAGCAATGACAGAGCAGTGTTGTCAACGTAACAAAATTAATAAAATAGCACACGGGCGACCTCAGCTACGACGCTTCTCTTTTTGCACAAACTATATGCACTGAATTACACTTTCAGAATGTTGTGTGTGAAATGTACACAGGGTTATTTGCTTGTCCTGTATTAAGCTGAAGAGGGGTGATTAAGATAATAACTACATAACTACGGACAAACAAACTCAAAATGCGAGAAAAAAATCAGCTGTTCCCTTCTAGCAAATATCTACAAAGTCACAGTCCCAAAGAGCATATTAACCAGTGGAGAAAGTGCGCGGGGCGGCCTCGCTCACCATCGATAGGCGCTTTAGTTGACTACCGACTAGGGATGCTCGATCCAGGTGTTTGTATCGATACTTTGGATTGCAATGGATCGCATCGCAGTGTATCGATCCAGGTATCAATCCGCTTGTTTCGATACGATATTTTGGATCGATCCGGTATCGTATTTTAAAAAATAGAACATATTGTCTTTTATACCATCAAAGTTTATTGTTTTAGGTACATAAACAATACTTATTTACGGCCAACCTGTAAGTGGCAAAGTACACAGAAATAATATTTTCTAAAGCCGCTCTTTGTGGGGACGATACGATTGTGTGGTTTCCATACGATATTTGATCCAGTATCGTGTCAATAGTTAAAAAGATGAGTTATTGCGATACGATATTTTATTCAAAGTTACAAATTTCAAAGAACCAAGTTAAAAATTTCGATATCGATATTTTGCTAGTAACATTTTTGGCACCACTACAAGAAATGTTGTCATTGCGTCATTTTGGCGTCAGCCAATTACAGCCAGCGGAGCTTACCTCTCCCCCCGCTTAAAATCGGTGACCTATTGTTTCAACAAAAACGGGGCCCACGCGCTCTCCAGTCTCCTCCATGCACAGTCCCTATGTAAAAGTAGTGAAAAAATGTCCGAGCGCCGCCATACATACCGACTTAGATATTTACATTAAATGATTCACAATGATCCGTTTTCTCGAATCTCGACGTTATGTCACCTAATTAGTGCTTGTAACCGAGCACTTTGGAAGCGCGCGGCGTTGTAATCGGCTTGCAACCGCCTTACAACTAACTAAATAGCCTGCCCACTACGTAGCTTGTGACTCTATACATATTTGCTTGAAGGCTGTTCCATACAAAATTTAAACACGACAAAAAGTATGAAACTGTTGGTTTTTTTTTATTCCGGATTGGCCTCATAGAAAAAGTTGTTCGTAATGATATGAATCACCTCCTTTCGTCTTAGTACACCAGATCTGGATAACCTTGTATACATTGTTTGTTGAAAAAAAAAGTAAAATATTGGTTGCTTATACAGGGTTATTTCTAATCAATTAGCATCCTTCTAGGGGCTTATTCTGTACATCAAAACTAACAACTTTTGTTCTACGACTTTCGTCGAAACTCAGAAAAAAATCAGCTGTTCCATACATTTTATCGCAGGTGAACTATATTTTTCTGTGGAATAATAATTTTTTTTTTTTGCGAAATTCTTAGTCTCGTGACGAGCACAGGTTCATAGATCGGTTAACCACGAAATAACAACACAGCTAATCAGGTTATAATCCTCTTTAATATTTATCAAAATATTATTGGTAGATTATTGATAATTAATGTATGATTTAAATGGATTTAGTTTGAATAATACAGAAACAATTTATAACGTTGTCACTGAGGCGGCGAACATAGCAGAGAGGGAAAAACAACACTTATGAGTAAAACGTCATATATCCGTGACAGTGACATTGACATATATAATGTTGCACTTGGCACCGCATTCAACAAAATACGACAAGTATATCAACACGTAGAACAAAAGTTGTTAGTTTTGATGTACAGAATAAGCCCCTAGAAGGATGCTCATTGATTAGAAATAACCCTGTAAAGTCGGTAAAGGGAAAAGAGAGATTTCGACAGTTGTGTGTTGCCAGTGGTGACATATGGAACTGAAACGTGGTATTTTACTGTGGGCCTTATGAATAAGCTTAGGGTAGCCCAACGCGCTATGAAGAGGGCTATGCTCGGAGTCTCTCTGCGAGATCGAATCAGGAATGAGGAGATTCGCAGACGAACCAAAGTTACCGACATAGCCCAGCGGATTAGTAAGTTGAAATGGCAATGGGCAGGGCACATAGCTCGGAGAACTGATGGCCGTTGGGGCAGTAAAGTTCTCGAGTGGAGACCACGCACCGGCAAGCGTAGCGTAGGACGTCCACTGACCAGGTGGACCGACGATATGATAAGACCGCAGGAACTCACTGGATGCAGGCCGCTTCCAGCCGGGCTTTTCGGAAATTTATGGGGGAGGCTTATGTACAGCAGTGGACGTCCTACGGCTGATAATGATGATGATAAAAGTCGGTTTACGGACGATAATTTGACGTGATAACGTCTTATGGAAACATTGTTGGATCAACAACTGGAACAGGCCGAACGCGCGGGGCCGATCGTGCCTCTCTATCAGTTGTTCCGCGCTCTCACTTGCACGCTCGCTCAGGCGGAATGTGACACTTCATCGTGCGTGCAGCCGGCGTTCATCGATTCATAAGACGTTACCACGTCAAAAATTGCTTTTAACATTAGTCTCTTTGACCGACGAAATATATTTTTTAACCACGCATAATTTTTTACATCTGTACTGTACCAACCTTTTTAATAGTCACTGCAGGACGTAGGCCTACCCACGAAGGGTGATTGGATTTTTTTACATAGTCCGATTTTGATAATTTTATTGGAAAGAGAATATTTCGAAGTTGGTCCTATTTAAATGTTATTGATATCGACTGAGCCATTTTTGATAAATCAACAATAATGTGAAAAATGCTACATCGATCCGTGTGAACTATTCCCAAAATCTGTACACGACTGAAGTCGGTAATGCAATTTTTTGCAAAAAAATATGTAGTTATTATTAATTTTTTGGTAGTAAAAATGATAAATACTTCTGTAATCTGGTGCCTTCGCAGACAGCGTTCTAGCTTAATTGGACAAAGCATCTGGGCCGGAATCCCAGAGAGATGCAGGATCAAATCCTGCGAGCGCGTCAATTTTTAAAATGTTTATCACGAAAATAAAGTTTCTATAAACCTAGTGAAGGTGCGTAAAGCACGATAAAAATCATTTCGTTATTAATTTTATTTATTATTTAGTTTTCTGCCCTCTTACAGATACAAAACCAATGAAAAAATACGACGTAAAACCGATAACCCTGTCGACACCATGTTCACCATAACGTGTCTCACAGACGAACAGCAAATCGCAGAGTTAGAGAAGAGACGAGACAGTATGAGTTATAGAACCGCTCCGTACAAGTGTGCGGTCTGCTTTAGAGGGTTTCGGTTGGAAGAGTGTTACGACGCGCACTTGGTCAGACATAGCGAGGTATGTGCAATGAAACTTTACAAAAAAACCGGACAAGTGCGAGTCAGGCTCGCACATCGAGGGTTCCGTACAAACAAATTGTTGAATTTTGAACCTATATTTTGTGAATTTTGAGGCCTTATTTTTTTGTGATGTAAATAAAAATGTACAGTTTTTAGATTTATTCCTATATGTGTTCTCTGAGACAATGCTTCTCGCCAAAGAAGGATGCACGGAATTAACCTGTCAATATTTTTTATTTTTTTTTGTTAGTAAAAAACCAAACATATTTTCTAAAAATGATATGTGCTTCAAAAATATAGGGATTTTTTGCTGTTTTCATATCACTAATTAAAATTAAAATTAACCGACCAGAAAAATTACAATGATTTTTTTATTGTTTTTACATTACGGATTACATACATAAGAAGTGGCGGTATGGTCTTAAAAGCTTTAGTGTCCAAAAATGGGCGAATTATTTGAAAAAAAAAATCAATCTTTTATTACTGTTGCTGTCAAAAAAAAAAGGAAATGTCAAATTCAGTCAATCAGATGACGTATTTAGTGTTGCCAGACTTCGTCTCGGTATCCAGACTTAGCAATTTTGGAAATGTTGACGTGTTGATGTAATAATTATTTTCTTTTTTAACTATTGGCACATAATCCTGCATTAACTCGTTTTAGCCCGTAATATTTACGAACTGAGGTGTTATTATACATTTTTATAGAAACATACATTTTTGTATACTAAAAGATTATCAAAAAAAAAAATATTCTTATTATATTTATATGTACTTTTTATCATATACTTTACTACTAAAAACAAAAAGCAGTAGTTGAAGTTATCCGAGAAATTCGTGGCAATTTTAATATTACTCGTAATAATCCTTAAGGGTGCTATTCGAATCTTTCACTTGCTTTACTACACTAGCAGCAGCTGCACTAGGCCAGCTTTGGCTACACGACTGAGGCGTTAGCCCAGGTTTACACATAAATTGAAATTACATCTGTTCGATATTGTCCTATACATTTTTGTACAACGCCCCTGGCCGAAACGATGAAGAACTAACCAAAATGTATGCAGCCACACGCGAACGCAAAAGTTTAAGTAAACAACACAAAACCTGGACTAAGGGCTCTGATTATCTACGTAGTTGTATGAATTTCTACAAAAAGATTCCGAACACGGCTGCGGCAGCATGTGCTACCGAGCCTCGGCTGCAAGTGTGGTTAGCCTGTTTAAACAAGTCCAACGTACCTGCGATGTACGACGTAGGCATCCAGCATCGGAATCATTCCCGACTGCGGATACAAGCAGCGGCTCATGTGTGTGCTACCTCCATTCGCAACCTGCATCCGCAGGCTGCAGCCGAGGTTCGAATAGCTACTTTACTTATATTCTTAACTTATAGTTGCGGTTCTTGTACTTTTGCTAATGAAATGGATGAATACCGAATTTTCTTTATCATTCCATTTTTCATTTTCTTTTTATATCAGTCCTAGACATTGATTTTTTTGACGTGACAACGTCTTATAAATCGATGAACTCCAAAAAGTAATCTGATATTACAGACAAGATGACATGCACTGTTTTAAAAATCAATATAAATATCATTGAGACAATATTGACTAAAAATACATGACATCAAGTTTTTAAAATCGAGCACCATTTTAGCACTCTGAACATAACAAACCTGGCAATCCATAATCTTTATTGTGTATACATGTCTATAAATAGGTACTTATAGCTTGAAAATTGTTTTCGTTTTTTCTTATTTTATATTCAATTTTAGCCAAATTGTACATATTTGAACAGTTTTAGAAGCGTCATAAATCACATTGGTGAACATATCATTCTTAGAAAATAAGTGAGGAAAAATTAGTCTGTTCGTATATAACAGGTCCTAGTATGTATGGGCTCGCGCATCCTTCTTTAAACTGTATACGTATATCTATGGTTTCTTGCAGTTGTGCAAAAGAAAAACTTCTCAGTTATTGTTAAAAATAGTTAGAGCCGTTTATGTCGTAAAAAATAGCATATTTTGACACTCACAAAAATCAAAACCTACAGGGTACTTCCTGTTGACATAGAACTATGAAATTGGGCGAGAAGCATTGTCTCAGAGTACAAATATAGGAATAAATCTGAAAACTGTTTTTATTTAAATCACAAAAAAATAGGGTCTCAAAGAAGGATGCAAGGAATTAACCTATCAATATTTTTTTTTTTTTTTGTTAGTAAAAAACCAAACATATTTTCTAAAAATGATATGTGCTTCAAAAATATAGGGATTTTTTGCTGTTTTCATATCACTAATTAAATTTAAAATTAACCCACCAGAAAAATTACAATGATTTTTTTATTGTTTTTACATTACGGATTACATACATAAGAAGTGGCCGTATGGTCTTAAAGGCTTTAGTGTCCAAAAATGGGCGAATTATTTGAAAAAAAAAAACAATCTTTTATTACTGTTGCTGTCAAAAAAAAAGGAAATGTCAAATTCAGTCAATCAGATGACGTATTTAGTGTTGCCAGACTTCGTTCTCGGTATCCAGACTTAGCAATTTTGGAAATGTTGACGTGTTGATGTAATAATTATTTTCTTTTTTAACTATTAGCACATAATCCTGAGTTAACTCGTTTTAGCCCGTAATGTTTACAAACTGAGGTGTTATTATACATTTTTATAGAAACATACATTTTTGTATACTAAAAGATTATCAAAAAGAAAGAATAATCTTATTATTTTTATATGTACTTTTTATCATATACTTTACTACTAAAAACAAAAAGCAGTAGTTGAAGTTATCCGAGACATTCGTGGCAATTTTAATATTACTCGTAATAATCCTTAAGGGTGCTATTCGGATCTTTCACTTGCTTTACTACACTTGCAGCAGCTGCACTAGGCCGGCTGTGGCTACACAACTGAGGCGTTAGTCCAGCTTTACACATAAATTGAAATTACATCTGTTCGATATTGGCCTATAACATTTTTGTACAGCGCCCCGGCCGAAACGATGAAGAACTAACCAAAATGTATGGAGCCACACGCGAACGCAAAAGTTTAAGTAAACAACTCAAAACCTGGACTAAGGGCTCTGGTTATCTACGTAGTTGTATGAATTTCTACAAAAACATTCCGAACACGGCTGCGGCAGCATGTGCTACCGAGCCTCGGCTGCAAGTGTTGTTAGCCTGTTTAAACAAGTCCAACGTACCTGCGATGTACGACGTAGGCAACCAGCATCGGAATCATTCCCGACTGCGGATACAAGCAGCGGCTCATGTGTGTGCTACCTCCATTCGCAACCTGCATCCGCAGGCTGCAGCCGAGCTGAATTTATTCGAATAGCTGCTTTACTTATATTCTTAACTTATAGTGGCGGTTCTTGTACTTTTGCTAAAAAAGTAAGTAAGTTCGTATAGGCCGGGTGGCTAGCCCTGGTGTCAGAGTTTTTAGGCCGCCTGAAGGCCTCTGACATGGCTAAACAGTTAAAACAACCGGGACCTACAATTTAACGTGTCATCCGAGCCACGGTAGCGCTCAGTTGGAAAATGGATGAAAAAAAAACTTTTGCTAACTAAATGGATGAATACCGAATTTTCTTTATCATTCCGTTTTTCATTTCCTTTTTATATCAGTCCTAGACATTGATTTTTTTGACGTGACAACGTCTTATAAATCGATGAACTCCAAAAAGTAATCTGAAATTACAGACAAGATGACATGCACTGTTTTAAAAATCGATATAAATGTCATTGAGACAATATTGACTAAAAATACATGACATCAAGTTTTTAAAATCGAGCACCATTTTAGCACTCTGAACATAACAAACCTGGCAATCCATAATCTTTATTGTGTATACATGTCTATAAATAGGTACTTATAGCTTGAAAATTGTTTTCGTTTTTTCTTATTTTATATTCAATTTTAGCCAAATTGTACATATTAGAACAGTTTTAGAAGCGTCATAAATCACATTGGTGAACATATCATTCTTAGAAAATAAGTGAGCAAAAATTAGTCTGTTCGTATATAACAGGTCCTGCAGGGCGATTCTGTTAACCGATCTCGTTGCTGAGGTGATACGTTCTAGAACCTCTCTCGTTTTTTTGACACTTCTGACAGCCCGAAAGCTGTCAAAAAAACGATAGAGTTTCGATCGATGACGTAAAAACGTGTGACATATGTGTGACGTTACTAAATTGAAACGTTCGTGAACTCATCCGTTACTCCACCGCTTGAAAGCCAACACGAAGCGTCCAATATAAAATTAATGACGTAAAAAATCGTGTGACGTAAATAAAAACGATCGATATTAAAATCAAATGACGTCACTTAAGTAATACAATGAATACGTTTTGTACGTACTCAGGGCGTTGATGTGGGGTATACTCAGAGTTACCTTTAATATATCTTAATATTTATCAGTGGCGTCTAGACAGAAAAAGCACGTTCGGCATTTGCCGAACCGAATCATTTATCCACATAGATTCGATTTTACTACAGCGCCGATGTGCAGTACCAATATGTGTGTAGCAACCTATCGTTTGGACTTGAGATTCCTTACCTACTTTGAGGTCAAATGATTGAAACCAACAAAAATCGACAGTACATTATTATTTTATTTAAAAAAAATATAATCGTAACATTTTTGTAGAGTAAAAATATCTCCAAACCTAAAAGTACGCACTCCGCGAGCTACCCTAACAAGAAAGTCAACGACCGACGTCTTTGGGAGAACCATTGTAATAGATCCCGTAGCAGGTGCTACAGGGAACTGGCCCGTCGGTCACTGGAGAGCCGCCGGAGAACGCCCCGTGGTAGTTGATACCACAAGGAGCTAGGACGGACACTGCAGAAGAATCCAAGTGATAGTAAATCTCACGGAGAGCTGGCCCGTTCATCAAAAGAAAACCGCCGGATCCCGCTCTGTAGAAGCAGAAACCATGGGGAACTGGAAAGGTCACTGCTGAGACCCCATTGATGACTTGTTTGAGAGCTGCCCGTAGACAAGAGGTCGCCGTTGATGGTCGAGAAGCTGATTGCCCGCAGTGCCCAGTTAAAGTTGCCGATACTCGAGGAAATTATGCCAATGACCATCATTTTTAATAGCCTGATGAAACATTAACTTGCAGCTGCATCCTGCATCTAAATTCGGGTAAAATTGGAGAAAATTTTGATCTTTTGACAATCTAACAGAATTTAAAATAAGGGTTTTGAATAAGGAGGTACTATTTATTGCCAGTAAGTTAAGAATGAATAGGTATTTGATATTGGACAAGTGTATAAAATTGTATTGTAATGAATCAGATGAAATTGTATTGTCATCGGAATTAAACATGTCTAAAACTAATCATCATTGCTTTACCAGCTTTCTTGTCCTCCATTCATAGTACTCAGAACTTGATTGAAAAAATCCTCGCACCTTCTTTAGGCCATTCTGGCGTAGATGTAGCTCATTTGAATGAGGCAACGAATGCTTGGAGGGTCGCTTGCCCAAATACCGAGCTTCCAAAGACTTTATCGTCGCAGAGACTGTGGGATCGGCCGATCTGCGAACTAGCACGGAAATCTCTTCTAGACACGTGTCCTAGCGTCGCGGATCGCGCTCGTATCCTTGCAGTCTCTGTATGGGAGTCCGGTCTTTGGTTGCAAGCATTGCCCTCTTTCAATACTGGTAACCTTTTAGACCCAACTGCATTTCGTCTAGCTGTCAGCTTACGCTTGGGTGCAAGGTGTTGTGAAGCCCATCGCTGTCAGTGTGGTACTGCAGTTGACCAGCTCGGTCACCACGGTCTCTCTTGCTCAAGAAGCGCTGGTCGGATTGGACGCCACGCCAGCCTTAACGATGTCATACGCAGGGCTTTTGTCACCGCCAATATCGCAGCCGTACTCGAACCGAGTGGGTTGGCGCGTGGTGATGGCAAAAGGCCTGACGGCATGACGCTGGTCCCATGGAAGTGTGGACGGCCCTTAGTATGGGACGCAACTTGCGTCGATACTTTGGCACCGTCACATCTTCCTGAGACTCAGAGTAGGGCTGGAGCGGCGGCCAATTCGGCTGAGCAGCACAAGCGGCGCAAATATGCTAACCTCGGCAGTGGTTACATATTTGAGCCATTTGGAGTTGAGACTTTGGGTCCGTGGGGGCCGGGAGCTCATCTCGTTTTCAAAAGTCTTTCTGAGCGTCTGGTGGACGCGACGCGTGACCAAAATGCTGGTGTTTATTTGGCTCAACGTATAAGCATTGCCATTCAGCGTGGCAATGCTGCCAGCATGCTGGGCACGCTGCCAACTGGCAGTGGGCTTGAGCACTTGGATTATCTTTAGACCTTCAAGGGTCTGTGGATGATCCAATTGCTTTCTATGTAGTAGTAATGTAGTATTGTCATTATATTAAAATTAAAAAAAATGTATGTCATTTTAAGATTATTGTTAAAAAAAAAAAAAAAAAAAAAAAAAAAAAAATCATCAGATTAATTTATCCACAGAAAGCGGGTCAAATATCAATGAAGTACTAGATTTGACCCAAAAACCAGCAGGTGAAGTTTAATAATAATTGATAAACTATTTTTGTGGGCAAAACCTTATTTTGTTGCAATCGAACATCAATCTCAGAAAAAAAACAATAACGCACACATGAATACTGGTTTTGACTTAAGTCAGATTTGTCAGATTTTTTCTTGCTTTATTATTTTAAAATCTTTATTATTTCATATTTTTACAGATTTGCGACGACATTATTCAATTTAAAAAAGCATTTAGTATGGTTGGATAGATGGCTGGAGTTAAAGAAGACAAAATCGAAAGGCGAGAAAATAAAGATAGTGATCGTTTCGATCTGTTATTCAAAATTGTCGACGACGTAACTGACATAAGTGTATATACAATATGTTTGTTTGTGTAGGTGACGTGATACTAGAACGTTTCAGGATCGTTGCTGCTTCGTTACTGACTCGTTTTGTACAAAAGATCATTCAGACTATGTTACAATATTAGACTGTATCCGACAGACGTATCCTACTGGATTTTTTCGCTTACGTAAGAGAGGTTTTATTATGTTTAACTGTGAATTAAGATATTTTATTGTAAAGAAAATTGCTTTTGTATAAATAAATTACTTGAAAACGGTTTGGTTGTTTCTTTTTCAATGTTATACCTAATTCAAGGGCGTAGATCAGTAGGTATTGGAGAGTTTCAAGCCTTAATGTGCCTATCCTATCATAGGTAATCTTTGAGTAGCCATGAGATTTCTCCAAAGCTACTGATGCGTTTTTGAGAAAAAAATAAGAAGTAACTTCATACTCGCGTATCATTGGTGAAAACACAGCCTTAGTGTGATTAAGCATAGGCGTACCTATCACTATGCCAATTGCCCTATTAATACCAACTTACTGCCTGGCTGCTGATTGTTTTATATATTGTAATATTTAAATATAATTACTATAAGAGACATACGGAACACAAGAAGTAGAGTTGATAACTTCCTTTTTTTTCCAAAATCGGTTAAGAAAGAATATAGCATAGTCTGAACGCACCGGACCAACTTTCAAGTACTCCAAACATTTAATATGACATAAAATGAATACGAACATTGACATTGACGTTTCCTAAAATAAGCTGACGATAGAGAAAATTAGTAAGGAGTCTTATTGTGATTGAAGGTCTATATGATTTAGCTGAATGCTTATTGTTGTCGTCGTTGGGTATTACGATACTATGTATTACGGTAGGTACGTCTTTGGGGCAAAGGTTTTTCCCTAGCTACATTCCGAAACGAGTCAGATGAGTGTCGGATTTGTGTTTTGAGAGTCCGAGTAGGCTCCCGCCAGAAATTCTGTAGACGGCCCTGAGTGTTTCTGGCTTCCACTTAAAAAAAACACTCTTGACTTGTAGCCAAAAGACATACACAGGACTATGGGGTCATTTATGGACAATTTTGTTGTAGCCGAGACGAGTTGCGATCGTTATTGCACCGGTTTCTATTTCGGTGTTCTTCGGCTATACTTCGGTTATACTTCGGCTACTTGTAGTAGATTGTCACATGATTGTCATACATTACAAATGATTGCCACTTGTGATTGTCACCTTTGGTTTATAATACTACCATTATTAAATCAAGCGTGATAGCTTTTACTAAGGGGAGAGTTGGATAGTATCGTCACTTGATCATTTTCCTGAATTTTCGAAGAATCTATTTTAGTTTATAGTTGTATAAAATTAACTAAATTTGAAAATATTTGTAATTTACACTAATATATTAATAGCATTGAATTACTTAAACCTTTTTAAAATTAAAACTGTGCCAGAAAAACATGTTTCTTGTGAGATTTTCTCAAAAATCGCTTTTTCATGCTTATAATTTAGCCGATATGAATAAAACACAAAGATTTCGTTACACTAGGTATCTGAAATAATTTATGACGTTAATTTAAGATAAGTACCTATCTACTTTGTACCATAATAGAATAAAATGCACCATAATAGTATACAATGCTTTGTACCATAATAGAATAATTGCACACAATAAAGAGTTATATCTATCTATCTAAACTAGTTAAGTATAACGCAGTAAGTATTAAAGTGATTCGAAAATATCTATAAGATTTTGGTTTATAACATGCCCGAATCATTGTTACTGATAAATTGTAATCAAACTAAGAAAAATATAACACGCATCATATTGTATTCCATGCTAAATGAAAATACATTAGATTTCGGCAAATTAGAAGTAAGTGCAATTTAATGAAAAGGATGAGACGATAAGTCTGTGATGTGATCAAAGTTTATGTTTCAGAACCACTTTTCTTTCAGTAGTTTTTTTTTTATACAGAATAAGTTTGCGTTTGACAACATTAAATGTGGTGTTATTTACTTATCTCACTTTCCCCGCTTGTTTACATACATCATTCGTTTGTCAAATTAATCAGAGGTGTAGTGAGGAAGAACAGCAAAAGGGTCTTTTTGCTCCGTTGTGGCCTCTGAAGTAGTCCATTGTTAAACATAGCCTACCCGCGAAGGTCGATAAGGCCCTAGTAAAAAAATGAAGAAGCAAATAGCGAGGTGAGAGGGTATGAGGTTAAGACTATAAAATGTGCGATTAGGACATCACAAATTCACAATACACATCTTCTACTGTCAAACACGGATTGCCTCTCGACGTTTTTCTTCACTGAAAAGCCATTGTATGGGTAATATGGGCTATGAGTATGCACAATTTAACTCTATCCCACACGTGTCTACATATTATAATGTCTGTGCTATGCGGGCCCGACGAAGTCCCCAAACGAATAAATAAATAACACAAATATTTTTGTTTAAAAGCATTGGATAACGTTTGATTAGCTTTAGTAAAATTAAACCATATAGGGAATGGATAGTTTAGTTTTTCAAAATATTAGTAAGTATGTACGTTAATTTTCTTACGATATGATTAATAATTCTGCATAGACGTATAGATTTGGCATAAGCCGTGGTGGTCTAGAGGTAGTGACACCCGCCTTACAATCGTGAGGTCGTGGGTTCAAGTCCTAGTCCCGTGCCAATGAGTTCTTTGGAATTTATATACGGAATTTCACACCACTGGCTTTTCGGTGAAGGGAAACATCGTGAGGCAACCTGTATACGTCCATAGAAGAAATTCGATGGCATGTGAATCCACCATCCAGCACTGGGCCAGCGTGGTGGATGTGGCCCAATCACCCTTCATGGGTAGGCCTAAGTCCTGCAGTGGACTATTAAAACTGGTACAGTAGGTATAGATTTGATATCACTAGATAGCGATGTTGATTGAGCTAACCCTAATCTGACGACGCGACACCCCCACATCAATGCCCTAAGTACGTACAAAATGTATCACTTAGTGACGTCATTTGCTTTTGACATCAATCGTTAGGTTTTAAACGTCAAACGCCTTTTCACGTCATCAATTGTATCTTGAACGTTTCGTTTCGGCTTTCGTACGGCGGAGCAATGGATGAACTTCACATAAGTTTCAACTCAGGAACGTCACACGTTATTACGTCATCGATCGAAGCTCTATCGTTTTTTTGACAGCTGTCGAGCTGTCAAAACTGTCTAAAAAACGACAAAGGTTCTAGAACGTGTCACCTCAGCAACGAGATCGGTTAACAGAATCGCCCTGCTGGTATGTATGGGCTCGCGCATCCTTCTTTCACAGTTCTATGTCAACGGGAAGTACCCTGTAGGTTTTGATTTTTGTGAGTGTCGAAATATGCAGTTACGACATAAACGGCTGTAACTTTTTTATACGATAACTGAGAAGCTTTTCTTTTACACAACTGCAAGAGACCATAGATATATGTATACAGTTTAAATTTCAACTCGATATCTTTACGCGTTCCCGAGATAAAGAGTTTTGACATACACACAGACGGACAGACGGACAACAAAGTGGTCCTATAAGGGTTTCGTTTTTTCCGTTTGAGGTACGGAACCCTAAAAAACAGTAAATAATTGGCGGAGTAGTCTTTTATCATACTTACAAATAAAAAATTGGAAATTACACATAAAGCTACGCGTTATTTGAGTTTATCGCAACTTGTAGCTAACTTCACATCCGCTGACTTGTAATATTCAGCCTATAACAAACGATAGCGCGAGTTAAGCGACTACTAGCGCCATCTAGTTATGTAATATATGTATGGAGAAAAAAAACAGCAAATAGTTGGCTTGGCGGAGTAGTCGCGTAACATACTTACAAATAAAACATTCTAAAGTACACATAAAGCTACGCGTTGATTGGGTTTCTCGCAACTTGTAGCTAACTTCACATCCGCTGACTTGTGATATTCAGCCTATACCAAACGATAGCGCGAGTTAAGCGACTACTAGCGCCATCTAGTATAGTCCGATGCTAAACCTAGTCAAACTAGTTTTGTAATAAAAACAGCAAATCGAGTTAGAAGAAACGAGACAGTGTGAGGTATAGAACCGCTACGTACAAGTGTGCGGTCTGTTTTAGAGGGTTTCGGTTGGAAGAGTGCTACGACGCACATTTGGCCAGACATATCTAGGTATATGTAATTATACTTCACAAAAATAAAACCGGGCAAGTGCGAGTCAGGCTCGCACATCGAGGGTTCCGTACTAATCTTGAAAATTGCACAAAATTTCTGGATGGTTATCCAGCTGTCCTGTAATATTAACCCTAGAAGCATAATCTGTTTTAAATGTACGTAATCCTAAACATACGTCTCAGAAACGTACATATTTAAATTATTTTTTTAAGGCTGACTTGTTTTATATCACAATTTTATAAGTTAGACGGGCTCTAAAATGACGGGCCCTATCTTAGAGATTCACGCACAATTTGCATGTTGTTTTCACTACAGAACAAGCGGGAAGTCGCATTAATACCATCCCTACATAGTCGACGTACCACCTGCTCGTACTAAGCGATTCGCTTCTTCCTTCATAATGCAGACCGCCAGGGATTGGAATGCCCTGCCTCCGTCAATGTTTCCTGACAATTACAATCTGGATATCTTCAAGTCAAGAGTGAGTGAATCTTCTAGGTCTACATATTCCATCTTCGACTGCAACCCAATCAACGCGTAGCTTTATGTGTACTTTAGAATGTTTTATTTGTAAGTATGTTACGCGATTACTTCGCCAACTATTTGCTGTTTTTTTTTACATACATATATTACATAACTAGATGGCGCTAGTAGTCGCTTAACTCGCGCTATCGTTTATTATAGGCTGAATATTACAAGTCAGCGGATGTGAAGTTAGCTACAAGTTACGAGAAACCCAAATAACGCGTAGCTTTATGTGTACTTTCCAATGTTTTATTTGTAAGTATGTTACGCGACTACTCCGCCAACTATTTGCTGTTTTTTTTTCTACATACATATATTACATAATAACTAGATGGCGCTAGCAGTCGCTTAACTCGCGCTAGCGTATGGTATAGCCCGAATCATACAGGTTAACTGATGTGAAGTTAGCAACAAGCTGCGCAATATCCAATGCTGACTGAAACACTAACTTCGCTTATTGAAAAGATATAGGTACATGTAGTCTCGCAGGCGTAGATAAGGTTTTAAGGGTTAAGTAAGGATGAATTGTTGTTAGTATAGCTAAAACTAGTGTTTATTTCAGAAATTCGGGCCGTTGGAATGTTCCATCTGCAAAAACCGCCTGAAAAACGTTCAAGCACTACGGAGGCATCGCGCTCACTTTCACACTAATAGATTCAGCTGCAATGTGTGTTCTTTCGTCACCAGCAATAGGTACTGTACTAGCCTTTATAATAGTCCACTGCAGGACGTAGGCCTACCTAAAAAGGGTGATTGGGATATATCCACCACGCTGGCCCAGTGCGGGTTGGTGGATTCACATACGCCATCGAATTTCTTCTACGGACGTATGCAGGTTGCCTCACGATGTTTTCCTTCACCGAAAAGCCAGTAGTGTGAAATTCCGTATATAAATTCCAAGGAATTCAGTGGTACGGGACCGGGTTTGAACCTACGACCTCACGATAAGGAAGTTTCCTGTTTTCTAGTTTTAAATTAAATTATTACTAGAAAATGTTCTAGAATCTATTATAGTATACTTGCGAGTATACGTATACTTGCTATAATCTAGTATACTTGCGAGGTCTACTGTTTGGAGAGCTACTAGTTAATAGTTACAGATGTAAAAACCGCAGTACACTAGACACATACACGAAGTCTTGTTCCATTTAGATATAAAGTTCATTTATTCACGACAAAATTATGGGAATGCTGACTTTTTATTGGTAATATTGGGGGGTTAGTCCCATAGTAAATCTTGATCATAACATAAAGATAAGTACAATGATGTCCTAGAACGTATTCGTGGCTTAGAAAAATACCCGGTATAGAATGAAGCACTTTATTTCCTATTTTCCTTACTCCCGCCTAACCCACGGCGCGGCTCTTGAGTCGGGTGACGTCACACGCGTAAATCCGTCGCGAGGATTTTTGATTTCTTGCGGTCATGTTTAGACATCCATAACCAACATAACATTTATTTACATGATATTCGAGTAATTTTTTCACTGTATCTAATATATTTCTAATGTCTTTAAATGTATACAGGGTTATTTCTAATCAATTAGCATCCTTCTATGGGTTTATTCTGTACATCAAAACTAACAACTTTTGTTCTACGACTTTGTGAAAACTCAAAAAAAAATTAGCTGTTCCATACATTTTGTCGCGGGTTAACTATATTTTTCTATGGAACAAAATTTTTTTTTTAACAAAATTTCAAAATTGTAATTAGAATATTTTTTTGTGATGCCTAAATTAAAAGTTCATATTTAAAGTTAAAGTGAAAATTTCTTTAGCGGCGTTGTGTCCTTTTTGAGATGGGTAAAAAATGTAAAACTCGCGTCAAGAACACGTGATCGAAAATTCCTAAGACGGAGGGAAAGTTGACCGCCGGCGCGGCGTAGCAAAGAAAGTAATATCCTCCTCTCTTTCCACCATTCGGCGAAAATGTATTCCTGCTCCTGCCGTTTCGTTACGCGCTTATGTGATATTACTGCTATATTTACATAACAAAAGAAATTTTTGAAAAAAAATAAATAAAGGATATGTCCACCAAATGTATGGAGGCTGGTATAATAATAATAGAAATTCTAAATCATAAATCATTAAAAGTAAGTAAGTTCGTATAGGCCGGGTGGCTAGCCCTGGTGTCAGAGTTTTGAAGCCGCCTGACAGCCTCTGACATGGCTAAGCGGTTAAGACAACCGGGACCTACAATTTAACGTGTCATCCGAGCCACGGTAACGCTCAGTTGGAAAATGCCACCCGCGGTCACCCATCCAAATACTGACCGTGCGGAACGTTGCTTAATTTCGGTGATCGCTGACAAACACCTAGTCAAACTACGCTACGAGCGCTACAGGAATACATAAATCATTTATTCTTGCGCATATGGGTACAACAGAGATCTTACAGAGATAATATAAAGAACCGCCATATCCGACCTTTCGGCATGCAAAAAAATCATTAGACAATAAATTTACAAAAAGTACCTACTAACAAATTGATTGAATATAAAACGAGTTCACATAGTAGATATCAAAATACAAGTAAAACAATTTGATTTTAATTTTAGCCTAAAGCATGTCAAAGATAACATTCTCATGCATAATGTTAATAATAAAATAATTTACTGTCAAGATGGGATTTTGTCAAAAACTAATAAGTCAAGAATTTAGAATTAAAATTTATCATTCAAGTATTCGTCAATATCATAATAAGCTTTCTCTTGTAGGAGACATTTAAGTTTTATGTTTGAATACATGAGTCGACTTTATATCAATTAAAGCTTTGGGTAGATGATTATAAATTAAAGGAAGCATACATATAACACTATTGTTTAGTAGTACTCTTTGATTTGAAGGCATTGTCAATTTTTGTTTATGACGTTGTGACTGTAAATTACTATAAGATGTAAATTGTTCCGTGCAAACATATTTTCAAATATGTAAAGGCAGGGCAGGGTTAAAATTTTGAGACGTTGAAAGTGAGGCTTGCAAGCTTGCTCTAACCAAAACACTCGTTACATTTCCAGAAAGTTCATATTTTTCTGAGTCTATTACATCAGTTAAAAACAAAATAGAGCCCTCCGATTTTTTTAAAATTAATTTTGAATCGTAGGTACTCAGACGTAGGGTGACATTGATTACTCTGTTTATTTGTATACTTTCTCTTGAAGTTATTACATTTTTTTTGTACTAAAGTGAGTAAAACTAATGTAGAGGTTTAATTGTTCGTTTATTTTTCCGTATGCAAAGTATGTGCACTGAAAAAAAAACACCCTGTATATTGAGATGAGGCATTACTTGGCGGGTGCCTCACCTCATTCCATAGACCAGCTCATTGTCACGTAATATTTCATTCCAATAACCCAGAACTGTACAAAGGAGAAGTACAAGACTGTACAAGTGGTATATTATTCAGAGAAAAATCGAACCAAGATGATTTATACATCATTTGAAAGCTTGATTCATGGGCTGCTCAAAAATATTTAAATAAAATTTTTTCACCCCTCCAATTTTTTTAAATGCGAAAAATAAATCGTTTGAAAAATAATAGTTTATTATTTTTTCTAGTTTAGCAATAATAAACTACTTGTATCGTTATTTTACTTGCATTCGTAGCTGATTCTTCCACATTCATCTCTTAATTTGCTAAAATTAAGAGATGAATGTGGAACCACCTACCAGTGTGACCAGTTAGTAGGTACAATTTGACAAAAAATCACTTCAAATTCAAATCACAAAATGTGTCTAATTAATAAAATTGGAGGTTACTTAATCAGGGCTGCTAGAGATAAACTACCTATTGAGCGAAATTATTTATTTTTTCTAATAAATTCAAAATTAATGTAAAAAAATCGGAGGGCTCTTTTTTGTTTTTAACTGTTGTAATAGACTCAGAAAAGTATGAACTTTCTCGAAATGTAACGAGTGTTGTAGTTAGAATTTTTGATTATTATTATACCAGCCTCCATACATTTTGTGGACATGTCCTTTATAGACTTCCAGAGTGGAACCCTAAATCTCACACAAGGGCGGTCCTGTGTCGTGAGATTTAGTCTCATCCGCTTTTTTAAATAAGACATCTCATAATGATTAACTAATGTAATGAACAACATGAACATGTTGAACAAGCTACATAATATAATCAGTTAACCACATTCTCACACATATACATACACATATCATTTTGCAAGTATTTTGAAAACTGTTGATCGTGAAATATATTGTGAATTCTTAGATTGCATTTTATAATAAAAAAAAACATTAGCTAAATTTTCCAACAAACACAATTCTTCTTAAAGAACTGTGTCTTGTGGTTTTACTTAACTTACATAATTAATTTGATTTACAATAGTTTTCTTCATCTTACCACCCAAATACAGTATTTTTTTAAATATTTTGTTTGTAAAAGACTCTCTCAATGTTGGCTACGCCTCCATTGATGCCCTTCACAAGCCCAGGCCTAGCGTGATGTGGAAACTGAATAACATAATTATTTTTTGCAAAAAATAGCATGACCGACTTCACCCGTGTACATAATCATTACATAGTATAAAACAAAGTCGCTTTCCGCTGTCTGTCCCCATGTATGCTTATATCTTTAATACTACGCAACGGATTTTGATGCAGTTTGTTTTAATAGATAGAGTAATTCAAGAGAAATGTTTATATGTATAATACACCTGTGCGAAGCCGGGGCGCATCGCTAGAACGCAAATATTATGCACGGAACGATGTAACATTTTTCACATTCTTGTTGGTTTATCAAAAATGGCTCATCCAATTTCGATAAAATTTAAATGGGACCAATTTCGAAGTATATTCTTTCCAATAAAAAAATAATTATTGAAATCGGACTACTATGAAAAAAGTTATGCGTGGTTATACATAAAAAAATATATGTATACGCGTCGAATTGTATACCTCCTCCGGTGGTTCGTCGGTCAAAAACACAATGAATTCAATTATAAAAATAAAAAGCATACCTAAAAGGAGAAGAACCCTGTATAAACTATCGTTTTTTTTTTCAGGGACGTCGCAAAGAGGCACGTGAGATGGCACTCAGAGGCTAAATACAAATGCTCCCAATGCCCCACCACTTTTGAGTGAGTACATATAGTCAGAATCAGAATCGTTTATTGTCAAACTGTGTTGTTACAGATGTTACAAAGATAATTAAGTCTCAACAGCTTCGTCCATCATGGACATACAATATAATTTTATGTACCAAGAACTTTAAAATAATAATACCTATTACATTTTGTCAATAATAATACATAAATGTCAATAAACAGCATCCAAAATTACTAGCAATATAAAATTCAGATCGGCCAAAATAATTATAAAATTCAAACAACTTAAATTAATAATATCAGATTTTTCAGTCGAAATAACACATCACCTACATACGTTTTACTTTATCGTTCATAGTAGATTATGCACCTAGAGAACGAAGTCGTGTTTTGTCAAGGGCGACAGATAAACAAGCGCAGCGTAGGACGTCCCCCCACAAGGTGGACGGATGACTTCATTAAGACCGCAGGATCGCGCTGGATGCAAGCCGCTTCCAACCGGTCTTATTGGAGATCCATAGGGGAGGCCTATGTCCAGCAGTGGACTTCCTATGGCTGAAAGGTAAAAACGTATAAATAAAATAAATAGGTCACATGTTACACACGGCCTCTGACCCCAAACTAATCAAAGCTTGTGATATGGCTGCCAGAGACTGATATACTACATACTGTATTGTACTGTACCAACCTTTTTATAATCCACTGCAGGACGTAGACCTACCCAATAAAGGTAATAGGGCCGTATCCACCACGTTGGCCCAGTGCGGGTTGTTAGAATCACATACGCCATCGAATTTGTTCTACTGAAGTATGCAGGTTGCCTCACGATGTTTTCTTTCACGGAAAATCCAGTGGTGTGAAATTCCGTACATAAATTGTAAGGAACTCATTGGGACGGGACTGGGATTGGAACCCACGATCTCACGAATGATAAGCGAGTGTCACTACCACTAGATTACCACTGCTTTTCAAAGGTTTGAACATTTTTAAACTGGCATATCCTCCCGCCGCCATTTTTTTTTTTTATAAGTTTTCGCGCACAATTAGCGTAGTATATTTTATAGTTAGGGGATATTTAAATATTTTCGAATAAATATTTAGTGTATTTCCGCTATCTTGTTGGAGGCAAACAAATTTAAGGGTTATTAAAAAACAAAAAACACTATCCTACTAATATTATAAACGCAAAAGTTTGTGAGGATGGATGGATGGATGGATGGATGGATGTTTGTTACTCTTTCACGCAAAAACTACTGAACGGATTGAGATGAAACTTTGCAATAATATAGCTTATATATCAGAATAACACATAGGCTATAAATTATAATGATATATTGCGTATGCCGGCGAAGCCGCGGGTAAAACTAGTATAATATATGTGTAAATCTGTCCACGGGGAGGGGAGCACATTTCAATTACTCGATTTGACCCAGAAAAAGGGGAAGTGATGTTAAATAAAACTATTTAAAAAGATAAAGGGGTTTGAACGTAGTATGTAGCATATAAAAAATCTTGTTCATTTAGAACACAACAAATTTGTTATTTTTGTTTTAAACGAAACCTTTTATGTACTAAAAGCTAATGTTAATCTAATAATAAAAATAGCACGAATAAAATTAAAACTTTTTTAAACGTAACGGTTTTATGTAAGTACTAAAAGCATTTTTTTATTTTGTTTTTGAGTTATTATTAAAAAATATAATGCACAACGGCGCAATGTACAGAATGAAATCTTCAAGGAGAAAGCCCAACGACTCAAAAAAAAAATTAGCTGTTGGTACATAAAACCGTTTAATTTAAAAATGTTTTTTACAAATTTTATTATTATTGTTCCAGCAAATACATATCGTACATAGATCATGTACGAACGAATCACGTGTGCGATTTTGTGTGTGAACTGTGTGGGTTCACTTTCGCCAGTCAGAGAGGGATAGAAGCACATAAGATCCGAACACACAAACTACATGATCTCAATGTGAGTGCTTCAATGTAATCTTCGAGCGAATATCTACAGAGCCACAGTCCCTACGTGAAAGTAGTAAAAAAATGTCCCCTCGCCGTCAAACATACCGACTTACATTTTTATATTGACAATGACCAGTTTTCTCGAATCTCTACGTTATGTGACGTAATTAGTGCTTGTAACCGAGCACTTTGGCGTTCTTCTTCTTCTGTTGTTTGGCGTCGCATTGTTGTGCATTTGCCAGTGTCAAGTAGTGTTAAGTTTTAATATTTTTTGATATTTTATCAAAATAGTCACTGTCGTATAACGTCATAGTCCAATAAAGTCGTGGTCAAGTCCAAACATAGTCCAAGTCATACCTCAGTAAAGCAGTGGACACTTTACTAGAGGCGTCTATGGAGTTTTGGTAACAACACGGAACAACATGATACGTCACATTATATCACTTGCCTACACTCATGCACGTAAATCAGCTCATAATCTACGAAATACCACAACTTTTCACTAATTATCACTGATAAAAACACAAGTTTAACAAAATAATACAATGCGGCGACATGACTTTTCCGCGTTCCCGCCAAAACTAACCCACTTTGGCGTTGTAGCCGGCTTGCAATCGCCTTACGACTAACTAAAAAGCCTGCCCACTACGTAGCTTGGGCAGAGTTTTGGCTCGGACACTTTTTTTGCACGATTGTGACTCTATAGATATTTGCTCGAAGAATGTAATCTATACTAAAGCTCCTGGGACCTGATATTTCAACTTCGCACGGTTCGGTCGTATACGAAATTTGTATGGAGAATCCGCAAATTCCATAAACAATATATGTAATGTTGTTTTTCCATATGTGTTTTTGTATTGTAATGGTTAAGCTAATAGAGAATTATCTATATATCTAATATAGAGTGTTTTCATACAAACTGTCAAGGTTCCGTATACGTTTCGAGGCGTACGAAGTTGAAAAATAGGGCCTCTGATCGACGTACAAAATCGTACGTAAAATAATAAAATTATAGTTAAAAAAAAAGCAAGAAACACGCTTAGAATTCATTGTTATTTTTTTATAAATGCTTTGTCGTCGGTATTTGATAGGTGTGCAAAGTTTTAAGAAAATCTGATCGCTCACAGTAGGTCAAAATCGAGCCCAAAGGGGTTGGCTACAAGCAAACATACAGGTGAAACTAATAAAAGCTTAAAGGTTTCGTTTTTAAAACTTGGTTTTAAAGATTTCGGCTTGTCAGTGTTGCCAACACTACGACTATTTCTGTATTCTACGGCTTTCGGGTGGTAATTTCTTCGGACATTCTCAAATAATTTCTGTAATCTGTTAGTTCTACCAAAGAAGATATAATAATACTACGTATAGAACGGCCACTCGTTACCCCCCACCCGTTTGAGTCTTCTTCACTTCCAACCCGCGTCAGGACACCGATTTACTACTCTGCGCGCGGGCTGCACTGGCCGGTGATTTCTCCTACAAAAGATACGAAGACTTACAATGGGGTAGACGTGTGCTGTTTATGGCTGTATGACAACAATGTCAACAATACGCGACAAGATATCATTTCATTCTTTCCCTAAAGATAAAATAAGGTACCTTATATGTACTTTTAGTAGGTAGATTATTATTGTATAAAAATTATGTCATTCAAATTTAGATACTTTTTCTTGATATTTTGTTTCAAATAAAATAAATCATTTACTTTTAGTTACAATGCCTTCAAATTATTATGAATTCATTATAATTTATAAGCACTAGAATGATATTCATTTTTGTGAATATATTTCGCATCTATCTCACTTCCGCATGAAAGTATAGCGGATCGGTCGTAGAGTATGCCAAGATAATTCTGCGCGCGGCCAAAATTGGGAACTAATTCAATGCTGATAGAGAATTCCTAATGCTACCAACATAACGTACGTGGCGCCGCCACTCGCGCGCATAATCTCTCGTTCGCTCGTCATGCTGATCACAGAGAGTTGCCATGGGCGTGAAAAAAATAGTTATCGTAACGCAACTGGTGCAGAATATCGATATCGATATGCAATGTATTATTAAAGCTTAATTTGCAATAAATAATAGGATTAAACTGGAAATGCATCTAATATTTTTCTTTAAATAATAGAATAGGTCGAAGGAAGGAAGGAAAGGAGGGAATAGGTCATAGTCGATAGAATCAGGCGTTTGTATTTGTAAATTTTCTGTAAATAACCGAACAACATGTGTATAATATTGTACTGTACTGTACCAGCCTTTTAATAGTCCACTGCAGGACGTAGGCCTACCCACGAAGGGTGATAATATTGCGTACCACAAATTATAGGTAAATTTGTAGTTATTTTTTCTATTTATACATAAAGAATTAGATTTTGTTAGTCTCACAAAACTTCTTGGTAAGTCAGGATTACAATTCATACGGTCGACATGGGTCGTTGGCAACCACAGGCGTTCTACACACAAATACCCGTGTAGCGTTCGTGCGTATGTGTAGTGTCTGTGAGTAAATATAGTATTGAGTGCGTAAGACAGCAGATTTTGTATGAAGAATCGCGGAGTGTCCGGGCTGCGCCCAAAGGAGGTGTTTTCTATAAGGAACTTTATAAGTGCGACGGAATGATCTTTGCCGCGCACTTTTTGAATTTGGAAGTATACAAATACTTAAGTAATGTTAGTGTTTAGCGCCAAGAAAACGAATGAAAATAATGTAAATATAAGTTTTCATTTGTTTTTTTATTAGATACCATTTAATTTCAATTTAGTTGTTATAGTAAAATACATAAAAAATATATTAAAAATCTATAAAAAATATATAAAAAATATATCGTAAATATATTTTTAATAACAAACTTTTGGCCGATTTCTATATATATTTTATAGATTTTTAATAGATTTATAATATATTTTTTGTACATTTTGACATTTATTTCTTTAATATTTATTTTCGATTTTTTGCATTTTCTGAGAAGATTTACTATAGTAACATATATCTTTTTTTTCACCATCGGAAAGTAGAGATTTCAACAAACAGAAAACATACCAACTTTTTGAAAAAAGCTGATATTTTGACGGTTGAATTTTCGATTGAAAATTAGGGTGTTTTTTCGATATTCATTCAAAATAAGGTGAAAAAAATTAATATTTTTAATCAAATAAATTACAGCGTATTTGGGACATAAAAAGGTAAGTTTTCACCAAATTTTGTTAAAAAAAAAAATATTATTGTAAAAGATAAAAATAAAAAACCAAAAACTCGGTTTTTTGGATTTTTCACATAAATTTTGAGGTTATGTGAAAAAAGTGTCAATAGAAAAGTTTTAGATCTTTTTATTACCTACAACTTTGCTATTTGACTTTTTTCGATAGGACTTTTAGTTTTGCCGGAAATCGAGAAAAACCGTTTTTTCCCCTTAAAACCCCCCCCTCAACCCCTTCCCGACCTTAGATCGCCCGTAAATTATTTTTCCTTTTATTTTTATAATATTCCCCTCCTTTTCTAATGGGTTTCATCCTACTATTATTTTTTTTGGTTGCATAAATTATCGAGCCTGGTGTATTACTCTACGTTATATTAATTAATAATATTACAATAAAATATGAGGCGCCTTTTATTTTCTCATAGAGGTGATGAAAAGTAGAGTGTACCACTCGGGCGCAAAATATATTTGTGGCTCGGGCGACGTACTTTGAATCCCTCGCTACGTTCAGGATTCTACTAAAGAATCCCTCACTTCGCTCTGGATTCAAAAAAGCGCCCTCGCCGTAAAAATATTATTATGCTCCCATATGATACAATCTACTATTTTAGTCATCATGCCTAGTGGTCGTTTATAAGTTTAAGATATTCAAGAATATCTTAAACTTATAAACGACTCGTTTCGCTCGTTTTAAAGTATACAAATTGTTTCCAGGTGGAGTTGTTGGGCCCGTACTGTGAACAGTGCAATGTGACGTTCGCATCGGATGACGCGTACTCCATGCACCTGAAGTTGTCTGCGAAACATAGCAAACATCGCGATCGGTATAATCAGCGCCACACAAGTCGGCGGATGGGAAGTTAGGCGCAGTACGCTGCGCAAAGGCATAACATAGGGCAGGGTTGGCGAACCTTTATGTATCAACGTGACACTTTTTCTAAAGTATTGTTAAATGAGGTCATAGACATGCTATCACATAATTTTGACTGTGATTACTGGGAAAATAATAATAATCATCATCAGATTATAACAGTCCACTGCTGGACATAGCCCTCCTCTACTGAGCGCCATAGTGCCCTGTCTTCAGCTAGCCGCATCCACCATCTGCCTGCAGTCTTTTGTAGATGCAAAAGACTGCAGGCAGATGGTGGATGCGGCTCGACAAACGTAGTGCAGGACGACCAGGTGGGATGAGGATCTCCTCATCCCACCTGGTCGTCCTGCACTACGTTTGTCGAGCCGCAGTCTCCACTCAAGAACACGTTTACCCCAATGGTTGTCAGTTTTTCGCCAACGCCCAACGGACTTCCTGAAATAGAATATCAGAGTGCCGAGTGGCAGTTTTGCAAATCAAATTGAATTACTTTTACGTCGCGTTCGGTGAAAAGTAATACAAATTCACACACACACACACACACACACACATAAAATAGAGAAAAGTAGATGCTAGTAGCTAGTAGTAGATGCATTGTGCAGACATGCGCAATAAGCGAATAACGCTGAAGTCTCTGCGGCTAACTTCTCATCCGCCGACTTGTGTGACGATACCTATAATTATATTCAAATCCTAACGAAAACATAATTCAAAAATATATCGGGCTTCGGTCATTACCTCATACAGTATTCAATTATTTGCTTTATTTGTTTTGGAAAATGATTTTCCTATTATTTTGTCTCATAACTATTTTAATTTAAAGGAATTTCATATTTTCGGATCTGATTATCTTTTGACATTGCTTTTAAAATATGGCGGCGTAATGGCGGCCTTAAACAAGAATCGAATTAGAAAATATTAAATTCCATTCGAATTAAGCATTCAATGCGGTTATTTTACACTGCGCATTTAATATTAAGTAAGTTCTTGTAGGCCGGGTGGCTAGCCCTGGTGTCAGAGTATTTAGGCTGCCTGAAGGCCTCTGACATGGCTAAACGGTTAAAACAACCGGAATAACGAATTGCCTTCCTTCCACTCGACACCACCAAAACGACACCATCGGTGGTGTCGTATGGAATCACTAGTCCATACGACACCACCGACTAATAGTGAGGTTACCTACATACAAAGTTGTTGATATGAAAACTCCAATTAAGTTTCATTAATGAGGTATGTCATTTGATAAAGTTTATATTTATCTGTCACTCAAATGGTCATCTTGACATTGTTCATTGCAATTTGCATATTATTGTCTTTCCGTCCGAATATTTTAATTTTTCACAATGGACATGGATACTAATACTGACGACATAAAATACATAAAAACTAATGGCGGAACAGCTTTGCTCTGGCAAACGTATAAAGGATATGGAAAAGATGCGGTTTTTGAAATCTTGCAGATACAAAATATATACCAATAGAAAGCTTATATAATTATCTTTTCAAACACATATTTTTTAGATTTTTTTTAATCGCCATTTAATTTTTAAATGGTTTCTAAAAACATTAGAAAAATGAACTATGTGCTACACCAAATAACTGCATTAAGCCTAAATTGAAAAAAAAAACCTGACAGTGACATTATGAAACAGCAAAAGGAAATGACATTGTCAATATTGAACAACCAATAGAGGGCTGGTCGCCATGTTTTAAAAAATAAATAAATGTTAAACTCTAAAATACCAGCCCGCTATTGGTTGTTTGAAGATTCCTGTCTGATACGTAGACTACGTAGACCTCCTCTTAGTATTACCAGTTCAGTCTAAATATTTTCTACTTAGTTAAATAAAAAAGAGATATTATAATAAAACGGCGATACACAAAAATATGTTTTTGCGTGAAATAATATTCTTAAATATGGCACTAAACATTAATACAGCTCGCATCGCTGCCGGTTTTCAAGGACCGCCTCCCATATAAAAAGTTTACCAACTCCTTTCATAAACTCTGTTTTATTAATTATCGTTTAACTATAGATAACTTGAAATAATAACTTTGGGGTCGGATCAATGTATTTGATGTTGTCTGATATTTCTTTATTTATTTTAATGAACTGGGAGCTGTTAGTCAAAAACACGCGTTTCTGGACATCACTAGGGTGGTGTCGTATGGACTAGAGATTCCATACGACACCACGGATGGTGTCGTTTTGGTGGTGTCGAGTGGAAGGAAGGAAGGACGAATTGAATGGAAGACTACAATTGAACGTGTCATCCGAGCCACGGTAGCGCTCATTTGGAAAATGTTACCCGCGGTCACCCATCCAAATGCTGACATTTATTTATTACTAGCGACCCGGCCCGGCTTCGCACAGGTGTATTATACATATAAATCTTCCTCTTGAATCACTCTATCTATTCAAAAAAACCGCATCAAAATCCGTTGCGTAGTCTTAATTATATAAGCTTACATAGGGACAGACCACAGAGTTAACAGAGAGATAATTTGGTCGATCGAGAAATGAAAGAAAGAGATGCATTGATTTAATATGGAATGAGTTAAAAATATATATGAAAAATATCTCGATTCAGTGACTAAAGTTCGGCCGTTCGGAGAATGCGTTCCTGACACCTATCAGTTAGTCACGACTAGTGATGGGCACAACATAACACTGAGTTCGTTACCGTTCCTCCAAAATGAACCGCCGCATTATTTTTAAGATTATTTTCGTTCTAAATTGGCGGAATCATTTAAAATTTATACTTTAGTTTTTTAAGTGGAAACCAAAAAATTGGGTAATCAAATAAAAACAGATCGAAAACACTTGAAGAACGTGGTCTATGCGCACGAAACGACAACAGACGACTGTTTTAGCGTCACAAAATGGCGGCCCATAACGCCATTTGGGGTTACCATTTTCAACCTAAATGTAAAAATGCTACTTTCTTTCGCGTGTTCGGTTTGGTCGTAGTTTTATTTTTATATTTCATAAAAGTCATCTTATAGTCCATTATTTTCAAATTCTTTAAATAAATACAAAACGTATTATTTTATAAAGTATAACTGTAATAGTATCGTAATCTATTCAGATTACGATACTATTATTGCCTGTTATTGTTAGCACAGCACTACAAATATAAAGCGCTGACATAACCTTGTAATAGCGCAGTATAGATTTAGAAAAATATTGTTTACCAAGTTATTTGACACTCAGTTTGGCACAAAATTATAACATTCATTGATTATTGATATAATAATGTTGTTTTAATGCTCATCAATTGTTAAAACGGTAAACAACCAGCAAAAATATTTTTATCGTAACTGCAACGCCATTACAAAGTTACGTCGTCAGTTCAATCGCGATGTGTCAGAAACGCATTCTCGGAACGGCCGTAGTATATTTGCGTGTTTTTGTCCCGATAGTGTCAAATTCCAATACAATATTTGACAGTTGACAACTAGTGATAGTGATTGTCCATGCATTATTGCGGTTTAGAATTGCCTCAAGCGACAACAGTGCTATCTTTCTGGTTGTAGTAACTCTGTGGGACAGACATACAGGGAAGCGACTTTGTTTTATTCTATGTACTGTACCAGCCTTTTTAATAGTCCACTGCAGGACGTAGGCCTACCCACGAAGGGTGATTGGGCCATATCCACCACGCTGGCCCAGTGCGGGTTGGTGGATTCACATACGCCATCGAATTTCTTCTACGGACGTATGCAGGTTGCCTCACGATGTTTTCCTTCACCGAAAAGCCATTGGTGTGAAATTCCGTACATAAATTCCAAAGAACTCATTGGTACGGGACCGGGGATTTGAACCTACGACCTCACGATTGTAAGGCGGGTGTCACTAAATTACTTATTATATTGTAATTCCAGTGACAGTGAAACAAGATCAAGAAATAACGCACGAATTGTGCGCGCCGAGCCGAGCGACAAAGGGCGGAGAACACGCGAGCGACAATCTGACGTGAGACGTTTTTATTGTTTTACAAGCTTTTTACTTTAGGAAAAATATTAGATTGTATCATATGGGAGCAAAATAATATTTTTACGGCGAGGGCGCTTTTTGAATTCAGAGCGAAGTGAGGGATTCTGGAGTACTTAGAATCATGAACGTAGCGAAGGATTCAAAGTACGTCGCCCGAGACAAAAATATATTTTGCGCCCGAGTGGTACACTCTACTTTTCATCACCTCTATGAGAAAACAAAAGGCGCCTCATATTTTACTGTAACATTATTATTTAATAAATTGAAATTAAATGGTATCTAATAATAAAACAAATGAAAACTTATATTTACATTCACTTTCTTGGCGCTGAACACTAACATTACAAATACTTCCAAATTCAAAAAGTGCGCGGCAAAGATCATTCCGTCGCAATTATTTGTTCCAAATTCAAAAAGTGCGCGGCAAAGATAATTCCGGCGCACTTAGAAAACACCATCTTTGGGCGCACTTAAAGGCGAACCAAGTCGTCCTTTTCGAATAGATGTGATGAAAAAGTATTTATACTACACCTGCTCGGAAAGTACCTTGATACTTTATCAAATTTACGGTAGAAAGTACGTCATTGCATATCGAACAAATATGCGGCGAGAAAACGCATCTGAGCGGGAGAGAAAAGTGTATGAAAATCCATTTCTTACGTGGTTTTTTTTTTTAATTTTTGGGTAAGACTATGCGCTGGTAACCTAAATATCAAAAGCCAAAAAGTTTTTACAGTGAGTTTTTATCTCCAAGTTCGCAAAATGCCACTGGCCACTAGCTGTGTGTTGGATGGTGTCAAACTATTTGAAAAAAGAACATGTGAAAAAAAGTGTTACATTAAGCTTCACTAACTGCAACAATTTCAATATAAATTTCAATTAGTAAAGATTTAGTTTTTTATTTTCTTCGTAGGTGTAGTATAAAGCACTATATGTATCACTCGAGAGAAAGTGCGATTCCCGATCTCGGGTGTTTTAAAGCCCTCGCCTACGGCTTGGGCTTCAAACGACACCCTCGACGGTAATCGGTCACTTTCTCCTCTCGGTGAACAATGTACTATTAACTTTGCACTAAATTTCCGATCCTAAATATTTTTAAAAGTTTTAGTATCGCTTACTGAGTATAAAATCACAAAATGCTGACAAATCCAGGCGGCGCTTCAAGCGCCATATTGAAAAAAAACGTGTTTGGCCGATCTCTCGGAAACTATGCACTTTAGTACAGAAGTCAGCATTCAGTCAGCGGAGAATAAAATTTCGCGTCATTTGTTTCCAGTAAACTAACATTTCAAGAGTGCAAAGTTGACCAAAAAAATAAACGTTTTTTTTTCCTGATGTATTTATTTAACTGTTCTTTTTGTGATAATCTTCAAAAATTGCCGCGCACGCAGGATTTAAATCTGGGATTCCGGCCCAGAAGCTTTGTCCAATTAAGCTAAAACGCTGTACTACGAACCCGCCAAATAAGTGAAGTATCTATTATTTTACTACCAACTTCACAGTTCACTACAGTGTCATTATTACAAAAATAACATTTCTATAAACCTAGTATGTGAAGCACGTTAAAATAATTTCATTTTATTTATCTTGCATTAGATCTACCTACATCATATGTATGGATCTACTTCTCGGTTTCCGATTGAGCTGGAATTCTGCACGCTTATGTATATCGCGTGACGGTTCAATAATATGGTATTATGGAGCTGATCTGATGATGGAGTCGGAAGGTGGCCATAGGAACTCCTGTACTAAACAAGATAGACCCATCGTGTTTGGGCTCGTTTTACTTGGTACAGTAACAGTTATTAATAATGTACTCAATGACTAACTGTCTATCAATAACTTATTTTCACGATTCGTAGGGTGTTGTTTTTACTGAAAATAAATAACTGTCTATTTATTTACTAAGTTTTCGCTTATTCCAGGAGGGTGTAGTTCTTCGAGATTCGAGAGTGCATGCGCATCACTTCAAACAAACCAAAAATCGCACACCTTGTATGTGTGATCAGTGCGGAAAGATATTTCCGGTAAGACACTTATATATTTATCGCGAAAGATATTAATTTGAGACAGGCTTTTGTGAAAGATATTAGCGGTATGACATATCTACATTTTTATCGCGAAAGATATTAATCTGAGACAGGCTTTTATAAAAGATATTAGCGGTATGACATATCTACATTTTTATCGCGAAAGATATTTATTTGAGACAGGCTTTTATGAAAAATATTAGCGGTGAGACATATCTACGTTTTTACCGCAAAATATATTTATTTGAGTCAAGCTTTTATGAAAGATATTAGCGAAGAGACTTAAATTTTTTATCGCAAAAAATATTTATTTGAAACAGGCTTTTATGAAAGTTATTAGCGGTGAGACTACATTTTTATCGCAAAAGATATTTATTTGAAACAGGCTTTTATGAAAGATATTAGAGGTGAGACTTACATTTTTAACGCAAAAGATATTTATGTGAGACAGGCTTTTATGAAAAATATTCATACGAGACAGGCTTTCATGAAAGATATTTGTGGTTAAACAGATATACTTTTATCACAAAACATGTTCATGTTGTTCATTACATTAGCTAATCGTTATGAAATGTCTTATTTAAAAAAGCGGATGAGACTAAAACTGAGATTTTGTGTGAAATTTAGGATTCCACTCTGGAAGTCTATAAATTTAATTGAAGTACCTACTAACACTACTTTAAGCATCATCAACATTTACTACAGGCAGCGGCACGTAAGTCTGGCACTGAGGGTACTGTGGAGGGGATGGCTGCGCATGGTGACCGCCATACTAAACCCATGCGCAGCCATTCCCTCCACACTTCGATCAGTACCAGTTTTATATGCCGCGACTTGTATACTAAGCGCCATACAAATCGGCGGATGGGAAGTTATGCTCAGAATGCTGCGCAATAGTCGAAATATAGGTACACGCGGGAGCCAGTGAGACGAGACGCCGGAGCACACCCGCCCGCCAACCTCATGCCTGCCGCGCGCTCCCTATGCACTACGACACGCGGCGTTAGCATTGTGCACACATGCGCAATAATTAGCCAATCACAGCGAAGTGTCATCTGCGGATAACTTCTCATCCGCTCAGAGCAAATAAAAAAATCAAGAGGGAACGTCGTTGAACAGTCAAGTGAAGCCGGTTTTTTATACATGTGTGAGTGCGTCGCTGTTGACTATAGTTCGACTGACAAGCCTCGGCGTAGTTTCGTTGTACGGGGATGTGTGTGTAATTGTCTGTACACGGCGTAGTTTTGGTTGGCTTCACTTGTTTGTTCACAACATTCTCTCTTGATTTTTATATTTGCTCTGAGCTCATCCGCCGATTTGTGTGGCGCTTACTACAACCATGCTACTTATTGAGTAAATAAACGTTATCTTAATTAATAACGAGGAGCGATATGAGTATCAGTCAGAGAGAGTTTTGAGAGATAATGTTGCTGAACCTGGGCCTTACTGAGTAAATAAACGTTATCTTAATTAATAACGAGGAGTTATATGAGTATCACGTACGGGAAGTTGTCATGGAAATCAAACCGTAACCCAGCCCGCAAATGTACAACGCAGCTAGTGAAGCAATGGCACAGCTCTGCTGCTTTTAGAGGTAGTTTCCGCTATGCTGCGTCAAAATGCTGGAACAATATTCCTCCGCCTATTAGGAACCTGCAAAGTATATATAGTTTTTGACTAAAACTTAAGAAATTTATCCTTCATCAGAAGGGCGAAGAATCACTTATAGCAGATACTAGTGCCATTTAATCTGGCAATTCTCTATCTCATTTATTTACCTCAAAACCTATATATAAAAAAAAATCATGTCTCTACATGTGATAATTTTGTAAAAATATTTTCTTGTTTTCACTTTATCATTAATGTAATATTTTAATTGCCTCTGCGCTAAATACGTTGTTAAGTTTTAATAAAAAAATCATGGTATATAACTGAGCGTGACGCGTGTGTGACGTCACCTGTCGGTGCCATCGGAAGATCAGCGCCGGTTGTTCGCAGCCGGCATTATGCTGATATGGAGCCGACTTGTCGCAGAAATAAAATAATGTTTAGTGTAGTGTTAAGTTTATTTTTATTGTTCATAAACATTTCTTTTTTATTTTTGTTTCATAAATAAATTACTTACTACTTACTATTAAATAAATTGTAGGTCCCGGTTGTTTTAACCGTTTAGCCATGTCAGAGGCCTTCAGGCGGCCTAAAACTCTGACACCAGGGCTAGCCTCCCGGCCTATATGAACTTACTTACTTACTATCAGTCAGAGAGAGCTTTGAGAGATAATGTTGCTGAACCTGGGCCTTACTGAGCAAATAAACGTTATCTTATTATTTGACAGTGCAAGGCGCTCCTCCAAAACCACCTGTGGGTGCACACGGGCTCGAAACGCTTCCAATGCCCGCAATGTCCCAAGAGCTTCACCCAGCCGCCCAACCTCCTGTCGCACCAGAGACGCATGCACTCGGCCGCGCCGCTCAGCTACGACTGCGCCGTCTGCGGGAGGAGCTTCTCGTCGCAGAGCAACATGAGGCGGCACATGCTCGTAACTATCTTATTCTTCTTTTGTTTGGCGTCGCATTGTTGTGCATTTGCCAGTGTCAAGTAAGTGTAAGCGCTTTGTCACGGGTTATACTCTATAAAATTTAACTTGATCTCTGCGACAGTGACATTGACATAAAAGATTGACATTTTTAGAGTTGAGATAGTGGTGGAAAAAATCGATTTGCAAACAATGTTGTAATGAAATCGAATGAGTAGTTGAAGGTTAGAAATTGGATTTTATTTACTTACTATTATTTAAGATCAAGTATGTACACATGTAAATAATGTTATGATATTAATTAAATACTCATAATAATGTAACGGTAGTATTTATCGACGTTTTTCACTATTATCGATGCTAATGTAACATATAATTTGGTTTAATTTAATTACACATGAAAAATTATTATGATATCAAAATATAAAATTAATGATAAATTAGGTTTTATTTAAAATATCGTCAGTATAAACTATCGATATTTTAAATAAAACTCTATCTAAAACTCTGTGGTCACGATCATTCGTCGCCCATCACTTATCGGCATGCCCATTAAGGATGACATTGACAGGTGTCTGTACTAATAAGAAATTCAGGACTTCATAGGCGTGATTTTTCTGACAGCTGTCGCAGAGATCAAGTTAAATTTTATGGAGTATAGTTATTCTTGTCTGTTTAGTATTTATATGTTTTATAGTTAAACCTACCCTTCAATAAGGGGCTCATCAGAATACCAGCGTTGAGTGTTGGGTCCTTCCAGCTCTCAACACTTTATAGCTGAGGTGAGTCCCTTTCGACACTTTTATTTTTTTTCATTAGTTATATAATTTTTTTTGTACGTGTTATGCATGTGTCGAATAAAGATATTTCATTTCATTACAAGTATTAAGTTTTAATAATTTATGATAATTTATCAAAATAGTCACTGTCATAGTCTCGTCATAGTCCAATAAAGTCGCGGTCAAGTCCAATCATAGTCCAAGTCATACCTCAGTAAAGCAGTGGAGACTTTACTAGAGGCGTCTATGGAGTTTTGGTAACAACACGGAACGACATGATACGTCACATTATATCACTTGCCTACACTCATGCACGTAAATCAGCGCATAATCAACGAAATACCACCATTTTTCACTAATTATCACTGATAAAATACAAGTTTAACAAAATAATACAATGAGGCGACATGACTTTTCCGCGTTCCCGCCAAAACTCGTAAGTATCTATACAAGACATAGGTGTATTGGCCGAGCATAGAGCAGATATCTACAGAGCCTCAGGCCCTAAGTGAAAGTAGTCAAAAAATGTCCGAGCGGCGCCATACATAGCGACTTAGACATTTAAAATCCTACTTCCTACTAATATTATAAACGCGAAAGTTTGTGAGGATGGATGGATGTTTGCTACTCCTTCACGCAAAAACTACTGAACGGATTAAGATGAAACTTTGCAATAATATAGCTTATATATCAGAATAACACATAGGCTATAAATTATAATGATATTAATATAAAAATCAAAATATCATGCGGGCGAAGCCGCGGGTAAAAACTAGTAAGTATTTAATATACGCGTCGATTCGAGAACCTCCGTTATTTAATTAATATATATATATATATATATACACGCGTCGAATTGTATACCTCCTCCGGTGGTTCGTCGGTCAAAAATGAATGTCAATTTTTGTCTCGAAATCGAAATTGTTAGTCTCGCTACAACTCGAGAAAGCTGAACTGATTTGGCAAATTTCGGTCTTGAAATATTTGTATAAGTTAAGGGAAGGTTTAAACAGTGAGAATAATATTGCGAGAAAAATGATATAACATTTCATCTTCCGATACGAAATGTTCCTGCTTGTAAAAGTTGTGAAAAAAAAATATCACCGGCTCAGCTAGTAATAAATAAATATTTAAAAAAACGCATAAAAATCCGTTGCGTAGTTTTAAAGATATACGCATACATAGGGACAGACAGACAGGGAAGCGACTTTGTTTTGTACCTATAAACCTACATATATATTATACATCGAATTTCTTCTTCGGACGTACAACCCGGTCACAATATCTGTGCACCTGACCTCGTGACGTCATATAGTCTAAACTTAACAATTAATATTAAAAAACAAAACAACAACAAAGCGAAAATATCAAAATGATCGGGACGTGTATCGGCAACGAAGGTTGCCGATACACGTCCCGATCATTACAAGCGTCCGTACAAGCTAACCGTACTGTCGCACCGGGGAGTGCGCGGAGAGGTGACAGGGGAAGCGGGGGACGCGCCGCATTCCAGCGAGGTGCACAGATATTCTGACCGGGTTGTAAGTATGCAGGTTGCCTCACCATGTTTACCTTCACCGAAAAGCCAGTCGTAATAGTAATTTATCTCGAGCAACCCTGATTAAGTAACCTCCAAATTGTTGAATAGAAGCATTTTTATCAATTAGACACAGTTTTTTTTGTGATTTTTGTCACATTGTACCTACTAACTGGTCACACTGGTAGGTTATAATTTTCAATTTTAGCAAATTATCACATGAATGTGGAAGAATCAGATACGAACAAGCAAAATAACGATAGAAGCACTTTATTATTGCTAAACTAGAAAAAGTGCAAAGCTGTATTATTATTTTTCATACAATTTATTTTTTCACATTTAAAAAAAATGGGGGGATAAAAATTCTAAATTAAATATTTTTGAGAAGCGCATAAATCGAGCTTTCAAATAATGTATATATCATCTTGGTTCGATTTTTGTCCGAATAATATACCACTTGTGGACGTCACCTTTCGTACGTAAATTTCAAAGAACTCATTGGTACGGGACTGGGATTTGAACCCACGACCTCACGATTGTGAGGCGGGTGTCACTACCACTATAACACCACGGCTATAGATGTCCCCTAATGTTTATTGAAGTAAAACTTTTAATGCGACTTCTAACAAGGTTGCGTTAAACGTTTAACGCTACCATGGAGGGGGTATGAAAGCACTGTTGCGATCAATTGTGAATTGTAAGCAATGTTAATAAATTTTGTCTTAAAGAAACAATATGATTTCACTAAAAATCAATTTCTACCGCTTCCTATTTTCATTTCCACATACACACTTTTTTTTTATTTGTCTATTCCAGATCCACACGGGGCTGAAGCCGTACAAATGCGAGACGTGCGCGAAATGTTTCACAGCCGAGCGCGAGCTGCGCGCGCACGTGGACCACGTGCACCTGAACAAGCCCTGGCCGCGCCGACCCGGGAGACGACGGGGGACGACAGAAGCCGTGAAGCATATGTAATACATGATATAAAAGTACGTTGAAAATAAGTGTTTTATGAATTAAATACAAGTTTGATAATAATACTTTGAAAATAAAAGAGATTTTTGAACGAAAATATAAGTTTTTTGCATTATGTAAGAATGAGTCATATGTGATACGTGGATATTGAAGAAACCATGGCCGCGCCGAATCGGGAGACGACTAATGCCGTGAAGCATATGTGATGCATGATAATTATACGTTGAAAATAAGTGTTTTATGAACGAAAATTTATTTATTGTATAATGTAAAAATGAGTCACATGTGATACGTGGATATTGAAGAAACCATGGCCGCGCCGGATCGGGAGACTACTAAAGCCGTTTAACATATGTGATGCATGATAATTACACGTTGAAAATAAGTGTTTTATGAACGAAAATTTATTTATTGTATAATGTAAAAATTAGTCATATGTGATACGTGGATATTGAAGTACCCTGGCCGCGCCGGATGGGGAAGCGAGGGGGGCGGGACTGAAGTCTTGAAGCATACGTGATGAGCGATGAACTTAGAAAATAAAATGTTGTTTGGATAAAAACTCAAGTTTTATGCATATCTTTCTAATTAATAATGATTTTAAATGTTGTACAGAAACTCAAGTTTTATGCAGCGTTTATGGGTTATATGTGATACATGTCTTCAATAATAGTGATTTTAAATAATGCTTATTCTGAAAGTCGCAGCAGTGCAAGCAACCTTATTACTTACCCTGGACCACAGCCCGGACACTGCGATTTTTCATACAAAATCTGCTGTGTTACGCACACTACACAGTAAGATATACATTAAAATGTATTGTTTTGTTACGTATTATTGATTTCAACCATACACAGCACAATTCTTCCCTATTGTCACAGTCTAGGTATTTTTATTACAAAATCTACCGGCCAGTGCAGCCCACGCGCAGAGTACACGATCGGTACGTGAACCGCGGGGTGGAAGTGAGGAAGACGCAAACGGGTGGGGGTGACGAGTGACCGTTCTATACGTAGTATTATTATATCTTCTTTGCCTGGACTGTGGTGTGTGTGGTGCTATTTGCACTCAAAGTATATTGACCTCACAAATATATTTCTTGGCCAATTGTTTTATATCAATCAACCATATAACGACATCATATAAAATCGTTTTCATCATCATCATCGTCACCGTCTACGGCAGCCTATCATACGCGTGTCGAGACATGCGCTTGACAACTTATTTATCTACCTGTTTTAGGGTTCCGTATCTCAAAAGGAAAATACGGAACCCTTATAGGATCACTTTGTTGTCCGTCTGTGTGTATGTCAAGACTCTTTATCTCGGGAACGCGTGAAGATAACGAGTTGAAATTTAAACTGTATACGTATATCTATAGTCTCTGGCAGTTGAGTAAAAAAGTATATATATATGTCTTTCTTTTTTATTGGAAAGAGTATACTTCGAAATTGGTCCCATTTAAATTTTATCGAAATTGGCTGAGCCATTTTTGATAAATCAACAATAATGAGAAAAATGTTACATCGATCCGTGCATAATATTTGCGTTCTAGCGATGCGCCCCGGCTTCGCACAGGTGTATTATCATGGAGGAGACTGGAGAGCGCATGGGCCCCGTTTTTGTTGAAACAATAGGTCACCGATTTTAAGCGGGGGGAGAGGTAAGCTCCGCTGGCTGTAATTGGCTGACGCCAAAATGACGCAATGACAACAGTTCTTGTAGTGGTGCCAAAAATGTTACTAGCAAAATATCGATATTTCTGACTTGGTTCTACTTTGAATAAAATATCGTATCGCAATAACTCATCTTTTTAACTATTGACACGATAATGGATCAAATATCGTATCGAAACCACACAATCGTATCGTCTCGACAAAGAGCGGCTTTAGAAAATATTATTTCTGGGTACACTTACAGGTTGGCCGACGTAAATAAGTATTGTATGTACTCGTACCTAAAACAAACTTTGATGGTATAAAAGACAATATGTTCTATTTTTTTAAAATACGATACCGGATCGATCCAATATACCTATCGTATCGAAACAAGCGGATCGATACACTGCGATGCGATCCATTGCAATCCAAAGTATCGATACAAACACCAGGATCGACCATCCCTAGTCGCTAGTCATCTTTAAGCGCCTATCGATGGTGAGCGAAGCCGCCCCGCGCACTTTCTCCACTGGTTAATATACTTCTTGTGTATTACACATATAAACATTTCTCTTGAATTACTTTATCTATTAAAACAAACTGCATCAAAATCCGGGGAATACTTTCCACTGTTGTAATTTATAATCAATTCAGAAATAAGTATCATCCTCGCGCCTTCCTTGGCAAGCGGGCAGCACACCCGGACATAAGCCGCGACTCATTGTCCTGTAGGAAAACTAACCTTTTCCTACGTTTTCAAATGAAACCTCGTTTAACGATTTCTCATCTTTGATTCGTTTTACGAATCTAAGTCTTTCAGTTGGTAATAATTTAATTTTTCACTGACGCAGTCAGTCTGGAGCCATCTTTAGTCCATGATGGATGGTTTTGTGTTTTGTTGGATTTGAATATTTTTCTTCTTCTAGTGCCTACGCCGGCCCCCCTTTTAAAGTCGGCATGGTCCGAATTCGCAGCTTACACAATGCTTGAATTTTCTTCTAAATAACAACTTTCCAGATGTTTTGACGCACCCTCATCGCGGCCCGAACTACTGTTGCTGCTCGCGAGAACGCCTGCGAGTCGGCGATTTGTTGATCTACGGCGCGGGGGCCTTCGCCCGCCTCTGGTGAAGCCTCCACCTGACAATGAAGCAGTGGTGCTTCGAGAGCTTCGCCCGCCGTCACAAGCCCTCCCTCCCGCTATATACTCCGTGATTTTAACTAATTCAACGCGAAACTCAGTGCTATCCTGAACTTTAAGCCTAACCTAAGTATACCTGTCTAGCGTAAGTCCAGTGCCCCCATATCTTTATCTGTCTATTTTTATAACTTCCCTCTGTGTGTTTTTATAAACTCTCTGTATTAACCCTTAAACAAACAAGAGCCCCTGTGGCTGTTTAAGAAAAAGCGAGGGTGTTTTCTGGGTAATTAGGGGCCGCTGATTTCATTTTTGATGAAAAAAATATAAAAAAGGGGGAGGGAAGGGGTGTTTTTTGTGTGGTAAATAACCTACCATTATCCATTACCGACTTGTAAAATTTTACGATTGTGGTAAAATAGTTACCATTATCCAACCCGGTTTGAAAAAAATCTATACTAGTTGTTTTCTCTGGGTTTGCTTGTCTAATTTAGGTAATTTAAATAACATATACATGTTCACATTTCTTTTGTTCAATACATTATATTTCTTCTAAAGCATTCGACATAGAAGGAGTCTAATAGTTTTATGGTCTATCTTAGTAGGTAAATAAAAATAGTCGTTTTATGTGTAAGACTTTTATTAATTAATTACTATTAAAAAAACATATATTTTTTATATTAGTAAAGAAAAATATGCACCATTCACAACCCAAAAATACAAACCGTTTCTATATTAGTAAATCCAATAACAGTTAGGCACGAATGAACAATGGTATATAATTTACCACAATCACCCATAACTTCACATGATCGAAAACCATGCATAGATTACCAGAATTCTCAACCAAATGGATGCAAAACAACAACAATATAGCCTAGTTTATAAATCTGGACGCAATAACCACTTACCAGATTTTTCGTAGAACAAAACTCAAATTTTTGTGGCAGCGATGCACAAATTTCAAATTTTTTTCGCCAAACTGCCGACTTGCCCTCTTTGACATTGACTTATAAGGACGGGTGACGTTTATTAGTGAAATGTTGCCAGTAGTTGGATAAAAAAAAATACAACGTTTTACTTGCTATTCAATTCGATTAAATTCGTTGAAAAAAAAGTCCTTTTTTTTTAAAAAAAATCAAGTGGTATGCATTCTACCTTTATTTTAATAAGGGTTAAACTCTGTATCAACTGTATGAAGTGCTTGTTTCCTTGATAGCGGCTAGTCTGGGCAGGTCTAGGACAAGCGTTTCATTACACTACATTCTACAACAGTTTTGTACCACTCTATCTATTAAAAAAAAACGCATCAAAATCCGTTGCGCAGTTTTAAAGATATACGCATACACGGCGACAGACAGCGGGACGCAACTTTGTTTTATACTATGTGGTGATAGTGATAATTTGAAGTGCTGCATAGAACTCCGCGTTTTTTTTTAATGTAGGATATGTCTACATTTGTCCACCAACTCGCCTGATGGGAAGCGAAGTTGTAGCCGAAGATGGAGCATGTAGACCTAGAAGATACCTATTCACTCTTGACTTGAAGATATCCAAGTTGTAATTGCCAGGAAACAATGACGGAGGCAGGGCGTTCCAATCCCTGGCGGTCCGCATTATGAAGAACCGAATCGCTTAGCACGACCAGGTGCAGGTAGCAGGTTAGTACTTCGACTATGTAGGGATTTAGGGATGGTATTTATGCGACTTCCGGCTTGTTCTGTTGTGGAAAGGAGATGAAGGTCGTGGAGTTCGAGCGCACACTCGCCGAAATGATTATTCTAGACAAGATTTTTCTAGGTAAGCGTGCTATACCCTAGACCGCACATCTGCTTAACCCTAGAAGCCCAATGTACGTCGTTTTGACGTACACGCCGACAAAAAATCGCTATATCTTTTGCAAACTTTGTTGAATCGTCACGACCTTCCAAACCAACTTAGTGCCCGTCGAAACCTAACAGAAGAAGGCTGTGTCGCTTCGGTAAGTGCCTCCAATTAATTGTAATCACAATGATGCACGTCAATCTGACGTATGATTGGGCTTTGTGTAAGTTTTGCGATTATTATAAGTTTGCGGTATTGTTGTTTTTTTTTGCTTGTCGTACTGTTGCATTTGATGTTATTACTAAATATGTTATTTTTAGGAAATAAAATACTAATGGCGCCTTCTAGATACCTAAATCCAGACGAAATTGCGTCACTTGGAACATAAAGATGATTTTTCTCCCGCTGATGTGACCCTCGAGATTTTGTTCTTCAAGATGATATCAGGAGTGATAGTGAAGAAAAAATGGTAGACTTTATTGGAAATGCAGTTCAGCAACTAGAAATGAGGATCTTGAAAGCCCTGTCCCGTCTCCAGAGTCACCAAATCTTGAAGAAACACCATCGACTTCACTTCACAGAATCATCACGTTACATTAGGCTTTTATTCGATTAGGCAGTTTTGTAAGGGATGCTAAACATGGCTTATGTGAATTCATAAGTCACTGCCACAATATGTTGACCTTGAGCCGTAGGGAGTGCAAAAATTGAGCACAGAATCGACTCGGATGCAAAAACGTCTGGAAACACCAACTTTGAGAAAACTTTAGGTGGAAAAATAGAAAATGTGTTGAAAACCGTGCCAGAAACATCAGCAACAGTTACATGTGATGATTCAAAACAAAAAGAAGGACGCTACAGTGGGTATTGTACCTGTAAAAAAGGTGAATGACAAAAACACTGTGCTTCAAATGTAAAAAAGCAATATGCGGACGACAGGATATTGACATATGTCAAAACTGTATTTAATTACTGAATAATTGTTTTTAACTGTTTTTATATCGAAGAGAGTTGATTTGTTTTCTGAAAAATGTTTAAATAAGATTGATTTTTGCATTAATTTTATTAGTATAAAGAAATAACTAAGACGATAACAATGTTTGTGTGATTTTACTATAGTTCCTAATATTTGTTCATAAAAGTATCAATAAATAACTATTTGATTTAAATTTACGTTTTTATATTTTATTAAACTATATTTAGGCTAAACAATATAAAAATTTGGTATATAGAATGTAAAACAAACAAATATAACGACTTTTAATATTACACGTCAATTTGACGTATGATTGGGCTTTATAGCTTTAAAAATATGATTGGGCTTCTAGGGTTAACATGTGGCAGTGCGTAGTCAAACGCAAAACTATTCGAAATAAAAAAAAGCATTGTTACCGGTCTCCTTCGCCCTTGCTACGGTCGATCTCCAACAATTCATTTATAATGGGCTATAAATATTTTAATTACCTACTAAAATAAATTTCAAGCAGATACAAGAGAAATACGAATTTCTTAATCGTAGTTTATTTTACTAAAATTATCTATTAGGGCATTACATTATGGCCTTAACTATTGACACTAATAATCAAAGATTATGCACAAATTTTGTTTTTCAAGAATCTGAGCCAACCTGTCGATTTTTTTTGTTCCATCTTCTATCGGCTTAATCTTTTTTACTTCCTTTTCTCTGATGGTTAGATTGTGTTTCTTCATTTTGAAGCATAAGTAGTTTAACAGTCATATCACATTCAAATGCTCTTATTCCAGCGTTGGGTCAGTTTGTGTTGTTCTAAGTGATCAGGCTAATCACTTGCTTTGTAGTCACACATATTACATTCATATGGTTTTACCCCAGTGTGAGTCAGTATATGTCGTTTTGGCACTTGCCCATGTTGATTTGTAATCACGCATATCAAATTCAAATGCTTTTATTCTAGTGTTGGGTCAGTTTGTGTTGTTCTAAGTGACTAGCCTGTCTTGCTTTGTAATCACACATATTACATTCATATGGTTTTACCCCAGTGTGAGTCAGTATATGTCGTTTTGGCATTCGACCATGTTGTTTTGTAATCACACATATCACATTCAAATGCTTTTATTCCAGTGTTGGGTCAGTTTGTGTTGTTTTAAGTGATTAGCCTGTCTTGCTTTGTAATCACACATATTACATTCATATGGTTTTACCCCAGTGTGAGTCAGTATGTGTTGCTTCAAGGTACTTGCCCGTGCTGCTTTGTAATCACACATATCACATTCATACGCTTTCATACCAGTATGAGTCAGTATGTGTCGTTTCAAATGACTTGCTTGTGCTGCTTTGTAGTCACACATATCACATTCATATGCTTTCACCCCATTATGAGTCAGTATATGTTGTTTCAAATGACTTGCCCGTGCTGCTTTGTAATCACACATATCACATTCAAATGCCTTAACCCGAGTATGAGTCAGTATGTGATGTTTCAAGTTATCCGCATATATTGCTTTGTAATCACACATATTACATTTGTATGCTTTTACCCCTGTGTGAGTTAGTATGTGTCGTTTCAAGTGACTTGCTCGTGATGCTTTGTAGTCACACATATCACATTGATATGCTTTCACCCCAGTATGAGTCAGTATGTGATGTTTCAAGTTATCCGCATATATTGCTTTGTAATCACACATATTACATTTGTATGCTTTTACCCCCGTGTGAGTTAGTATGTGTCGTTTCAAGTGACTTGCTCGTGATGCTTTGTAGTCACACATATCACATTCATATGCTTTCACCCCAGTATGAGTCAGTATGTGTCGTTTCAAGTGACGTGCTAGTGATGCTTTGTAGTCACACATATTACATTCATATGCTTTCACCCCAGTATGAGTTAGTATGTGTTGTTTCAAATGATTTGCCTGTGTTGCTTTGTAATCACACTGGTCACATTTATATGCCTTTACCCCAGTGTGAGTCAGTATGTGTTTCTTCAAGGTACTTGCCCGTGCTGCTTTGTAATCACACATATCACATTCAAATGCCTTAACCCGAGTATGAGTCAGTATGTGATGTTTCAAGTTATCTGCATATATTGCTTTGTAATCACACATATTACATTTGTATGCTTTTACCCCCGTGTGAGTTAGTATGTGTCGCTTTAAGGGACTTGCCTGTGTTGTTTTGTATTCGCACATATCACATTTGTATCTTCTTACCCCAGTGTGAGTGATTATGTGTTGTTTCAAGTTACCTGCCCGAGCGGTTCTATAATCACACCTATCACATTCAAATGCCTTTATCCCAGTATGAGTCAGCAGATGTTGCTTCAAGCTGCTTAGCCAAGCTGATTTAAAATCACACATGGGACATTTATGTATTTTCCTTTCCGTTTTCCGAGTTCTCCTCCCAGTGCTAGTAGTTGCGGTAGAGGAGTCATCTTGACAGTTGGAGTGACTTGTTGCCTCCAGCGCAGTGTTCCTGTCCTCTGTATCCATCAGTTCAGGTTGTGTTGTGTATTCACAGTACGGCAGTATGACTTGTACTCACGCCTGTCTGGAACAGAGCTGCAAGCTGCCTCTAACAACTAGTCTCATGTGAGATTCAACTGAGCCGAGTTGGTACTATTGTTACACTGCCAGTCTGATAACACGCAGGATTGTAGCACAATTGAGTCTCACTGAACACCTTGTAGAGTTTCAGCAGTGACATCTGAAATGAATTATAAACAACCATAAGTACATTTTACTCATATGAGGTTATTATAGCCCTTATAATTGGAATACTAAGGCCAATTTAGTTAAGATAAAATGGGAACCACCGGAGGAGGTATACAATTCGACGCGTATATTTTTTTTTATGTATAACCACGCATAACTTTTTCATAGTGGTCCGATTTCAATAATTATTTTTTTATTGTAAAGAGTATACTTCGAAATTGGTCCCATTTAAATTTTATTTAAATCGGCTGAGCCATTTTTGATAAATCAACAATAATGTGAAAAATGCTCCATCGATCCGTGCGAAATATTCGGGAATTCTGTACAGATAGCAAGTACAGACAATTACTTAAATGTTATTTAAACAATATTATTATCGTATTATATACATACTAAACTTAGACTAAAGTAAACTCATCCATCCATCAGCCGAAGGACGTCCACTGCTGGACATAGGCCTCCTCTATGGATCTCCAATAAGACCGGTTGGAAGCGGCTTGCATCCAGCGCGATCCTGCGGTCTTAATGAGGTCATCCGTCCACCTTGTGCGTGGACGTCCTACGCTGCGCTTGCCGGTACGTGGTCTCCACTCGAGAACTTTTCGACCCCATCGGTCTTCAGTCCTCCGCGCTATGTGCCCTGCCCATTGCCATTTCAACTTGCGAATCCGTTGGGCTATGTCGATAACTTTGGTTCGTCTACGGATCTCCTCATTTCTGAGTCGATCTCGCAGAGAGACTCCGAGCATAGCCCTCTCCATAGCTCGTTGGGCTACTTGGGGCTTACTAATAAGGCCCATAGTGAGAGACCACGTTTCTGTAAACTCACTGTTAGTTTAATTTAAATTGCTACTGCTTTGGTTCGTTGCACCATAGTCATACATGTGGCAAAGAGACTAAGAATTAGAATCATTAGAATCACTAGAATAATTAGAATCAGTCTCAAAGTTACACTACCAATACTGAAATCCACAGCAACCTGGAAATGAGCACAGTCCAAGAAGAGATATCAGCAACCTGCAAAAAATACAAACATCGGCAAGACATCCCAATGAGCTGGCTGTGACACTCACAGAGCAAGGATATATACCGAGGCTAAAAAGAAAGCCTGTCATCAATTAGAATAAGATGAATATGAGGAGATGCACTCACTGGAGAGCACACTTGACATGTCAACCGAACACCCAAATCATCTACTTACAGTGAAACTGATCGTAGATTTAAGTGGAACAGAACAAAAAAGAAATAAAAAGTTACAAAATAAAACAAATAAATCAAACATGCCTAAATCTCCCGGTGGCTCCCAGGTTTTTTATCACTGAAACGGTGTTTTAAATACAGGTACATATAAGAAACAACAAAATCCATAAATAAATCAGGTTATTTTCTTATCTACACAATCATTGTACAATCATCATACTATTTTTTTTATATTTTTATACCAAGATCTATTTAGATTTTAGATATACAGGGTTACAGGCTAAGTCGACCTATTCCCGTTAAGCGTGTGTAGTTTACTACGTTTCTGACTGATTTGACTATGAAACACCATATCCTAGATCTCACAGTTTTTGAGATATTTGCATTCAAATACTTTTTATAAAAGGTTAATTTTACGGACAATATTGGGTAGTGAGGTCATAAAACATTATTTTACATGTAAAAATCAAATAAAAATAATAATACGACTTGCACGTTTCAAAATATCTGACCTGATAGTCGAAAATTGGGAATTTTATAAATACCAAATTCATATATTTGTTTTTTTTTTTTTTTAATATAGGATAGTGTATTTTCAGTCAAATTAGTCAGAAACAAAGTAAACTACACACCCTTGACGGGAATAGGTCGACTTACCCTGTAAAGCCGGAAACATACTATCGGACGCGGCTGACGGACGCGACTGACAGCCGCGACCTAGACTATGAAAGTACACTGAGCCGTGCACACTATCGGACATAAGTCGCGGACGTCACCTTCGGACGACCTTGAGCGTTCGGACGTCCGAGAGCGATCTGGCGCGCCGGATGTCTTAAGACTGTGCACATTGCTAAGTCGCGGCTGTCAGTCGCGTCCGTCAGCCGCGTCCGATAGTATGTTTCGAGCTTAACCCTGTATATGTCACAAAAATCCGATTATCTGAGCAGACTTTTGTCAACACTTTTCTTTGTTCTACGAGTATCTTCTATCGCAATACCTTTTTTACTTCTGTTCCTTACATGGGATTGTTTGTGTTTCTTTATATTTGAAGCATAAGTAGATTTGTAATCACATATTTCACATTCAAATGCTTTTACCAAACTGTGGGTCAGTTTGTGTTGTTTTAAGTTTACTGACTGCGTGGCTTTGTAATCACACATATCACATTGATATGGTTTTGCCCCCGTGTGGGACAGTTTGTGTTGTTTTAAGTTACCTCCCTGTGTTGATTTGTAATCACACAAATCACATTCAAACGGTTTTACCCCAGTGTGGGTCAGTTTGTGTTTTTTTAAATTACTTGCCGATGTTGCTTTGTAATCACACCTATCACATTTAAATGGTTTTACCCCAGTGTGAGTCAGTATGTGTTTTTTCAAATCACTTGGCCAAGATGTTCTATAATCACACCTATTACATTCATATGGCTTTACTCCTGTGTGATTCAGTTGGTGATGTTTCAAGTAACTTCCCTTAGCTGTTTTATAATCACAAACGGGACATTCATGTAATTTCCTTTCCGTTTTCCTCCCTGTGCTAGAAGTTGCGGTAGAGGAGTCATCTTGACAGTTGGAGTGACATGTTGCCTCCAGCGCAGTGTTCCTGTCCGCTGTATCCATCAGTTCAGGTTGTGTTGTGTATTCACAGTACGGCAGTATGACTTGTACTCACGCCTGTCTGGAGCAGAGCTGCAAGCCGCCTCTAACAACTAGTCTCATGTGAGATCCAACTGAGCCAAGTTGGTACTATTGTTACACTGCCAGTCTGATAACACGCAGGATTGTAGCACAGGTGGGAAACTCCTTCAACACCATGGTGAAGTTTTGGTAGTTACTTCTGAAACAAATCACAAACAACAATGAGTTCATTTTACTCAGATGGAGATAGTTTTAAACTAATGACCTTATCTATTGGACTACGGTTGGCAATTAAGTTTAGTGAAATTAGCTAACACCTATACATGACTCACGGTAAGTATAGTTACAGAAAATATCACTTTTTAGGGTTCCGTACCTCAAAAGGAAAAAACGGAACCCTTATAGTATCACTATGTTGTCCGTCTGTTGTCTGTGTGTATGTCAAGACTCTTTATCCCGGGAACGCGTAAAGATATAGACTTGTTTAAACTGTACACATATATCTATGATATCTTGCAGTTGTGTAAAAGAAAATCTTCTCAGTTATCGTTTAAAAAAGTTAAAGCCGTTTATGTCGTAAAAAATGCATATTTCAACGCTCACAAAAATCAAAACCTACAGGGTACTTCCTGTTGACATAGAACTATGAAATTTGGCGAAGAGCATTGTCTCAGAGTACACATATAGGAATAAATCTGAAAACTGTACATTTTTATTTAAATCACATAAAAATAGAGCCTCAAAATTCACAAAATATGGGTTCAAAATTCAAAGTGAGTAAATCGTATCATGTAGGTATCATATAAAATAACTTCATTAGCACATGCTAAAACAGGTTTATACTATTTTAACAATATGTTTGTACGGAACCCTCAATGTGCACCTGATTCTCACTTGTCCGGTTTTTATTATACATAAAACTAGGGTTTGGCGGTAACTTCACCCGCTTGGTATTTTGGTTTTTGTGCTATTCCCATTCCATTCATATCCCATTCAAATCTTTTATTTTCTGGGGACAAGGTAAAAGTCGATGAGACTCTTCGACCTTTAAACTATATTCTTGCAAAAAGTCAAGTTGATCCCATTCCCTAGTAACAAACAAACCAACAAAGTCTTTCATTCAGAGTTATAGTAGTAGTAGCAAGGCATTTTTTTCGAGGATGAAAAAACATCTTTTCAAAAGTATATACTTACTTACATATGTTTTGTTCATATTTGAGCACTTTGATTATTTAAAGGTTTATTATAATCAAATGATATAGGATATATGAATATGAGCAATTATGTTTGGGAAAATTAATAGAACTATGTATGTAAATAAATATTAAAACTGAGAGGAACTAGAGAGGTACAAGTAAAATTTTATTATTTCTTATTTTGGGGTTTTGAAAACCATTCTGTTTTTATACTGTCTCGGTGGACCAGTGGTTAGTGACCCTGACTTCTGGATCAAAGAGGCGTGGGTTCGATCCCCACCCATGACAAGTATGTGATGAACATAGTGTTTGCTCTGTGTCTGGGTTATTGATTGCTCTTGTCAAGCGTAGTACTTACGACTATATTATTATAAGTAGTAAGAATATATTTAAAAATATGTAAGTATTAGGTATATATAGTAAATCAGTCTCTGGCAAGTGGCAGCCATATCATCACAAGCTGAGCTTAGTTTGGGTTCAGAGGCCGTGTGTAAGATGTCCTCAAATATTTCATTTGGAGGGAATAAGGCCAGTTGCCTATAATTTCCTACTTAACCCACTTGTTACTAGCGTTTGATATACGGATCAATGAACAATAAAAAATATTAAACAAAACGTGGATAGTTTCAAATTTCTTTGTTTATTGTTTGTGATAGCTGGATGATCCCTTTGTCGAATAGACGTGGTTTATTCTGATTTGAGTTGCACGTGTAAAATTTATAAGTGTTGATAAATCGTGTTTATTTGTCATGAGTGTTTCGAGGTAATTAGATAATATTAATTGTATTTATATTGGGTAATTGTGGTAAAAATATTAATATTTATAGTATTATCTTTAATATAAGTTTATATGTTTATTGATTCTCTAACAATTTATGTCACTTATTTGTCTATAAAGTTGATGTTCTGTATATCAAACGATAGTAATATGTACTGCTATATAGTAGTTGTACCGTAAATATTTAAAACAATATATTTTAGAAGTTTAAGTAGGTAACCAAATACAAATTACTCTATAAATAAATAAAATATTTTTTTTATTATTTTAACACCACTTTACGTAAGTAGGTATGTAGTAAGTACCTCAAAATAATTTACTCAGCATTTGTGTGATAGGTTTCGAAACAAACTTTGGGGTGTATCAGAAACTTTACATTTTACACAAAAAAACAGCATTTTTATGGCACACAAAACATCGCAACTGTTCCGTTCTGTACTTCATTTTATGTGACCATCATAGCGTGAAAATTACCTTGAAAAGTACCTTGAAAATTTATTGATGTCCTCCTGTCCTGCCTGGCTTTCAAGCTGTACCTGTACCGTAAGATTCTAATGAAGATGTAGCGATGCTTCTTCGGAATCCGAGGTTGTCATACTCCGAGGTTGATCAATTTGGATGTATCTCTTTTGCTGTTCGGAAAGTTTTCTAGTTTTTACTAGTCTTACCTACATGAGAGGCGTAAATAGATCTGACCAATACATTGGCTTATATCATACTTCCATTAGTGGCAAGAAATGGTACTTTTCTCGGATTTCCCATTGCTAATCAAGTGTAGAACGGAACAGTTGCAATGTGCTGTGTACAATAAAATGATATATGTATTTTTTTGTAAAATGTAATGCCTCGTTACACCCATAAGTTTGCTTGGAAACCTATCACAGACATGCTGAGTAAATTATTTTCAGGTACTTAATACTTACCTACCTACGTAATTGGTGTTCCTAAAAAAAATAAACAATATTTTTTTTATTTATAGAGTAATTTGTATTTTATTACCTACCTAAACAGCTAAAATATATATTTTTTTATGTTTACAGTACATTTGCTTTATAGCAGTACATATTACTAGCGTTCCGTATATCAAACACCATTTTCCAGCTTTTCCGCAATACCTACAATTTCTTATTTATTTTTCCACGTATAGTAAGCCTATAATAAGACCGAATGCAAAAAATCAGAACTATCCTCTGAAAAGAGGGATATCCGTAACAACTGGGTTAATATCTGCAAAGCTCTGACAAGAAAGATAAAACAGAAAACTAACTTGTGTTATTCATCACAGATAGTTAATTTACGATCCAATAGTTCTGTGTACTAGGAAAACTATTTAATTCGTAAAATTAAATAGGTAAGTAATATTATTTTCTTTTACTAATTAAGATACTAGTGTAGGTATATCCAAGTGTAATGTAGGTTGTAAATATTAGCTGCTATTTTAGAGAGGGCAGTTCGTACCGACCTATCACAAATTAATAAATATTGTATGTCCGTTAGGACAAACTGTTGTGTCTATAATTTAATATATTATAACACCTTTAGGTACTTACACAGTTTTAAACAATAAACGTTATCTCTACTTATAATCAGCCAAACCAACTGCAACTATTACATTCTTTTTCTTTCCTCTGATTATCTTTGCTATTTACATTCTCTATGGCATAGCCCACAGATCTCTAGCAGAGGCTAAAGCCGGAAACAAACTATCGGACGCGATTTACGGACGTGACTGACTGACAGCCGCGACTTAGCAATGTGCACAGTCTTAAGACATCCGGTGTGCCAGATCGCTCTCGGACGTCCGAAAGTGACGTCCGCGACTTATGTCCCATAGTGTGCACGGCTCAGTGTACTTTCATAGTCTAGGTCGCGGCTGTCAGTCGCGTCCGTAAGCCGCGTCCGATAGTATGTTTCCGGCTTTTAAAGCTCGAAACATACTATCGGACGCGGCTTACGGATGCGACTGACAGCCGCGACTTAGCAATGTGCACAGTCCTGTGACATCCGGTGTGCCAGATCGCTCTCGGACGTCCGAACGCTCAAGGTCGTCCGAAGGTGACGTCCGCGACTTATGACCGATAGTGTGCACTGCTCAGTGTACTTTCATAGTCACAGACTAATAGATACTACGTATTCGTAGTCTAGGTCGCGGCTGTCAGTCGCGTCCATAAGTCGCGTCAGATAGTATGTTTCGAACTTAACTCTTTGCCGTGGAGGGAGATGCTCTATGCATTAAGAAAATAAAATCATAGAGAATCAGATTTTTTCGTAATTGTATCATACTCATGGAAACTTAGCTCTTTAATCGGTAACTGCATCAGCGCCCTTCAGAAATATTAGAAAACGACTTCAGATCTAGCCAGTAGCCATACGGCTAAGCTAAAGCCGGGCCACACAATATAAAATTAATTAGTCTTGGTTCTAATGCCGAAAACATACTATCGAACACGGCTGACGGACGCGACTGACAGCCGCGACTGATAGGTATCTAGACTATGAAAGTACACTGAGCCGTGCACACTTTCGGACATAAGTCGCGGACGCCACCTTCGGACGTCCGAGAGCGACCTGGCACACCGGATGTCTTAAGACTGTGCACATTGTTAAGTCGCGGCTGTCAGTCGCGTCTGTAACCCGCGTCCGATAGTATGTTTCCGGCTTAACACACAACAGAGATCTTGGTCTTGGATTGAAATAAAAGAGACGTAAGCAGATATATTAAGTTCTATATGCATTGAAGTATAATACACGAGAACTGAAGATTGTTGTCTATGACGACGTCAGCCAACTGCCGGCGTATGCCGGCGAAGCGCGCCGACCGGCCTTAGTCGCGATTAAACCAAATGGTTGAATATATCAGACGTCAAAATATTATTTAAAAAATTAAAAATGGGGAAATGTGTAGTCAAAACCTTTTAATCACGTTCTCAATTTCTTCATAAAGCTTCTGGAATTTATTTCCACAAGTAAATACGGTTTACACTATTCGTATTAATTGAAACTATCACATATAATATCATGATTTTAAAAGTAAATAATTTTACAGTTGGTGATGCCAGGTGAAACATGATTTTGTTTCCCCATAATTATGGGAGATTTCGACTAATCGATAATTACTTTTTTGATACTATAGGATATCCGCAGACAAAATACGTAAAGATGATAAATAATGGATAAAAGCCATTAGAATATTACGAAAAGAAACTGACTGGATAATAATAGTAAAATAGTAATACTAAAAATACAAGAGTACAACGATAATAACAAATCCGGTACCTAGATTAATGGGCGGCATTAACGTCTACAGCGATTTTAAATAGTACTAATAATCATTACTATTTTTATAGTTATGAATCAAGCAGCAGAATCAGGCTTAAATAGGTTACACACTCACTAATTCGGCGAATTCCGATATAATATTCGGCGATTTAGCTTAATTGGACAAAGCATCTGGGCCGGTGTCCCAGAGAATGCAGGTTCAAATCCTGCGAACGCGTCAATTTTTGAAATGTTTATCACAAAAAGAAAGTTTAAATAGGTTACGTTTTGTAATTATTAGTTTAATCAAATAGCTCGACGGCAACAGGTATCTATGTCCGGAGATTGAAGTACAGGTATAGTATAACATATTAGGCTACAATTTTCAAAGAAGTTTTACGTGATACAGAGATACTGAAAAAGCGCGCACTGCGTGGTATAGGTATGTATTCTATGTATGAGTGACACAGACCGCACGCGGGCCGTGCGGGGTGCGTGGTAACTAGTGATGAGAGCTTACGAACTCGGGCGCGGGTGGCGTTGTAGCTATGCTAGCTGTTAGTCTGCAATATTTATTAAACTACTTGACCGTAACTGGAAGCTTTATATATGAGAGTGCATTTCCGTTTCCGTCGAGTTGTTCCACGTTTTTGATTGCCTTGTAACCGGAAGTGCTAGGTGGCGCCCCTGCAGTTCGCGCCATTTTATTTTCCTTAAAAATCGGTCGCCGTTTTAAATCATTGGCGTTTGAAGTTTCGTCGAGGCAACAAGTCCGTAACAGCCCCTAGCTGGCGTACGGCTGTTGCATATAAATTAATTTAGAATTATAAAGTGGTGTAACATTTTGAAGCGTTAAAAGTTATTCTAAAATAGCTTTAGTCTTAAAACTAACTTACGCAGTAAGTACCCACATTTTAATAAGTTGAAAGTGACTATAATATTTTAAAACGGGTTAACCGTTCGATATGAATTACTTGAATTTAATAATTGAAGTTTTTTCAGTATGCCAGGGGTTCTTTAACCCTCTGTGGCTGTCGGAAAGGTGATCATACGACCCTTTTTACTAGCGTGGTCGAAATTATCTTAAAATATATATTTTTTTTTGGAATCTAACATATATTTGTTTCCAGATGAATGAGAACGCCTCAGCGTTCGAGCCACAGGCCATAGCCGGCTCAAGTGGCGAGGCGCGCAAGTGAAAGAGAAGCAGCTCCAGTAGCAGTACTAGCAGCAGCTCTTCGAGCTCATCTTCTTCAGTGGACCGCAACCGGAGGTCCCGACGGCGCAAGCATAAGAAAAGTAAGCGCGGTAGACGTTCCGAATCCCGAATGGATCTACTCTTAACCCTATACTTGGCAGGATTTTTTTTTCTTAAAATATGTATGTTTTCTGTGTAATATGGATTACTAGACGTATAAACATGGTAAAAAAAATATTTTATAAAATCTATAATATTTACTTTTTATTTTAGAGAATGTATCCTGCAAGACACACTGCCAAGTTGGTAGCAATCTACAAACAAAAATAATTGTATCTAACAGGATACACTGCCATGTGTGCCATAAATAAGTTATTTGTAATATTTTATATATTTTATTCATAAAACAGCTTTACATAATTAGGAGATCACAATGTTATACTTGTTTCACAATAACTACTTTATAAGTTTTACAAATTAAATAAATTGAGCATATCAACAGTCTCAAAGTTTGCTGTAACATTTAGAAAAATAATCAAATAAATCAACAGTCTCACTATTATAGAACTTGAAGTTCTGGTTATATTTTTATATAAGCATAATACTACACTTATTACTATTAAGTAACACTTCACTGTTAACCATTACAAAAATGAGATCATATTATTCTATCATACGAGGTTATTACTTTGTATGGAAAGCTAGAAAGCAATTGCGCTCTGGCAAAAAACACAGCCTCAAGTTACATTTTTGGCACAATACTTTCGTCTGTCCTTTGGTGCAATATTTGCACCTTCCTTTGGATGAAAATGTGGGAAGATGACCACATTGATCAAACCGAACTGCGTCAACAGGCCTTTCAGCTGATGGGTTTTTGATAACAGGTACTGCAGTAGAGGGAACGTTTGTTACGTGGCTAGTTCTTCCTAATTTCAGAAGGCTTTTGTAAACATCAAGTCGAAACTTTTTGAGGCTAATCGGTTTCATCTTTTGCAGCTCGTTGCTATTATTGCCATATATATTGCGACGTCGCGTCTTTTCAAAATCACGTCGGTTCATCAACCAAGCGTTATTCATTGATATATCTATCATTTGTGCAATTAGTGGCAAATACCATCGGTGACCTTTAAATGGTGTTCTATAAAGTGCAACCAACATGTCGGCCAAATCAACACCACCCATGTTCAAATTATATTCCTTTACTATGTTTGGACACGTCACAGGCATTTTTCTTCTCTCTTCTTTCTTATATCGCATTACAACCTGTACAGGTCGAGCTTCCACAAATGTGCTTGCTGCGGTCACACATTTGTTGTCAAACCATTTCACAACTACAACCTTATTTTTGTTGCATTGCACCTGCGCATAAGAGCCTCTGCATTTTTCTTTAAATTTTTATCAGTAGGCAGTTTCTGTTCAGCTCCTCGCAATCTGTTTTGCCTAATTGTCCCCAAAGCAAATATTCCATACTGGTTACGTAAATATTGCAGAAGCTCAATAGAGGTAAAGAAGTTGTCGAAACACAACACCTTGCATGCGGGTTGGTGAATAGACTGAGCTAAAGCCAAAATGACTTTCGACCCTAAGCCCAAATGTGTAAAAATGTGTAAATGATTTTAACTGATTGAGGCATTTGTTACCATGATGTAGAACTCCAGATTGGTTTGGTGACAGAATTGAGGGAGAGCTTGCAGTTTCTAATGCTGGTGATGGCAAAAACGATTGTAAGGATGTTGAAGCTAACACGTTATCTATTTCTTCATCTTCATCTGAATTCAACAGATTCAAATTTAAAAGCGACGATGGCAATGATGGAGCTGGTGAACTGCTACCAGAGTGTGTTTGAAAATGATATGGATAGTGTTGTAACTCATCGGCAGATGAGTCACTGTCTTCTAAGTCTGATTTAGCCCCCACCTTGGGAACAAGAGCAAGTATTTTTTGAGCTCTGCTATTTATTTGACGATTGTGTGGTTGAACCTGCAGATCAAAATACAATTCAAATTAGAGATTACAAATAAAACAACAGTGCTAAGTATACTAGCAAAGCTAATCTATATATCAATATATAGTAAACATATATACATACATTTACACATACAAACGCCAAATGTTCCCCTTAGACTCTGAGATCTTCGCTCCCTTCGCTCGCTCGATCAAATATTAACAAAACTTAAGAATAATAATAAAATAATAAAATTGTCGTAATAAACTTGTTGATTAAACAAAATTTATTTTACCAACATGATTTCATACGTAACGGGCAGTGTATCTCCTCAGATACTAAGCAAATGTTTGCAAATTTACTGCGTACTTGGCAGTGTGCTCCTACAGATACATTCGGGAAAATGGGTAAATTACAAACTATAAAGACCCAGTTTCAATAAAAAAAACACATACGCATAAAGTAACGTTTGTGACACATAATATTAGTAGATAATTTTAGCAAATCATTTGGAAATTCTTAAATAAATCTATTTTTTTACCTTCCGTGAAGTAGACGCCTGCGCACGGTTCGCCATCTTGCGAGCTACTGTCATTTCAGTGTTGCCAACAGCAAGAAAATATTTTTTTACTAATTATATACATTATTAGCTTTTATATTGTACAAAAAAATATATCACAACACATTGTCAATAGTCTCAATATTTTTTTTAAATCTATGTTTCCGTACAGATACAATGCCAAGTATAGGGTAGGAAATGGGTGAGCTCAGAAAATTAGTTAACAATTCAAACAAAAATGATAATGACTGTTTGGACAGCGTGTCAATATATCCCGGCGGGGAATCTTATGAACAACTCGATCTTGAGCATGAATTTCGAGATAACGACACTTTTGCTTTCGACATAGAAACAAAATTAAAAGAACCATCTATCCCTAAGACCCCAGATAGTTTCTTGAAGATGTTGTCGGATGCTCAACGACTAGGCAGTACCTCGTGGTCTGACGTAAGATATGCTGAGACTCAAAAGCTTTACAATCATACCCCAGGTTTTACTGATTTGGAAACCAACGACGAAGTTAAAACTTTTAAGTGCTGACAAATCATATGCAGCCATGACTTTTTGCTTATTAAAACAAAAGGTCTCGCTACAAGAAGGCATTTGTGACCTTCTCTCGTGGGCAAAGAACACTAATGTCAATGCTGACAATCTAAGCGGCAAACTGGACGAGTTGTTTTTGAAGGGAGATTTCTTCAAAATCTCCTCCGACCTTTTGCAAATAGTTTGTGGTCATAGAGCTGAAAGTGTTGAGTTGCGCCGAGAAAAAGTTCTGAGCCAAGCTTGTGATCCCTTAGTTAAAGCGGCACTAAAGAGAATTCCGCCATCAGCGACGCACATATTTGATCTCGAACCTTTCACATCGGCATTAGAAAAACTTGGCGGGGGGCGCAAATCCTTCTGGTCTGTAAAATCTAGCCGTCCCCTAAGAGCAAAGCCTAAACAAGCAAACCACCGCCCCGCGCAGGGGAGAGGTGAACTACCACCAACAGTGCCGTCGCGTGGAACTCATTACGGTAGTACAACTGCTTATAAATACGGAACGCACTCACATCCATGCGATTATCCACCCGCGCAGGGTGAGACAAGCTTTGCAAACTACCCTCCTCCTCTTCTTCAAATCCAACAACCTCACGTCAATCGTGATATAAGATCATTTCAGAACCGAGGCTCGCGGCTTAACCGTGGAAGCAACAGGGGCCGTGGATATGCTCGAAGAGCTTCCAGAGGAGGCTATAGTTACAATAGAAAACAATGACTCGAACCGGTTTCGAGTAGGTCAGTTAGCGCACTATTACCAGCAATGGAAAGAACTGGGAGCTCCAGAAATAATATTAAAATTAATTCAAGGGTATCGCATACCATTTGTTCAAAAGCCCCCTCTTGTTTATCCGGACTTAGTCAAAAGCCCCTATCAAACCCCTGTCTCAATGAAAATGTCTTTAGTAATACGAAAAATGAAATCTCAAGGCATTCTGGAAGCAGCACCGCGTACACCAAGCTTCATTTCCCCTCTATTTCTGGTTCCCAAGACCGACGGATCAGCCCGTCCAGTGTTCAGTCTAAAAGCGCTCAACGAGTATGTTCTGACCGATCCATTTCATCTCATAAACTCGAACCGAACACCAGGTTTCCTTCAACCACAAGACTGGATGTGCAAAATCGATTTATCTCAAGCTTACTTTCATCTAAAAGTAAAGAAATCACAAAGAAGCTTCCTACGACTTCTATACAATCAGGAATTGCTTCAAAAGACATGCCTGCCTTTCGGCTTGAGCACAGCCCCGAAAACCTTTGCAATGCTCACGAATTGGGTGGCTCAAATATTACGAGACCAATGGCACATAAGAGTCCTAGTCTACTTGGACGATTTCTTAATTGTACATCAGAACGCGCACATGCTTCTCGATCAAATCAAACTCATTATCCAGACCCTGAATAGGTTAGGATGGCAGATAAATTATGCGAAGTCCATTTTGTCCCCTCAGAAAAGCATCAACTTCCTAGGAATAATTTGGAGGCCTCAATCAGAAAATCTTGCCAAATGAAAAGATAAGCGCCATAAAAGAAAAAGTAAGTCACGTACTCGAACAAAGAAAAACAACCGTAAAAGAGTTGCAAAGAGTAATAGGACTCTTAAATTTTGCCAGCTTTGTCGTTCCACGCGGTCGACTGAATTATCGGCAAACCTTAATGTTTCTGAATTCGTTACCAAAACTATCATTGGAAGCATACCTAGTGACACAAGTTGTCCACGACGAGTTAAGGTGGTGGCTGCTCCAGAACTGCCACCTATCAACACCTTTACATTACCCTCCTCCAGTTCACTTTCTAGTGACCGATGCTTCGGATATAGCATGGGAAGCACAACTGGACAACAAAGCTCTCTACGGCAATTGGTCCCCGGAAGAGCAACACTTACATTGCAATCAAAAGGAGATGCTGGCTATACTACACGCTATCCAGAACCATGCTCATCGGCTCCAAGGCAGCTCGATTCTAAACCAATGCGACAGCACGACAGCAGTGGCTCAGTTACGGAAACAGGGAGGTACGAAATCAATATCTCTTTTGAACATAACCTACCAAATTTTGACATTATTAGATCATTATCAAATTCACTTCAGCATACACCATATCCCAGGCAAATTCAACAATCACGCCGATCACCTATCGCGTTATCGTCAAAGCCCGGAGTGGCACCTGCTACCAGCCTGTACGGAAATGGTGTTTACAAAGTGGGGAACTCCAGTGATAGATTTGTTTGCGTCGGAGAGGGCCCATGTAGTACACAATTATGTATCCTACGATCTACGGGATCACCAAGCCTTATTTCACGATGCATTCAGCGTCCCATGGAACTACCCGCTAGCATGGGTCTTCCCGCCGCCGTTTCTTGTCCCCAAAGTACTCGCTCACCTGAATCGGTCATCAGGCATATACCTAGTAATAGTTCCTCGTTGGGCGAAAGTCTTCTGGCGAGCAGACTTGAGAGCCCGAGCGCTCGAAGCCCCATTCACTCTGAACAACTTACAGAACCGCTTGATAGACATGTCAACAGGACACCCACCGCCACAAGTCAAACACATCCTTCTAGAAGTGTGGAAATGTGGGGGTGGACCGAAGCGCTAGAAACATGGAACACTGAGCAATTATCCCTACTTAAAAATTCTTGGCGTACATCTACCTTAAAAACTTATGAAGTTGCTTGGAAACGGTGGATTTCATGGTGTAAGGACAAACAAGTTGATCCAAAAAGGCCTACTGGTTCTCAAGTAGCACAATTTTTATGTGATTTATTTTTGATTTATAAATTATCCTACAATACCATTCTTTTACACAAATCAGTAGTTTCTACCTTATGTAATTCTGAAACATCAAGTCAGTTAAGCTCACATGTTCTAGTCAAACATATTTTAAAATCAATAGCTCTGAAAAATACAAAAAATTCTAAATCTCCTATTTGGGATGTTAGTAAATTAAGCTTATTTTTGACCAGCTATACAGTCAACTCAAATAACTTATTCCAGACATCGCGTCACACAGCGATTTTGTTGTTACTGTGCTCTGGGAGACGTGTCCATGACTTGACATTGCTTAGTTGACCCTAATCATTTTTGGAAAACAGAAAATGCTATAGTATTTTTGCCTGAGTTTGGCTCAAAAACCGATACTGATGGCTATAGGCAGTCTAGTTGGAAATTTCTTTCCAACTCTAATAACAATAACCTCAATCCAATCTATTGGATAAACAAGACTATATCATTGCTAAATGAAAGACGCAATACTGCAAAATCATTTAATTTATTTATTACAGTCAGAGGAGCTGCTAAACCCGCCTCACGCACGGTTATAGCAGGCTGGATAAAAACGATTTTCAAAGAAGCTGGCATCACAGCTTCACCGGGAAGTATCCGATCAGCGGTTGCTTCAAAACGCTGGCTAGAAAATGCGTCAATCGATGACATCTTAGCGCAGGGTAATTGGCGCTCAGCAAATACGTTTCACAAATATTATAGGCGTGACGTATTAAGAGACAATGATTCTGAAAGCTTAACACAATTATTTGAACCAGTTAGTTAAAGAAAATAATTTGCCTTGTTCCATTTGTAATTATTAATTAATATGTTGCTATTGATTAAATGAAAGAAGAAAATGTGATTAATGATATTTCGAATTATACCTTTTTGAGGACATCGAAATAAAGTTGAGTAATTTTGGATTACGGTGTTTAATTCTTAATTTATATATTATAACTACTGCTCACATTGGCGTTACTTTTTAAACCATACTCTAGGTGGCGCCACCAGGCGATAACAAACAGGCTCTCATATATAAAGCTTCCAGTTACGGTCAAGTAGTTTAATAGCCGCGTTTTACCTGAAATAAAACGCATATTAAAATACTTACCTAACTGGAAGCTTTCACTATAATTTCTGCCTGGTGGAAATTCGGAAACTGAGCCAATGATTTAAAACGGCGACCGATTTTTAAGGAAAATAAAATGGCGCGAACTGCAGGGGCGCCACCTAGCACTTCCGGTTACAAGGCAATCAAAAACGTGGAACAACTCGACGGAAACGGAAATGCACTCTCATATATAAAGCTTCCAGTTAGGTAAGTATTTTAATATGCGTTTTATTTCAGGTAAAACGCGGCTATTATTGTTTATTATAATTGTTTACTCCAACGGTTCCAGAATAAAAAAAAACATCACTGCAATTTTCAAAACAATATATTGTAGATTCTTCATGCAATGCCTTCGAATTTTCTTAAGGAATATCCTGTCCTACAATATGACATGTTTTTGAAAATTAAGTATTAATTATTTTAATTATCAAGAACGAATAAATATTGGTCGGATAAATGAATAAAATATTCTTTGTATTATAACTTTATTCATAATTACATCATAATTTATTTGATTTTGATTAATTACTCAAATTCATAATGTTATTACTAAAATGTTGATTATTAAAAATATCAGTTTGTATCACTGACATTGAGAAGATATCGTAACATTTTGGGGAAATTACAATCTAATGAACTGGCACACTAAGTAGGCATTGTCCGACTAAAGAAGGATGCGCGAGCCCATACATACCAGGACCTGTTATATACGAACAGACTAATTTTTCCTCACTTATTTTCTAAGAATGATATGTTCACCAATGTGATTTATGACGCTTCTAAAACTGTTCAAATATGTACAATTTGGCTAAAATTGAATATAAAATAAGAAAAGACGAAAACAATTTTCAAGCTATAAGTACCTATTTATAGACATGTATACACACTAAAGATTATGGATTGCCAGGTTTGTTATGTTCAGAGTGCTAAAATGGTGCTCGATTTTAAAAACTTGATGTCATGTATTTTTAGTCAATATTGTCGCAATGATATTTATATTGATTTTTAAAACAGTGCATGTCATCTTGTCTGTAATATCAGATTACTTTTTGGAGTTCATCGATTTATAAGACGTTGTCACGTCAAAAAAATCAATGTCTAGGACTGATATAAAAAGAAAATGAAAAATGGAATGATAAAGAAAATTCGGTATTCATCCATTTCATTAGCAAAAGTACAAGAACCGCAACTATAAGTTAAGAATATAAGTAAAGCAGCTATTCGAACCTCGGCTGCAGCCTGCGGATGCAGGTTGCGAATGGAGGTAGCTCACACATGAGCCGCTGCTTGTATCCGCAGTCGGGAATGATTCCGATGCTGGTTGCCTATGTCGTACATCGCAGGTACGTTGGACTTGTTTAAACAGGCTAACAACACTTGCAGCCGAGGCTCGGTAGGACATGCTGCCGCAGCCGTGTTCGGAATCTTTTTGTAGAAATTCATACAACTACGTAGATAACCAGAGCCCTTAGTCCAGGTTTTGTGTTGTTTGCTTAACCTTTTGCGTTCGCGTGTGGCTCCATACATTTTGGTTAGTTCTTCATCGTTTCGGCCAGGGGCGCTGTACAAAAATGTATAGGGCAATATCGAACAGATGTAATTTCAATTTATGTGTAAACCTGGACTAACGGCTCAGTTGTGTAGCCACAGCCGGCCTAGTGCAGCTGCTGCAAGTGTAGTAAAGCAAGTGAAAGATTCGAATAGCACCCTTAAGGATTATTACGAGTAATATTAAAATAGCCACGAATTTCTCGGATAACTTCAACTACTGCTTTTTGTTTTTAGTAGTAAAGTATATGATAAAAAAAAAGTACATATAAAAATAATAAGAATATTCTTTCTTTTTGATAATCTTTTAGTATACAAAAATGTATATGTTTCTATAAAAATGTATAATAACACCTCAGTTTGTAAACATTACGGGCTAAAACGAGTTAACGCAGGATTATGTGCCAATAGTTAAAAAAGAAAATAATTATTACATCAACACGTCAACATTTCCAAAATTGCTAAGTCTGGATACCGAGAACGAAGTCTGTCAGCACTAAATACGTCATCTGATTGACTGAATTTGACATTTCCTTTTTTTTTTGACAGCAACAGTAATAAAAGATTGATTTTTTTTCAAATAATTCGCTCATTTTTGGACACTAAAGCCTTTAAGACCATACCGCCACTTCTTATGTATGTAATCCGTAATGTAAAAACAATAAAAAAATCATTGCAATTTTTCTGGTGGGTTAATTTTAATTAGTGATATGAAAACAGCAAAAAATCCCTATATTTTTGAAGCACATATCAATTTTAGAAAATATGTTTGGTTTTTTACTAACAAAAAAAAAAAAAAAAAATATTGACAGGTTAATTCCGTGCATCCTTCTTTAAAAATATTGCTATTTCTGTCATTTTCAACGTCTTACCGTACTTTAGCAACTAGTGTAACAGGGATAGAGATATGATTCTTTGATTACCTACCAACGATATTCGGGCGGTTAATGCCTCTCGAACGTCCGAACGCTCAGGGTGACGCCGGTGACGTCCGCGGACTGATGTCCGATAGTTCGTACGGTTCCGTGGATATTCTTTATCTAGATACCTATCAGTCGCGGCTGTCAGTCGCGTCCGTCAGCCGCGTCCGATAGTATGTTTCCGGCTTAACCAACAGTAAATAAATTAGGCATCTGTTGGCGAACTTGGGCCCCCAGGACCCCAGTTTAACCGTAGCAACGGTTAATTAAGCAGTTCGCCAAGCACTAACTATTATGTTGTTTCAATACAGTAGTCACAAGTCTAACTTAAACAAGCATTGGTGAACTCGGGTACAGAGTTTAGATGAAACGTTAAAACACCCAACTTTAACTCGACATTCAATTTTTATAAATTTTATTAAGTACATTATTGATACATTGGATATACTACACCAGCTGCCCATCCCGGCTGTAATATATTTCCCTCCTATATATGAATTAAATCTAGATTTGAGTTTAGATTTATTTCATCGCAATCTTAATACAATTATGATAATTGCGTTCCGAAAAAAAGGAGAAGGGTGAACTCGAAGTATGTGTATCCTGAGTTCTACATGGCTGACATCATTCGTGATTTAAAATTAAAGTCGAAATTCCACAAGCAATTTAAGAAATATGGTTCGTCCACTGATTATAACAATTTTGCCGAGTGCAGGGCTAGGTTTTAAAATAATATATATCTTGCGGAGAAGCAATATAAACTGAATGTCCAAGATCAATTACAGAGGGATCCACAGTCCTTTTGGAATTTTGCTAAGTACAAACGAAACAGCAGAGTTCCGCATAAGATATTGACGGACGTGTTTGTAGTATGTAACGACCAATGCGCCAAAGAATTCGAAGAGTACTTTTATTTAGTTTACAGTACAAAACGAGCGAACTTAAATGTGAGCGCCGCGATCTCTGAAGCGGGCGGTGATAGCGGGGCGGCGCGCGTGCACGTGGACTCGCTGCAGTTAGAGGACGTCCGCAGCTCGCTCCGGGAACTGAAGCCTAAGAAGTCAGCAGGTCCGGACGGTATACCACCCTATGTCTTCAAGGATTGTCGGGAGGTGCTGGCTCAGCCGCTTCATCACATATTTAATTTCTGCTTGAAACTAGCCGTTTCCGGAGGTTTGGAAGGTGACGCGATTATTACCGGTGCCAAAGGGGAAATCGTGCACAAAAATAGAATAATATAGGCCTATAGCAATACTGTATACGCCGACGAAAATACTTTATAAACTTTTGCACAATAGACATAGTGCAAAAAAAAGTATCGAGTCAAATAAATACTCAGCTTTCAAATGCTCAGCACGGGTTGCGCCTGGCCCGAAGCACGACTAGTAATTTGCTTTGTCATATGGCATATCTGGCTTCAGCAGTAGATGGTGGGGGGCAAGCTGACGCTGCTTATTTTGATTATAAAAAAAGCGTTTGATTTAATAATATTGACGTGTTACTAAAAAAAAACAAGCCGGCTTCAGTTTCACCATGTGCTGCTTAAATATTTTGCCAGTCATATGACTGATCGGCAACAGTATGTGGAATACTCGGGGCACAGATCGGAACCGTATTTCACCAGATCCGGAGTAAGTCGTTCGTTCCATGTGCATGACTTATATCTTTCACTCGATCACATAATCCAATCCTACACAAGTACAACATAGGGGGAGTGCCTATTGCTAGAGTTACAGAAGTACAAGACTTGGGGGTGACTTTTAACACAGGATTGACATTTAAGGATTTTAATAATATGAATTATTAAAATTTGCAAAAAATCATTTAGAAATCTAGAGTTTATTCTTCGCACGTCATCTGGTTTCACAGATATAAATGCAGTTAAAGCCCTGTCTATCAATGCTTTAGTCAGGAGCCAATTAGAATTTAACGGAGTTATTTGGTCTCATGAAACTTAATATGTACAGATGTTGGAGAAAATTCAGAACAAATTCGTTAGATATTTGTACCTATATGAAGCTGCACGGAGTTTATTCATATTATCCATTAATGTACCCCACTCTATTTGTTCTGGCTATGGTGAGGTACAATCAACTAAGGGTAAGGAGGGAATTTGCTTTAGTTTCATACTTATTTAAGGTACTTGGAAAGTTTTTTTTTTTTTTATCGAAAATTACCTAACCACAGACTCCGGGGTCTGTGCCCTTTGTTAACTCTTTAGTTAGCTTATCTATCTGTTATCTTTATAATGATTAGATTTTACTATACAAAGAGAGTTGGTACATGGTTAAATCTTAGTCTAAGCTATTCAGTCGATGCATTGCGTGAAAGCCACAAGCAGACCGGCGACCCGCTAGCAGCACCCGATCACGAGTATGACATATGTGCCCGCCATCGCTCTCCTCGACCATATTTGAGGGAAGATAACGACCCGGCACACGACGACGCCGCCGCAAGAAGTAGCCTTCGATGGCGAGCATGAATAATTGGGGCATGCACGCAATGCTTACACTTTTTCAAGTCCTATGGCAATTCTCCTTCTGGCCCAGAGCCTCCATCACCGCTTCGTTCCGATCCCTGACGGCCATCTGTAGGTTGTATTCCTTGATGGTCTCCGATGACGCAGACGATGCTCGCCGCACAAATCGACTAATGAGAGGGAAAATTCAAAATGGTGACATATTAGCACATATACGTCTTTACGTTCCTGACAGGTACGTGTGGCGGCGGCTGCGGCTACTGGCGGTGCCGCGCGCGCGCACAAACCTGCTTGCGGAAGCGCCTCTGACGCGCGCACTGCGCACTATCAACCTCCACTCAAACTCATCGCGGTCGACACGGACCTATAGTTACGTGTTCACTGAATGAATTCACAAAAATAGCTTTGTTTGTGTCAAGCTATTGGAGCTAAGATGTTTTTCTGTTTGTACATATATACCTACTATAAATGTTCGAGTGCAATAATATTGGTAGAAATGTTTAATAATATATAGCTACACCATCGCATTAGGTGATAGAACCTGTCGAGATAGTTGTATTGGGTAAAATAATAAATCAATAATATGTGAAAAAAATCGATAATATCGCTTAAACAGATCAAACCCATTTAATTGAAGTCTACGTTTAGTGTTGGCACTTCGAACTGACAGCAGGCGCGGAGCCATGGAGGGGGCCCCCTGGACCCATGTCGATCTTTCTGCTCACTTCCTTTTCTTCACTTAAAACTCGGCTCATTGTTGAAAATTAATGGAAAAATTTGCGCGCTCGCTTCCCTCGCGCCATTTAAGTGTGCTGTGGTTTTCTTTACTCACACTTGATCTCATTTTCAAATCTAACTTTCACTGCCCAAATGTCGAAATATTTTTTTCAAACTCACTACTTAAGCGCTCAAAAGACGCGGTTCTAACGGCGGGTTACAGGACCATGTTGATCTTTTGCCAAGCCCTGGTTTCATGACTGATCAACTTCATAAATTATAATTTACTTGCTTGCTACTCTTGTATTTAAAAAAAGTTCGCGTTTGCTGCGTTTAATAGCGGAACACTGCTCTTCTTAGTTTATATTCTCGGTTCATAACAATTTATTGACAAAACGTGAAAAAATATTCGGTAGTGACGCGTAATTTCCGTCAGATAATTAGTATGTACCTACAACTAGATGACCCCTGAATCAATGGCTGAATCCGCCCTTGACTGTCAGTTAAAATGTTCGGAAGTTATTGCCATTTACACATTCATTCGATTTCGGTCGTGCTCCGCTCTTCTTTCTTACTTGCTATCCTATACTTTGAGTAATTAGGTAGGCCCCTAAGTAGTATTAGCCCAAGGCCACATACACTCACAGTTCGGCCCTGTCTAAATTCTTTCTGTGGGTTGTCAATTCGACGGATAGTGATTTTATTATTAAAACATTAATGCTGTATAGTTGCCGTTCAACCATAGCTACCTCTCTTTCGTTTTCTCTGCTAACGAAAGGGAGAAAGTGATATTTTTACGTGCCGGGACCTATAGCAGGAGTAAGTAAACTTATGACAATAAACTTTTTGATACTGGTAAGTATCGTATAGGCCGGGTGGCTAGCCCTGGTGTCAGAGTTTTTAGATCTTAAGGCCTCCGACATGGCTAAACGGTTAAAACAACCGAGATACAACTAGTCAATGTAGTGCTCGGATCAAACAAAAAAATCAAGACAGAATGTTTGGATACCAACAAGTGAGGCCGGCAAAATCGACGTATACAGACTCAATTACACACACTAACACGTACAAAGAAACTACGCCTAGGCTCGTCAGTCGAAATATGGCGGCTTAGTTCTCTAGTGAGAGAAGCACTCTTAATTGTTCATTCCAATACATTATTATAGGGCGAATCTTACAAGTCGGCGGATGTGAAGTTAGCTACAAGCTACGCAATATCCAATTCTGGCTGCAGTAGTCTTTTATTAGTTAAAAAAATATTAGGTAGGTACTATAAAATCGAGGAATACCAGCTGCGTGCGTCGATATCGATATTGAAAAATTATCGATAATTTTTCGCTTCTTACCACATCACTAACTTATGATACTATGTTGGCAGTACGTATATTTTTCTTTTATAAGTTGGTATTAGTCCGGAAAGCACGTTTCATACATCGGCATTTTGTATGACACTCCCGTCTCGTCTAGTGTTTAATTCCTCTATGGCAGTTCACATAAAGCTGCGCGTTCACAGAGATACGTTGGATATTGCACAGCAGTATAGTCGGCGGATGTGAAGTGGGCTAATAGCCAACTTCACATCCGCCGACTTGTATGATTCGGCCTGTAACAAACTTACAGGGAAATACAACTTGAAACTAGTACAGAAGTTGGCGGCCTAATCACTTATGGTAATGGCAACCATGGATGCATAGGAGTTTTATAGAGACTGGTATTGTATAGGTAGTAAGTTTTAAAACATAAACAAAATAGATTTTGAAATTATTTTTATCGTGCTTCACACACTAGGTGTATAGAAACTTTCTTTTTGTGATAAACATTTCAAAAATTGATGCGTTCGCAGGATTTGAACCTGCAACCTCTGGGACTCCGGCCCAGATGCTCTGTCCAATTAAGCTAAAACGCACTCTGCGAACGCGCCGAATTAGTGAGTGTTTATCATTTTTACCAACTACTACATTGTTGGAAGCGCCATTTGTGAGAACTGCTTTAAACCAGTCAGTCACTTAATGTGAAATTATTAAAAAAATGATTAACACTCACTAATTCGGCGCGTTCGCAGAGTGCGTTTTAGCTTAATTGGACAGAGCATCTGGGCCGGAGTCTCAGAGGATGCAGGTTCAAATCCTGCGAACGCGTCAATTTTTGAAATGTTTATCACAAAAAAAAAATAGATTTTACTGGGACAAAATAAAATAGGTACCAACTTCATACCCAACCAGCCAATAAACACCGGAAAATGTTTTCAAGTTTCAAATTAGCTTCAAGCATAGATTTGTTTTACAATCACACCTGTCACACTCACACGGCTTAACCCCAGCTTATTGTTGTTATATCTTCTTTGCCCGCGCGTGGGTTAGTATGTGTATTTTTAGGTACTTGTAAATTTCATTTTATTTTACACTAGCGACCTGCCCCGGCTTCGCACAGGTGTATTATATGTACATGTAAAACTTCCTCTTGAATCACTCTATCTATTAAAAAAACGCATCAAAATCCGTTGCGTAGTTTTAAAGATATAAGCATACATAGGGACAGACGGCGGGAAGCGACTTTGTTTTATACTATGTAGTCATCTACATCTGGCGGCCTTGTTGGCTCAGTGGTTAGTGATCCTAACTTCTGGGTCGAAGAGGTATGGGTCCGATCCCCACCCAAGGCAAATATTTATGTGATGACCGTAAGTGTTTGCTCTGTATCTGGGTGTTATTTAGTTACTATCTATATAAGTATGTATTTTAAATTATGTATATGTACCTAGTATATTATCAGTCTCTGGCAGCCATATCACAAGCTTTGCTTAGTTTGGAGTCAGAGGCTGTGTATAAGATGTCCCAAAATATTTATTATTATTATTTATTAGGCTTCACATTGATAACTGCATCAAAACAAACATCAATTACTTATATACTAGCTTAGACTACATGCGTCATCTTTCTAAGGAAGCACCACATGCAATAATTTTACAAAGTAGCAAAAAAATTACCTACTAAACTTAAAATTACAGTGGTACAAATTATTAAATATTATACAAATTGTTAAATATTAAATATTAATTAATTAATTATTAAATATTATTATTATTAGTTAAATTATTATTGTGTGCTGTGTGAAGAGTTAGAGAACATGGTTGGCACTTTCTGCCATAATTAAGTTTAAATTAATTTTGAACTTTCTTACCGTTTACCATGTCTCCAAATATATCAAAACAAATTATGTTGCTGGTATATAATTACTAGAGTACTTAGTCTGGGGACAGGTGAATTTGCACCTAGCACGGTTCTGTGAAACACTGGGCCAAATGGTGTTATTGGCATGCGAGGAAATCTGAATGGAATCCTAAATTTAAATTTAGTAGGTTTGGACAGTCGATGTAGTTGTAGAGTAGATTATACAGACAAGTAATGTCGGAAATACAGAAAAGTTTGTTTTGTAATCAGACATAATAATGAAGTATCTTTGCTTAATTTTATTGTTAATCTGAAAACGAAACTATGCTTCTTCATCATATCATGATCCAAATAGGTAGGTATCTGTCTACAAGGCCTTTTCCCAACGCTTCGCCACTGCCACTCCGAGGGGATGCTTGGTACATATCCTGGAGAGTGCAGGTTGATCCCTGAGGGCATGCTAGCAGGTGCTGCATGTTTTGCACTGGGGCTCCACAGTCGCACTGAGCGCTCTCGGAGTATTCCCATTTCACGAGGTTATCATTGCAGCGGCCCACTTCGGAGTTCACTTTCGTCCGGAGTCGATTTAACGACTTCCGCTTAGGCCACGGGAGGTCACCACCGGATGGGAGTTTTTCAGAAGGCGCTACATAGTCAGGTGGTGGGGCGAGTGTATCTTTCCATTGTTTAATACGAGCTTCCCTGGGGAGAAGATGCAGAAACGAAACTATTTATCTTATGGATATCCCCAGGAGCGGCAGGGAAGCTCTCTAGTCGAGCGGCGGGCTCCCCCGAGCCCACCGCCCAGAGCTCCCGATCATGGCGGCCTACGGCGACGTACCAGTACCCCAGTGTGAGTCAGTTTGTGTCGTTTCAAGGTACTTGCCTGTGTAGCTTTGTAATCACATATATCACATTCAAAAGCTTTTACCCCGGTGTGAGTCAAAATATGTCGTTTCAAGTCATCTGCCCGAGCTGATCGATAATCACACATATCACATTCATATGGCTTTACCTCGGTGTGAGTCAGTATGTGTCGCTTCAAGGTACTTGCCAGAGCAGCTTTGTAATCACACATATTACATTCAAATGCTTTTGCCCTGGTGTGAGTCAGTAGATGTCGCTTCAAGTGACTTGTCCGTGTAGCTTTGTAATCACACATATCACATTGAAAAGGTTTTACCCCAATGTGTGTCAGTATGTGTTGTTTCAAGGCACTTGCCAGTGTTGCTTTGTAATCACACATATCACATTTAAATGCTTTTACCCCAGTGTGAGTCAGTAGATGTTGCTTCAAGTAACTTGCCCTTGTAGATTTGTAATCACACATATTACATTCAAATGCTTTTACCCCGGTGTGAGTGAGTAGATGTTGCTTCAAGTGAATTGCTTGTGTTCCTTTGTAATCACACATATCACATTCAAATGCTTTTACCCCGGTGTGAGTCAGTAGATGTTGCTTCAAGTGACTTGCCTGTCTTGCTTTGTAATTACACATATCACATTTAAATGCTTTTAACCCAGTGTGAGACAGTAAGTGTAGTTTCAAGGAACTTGCTCTTGTTGCTTCATAACTACACATATCACATTTAAATGCTTTTACCCCGGTATGAGTCAGTAGATGTTGCTTCAAGTTGCCTGGCCGAACTGATCTATAATCACACATATCACATTCGTATGGTTTCACCCCAGTATGACTCAATATATGTGCTTTCAAGCTACATGCATGTGTTGCTTTATAATCGCACATATCACATTGGTATGCCTTTACTCTAGTGTGGGTCAGCTTATGTTTCAAGTTACTCGCCTTAGCTACTTCATAATCACACATGGGATGTTTATGTAATTTACTTTCCATATTCCGAGTTCTCCTCCCAGTGCTAGAAGTTGTAGTAGAGGAGTCATCTTGACAGTTGGAGTGACTCGTTGCTTCCAGCGCAGTGTTCCTGTCCTCTGTATCCATCAGTTCAGCTTGTGTTGTGTATGTACAGTACGGCAGTATGACTTGAACTCACGCCTGTCTGGAACAGAGATGCAAGCTGCCTCTAAAAACTAGTCTCTCGTCGATCCAACTGAGCCGAGCTGGTACTATTATTACACTGTCAGTCTGATAACGTGCAGGATTGTAGCACAATCGAGTCTCATTGAACACCTTGTAGTTTCAGCAGTGACATCTGAAATGAATCATAAACAACTATATGTACATTTTACTCATATGAGATAGTTTTATTATAGCCCTTATTATTGGATTATTCAGTGCAATTAAGTTTAGTAAAATTAGCCATTAACTGTACAAGACTCAAGGTAAGTACCTATAGGTTGAGATTAGATCACTTTATAAATATCTAGCAATAGCCCACAACATCACCCGTTTGATATTTTTGTTTTAGCGCTGTCCGTTGGGAACCTTTCATTTTCCCATGACATAATATAAAGCCATTTGTAAAGTATGACATTCTCTGACCACTAAACTATTTCTATGCAAAAGATTAGGTCGATCTCTTGGCTCTCTATCACTGCATGAAAGAGTAAGAAATAAGACAATGGGCACTTTCATTATGATAAGTATAGTACTTTTAAAGTAGGTAAGGCACTTTATTTTCGAATATTAAAGAATCATCCGATGAGGCTTAATTTTGAGAAAATAATTATGACTAGTTACTTCAAATAACTCACTGAATATCTGCAACAGAAAACTAACATAATAGGTTACCCATTTACAAAACTCTTGTAAAGTTCATCACGGATTGTCATAAATTCACGATACTTACAAACAGAATAACAGAGATTCATTGCTATCCAATATTTCTGCTTAATATTATTAGACATGTAAATTATTGAATCATAGTATTGAAAAACGAAGTAAACCACTGTGACCACTATGAAGTAAACATGAACAAATTTTTTTTTTTAAATTAAACCTACTCATGACCATGGATACAGAGTCCTTCAGTCGAAGTCTTAAATAATGCTTTTTTTCAACTTCTTCTTCTCAGTAAAGCAGTGGAGACTTTACTAGAGGCGTCTATGGAGTTTTGGTAACAACACGGAACAACATGATACGTCACATTATATCACTTGCCTACACTCATGCACGTAAATCAGCTCATAATCAACGAAATACCACCATTTTTCACTAATTATCACTGATAAAAACACAAGTTTAACAAAATAATACAATGAGGCGACATGATTTTTCCGCGTTCCCGCCAAAACTCCACATGAACAAATTAACAAGCAGTGTTGCCAGCATGATTTCCCAAAAAAAAAACGGTTGGCTCTCTGAAAAGGTACGGTTTAAGGTACGGTTGGGTCGGGATACTTCTGGAAAAACTAGATTTTTTTTTTCCTTCGAGTTGGCTGCCTGCGACCTTAGGTTGGTAAAAAAGCGATAGGGAATCGAACATAGACACCTCATTTCAGTATTCAAAGTTCTCGACAGGGCGCGCTGGAGTTGTCTCACGGAATCATTTTGAATTCGAAAATATTTTTAATATATCAGAAGAGTATCTAAACATTTTTACATTGTTATTATTCATGAAAAGGAAATTTCATGTAACTCAAGTAAATATATAAATTAGCAACAAAAATCTTATGAATTTACCTAAATTATTTATGAAGATTGATAATATGTTTGAATATATTCCAATTAGTAATCAATAACATTATAATTTAATTTTTGAACTCATTAATACACGCCTTATTCCATTCAATAATCGATAATTAATTATTGGATCGAGTAACGCTTGAATTAATAAGTTTCAAAATTTATATACAAACTGAGCTTAGAGAATAATTTAAGATCAAATTAGCTCTGAAACTTTGGATCTAATTAGATCTCAATGATGGGATTTTTTTTAGAATATTTTCTAATTTTTCTAAATCTACTCAGATCTAAGTAAATTATAGTCAATTGTAGATCTAAGTTTATCTGCATAGATTGAGATTTATTTCAACAAATGTAGATTTTTCAAAAAAAATATAATTTTATTTGTAAAGTCTTCTTAGATCAAAAATATCAAATTACATGTGTAAAAAAAAATACCGGTTTTTAATTCAATTAAACAAAATTATTGTAAATTCGTTTACAGTTTCTGACAGGTACGTAAACAACAGAATTTTGCACACTTGTTTTTAAACAATAAAATAAAACAATACTTTTTGTTCCTTTAAATATAGAGAATAATATCGCTTCATATCTTAACTTCCTCATCACATTATTCCTATGATAAATTATTATCAAAAAAAAAATAATTCACTCTATCATTAACGAATTTAATGACTTTACTCCATTCCGTGACTCTGTATTGATTTAAAACCTCATTTCTATAATTGATTTACAAATGAATTGTTCGATATTGGCAATCGGTAATAATGTTCTACTTTACCATATCCTTTTGAATATTCGATTCCCTATCGCTTTTTTTCCGACCTATGGTCGCAGTCAGCCAACTTGAAGAAAAAAAAAACTGATCTAGTTCTTGCAGAAGCATCCCGACCCGTAGGGTGCTGCTAAAATGTTGAAAAATGCTATATTCTACTCATATTCCATAGCGAAAACAAGTTGTTTGTCAAAAAAATTATGAAAATAACGTTTTAGGAACTAAGAAAATTCCATCTAAGTAATTTGTGTCCATATTTTATTACCAAATGTGACAAAAAGTTGAGGAAAGAATGAATCTCATTATTTTCTATGTATTAGTTTCTCGACAGACTGTAATCGTAAAATAATAATTTAACTTACCACGAGTTTATAAATAAATAACTTGCTAAGACATGCTTGAAGCTCCAATAGTTTGGAATACTCCTGAGGAAGGAAGGCTAGGAATGTAATCCAAACAGCCAAGTCTTATTTGGTTAGAAGAAAAAAGTTTTTTGAACGCAAATTCAGAATGTTGAGAAAAACAGGAGAAAGCGATGTTTTTTTGTTTTTTACCCTTTGTAGTTGTAGTGCAAAGTAAATCACTAATATAGAAAAGGTACGAAAAAGCTACGGTCTATACTGAGGTACGGTCGTGGTACGGTTGTGTGATGAATAGTACGGAAAACCGTACTTTTTGGTACGAACTGGCAACGCTCTGCTTGACTTAAAATCAACCAAACCAAATGCAACTATTACATTCTCTTGTGTTTGTCGAATCCATAAAAGGATCCGCATCAGTTATGGTGATTCAATGTGGTAATTATTTTATACCATCTGAACCAACAATACTTCAGTGTGGCGTGGCGTGGGTTAAGCGGGCGAGGAGACAAATTGCGACGTCACGAAAAATCAGTTTATTTCACAGAAGATTACGTATGATTACAATTATAGAGATAACTTTAAGCGAAGGACATGGCGTTCCGTAGCGTAACGCACGCTGCCACCATTTTATCAACAATTACAACTCGAGCCGTTCTAATCACAGTTCGCCATAACCTCTCTGAACCAGCTCTTCTTACAACTCTCAAGTGACATCTGTCAAGTCATCATCGCATTTTCCCGCCCATCGGCCGATCATGCGATATCACTTGAAAACCTCCTTGGAACTAATCAGCAGCGTTTGTTACAAACGTTACCCCAGGAATGTTGCCACTACCATTCCTAGTCATTCGAAATTATACTAAGTGGCACTATTTAAAAATAAACTCAAAGCTATTGTCCCGTTATGTTTAATTCCTCTATGATTCTCTTTGCTATTTACATTCTCTATAGCAGAGCCCACAGATCTCTAGCAGAGCAGAGGCTCTACGGCAAAGAGTTAAGCTCGAAACATACTATCGGACGCGGCTTACGGATGCGACTGACAGCCGCGACTTAGTAATGTGCACAGTCCTATTACATCCGGTGTGCCAGATCGCTCTCGGACGTCCGAACGCTCAAGGTCGTCCGAAGGTGACGTCCGCGACTTATGTCCGATAGTGTGCATGGCTCAGTGTACTTTCATAGTCACAGACTAATAGATACTACGTATTCATAGTCTAGGTCGCGGCTGTCAGTCGCGTCCATAAGTCGCGTCAGATAATATGTTTCGAGCTTAACTCTTTGCCGTGGAGGGAAATGCTCTATGCATTAAGAAAATAAAATCATAGAGAATCAGATTTTTTCGTAATTGTATCATACTCATGGAAACTTGGCTCTTTAATCGGTAACTGCATCAGCGCCCCTCAGAAATATTAGAATACGACTTCATATCTAGCCAGTAGTAGCCAGCATACGGCTAAAGCCGGGCACACAATATAAAATTAATTAGTCTTGGTTCTAATGCCGAAAACATACTATCGAACGTGGCTGACGGACGAGACTGACAGCCGCGACTGATAGGTATCTGACTACACAGACTGACACAGACCAATAAGAGAAATATGAAAGTAGACTGAGCCGTGCACACTATCAGACATAAGTCGCGGACGCCACCTTCGGACGTCCGAGAGCGATCTAGCACACCGGATGTCTTAAGACTGTGCGCGTTGTTAAAGCTCGAAACATATTATCGGACGCGGCTTACGGACGCGACTGACAGCCGCGACCTAGACTATGAAAGTACACTGAGCCGTGCACACTATCGGACATAAGTCGCAGACGTCACCTTCGGACGACCTTGAGCGTTCGGACGTCCGAAAACGATCTGGGACACTGGTAGTTTTAAGACTGTGCACATTGCTAAGTCGCGGTTGTCAGTCACGTCCGATAGTATGTTTCCGGCTTAAGTCGCGGCTGGCAGTCGCGTCTGTAAGCCGCGTCCGATAGTATGTTTCCGGCTTAACACACAACATAGATCTTGGTCTTGGATTGGACGATCAATATCAGTCCAAGATCAATTCACACATTGGAGTGTTGGAAGTTGGAACCAAGACTATAATTTGTAGCCAACAACGTAGCCAATGTGTGGTCCCGGAATTAAAAGAGAGTAGCACCGTAACTCCGTAAGGGTTTCAGACAGATCCAGCTACTGTTAGGGTTTGTCCACGGCCGCAGCTAGCTGTAGTGTTTCACTTTACTTGCTGAGGTTTGAGCAGAAAGGAACCCTCGTGACTTAGCCCCGAGCCCCCGAGTTCACCAACGCTTGTTGAAGTGAAATGTGTGATTACTGCATTAAAGCAACGGTTATAACGGTTGCTTGGTGATAAGCACATTTCGATAATAAGCCTTTTAAGATTTAAAGCTGGAAACACATTATTGGACGCGGCTGACGGACGCGACTGACGGTCTCGATTTAGCAATGTGCAGTCTTAAAACATCCGGCGTGCCAGATCTCTCTCGAACGTCCGAACGCTCAAGGTGACGTCCGCGGACTGATGTCCGATAGCTTGTACGGTTCCGTGGATATTCTTTATCTAGATACTTGTCAGTCGCGTCCGTCAGCCGCGTCCGATATAGACCAGGGTAGAAGCCTTTAAAAATAATAAAAAGTGAAAAAAATTAATAGTAGGATGAAACCTATTAGAAAAGGAGGGGAATATTAAAAAAAATGAAAGGAAAAATAATTTACGGGCGATCTGAGGTCGGGAAGGGGAATGGGGGTGAGTTTTTAAGGGTAAAAAACGGTTTTTGTCGATTTCCGGCAAAACTAAAAGTCCTATCAAAAAAAGTCGAATGGCAAAGTTGTAGGTAATAAAAAGATCTAAAATTTTTGTTTTCTAACTTTTTTCACATAACCTCAAAATTTATGTGAAAAATTTTAAAAACCAAGTTTTTGGTTTTTTATTCTTATCTTTTACAAAAATATTCTAAGCACAATGTGTTGAAGTGGAAACAGCTATGACAAAACATGACAGCTTTGCCGTTCACAAGAAAGTCAAAGAGATGGCTGGGATGCATCGAAAGCGGGAAATTCCTGTTCTCATCCATGACAATATTTCAGTGCTGGATATTAAGAAAAAACTGTTAGTTTGGACTAATTATATACAGGAACTATTTCACGATTCGAGGCCAGATGAGATTGAAGTTAATGTAGAAAACGAATCGGGTCTTGATTTACAAAAAAGTGAAGTAATTGCTGCGATCCGAAATGCTAAGACTGGTAAAGCACCGGGACCTGATGAGGTTATGACAGAATTAGTCAAACTCATAGAGGAAGATGACTTAGATTTACTCGTCAACCTTTTTAATCAAGTATATGCGACCGGTATCATACCAGAACAGTGGCTTATCTCAACTTTTATCACCATCCCGAAGAAGAGTCGACCCAAAGCTTGTAGTGATTACAGAACTATTAGCTTAATGAGCCATGTCTTAAAGATCTTCCTTAAAATAATACACAGTTTGGCTTCAGAAATGGATTCGGTACTAGGGACGCCCTCTTTTGTACTCGCGTGTTGAACGAAAGGTGCTTAGACATGAACCGTGACTTACATATCTGCTTTATCGATTACGAGAAAGCGTTTGATAAAGTTCGACACGAAAAGTTGTTCGAGGTTTTGGAATCAAAAGGCTTAGACTCAAGAGACATCAGAATTATCAAAAGTTTGTACTGGAACCAAAAAGTTGCAATAAGGGTGGAGAACGAAACAACTGTTCCTACTGAGATACAAAGAGGGGTGCGACAAGGCTGTATTTTATCTCCACTCCTTTTTAATATTTACGGAAAGGAAATCCGGTATACCGTCGGGCCCCGCCGATCGCTTAGGTTTTAATCTAGCGAGAGCCGCGCGCACCTCCGGCCGCGTGAGGCGCGGCAGGCTGATGCTCGCAGCACTCGCGCCGCCGCAGCCCGCCGCCGCCGCCTCCGCGTCCAGTTGTGGAGTATCGGTTCCGTACACAGAATGGAAAAAAATCGCAAACTCTCTTGCGCATTGCAAATTTGGTATAATGTTCCCATCTATGGTGACTTTTTTGCGATTTACTGTCCCATTTTTCGATCTTACATACGACCAAAATGATTTAGGATCCCTAGCTAAATTGTTTTCTACCTTTTCTAAATGTTCCGCATGCGCTTGTGTAATCATAACTTTGACCTGTGCCCTACATTCGGAAAACATACTATAATCTTCAGCCGAATTACTAGATTTGAATTTTTTATGAAGCTTCGCTTTCAAACGTATAGATCGAATAATATCTACTGTATACCATTCTGGGTAACTATATCTATCGGACCTGTCTTTAATAGATATCTTTGCCGGTACACAATCAGAAATGATATTATTAAATGTGTCATAAAAGTAATTAATAGCAATTTCGGGCTCCCGCATATCATAGATTGGACTCCAGTCGATGTCAGACATCAATGCATACAACGTCCTAAAATCTGCTTTCGCAAAATTGTAAGATTCCAATACCTCGTTATCGCGCAGCGAGTGCGAGAGTGCGCGCGGACGGCCGAGCCCGGCTGGCGCCGCCGGCGCCGGCGCCACAGCCGAGCCGCGGTCGACGGCCGCGGCGCGGCGCAGGCACAGCGCGAGCGGCGGGTGGTGCGCGTCCACCGGTACCAGCGCCTCGTCCGCCGCGCGCACCTCCGCCCTTTCCCCCACACCCCTCGAGCACAACACTAAATCGAGTTGCCTATCATTACAATTTTGAACATTATTCAGTTGTACTAATTCACAATACGCCAGAAAATACTCGTAGTAATTTACGACATTTTCGCTACTTGAATGCAAATTGAAATCTCCTGCAATTATTATTGACTGGTATTTAGCACACCAATATTCGATTATACTAAATAAGCTCATGTATTCCGCTTCCGGACTACTCGGCGGTATGTACAGAACACAACATACAAATAACAATTTATTATTCTTATACACTGCGACGCCGACAATTTCAAAAGTACGCGTGCTTATGTTTATGTCGCTCGGTAACTTCAGTCTTCTCAATTCGAATCGGTGAGTGGCCACAAAAAACGCGCCGCCTTGTTTCCTTCCGTCGGTCCGGTCACATCTCATAATTTGGTACCCCGGTGGAACAATTTCCGCGTCGCATATGGACTCATTACAGCCTGTCTCAGTAATTGCAAAGAAGTCAGCACTCGAAGAATCCATATTGTTTTGGAATAAATTTAATTTAGTTCGGAGACCTCTCACGTTTTGATAATACATAAAAAAGCTCTGCTCAGTTGCATATCTATGCTTTATCGATTGGTTTATTTGTAGGTCTCGGAAACCATATCCACTCCGCATAGGCCACATTCACGGGCCAAGCTTCTGGTCTACACAGTCTATCATAATCTATTTCTGAAACTGTTATAATGAATGACGAATAGTCTCGTTCAGTCTTCAGCTTAACTTTTTCAACTTTAACCTTAACTTCCGGTCCGCATACTAATTTCACGTGCGATTCCAATTTTTCTACCGTAGTATCTAACGTTAATCGCCAGACATGAAGATGCTTCCTTTGTTCTAGGGCTTTGATTTCCGTAAAATTAGTGTTTTGACCTCTCTGCACATTCTTTGTTGGCAGCAGTGACGGCTTCCTAACATTATCATCACTAATTTTACTGCTAACGATCGACGCTTTATCCCCCTTTTCAGGTAGCCTACCCTGCGATTTGGTTTTGCTGCGACTACCTGTCTTTTTATTACGCACCTCAATCCAGTTATTTTTATCATTTTCTGATGGTTTATTTGACTCATCAGGCTCAGAAATAATTCCAACTACGGTATTTCGACTTATTACATTTTCGCTGGTATTCGGCGATTTAGTGGCCGAACCGTAATTTTTCTTCGATTCTGAGTTGGGGGTAGATACGCTCGGAGTAATTACTAATGCACTGTTATCACTAATCCGATTGGTGTTAACTTGTTTCTGCACCTGCATCGGACTTTTGCTGACACTCTTATCATCCGAAATTATTTGATTTGTTTGTGCATTACATAACAATGACTCGATGCGCTGGTTGCGGTCGCAAAGCATTTTTAAGTAGGTATCTATTGAGGTCAAATCGCACGAACATTGCCTATCTTTTATAACGGTCTTTAGTACCTTAATTTCGTCATTAGTAACTGAACATACTTTTTGAATTTGTACAATATGTTGGTCTTGCGTATCTAATCTTTTTCTAAGTTCTCGACGAAATTCTTGGAATTCTGATAACAAACCGCCGTCATCCTCCAGCACGGAGACTTCCATTTGACTGCACTTGCTACCCCGTTGGTTATTTACATAATTTGGGCTCGCTGTTGTTGGTAACTTCCTATGTTCTGGAGTGCGAACCGGTGTGTCATTCCCAGCACGTTTTCTTTTTGTACTGTCACACTCCGGGCAAATCCATTGGCGCACATAGTCCGTAGAAAAAGACTCGAAATCTCGTCCTTTAATCCCGAGACACAATATATGATACACTTTTTCACAGTTTGATAGTGTACACTTCATAATAAGTTCACCGGTAACGTCTTTATTACAAGCCCGGCAAAACGTAAACATTGCGATCGAACAAAATAGAAATAATTGCTGCGACAAAAAGTAAACACGTCCGCACCGATGCGAGCGCGCGCGCAATACTTTTGTTATGATGATGAACCACGAGTTTATAAATAAATAACTTGCTAAGACATGCTTGAAGCTCCAATAGTTTGGAATACTCCTGAGGAAGGAAGGCTAGGAATGTAATCCAAACAGCCAAGTCTTATTTGGTTAGAAGAAAAAAGTTTTTTGAACGCAAATTCAGAATGTTGAGAAAAACAGGAGAAAGCGATGTTTTTTTGTTTTTTACCCTTTGTAGTTGTAGTGCAAAGTAAATCACTAATATAGAAAAGGTACGAAAAAGCTACGGTCTATACTGAGGTACGGTCGTGGTACGGTTGTGTGATGAATAGTACGGAAAACCGTACTTTTTGGTACGAACTGGCAACGCTCTGCTTGACTCAAAATCAACCAAACCAAATGCAACTACATTACATTCTCTTGTGTTTGTCGAATCCATAAAAGGATCCGCATCAGTTATGGTGATTCAATGTGGTAATTATTTTATACCATCTGAACCAACAATACTTCAGTGTGGCGTGGCGTGGGTTAAGCGGGCGAGGAGACAAATTGCGACGTCACGAAAAATCAGTTTATTTCACAGAAGATTACGTATGATTACAATTATAGAGATAACTTTAAGCGAAGGACATGGCGTTCCGTAGCGTAACGCACGCTGCCACCATTTTATCAACAATTACAACTCGAGCCGTTCTAATCACAGTTCGCCATAACCTCTCCGAACCAGCTCTTCTTACAACTCTCAAGTGACATCTGTCAAGTCATCATCGCATTTTCCCGCCCATCGGCCGATCATGCGATATCACTTGAAAACCTCCTTGGGACTAATCAGCAGCGTTTGTTACAAGCGTTACCCCAGGAATGTTGCCACTACCATTCCTAGTCCTTTGAAATTATACTAAGTGGCACTATTTAAAAATAAACTCAAAGCTATTGTCCCGTTATGTTTAATTCCTCTATGATTCTCTTTGCTATTTACATTCTCTATAGCAGAGCCCACAGATCTCTAGCAGAGCAGAGGCTCCACGGCAAAGAGTTAAGCTCGAAACATACTATCGGACGCGGCTTACGGATGCGACTGACAGCCGCGACTTAGTAATGTGCACAGTCCTATTACATCCGGTGTGCCAGATCGCTCTCGGACGTCCGAACGCTCAAGGTCGTCCGAAGGTGACGTCCGCGACTTATGTCCGATAGTGTGCACGGCTCAGTGTACTTTTATAGTCACAGACTAATAGATACTACGTATTCATAGTCTAGGTCGCGGCTGTCAGTCGCGTCCATAAGTCGCGTCAGACAGTATGTTTCGAGCTTAACTCTTTGCCGTGGAGGGAGATGCTCTATGCATTAAGAAAATAAAATCATAGAGAATCAGATTTTTTCGTAATTGTATCATACTCATGGAAACTTGGCTCTTTAATCGGTAACTGCATCAGCGCCCCTCAGAAATGTTAGAATACGACTTCATATCTAGCCAGTAGTAGCCAGCATACGGCTAAAGCCGGGCACACAATATAAAATCAATTAGTCTTGGTTCTAATGCCGAAAACATACTATCGAACGTGGCTGACGGACGAGACTGACAGCCGCGACTGATAGGTATCTAGACTATGAAAGTAGACTGAGCCGTGCACACTATCAGACATAAGTCGCGGACGCCACCTTCGGACGTCCGAGAGCGATCTAGCACACCGGATGTCTTAAGACTGTGCGCGTTGTTAAAGCTCGAAACATATTATCGGACGCGGCTTACGGACGCGACTGACAGCCGCGACCTAGACTATGAAAGTACACTGAGCCGTGCACACTATCGGACATAAGTCGCAGACGTCACCTTCGGACGACCTTGAGCGTTCGGACGTCCGAAAACGATCTGGGACACTGGTAGTTTTAAGACTGTGCACATTGCTAAGTCGCGGTTGTCAGTCACGTCCGATAGTATGTTTCCGGCTTAAGTCGCGGCTGGCAGTCGCGTCTGTAAGCCGCGTCCGATAGTATGTTTCCGGCTTAACACACAACATAGATCTTGGTCTTGGATTGGACGATCAATATCAGTCCAAGATCAATTCACACATTGGAGTGTTGGAAGTTGGAACCAAGACTATAATTTGTAGTCAACAACGTAGCTAATGTGTGGTCCCGGCATTAAGAGAATAGCACCGTAACTCCGTAAGGGTTTCAGACAGATCCAGCTACTGTTAGGGTTTGTCCACGGCCGCAGCTAGCTGTAGTGTTTCACTTTACTTGCTGAGGTTTGAGCAGAAAGGAACCCTCGTGACTTAGCCCCGAGTTCACCAACGCTTGTTGAAGTGAAATGTGTGATTACTGCATTAAAGCAACGGTTATAACGGTTGCTTGGTGATAAGCACAATTTCGATAATAAGCCTTTTAAGATTTAAAGCTGGAAACATACTATTGGACGCGGCTGACGGACGCGACTGACGGGCGCAATGTGCAGAGTCTTAAAACATCCGGCGTGCCAGATCTCTCTCGGACGTCCGAACACTCAAGAAGACGTCCGCGGACTGATGTCCGATAGTTTGTACGGTTCCGTGGATATTCTTTATCTAGATACCTATCAGTCGCGTCCGTCAGCCGCGTCCGATAGTATGTTTCCGGCTTAACCAACAGTAAATAAATTAGGCATCTATTCGCGAACTTGGGTCTAGGACCCCAGTTTAACCGTTGCAACGGTTAATTATGCTGTTCCCCAAGTACTAATCATTATGTTGTTTCAATACAGTAATCACAAGTTTAACTTAAACAAGCATTGGTGAACTCGGGTACAGAGTTTAGATGAAACCTTAAAACACCCAACTCTACATTCAATTTTTATAAATTTTATTAAGTACATTATTGATACATTGGATATATCTACTACACTAGCTGCCCATCCCGGCTATACTATATTTCCCTCCTATATATGAATGAAATCTAGATTTGAGTTTAGATTTATTTCATCGCAATCTTAATACGATTATTGATAATTGCGGTCCGAAAAAAGGAGAAGGGTGAACTCGAAGTACCTATGTGTATCCTGAGTTCTACACGGCTGACATCATTAGTGATTTAAAATTAAAGTCGAAATTCCACAAGCAATTTAAGAATTATGGTTCGTCCACTGATTATAACAATTTTGCCGAGTGCAGGGCTAGGGTTAAAAATAATATATATCTTGCGGAGAAGCAATATAAACTGAATGTCCAAGATCAATTACAGAGGGATCCACAGTCCTTTTGGAATTTTGCTAAGTCCAATAGAAACAGCAGAGTTCCGCATAAGATATTGACGGACGGGGTTGTAGTATGTAACGATCAATGCGCCAAAGAATTCGCAGAGTACTTTTATTTAGTTTACAGTACAAAACGAGCGCACTTAATTGTGAGCGCCGCGATCTCTGAAGCGGGCGGTGATAGCGGGGCGGCGCGCGTGCTCCTGGACTCGCTGCAGTTAGAGGACTTCCGCAGCTCGCTCCGGGAACTGAAGCCTAAGAAGTCAGCAGGTCCGGACGGTATACCACCCTATGTCTTCAAGGATTGTCGGGAGGTGCTGGCTCAGCCGCTTCAATATTTAATTTCTGCTTGAAACTAGCCGTTTCCGGAGGTTTGGAAGGTGACGCGATTATTTTGTCGGGAGGTGCTGGCTCAGCCGCTTCAATATTTAATTTCTGCTTGAAACTAGCCGTTTCCGGAGGTTTGGAAGGTGACGCGATTATTAAACTAGCCGTTTCCGGAGGTTTGGAAGGTGACGCGATTATTACCGGTGCCAAAGGGGAAATCGTGCACAAAAATAGAATAATATAGGCCTATAGCAATACTGTATACGCCGGCGAAAATACTTTATAATCTTTTGCACTTAGACAAAGTGCAAAAAAAGTATCGAGTCAAATAAATACTCAGCTTTCAAATGCTCAACACGGGTTTCGCCTGGCCCGAAGCACGACTAGTAATTTGCTTTGTCATATGGCATATCTGGCTTCAGCAGTAGATTGTGGGGGGCAAGCTGACGCTGCTTATTTTGATTATAAAAAAGCGTTTGATTTGGTTGATAATGACGTGTTACTAAAAAAACAAGCCGGCTTCAGTTTCACCCCACATCTGCTTAAATTTTTTGCCAGTCATATGACTGATCGGCAACAGTATGTGGAATACTCGGGGGCCGGGGCACAGATCGGAACCGTATTTCACCAGATCCGGAGTAAGTCGTTCGTTCCATGTGCATGACTTATATCTTTCACTCGATCACATAATCCAATCCTACACAAGTACAACATAGGGGGAGTGCCTATTGCTAGAGTTACAGAAGTACAAGACTTGGGGGTGACTTTTAACACAGGATTGACATTTAAGGATCATACGAGGGGTGATCCAATAGTAATGATAATCAGTTATTTCTACTGCACACAAAAATACAAAAAAAATATCAGTCACTTTCTCAATTACCAACTAGTTCAGGAAAAAAAAATCATATAAATAGGCCAAGATTCCCGGGAGCTACATTCATTTGAATACGGACTGTCAAGGAGTGAACATCAAAATGGAAAAACACGAAATAAGAGCTGTCATTAAATACCTCTGCTTGAAAAAAATGTCTACCAAAGACATACATAGCGACTTGGTGGAAACATTAGGGGACTCTTCTCCTCCATATTCCACAGTTGCACGCTGGGCTAAGGAGTTTAAGCTGGGAAGAACATCGACGGAAGACGAACACCGCGAAGGACGCCCATCGACGTCCCTCACTGAAGAAAATGTGAAAAAAGTTGAAGAAGTTGTATTGGAAGATCAAAGAGGCAGGCTATCAGGCTACTATCAGGCATGTAGCTGAGGTCACAGGGATCTCATATGGCAGCATTCAAAGAATCCTTGCGAACGAATTGCATATGAGAAAGGTCTCCGCGCGTTGGGTACCGAAAATGTTAAACGACGAGCAAAAGAAGAAACGAGTCGACATGTCAAGAGCAAATCTCGAAAATTTCCAGGCAGACAAGGATAATTTTTTGTCACGTTTTGTGACCATGGACGAGACCTGGATCCACCATTTTGATCCTGAAACAAAACAACAATCGATGACATGGAAACGATCCGATGAACCGACGCCGAAGAAATTCAAAGTGTCAAGCTCAGCAGGGAAAGTTATGGCGTCTGTTTTTTGGGACGCTGAAGGAATAATCATGGTGGACTACTTGGAAAAGGGGGCCACTATTACAGGCTCCTACTATGCAGAACAAATAAGAAGATTGCGGGAGGCTATTAAGGAGAAAAGGCGAGGCAAACTGCGGGCTGGAGTGCTGTTCCATCAAGACAACGCACCGGTTCACAAAGCTGCAATTGCCATGGCTGCCATTCAGGAAGCGGGCTTTGAGCTGGTGGATCACCCCCCCTATTCACCAGATCTAGCCCCCAGTGACTTTTATCTCTTTCCACGACTCAAGGAACATCTCCGAGGCAAGAAATTTGACGATGATAGCGACGTGATGGCCGCGGTTGAGGACTTTTTTGAGAGTCAAGATAAAGATTTTTTTTCTAAGGGAATTATAGGTTTAGAAAAGAGATGGACTAAATGTATAGACTTGCTAGGAGACTATGTTGAGAAATAAATTTATTTTTTTATTTTATTCATTGTGTTTGTTATTGATTATCATTACTTTTGGATCACCCCTCGTATTATTAAAATTTGCGAAAAATTATTTAGAAATCTAGAGTTTATTCTTCGCACGTCATCTAGTTTCACAGATATAAATGCAGTTAAAGCCCTGTACAATGCTTTGGTCAGGAGCCAATTAGAATTTAACGGAGTTATTTGGTCTCCTCATGAAACTTAATATGTACAGATGTTGGAGAAAATTCAGAACAAATTCGTTAGATATTTGTATATGAAGCTATTCGGAGTTTATTCATATTACTTATCCATTAATGTACCCCACTCTATTTGTTCTGGCTATAGTGAGGTACAATCAACTAAGGGTAATAAGGGAATTTGCTTTAGTTTCATGCTTATTTAAGGTACTTGGAAAGTTTTTTTTTTTTATCGAAAATTACCTAACCACAGACTCCGGGGTCTGTACCCTTTGTTAACTAAAGATAATTATTAGATTTTACTGTACAAAGAGAGTTGGCACATGGTTAAATCTTAGTCTAAGCTATTCAGTCGATGCATTGCGTGAAAGCCACAAGCAGCCGCCGACCCGCTAGCAGCACCCGATCACGAGTATGACACATGTGCCCGCCATCGCTCTCCTCGACCATATTTGAGGGAAGAGAACGACCCGACACATAATGCCGCCGCAAGAAGTAGCCTTCGATGGCGAGCATGAATACTTGGGGCATGCACGCAATGCTTACACTTTTTCAAGTCCTATGTCAATTCTCCTTCTGGCCCAGAGCCTCCATCACCACTTCGTTCCGATCACTGACGGCCATCTGTAGGTTGTATTCCTTGCTGGTCTCCGATGACGCAGACGATGCTCGCCGCACGAATCGACTAATGAGAGGGAAAATTCAAAATGGTGACATAGTAACACATATACGTATTTACGTTCCTGACAGGTACGTGTGGCGGCGGCTGCGGCCGCGGCTACTGGCGGTGCCGCGCGCGCGCACAAACCTGCTTGCGGAAGCGCCTCTGACGCGCGCACTGCGCACTATCAACCTCCACTCAACCTCATCGCGGTCGACACGGACCTAGTTACGTGTTCACTGAATGAATTCACAAAAATAGCTTTGATTGTGTTAAGCTATAGGAGCTAAGTAGGGCATGCAAAAACCGGGTGGTTTTGAAAATCCGGGTTTTTCGGTTTTTGATTTAAAAAACCGGGTAAACCGGGTTTTTCGAGTTTTTCGGGTTTTTTTTGGTAATTATATGAAAATACTAAAAATAATGGTTTGTTTGTTTGTTTATGACTGTCCCATTGTTGGGCAAAGGCCTCCCCTCGAGATTTCCAGTTGCGTCGGTCTTGTCCTGATGCCTGCCAATTTGGATTAAATGTATTCGCGCTATCTAATAGAGAGTGCAGACTCTCTATTAGATAGGCCTCTACGAAGCCGCACCGAGTTGGGACCCCATTCGGAGGTGATTTTATCCCAGAGGTCTTCTGGCATGCGACTGACTTACTCGGCCCACTGCGACTTCAGTTTAGCGGCAGTGAAAGCCAAATCTTTGATTTGAGTTCTGGAACGCAGTTCGGTGTTTTGTACTCGGTCTATTAGCCGGTCACCGAGAATACTGCGCTCCAGCGCTCTTTGGCAAACCTTGAGTTTGGACTTTTAGACTTTAGTTAAAGACACCTGTTTGTCAAAAACAATGTTTGTACACCATAAGTCAAAATGGAAAGATTACATACATCTTGCGCTTTAGTGTGATCGGAAGGTGTCTCTTCATATGCTTTTTCATGGCCCAATAGCTCTTCCAAGCTTTCTCTTTTCTTCTAGGTCTTGTCTCTTCTGGAAGGTGACTATTGCCCAAAATAGATGTAATCGTGAACGTATATGTCTTCGTCATCGACAGTTACCCGACGTTTGATGCCATTGGTCATCACTTTGGTCTATAACATGTTCATCCGCAATCCAACCTAGAGGCTTGCAGTGGTTAGATTTTGTGGCATTGATTGCATCTCTCTGGCTGAAGAAGAGAAGATAACGATATCGTCTACAAAATGAAGACTAGTTAACCTTTTTTTTACCGATATTAACACCACTTCTATCCCAGCTTGCCGCCAGCTTTCCGAAAACTTCTTCGAGGACGCCCGTGAATATTTTCGGGGACAGTGGGTCTCCCTGTTTAACATATTTCTCTATTGCAAATGCTTGGCCAGAAGATTGTAATTTTGTTGCAGCGGTACTTTGAGAATAGATGAGGTGGAGAAAATTAACGTGTGTGATGATATCAAATGCTTTTCAACCGAAGAAACAGAGGAGGTACTCAACTCGACGCGTATGTGTATAAATATGTTGTGTATAACCAAACCAATAACCTATATAACCAATAGCGCGGCCAGAGATCCAAGACCCAGCTTACCTGACAGTTCACCAAAGATATCCCGGACATCAGCCTGTACGAGATTAGAATGGCCCTGAATCAGTTTAAGAATAACAAGGCGCCGGGTGATGACGGTATCACATCAGAGCTGCTGAGAGCGGGTGGAACACCGGTACTAAAAGTCTCCCTAAGCTTTTCACACCGTCGTCCTCGAGCGCATCACGCCAGAAGCATGGAGCAGAAGCGTGGTGGTGTTGTTTTTCAAGAAAGGTGACAACACCTTATTGAAGAACTATAGACCCATCTCACTTCTGAGCCATGTTTATAAGCTGTTTTCAAGGGTCATTACGAACCGTCTCGAGCGTAGGCTTTATGAGCCTTCCGAACAAGCCGCATTCATACGCTGCGGCAGGTTATACAGAAGACCGAAGAGTATAATTTGCCACTTTGCTTAGCGTTTGCGGACTATGAGAAAGCCTTTGATTCGGTCGAGGCATGGGCTGTGCTCGAGTCTCTCCAACGATGCCGTATTGACTATCGGTAGATCGAAGTGTTGCAGTCTTGTATAATAACGCCACTATGTCGGTCTGAGTACAGGAAGAAAGCTCCAAGGCGATCCCTTTAAAAAGAGGCATAAGTCGTAATTTCTTCGAAACTGTTTACGGCTACTTTTGAGAAGCGTTCAAGCTCCTGGAATGGAAAGGATTGCATCAATGTCAATGGCGAATACCTCACTCACATTCGGTTTGCCGACGATATAGTAGTCATGGCAAAATCGATAAAAGAGCTCAGCACGATGCTCGAAGGCCTCAATCGGGTTTCTCAACAGGTGGGTCTTAAGATAAACATGGACAAGACGAAAGTCATGTCTAATTCCCATGTTTTACTCACCCCGATTTCTGTTGGAAACTCGGTTCTTGAAGTCGTTGACTCGTACGTCTACCTAGGATAAGTAGTCCAGTTAGGTAGGTCCGACTTCAAGAAAGAGGTCAATCGCCGAATCCAACTCGGCTGGGCAGCGTTCGGAAAATTGCGTAGCCTCTTCTCATCCGACATACCTCAGTGCCTCAAGTCGAAAGTTTTAGACCAGTGTATGTTGCACGTAATGACTTATGGCACATAAACGTGGTCTCTCACTATGGTCCTTATTAGTAAGCTCCAAGCAACCCAACGAGCTATGGAGAGGGCTATGTTCGGAGTCCCTCCGCGAGATTGAATCAGAAATAGGAGATCCGTAGAAGAACCAAAGTTACCGACATAGCCCAATAGATTGGCAAGTTGAAATGGTAATGAGCTGGGCACATAGCGCGGAGGACTGATGACCGATGGGGTCGAAAAGTTCTCGAGTGGAGACCACGTACCGGTAAGCGCAGCGTAGGACGTCCACCCACAAGGTGGACGGATGACCTTATTAAGACCGCAGGATCGCGCTGGATGCAAGCCGCTTCCAACCGGTCTTATTGGAGATTCATAGGGGAGGCCTATGTCCAGCAGTGGACTTCTTATGACTGATGGATGGATGATATTTCTTTTGTCTGTTAATTTCAACAATCGAGCTTTCCTTTATGTATAATTTACAAATATTAGACAAACGTGCAAAATATATCACGCTTAGTTTTACTACTTAGCGTAGCAGAGACTGTCAGACTAATGTAACAATACAAAAAGGCGGCGGTTGATAGCATTTCGGTCAACAAAACGCGTCCCATTACGCTTATAACGCTACAGCGCTCTGCTTATATGACGATACTCACTAATTCACTATGTAAAGAGAGAGAAAGAGAGAATGAGGACTTTCGCACTTGAATTTCATCCTTAGCACGTAGTTATATAATAGTCATTGGTCAATGGTACATTAGGCGTAATTTTATACATAGAAAAAAGCGTTAGAGCAACTAGATGACAATAATGTAATACGAATAATGTATTACGAAGGAGTTAATATGAGAATTTTAAAAAATCGTAGAAAAAACGAAAAACCCGAAAAAACCGGGTTTATAACTAGAAAAAACCGAGTTTCAAATGCGGTCGGTTACCCGGTTTTTTCGGTTTTCGGTTAACCGGGTTGCATGCCCTAGAGCTAAGATGTTTTTCTGTTTGTACATGTATACCTATTATAAATGTTTGAGTGCAATAATATTGGTAGAAATGTTTAATAATATATAGCTACACCATCGCATTAGGTGATAGAACCTGTCGAAATAATTGTGTTGTGTAAAATAATAAATCAATAATATGTGAAAAAATCGATAATATCGCTTAAACAGATCAAACCCATTTAATTGAAGTCTACGTTTAGTGTTGGCACTTCGAACTGACAGCAGGCGCGGAGCCATGGAGGGGGCCCCCTGGTCCCATGTCGATCTTTCTGCTCACTTCCTTTTCTTCACTTAAAACTCGGCTCATTGTTGAAAATTAATGGAAAAATTTGCGCGCTCGCTTCCCTCGCGCCATTTAAGTGTGCTGTGGTTTTCTTTACTCACATTTGATGTCACTTTCAAATCTAACTTTCACTGACCAAATGTCGAATATTTATATATTTTTTTTCAAACTCACTACTTAAGCGCTCAAAAGACGCGGTTCTGACGGCGGGTTACAGGACCATGTTGATCTTTTGCCAGGCCGTGGTTTCATGACTGATCAACTTCATAAATTATAATTTACTTGCTCGCTACTCTTGTATTTGAAAAAAGTTCGCGTTTGCTGCGTTTAATAGCGAAACACTGCTCTTCTTAGTTTATATCTCGGTTCATAACAATTTATTAACAAAACGCAAAAAAATATTCGGCAGTGACGCGTAATTTCCGTCAGATAATTAGTATGTACCTACAACTAGATGACCCCTGAATCAATGTTCAATTAAAATGTTCGGAAGTTATTGCCATTACACATTCATTCGATTTCGGTCGTGCTCCGGTCTTCTTTCTTACTTGCTATCCTATACTTTGAGTAATTAGGTAGGCCCCTAAGTAGTATTAGCCCAAGGCCACATACACTCACAGTTCGGCCCTGTCTAAATTATTTCTGTGGGTTGTCAATTCGACGGATAGTGATTTTATTATTAAAACATTAATGCTGTATAGTTGCAGTTCAACCATAGCTACCTCTCTTTCGTTTTCTCTGCTAACGAAAGGGAGAGAGTGATATTTTTACGTGCCGGGGACCTATAGCAGGAGTAAGTAAACTTATGACAATAAACTTTTTGATACTGGTAAGTATCGTATAGGCCGGGTGGCTAGCCCTGGTGTCAGAGTTTTTAGACCTGAAGGCCTCCGACATGGCTAAACGGTTAAAACAACCGGGATACAACTAGTCAATGTAGTGCTCAGATCAAACCAAAAAATCAAGACAGAATGTTTGGATACCAACAAGTGAGGCCGGCAAAATCGACGTATACAGACTCAATTACACACACTAACACGTACAAAGAAACTACGCCTTGGCTCGTCAGTCGAAATATGCCGGCTTAGTTCTCTAGTGAGAGAAGCACTCTTAAGTGTTCATTCCAATACATATTACTTTCTATTATTATTATTCCAATATATACAAACTACTACATTGTTGGAAGCGAGATTTGTGAGAACTGCTTTAAACCAGTCAGTCACTTAATGTGAAATTATTAAAAAAATGATTAACACTCACTAATTCGGCGCGTTCGCAGAGTGCGTTTTAGCTTAATTGGACAGAGCATCTGGGCCGGAGTCCCAGAGGATGCAGGTTCAAATCCTGCGAACGCGACAATTTTTGAAATGTTTATCACAAAAAAAAATAGATTTTACTGGGACAAAATAAAATAGGTACCAACTTCATACCCAACCAGCCAATAAACACCGGAAAATGTTTTCAAGTTTCAAATTAGCTTCAAGCATAGATTTGTTTTATAATCACACCTGTCACACTCATACGGCTTAACCCCAGCTTATTGTTGTTATATCTTCTTTGCCCGCGCGTGGGTTAGTATATTATGTATTTTTAGGTACTTATAAATTTAATTTTATTTTACACTAGCGACCTGCCCCGGCTTCGCACAGGTGTATTATATGTACAATGTAAAACTTCCTCTTGAATCACTCTATCTATTAAAAAAAAACGCATCAAAATCCGTTGCGTAGTTTTAAAGATATAAGCATACATATGGACAGACGGCGGGAAGCGACTTTGTTTTATACTATGTAGTGATCTACATCTGACTGCCTTGTTGGCTCAGTGGTTAGTGACCGTAACTTCTGGGTCGAAGAGGTGTGGGTTCGATCCTTACCCAAGGCAAATATGTATGTGATGACCGTAAGTGTTTGCTCTGTATCTGGGTGTTATTCAGTTACTATCTATATAAGTATGTATTTTAAAATAAGTATATGTACCTAGTATATCAGTCTCTGGCAGCCATATCACAAGCTTTGCTTAGTTTGGAGTCAGAGGCTGTGTGTAAGATGTCCCAAAATATTTATTATTATTATTTATTAGGCTTCACATTGATAACTGCATCAAAACAAACATCAATTACTTACTCGTATATACTAGCTTAGACTAAATGCGTCATCTTTCTAAGGAAGCACCACGTGCAATAATTTTACAAAGTAGCAAAAAATATTACCTACTATTTTTGTTGCAAATAAATAAATTTCTTTCTTTCTTTCTTTCATTTTACTAAACTTAAAATTACAGTTGTACAAATTATTAAATATTATTAGTTAAATATTAAATATTAATTAATTAATTATTAAATATTATTATTATTAGTTAAATTATTATTGTGTGCTGTGTGAAGAGTTAGAGAACATGGTTGGCACTTTCTGCCATAATTAAGTTTAAATTAATTTTGAACTTTCTTACCGATTACCAAGTCTCCAAAAATATTAAAACAAATTATGTTGCTGGTATATAATTACTAGAGTACTTAGTCTGGGGACAGGTGAATTTGCACCTAGCACGGTTCTGCGAAACACTGGGCCAAATGGTGTTATTGGCATGCGAGGAAATCTGAATGGAATCCTAAATTTAAATTTTGTAGGTTTGGACAGTCGATGTAGTTGTAGAGTAGATTATACAGACAAGTTATGTCGGAAATACAGAAAAGTTTGTTTTGTAATCACACATAATAATGAAGTATCTTTGCTTAATTTTATTGTTAATCTGAAAACGAAACTATGCTTCTTCATCATATCATGATCCAAATAGGTAGGTATCTGTCTACAAGGCCTTTTCCCAACGCTTCGCCACTGCCACTCCGAGGGGATGCTTGGTACATATCCTGGAGAGTGCAGGTTGGTCCCTGAGGGCATGCTAGCAGGTGCTGCATGTTTTGCACTGGGGCTCCACAGTCGCACTGAGCGCTCTCGGAGTATTCCCATTTCACGAGGTTATCCTTGCAGCGGCCCACTTCGGAGTTCACTTTCGTCCGGAGTCGATTTAACGACTTCCGCTTAGGCCACGGGAGGTCACCACCGGATGGGAGTTTTTCAGAAGGCGCTACATAGTCAGGTGGTGGGGCGAGTGTATCTTTCCATTGTTTAATACGAGCTTCCCTGGGGAGAAGATGCAGTGACGAAACGAAACTATTTATCTTATGGATATCCCCAGGAGCGCCAAGGAAGCTCTCTAGTCGAGCGGCGGGCCCACCGCCCAGAGTTCCCGATCATGGCGGCCTACGGCGACGTACCAGTACCCCAGTGTGAGTCAGTTTGTGTCGTTTCAAGGTACTTGCCTGTGTAGCTTTGTAATCACATACATCACATTCAAAAGCTTTTACCCCGGTGTGAGTCAGTATGTGTTGCTTCAAGTGAGTTGTCTGTGTAGCTTTGTAATCACACATATCACATTCAAATGGCTTAGTGTTGACCTTGGTGTGAGTCAGCATGTGTCGCTTCAAGCGACTTGCCAGAGTAGCTTTGTAATCACACATATTACATTCAAATGCTTTTGCCCTGGTGTGAGTCAGTAGATGTCGCTTCAAGTTACTTTTCTGTGTAGCTTTGTAATCACACATATCACATTCAAATGCTTTTGCCCTAGTGTGAGTCAGTAGATGTCGCTTCAAGTTACTTTTCTGTGTAGCTTTGTAATCACACATATCACATTCAAAAGCTTTTACCCCAAAGTGTGTCAGTATGTGTTGTTTCAAAGTACTTGCCAGTGTTGCTTTGTAATCACACAAATCACATTTAAATGCTTTTACCCCAGTGTGAGTCAGTAGATGTTGCTTCAAGTGACTTGCCTGTCTTGCTTTGTAATCACACATATCACATTCATATGGTTTTACCCCAGTGTGAGTCAGTATGTGTTGTTTCAAGGAACTTGCTTGTGTTGCTTCATAACTACACATATTACATTCAAATGCTTTTATCCCGGTGTGAGTCAGTAGATGTTGCTTCAAGTGACTTGCTTGAGTTCCTTTGTAATCACACATATCACATTCAAATGCTTTTATCCCGGTGTGAGTCAGTAGATGTTGCTTCAAGTTACTTGCTTGTGTTCCTTTGTAATCACACATATCACATTCAAATACTTTTACCCCGGTGTGAGTCAGTAGATGTTGCTTCAAGTTACTTGCCTGTCTTGCTTTGTAATTACACATATCACATTTAAATGCTTTTAACCCAGTGTGAGACAGTAAGTGTAGTTTCAAGGAACTTGCTCTTGTTGCTTCATAACTACACATATCACATTTAAATGCTTTTACCCCGGTGTGAGTCAGTAGATGTTGCTTCAAGTAACTTGCCCTTGTAGCTTTGTAATCACACATATTACATTCAAATGCTTTTAACCCGGTGTGAGTGAGTAGATGTTGCTTCAAGTGAATTGCTTGTGTTCCTTTGTAATCACACATATCACATTCAAATGCTTTTACCCCGGTGTGAGTCAGTAGATGTTGCTTCAAGTGACTTGCCTGTCTTGCTTTGTAATTACATATATCACATTTAAATGCTTTTAACCCAGTGTGAGACAGTAAGTGTAGTTTCAAGGAACTTGCTCTTGTTGCTTCATAACTACACATATCACATTTAAATGCTTTTACACCGGTGTGTGTCAGTAGATGTTGCTTCAAGTTGCCTGGCCGAACTGATCTATAATCACACATATCACATTCATATGGTTTCACCCCAGTATGACTCAATATATGTGCTTTCAAGCTACATGCATGTGTTGCTTTATAATCGCACATATAACATTGGTATGCCTTTACTCTAGTGTGGGTCAGCTTATGTTTCAAGTTACTCGCCTTAGCTACTTTATAATCACACATGGGATGTTTATGTAAATTACTTTCCATTTTTCGAGTTCTCCTCCCAGTGCTAGAAGTTGCAGTACTGCAGAGTCATCTTGACAGTTGGAGTGACTTGTTGCCTCCCGCGCAGTGTTCCTGTCCTCGGTATCCATCAGTTCAGATTGTGTTGTGTATGCACGGTACGGCAGTATGACTTGTACTCACGCCTGTCTGGAACAGAGCTGCAAGCTGCCTCTAACAGCTAGTCTCTCGTGAGATCCAACTGAGCCGAGCTGGTACTATTATTACACTGCCAGTCTGATAACACGCAGGATTGTAGCACAATCCTGCGTGTTATCAGGACATAATATGGGTTGGCTATAGCCGTCCGGTACCTGATTTTGATAAAGATGTGAGTGTAGGGGTATCATTGGGGTCCACCTGAAGCCCTTCCAGCAATTTTTTTTGCCGGAGACGTAATTTAAATTAATTATGATTAAATTAAAATTTAATAAAAACATGTGAAATGGAACGCAATGTTGACAAAATGGCACAATATTATGCATTAAGTTGTCAAACTGAGTGAAACGAAGAGTATCACAAGCAAAAAAAAGCCGCTATTTTGTCTTACTGACAGATGGACTGTCATCCATTCATTCCGTTTTTCTCGTATTTTCTTGAATGTGTGCTTTCTTGTTTTTCGATTTTTGTTACGACTTTGGAAGTGCCAGAAGCGAACCGCCTTGATAGATTAGGTGTGAACCAAAAAATAGGTTAGGTTAGGTTAGAACATGACAAACAACGCACGAGCCGAGCGAGCGAAGCGAGCGTGCCGCGGCAGCGGCCGGCGAAGTGCCAGAAGTGAACCGCCTTGATAGATTAGGTGTGAAACAAAAAATAGGTTAGGTTAGGTTAGAACATAACAAACAACGCACGAGCCGAGCGAGCGAAGCGAGCGTGCCGCGGTAGCGGCCGGCGAAGTGCCAGAAGTGAACCGCCTTGATAGATTAGGTGTGAAACAAAAAATAGGTTAAAAATACTGATATAGCCGAAAGTGAGGTTAAGTACTAAAAAAATTACTACTCAAAAACTAAGGGCCTCCGGCGGGGGGGATTGCAGGGGGGGCTTCCCCTCTCCCCCCACTCCCTCGCCTACCCCCCGTCCTCCCACCCCGCGGGTACCGGGCGGCTATAGTTTAACCCATAATATAAAGGCATTTGTAAAGTATGACATTCTCTGACCACTAAACTATTTCTATGCAAAAGATTAGGTCGATCTCTCGGCTCTCTATCACTGCGTGAAGGAGTAAGAAATAAGACAATGGGCACTTTCATTATGATTTAAGTATACTTGGTACTTTTAAAGTAGGTATATAAGGCACTTTATTTTCAAATATTAAAGAATCATCCTATGAGGCTTAATTTTGAGAAAATAATTATGACCAGTTACTTAAAATAACTCACTGAATATCTGCAGCAGAAAACTAACATAATAGGTTACCCATTTACAAAAATCTTGTAAAGTTCATCACGGATTGTCATAAATTCACGATACTTACAAACAGAATAACAGAGATTCATTGCTATCCAATATTTCTGCTTAATATTATTAGACATGTAAATTATTGAATCACAGTATTAAAAAACTAAGTAAACCACTATGAAGTGCTATAAAGTAAACATAACCAAATTAACAAGTACTATTTTTGTGATCAAAGAGAATGTAATAGTTTATTACAAGCCAATAATGTACGACCCAGTAATTCACGACATGATAATGTACAGCCTGATAATTTAATTTTGTGTCTCTGGCCATGGAATATCAGGCTGTGAAATACAGGCCGTACATTATCGGCCGGTGTCGATAAAATATGTGCAGAATTAATAGAAACTAGCTTTTACCCGCGGCTTCGCCCGCGTTATAATTTGATTTTGGCTTAGTTAATACCGATGCCTACCAATTTTAGTAAAATATTACTTATATCAAAAAATATGGTAACAAAAATAGAAAGTGCGCCACAAAATATTAGCCACAATTCAAGCTAATAATAATTTCAAACCCAAAAAATAGTAAATCTCAACCAATTTGTTTCATCGTCGTTTTCATCCGCAGCATTCTTTATCCCACTGCTGGGTATAGGCCTCTTGGAGTGACATTTGCCTCGACCCTTTACCGGTCGTGACCAGGTTCGAACGGCGGTAATGACGATATCGTCGAGATAGTCGACCTACCGTGCTGCCGCGCCGCACATAGCTGCGCTCCCTCACCTATTCAAGTATCCTTGCACATTGTTGTCACTGTTCAAACCTAACCCAACTGGACATCGAAATACCTTAGAGAAATGCTTCTATTGGTTATGTTAAGGTTGGTGTATAGGTGGGTTTCCGCCTAGTCGTGGCGGGGGGACTTAGTGGCCGAGGCTGCTAAGCGGCCGGACGGGAATCCGAGCCGCGTTTCTTCTGAAACAGCTGAGAAAAAGATCTCCCGTTCTTTGGGTCATTTTCCCCAAGGCAGCTTAGAGGCTGGCACTCGAGGTTGAGCCGCTTCTCTGGGCTTTTTAACTAAGGCAGCTAAGCGGCTGGCCGCCGAGCTTGCTATCTTATGAGGAGTGTCGCAACTGAGGCTGGCTGCAGCGCCGCTCATGGGACGCTTCAGCCGAGGATTAGGTGCCGCGGTAGGATGAAACTGGTGGTGTCTGGTGTGTGTGCCGCCACTTGCCCTACTTTCCGCAGGATTGTCAACGTCACATAAAGCCCGATTAAAGAGACGCCATCGTAATTATATTAGCTAAATAGCATAGTTCTGTTCCTTATTCACTTTAGGCATTTGATAGAGAGAACGCCTTTTACGTTGCTATTTTTACGCTGGCGCCTCTGTAATCGGGCTTGTTTTGCCATTTACAGTAGAAACCAAGTCAATCTGTTGCTTTATTGCTGAGAAAAAGTTTTTGCCCTATCCTACGGGAACTATATGACATTTTTCGAGATAAAACGGAGTCGATGTCACTTTTCGTCTTTCAAACTATATTTGCGTACTTATATTCGTGCATTAATTCAAGTCAACCCGTTGCTTCGTTGCTGAAAATCAGTTTTTCTCCTTTCCTACGGGAACCACAATTTTTTTAGATAAAAAGTAGCCTATGTCACTTTCCGTCTTTCAAACTATGTCCATGATAAAAATCAAGTCAATCCGTTGTTCCGTTGCTGAGAAACAGTTTTATCCTATCCTACGGGAACCACGAAATTTTCCGGGATAAAAAGTAGTCTATGTCACATTTCGTCATACAAAATATGTCCATGCCAAAAATCAAGTCAATCCATTGCTCCGTGCTGAGAAATATTTATTGTCCTATCCTACGGGAACCATGAATTTTTCCGGGATAGTAAGTAATCTATGTCACTTTTTGTCTCTCAAACTATGTCCATGCCGAAAATCAAGTCAATCCAATGCTCGTTGCTGAGAAACCGTTTTTATCCTGTCCTACAGGAACCACGATTTTTGCCTATGTTACTATTCGCCCTTAAAACTATGTCTATGCCAAAAATCAAGTCAATCCGTTGATCCGTTGCTGTGGACAATTTTCGTCCTATCCTACAGGAACGTTGAAATTTTCTGGGATAAAAAGTAACCCATGTCACTTTTTGTCATTCAAACTATGTCCATGGCAAAAATCAAGTCAATCCGATATATATATATAAAGTGCTGGAGAATAGGCATGCGCTGCTGGCTGGGCCTATACCGCCGCACCGCTATGTCCCTACATTTTAAACCTGTAATATCTTCGGAAATATTCATTTAAATTACACGCTGTAAAAGGCTATATTGATCTATATTAAATGGACAATGTATTTAAGATACTTAATTGGATAAGGATTAATGCTGTATTGCTTAAAATAATTTCCTAAATAACTTTTCCCGTAAAATGTAAAGGATAAAAAATGGTTATTGTGGGTTATCCTTTAGAGATAGACAGACATATACCATCGCGGACTTTTTTGTTGACCTTTTTAAGGTGTACAATACCGTAGTACATTATATTAATTTATCTCGTGGGGTTTAGTCAGCGTTTGCAATGTAAGCGCAAAAAAATGTGTTTATTTAGGACATCACATTGGAAACCTGTAAACAATGTTATGCATGTATTATATACTTTGTTTTATACTATGTAGTGATTGCTGAGGTATTTCACTTACCTTTCTTCATCTATAGGGAACTTCGCCACAAAACATCTTTTTTGACGTTTTCCCGTTTGCTTCTAATATCGTATCACACGTGAAATGAGCGGTACATTTCACATCTGATACGATATTTTAAACTGTAAAAAGAATAACATACACTAAATAATCACTGTATTAGCTACCAAAATCATTTTTGAGGGAAAAATAATATGATATTCATTTTAAATCCATCACGTATAAATTGAAGACAAAATGAAAATATCAATATATCTCAACGAACGATGAATGAAGAAGAATCTTTATTCGTGTTGTACTGTTGTCAATGTCAAGAATGAATAGAAAATGAATGATATATTTTGCTTCCATCCCATACATTGGATTGGATACGATTTTTCCTTCGGAGTTTCGTCAGGCTTGGTTTTCCCCAAACTCGATTTATTTACTTCCATTTTCTTTTCCATCTGCCACCTTCCAGTTCCATCATCAGACCAGCTCGATGATACCAAGATATTTGTATTGTCATATTGCGATCTAATTTTGTTTGTTTTATCAGATCCTTTGTTAAAATAGTCAGGGTGCTTTTTGATAAATTTGCATATATTTTAAATGGTTTATTAAAAAAAAATCTTTTTAAATATTTGGTAGTTTTGTTTAATATATGCTCGTTACTGTGTTGGCTCACCAAAATAATTTGTATATCATCGCAGTTATAACACAATATTAAACCTCATAAATGTTGTAGTATTAATTAGTATTTTGGACGTTGTGTGCTATAGACATTTTTCCTTCCTAGCCATTGTGCACTTTGGACATTTTGCTTCTTATTATGCCAAATAGGTCAAATGGAGCATGGAGCAGTATCTAATGGAGCAATGATTAATAGTTATAATATTTCTGTTGCAGATTTGATGATCATCATCGCGATCAGCTACTCCAGATTTTACTTACTCGCCTGAGCTACCTATTAAACCGAAATGGATGTCAACGAATAAATATGTTATTTGCCGATGCAGAGGAGACGAGTGCCAATGTCAACAAAAAGGCACAGCAACAAGAAATCGCAAAATTAAATTATGTGCAATCAGTTATGTAAAGATCAGTGCGTTAATCACAAACATTGGTGCAGCTGATTCTGACAACTAAATTACACAACAGATTTCGATGCGGTTTTCATTATCGTTTAGAACATTTCTTCCGGAAGGTTTATAGTATCCAGGCGATGCCGGGATGGGCAGCTAGTTATACCTAACCCAATGTATAATGTATAAAATTGAATGTTGAGTTGAGTGTTTTAACGTTTCATCTAAAGTCTGTAGCCCGAGGTCACCAATGCTTGTTTAAGTTAAAATTGTGTTTACTGTATTGAAACAACTCAATGGTTAGTGCCCGGCCAACAGCAAAATTAACCGTTGCATTGGTTAAACTTGGGTCCTAGACCAAAGTTCGCCAACAGATGCCTAATTTATTTACTGTTGTTTAAATCTTAAAAGACTTATTAACGAAATTGTGCTTAACACCAAGCACTAACCGTTGCTTAATACAGTAATCACACATTTAACTTCAAGAAGTAAAGTGAACCCATGGATTTATTACATAAACAGTGAACCTAGCTGCGGCCTGCCGTGGACAAACCCTAAAGGCTCCATCAAACACAGGCGGTACGAGCGGTAGAGCGGTACGAGCGGTAAAGGTCGGTACGGCAGTACCGCGACCGGACCTGTGTGAGCCCTTCTTATATAACCAGTACAATACAGATGCCCGCCCGTCTGCTATACCGCTCGTACCGCCTGTGTGTAAAGGAGCCTTAACAGTAGCGGGATCTGTTTGAAACCCTCACGGAGTTACTCTCTTTTAATGCCGGGACCACACATTAGCTACGTTGTTGGCTACAAATTATAGCTTGGTTCCAACTTCTAATACTCCAATGTGTGGATTGATCTTGGACTGATATTGATCGTACATCCCAAGACCCAGATCTCTGTTGTGTGTTAGAATTAGAACATCTCGCTGGTTAGAACTAAGACTCATTGTTTATAATTTGTCTAGATCCGAAGTCTTATCCTAATATTTCTGAGGAGCGCAAATGCAGTTACCGATTAAAGAGTTAAGTTTCCATGAGTATGATACAATTACGAAAAAATCTGATTCTCTTCTTCTTCTTCTTAGTTTTGGCGTCGCATTATTGTACATTTGCCAGTGTCAAGTAATAATTTTTGATAATATTTTATTAAAATAGTCACTGTCGAAGTCTCGTCATAGTCCAATAAAGTCGCGGTCAAGTCCAATCATAGTCCAAGTCATACCTCAGTAAAGCAGTGGAGACATTACTAGAGGCGTCTATGGAGTTTTGGTAACAACACGGAACAACATGATACGTCACATTATATCACTTGCCTACACTCATGCGCGTAAATCAGCTCATTATCACTGATAAAAACACAAGTTTAACAAAATAATACAATGAGGCGACAAGATTTTACCGCGCTCCCGCCAAAACTCCCATCTGATTCTCTATAATGTTGTTTTCACTCAGTGCTTCTACTTCTAGAGATTTTGCCCTATTCTATTTTAGGGCGAAAGTATATATTTCATGTATTACATAATACTGTGTGTGATGAAAATACATAATTCTTTTTTTAATTAACAATTTCAAAAGTTTCAAAGTTAAAAAAATCAAATCATAGAGAATTAGATTTTTCCTGATTTTTCGTAAAAATCTGAATCTCTATGATTTGATTTTTTTAATGCTATGTTATTTTTCAATGTTATTCTTATTCTGTGTCACTATTTGTTTACTTCACTTCAGTACTGTGACTGTGATTCATTCAATAGTTTTAAATAATTAATGTCTCTAAATATAATAATATTAAGCAGAAATATTGGATAGCAATGAATCTCTGTTTGGTCTGCTTGTAAGTAGCGTACATTTATGACAATCCGTGATGAATTTTACAAGGTTAACTTTTTAGGTTAGAATTTTCTGTAGCAGATATTCAGTGAGTTATTTTAAGTCTAACTGGTCATATTTCCTCAAAATTAAGCAACATGGGATGATTCTTTAATATTTGAAACTAAAAGTGTTCATTGTCTTGTTTGTTACCATATTTATTACTCATTCACGTAGTGACAGAGAGAGATCAACCCAATTTTGTTGCATAGAAATAGTTTAGAGATCAGAGAATGTCATACTTTACAACTGCTCATATATTATATACCTCGGAAAATAAGAGGTTCCCAAGAGATAGAGCTATTTCTCTAGATATTTATAAAGTCATCTTATCTCTACCTACCTATTCATACTTACTCAAACTCAAATCATTTATTGCAACATAATAAAAATGTACGTGCGGTTTTTAGTTAACTTATTCTATATACATCTTCATTCTTCTATATACATATGACCCTATAAGGGTATGGCAATATTATTATTTGGAACAATTTACTATTGTTCTCTAGATTAACGTTAAAAAATCGTCTAAGGTGTAATAGCATTTTGATAATAGGATAATTTTTAGTTGTTTTATGAATCAGTTTTCTCTTTCAATATCTTTTAAATTGTTTGGCAATTTATTGAATATTTTTATAGCCAAAGAATTTGGGCTAGAACTGTGCATTGCTAAGTTAGACTTTGGTTCTATGAGTTTTTGTCTATATTGCGATCTAATTTTGTTTGTTTTATCAGATCCTTTGTTAAAATAGTCAGGGTGCTTTTTGATAAATTTGCATATATTTTAAATGGTTTATTAAAAAAAATCTTTTTAAATCTTTGGTAGTTTTGTTTAATATATGCTCGTTACTGTGTTGGCTCACCAAAATAATTTGTATATCATCGCAGTTATAACACAATATTAAACCCGATAAATGTTGTAGTATTAATTAGAATTTTGGACGTTGTGTGCTATAGACATTTTTCCTTCCTAGCCACTTTTTATTGTGCACTTTGGACATTTTGCTTCTTAGTCATTGTGCGCCTTGAACGTAATTATTTTTGAACATTTTGCTCTTTGAACAATTTGCGGCCCGGTTCTCATTTTGCGCTTTTGTGATTTTGCGACTAAACCATTTTAAATGTATAGATAGATACCAGGAACATAATTTCTAGTTTTATAAAGTATTGTTTATGGAATTTTGGTTTGGTAATGTCGGGAGTTTTTATATTTGCGAGTTTTTATTATTCACGCGCCTATAAAACTATTCCCCCATAAGTAATGAATTATTCCAGTCTGTCCCCCGGGAGACAGAAAAGAAAAAAAATCTTGTCTGTTCCCTGATTGATTTTCGGGGGACACACCAGCATGATTTCACTCCTTAAAAGTGCGGTCTGTCCCCCGACTAAATAAATTATTTCATTTTTTGGTTTTCTTCATCCGTTTCATCTGTCGCTTTATCATTTACTTTAGATTAAATACCAGTTTATTTGAATTTATCATCATTTTTTTAAAAATAATTCTCTTTTTTTTCCCTTTTTCTATCACTCGGCCACAGATTTATGTAATCACTGTAGATATTTTCGTAAAATCAAAATAGTATTCAAAGACATAATACAACTTACAATTACAAACTAAAATAAGAATGTTTATTTTGTTTTTAAATGTGTAGGAACATCAGCCACAGTCCCACAAATCACAATAAGTATGTTTGGTACAATAGGGTGGTGAATTAACTAAAAGTATAAGGATTAGTGAATTCTGCAATTAAATATGATTTGTAAACTGAAAATATAATTAAAATTGGTTAATCCAGTTCAGAGATATAAGCTTATAAAGATTTTAGTAGGGATGCTTTATCCCTTTCCCACAAAGCATAACATGTATGTATGTATGTAAGTATGGCGAATGTATGACACTTACGGGCCGTGTCGTCATATTCTGCTATAGTGCACTCTTTGTCTAGCAAGAAAATAAATATGCTTGTAACTTTTTTATTTCTACATTGATTTTATTTTTATTTACGTCAATTGGCTCTGTTTATTACAATCCTATTACAATTAGTCTTCAGATTTGACTTAATACAACTTAATACTTCCAATAAAAACAATAAACTTAGAATATTTATTTTGTTTTTGTATGCTAGTCACATAAATCACAATAGATATGTATTCTTCGTATGATTACAATCAGACTTCAGATTGGATTACATACATTTTACTTACAATAAAAAAAATACTAAGAATTACAATATTTTGTTTGTTTGTCTCTCAATCAGCCACAGTCCTATAAATCACAGTAATGTAAATATAACAATCAAGCTTCTAGTTTGTTTGTTTCCTTGTAACAAATAAAAAAATTAAATGTAAAAGAGACTTAAAATTAACTTAAAGTTTTAACAATTTTTGTAATCATTGTAACCATAAAGGTGACGTCCACAAGTGGTATATTATTCAGAGAAAAATCGAACAAAGATGATATATACATCATTTGAAAGCTTGATTTATGGGCTTCTCAAAAATATTTAATTTTGAGTTTTTTAGCCCTCCATTTTTTTTATGAGATAAATAAATTATATAAAAAATAATAATACAGCTTTGTATTTTTTCTAGTTTAGCAATAATAAAGTGTTTCTATCGTTATTTTACTTGCATTTGTAGCTGATTCTTCCACATTTATATCTTATTTTGCAAAAATTAAAAATTATAACCTCCCAGTGTGACCAGTTAGTAGGTACAATGTGACAAAAAAGTACTTAAAAGACACAGTTTTTAAGTACTTTTTAATTGGTAAAAATACTTTAAACAAAATTCAAAAATGCAAACAATAATGGAGGTTACTTAACCAGAGTTGCTAGAGATAAGCTACCTATTGACACAAATATATTTATTTATCATAATAGATTCAAAATTAATATAAAAAAAACGGAGGGCTCCTTTTTGGTTTTAACTATTGTATAGACTCAGAAAAATATGAACTTTTTCGAAATGTAACGAGTGTTGTGGTTAGAATTTTTGATTATTATTATACCAGCCTCCATACATTTTGTGGACATGTCCTTTGATAGAAATTGCACATTTAAAATCTGAAACTGTAAATAATCTCAAATCACAATAAAATCTCAAACAGAAGTACATACCTATCATGAGTAATTGAATTTACCAACCAATATACAGTTCACCTGCTACAAACTGATTTGACAATTATGTATATACTAGTTTTTACCCGCGGCTTCGTCCGCATACGCAATATATCATTGTAATTTATAGCCTATGTGTTATTCTGATATATAAGCTATATTATTGCTAAGTTTCATCTCAATCCGTTCAATAGTTTTTGCGTGAAAGAGTAACAAACATCCATACATCCATCCATCCATCCATCCTCACAAACTTTCGCGTTTATAATATTAGTAGGATGTGTTATTCTGATATATAAGCTATATTACTGCAAAGTTTCATCTCAATCCGTTCAGTAGTTTTTGCGTCCATCTATCCATCCATCCTCACAAACTTTCGCGTTTATAATATTATAGTAGGATAGGAAGTAGATAGATTCGTCCCTCATAATATTTTCTAGGTAGGTATAGATTTTACCTCTAGGCATAGTTCTTGAAGTGTTCTCATTTAAATTTTATTGATATCGACTTAGCCGTTTTTTGAAAAATCAAAAATATATTAGAATTGTGTACATCAATCCGAGCGAACTACTTTACACCCACCCCCCTCCTCTTTTTTGAACTATTAGAAGTTTTAAAGGAAACAGGCTAATTCAAGTCAAATATGAAGCCTGAAAATAGCGTTAAGAAGATCTGCCAAATAGACCAGAGTGTGTACAGGAGTTCAAAAATTCATTAAAATATGGTAAATATATTTATGCGCAGAGTAAAACAACCGCATTGAATGCGAAATTTGAATGCAATTTCATATTTTCTCATCTAATATTTGTTTAAGGCCGCCATCCGGCCAGCAAAAAATATATCTGATGATATGAAATACCATTAAATAGTGATTTTTACAAAAGAAAATATTAGAAAAAATATTTTCCAAAACAAATAAGGTCAGTGTTGGGAAGTCCGTCTAGGCGGCAAGTCCGTCTAGCGGCAATAACTTCCAATTTTGAATAACTAGTTCCCTAAGGGTCGATCGGTAAAACAGTATTATGGAGCTAGTTAGAACTGAGAATCATAGATGTCGCTAATATAATTATGTTGAAAGAAATTCGTCGGCCATTTTTATTCGCTTTTTGTACTTGAAGTTGGAGTGTACCCTCTCTTCAAAAATAAAAGAAAAAGTGGAAAATAACAGGAGATATTGGAGTTTCTGTGATTACGTAAGTCCTTTAATGATCTATAAAACTACTTCTGGTGTTGCATTCATTATTAACGCTTGAATTTAGTAATTATTACCTACATAAAATTTCTAATCTAAAAATGTAATAGTTGGGAAGACCGTCTAGCATGAATAAGGAAAGTCCGTCATATACCGGATAGCCGGTCTTGCCTCGATGGCAGATATTGTCAACCTTTTCAGCAGCACATATTTTATGAATGAATACGATATGGTCTACTATGTCTAAATATGTATGTTATTATACTACTTGCTGGCTACCTGACTACCTATTTAGACATAGTAGTCCACTGCAAACTATTAATTAGGTTTAGCATAAATACTTATTCAGTGGTTAAATTTCATATTTTCGCACGATAAAACCGAGTGTTTAATATATCTTATGTTTAGTGCCCATTTAAAGGGGATTTATTACTTAAAAATAAAGATATATGTATCATAATTTGTGTTATGATTTACAAAAAAAATCGCTTCAATTTTTAAGGAAATGTTTTTAACCACTGTCTCTAAAAATATGCCTTAAATTAAAATAAAAATCATTATCTTTCAAATGTAAACCTTATGGTTAAAGTCATAAAGCACATATTTCAAAGCCAGTTTTGCGTCACTGTTAGAAACTGTTTTCATACATATTGTATCACAAATTATGGTTATATTTGTGCTAGACGAACTTACCCCAAACTGCTCGGGAAGTCCGTCTACAAGCCGAGTTTTAAAAAAAATGCAATAAATCTTATTTTTAGACCATAATAGGTAAATTAATATATTACCAGTCTTTACCGACTACACAAGTTTCTTCAAAAAGCGTATCTCAATACATTAAGTTAAGTTGAACTTAAATTTTAGAAAAGTATGCCGACTTCTCCTCACTGGCCCTAAAACAAAATTAAATACTGTACTAGGTGATAACCTAAACTCGTTACATTTTTGCATCATCTCATTTGAGTTTTTATTTGTAAAAAGGTTATATGAAAACTAACTAAAAGACCGATTATGATATAATTTACATTAATGTAAATTATATCACAAGACATGTATATGCGTGCTTTCTCGACCTATCCAAAGCATTTGATTTGATCTCGTATGACAAACTGTGGGAGAAGTTGAGGGGCACAAAAGTGCCGGTGGAAGTCATAAGTATACTCCAGTACTGGTATGCGAACCAGATGAACAGTGTGCGGTGGGCGGGAGCCATGTCAGACTCGTACCAACTCGAGTGCGGAGTGAGACAGGGCGGTTTAACCTCTCCAACCCTGTTTAACCTGTACATTAACAGGCTTATTGCTGAGCTCAGCGGTCACCGTGTCGGATGTCACATTGATGGAATCTGTGTCAATAATCTCAGCTACGCAGATGACATGGTGCTGCTAAGCGCATCAATTTGTGGGTTGAGAAGGTTGGTACAGACCTGTGAGGAATATGCTGCTGGTCACGGTTTAAAATATAATGTGATAAAAAGCCAATGTATGGTCTTTGAGGCAGATGAAAAGCTCGCTCATGATATACCTCCAGTTTGGCTAAACGGTGTGCCATTGGAGTTCGTGGCTCAATTTAAATATCTGGGACACATAGTGACCAATGACCTCAAGGACGATGCAGATGACGAGCGGGAGCGGAGGGCACTGTCGGTAAGAGCAAATATGTTGGCTCGCAGGTTTGCGCATTGCTCAGCTGAGGTGAAAATTACTCTTTTCAGAGCTTACTGCATGCCTCTCTACACATGCACCCTGTGGGCCAACTACACAAAGAGAAGATACAGTGACCTCCGCGTCCTGTATAATAACGCTTTTAGGATGCTGTTTGGGCTGCCCCACTTCTGCAGCGCATCTGGCATGTTCGCGGACGCACACACGCCATGTTTCCATGCCGTGATGCGTGCGCGAGCCGCGTCCTTGGTGCGCAGAGTGCGGGCCAGCTCCAACTGCATCCTGGAAATGATTGCGTCCAGATTTGACTGTCCTTACCTCCGGCACTGTTGCGAGAGACATGTCTCCGTACCAGTGCCGAAGAGAAGGCTATGATTTTCGTGTTTGTTGTAAATGGAATTTGAAAATGAATAATAATTTGTAACTGGTGACATTTGCATAATTTAATTCAATTTTATTTTATTGTGTGTGAATATGGGTGCAAATGCCTGAATTAAATGAATTTTGAATTTTTATGAAAGTGATTTATGGGTGTGTTGCTAATTGACAGAAAAACAAACGAAATATTGGTTTTGTTAGTATTTATATTGTAATTAATATGTATGTAGTCAAATCTGAAGTCTTAGATTTTAATTTACCAAGAATATCTATTGTGATTTATGTGACTGTGGCTTGATGCATACAAAAACAAAATAAATATTCTTAGTTTTATTTATTTTTACTGTAATAATTCAGTTGTATTAAGTCAAATCTGAAGACAAATTTTATTTTACAATAATATTTAATGCGATTACATAAATCTGCGGCTAAGTGATAGAAAAAGAAAACACAATGATAATTATTTTTATCAAGAGGATGATAAATCCAAATCACAAATATTTTATCTAATCAAAATGAGAAAGCGACAAATGAAACGGATGAAAAAATAACAAAATATATTTAATTTATTTAGTTTAGTCAGGGGACAGACAAGAGTTTTTTTCTTCCGTTCTGTCCCCCGGGGGACAGATCCGGGGGACAAACTGGAATAATTCAAAATTATTCCATATTGGAGCAACGAGGACAAAGGCGTGATATACCAAGCGCCACAAAAATCGACGGATGAGAAGTTAGCCGCAGATGACACTTCGCCGTGATTGGCTAATTAATAATAATAATAATATCGCAGGGGCGACTTTGTGGCGAGTCGTCGGTGAGTGGCGACACCGCGAACCCTGATTCCCTGGGGCTAAATGAGACCCCTGACTCCTCTCTTGCCTTAACCGGCCGGTTTGGAGTGGAAACCGCAAGAGCTAAGAACCTAAGCTCCAGGGTGGAAGTGTTAAAGGGCATAACGCCGCGAGTAGCGTCTAGTGAAAGCGCAGCACACCTCTCGACACCCTAAGCCGTCCACACCAATGTTGCCCCTCCGGCGCCAAATTACGGTAGCCTTTATGGGGGGCCCATTTAGTGGATGGCAAGTCACCACCCGTCTAAATATTTTGAAATGAGGCATCACTTGGCGGGTGCCGCACCTCATTCCATAGACCAGCCTATAATCATGTAATAATTCATTATAATAGCCTAAGAAGTACCTATTCCCCGTCTTTACAATAGTTTCCCTCTTCCTATCACCCAAAAACTGTATTTTTTTTTTATTTAATGATTGTAAAAGGGCCTCTTGGTGTTGGTTTCGGCCCCATCAATGCCCTTCAAAGATCCGGGGCAACCCGTGTGTTGTAAAACAAATAAAAGATAATAATAAAACAAAATTATTTAACAAAATTATTGCGCATGTGTGCACAATGCCTATGCTTCGTGTCGTAGTGCGTAGGGAACGCGCGGGAAGCATGAGGTTAGCGAGTGTGTGTGCCCCGGCGTCTCGTCTCTCTGGCTCCCGCGTGTACCTATATTTCGACTTTCACGCAGCGTTCTGCGCATAAGTTCCCATCCGCCGATATGTATGGCGCCTTAATATAAGCACTTTTGGCTGTCTGTAAGTCTGTCTCTGTGGCAAAAGTACTAAGGGCGTAAGTGAAGCTACTTAATTTAGTCTTAAGTTTTTTAATGTGTGCTTTCCAATTTACGGGCGAGTTTAGTTCTGTGCCAAGCAATGTCGCCAAGTTGACACAGTCAATTTTATTGCTCTTTTATGGAAAATATCTTACTCTTACCTTGAGTCTCGTATAAGTCATGGCTAATTTATCTTAACTAAATTGGCCTTAGTATTCCAATTATAAGGGCTATAATAATCTCATATGAGTAAAATGTACTTATAGTTGTTTATGATTCATTTCAGATGTCACTGCTGAAACTCTACAAGGTGTTCAATGAGACTCAATTGTGCTACAATCCTGCGTGTTATCAGACTGGCAGTGTAACAATAGTACAGCTCGGCTCGGTTGGATCTCACGAGAGACTACCTACCTAGTTGTTAGAGGCAGCTTGCAGCTCTGTTCCAGACAGGCGTGAGTACAAGTCATACTGCCGTACTGTGAATACACAACACAACCTGAACTGATGGATACCGAGGACAGGAACACTGCGCTGGAGGGAACAAGTCACTCCAACTGTCAAGATGACTCCTCTACCGCAACTACTAGCACTGGGAGGAGAACTCGGAAAACGGAAAGGAAAATAAATAAATGTCCCATGTGTGATTTTAAATCAGCTTGGCTAAGCAGCTTGAAGCAACATCTGCTGACTCACACTGGGATAAAGGCATTTGAATGTGATATGTGTGATTATAGAACCGCTCGGGCAGGTAACTTGAAACAACACATAATCACTCACACTGGGGTAAGAACATACAAATGTGATATGTGCGAATACAAAGCAACACAGGCAAGTCACTTAAAGCGACACATACTAACTCACACGGGATTAAAAGCATACAAATGTAATATGTGTGATTACAAAGCAATATGTGCAGATAACTTGAAACATCATATACTGACTCATACTCGGGTTAAGGCATTTGAATGTGATATGTGTGATTACAAAGCAGCACGGGCAAGTACCTTGAAGAATCACATACTGACTCACACTGGGGTAAAGGCATATAAATGTGACCAGTGTGATTACAAAGCAACACAGGCAAGTCATTTGAAACAACACATACTGACTCATACTGGGGTGAAAGCATATGAATGTAATATGTGTGACTACAAAGCATCACTAGCAAGTCACTTGAAACGACACATACTGACTCATACTGGGGTGAAAGCATATGAATGTGATATGTGTGACTACAAAGCATCAAGAGCAAGTCACTTGAAACGACACATACTGACTCATACTGGTATGAAAGAGTATGAATGTGATATGTGTGATTACAAAGCATCAAGAGCAAGTCACTTGAAACGACACATACTGACTCATACTGGGGTGAAAGCATATGAATGTGATATGTGTGACTACAAAGCATCACGAGCAAGTCACTTGAAACGACACATACTGACTCATACTGGTATGAAAGAGTATGAATGTGATATGTGTGATTACAAAGCAGCACTGGCAAGTACCTTGAAGCAACACATACTGACTCATACTGGTATGAAAGCGTATGAATGTGATATGTGTGATTACAAAGCAACACAAGCAAGTCATTTGAAACAACACATACTGACTCATACTGGGGTGAAAGCATATGAATGTAATATGTGTGACTACAAAGCATCACTAGCAAGTCACTTGAAACGACACATACTGACTCATACTGGGGTGAAAGCATATGAATGTGATATGTGTGACTACAAAGCATCAAGAGCAAGTCACTTGAAACGACACATACTGACTCATACTGGGGTGAAAGCATATGAATGTGATATGTGTGACTACAAAGCATCAAGAGCAAGTCACTTGAAACGACACATACTGACTCATAAGAGTATTAGTGTGATATGTGTGATTACAAAGCAGCACGGGCAAGTACCCTGAAGCAACACATACTGACTCACACTGGGGTGAAAGCATATGAATGTGATATGTGTGACTACAAAGCAATACTAGCAAGTCACTTGAAACGACACATACTGACTCATACTGGTATGAAAGCGTATGAATGTAATGTGTGATTACAAAGCAAGACAGGCTAATCACTTAGAACAACACAAACTGACCCAACACTAGAATAAAAGCATTTGAATTTGATATGCGTGATTACAAAGCAACATGGGCAAGTGCCAAAACGACATATAATGACTCACACTGGGGTAAACCCATATGAATGTAATATGTGTGATTACAAAGCAAGACAGGCTAATCACTTAAAACAACACAAACTGACCCAACACTGGAATAAAAGCATTTGAATGTGTGGTTGTAAAACTACTTAGGCTTCAAAATGAAGTAACACAAACCATCTAACCAACAGAGAGAAGGAAGTAAAAAAAGATTAAGACTATAGAAGATGGAACAAAAAAAAATCGACAAGTTGGCTCAGATTATTGAAAAACAAAATTTGTGCCATAATCTTTTATTATTAGTGTCAATAGTTAAGGCCATAATGTAATGCCTTAATAGATTATTTTAGTAAAATAAACTACGATTAAGAAATTCGTATTTCTCTTGTATCTGCTTGAAATTTATTTTAGTAGGTAAGTACAGATGTTGGAGAAAATTCAGAACAAATTCGTTAGACATTTGTATATGAAGCTGTACGGAGTTTATATATATAACTATCAGCTCAATAATATTTAAAGCTATTCCCATAGAACAACACGGTTTCATGAATAAACGCTTCACTGTTACCAACCTGGCTACTTTTACAAACTACGTCTACCATGGTATGGACGACGGGTCCCAAGTCGATGTAATATATACCGATTTTGAAAAAGCCTTCGACAAAGTAGATCACGTTATCCTATTACATAAGCTTTATAAGCTCGGTATACGTGGAGATCTTCACAGATGGCTTACCTCATACACTACCAAACGAAGACAAGCGGTTGTAATCGGCAGTGCCCGAAGTGACTTCGTTACAATCAGCTCCGGAGTCCCCCAAGGCTCAATTCTAGGCCCTTTGCTATATAGGTATAGCGTATCTTTTCGACTTACAAAACATTCTCGTAAACTCCAAATATCTTATGTTCGCTGATGATAAAAAAGTTTTTCTTAAAATTAATACGTTCGATGATTGTAGGAAGATCCAAAGTGACTTAAACAATCTAGCTATATATTACTCAAGAAATAGAATCTCTGTCAATGCAGCTAAATGCTTACAAATATCATTCACCAGAAAAGTAAAGCCTATCAATTACACCTATCACATTAAAAATAATCCGATTACAAAAGTTAACTCAGTTCGAGACTTAGGTATTACCTACCTACGTGTGACGAGTGTGAACGTTTGCTTACGATTTTTAGAAAATTAAAATACAATGACTCTAAAAGTGATAGAAAAAAATATTTCGGAGCTGCTCCAGTCCGTGGCCAACCTCACCAGCGAAGTGAGTTCCCTGCAATCCATTGTGAAAGCACAAACTCACATAATCACTCAACAAGCTGAAGAGATTTCCACGCAAGGTGAATTGATCGCGCAAATAAAAGCTAACTTAGAGGGTAAGTCCTCGGCTGATAAGCTAAAAACAACTTGTGCGAGCGCGGACGCAATACTAGCGAGACAGCGACCGGTACGGCAAGTACGAAAAAACGCGGCCTCTGCCGCCTCAAGCGCCGCAGCGGCTAAGAAAAATAGCGCTGTAATCACTAGTCAGACTGCTACCTGCAATGTGACGGAAACTCAAAAAACTCCCGATGTAAACAAGCCGCGATTACCTAACGGGAAAGTAAAGTCCACGCACACAACCAAAGAGGTATCGAGTGCTGATGAATCACAATCGCTCGAGGGTAATGACGAGCTACTGGGTCTGAATGCTACGGGTAGTTGGACGAAGGTCGAATACAAAAGGTCAAACCACAAGACGCGAAAAATTGTGACTGGCTCAGGTCAAGTGGACGACGATCTCCAGACTGCGGAGCGAATGATTCACATCCAGGCATGGTCCCTTAAGCCGGATACAACGGTGCCGACTGTATTAAAATATATCAACAAAATCAAACCGTGTGATAAATATACGGTGGTAAAACGCGATATAAAAACAGACAAGCATGCCGCGTTTGTCATCGGTTTCCACGAAAGTTTGTACCAGCTGATTAGTTCGCCCAGTGCCTGGCCTCCACTTGTCAAGATATCGGACTGGTTTCTCGCCCGCCCCCGGGGCCGGGGGGGGGCATCACGGCCCGCGGCGACCAGTCTACTCGCCCAGAGCCACAGCGGCAACACGTCCTTACAACATAATGCGAATGCCAATACGAGGACGCTTGTAGTATGTCACCAGAATATCCGCTGTATTAACAACAAAACAGATAGACTGGAAGTGCTGCTGCGAGGAGACCTCGAGTGCGACGTGCTTGCGATCACGGAACATTGGAATAGGGAAGCCGACCTCAAGAGTGTTGCGATAGACGGATATAAGCTAGCATCATACTATTGTAGAAAAAAATACTCTCACGGCGGGTCGTGTCTGTTTGTTTCCGATAATGTGAAGTGCAGTGAAAATTCAGATTTAAAGTCACTATCGGTGGAGCAATTTTTGGAAATTTCTGCAATTAATATGATAGAATTTGAATTGATGATAATATGCATTTATAGAACAAATTTAATAAGTAACAACGATTTCCTAAAACATTTTGAAAGATTGCTCGAGCATATTTCAGATCTAGGTATATATTGTTTGATATTAGGCGACTGGAACTTGAACACTGCAGATGCGTCAAACCGCGATGTAAAAACCTTAAATAATTTGTTGTCGGCCCATGGTATGACGAACAAAGTGGACTTTCCCACTAGGATAACAGCTTCCACTTCTACTTGTCTGGACCATGCCTATACTAATCTTCCGGACAACTTGGTGTCCGTAAAACCAGTTATTACGAATTTAAGTGATCATCACGGTATTAAGTGTAGTTTGGAATGTCGCACGCAAGTACCTACATCTAGGTATGTTAGACAGTTTTCGCGCGCCAACCAACGAAATTTTTCTAACGCTCTGGATAGCGTGGAATGGGGCAAAATTTTGTTAAATAGTAATGCTACAGTGAAAGCTACATCTGTATTAAATATTATTAAAAATAAATTTGATATATGTTTTCCTCTGAAGAAAACATGTAACAAAAATTCGGACGCATCTTGGATAACACCAGATGTAAAAAAATATAAATGCTTGCTTTTTGATATTATAGAAATCAGCAAACGAAATCCAAATAATGAATCAATTAATGCAATGATATCTGACATGACTATTTACTATGACTCGCTTCTCAAAAGTACGAAATGTAATTATTATTCTAAGTTAATTTATTCTAGTAATAATGCACCAAAGGCTATGTGGACTGTGATAAATAAAGAAAGGGGAAAATACAATAGTCTCCGCATTGACTTTACCGATTTAATTAGGAAACCTGACTGCACGAAATTCGACTGTAAAAAATCTGCAATCGATATAATTAACAGTAGGTTTTTGGACGCAGCTGTCGCGTGCAACGTGCAGCGCGCGAACGTCACTCGGGCTATAAAATTACTGGAAGATGCGCGTGACAGAAGGGGAGGAATTAAATTAAAGATTTTTATACTTTTCACAACGTCTATTCTCGATAATAGCGTAGGGCGAACTGCCCTCAAAATATCTCATTAGTTAACACCTACAAAGTGCTACTATATTCTATGGCATTAGCTACTTTTCATAAAACTATTAAGTATCTATGGCGTAGGACCCTTTTAGTAGTAACTATCAGGTATTCGACGGCAAGAGGCGCTAACACGGCCTTCCTGCAATGCCTTCCGATCTCGTAAGGCTTTAAAACATTACATTTTCACTGTAAAAATAAAAATATTTTTTTTTTATAAATATTTTAACATTCATTTATTTAAAGATAAAAATATCTCTTTAATATCTTCCGCTGCTTCCGCTTCCGGTCTTCATATAGTAAACACATCTAATGTATCACTATGTCGAAAATTAATTATTAACATTAGAAAATACGGTTCAAATAACCTAAAAAGTTGCACAAGTGTACAAGTGAACACCACAAGAAGATTATTGAAACACTTTGTATCCGCCGACTGAAACAAACGAAGAAAATCATTGATTTTGATCACCATAATCGAAAATAATACGACTGTTGGGCTTAAACAAGGACGCAAGGATTTAAAACAGGACCAATCAACAACAAACAGTGAGTCAGTTATCACAATTTTCACAGCTGATTGGCACAGCTGTTCATTTGACATTTGTAACGTTCTCCCAACGTAACAAAATAATCTTTCGTTTAAAAATCAATGCATGCACATGACCATAGACAATCAAGAATGACCGGAAAGAATGTTTGAATGATTGACTGACAAGCTGATTGACATTTTAAAAGCGAAGAGTGTTCCTAGCCATACAAAAATTCTACCATTTTAGTAGTTTTTGTTTTTGTCTTTAAATATAAAAATCGACGAAGAATATATAAATATTAATTTATGAAATGAATAAACGGGAAAAAGCTAAGGCTGCCTCGGCAAAATTACAAGCCACATGTGAACATGAAAAAAATGAGTTAGAACAAGAAAACCGGGATTTAGAGTTGAAAATAAAAGAATATGAAAAAGTTATCAACTGTCTCAAATTGGAAGTCACAGAAAAAGGTCGTTTAGTAGACCAATTGACGGAGGAACACGAAAATAATTCGACCGAGTTCGAAAATATGTGTAAGCAAATTAGCACTCTGAAGAAAAGAATATTCCATTACGAATCTGCAAAAAATGATCAAATATCTGACGTTACTACTCTAGAACATAGAATAGAAGAACTAGTTGGTATCAATGAGGAATACGAATCTGAATTAATGAAAAATTTATACCCATTGAAGAAAGAGATAATCGAAATGAAAGACAAATATAATATATTACAAAATAAGTACATTGACCTGTTAATGCAGTCTGCTGAAACCTTGACCAACAATAATATAACAAAAAAGAAACGCTATAGGACTAGAATTTTTAGATATACTTATAACAGAAAGAAATCTCCAAATAAACTAGCTAAAACTATTACTAAGCTCAATATGAAAATAAAATATTTAACAGAAGAACTCAGTAAACATGAGATTGTACAATCATCAAATGACGAATACACGACCCTAACTGAAAACCAGAGTTTAATGATGCAATGAAATAGTGAACTTCTCTCACAGGAAAACAAAATATTGACTTACGAAATACAAAAACGAAACACGATGATTGAATCTCAACAACAGATAAATAATAAACTCATAGAGACTTGTGAACATCTTCGAACAGATTTGCGCAGTAAAGATAACTCTATAGGAACACTTAATTTTATTGAAGATAAGCTACACGCCATCGAAAAAATTGTCGGGAATAAAATAGTGAAGAATATAGAAGTTACAAATAAAGCAAAACTAAAGAAAAATGACAATGTTGTAAAAGAAACACCATTAAGCGAACATAAAAGAAAAATAGACAGAGCATTGCATACAAATAACGCTAATGTAATAGCGCAAATATTGACTGCCGAAACCGAGAAAGGAACGGGACACATACGAATTTTTTCGGACAAGTATGGAGCTGGACTGGGAAATCGACTTCGAAATAGAACTACGAGAAATGTTTATAATCATTGTTCGCCGGGATGTTCTTTTGTAGATATTATTAAATCTTTAAATAAGGCGGTAAACATAGCTCCAAACCATACATACGTCGTAGTTGTAGGGGAGAAAAATTACGTAACACGTAAAGATTTCAACGAATGTTTAAAAATATTGGATGTCTTGAGTAGATCCTCTGAAATATTTTTTTGTACAACACCTTATCAACAGATATACTCTTTTGACCACAATCAATTCTTATACAAATTTAATCGTGAGCTTTATAACTTTGCTTCCATTCGAAAAAACTTTCATGTGATTGACATAAATAATAACTTTGACATCAATAAAATATATGTAATTAATTTTAGAAAAATTTTATCTAACCGTATATGTGACTTAATACTATGGAATATAGACTCGCCCAATGATGGGAAGAAGAATAAAACAATTATCGAAATTGTATGTGACAATGAATGTACCATTGCAAAAACCTCTGCTCTGGTAAACACAGTGATGGAACAATGCTCGCAGTTAGATTCGTCAAATTTTTTAGACCATGTAAAGCTGATTGTAGCCTCTCCATAGTTCATCAAAACATCCAGGGTGGTCTAAAAAATAAAGAGTTGGAAATCGGTTTATTTGTGGAGAAGTTCAACGTCGATGTCTTATGCTTAACAGAAACTTTTTTGAGCGATCATCAGTTAATCCTTAATTTTGAAAACTATCATGTTGTTAGCAGTTTTTGTAGAAAGTTTTCCACTCATGGAGGTTCTCTGATTGTTGTTAAGAACTCTTTAAAAGTTAAAAACAGACTTGATATAACCCGTCTTTCTTCTGAACGGCACGTTGAGTTAGCGTGTGTAGAACTTGATAAATATATAATTGTTAGCTCATACAGACCTCCAACGGGAAATTTTATTGTATTTGAGGCAGTGATTGAAGAAGTTCTTAATAAACTGTGTGACAAAAATAAGGAAGTAATCGTTCTTGGAGATTTTAATGTAAACTTGCTAGAGGAAACAGTCAAAAAGAATAACTTACTGTCTCTGTTTCAAAGTTACAATTTGATGCCTCAGTTTGACGTACCCACTCGTCTTACTGATAAATCTGCCACTTGCATCGATAATATATTTTGTGAAACGAAAAATGTGGTCCATAAGACTATTTTTAATTGTTTGCCTTCTGATCATACAGGACAATGTGTCGTAGTACCACTAAATAAAACAAATTCATCTGTGACTATTCGTAAAAGACAATTTAATGCAAATAAGCTTGACCAGTTTAGACATAATATAAAATATGACCTCGCAAATAAACTAGATATTACTGATAATCCTAATAATTGTTATAATGATCTATTTAAAATCCTAATTAATAACTTTAATACTACTTTTCCCAAAATTTGTAAAAAAATTAACATCAAGCTAGTTTTTAATCAGTGGGCAACTCCTGGTATAAGAAAGAGTCGTGACAAAATGTATCAACTTTACAATGAAAAATCAGGAAGTAACGATATACAATTGATTGAGTATGTCCGTAATTACAGCAAAATATTTAAAAAGGTTTGCAAATACGCAAAAGCTCTGTTTATACTAAATAAAATAAAACAGTCAAAAAACACATCAAAAACAGTGTGGTCCATAATTAAAACTGAAACGGGAAAAGTTAATAGTCACGACAAAGAGTACAAGCTTAGTAAGAATAATAAACTAATCACAAGTAAGGAAGAAATTGCAAATGAATTCGTTGCTTACTTTGGCAATATCCCTTATAAAACGACAGAGTTATTAGACACCAACTCTGATGAAGCTGTGCAATTGCTAGTGAATAATATTGGAGTACGCCCAAAAGTATTTAGGTTTCACAAAATAACGAGTACTATAATCATTAAAACGTTCAAATCTCTCAAACTTAAAAAATTGGAGGACCTTTGGGGAATGTCTGTTCACTTGGTTGGAGAAATAATCTACATAATAGCACCATATCTGGCTCACATTTTTAATTGCTCTGTTGTAACTAATGAATTTCCGAATCTCATGAAATGCAGCAAAGTGATACCATTATTTAAGAGCGGTAACAAAAAGGATCCTGGTAATTTTAGACCAATCTCGATATTACCATGTCTCAGCAAGATATTTGAAAAAATAATGTTAAACCAGCTTAGTTCCTATTTTATTATTAATAACATATTCTACAATAAACAGTTTGGATTTACTAAAGGATGCTCAACTGTTGACGCAGCTTGTAATCTCGTTCAGAACGTTTATGAAGCCTGGGAGTCTCAGCATGACTCCATAGGCATTTTTTGTGATTTGTCGAAGGCCTTTGACTGTGTTAGCCACGAAATCCTTTTACGTAAGTTTTCTTCCTACGGTTTGACTGATGATGCTTTGCAATTTATAGAATCATTCCTTTCTAACAGAACACAAACGGTGGACATCGACGGAGTACTTTCAAACGCAGGCCATGTTTCAATAGGGGTTCCGCAGGGATCGATTTTCGGACCCTTTTCATTCAAAGCATATGCTAATGATCTTCCTTTTTTAGCTCGCAAGTATTGTGAAATTACTATGTTCGCAGACGACACATCTTTGTTATTCAAAATTAACAGAAAAACTCTGGATGTATCGCAAATTAATGCGGCTCTTAATGCTATTGATGCAGTGGTTTAGTGGTTTAGTGTTAATAATTTAATGTTGAATGCTAAAAAAACCAAATGTATTAGATTCACTTTGACAAATAGTCCTTCTATGCCTAATATAATTATTAATAATGTAATTCTTGACATGTCAACTACCACTAAATTTCTTGGCCTCACCTTGGACAGCAGGCTCCAATGGGGGCCTCATATTAAGGAATTGTCCAGTAAACTGAGTTCTGCAGCTTATGCAGTACGGAAAATAAGAGAGCTGTCAGATGAGAAAACTGCTAGAACCGTATATTTCAGTTACTTTCATTCAATTATGTCATACGGCCTTCTACTCTGGGGAAATGCAGCAGATGTAAACAGGATTTTTGTTTTACAAAAACGTGCGGTTAGAGCAATCTATAGGCTTGGAAATAGAGAATCTCTTCGTGAAATATTTGCGCAAGTAAAGATCATGACACTACCTAGCTTATATATTTTCTTAAATATTATGTACGCGCGTAAGAATCTGCACAAATTTAAAAAACGTAGTGATATTCATACCTACAATACAAGGAATAACTCCAAAATTGTTCTACCAAAAGCGAGACTTGCTAAAACCGACAATTCATTTGTAAGAAATAGTATTTGCTATTACAATTTGATACCTGAAAATTTGACAAAGAAAAATGAAACAATGTTTGAAAGTATTATCAAGGATTTTCTTACACAAAAAGCATACTATAGTGTAAAAGATTTTATGTGTGACAAAAATTCCTTGCGCAAACTGACATGTGACAATATTGTTAAATGAAAATGTATTAATTATGTTAGTTTTATTGTTTTATGTTAATTTATATTTATTGTTTACTTTTGACATTCATAAGTGTGCATTATTGTACCTACGTGAGAATAAATGAACTGAACTGAACTGAACTTCACAATCATTATAATAATACATATCAACAATAAACATTGTAGTTAATTTCTGAATAAAATAGTGTGTCAGTATCAATATAAAAACACAAACTATAGCATAATTTCAATTAATGTTAATCAATATAAAAAAACGTCAATTTTAATAAATAATTTCTCAACGTTAATGCTATAAGTTTTACATTAGCCACTTTTTGTCGTGTTTTATAACAACAAAACGCAAAACATTACATTAACAAATAAAAACAAATGTATCATGATACATAATAATATGGCCAGTGCAAGGCAATAGGATATACGATTAGTTTCGTTTTGTGGCTATTTCGAAACTTCGGAGTAATCCTCGAGCGGTCAATGACCCTTTTTCATATTATTTTTTCAATGACACCTGCAAAGTGGCTTGACACAATACTCACTATAACACAGAACTAACTCTACATAGCACCTTTACAGTTATTTACTAACGCAATTTTTTGTATTATTATTTTTGTGGCGAACCCACAGAACTCTTTGGAGTCTCTATTGCATTATGTTAACGTTGATGTTAATTTTATTTTTTCTTAGCGATCTCAGCAAACTCTTTCGAGCAGCTTACGCCTGATTATAGTAATCACAACAAACACTTTTAAGCAGTTTACGCATTTTTATTTTTATGCGATCCCTGCTCGCTTTGAAAGAGCGGCTTAAGCCTTAATGTTTTTTTTTTGTGTGGTATGCGATCCCAGCTCGCTCTGAAAGAGCGGCTTACGCCTTAATGTTTTATTTTTTGTAATGCGATCCCAGCTCGCTCTGAAAGAGCGGCTTACGCCTTTATTTTTATTTTTGATATGCGATCCCAGCTCGCTCTCCGAAAGAGCGGCTTACGCCTTGAATATTTTTTTTTGATATGCGATCCCGGCTCGCTCTGAAAGAGCGGCTTACGCCTTAAATATTTTTTTTTTTGATATGCGATCCCGGCTCGCTCCGAAAGAGCGGCTTACGCCTTTGAATGCGACCTCAGCGCACTCCGAAGGAGCGGCTAACGCATTTTTTTTGTACTTACACACATCTCATAATTTTTATTATTTCACATCAGCTTTCACCAGAAATATATTTCAAATTAGCTTTTCCAAAGCTGAGCTTTTTATTATTTTGACCATCAGCAGTTACCAGAGCTTTATTTCAAATTAGATTTTCCAGAGCAGATACAAAAACTTTTTCGCTATTTCACATTAGCTTTTCCAAAGCTGGGCTTTTTATTATTTTGACCATCAGCAGTTACCAGAGCTTTATTTCAAATTAAATTTTCCAGAGTAGATACAATAACATTGTCGCTAACACGGTCATTTGCTCTTGATTCCGTGACGTTATTCAGATGTGCAACTTGCAAATAAGTAAGATCTCCTCTTTTTCAATCCGTCTGCGTTTTTTTTTTCAAATTCAACTTTAAACTTGTTTGTATCTGACTTGTACACATCTCGTGATAAACATTTTTGTTTTTTATAGAGTTCATTGTATTGTTTCATTTGCCATATTGTTTGTAATAATTGCTGTTCAAAATTGACAGTACAAGATTTTAATAACGCAATACAAAATACAATAGCAAATATCCACTATTCCGCTCTTCGTTTTCAGATCAATGTTCAGCAGACTTTTAAAAATTCGGTGCGGCACAGTATAAACAACATTACCTTAGCATTTGTGTGATAATGTGAAATGTTTCGACGAATTTTAAATAATTTTTCGTCTTTTCGAGGATTACTTGTAGCTACATCAGATTTGATACACAATGGGGTGCGGCTGATTTTTCATTTGATCATAAATATCGAAGTGATTTTAAAGTGAAATTCGCTCGTCCATTCTGACTAATGTACCTACTCTTCATGTACAAATTAAATGAGTTATTGAAATTTGGTTGTTCTATTTTTATAAATGTACTCTTCCCTCTTCAAGCCCAAATTGCAATAAATGTGGTTTTTTTTTTGTTTTCTCCATTTGTTTGTCTCATCATCCAGTCGATAGTTCAATGATTGTTTCATTTTCATTTCTTCATTTTTTGCTTCAAAATTTAGCACCCAGCGCGTAGGCAGGTAGATATCCCTTGTCCCTCAATGAGCATTTGTTGTGTTAAGTGGGAAGGGCTTGCACTGCGCTAAAATCACGCAAAATTCACATATTCTAATAACATAATAATTTTGTTTCTGATAAATTGTCTTGATGTACCGAAGAAAGACTGAACTCTTCTAAATTCTCTACGAATGGCGGTGTTTTTTTATTGATACATTATCTTGCTATACCAAATAAGTGCTGAACTCTTCCAAATTATTAACAAATTGCGGTATTTTCTATCAGTAACTTCGTTGCATTGCAACATTTCAATGTTTCTACGAGTTGTACATAGTTATGTCAGATACTCAAACAATAAATTAATATTTGCTGCTTCACACAATCATTTTCAAATAATTATTTTGAAACTTTTTCATTTATATTTTCGCTCTATTTGCTGTTTCACACAATAATTTTCAAATAATTATTTTGAAACTTTTTCATTTATATTTTCGCTCTATTTGCTGTTTCACACAATAATTTTCAAATAATTATTTTGAAACTTTTTCATTTATATTTTCGCTCTGTTTGCTGCTTCACACAATAATTTTCAAATAATTGTTTTGAAACTTTTATTTTTATATTTTCGCTCTTTGTAATTTTTAACTTTTTTATTCAATCGTCTCTGAAATAAAAGGAATGTTAATTTGTCCCTGAAATAAAAATTATTAGAACCTAAACCTGAAAAAAAATGTTGTAATTACTGAAAACCCATTTTTTTGAGTCTGGGATTTTCGTGGCAATTTAAACAATGCCGTGTTGCCATCTACCAATACGGATACCACATCGTATTTTATGGCATTTAATTTTCTTTTCAATTTCACTCTCATTTTGTCTTTGACCATACAAAATACAATTTTGTATTCCATGGCTTTTTTCCATCTCCTATCATGGCTACTATTATGTATTTTATTTTCACAGCATTTCATTTTCCAATAAAAAATATTTAGACTCAGCTCAGATTCACTTTTCATGTTTATTCAATCCCATCAACGTTGAGCTGCTTTTTATACTCTTCTTCTTTGATTATCATTTTCAAATGTCAAAATATATTTTTAGTATGCCCAATTAATTTCATCATCTCAATTTTATTTGTTTATTCACGATGATGATGATGCAATTTGACGGCACATTTTATCATATTAGAAGCTTTTAGTTATTTTTCGTCAAGGTTTGGTACAGCTGTTCTGAGGATAGACCCAAAAAATTAAGTTTCGTCAACATTATTTTCATTTAGTTATCGACCCGTCGCTAGCCGATAAAAGTTGCAGACGTTAGTTCTCAAGTACCTATCCTCAGCCCTTATCCTCATGATTGTGGGACCAATGACAGTATGGTTTTTGTTAGCAACTTCATGACTGGAATGTTTGTTTAAAATAATTTTGGAGCGTTGATTGTTATTATGCCACGCTTGACTCACGAATCAATTCTTTGTTAAAAACATTTCAGTTCTATGAATAAGATAAACTTCAACTGTTATTTTTAGGTACCATTCCGTTGCATTGTTCAAATGTAATTTTGACATACTTTCTTAGTAATAATTATGATCTTCATTTCTATGTTTTCAAATGATAATGTAAAAACCCGTCTTCTTCGAAAATATTAACTTTTCAAACTTTCCTTAGATGAAGTAAGAAATATCTACTTGCGATAGTTTTTAAAATTGAATCATAAGTATTTCTCATTCACTCATTCATTATTTATCTTTGTTATGGATCAATCAAGATAAAAAGTACTGCATTAACAAAAATAGAAACATTTCTTTAACATACCTCGCAAATCTATCAATCAATACTGCATCTCATCTAAGATTCATCCATCATTCCAATTCAACATTTTTCAACACATACTTAGTCCTTTTTTGCACGGTAAAATAATGTATTGTATTTTCACATCTGGATGGCACGGCAGCGCTCGAAATCACTCAGGTCATTTTCAACCTCGTTGGCAGTCGTTGAAGATTTATAATCGGACCACAGTGATGACAACCAGTAGTTCATTTTTCTCACATATTTTTCCAAAACTTTTCATCAGCATATTCGTTTCGCTATGGTGGTTATTTATCAAAATCAGCACGTCATTAGATATGTATTTAATACGTCGTTAATCTTTTGTTGCTACTTTCAATTGATTTTGTGTTGGGTTCACTTACGTATGGTCTCTTAAATACATTCCAATATATTCACCTTCATAAAACTGAATTTTTACCTCATAAAATGGCAATTTCAACTGCTTCAATATTCATTTTGTCACGTCACAAAACAGACCACATGTTCGCAATATTTTTTTTTTATCTCGGCACAAACATTATTATTTTAGAAATGCAGTTTCAAGACCTTTTGTTCAATGCCCAAGTGTGGCGCGCGGCGTCGTCCATTTTTTCTACACGTCAGCTGGCATGGTGGTGTGCCCACTTAAACGGTACTCCTCTTGAGTTGGTCTCTACCTACGTCGCGTCGTCCCGTTGCCGTTTCAAGTCCAACATATCAGCTGCAGAAATCTATTTTTAAACTTAATTTGAAACAATACTTGGATCAAAGTTCGGGATAACTGATTAAATGATTCAATCAATTATTTTTGGGACTTCAATCACATTATTTGGTTATTAATCGTTCAGTTACTGTCCGATTTTTTTTATTTTGTCTATTTTTATGTTATCTATTTAAATCACTGTTTTTCATTAATTAATATTGTTCATTAGTTTTGTTCACAATTTCACATTTAATTTTTACTTATTTTGTCTCTCACTTGTCTTAATATTTCACTCAGTTCGATGTACCAGTTTTTATATTATCATTTTCACTAATTTATTGTCCATTGTGGGGGTGAGTTTTCCAATCCTACTTCTGATGACAGAAGGGGAGGAATTAAATTAAAGATTTTTATACTTTTCACAACGTCTATTCTCGATAATAGCGTAGGGCGAACTGCCCTCAAAATATCTCATTAGTTAACACCTACAAAGTGCTACTATATTCTATGGCATTAGCTACTTTTCATAAAACTATTAAGTATCTATGGCGTAGGACCCTTTTAGTAGTAACTATCAGGTATTCTACAGCAAGAGGCGCTAACACGCGCGCAACGCCTGATCGCTCTCTGCGTCTGCGTAGGTTTAGCGCCGATGAAGTATACCGAATTGTTACGGCTAAAATACCGCCAAAAAAATCTAAAGATATTTACGACATGACGATGAACTTAATCAGATCTGCTATAACGACGCTAGCCCCCATACTTGCAGACCTATACAATAGTTGTCTAGCGGAGGGTGTTTTACCGACTCCATTTAAGCTCAGCAAGGTATCGCCACTGTACAAAGGAAAGGGGAATCGAGAGTCGATCGATAGCTATAGACCGGTATCTATTATTACTGCAGTCGCGAAAATTTTCGAGAATGGCCTCAGTTCTAGACTAATAGATTTCTTGTCTGAAACGCGCGCACTATCGGATAGGCAATACGCTTACAGAGAGGGACGCTCAACGACTGCACTTACCCGCGAGGTGGTACGCCGCGTCATGGCTGCACGGGAATCCAGACCAAAACTGCAGGTTGCTATTCTCTGCTGTGACCTATCGAAGGCTTTTGATGTCGCCGACCACGGTATACTTGGTGCAAATTTGCCGCTTTACGGCGTGGTGGGTGCTTCACACTCTCTTCTGGCGGGTCTGATGCATGAGCGATCGCAAGTAGTCGTCAGCTGCGGTGGATCGCTAAGGTCTGATCCCATGACGGCTGAGATGGGCGTGGCGCAGGGGTCGTCGGTGTCTAACATCCTCTTCTCGCTGCTTCTAAACGACCTGCCGGATGCTGTGACCGCCGCCGACATACTAATGTATGCGGATGACGTAGCGGCGATAGTCACTGATCCGACTGTGGACGGGCTGGAGAGGAGGTTGAACACTGCGGTTTCGCAGCTGGCTGAGTGGTTCCACATAAACGGCCTCGCTCTCAACCTCTCCAAGACTCACTTCATGCAGTTTAATCTGTCAGGTAGACCGTTAAGACCGCTGACGGTGCTTCTGGGTGGAGTGAGAATTGAGGAACAGAAATCGACTACATTCCTGGGATTCGAGGTGGACCGGGGACTGAAGTGGGACCACCACATAGAAAAAGTGTGCGGAAAGCTCGGTAGCGCGTGCTTTGCACTAAAACGAGTTGCTAGAGTGGTGTCGGGTGAGGTAGCACGAGCGTGCTACTTTGCTACAGTGCACTCTCAACTTCAGTATGGCGCAGAGATATGGGCTAGAGCCGCGGAATGGGAACGGGCGTTTCGCATGCAAAAGCGTGCGGTACGGGCCGTGGCACGAGTGTCCTGGGACACCCCGGCTCGCCCCTACTTCAAGAAGTTAGGAATCCTGACGCTGCCTGCCATTCTGATCTATCAGGTGGCAGTGTACGCCAGAACAAACTTGGATACGATGCCTGAGCGAGGCTCTAAGCACGCGTATCCAACCCGCGGCAGGCACAAGTTGTTGACCGTTCCGCGATCGTTGGAGAAGTCCTCCAAGTTGACGCATGTTATGGGCCCGACTGTTTATAATAATCTGCCGGTAGATGTCACTGCGGCTGTGTCTCTGCAGTCGTTCTAAACTAAAAAAGTGGCTAATAGAGCAAGCTTTTTATGAGTTTGAAGAATTTTATAAGGTTAGATAAGTGTTTTTAAATTGCATAATAATTATAATATTTTTTGTCTACTCCAAATTATGGTTGTCGGAGTGGAACGAATTGTTTGTTTGTTTTTGTAATTCGACAAAGTTTGTGATTAGAATTTTTTATTATGAGGACCTAATTATTTATTTATTACATAAATTTATTATTTACAAATATTGTAAGTTATGGAATTATTGTACATTTTATTTGACATGTAAAAATGTTTTACCAATAAATATGACTATGACTATTATATTAGACTCAAGAATGACTATGATTGAGCACATCGACACTGTAGTGAATAAAGCTTACAAGCAGCTAGGTTTCATTAAGCGAGTATGTAGCACCTTCAAAAGCATCGACTGCATCAAGGTGCTATATTTCGCTTACGTTAGAAGTATCTTAGAATACGCGTGCAGTATCTGGTCACCTTGTTACAAAGTGCACATACAGAAACTGGAGTCAATTCAAAAACAGTTCTTAAAGTTCCTATGTTTTAAAGAATACAAGAATTTCGACTCTTATGTCGAATCTTGTAAATATTATAAAATAGTATTCAAATGAATGTAGCTCCCGGGAATCGTGGCCTATTTATATGATTTTTTTTTCCTGAACTAGTTGGTAATTGAGCAAGTGACTGATATTTTTTTTGTATTTTTGTGTGCAGTAGAAATAACTGATTATCATTACTATTGGATCACCCCTCGTATGTGTATATTTAGGTACTTGTAAATTTCATTTTATTTTACACTTAGCAACCTGTCCCGGCTTCGCACAGGTGTATTATACATGTAAAACTTCCTCTTGAATCACTTTATCTATTAAAAAAAACGCATCACAATCCGTTGCCTAGTTTTAAAGATATAAGCATAGGTACATATGGACAGACGGCGGGAAGCGACTTTGTTTTATACTATGTAGTGATCTACATCTGGCGGCCTTGTTGGCTCAGTGGTTAGTGACCGTAACTTCTGGGTCGAAGAGGTGTGGGTTCGATCCTTACCCAAGGCAAATATGTATGTGATGACCGTAAGTGTTTGCTCTGTATCTGGGTGTTATTCAGTTACTATCTATATTAGTATGTATTTTAAAATAAGTATATGTACCTAGTATATCAGTCACTGGCAGCCATATCACAAGCTTTGCTTAGTTTGGAGTCAGAGGCTGTGTGTAAGAAGATGTCCCAAAATATTTATTATTATTATTTATTAGGCTTCACATTGATAACTGCTTCAAAACAAACATCAATTACTTATATACTAGCTTAGACTAAATGCGTCATCTTTCTAAGGAAGCACCACGTGCAATAATTTTACAAAGTAGCAAAAAATATTACCTACTATTTTTGTTGCAAATAAATAAATTTCTTTCTTTCTTTCTTTCATTTTACTAAACTTAAAATTACAGTTGTACAAATTATTAAATATTATTAGTTAAATATTAAATATTAATTAATTAATTATTAAATATTATTATTATTAGTTAAATTATTATTGTGTGCTGTGTGAAGAGTTAGAGAACATGGTTGGCACTTTCTGCCATAATTAAGTTTAAATTAATTTTGAACTTTCTTACCGATTACCATGTCTCCAAAAATATCAAAACAAATTATGTTGCTGGTATATAATTACTAGAGTACTTAGTCTGGGGACAGGTGAATTTGCAGCTAGCACGGTTCTGCGAAACACTGGGCCAAATGGTGTTATTGCCATGCGAGGAAATCTGAATGGAATCCTAAATTTAAATTTAGTAGGTTTGGACAGTCGATGTAGTTGTAGAGTAGATTATACAGACAAGTAATGTCGGAAATACAGAAAAGTTTGTTTTGTAATCACACATAATAATGAAGTATCTTTGCTTAATTTTATTGTTAATCTGATAACGAAACTATGCTTCTTCATCATATCATGATCCAAATAGGTAGGTATCTGTCTACAAGGCCTTTCCCAACGCTTCGCCACTGCCACTCCGAGGGGATGCTTGATACATATCCTGGAGAGTGCAGGTTGGTCCCTGAGGGCATGCTAGCAGGTGCTGCATGTTTTGCACTGGGGCTCCAGTCGCACTGAGCGCTCTCGGAGTATTCCCATTTCACGAGGTTATCCTTGCAGCGGCCCACTTCGGAGTTCACTTTCGTCCAGAGTCGATTTAACGACTTCCGCTTAGGCCACGGGAGGTCACCACCGGATGGGAGTTTTTCAGAAGGCGCTACATAGTCAGGTGGTGGGGCGAGTGTATCTTTCCATTGTTTAATATGAGCTTCCTTGGGGAGAAGATGCAGTGACGAAACGAAACTATTTATCTTATGGATATCCCCAGGAGCGCCAGGGAAGCTCTCTAGTCGAGCGGCGGGCCCACCGCCCAGAGTTCCCGATCATGGCGGCCTACGGCGACGTACCAGTACCCCAGTGTGAGTCAGTTTGTGTCGTTTCAAGGTAAATGCCTGTGTAGCTTTGTAATCACATATATCACATTCAAAAGCTTTTACCCCAGTGTGAGTCAGTTTGTGTCGTTTCAAGGTACTTGCCTGTGTAGCTTTGTAATCGCATATATCACATTCAAAAGCTTTTACCCCGGTGTGAGTCAGTATGTGTTGCTTCAAGTGAGTTGTCTGTGTAGCTTTGTAATCACACATATCACATTCAAATGGCTTTACCTCGGTGTGAGTCAGCATGTGTCGCTACAAGCTACTTGCCAGAGTAGCTTTGTAATCACTCATATTACATTCAAATGCTTTTGCCCTGGTGTGAGTCAGTAGATGTCGCTTCAAGTTACCTTTCTGTGTAGCTTTGTAATGACACATATCACATTCAAAAGCTTTTACCCCGGTGTGAGTCAGAATATGTTGTTTCAAAGTTCTTGCCAGAGTAGCTTTGTAATCACACATATTACATTCAAATGGCTTTACCCCGGTGTGAGTCAGCATGTGTCGCTTCAAGCTACTTGCCAGAGTAGCTTTGTAATCACACATATAACATTCAAATGGCTTTACCTTGGTGTGAGTCAGCATGTGTCGCTTCAAGTCACTTGCCAGAGCAGCTTTGTAATCACACAAATCACATTTAAATGCTTTTACCCCAGTGTGAGTCAGTAGATGTTGCTTCAACTGACTTGCCTGTCTTGCTTTGTAATCACACATATCACATTCATATGGTTTTACCCCAGTGTGAGTCAGTATGTGTTGTTTCAAGGAACTTGCTCGTGTTGCTTCATAACTACACATATTACATTCAAATGCTTTTACCCCGGTGTGAGTCAGTAGATGTTGCTTCAAGTGACTTGCTTGTGTTCCTTTGTAATCACACATATCACATTCAAATGCTTTTATCCCGGTGTGAGTCAGTAGATGTCGCTTCAAGCTACTTTTCTGTGTAGCTTTGTAATTACACATATCACATTTAAATGCTTTTAACCCAGTGTGAGACAGTAAGTGTAGTTTCAAGGAACTTGCTCTTGTTGCTTCATAAGTACACATATCACATTTAAATGCTTTTACACCGGTGTGAGTCAGTAGATGTTGCTTCAAGTTACTTGCCTGTCTTGCTTTGTAATTACACATATCACATTTAAATGCTTTTAACCCAGTGTGAGACAGTAAGTGTAGTTTCAAGGAACTTGCTCTTGTTGCTTCATAACTACACATATCACATTTAAATGCTTTTACCCCGGTATGAGTCAGTAGATGTTGCTTCAAGCTGCTTAGCCAAGCTGATTTAAAATCACACATGGGACATTTATTTATTTTCCTTTCCGTTTTCCGAGTTCTCCCCCCAGTGCTAGTAGTTGCGGTAGAGGAGTCATCTTGACAGTTGGAGTGACTTGTTGCCTCCAGCGCAGTGTTCCTGTCCTCGGTATCCATCAGTTCAGGTTGTGTTGTGTATTCACAGTACGGCAGTATGACTTGTACTCACGCCTGTCTGGAACAGAGCTGCAAGCTGCCTCTAACAGCTAGTCTCTCGTGAGATCCAACTGAGCGGAGCTGGTACTATTATTACACTGCCAGTCTGATAACATGCAGGATTGTAGCACAATCGAGTCTCATTGAACACCTTGTAGTTTCAGCAGTGACATCTGAAATGAATCATAAACAACTATATGTACATTTTACTCATATGAGATAGTTTTATTATAGCCCTTATTATTGGATTATTCAGGGCAATTAAGTTTAGTCAAATTAGCCATTAACTGTACAAGACTCAAGGTGAGTACATATAGGTTGAGATTAGATCACTTTATAAATAAGTATCTAGCAATAGCCCACAACACCCGTTTGATATTTTTTGTTTTAGCGCTGTCCCTTGGGAACCTTTCATTTTCCCAGGACATAATATAAAGGCATTTGTAAAGTATGACATTCTCTGACCACTAAACTATTTCTATGCAAAAGATTAGGTCGATCTCTCGGCTCTCTATCACTGCGTGAAAGAGTAAGAAATAAGACAATGGGCACTTTCATTATGATAAGTATAGTACTTTTAAAGTAGGTAAGGCACTTTATTTTCGAATATTAAAGAATCATCCGATGAGGCTTAATTTTGAGAAAATAATTATGACCAGTTACTTCAAATAACTCACTGAATATCTGAAACAGAAAACTAACATAATAGGTTACCCATTTACAAAAATCTTGTAAAGTTCATCACGGATTGTCATAAATTCATTAATTCACGATACTTACAAACAGAATAACAGAGATTCATTGCTATCCAATATTTCTGCTTAATATTATTAGACATGTAAATTATTGAATCACAGTATTGAAAAACGAAGTAAACCACTTCCTTCCTCAAGGAACCACTGTGCTATTTGTACATTCTCTTTGCCACTGTGACCACTATGAAGTAAACATGAACAAATTAACAAGCAGTGTTACCAGCATGATTTCCCAAAAAAGGACGGTTGGCTCTCTGAAAATGTACGGTTTTTAACTTCAAGGTACGGTTGGGTCGGGATACTTCTGGAAAAACTAGATTTTTTTTTCCTTCGAGTTGGCTGCCTGCGACCTTAGGTTGGTAAAAAAGCGATAGGGAATCGAACATAGACATCTCATTTCAGTATTCAAAGTTCTCGACAGGGCGCGCTGGAGTTGTCTCACGGAATCATTTTGAATTCGAAAATATTTTTAATATATCAGAAGAGTATCTAAACATTTTTACATCGTTATTATTCATGAAGTGGAAATTTCATGTAACTCAAGTAAATATATAAATTAGCAACAAAAATCTTATGAATTTACCTAAATTATTTATGAAGATTGATAATATGTTTGAATATATTCCAATTAGTAATCAATAACATTATAATTTAATTTTTGAACTCATTAATACACGCCTTATTCCATTCAATAATCGATAATTAATTATTGATCGAGTAACGCTTGAATTAATAAGTTTCAAAATTTATATACAAACTGAGCTTAGAGAATAATTTAAGATCAAATTAGCTCTGAAACTTTGGATCTAATTAGATCTCAATGATGGGATTTTTTTTTAGAATATTTTCTAATTTTTCTAAATCTACTCAGAACTAAGTAAATTGTAGTCAATTGTAGATCTAAGTTTATCTGCATAGATTGAGATTTATTTCAACAAATGTAGATTTTTCAAATAAAACTATAATTTTATTTGTAAAGTCTTCCTAGATCAAAAATATCAAATTACATGTGTATAAAAAAATACCGGTTTTCAATTCAATTAAACAAAATTATTGTAAAAAATTCGTTTACAGTTTCTGACAGGTACGTAAACAACAGAATTTCGCACACTTGTTTTTAAACAATAAAATAAAACAATATTTTTTGTTCCTCTAAATATAGAGAATAATATCGCTTCATATCTTAACTTCCTCATCACATTATTCTTATGATAAATTATTATCAAAAAAAAAATAATTCACTCTATCATTAACGAATTTAATGACTTTACTCCATTCCGTAACTCTGTATTGAATTAAAACCTCATTTCTATAATTGATTTACAAATGAATTGTTCGATATTGGCAATCGGTAATAATGTTCTACTATACCATATCCTTTTGAATATTCGATTCCTTATCGCTTTTTTTCCAACCTATGGTCGCAGACAGCCAACTTGAAGAAAAAAAAACTGTCTAGTTCTTGCAGAAGCATCCCGACCTGTAGGGTGCTGCTAAAATGTTGAAAAATGCTATATTCTACTCATATTCCATAGCGAAAACAAGTTGTTTGTCAAAAAAATTATGAAAATAACGTTTTAGGAACTAAGAAAATTCCATCTAAGTAATTAGTGTCCATATTTTATTGCCAAATGTGACAGAAAGTTGAGGAACGAATGAATCTCATTATTTTCTATGTATTAGTTTCTCGACAGACTGTAATCGTAAAATAATAATTTAACTTACCACGAGTTTATAAATAAATAACTTGCTAAGAAATGCTTGAAGCTCCAATAGTTTGGAATACTCCTGAGGAAGGAAGGCTAGGAATGTAATCCAAACAGCCAAGTCTTATTTGGTAAGAAGAAAAAAGTTTTTTGAACGCAAATTCAGAATGTTGAGAAAAACAGGAGAAAGCGATTTTTTTTTGTTTTTTACCCTTTGTAGTTGTAGTGCAAAGTAAATCACTAATATAGAAAAGGTACGAAAAAGCTACGGTCTATACTGAGGTACGGTCGTGGTACGGTTGTGTGATGAATAGTACGGAAAACCGTACTTTTTGGTACGAACTGGCAACGCTCTGCTTGACTTAAAATCAACCAAACCAAAGCAACTATTACATTCTCTTGTGTTTAATTCTTCTATGATTCTCTTTGCTATTTACATTCTCTATAGCAGAGCCCACAGATCTCCAGCAGAGGCTAAATGTAAAGCTCGAAACATACTATCGGACGCGGCTTACGGATGCGACTGACAGCCGCGACTTAGCAATGTGCACAGTCCTATTACATCCGGTGTGCCAGATCGCTCTCGGACGTCCGAACGCTCAAGGTCGTCCGAAGGTGACGTCCGCGACTTATGTCCGATAGTGTGCACGGCTCAGTGTACTTTCATAGTCACAGACTAATAGATACTACGTATTCATAGTCTAGGTCGCGGCTGTCAGTCGCGTCCATAAGTCGCGTCAGATAGTATGTTTCGAGCTTAACTCTTTGCCGTGGAGGGAGATGCTCTATGCATTAAGAAAATAAAATCATAGAGAATCAGATTTTTTCGTAATTGTATCATACTCATGGAAACTTGGCTCTTTAATCGGTAACTGCATCAGCGCCCCTCAGAAATATTAGAATACGACTTCATATCTAGCCAGTAGTAGCCAGCATACGGCTAAAGCCGGGCACACAATATAAAATTAATTAGTCTTGGTTCTAATGCCGAAAACATACTATCGAACGCGGCTGACGGACGAGACTGACAGCCGCGACTGATAGGTATCTAGACTATGAAAGTAGACTGAGCCGTGCACACTATCAGACATAAGTCGCGGACGCCACCTTCGGACGTCCGAGAGCGATCTAGCACACCGGATGTCTTAAGACTGTGCGCGTTGTTAAAGCTCGAAACATATTATCGGACGCGGCTTACGGACGCGACTGACAGCCGCGACCTAGACTATGAAAGTACACTGAGCCGTGCACACTATCGGACATAAGTCGCAGACGTCACCTTCGGATGACCTTGTTCTGCGTTCGGACGTCCGAAAACGATCTGGGACGCTGGTAGTTTTAACACTGTGCACATTGCTAAGTCGCAGCTGTCAGTCACGTCCGATAGTATGTTTCCGGCTTAAGTCGCGGCTGGCAGTCGCGTCTGTAAGCCGCGTCCGATAGTATGTTTCCGGCTTAACACACAACATAGATCTTGGTCTTGGATTGGACGATCAATATCAGTCCAAGATCAATTCACACATTGGAGTGTTGGAAGTTGGAACCAAGACTATAATTTGTAGCCAACAACGTAGCCAATGTGTGGTCCCGGAATTAAAAGAGAGTAGCACCGTAACTCCGTAAGGGTTTCAGACAGATCCAGCTACTGTTAGGGTTTGTCCACAGCCGCAGCTAGCTGTAGTGTTTCACTTCACTTGCTGAGGTTTGAGCAGAAAGGAACCCTCGTGACTTAGCCCCGAGTTCACCAACGCTTGTTGAAGTGAAATGTGTGATTACTGCATTAAAGCAACGGTTATAACGATTGCTTGGTGATAAGCACATTTCGTTAATAAGCCTTTTAAGATTTAAAGCTGGAAACACATTATTGCACGCGGCTGACGGACGCGACTGACGGTCTCGATTTAGCAATGTGCACAGTCTTAAAACATCCGGTGTGCCAGATCTCTCTCGAACGTCCGAACGCTCAAGGTGACGTCCGCGGACTGATGTTCGATAGTTTGTACGGTTCCGTGGATATTCTTTATCTAGATACCTGTCAGTCGCGTCCGTCAGCCGCGTCCGATATAGACCAGGGTAGAAGCCTTTAAAAATAATAAAAAGTGAAAAAAAAATAATAGTAGGATGAAACCTATTAGAAAAGGAGGGGAATATTAAAAAAATGAAAGGAAAAATAATTTACGGGCGATCTGAGGTCGGGAAGGGGATGGGGGTGAGTTTTTAAGGGTAAAAAACGGTTTTTGTCGATTTCCGGCAAAACTAAAAGTCCTATCGAAAAAAGTCAAATGGCAAAGTTGTAGGTAATAAAAAGATCTAAAATTTTTGTTTTCTAACTTTTTTCACATAACCTCAAAATTTATCTGAAAATTTTTAAAAACCAAGTTTTTGGTTTTTTATTCTTATCTTTTACAAAAATATTCTAAGCACAATGTGTTGAAGTGGAAACAGCTATGACAAAACATGACAGCTTTGCCGTTCACAAGAAAGTCAAAGAGATGGCTGGGATGCATCGAAAGCGGGAAATTCCTGTTCTCATCCATGACAATATTTCAGTGCTGGATATTAAGAAAAAACTGTTAGTTTGGACTAATTATATACAGGAACTATTTCACGATTCGAGGCCAGATGAGATTGAAGTTAATGTAGAAAACGAATCGGGTCTTGATTTACAAAAAAGTGAAGTAATTGCTGCGATCCGAAATGCTAAGACTGGTAAAGCACCGGGACCTGATGAGGTTATGACAGAATTAGTCAAACTCATAGAGGAAGATGACTTAGATTTACTCGTCAACCTTTTTAATCAAGTATATGCGACCGGTATCATACCAGAACAGTGGCTTATCTCAACTTTTATCACCATCCCGAAGAAGAGTCGACCCAAAGCTTGTAGTGATTACAGAACTATTAGCTTAATGAGTCATGTCTTAAAGATCTTCCTTAAAATAATACACAGTTTGGCTTCAGAAATGGATTCGGTACTAGGGACGCCCTCTTTTGTACTCGCGTGTTGAACGAAAGGTGCTTAGACATGAACCGTGACTTACATATCTGCTTTATCGATTACGAGAAAGCGTTTGATAAAGTTCGACACGAAAAGTTGTTCGAGGTTTTGGAATCAAAAGGCTTAGACTCAAGAGACATCAGAATTATCAAAAGTTTGTACTGGAACCAAAAAGTTGCAATAAGGGTGGAGAACGAAACAACTGTTCCTACTGAGATACAAAGAGGGGTGCGACAAGGCTGTATTTTATCTCCACTCCTTTTTAATATTTATGCAGAAGAGATCTTTCGGAAACTATCTGCTAGTCATGCCGGCATTGTTGTAAATGGCACTCCTATTAATAATGTACGGTATGCTGATGATACTGCCTTGATCTCGGACAATTTGGCATCATTACAGGAACTTCTAGATAATGTTAACGAATTAAGTAAGCACATGGGTTTAAGCATCAATGTTGCAAAGACCAAATATTTGTTGATCTCCAAGAATCCACAACAAGACTTGTTTACGGAGGTACCTTCAGGAGAGGATAGCGAAACAGCCTTGCGGTGTTTTCAGAGAAACCCTTTATTAAATAACATACAAAACATTGTCGTGTGCATCCCAAAAAAACGCCACCGCGAGCTAACTCGACGCACACGCCATCTAGTTCACTTATGTGACAACTTTTTAACAAACATTAAATATTCTATAGGGAACAGTTTAGACATACCGCCCACCAAGGACGAGTCGTCCATCATAATGAACATTACCTAAGATATTCCATCAATACTAGTATACAAAACAAAAAATAAATCAAAATCTACTAATACTTAACTAACAGGGTACATCATTTTAAATAGACGTTGTATCACGGAGTTTTATAATGTGAAAGAAAAATAAGCTTGAAATCGACTGTTCAGCTAAACTAAGTCATTTTGCTTTAAAAATTGCTCGTTTACCAAAACTACGTTATGTAATAACGAGTCCTACACAGTCCACGAATTAAATACTCATGTGACCACTTGACCAGCGGGTTCCAGATGTGTTTCACGATTTTCAAGTTTGCACGGTGTTACAATCGTTTGTATAACCCGAACTAATGTTTTTTCAACGTTTGCAGTAAGGAGTTTCAGGTGCGCTGCTATTTACTAAGCAGAAATCGTTCGTGCGCCTCTGAAACTATCATTGCGGTGAAACAATATAACGCCGCATGCAATTATCCATAGGTTACTTACTAGTATCAGGTAAGTCTGTTTTTCTATAATTTATTCTTGACAATTAACTTCTTAAAAAATGTTTTTTGAAATCTATTATTTAGTCTTTCTTGTTACTAATGTTTTCTTTTTCAGGAGACAGGTGATTTCTTCAGGCAACGAGCGAGCATGATAGTGTTGACGACAACAGGTAAGGAAATCTTCGAGTTACAGTTTAAATTCGTACGCATGGCGTAAGTTCCAATCCCTTTGTCTGTTTCATCACCAAGGCAGCTGACTATCTGAAATACTTTCGACTTGCATCCAAAATATACCGTACTTCCGCAGCATATTTTTTTTTCGCAGCTCAGTAGTGGGATTCACTGTATGTTTGGTTGTCAGTGGACTGTATAATGACCATAGAGTTGCTTTTATCATTGCTTCAGAAGTCCGGTTGGGTTCGAAAGGGTATCTACTTGGATAGTTACTCAACCAGTACAGGCTAATAGTAGAATCTATTTAGGTAGTTCAATTATCAATATCTTTCAGCTACTTCCAGAATTAATTTGCTGACTACTACAACTACACAACTCTTGCCGGTGAATGAAAAACTGCGCTAAGAATAAAACTTTCATCGAAGGAATCACAAATGAGTCGCAATTCTACTGTCATTAGAGATGTCTCTAAGATACACGAAAGCTGCATAAATGCAGTGTTAGAAGCATCACTAAAGACGTGTAGATCCAAACAATTTTCATAATTAGTTACTTGAACTCACGGTGATGTATGACAGTTTACCACTTTAGCCATTTTTCTATTCCTTGTTTTTCATTCATCTATAATTCTTTATGTCTTCTGTGTGAGATCTATTTCTTCATGTACCTTATCTTCATGTGTTTCTTCATCTTCATTGATATATTCTTCTACTATATTTTTTGTGCTTTATACTTATCTTTTAACCGTGTGACTTCTTCTGTTTCAGTTTGGCAGCCACTATGAAGATCACCGGAAAAGCTTCGTTTGTCTGTTTTGGCAGCTACGAGATGGCCGTGATCTTCACATATCAATAATCAATCTAATCAATAGTGAATCTTTTCCAGATAGGTATGGGGCATTTGAGGTTCCAGAATCAACTTCCATGAGTCGGGAACTCGGGATTCTCGATCTTGATTTTGAGCATCTTCTCTCCATATCTTTCTTGGAAAATCTTCGTGTTCTTCTACAGTTCTCATCGGTGCATTGGATTCTATTCTCCTTTCATCAGAGTGAACTGCAGTATCAGGCGGCCAAAGCACCATTGTATCATCACCAAAATCGCGATTCCTGTTTGAGCAGAATGGTGGCTCAACAAATCTGGGATTCCTGGAAACTCTTTGGAAAATAGTTTCCACAAAATGCTGTTCTTCCGAGGTTAGAATATTCGATCGCAATAGGCTTTGCTTAGGTTCAAGCTCCCACTTGTTCTTATTTGCATCATATTCATCTAGTTTGACATGTAAATTCACTAGCACATTGTGACAAACTTGCAATTTGTCATAATCACCATCGACCTGACCCGACAGCACCCATCCAAGGTAAGTGTTCTGCGCAATCGTGGAACCAGTAGGGCTTCTAATCAAACCTTTTTTCAGGACACGACTGTAAACCTCGGAGCCTAATAAGATGTCAATCCTATTAGGAGAATTGTACTGTGGATCTGCCAGTTTCATTTCAGCTAGTTCGTTCCAATCTGGAAGGATGAAATTCTTCTCTGGCAGTAATGATGTGATCGTATTAAGCACACAGGCTTGTACCTGCAATTGAAATTTAGGATCGTAGAGCGACTGAATAGTCACCATAACCACATGGTTTGCGGTTAAGCCACTCTGACCACTACCTAATCCCGAAATGCTACTTTGAGTTGCTATCTTCTTCAGCCGTAGCGACTGCACGGCTGCTTCAGAAATGAAAGATGCTTGCGATCCTTGGTCAAGAAGAGCTCTCATGATCTGAGGATAACCATTGCAGGACTCAGCTTTAATCAAAGCTGTGGGTAATAAGGTCTGACTGTGGACCTTTCCTGTCACGAAATGGTTAGCTATCGTAGCAGTTTCGTTCGTACCGGATGACGTTTCCGGCAGGCAATTCTCACCATCCGCTGCTTCAGTCGCATTCGCGACGGTTGTTGAAGTGGACTTCCCATGAAGCAGCGTGTGGTGTCTTCCTCGACATAGACGGCATTTCGTTGTTACACGACAAAACCGTCCCGTGTGACCCTCGCCAAGACAATTGAAACAAAGTCCCAGTGACTTCGTAATCTCTTGCCGCTTGCTAACATCTTCTTTGGCAAACTGGCCACATGAGTATAACCTGTGGGTTTCCCTGCAGAGAGGACAGGACATGACATAATTATTTGGAGTGACGTGCATGACTTTGGTTATCGATTTAGAATTAATCTTAGGGGTATGATTGATTGGTTCTACTAGTTCTAACGCCCGAAATCTAGACTCTAAAAACTCTTTGAATTGAGTGAACGAAGGCAATTCCAGACAAGTTTTGTTTACATAAAATTCCCATTGCTTTCGTGTCTCGGCGCCTAATTTCGAACTAACAATATAAATAATGATAATATCCCATGATTCTACGCCTACCCCCAGGTTCCCTAATTCGTGAATACAATCAGAAGTGGTATCTAAAAGATCTTTCATCGCTTGAGAGGATTCAGTGTTCATAGTATGTTGACCAAATAAACGTTTTAAGATACAATTGGACATGAATCTCTTATTATCATATCTATTTTGTAGCATGTCCCAACATTTTTTATAGTTCGCCTGCGTAATCGGAATATGCTTTAACAATTGTTCTGCTTCGCCTTTCACTTGAGTCTTCAAATAATGGAGACGTTGTACACCATCAAGTGCCGCGTTATTGTGAACTAATGAAAGAAAGAGATCCTTAAACGACGACCACTCAGAATAAGAACCACTAAAAACCGGTATGGAAATGGTCGGTAACCGAACTACGGACTCAGTCTTTGATTGGTGCGACTCAGAACTATTGCTTGCAGATTTTGCTACGCGAATATGTGTCTTCAGTTCTCCCTTGTACGTTAAGTAAGCTTCATACGCCGTGTCGAAACTTTCATTCTTCATGTAGGAACTGGCATCTAGTTCTTCATTCTCGTAAGACGATATTAGCTCTTCATGTTTAGCAGAAAACTTTTCCATTATCTCTTCTAAGCCTTCTAATCTTGCTGCTACATATGGTTCCGTTATTCGCTCCTTTGGCAATTTTCTGAAGTTAATTATTCCTCTTTCTATTTGTCCTTTCAAATTCTCTAATACTCGTATATCTCGTTCCATGTTTTTATCTGCACTCTTCGACATATTGATCTATTTATATCTTCAAATCGGTGTATAAATTTTCTATTTTGCAAATCGCCAAAAAAATTCTATGTCCAAAATCGTCGTAATTTTTCTAAGTGTTTAAGACTTGTATTATTTCGCTCAGAAATCGGGCATAGGTTCCCCGTCTTGTCGTTTTTAGCGAAATTATTCTAAGTCCTGACTACTTCTTGAGAATATTACAAGTCCATGCAGTATTTTGAGAAATTTGACAAGTCCAAGATTTTGCTACTAACTTTTACCCAAGATAATTAAATGTACTCACAGTTTTTTGTGCACTTTACCACTGTTCACTTTCACAGGTCCAAAGTCCAATTTCTGATCCGGTGCAATCTTCAATTTCTGCTGAAGTCCAAAGTCTAATGAGGTCCGGATCCGAATCTGCCTTGCTGTCCTCTAACCGCCCACCGTGCTTTCCTCTCGACTGCTTGGTTCTTTGTCTTCACTACAATCGTCTGATCAAGGGATCTCCTCCACTTGAATCGTCGAACGGGAAGACAACTTCCAAAAAATATCCGACTCGTAAGGTCCTTGTTTACGGAGGTACCTTCAGGAGAGGATAGCGAAACAGCCTTGCGGTGTTTTCAGAGAAACCCTTTATTAAATAACATACAAAACATTGTCGTGTGCATCCCAAAAAAACGCCACCGCGAGCTAACTCGACGCACACGCCATCTAGTTCACTTATGTGACAACTTTTTAACAAACATTAAATATTCTATAGGGAACAGTTTAGACAAGACTCAAAGCTTTACATCGGTACAGAATTAGTGGAACGGGTCGCTAAGTTCAAGTATCTGGGAAGTTGGATGAACGAGAGTGGGGATCATGCGCAGGAGATAAGGGTTCGCATAGAAATGGCTCGTTCAACCTTTTTCAGAATGAATAAAGTTTTGTGTGACAGAGACCTGAGTCTTGACTTAAGACTACGCATAGTACGTTGCTACATCTTTTCGGTGCTATTATATGGCTTAGAAACATGGACTCTCGCACAAAATTTGACAAAGAAGCTGGAGGCGTTTGAAATGTGGATCTACCGCCGTATCTTGAGGATTTCATGGCGTGACCGAATTACCAACGTTGAGGTACTAAGCAGGCTTAAGAAGAAGATGGAGCTTATGAATACCATCAAACATCGGAAGATGTCGTACTTTGGTCACATCATGAGAAATGACAAATACAGACTACTCCAGCTCATCATCCAAGGAAAGATTGCCGGAAAGAGAAGTGCTGGCAGAAGGCGGCACTCATGGTTAAAGAACCTGCGGGACTGGTTCGGCTGCAGTACCACCTCATTATTTAGAGCAGCAGCTTCAAAAATTAGAATTGCCCTGATGTTGTCCAACCTCCGATAGGAGTGGAACTATAAGAAGAAGATATGAATTAAATCTAGATTTGAGTTTAGATTTATTTCATCGCAATCTTAATACAATTATGATAATTGCGTTCCGAAAAAAAGGAGAAGGGTGAACTCGAAGTATGTGTATCCTGAGTTCTACACGGCTGACATCATTCGTGATTTTCCACAAACAATTTAAGAAATATGGTTCGTCCACTGATTATAACAATTTTGCCGAGTGCAGGGCTAGGGTTAAAAATAATATGTATCTTGCGGAGAAGCAATATAAACTGAATGTCCAAGATCAATTACAGAGGGATCCACAGTCCATTTGGAATTTTGCTAAGTCCAAACGAAACAGCAGAGTTCCGCATAAGATATTGACGGACGGGGTTGAAGTATGTAACGATCAATGCGCCAAAGAATTCGCAGAGTACTTTTATTTAGTTTACAGTACAAAACGAGCGAACTTAAATGTGAGCGCCGCGATCTCTGAAGCGGGCGGTGATAACGGGGCGGCGCGCGTGCATCTGGACTCGCTCGCGCTGCAGTTAGAGGACGTCCGCAGCTCGCTCCGGGAGCTGAAGCCTAAGAAGTCAGCAGGTCCGGACGGTATACCACCCTATGTCTTCAAGGATTGTCGGGAGGTGCTGGCTCAGCCGCTTCATCACATATTTAATTTCTGCTTGAAACTAGCCGTTTCCGGAGGTTTGCAAGGTGACGCGATTATTACCGGTGCCAAAGGGGAAATCGTGCACAAAAATAGAATAATATAGGCCTATAGCAATACTGTATACGCCGGCGAAAATACTTTGTAAACTTTTGCACTATAGACATAGTGCAAAAAAAAGTATCAAGTCAAATAAATACTCAGCTTTCAAATGCTCAGCACGGGTTGCGCCTGGCCCGAAGCACGACTAGTAATTTGCTTTGTCATATGGCATATCTGGCTTCAGCAGTAGATGGTGGGGGGCAAGCAGACGCTGCTTATTTTGATTATAAAAAAAGCGTTTGATTTAATAATATTGACGTGTTACTAAAAAAAACAATCCGGCTTCAGTTTCACGGTCATCGGCATCAGTATGTGGAATACTCGGGGGCCGGGGCACAGATCGGAACCGTATTTCACCAGATCCGGAGTAAGTCGTTCGTTCCATGTGCATGACTTATATCTTTCACTCGATCACATAATCCAATCCTACACAAGTACAACATAGGGGGAATGCCTATTGCTAGAGTTACAGAAGTACAAGACTTGGGGGTGACTTTTAACACAGGATTGACATTTAAGGATTTTAATAATATGAATTATTAAAATTTGCAAAAAATCATTTAGAAATCTAGAGTTTATTCTTCGCACGTCATCTGGTTTCACAGATATAAATGCAGTTAAAGCCCTGTACAATGCTTTAGTCAGGAGCCAATTAGAATTTAACGGAGTTATTTGGTCTCATGAAACTTAATATGTGCAGATGTTGGAGAAAATTCAGAACAAATTCGTTAGATATTTGTACCTATATGAAGCTGTACGGAGTTTATTCATATTATCCATTAATGTACCCCACTCTATTTGTTCTGGCTATGGTGAGGTACAATCAACTAAGGGTAAGGAGGGAATTTGCTTTAGTTTCATACTTATTTACGGTACTTGGAAAGTTTTTTTTTTTTATCGAAAATTACCTAACCACAGACTCCGGGGTCTGTGCCCTTTGTTAACTAAAGATAATGATTAGATTTTACTATACAAAGAGAGTTAGTACATGGTTAAATCTTAGTCTAAGCTATTCAGTCGATGCATTGCGTGAAAGCCACAAGCAGACCGGCGACCCGCTAGCAGCACCCGATCACGAGTATGACATATGTACCCGCCATCGCTCTCCTCGACCATATTTGAGGGAAGATAACGACCCGGCACACGACGCCGCCGCAAGAAGTAGCCTTCGAGGGCGAGCATGAATAATTGGGGCATGCACGCAATGCTTACACTTTTTCAAGTCCTATGGCAATTCTCCTTCTGGCCCAGAGCCTCCATCACCGCTTCGTTCCGATCCCTGACGGCCATCTGTAGGTTGTATTCCTTGATGGTCTCCGATGACGCAGACGATGCTCGCCGCACAAATCGACTAATGAGAGGGAAAATTCAAAATGGTGACATATTAGCACATATACGTCTTTACGTTCCTGACAGGTACGTGTGGCGGCGGCTGCGGCCGCGGCTACTGGCGGTGCCGCGCGCGCACACAAACCTGCTTGCGGAAGCGCCTCTGACGCGCGCACTGCGCACTATCAACCTCCACTCAAACTCATCGCGGTCGACAAGGACCTATAGTTACGTGTTCACTGAATGAATTCACAAAAATAGCTTTGTTTGTGTAAACCTATTGGAGCTAAGATGTTTTTCTGTTTGTACATATATACCTACTATAAATGTTCGAGTGCAATAATATTGGTAGAAATGTTTAATAATATATAGCTACACCATCGCATTAGGTGATAGAACCTGTCGAGATAGTTGTATTGTGTAAAATAATAAATCATTATGTGAAAAAAATCGATAATATAGCTTAAACAGATCAAACCCATTTAATTGAAGTCTACGTTTAGTGTTGGCACTTCGAACTGACAGCAGGCGCGGATCCATGGAGGGGGGCCCCTGGTACCATGTCGATCTTTCTGCTCACTTCCTTTTCTTCACTTAAAACTCGGCTCATTGTTGAAAATTAATGGAAAAATTTGCGCGCTCGCTTCCCTCGCGCCATTTAAGTGTGCTGTGGTTTTCTTTACTCACACTTGATCTCATTTTCAAATCTAACTTTCACTGACCAATTGTCGAAATATTTTTTTCAAACTCACTACTTAAGCGCTCAAAAGACGCGGTTCTAACGGTGGGTTACAGGACCATGTTGATCTTTTGCCAGGCCCTGGTTTCATGACTGATCAACTTCATAAATTTGAATATACTTGCTTGCTACTCTTGTATTTGAAAAAAGTTCGCGTTTGCTGCGTTTAATAGCGGAACACTGCTCTTCTTAGTTTATATTCTCGGTTCATAACAATTTATTGACAAAACGTGAAAAAATATTCGGTAGTGACGCGTAATTTCCGTCAGATAATTAGTATGTACCTACAACTAGATGACCCCTGAATCAATGGCTGAATCCGCCCTTGACTGTCAGTTAAAATGTTCGGAAGTTATTGCCATTACACATTCATTCGATTTCGGTCGTGCTCCGCTCTTCTTTCTTACTTGCTATCCTATACTTTGAGTAATTAGGTAGGCCCCTAAGTAGTATTAGCCCAAGGCCACATACACTCACAGTTCGGCCCTGTCTAAATTATTTCTGTGGGTTGTCAATTCGACGGATAGTGATTTTATTATTAAAACATTAATGCTGTATAGTTGCCGTTCAACCATAGCTACCTCTCTTTCGTTTTCTCTGCTAACGAAAGGGAGAAAGTGATATTTTTACGTGCCGGGACCTATAGCAGGAGTAAGTAAACTTATGACAATAAACTTTTTGATACTGGTAAGTATTGTATAGGCCGGGTGGCTAGCCCTGGTGTCAGAGTTTTTAGACCTGAAGGCCTACGACATGGCTTAACGGTTAAAACAACCGGGATACAACTAGTCAATGTAGTGCTCGGATCAAACAAAAAAATCAAGACAGAATGTTTGGATACCAACAAGTGAGGCCGGCAAAATCGACGTATACAGACTCAATTACACACAATAACACGTACAAAGAAACTACGCCTTGGCTCGTCAGTCGAAATATGCCGGCTTAGTTCTCTAGTGAGAGAAGCACTCTTAATTGTTCATTCCAATACCTACATTATTATAGGGCGAATCTTACAAGTCGGCGGATGTGAAGTTAGCTACAAGCTGCGCAATATCCAATTCTGGCTGCAGTAGTCTTTTATTAGTTAAAAAAATATTAGGTAGGTACTATTAAATCGAGGAATACCAGGTGCGTGCGTCGATATCGATATTGAAAAATTATCGATAATTTTTCGCTTCTTACCACATCACTAACTTATGATATGTTGGCAGTACGTATATTTTTCTTTTATAAGTTGGTATTAGTCCGGAAAGCACGTTTCATACATCGGTATTTTGTATGACACTCCCGTCTCTTCTAGTGTTTAATTGTAGGTCCCGGTTGTTTTAACCGTTTAGCCATGTCAGAGGCCTTCAGGCGGCCTAAAAACTCTGACACCAGGGCTAGCCACCCGGCCTATACGAACTTACTTACTTACTTTTTTAGTGTTTAATTCCTCTATGGCAGTTCACATAAAGCTGCGCGTTCACAGAGATACGTTGGATATTGCACAGCAGTATAGTCGGCGGATTTGAAGTGGGCTAATAGCCAACTTCACATCCGCCGACTTGTATGATTCGGCCTGTAACAAACTTACAGGGGAAAATACAACTTGAAACTAGTACAGAAGTTAGCGGCCTAATCACTTATGGTAATGGCAACCATGGATGCATAGGAGTTTTATAGAGACTGGTATTGTATAGGTAGTAAGTTTTAAAACATAAACAAAATAGATTTTGAAATTATTTTTATCGTGCTTCACACACTAGGTGTATAGAAACTTTCTTTTTGAGATAAACATTTCAAAAATTGATGCGTTCGCAGGATTTGAACCTGCATCCTCTGGGACTCCGGCCCAGATGCTCTGTCCAATTAAGCTAAAACGCACTCTGCGAACGCGCCGAATTAGTGAGTGTTTATCATTTTTACCAACTACTACATTGTTGGAAGCGCCATTTGTGAGAACTGCTTTAAACCAGTCAGTCACTTTATGTGAAATTATTAAAAAAATGATTAACACTCACTAATTCGGCGCGTTCGCAGACTGCGTTTTAGCTTAATTGGACAGAGCATTTGGGCCGGAGTCCCAGAGGATGCAGGTTCAAATCCTGCGAACGCGTCAATTTTTGAAATGTTTATCACAAAAAAAAAATAGATTTTACTGGGACAAAATAAAATAGGTACCAACTTCATACCCAACCAGCCAATAAACACAGGAAAATGTTTTCAAGTTTCAAATTAGCTTCAAACAAAGATTTGTTTTATAATCACACCTGTCACACTCATACGGCTTAACCCCAGCCTATTGTTGTTATATCTTCTTTGCCCGCGCGTGGGTTAGTATGTGTATTTTTAGGTACTTGTAAATTTCATTTTATTTTACACTAGCGACCTGCGCCGGCTTCGCACAGGTGTATTATACATGTAAAACTTCCTCTTGAATCACTCTATCTATTAAAAAAAACGCATCAAAATCCGTTGCGTAGTTTTAAAGATATAAGCATACATGGGGACAGACAGCAGGAAGCGACTTTGTTTTATACTATGTAGTGATCTACATCTGGCGGCCTTGTTGGCTCAGTGGTTAGTGACCCTAACTTCTGGGTCGAAGAGGTGTGGGTTCGATCCCCACCCAAGGCAAATATGTATGTGATGACCGTAAGTGTTTGCTCTGTATCTGGGTGTTATTCAGTTACTATCTATATAAATATGTATTTTAAAATATGTATATGTACCTAGTATATCAGTCTCTGGCAGCCATATCACAAGCTTTGCTTAGTTTGGAGTCAGAGGCTGTGTGTAAGATGTCCCAAAATATTTATTATTATTATTTACTAGGCTTCACATTGATAACTGCATTGAAACAAACATCAATTACTCATATACTAGCTTAGACTAAATGCGTCATCTTTCTAAGGAAGCACCACATGCAACAATTTTACAAAGTAGCAAAAAATATTACCTACTAAACTTAAAATTACAGTTGTACAAATTATTAAATATTATTAGTTAAATATTATAAAATATTAAATACTAATTATTAAATATTATTATTATTAGTTAAATTATTATTGTGTGCTGTGTGAAGAGTTAGAGAACATGGTTGGCACTTTCTGCCATAATTAAGTTTAAATTAATTTTGAACTTTCTTACCTATTACCATGTCTCTAAAAATATTAAAACAAATTATGTTGCTGGTATATAATTACTAGAGTACTTAGTCTGGGGACAGGTGAATTTGCACCTAGTACGGTTCTGCGAAACACTGGGCCAAATGGTGTTATTGGCATGCGAGGAAATCTGAATGGAATCCTAAATTTAAATTTAGTAGGTTTGGACAGTCGATGTAGTTGTAGAGTAGATTATACAGACAAGTAATGTCGGAAATACAGAAAAGTTTGTTTTGTAATCACACATAATAATGAAGTATCTTTGCTTAATTTTATTGTTAATCTGAAAACGAAACTATGCTTCTTCATCATATCATGATCCAAATAGGTAGGTATCTGTCTACAAGGCCTTTTCCCAACGCTTCGCCACTGCCACTCCGAGGGGATGCTTGGTACATATCCTGGAGAGTGCAGGTTGGTCCCTGAGGGCATGCTAGCAGGTGCTGCATGTTTTGCACTGGGGCTCCACAGTCGCACTGAGCGCTCTCGGAGTATTCCCATTTCACGAGGTTATCCTTGCAGCGGCCCACTTCGGAATTCACTTTCGTCCGGAGTCGATTTAACGACTTCCGCTTAGGCCACGGGAGGTCACCACTGGATAGGAGTTGTTCAGAAGGCGCTACATAGTCAGGTGGTGGGGCGAGTGTATCTTTCTATTGTTTAATACGAGCTTCCCTGGGGAGAAGATGCAGAAACGAAACTATTTATCTTATGGATATCCCCAGGAGCGGCAGGGAAGCTCTCTAGTCGAGCGGCGGGCTCCGCCGAGCCCACCGCCCAGAGTTCCCGATCATGGCGGCCTACGGCGACGTACCAGTACCCCAGTGTGAGTCAGTTTGTGTCGTTTCAAGGTACTTGCCTGTGTAGCTTTGTAATCACATATATCACATTCAAAAGCTTTTACCCCGGTGTGAGTCAAAATATGTCGTTTCAAGTCATCTGCCCGAGCTGATCCATAATCACACATATCACATTCATATGGCTTTACCTCGGTGTGAGTCAGTATGTGTCGCTTCAAGGTACTTGCCAGAGTAGCTTTGTAATCACACATATTACATTCAAATGCTTTTGCCCTGGTGTGAGTCAGTAGATGTCGCTTCAAGTGACTTGTCCGTGTAGCTTTGTAATCACACATATCACATTGAAAAGGTTTTACCCCGATGTGTGTCAGTATGTGTTGTTTCAAGGCACTTGCCAGTGTTGCTTTGTAATCACACATATCACATTTAAATGCTTTTACCCCAGTGTGAGTCAGTAGATGTTGCTTCAAGTAACTTGCCCTTGTAGCTTTGTAATCACACATATTACATTCAAATGCTTTTACCCCGGTGTGAGTGAGTAGATGTTGCTTCAAGTGAATTGCTTGTGTTCCTTTGTAATCACACATATCACATTCAAATGCTTTTACCCCGGTGTGAGTCAGTAGATGTTGCTTCAAGTGACTAGCCTGTCTTGCTTTGTAATTACACATATCACATTTAAATGCTTTTAACCCAGTGTGAGACAGTAAGTGTAGTTTCAAGGAACTTGCTCTTGTTGCTTCATAACTACACATATCACATTTAAATGCTTTTACCCCGGTATGAGTCAGTAGATGTTGCTTCAAGTTGCCTGGCCGAACTGATCTATAATCACACATATCACATTCGTATGGTTTCACCCCAGTATGACTCAATATATGTGCTTTCAAGCTACATGCATGTGTTGCTTTATAATCGCACATATCACATTGGTATGCCTTTACTCTAGTGTGGGTCAGCTTATGTTTCAAGTTACTCGCCTTAGCTACTTTATAATCACACATGGGATGTTTATGTAATTTACTTTCCATTTTCTGAGTTCTCCTCCCAGTGCTAGAAGTTGCAGTAGAGGAGTCATCTTGACAGTTGGAGTGACTTGTTGCCTCCCGCGCAGTGTTCCTGTTCTCTGTATCCATCAGTTTAGGTTGTGTTGTGTATGCACGGTACGGCAGTATGACTTGTACTCACGCCTGTCTGGAACAGAGCTGCAAGCTGCGTCTAACAACTAGTCTCTCGTTAGATCCAACTGAGCCGAGCTGGTACTATTATTACACTGCCAGTCTGATAACATGCAGGATTGTAGCACAATCGAGTCTCATTGAACACCTTGTAGTTTCAGCAGTGACATCTGAAATGAATCATAAACAACTATATGTACATTTTACTCATATGAGATAGTTTTATTATAGCCCTTATTATTGGATTATTCAGTACAATTAAGTTTAGTAAAATTAGCCATTAACTGTGCAAGACTCAAGGTGAGTACATATAGGTTGAGATTAGATCACTTTATAAATATGTATCTAGCAATAGCCCACAACACCCGTTTGATATTTTTTGTTTTAGCGCTGTCCCTTGGGAACCTTTCATTTTCCCAGGACATAATATAAAGGCATTTGTAAAGCATGACATTCTCTGACCACTAAACTATTTCTATGCAAAAGATTAGGTCGATCTCTTGGCTCTCTATCACTGCGTGAAAGAGTAAGAAATAAGACAATGGGACTTTCATTATGATAAGTATAGTACTTTTAAAGTAGGTAAGGCACTTTATTTTCGAATATTAAAGAATCATCCGATGAGGCTTAATTTTGAGAAAATAATTATGACTAGTTACTTCAAATAACTCACTGAATATTATCTGCAACAGAAAACTAACATAATAGGTTACCCATTTACAAAAATCTTGTAAAGTTCATCACGGATTGTCATAAATTCACGATACTTACAAGCAGAATAACAGAGATTCATTGCTATCCAATATTTCTGCTTAATATTATTAGACATGTAAATTATTGAATCACAGTATTTCTGGAGGTTAGTGTATTAAATAACTTCCATGCTTGCAAAGCGCGGTCAGCAATAATTAAGCGTCTTGTAGAAGGAGTCAAGGCTTGATGATTGTAGAGATTAAAAACAATACGACTGTATTCCACTGATAAGTATATTCAGGAAGTTATAATTAGTTTTTACAAATTATTATAATACAGGAGATGCGAGATTATTACTTGCCAACTTGGCGGCCATCACAGAGAGAGAGAGAACATCACGGGGGACAGAGATAGTCGATTTTCTTATAACTATCTACAGACTATACAATATTGGGGATACCATTACTAAACTAATAATATTCCCAATAAACCATTATTTTAACACTTCCCCTCATGCGTAACATGAAAAACTTTCAACAATGTAGAACAACATACACAAATCATATGTGTAAACAATTAACAATTCAAGTTAACTTAACAAAACTACATTGTTCCTACTTCATGTCTAGCATGCCTCCATTATGACAACAAGTTACATGTTAATTAAAGTAACACAACACTATCTCTGTCACAGAAATACATTAGTGACTCTACATTACAAATATTGATGGCTTACAATACATGCAACATCTCAAGAATTTGGAACGTCTATTTATTACACATTTCTTAAACCTAAGTCAGCAATAAAAACATTATGCTTACAGCTAGATAGAGGTTTCGTAAAAATATCAGCCACCATTCTTTCAGTAGGTAAATAATCAATTACTACATTCTTTTCCTTAACAATATCTTTTACAAAATGGTAGCGTAAGTCAATATGCTTTGTCTTTTTATGACAATATTCTTTTGTCTCAAGCAACCTAAGAGCACTTTGATTATCGCTATAGATTCTACAATTTAATTGTTTCTTAAAAATTTCATACAAAAAATTTCTAACAAAACATATTTCCTTACAAGAATCCGCTAAGGCCAAGTACTCGCTTTCAGTCGTTGAAAGACTGACACAGCGTTGCTTGCGTGACTCCCAACATACAGTAGAGTCACCGATTTTTACAACAAAGCCACTATACGACCTTCTATCAACGACATTATTGGCAAAATCTGCATCAGCATAAACAGTTATATCAAAATTGCCGGATTTTTCAAAAACAAGTCTTTTATTAATTGTACCACTCAAGTACCTCAAAATCCGTTTTGCAGCCAACCAATGATGTCGCTTGAAAGCTGTGTTAAACTGACTTAAATGACTAAGAGCATACATAATGTCAGGTCTGGAACATACGGCCAAATACATTAAGCACCCTATCAATTCCCTATATGGATAAGTACTGTCTGACAGAGTGTCATCATCTGTGGCCTTGTCCAATTTGTTTACAACCATAGGTGTAGAAACACTTTTGCAATTAGTCATACCAAAACGTTCCAACAACTTCCTTATATATTCAGATTGGTCAAACATTAAGGTACCACGGGTCTTATCTCTATGTATTTTAATACCCAAACAATTCTTAAGAGTACCTAAACTTTTACAACTGAATTCCGATTGTAACAATTTATACAATTTAACTTTTTCATCATTACAACATGTTACAACATAGAAGTCATCGACATAAACAGCCACTAAAGTCAACTTATTGTCAATATTTTTAAAATAAACACATGGTTCACACTTGCTTTGAATGTAACCGTTGTTAGTCAATAGAACATGAACATTATTATTCCACAGCCTGCCTGCTTGTTTGAGACCATACAAACTTTTATTCAACAAACAAACTTTTGTCCTATCATTTGAAAATCCTAAAGGCTGTTCCATATAAATACATTCATCAAGTTTGGAATTTAAAAAAGCTGTATTTATATCTATATGTTCTATATCCATGTCAAGCTCATTAGCTATACAAAATAAAATTCTAAGTGAAGAGTGTCGTACAACAGGTGAGAAGGTATCCATATAATCTACCCCAGGTTTTTGACTGAACCCCCTTGCAACTAGACGGGCTTTATATATTGGGTAATCACCTGAATCATCAGACTTTAGTTTATAAACCCATTTGCAACTTACTATGTTACAACCACTCGGTCTGTCCACTAATTGCCAAACATTATTTTTCATAAGTGAATTAAATTCATCCTGCATAGCAGCTAGCCATTTTTCTTTATCAGGGCTTGCTAATGCTTCCTCATAGGTTTGTGGTTCATTATGAAAATTGACCAAGAGAGAAATGTCTGATGAATCAGATAGATCATAATCTACATACCTTACTGGTTTATTGTTTCTAGTAGAACGAACAGGTCGCTCGCTAACACTACTAGGAACCTGTTGTGTAGAACCTTCCCCTCGAACGACTGTTTCGTTCATGGAAGTATCACATGGCACTCTGCCATCTCCACTGTCGCTACTGTCGAGCCACTCAGCGCTTTGGAACGAGGACTCTCCTGAAACGGGAGATAAATATAAATTATCATTTGAATTATTATTATCATTCATCACATTCACATTGGATTCAATTGCATTATTAATATCACAGTTATTTTCCTCTATCGTATTGTCAGAATTCCTTAAAACTTCATTGTGCATTTGCACCTGACAAACATCATCATTATTATTAACATTACTAGGCATTTTATGCATATCACTAGTACCTTGAAATTGGTGGCTTTGCATGCCAATTTCAGAAATAGTATCATTACATACTTTTTGTGTCTTAATATTGCTCTCTATGCAGTGGTCAACAAACTGATTCTCAAAGAATGACACGGTTCTAGAATAAATGATCTGCCTTGGATTAGAAGGATCAATTAACCTATATCCTTTTGTATGTTCACCATACCCCACAAAAATACAACGCTTAGATTTCGAATCAAGCTTGTCACGCCTCATACTTGGAATTAATGTCATAGCCATACAACCAAAAACACGGAGATGACTAACATCTACTTTACGGCCTGTCCAAACTTCTTCAGGTACCTTACCTTCTAAAGCTGCTGTAGGGCTTCGGTTTTTCAGATATATAGCGGTAGATATCGCCTCACCCCAATATTCCTTAGGAAGTTGTGCTTCACGAAGCATGCAGCGAGCTTTCTCAAAAAGAGTTCGGTTCAGCCTTTCTGAGACACCATTCTGGGAAGGACTGTATGGGCAGGTGGTCTGATGAACAATACCCTCACCTTCTAAATACTTGGAGAACTCAGCATTACAATATTCTCCACCTCTATCGGTTCGCAGACATTTAACAAAACAACCAGTTTGTTTCTCGACAGTTGCCTTAAAGCACTTAAACTTGGACAAAACTTCAGACTTACGTGTGATTAAATAACCAAATGTTTTCCTCGAAAAATCATCGGTGAACGTGACTAAGTACCTGGAACCACCCAGACTACTCACTGGCATGGGACCCGCAACATCGGAATGGATAAGCTCCAACAGCTGTTCAGCACGCTTGGCTTCACCCCTAGGAAACTTCTTGACAGCCTGCTTCCCCTCAACGCATGACACACATTTAGGAATGGTTGCGTCATACTGAGTCAAGTGATCCATACCTGAAACTAGCTTACGGAGAACACTTACCCCTTTATAACTCAAATGTCCCAGCCTTCTGTGCCATCGCTCCGATGAACACATGGTCGCCTCAGTGTCTGGCAAACTCTGTAGCTTCGACACAGCTTCCATGTCAACATTCATGGCTACATCTGAATTCACCTGTGAATCAGAAACAAAAACACCACACACCTTGTCCAATACATAAATTCCGCCTTGTCTAGTAGCAGTAACTAACAATGAACAACCCTTGGAAACGTAACACTTATTTTCTTTAAAGTTTATTGATAAACCCTTCTCACTTAATTTACTGACACTGATTAAATTGGTTGAGAGAGTTGGTACGAACATAACATCATTAATAAGTTGTGTTTTATTTCCTATACAAATGTTCACATCACCAATACCTAGACTTAACATGGAATTCCCATCTGCGGTGCAAACTGTCTTCGTAAAACTCTTGAAATTACAATACCACTGCATATTATTGCACATGTGTGCGCTCGCCCCACTATCAAGCAACCAGGTTGTCTTCAAAATTTCTGCTTGTCGCTTCAGTCAGTAAAGCCATATCTTGCTTATTATTTGACTCTAAGTGTCTTTTATACTTGTAGCATTTGGATTTGATGTGTCCTGTCTTCTTACAAAAATGACATGATATTTTCTTCTTATATTTTGACAAGAGAGCTAATTCACCAACTGGTTCACGTTCACGTTTTCTTCTGTGCTCTTCTTGAAGAAGTCTCATCCTTACGATCTCGCTACTGACACTCCCGGATATTGCAACAGCTTCTAGACTCGATACCACCACATCATAATCTTGTGGTAAACCCGATAGTATCAACTCGGCAACCTCAGCATCTTCCAGTAATCTTCCAATATCGGTCAGTTGCTGCACCAACGTCATAATGTGTTCAATATACGCCTCCATGTTGTTGTAATCGGTATAAGAAGCACGATGTAACTGCCGTAAAAGTATAACTCGACGACAAAAACCTTTATCCTCAAATGTTGAGATCAATTTATTCCATGCTTCATGAGCGGTCGCGGCATTTCTCACGTACTGGATACATGATGGTTTAATTGATAAACAAATTCGTGCGAGCGCTCGCCTGTCCCGGGATGGATCAATCGAATCCGTAGTATCAACAGACTGCCACAAATCTTCTAGAATCAGGGCATTCTTCATCTGAAATTTCCATAAATGGAAATTAGCCACGCCGTCTAATTTCTCGAACACGTAATGGCGGCTGTCTCCGCCTGAATATGGAGTTTGAACATTATGTACAGCTTCACCACCAAAACTCATATTGCCTTTCTTTTCTGTCTGTTTTTCACTTTGACCTAGACCCTTTTACAAATATCTGGGCCCATAACCTCTGGAGGTTAGTGTATTAAATAACTTCCATGCTTGCAAAGCGCGGTCAGCAATAATTAAGCGTCTTGTAGAAGGAGTCAAGGCTTGATGATTGTAGAGATTAAAAACAATACGACTGTATTCCACTGATAAGTATATTCAGGAAGTTATAATTAGTTTTTACAAATTATTATAATACAGGAGATGCGAGATTATTACTTGCCAACTTGGCGGCCATCACAGAGAGAGAGAGAACATCACGGGGGACAGAGATAGTCGATTTTCTTATAACTATCTACAGACTATACAATATTGGGGATACCATTACTAAACTAATAATATTCCCAATAAACCATTATTTTAACAGTATTGAAAATGAAAAACGAAGTAAACCACTGTCTGTCTCTGTGACCACTATGAAGTAAACATGAACAAATTTTTTTTTTTAAACCTACTCATGACCATGGATACAGAGCCCTTCAGTCGAAGTCTCAAATAATGCTTTTTTTCAACTTCTTCTTCTCAGTAAAGCAGTGGAGACTTTACTAGAGGCGTCTATGGAGTTTTGGTAACAACACGGAAGAACATGATACGTCACATTATATCACTTGTTTACACTCATGCACGTAAATCAGCTCATAATCAACCATTTTACACTAATTATCACTGATGAAAACACAAGTTTAACAAAATAATACAATGAGGCGACATGATTTTTCCGCGTTCCCGCCAAAACTCCACATGAACAAATTAACAAGCAGTGCTGCCAGCATGATTTCCCAAAAAAGGACGGTTGGCTCTCTGAAAAGGTACTGTTTTTAACTTCAAGGTACGGTTGGGTCGGGATACTTCTGGAAAAACTATATTTTTTTTCCTTCGAGTTGGCTGCCTGCGACCTTAGGTTGGTAAAAAAGCGATAGGGAATCGAACATAGACACCTCATTTCAGTATTCAAAGTTCTCGACAGGGCGCGCTGGAGTTGTCTCACGGAATCATTTTGAATTCGAAAATATTTTTAATATATCAGAAGAGTATCTAAACATTTTTACATCGTTATTATTCATGAAGTGGAAAGAAGGATGCACGGAATTAACCTGTCAATATTTTTTTTTTTTTTTGTTAGTAAAAAACCACACATATTTTCTAAAAATGATATGTGCTTCAAAAATATAGGGGTTTTTTGCTGTTTTCATATCACTAATTAAAATTAAAATTAACCCACCAGAAAAATTACAATGATTTTTTTATTGTTTTTACATTACGGATTACATACATAAGAAGTTGCGGTATGGTCTTAAAGGCCTTAGTGTCCAAAAGTGGGCGAATTATTTGAAAAAAAAAAAACAATCATTTATTACTGTTTCTGTCAAAAAAAAGGAAATGTCAAATTCAGTCAATCAGATGACGTATTTAGTGTTGCCAGACTTCGTTCTCGGTATCCAGACTTAGCAATTTTGGAAATGTTGACGTGTTGATGTAATAATTATTTTCTTTTTTAACTATTGGCACATAATCCTGCGTTAACTCGTTTTAGCCCGTAATGTTTACAAACTGAGGTGTTATTATACATTTTTATAGAAACATACATTTTTGTATACTAAAAGATTATTAAAAAGAAAGAATATTCTTATTATTTTTATATGTACTTTTTATCATATACTTTACTACTAAAAACAAAAAGCAGTAGTTGAAGTTATCCGAGAAATTCGTGGCAATTTTAATATTACTCGTAATAATCCTTAAGGGTGCTATTCGAATCTTTCACATGCTTTACTACACTTGCAGCAGCTGCACTAGGCCGGCTGTGGCTACACAACTGAGGCGTTAGTCCAGGTTTACACATAAATTGAAATTACATCTGTTCGATATTGCCTTATACATTTTTGTACAGCCCCCCTGGTCGAAACGATGAAGAACTAACCAAAATGTATGGAGCCACACGCGAACGCAAAAGTTTAAGTAAACAACACAAAACCTGGACTATGGGCTCTGGTTATCTACGCAGTTGTATGAATTTCTACAAGAAGATTCCGAACACGGCTGCGGGCTGCAAGTGTTGTTAACCTGTTTAAACAAGTCCAACGTACCTGCGATGTACGACGTAGGCAACCAGCATCGGAATCATTCCCGACTGCGGATACAAGCAGCGGCTCATGTGTGTGCTACCTCCATTCGCAACCTGCATCCGCAGGCTGCAGCCGAGCTGAATTTATTCGAATAGTTGCTTTACTTATATTCTTAACTTATAGTTGCGGTTCTTGTACTTTTGCTAATGAAATGGATGAATACCGAATTTTCTTTATCATTCCATTTTTCATTTTCTTTTAATATCAGTCCTAGACATTGATTTTTTTGACGTGACAACGTCTTATAAATCGATGAACTCCAAAAAGTAATCTGATATTACAGACAAGATGACATGCACTGTTTTAAAAATCAATATAAATATCATTGAGACAAAATTGACTTAAAATACATGACATCAAGTTTTTAAAATCGAACACCGTTTTAGCACTCTGAACATAACAAACCTGGCAATCCATAATCTTTAGTGTGTATACATGTCTATAAATAGGTACTTATAGCTTGAAAATTGTTTTCGTTTTTTCTTATTTTATATTCAATTTTAGCCAAATTGTACATATTTGAACAGTTTTAGAAGCGTCATAAATCACATTGGTGAACATATCATTCTTAGAAAATAAGTGAGGAAAAATTAGTCTGTTCGTATAATATAACATGTCCTGGTATGTATGGGCTCGCGCATCCTTCACTCAAGTAAATATATAAATTAGCAACAAAAATCTTATGAATTTACCTAAATTATTTATGAAGATTGATAATATGTTTGAATATATTCCAATTAGTAATCAATAACATTATAATTTAATTTTTGAACTCATTAATACACGCCTTATTCCATTCAATAATCGATAATTGATTATTGGATCGAGTAACGCTTGAATTAATAAGTTTCAAAATTTATATACAAACTGAGCTTAGAGAATAATTTAAGATCAAATTAGCTCTGAAACTTTGGATCTAATTAGATCTCAATGATGGGATTTTTTTTTTAAATATTTTCTAATTTTTCTAAATCTACTCAGATCTAAGTAAATTGTAGTCAATTGTAGATCTAAGTTTATCTGCATAGATTGAGATTTATTTCAACAAATGAAGATTTTTCAAAAAAAATATAATTTTATTTGTAAAGTCTTCTTAGATCGAAAATATCAAATTACATGTGTAAAAACAAAATACCGGTTTTTAATTCAATTAAACAAAATTATTGTAAATACGTTTACAGTTTCTGACAGGTACGTAAACAACAGAATTTCGCACACTTGTTTTTAAACAATAAAATAATACAATACTTTTTTTTCCTTTAAATATAGAGAATAATATCGCTTCATATCTTAACTTCTTCATCACATTATTCCTATGATAAATTATTATCAAAAAAAAAATCACTCTATCATTAACGAATTTAATGACTTTACTCCATTCCGCAACTCTGTATTGATTTAAAACCTCATTTCTATAATTGATTTACAAATGAATTGTTCGATATTGGCAATCGGTAATAATGTTCTACTTTACCATATCCTTTTGAATATTCGATTCCCTATCGCTTTTATCCAACCTATGGTCGCAGACAGCCAACTTGAAAAAAAAACACTGATCTAGTTCTTGCAGAAGCATCCTGACCCGTAGGGTGCTGCTAAAATGTTGAAAAATGTTATGTTCTACTCATATTCCATAGCGAAAACAAGTTGTTTGTCAAAAAAATTATGAAAATAACGTTTTAGGAACTAAGAAAATTCCATCTAAGTAATTTGTGTCCATATTTTATTGCCAAATGTGACAGAAAGTTGAGGAAAGAATGAATCTCATTATTTTCTATGTATTAGTTTCTCGACAGACTGTAATCGTAAAATAATAATTTAACTTACCACGAGTTTATAAATAAATAACTTGCTAAGACATGCTTGAAGCTCCAATAGTTTGGAATACTCCTGAGGAAGGAAGGCTAGGAATGTAATCCAAACAGCCAAGTCTAATTGGGTTACAAGAAAAAAAGTATTTTGAACGCAAATTCAGAATGTTTAGAAAAACAGGAGAAAGCGATTTTTTTTTTTGTTTTTTACCCTTTGTAGTTGTAGTGCAAAGTAAATCACTAATATAGAAAAGGTACGAAAAAGCTACGGTCTATACTAGGGCATGCAACCCAGTTAACCGAAAACCGAAAAAACCGGGTAACCGACCGCATTAGAAACTCGGTTTTTTCTTGTTATAAACCCGGTTTTTTCGGGTTTTTCGGTTTTTCTACGATTTTTTAAAATTCACATTTTAACTCCTTGGTAACATTATTCGTATTACATTATTGTCATCTAGTTGCTCTAACACTTTTTTCCATGTATAAAATTACGCCTAATGTACCATTGACCAATGACTATTATATAACTACGTGCTAAGGATGATATTAGGAAAGCTCGATTGTTGAAATTAACAAACAAAAGAAATATCATCCATCCATCCACCCATCAGCCATAAGAAGTCCACTGCTGGACATAGGCCTCCCCTATGAATCTCCAATAAGACCGGTTGGAAGCGGCTTGCATCCAGCGCGATCCTGCGGTCTTAATAAGGTCATCCGTCCACCTTGTGGGTGGACGTCCTACGCTGCGCTTGCCGGTACGTGGTCTCCACTCGAGAACTTTTCGACCCCATCGGTCATCAGTCCTCCGCGCTATGTGCCTAGCTCATTACCATTTCAACTTGCCAATCCGTTGGGCTGTGTCGGTAACTTTGGTTCTTCTACGAATCTTCTCATTTCTGATTCAATCTCGCAGAGAGACTCCGAACATAGCCCTTTCCATAGGTCGTTGGGCTGCTTGGAGCTTACTAATAAGGCCCATAGTGAGAGACCACGTTTATGTGCCATAAGTCATCACGTGCAACATACCCTGGTCAAAAACTTTCGAATTGAGGCACTGAGGTATGTCGCATGAGAAGAGGCTACGCAATTTTCCGAACGCTGCCCAGCCGAGTTGGATTCGGCGATTGACCTCTTTCTTGAAGTCGGACCTACCTAACTGGACTACTTGTCCTACGTAGACGTACGAGTCAACGACTTCAAGAACCGAGTTCCCAATATAAATCGAAGAGGGTACAACATGGGAATCACATTTGACTTTCGACTTGACCATGTTCATCTTAAGACTGTTGAGAAACCCGATTGAGGCCTTCCAGAATCGTGCTGAGCTCTTCTATCGATTTTGCCATGACTACTATATCGTCGGCAAACCGAATGTGAGTGAGGTATTCGCCATTGACATTGATGCAATCCTTTCCATTTCAGGAGCTTGAACGCTTCTCAAAAGTAGCCGTAAACAGTTTCGAAGAAATTACGACTTATGCCTCTTTTTAAAGGGATCGCCTTAGAGCTTTCTTCCTGTACTCAGACCGACATAGTGGCGTTATATACAAGACTGAAACACTTCGATGTACCGATAGTCAATACGGCATCGTTGGAGAGACTCGAGCACAGCCCATGCCTCGACCGAATCAAAGGCTCTCTCATAGTCCGCAAACGCTAAGCAAAGTGGCAAATTATACTCTTCGGTCTTCTGTATAACCTGCCGCAGCGTATGAATGCGGCTTGTTCGGAAGGCTCATAAAGCCTACGCTCGAGACGGTTCGTAATGACCCTTGAAAACAGCTTATAAACATGGCTCAGAAGTGAGTTGGGTCTATAGTTCTTCAATAAGGTGTTGTCACCTTTCTTGAAAAACAACACCACCACGCTTCTGCTCCATGCTTCTGGCGTGATGCGCTCGAGGACGACGGTGTTGAAAAGCTTAGGGAGACTTTTAGTACCGGTGTTCCACCCGCTCTCAGCAGCTCTGATGTGATACCGTCATCACCCGGCGCCTTGTTATTCTTAAACTGATTCAGGGCCATTCTAATCTCGTACAGGCTGATGTCCGGGATATCTTTGGTGAACTGTCAGGTAAGCTGGCTCTTGGATCTCTGGCCGCGCTATTGGTTATATAGGTTATTGGTTTGGTTATACACAACATATTTATACATATACGCGTCGAGTTGAGTACCTCCTCTGTTTCTTCGGTTGAAAAGCATTTGATATCATCACACACGTTAATTTTCTCCGCCTCATCTATTCTCAAAGTACCGCTGCAACAAAATTATAATCTTCTGGCCCAGCATTTGCAATAGAGAAATATGTTAAACAGGGAGACCCACTGTCCCCGAAAATATTCACGGGCGTCCTCGAAGAAGTTTTCGGAAAGCTGGCGGCAGGCTGTGATGGAAGTGGTGTTGATATCGGTAAAAAAAAGATTAACTAATCTTCATTTTGTAGACGATATCGTTATCTTTTCTTCCTCAGCCAGAGAGCTACAATCAATGCTACAAAATCTAACCACTGCAAGCCTCTAGGTTGGATTGCAGATGAACATGTTAAAGACCAAAGTGATGACCAATGGCATCAAACGTCGGGTAACTGTCGATGACGAAGACATATACGTTTACGATTACATCTATCTTGGGCAAATAGTCATCTTCCAGACGAGACAAGACCTAGAAGAAAAGAGAAAGTTTGGAAGAGCTATTGGGCCATGAAAAAGCATATGAAGAGATATCTTCCGATCTCACTAAAGCGCAAGATGTATGTAATCTTTCCATTTTGACTTATGGTGTACAAACATTGTTTTTGACAAACAGGTGTCTTTACTCGTAACTAAAGTCTAAAAGTCCAAACTCAAGGTTTGCCAAAGAGCGATGAAGCGCAGTATTCTCGGTGACCGGCTAATAGACCGAGTACAAAACACCGAACTGCGTTCCAGAACTCAAATCAAAGATGTGGCTTTCACTGCCGCTAAACTGAAGTCGCAGTGGGCCGAGTAAGTCAGTCGCATGCCAGAAGACCTCTGGGATAAAATCACCTCCGAATGGGGTCCCAACTCGGTGCGGCCTCGTAGAGGCCTATCTAATAGAGAGTCTGCACTATCTATTAGATAGCGTGAATACATTTAATCCAAATTGGCAGGCATCAGGACAAGACCGACGCAACTGGAAATCTCGAGGGGAGGCCTTTGCCCAACAATGGGACAGTACAGGGTCATAAACAAACAAACAAACCATTATTTTTAGTATTTTCATATACTTACAAAAAAAAAACCGAAAAACTCGAAAAACCCGATTTACCTGGTTTTTTAAATCGAAATCCGAAAAACCCGGTTTTTCAAAACCACCCGGTTTTTGCATGCCCTAGTCTATACTGAGGTACGGTCGTGGTACGGTTGTGTGATGAATAGTACGGAAAACCGTACTTTTTGGTACGAACTGGCAACGCTCTGCTTGACTCAAAATCAACCAAACCAAATGCAACTATTACATTCTCTTGTGTTTAATTCCTCTATGATTCTCTTTGCTATTTCCATTCTCTATAGCAGAGCCCACAGATCTCTAGCAGAGGCTAAATGTAAAGCTCGAAACATACTATCGGACGCGGCTTACGGATGCGACTGACAGCCGCGACTTAGCAATGTGCACAGTCCTATTACATCCGGTGTGCCAGATCGCTCTCGGACGTCCGAACGCTCAAGGTCGTCCAAAGGTGACGTCCGCGACTTATGTCCGATAGTGTGCACGGCTCAGTGTACTATCATAGTCACAGACTAATAGATACTACGTATTCATAGTCTAGGTCGCGGCTGTCAGTCGCGTCCATAAGTCGCGTCAGACAGTATGTTTCGAGCTTAAAGCTCGAGACATACTATCGGACGCGGCTTACAGACGCCACTGACAGCCGCGACCTAGACTATGAAAGTACACTGAGCCGTGCACACTATCGGACATAAGTCGCGGACGTCTTCGGACGTCCGAGAGCGATCTGGCACACCGGATGTCTTAAGACTGTGCACATTGCTAAGTCGCGGCTGTCAGTCGCGTCCGTAAGCCGCGTCCGATAGTTTGTTTCCGGCTTAACTCTTTGCCGTGGAGGGAGATGCTCTATGCATTAAGAAAATAAAATCATAGAGAATCAGATGTTTTCGTAATTGTATCATACTCATGGAAACTTGGCTCTTTAATCGGTAACTGCATCAGCGCCCCTCAGAAATATTAGAATACGACTTCATATCTCGCCAGTAGTAGCCAGCATACGGCTAAAGCCGGGCACACAATATAAAATTAATTAGTCTTGGTTCTTATGCCGAAAACATACTATCGAACGCGGCTGACGGACGAGACTGACAGCCGCGACTGATAGGTATCTAGACTGTGAAAGTAGACTGAGCCGTGCACACTATCAGACATAAGTCGCGGACGCCACCTTCGGACGTCCGAGAGCGATCTAGCACACCGGATGTCTTAAATGTGGATCTACCGCCGAATCTTGAGGATTTCATGGCGTGACCGAATTACCAACGTTGAGGTACTAAGCAGGCTTAAGAAGAAGATGGAGCTTATGAATACCATCAAACATCGGAAGATGTCGTACTTTGGTCACATCATGAGAAATGACAAATACAGACTACTCCAGCTCATCATCCAGGGAAAGATTGCCGGAAAGAGAAGTGCTGGCAGAAGGCGGCACTCATGGTTAAAGAACCTGCGGGACTGGTTCGGCTGCAGTATCACCTCATTATTTAGAGCAGCAGCTTCAAAAATTAGAATTGCCCTGATGTTGTCCAACCTCCGATAGGAGTGGAACTATAAGAAGAAGATATGAACTAAATCTAGATTTGAGTTTAGATTTATTTCATCGCAATCTTAATACAATTATGATAATTGCGTTCCGAAAAAAAGGAGAAGGGTGAACTCGAAGTATGTGTATCCTGAGTTCTACACGGCTGACATCATTCGTGATTTAAAATTAAAGTCAAATTTCCACAAACAGTTTAAGAAATATGGTTCGTCCACTGATTATAACAATTTTGCCGAGTGCAGGGCTAGGGTTAAAAATAATATATATCTTGCGGAGAAGCAATATAAACTGAATGTCCAAGATCAATTACAGAGGGATCCACAGTCCATTTGGAATTTTGCTAAGTCCAAACGAAACAGCAGAGTTCCGCATAAGATATTGACAGACGAGGTTGTGGTATGTAACGATCAATGCGCCAAAGAATTCGCAGAGTACTTTTATTGATTTTACAAAGACAACAAACACGAGCGAACTTAAATGTGAGCGCCGCGATCTCTGAAGCGGGCGGTGATAACGGGGCGGCGCGCGTGCATCTGGACTCGCTCGCGCTGCAATTAGAGGACGTCCGCAGCTCGCTCCGGGAACTGAAGCCTAAGAAGTCAGCAGGTCCGGACGGTATACCACCCTATGTCTTCAAGGATTGTCGGGAGGTGCTGGCTCAGCCGCTTCATCACATATTTAATTTCTGCTTGAAACTAGCCGTTTCCGGAGGTTTGGAAGGTGACGCGATTATTACCGGTGCCAAAGGGGAAATCGTGCACAAAAATAGAATAATATAGGCCTATAGCAATACTGTATACGCCGGCGAAAATACTTTATAATCTTTTGCACTTAGACATAGTGCAAAAAAAAGTATCGAGTCAAATAAATACTCGGCTTTCAAATGCTCAGCACGGGTTTCGCCTGGCCCGAAGCACGACTAGTAATTTACTTTGTCATATGACATATCTGGCTTCAGCAGTAGATGGTGGGGGGCAAGCTGACGCTGCTTATTTTGATTATAAAAAAAGCGTTTGATTTGGTTGATAATGACGTGTTACTAAAAAAACAAGCCGGCTTCAGTTTCACCCCACATTTGCTTAAGTTTTAATAATTTCACATTAAGTGACTGACTGGTTTAAAGCAGTTCTCACAAATGGCGCTTCCAACAATGTAGTAGTTGGTAAAAATGATAAACACTCACTAATTCGGCGCGTTCGCAGAGTGCGTTTTAGCTTAATTGGACAGAGCATCTGGGCCGGAGTCCCAGAGGATGCAGGTTCAAATCCTGCGAACGCATCAATTTTTGAAATGTTTATCACAAAAAGAAAGTTTCTATACACCTAGTGTGTGAAGCACGATAAAAATAATTTCAAAATCTATTTTGTTTATGTTTTAAAACTTACTACCTATACAATACCAGTCTCTATAAAACTCCTATGCATCCATGGTTGCCATTACCATAAGTGATTAGGCCGCTAACTTCTGTACTAGTTCCAAGTTGTATTTTTCCCCTGTAAGTTTGTTACAGGCCGAATCATACAAGTCAGTGGATGTGAAGTTGGCTATTAGCCCACTTCAAATCCGCCGACTATACTGCTGTGCAATATCCAACGTATCTCTGTGAACGCGCAGCTTTATGTGAACTGCCATAGAGGAATTAAACACTAGAAGAGACGGGAGTGTCATACAAAATGCCGATGTATGAAACGTGCTTTCCGGACTAATACCAACTTATAAAAGAAAAATATACGTACTGCCAACATAGTATCATAAGTTAGTGATGTGGTAAGAAGCGAAAAATTATCGATAATTTTTCAATATCTATATCGACGCACGCAGCTGGTATTCCTTGATTTTATAGTACCTACCTAATATTTTTTTAACTAATAAAAGACTACTGCAGCCAGAATTAGATATTGCGTAGCTTGTAGCTAACTTCACATCCGCCGACTTGTAAGATTCGCCCTATAATAATGTATTGGAATGAACAATTAAGAGTGCTTCTCTCACTAGAGAACTAAGCCGCCATATTTCGACTGACGAGCCAAGGCGTAGTTTCTTTGTACGTGTTAGTGTGTGTAATAGGGAAGTTTCCCGTTTTCTAGTTTTATTTTTATTAAATTACACTAAGTCTGCAATAAATTATGGTGTTTTTATTTTTCAATTATCTTCAAAAATGACGGAGTTATGAATTTTTAAACATGACCGCACGAAATCAAAAAACCTCGCGACGGATTTACGCGTGTGACGTCATTAGGCTTCAGAGCCGCGCCGTGGGTTAGGCGTGAGTAAGGAAAAAAGGAAATAAAGTGGTTCATTCTGTGTCGGGTATTTTTCGAAGCCACGAATACGTTCTACAATATCATTGTACTTATCTTTATGTTATGATCAACATTTACTATGGGAGCAACCTCCCAATATAACGAATAAAAAGTCAGCATTCCCATAATTTTGTCGTGAGTAAATGAACTTTATATCTAAATGGAACAAGACTTGGTGTATGTGTCTAGTGTACTGAGGTTTTTACATCTGTAACTATTAACTAGTAGCTCTCCAAACAGTAGACCTCGCAAGTATACATTTTCTCGTAATAAGTTCTCAAAAATGCACAACTTTCACAGGTAAATATATTCTTAATCATAAAAATAGTAGATAGATAGATAGATAGATAAACTCTTTATTGCACACCAAGAAATAAACACAAAAAAGAAACAAATAAACATAAACAGTGTAACAATGGGCGGCCTTATCGCTGATAGCGATCTCTACCAGGCAACCTTAGGATGGAGAGGACAGAACGCGTATGAATAATGGACGGGGTGCGCATTAAATAAAATATAAATTAGATTATACATCATAAACATACATACTTATAAAAAATGATATAAATACTTAAAATACAAACAATAAATAAAATTAAAAAAAGAATAATGGTAAAAGAAACCTATGATAAAACAATAAACTAATTCATAATATAAATTAAAATATACTACTTACATAAAACAACATAAATAACAACAACAACAGTTACAAAGTCAAAGGATCAACATTTTCTGCAGGTAATGGCTTTTAACCTGATCTTTAAAAATGTTAAGGGTGCGTTCCAAAACATTTAGCTGTTTGTCGGGTGAATTTTACCGGATGAATTTTGGTTTCGGAACTAGGCTGTAAAGGGTGAAAATCACACTGAGCGAATTATGTTTTGGAACGATCTTGGAAAAAAGAGTTACCTAAGTGTTACCATTTATGCAATAAACGTTCCTTTGTTTCTTTACCGATACTTTTTCTACATGGTTGATTTTTTGTTTTTATTTATGTAGGTCATCATTTCCTAAAATGGTATATAAATTCTCAGTAAAAATTCTTCTGAAAATAGGTACTTATCATGAAAATAATTCTTTTTCTAAGAAAATGTTACTCTTCGATCTGTCGTACGTTTAAATCGCACAAAAGCTCTGGTAGCACCGGCAATAGCATCGATCGGTGCGCGAAATTCAATTTTTCTTAGGTTTTATGTCAAGATGTGTATGTGGAGATACATTACAGTCTGTTCATTGTTGTTTTGCCTCTGATATTTGTCACTGTCTCTGCCTAGTCATTACACATAATCACAGGTTAGAGAGAGACACAGTCATGGGTATCAGAGAAAGCTACTTCACGTAGCTGTAAACGGACTGTACTCATGTATAGTCATTTTGCGAAAATAAGTAGTTTTGACTTAGTACATACATAAAATCCGAAATAGTGAACAGTCTTTATACAAAACTGTATCAACCTGATAATTTCTAGATGAAGATAATTTGAATTTCGCGCGCCGATCGAGGATATATACCCAAAAAAGATCTTTAATTAACAACAGCATTAACTTTTATATAATAACTAATTTCATCTTTATCTAAAATGCTTATAATATTTTGCCGTCGCAGAACATCTAGTTTAGTGTGAATTGGAATGATAAAATATTCAATATATTTTTCCTCAACCGCTTGTTTTCATTATAACTTCTCTCGTTATGTCAATTTTGACAGCCGAGTGAAATTCAACTCTGATTTTACCAGGGTGAATTATTTCAACTGACAGGTGGAATTTCACTCTGTCGGAGGCGTTCCAAAACACTAGAGTAAAATTCACCGTTGCGTTTCGGAACCAGCATCGAGCGAATTTCACCCTTCACCGAGTGAATATTGCCCGTTTTGGAACGCACCCTAATTGACTGAGCTTTTCTGACAGTAACGGGCAAGGCATTCCATAGCTGGACTGCCTGAAACGCAAACGACCTGCCGTAAAAAGTTTCACACCAAGTAGTAAGGTTCTTTACTAAGATATTATTGTATATTATGGGACTAAGTAAGTGAGTTTGTATAGGCCGGGTGGCTAGCCCTGGTGTCAGAGATTGGGACTGATCCCCTATACAGGGTTAGCTAGCTAGAACTGGTGAAGCGTAATATATTTTGTTCTAATAAAATACTTTAGATAATTTTTTCAAGGCTTTTATTTTCTAGTCCCAATAAGTTGTCAAGTGCGTGTCAAGACATGCGTATGATAGGCTTCCGTAGACGTGACGATGATTATGATGATGACAAAAGCCAATTTTTAAGATGGTTGATTACGATTATTGAATGGAATAAGGCGTGTATTAATGAGTTCAAAATTAAATTATAATGTTATTGATTACTAATTGGAATATATTCAAACATATTATCAATCTTCATAAATAATTTAGGTAAATTCATAAGATTTTTGTTGCTAATTTATATATTTACTTGAGTTACATGAAATTTCCACTTCATGAATAATAACGATGTAAAAACGCTTAGATACTCTTCTGATATATTAAAAATATTTTCGAATTCAAAATGATTCCGCGAGACAACTCCAGCGCGCCCTGTCGAGAACTTTGAATACTGAAATGAGGTGTCTATGTTCGATTCCCTATCGCTTTTTTACCAACCTAAGGTCGCAGGCAGCCAACTCGAAGGAAAAAAAAATCTAGTTTTTCCAGAAGTATCCCGACCCAACCGTACCTTGAAGTTAAAAACCGTACCTTTTCAGAGAGCCAACCGTCCTTTTTTGGGAAATCATGCTGGCAACACTGCTTGTTAATTTGTTCATGTTTACTTCATAGTGGTCACAGTGGTTTACTTCGTTTATCAATACTGTGATTCAATAATTTACATGTCTAATAATATTAAGCAGAAATATTGGATAGCAATGAATCTCTGTTATTCTGTTTGTAAGTATCGTGAATTTATGACAATCCGTGATGAACTTAACAAGATTTTTGTAAATGGGTAACCTATTATGTTAGTTTTCTGGTGCAGATATTCAGTGAGTTATTTTAACCCTAGATAGCTAACCTTCGGACGTAACCTGTTTAAGCTAACCATCCGTCGAAACGACGGGTAAAAGTAAAACATATTTTGTTTCAGAATCTGTGATGTTTATACAATTATTATTTTAAGTTATTGTTAGTTGAAAAGGTTTTAAACAAAATACTATTCATAAAATTGGATTTTATTTATTTATTTCAAAACAACAGGAACTTTCCTGAGATCTCTCAAAATATTACAATTTTTCTTATAATAAACTGTAAAATGCAAAATCATCCATGAAAATAGACAAATATTCATTTTTTTGTGACATTATATGGCACAAAAGACTTTTATTTCATAAACAGCTTATTGTTTTTTCGTACATGTGGCACAAAAAATCTACTTTATGTTCATTGCAAATCGCTACCTTACTTCTGGTGCAAACACTTCTTGTCATTCGTTTTTTTTTTTAATGACACTTCCCGCAAGTTTTTCTTTTACGATTTTCTCCTCTTGAAGAAGTTGACGAATCTTTTTCATGTTCTAAGTCCTAAAGAGAAGCATGACGTATCACCTGCTGGGTCTGATCAGTAGGCGAGTGCGCTGAAATAATGGTCCTGATTTTATCTTTCACGAGCGTAGGCATCGATATTTTTCGCAATGTCTTCTTTAGCCAGGGTTCTACAAGTTGAAAGCGTAGTTTCTTCATGAAGTCTTTGCGTGGAACTACTTTTTGTCCAGCCGTCAATAAAGAAGTGCGTCCCTTTGTAGTAGCCCAAGCATGACGATTTTTACCTCGTATGCTCCTTTGAGGCAGTTGAATAATACTGCTTTGTGATGTTTCTGGAAGAGAAGTATCGGAGTCTCTTGAAACTGCATCTTCCACAGTCAAAAACAATATGTCAGGTAAACGACATTGTCTTCGGAATCAGATGGTTTATAATTTTCATCATCTTCCGCCACAAAGCCCTCAGTCTCGCTGGCAGAAGCCTCATCATCAAGGTTTTCAGAGTTAAGCTCTTGTACTGTATTCAATATACTTAGCATCATCATAATTATAACGCAGACATTATAAAGACCTAAAAGAAACCGAAAAAATGGTAAAAATATACACGTTTACTCAATCAAAAAATGACAGTAAAGCTAACCACCCGTCGAAACGACGGGCAAATCTCAAATATCTCAAAAACTACAACACTTACCTGCAAGATGTGTCTACAGATGGCACAACCTCGCCGGGGACTGAGTTGGCTAGCAGAGACAAAACACTCACCCGCATCGTTAAAATGAGACAACGATTTTACTTCGCCATGCCCGTCGATTCGACGGAGGTTAGCTATATAGGGTTAAGTAACTGGTCATAATTATTTTCTCAAAATTAAGCCTCATCGGATGACCTCATCGGATGATTCTTTAATATTCGAAAATAAAGTGCCTTACCTACTTTAAAAGTACTATACTTATCATAATGAAAGTGCCCATTGTCTTATTTCTTACTCTTTCACGCAGTGATAGAGAGCCAAGAGATCGACCTAATCTTTTGCATAGAAATAGTTTAGTGGTCAGAGAATGTCATACTTTACAAATGCCTTTATATTATGTCCTGGGAAAATGAAAGGTTCCCAAGGGACAGCGCTAAAACAAAAAATATCAAACGGGTGTTGTGGGCTATTGCTAGATACTTATTTATAAAGTGATCTAATCTCAACCTATATGTACTCACCTTGAGTCTTGCACAGTTAATGGCTAATTTTACTAAACTTAATTGCACTGAATAATCCAATAATAAGGGCTATAATAAAACTATCTCATATGAGTAAAGTGTACATATAGTTGTTTATGATTCATTTCAGATGTCACTGCTGAAACTACAAGGTGTTCAATGAGACTCGATTGTGCTACAATCCTGCATGTTATCAGACTGGCAGTGTAATAATAGTACCAGCTCGGCTCAGTTGGATCTCACAAGAGACTAGCTGTTAGAGGCAGCTTGCAGCTCTGTTCCAGACAGGCGTGAGTACAAGTCATACTGCCGTACTGTGAATACACAACACAACCTGAACTGATGGATACAGCGGACAGAAACACTGCGCTGGAGGCAACAAGTCACTCCAACTGTCAAGATGACTCCTCTACCGCAACTACTGGCACTGGGAGGAGAACTCGGAAAACGGAAAGGAAAATAAATAAATGTCCCATGTGTGATTTTAAATCAGCTTGGCTAAGCAGCTTGAAGCAACATCTACTGACTCACACCGGGGTAAAAGCATTTAAATGTGATATGTGTAGTTATGAAGCAACAAGAGCAAGTTCCTTGAAACTACACTTACTGACTCACACTGGGATAAAGGCATTTAAATGTGATATGTGTAGTTATGAAGCAACAAGAGCAAGTTCCTTGAAACTACACTTACTGACTCACACTGGGTTAAAACCATATGAATGTGATATGTGTGATTACAAAGCAAGACAGGCAAGTACCTTGAAGCAACATCTACTGACTCACACTGGGGTAAAAGCATTTAAATGTGATTTGTGTGATTACAAAGCAACACTGGCAAGTACTTTGAAACTACACATACTGACACACTTCGGGGTAAAAACTTTTGAATGTGATATGTGTGATTACAAAGCTACACAGAAAAGTAACTTGAAGCGACATCTACTGACTCACACCGGGGCAAAAGCATTTGAATGTAGTATGTGTGATTACAAAGCTGCTCTGGCAAGTAGCTTGAAGCAACACATGCTGACTCACACCAAGGTAAAGCCATTTGAATGTAATATGTGTGATTACAAAGCTACTCTGGCAAGAACTTTGAAACAACATATTCTGACTCACACCGGGGTTAAAGCTTTTGAATGTGATATGTGTGATTACAAAGCTACTCTGGCAAGAACTTTGAAACAACATATTCTGACTCACACCGGGGTAAAAGCTTTTGAATGTGATATGTGTGATTACAAAGCTACACAGAAAAGTAACTTGAAGCAACATCTACTGACTCACACCAGGGCAAAAGCATTTGAATGTGATATGTGTGATTACAAAGCTGCACAGACAACTCACTTGAAGCAACACATACTGACTCACACCAGGGTAAAAGCTTTTGAATGTGATATATGTGATTACAAAGCTACACAGGCAAGTACCTTGAAACGACACAAACTGACTCACACTGGGGTAAAAGCTTTTGAATGTGATATATGTGATTACAAAGCTACACAGGCATTTACCTTGAAACGACACAAACTGACTCACACTGGGGTACTGGTACGTCACCGTAGGCCGCCATGATCGGAAACTTTGGGCGGTGGGCCCGCCGCTCGACTAGAGAGCTACCCTGGCGTTCCTGGGGATATCCATAAGATAAATAGTTTCGTTTCTGCATCTTCTCCCCAGGGAAGCTCGTATTAAACAATGGAAAGATACACTCGCCCCACCACCTGACTATTTAGCGCCTTCTGAAAAACTCCCATCCGGTGGTGACCTCCCGTGGCCTAAGCGGAAGTCGTTAAATCGACTCCGGACGAAAGTGAACTCCGAAGTGGGCCGCTGCAAGGATAACCTCGTGAAATGGGAATACTCCGAGAGCGCTCAGTGCGACTGTGGAGCCCCAGTGCAAAACATGCAGCACCTGCTAGCATGCCCTCAGGGACCAACCTGCACTCTCCAGGATATGTACCAAGCATCCCCTCGGAGTGGCAGTGGCGAAGCGTTGGGAAAAGGCCTTGTAGACAGATACCTACCTATTTGGATCATGATATGATGAAGGAGCATAGTTTCGTTTTCAGATTAACAATAAAATTAAGCAAAGATACTTCATTATTATGTGTGATTACAAAACAAACTTTTCTGTATTTCCGACATTACTTGTCTGTATAATCTACTCTACAACTACATCGACTGTCCAAACCTACTAAATTTAAATTTAGGATTCCATTCAGATTTCCTCGCATGGCAATAACACCATTTGGCCCAGTGTTTCGCAGAACCGTGCTAGCTGCAAATTCACCTGTCCCCAGACTAAGTACTCTAGTAATTATATACCAGCAACATAATTTGTTTTGATATTTTTGGAGACATGGTAATCGGTAAGAAAGTTCAAAATTAATTTAAACTTAATTATGGCAGAAAGTGCCAACCATGTTCTCTAACTCTTCACACAGCACACAATAATAATTTAACTAATAATAATAATATTTAATAATTAATTAATTAATATTTAACTAATAATATTTAATAATTTGTACAACTGTAATTTTAAGTTTAGTAATATTTTTTGCTACTTTGTAAAATTATTGCACGTGGTGCTTCCTTAGAAAGATGACGCATTTAGTCTAAGCTAGTATATACGTAATTGATGTTTGTTTTGATGCAGTTATCAATGTGAAGCCTAATAAATAATAATAATAAATATTTTGGGACATCTTACACACAGCCTCTGACTCCAAATTAAGCAAAGCTTGTGATATGGCTGCCAGAGACTGATATACTTGGTACATATACTTATTTTAAAATACATACTTATATAGATAGTAACTGAATAACACCCAGATACAGAGCAAACACTTACGGTCATCACATACATATTTGCCTTGGGTGGGGATCGAACCCACACCTCTTCGACCCAGAAGTTAGGGTCACTAACCACTGAGCCAACAAGGCCGCCAGATGTAGATCACTACATAGTATAAAACAAAGTCGCTTCCCGCCGTCTGTCCATATGTATGCTTATATCTTTAAAACTACGCAACGGATTTTGATGCGTTTTTTTTTAATAGATAGAGTGATTCAAGAGGAAGTTTTACATGTACATATAATACACCTGTGCGAAGCCGGGGCAGGTCGCTAGTGTAAAATAAAATGAAATTTACAAGTACCTAAAAATACACATACTAACCCACGCGCGGGCAAAGAAGATATAACAACAATAAGCTGGAGTTAAGCCGTATGAGTGTGACAGGTGTGATTATAAAACAAATCTATGCTTGAAGCTAATTTGAAACTTGAAAACATTTTCCGGTGTTTATTGGCTGGTTGGGTATGAAGTTGGTATTAAATATTGATATTACAATGCACACCACACCCTGGTATCATTATTATTTTATATAGTCGTAATTTTAGTTTAAGTTGGGGCAACCCTAAATTCATTCTCTCAATTTCTCTCGTAAAAAAGATGTCCGGCATAGTTGTATCGTAAAATGTAAAACGTAAAAGAATAATATTAAATAGTGTTATAAGAAGATAGAAAACCTCTTTATTTGAAAAGCCCCGATCCACGAACCTCTCAATAGCAGACGCCGTGGTTATGAAAAATCAGTAAAAATGTCTAAAGAAAATTTGTCGAGGTTACCGGTGACGCCCTTTGCCGGAGTGAACTTCAGTTCGTGGGCTTTTCGCATGAAAAGTATACTTAGAGAAAACGGAGTGATAAAAGCCATTGAAAATTCAACATACTCACAGGATGAGGCAAATACACAAAATGAAGCGAGAGCTCAGGCTATAATAATTGCGGGTGTGGCTGACCGCCATCTTGAATATATCAAAAAGGATACGGCATATCTTATGTATGAAAATCTTAGAATCAATTTCCAACAAAAGGGCGTACGCAGTATATTATTTATTAGAAGAAAATTATCAGATTCAAAATACATCGAGAAGGAATCGCTATCTCAGCACTTCGTTAAAATGGAGGAAATGTTTGCCGAATTGCAAGAAGCTGACACTCAACTAAGCGAGGAAGAAAAGGTAAACTACATATTATTATCAATGCCAGATTCATATAAAGGAGTAATAACTGCCCTGGAGACAATTTCAAACCTAAAAATGGACTTTGTAAAAACTAGATTGCTTGGCGAAGAAGAAAAGAAAAAGAAAAATAACCAATTAGCTAACCAACCATACAGCAAGTAAGTGAAGTGAAATATTTAAATGAAAGCAATAATAGTGTCGCAAACAATTGTGAAAGTGAATTTATATCATGGTGCGTTGATTCAGGGTCTTCTGACCTTTTAGTTAACAATAAAGACTGCTTTACGGACTATATTGAACTTAAAGTACCTAAAAATATTGCCGCTGTAAAAAATGTTTACTATGTACCTGAACTGCGTAAAAATTTACTGTCTGTATCAAAAATAGAGTCAAGTGGGTTACAGGTTTCTTTTCACAAAGGGAAAGTGAGGGTTTATAATAAAAATGTATTGATTTTGATAGGAAATTCAGAAGGCAGCTTGTATAATGTCGAAATGGAACTTGATCGATCAAATTGTTATTATTCTCCGATAAATGATGATGTAAACTTATGGCATAGGCGCTTTGGCCACTTGGGCATACAAAATCTATCTGTCTTAGCACAAAAGAATTTAGTAAACGGTTTGGGAAATTTGAAAAACAATAAAATTGAAAACATGTTATGCGAACCATGTTTTTTGACTAAAATGGCAAGACAACCTTTCAATAAAACTGGGTATAGAGCAACAAAGCCATTAGAAATTATACATTCAGACGTGTGTGGGGCAATGACACCAACAGATAGAGAAGGCAATCAATATTTCGAACGATTTCACCCATTTTGTTATGGTCTTTTTGATAAAACACAAATCTGAAGTATTTGAAAAATTCAAGTAATACTACTACTACTATGCAACAAGATATTTCAACACTAATATGTTATCATTGAGATGTGACAATGGAGGAGAATATGTATCAAACGAACTAAGAAACTTTTGCATCCGTGAAGGAATAAGAATACATTATACAGTTCCATATAATCCAGAAATGAATGGAGTAGCAGAAAGGATGAATAGGACTTTAGTGGAAAAATCTAGAGCTATTTTACTTGAATCAGGATTAGATAAAACATTCTGGGGAGATGCCATATTATATTCTGCATATGTTACAAACAGGAGCCCGTCAGCAGGGAGAGCTACTACAGCGAGCGAAATGTGGACTGGGAGGAAACCAGATGTGTCAAACATGAGAGTTTTTGGATGTGTCGCCTATAATCACATAAATTAGTGTATCCACGTCTAAGACTCACAAAAAGCACCAAATCTTTTGTGGGGAATGCAATACTGTGCTATAATAAAATTCCGGAAGACATATTAGGCCTTAATGACAATAGTTTTAAAAAATGTACCAAGGAATATCTAATAAATAAGGCATATTATAAATTTGAGCACTATGTTCAAGACAAGAAAGTATGGAAATTGACTAGCTCTGAACGCGATCAATTGAACTATTACCGTAAGCTGACCATCAAATAATTATACATTTTGTACTACATGTTATATACTAGATTATAGGTACATATTTTAAGTTTTGACAAGGCCCCTCTACAGCCGCTGATTTTATTTATTATTTCTGTTTGCGTGATTATTTTTATTATTTTATTCTTTTCTGTACATTGACGTGTCCAAGTGTTCTCATATGTGTTCCTACGGAAATAAATGTTTTTGACTATTGACTATATACCTAAGGAGCAAAGAAGGAAGCTGGACAATACAGGAAAGAAGATGATAATGATTGGTTATACAACATCAGGTTATAAACTATATGATATAGAAGAAAATAGAGTAATAAATGCTAGAAATGTGATTTTTGATGAAAAACTGAAAGAAGATAAAACTGTATACTTACCAAGAGAAAGAAAAATAGATTTTACCCAAGAAGAAAATAATTTTGAAACTGATAATATTGATCAAAGACAACAAGAGGCTTATGAAAGAAATCAAAACATTGAAGAAAGAAAACAGAAAATATTAGAAGAAAATATTGTAGATAGATGCACACCAGAAGTTAATCAGAAACCAGAAGAAACAGACAATATGAGACCAACAAGAAGAAGACAAAAACCAGCATGGCAAAACGATTATGTAATAGATTTGGAAAAGGAGGATGATGAAGCATTATTTGCTCTACTATCATGCAACCAGGAAGATATACCATCAAGCTTTCAAGAAATTGAAGAAAGAAAAGACAAACTAGAGTGGAAAAATGCAATATAAGAAGAAATCAGTGTACTAGAAGAAAGTAAAACATGGAAAATAGTACCTATCAATCATCTTTCACCTATTGCTATTAAAAGAGATGCTGATTATATTTTTATCTTATGAAAATGCTATAGAGTTTATAAAATTGTTACAGAACGAGAAAATATATGTCACTAACCCAACAGGAATAAATCTTGCCCACTATTTATTAGACCAAGCAAGTGGTTCTGCAGTTCGCTATTGTTAAAAATAAATGAGTCATGTGAAGCACCTCCAAAGCTTGGATCAATATGCAATATGTTTAAATCAGCATCAGTGACCTGAAACATAGTTATACTAGCTGACCCGGCGAACTTCGTTTTACACAACTTTATAAATTATAGCCTATGTGTTATTCTGATGTATGAGCATTATTACTGCAAAGTTACATCTTAATCCGTTCAGTAGTTTTTGCGTGAAAAAGTAACAAACATCCATCCATATAAACTCATAAACTTTCGCAATTATAGTATTATTAGGATAGGATAGTAGGATTATTATAAAATACACAAAAGGCAAACAACTTAGTAATATCTCTAAATTTCAGGTTTACTCACCAGTTGGACATTTCTTGCGTGATATCCTTTTCTACAATAGTAGCGCTCCTCATTTTCAACGGGCCTAACCATAGCTACCAATGTGCCATCAATGCAACCAAGTACCCCAGGTATTTTAAATTTTTCATAAAATCTGAAACAAAAAGCCAACACCATCACTAAATACAAATAATGTTACTTTTACTCAGATAAAATTCAGAGATTCGAAAACATTATTATATTTATATTTTGTTTTTCGTCTTTATATTTCATAAAATTCCAATTAGATAAGTGTCTATTAATAAGTCAGTTACAATGAATACAAAAAGTACCTTGCTATTAAATTTTGTCTTTCTGTTGCATTTTGAGGAAATCTTATATATTTTTTTACAATATGTGGGTGATTTAATGCTTCTACTACGTCTCGTATGCATCGCGATGTTGATGCCTGTGAGAGGAATGCAGTAACATTTCTTCCTAGTTGATTTTGATAGCTTCCATTGGCTAAAAATGAAAGTGTGCATAGTATCTGAAAAAAAAGTAATGAAAGGTATGCAATGTAGGTACAAGTATTTACTTATTTAGCTTTTTGTGTCATATTTTTAAAAAGATACCTTTGTCCTTGTTGGGATACATCGTCGATTCGTCAAATAAGGTTGCAAATCATCTTCAAGACAGTCAATTAAGTTTTCTGAAAGCCTATAAAGCCTGATATATTCTTCTTCTCGTGTTAACAAACAGAGCCGTCGTAAACCATATGATTGACGGCGGCTTTCCCTTAAGTCTAAGTCTTTGGCTTCTTTTAATATACTTAGCATTAGAAAAGAGCGAGCCATACTGAAATATGCACAAAACAAGTAAGTCACACAATCACTTTATTTCTCCAAAGATTTCAACATTATTTTTTGTGTATCTTGCACTAGCTTACCTTAATGACTGTAGTAGAAAGTTTAACACCAATAACTATTACCTATATGAAACACAAAAATCAATTTGTTTGGTTTTTTAATATGAAACGTATTAACTCACGCACTCCTCACGCAATAATCGCTACAAAATTAGTAACTTTTCGTTTGACATTAGAAATCGAGATTCTTAAGCGGAGTGATAACTAGGTGAGGTGAGTTTGTGCTTGTAGAATACGAATTTCATAGCGAACGGCGACATTGATCACCCAAGATTAGTTCATATCACTTCGTACTCACGCGGGTGGCGCTTGTAGCGCTAGGTGAGTTTGTAGAATACGAATTTGACATCTCACCGCTAGACTGGTGCTCACTTCGACGGTCACGCAAGCGAGTTATATTACAGAATCTGTACGTAAATGTACTATATTAAAGCCTACAATCTTAAAATGATTCAATTTTATTTTTGGTAATATAATATATCTAGGGCTGGCAGACTAAAGTACATAAGTCAAAATGTCATAGTTTCCAGAAACTATAAAAAACTAAATAAAAAAAAAACTCTTTATTCTTTTTTTATTTTGTTTGATTTATTGGGATGTATTAAATTATTGCTAACATGCATTTATATGTCATCTTAAATCATAATAGCAGAAGGCTTTTTATGTGACTTATGTCAATAAGAACACTTACTTTATCCTTAAATTTAAATCTTACTTATGACTTAAGTTATAAGATAATCAGAAATAATTTCTTATGTTATATTGTTATGTTACGATACTTAATTTAATCATCATCCTCACTATCTATAATATCAGGGTCAGTGTTTCGTAAATCGTTTGCAGTAGGTAAATCAATATAAAATTTATGGAAAACGTCAGGTATTAAATTTAGTAAAGAAATCAAATCTTCTTTTTTCTCTTTAGATATAGGCAAAAGCTGTAACGATATGACTGGGATATTGTCAGGTGCGGTAGAACCTCTTCGTTTCAAGTTTAATTTGAAAAATGGAGATTCCTCTTCTAGATTATCCTTGTAAGAAATTACGCCAAAGTCAGAATCATAGCGCAACCATCTTTTATCGAGCCATTTAAACTGTCGTCCATCCACATCTTTAGTTCTTAATACTAACGGACCCTTTAAAAGCGAAGAGAAGTCCAAAAAGTCAGTATTGCGCATTTCAACCACTTGAAATTTTTTACTGCTTGATTTTATCAGTTGTATCCAATCGTGCGGGTGATAGATTTGCAATTCTGTTTTTTTCTTTTTCTTTTCTATAATCCCGTGATCAGTATCTACTTCCATATGGCTATGGCCGGGAATCATAAACTTGTGCTCAATAAATTCCAAATCTAATTTTTGCAAAGCCCAAGTAAACATTGAACTTACATGAGAATTTCTGTTCTGGCCTCCACATGTATCGGAATAAAATATTACATGTTTTGTGTTCTCAGGTAGGTATGTTTGGAGGTGTTTGAAAAGACAAGAGGCTATTTGATTAGCTCCTCTTGCAGCTATTGTTTCATGCCATATGTAGCACACAGCTTTTCCAGTTTTGTTGTCATGAACAGTCAAATTAAACGTCCACAACTGACGTTTGTAAAATGCTACAGAAGAGCTTAGTGCTGGAGTGGGTAAGCATTGCTGCAAATCAAAAGTGTACACTTGCACAGTGTTGTTACTTTTGTATACCTGTGTGTCACTTTTCTTTCTTTCGTACGCTTGATCAGCATCTGCCTTGTGCTGATCATGCTGAGCGATAATTTCAGCCTTTCGTTGTATTTCCTGACAAAGCTGAACTTGCATTTTGTATTTATCACATGTATAACATGTGTCGACACGGGGCTTTTTGAATGATAATCCTAATTTATGGAACTCTTGGCTGTAAATTTTTACTGACGGTGGATTGTCTCGGTTTTCACAGAATAAATTGTACATTTTATTGATGATTAGATGAGAAGGTAAATACTTCTTAGATGTGCTTTTTCTCGTGTAATGGCTTTCATAAGATGGAAATGATAAAATGTGTTCTTTTATTTCTTTCCTTTTTTCGTCGGAGATTTTGTGCTTGGGTATACTTCTCCCACGGCTATCGTCCACTTGAGTACCACCTACTGATGATCGTTTTTTCAAGCCAACTGTTTTAATGAAGTTATCACTTTCGCCTAACGTTTTTAGTAAACATCCCCTGCAGATGGGTTCACGCTTTCCGTTAATTAATAAAAAATATTTGTATGTCTTTGTCCTAAATTTTTGCCGGTCAGGATCAAGTGTCCGCTGCCTTTGAGTAGCTTTGTCTTGAATCTCCATTAATGAAGCCATGTAAGTAGATCTTTTGAGGTATGTCCCCATTTGCCAATATTCTTTAAAAATAGCCTGTCTATCGCAAAATAATATGCGCTCTTTGCATTTCATACGACATGTTGTAAGTTCTGTCATTTTTCTACTACCAATTACTTTTCCTTTTAATGTTTGATAAGACTGACCTGTGTTGCGTTTCACTTTTTTTTCGAGTTTTCTGACTTGAATGCTTTTTTTTTAGTTGCTCTGATAGTAGACGTTGAACTAGGGCTTAGGGGTGTATCTTGATGAGTGGATCCATTACTTGAACTTGACGAGACTGCTGCGTCTGTTGATAACACATAATGTGGATCTTGGACTGAGTCATCACTTGAAAATTCAATTTCTTGACTAACACGCATGTTATCAGTAAACCCCGATGATGTGGAAGGCACGGGCTCCTCTTCCACCGTTATGCTTCCTAGTTGCTGGTCATTCCGCTCGCCTAAAAAAAACGACGTATTTTAAACGATGTACGAATTCACAAGACTGAAATGTACGCCAAAAGTGCACTGTAGTAAAACTGATGATGAAAGCAGATTAATATTAATTCAAGAGTCTTATTCACTACCAAAATGTATGGTATTTTAAAGAATAAAATGATCAGACTTACTTTCAGTAGTTACGGATCTTAACGCCATCTCAACTAATTTCTTTCCACGCTGAGAATCCATAATGAGTAGCAAAAAGCTGTCAAAGATTAGAGCATTACTGACTAGCTTAACATCTTGCGTTTCAAACGAAACGGGCACTTCATTTTTTTGTTCCATAAATTACACGTTCAAGTGCCTACCCTCAAGTTAAACAAAGTGATAAGGTGACGCATTTAACGATCCTAATGACATATGTCATACTTTTATTCCGCAAAGTGCACAAACTTTACATGTTCCTTTTGACCTAAGTCAATTTATGTTGTTTATAACGCTACGAGATGTGGAGAAGATGATAAGGTTGAAAAGGTACGCCATTAGAGTTCAAATTGAAATAGATGGCTTTGACTTATGTGCTTTAGTGGGTCGATGAATTAATTTAAAAGAATTTTGTTAGTGTATTAAAAAAAAAAACATTTTTTTTGACTTAAGTGCTTTAGTCTGCCGACCCTAGATATATAGGGTAATAAAAATAGGAACTTTTAAAAAATTAGTACTTTAATATCAAAATTGTAACGTTTTCACAATTGCATTTAACTAAAACAAGTATAATTGTCTGATTTACAAGTAATATTAACAAATAATAATATGCTTATCTTAGTGTTAAAGTAGTGTGTTAATTGTTAATGAATTTAATTTAATTAAACCTAAAAGTATTCCTCCTTACCCTAGCAGTAAACATAAGTGTATTTATAGTAAGAAGAATCTTATAATTGTATGAGAATAATTCTATTTAATTAAATATATCTATAGAAAAATTGTACTTGCAAAAATAAACCCACAATACAATATTGTTTATTTACTTGAATAAATTATTTTTGGGTATTATGCTTGAACATAATATATATATAATGTAATACAAGTATAACAAATAAATTCTAAAATTAAATTAAACTCAATGGTAGTTTTTATGACAAAATATCAGATAAAATAATGACTTGAAAAGAAATTTGATGCTTGGACTTAGCATTTTTTCTTTATTGGCGGAATTAAGTTATCCTTTTTAATATTATCACGCGAAACGCCATGCATGTTAATATTAAAAAGGATAACTTCGCCAATAAAGAAAAATTCCAAGTCCAAGTTCCAAATGTTGTTAAGTTAATTAACCTTAGAATTAGAATAGACATACACACACAGTGTTTTACAATAATACATTATTTATTAGACTAAAATAAAAATCATAATAAGTATATCAGGCATCCACGTCTTCGTGGCTTCAATATGAAATAATTATAGGTCCAATGAGGGAATAATGTTTGTAAACTGAAGTATTTTATCATTCAGAAAAAAATAATATAGCATGTACGAGTATTATAACATTTAAAACTCCCGATATTTCAGAACAAAACTTTCATAAACTAGGAGTGTTTTGTAAAACTTGGATTTGTGTCCCTGGTGGTACCTGGTATACAGCTACAGAACTGGTGTACTAAGCCGAAAGGAGGTGAAAATATGATTTTTTTAATAAAGCGTGTGATAAATCGCACAAAATTAAATCGCAATAAGTTTAACTCTTGAAACCATAGTCTAACTTAGCAATGCAACAGTCCTAGCCTGAATGCTATGGCTATAAAAATATTAAATATAATGCGATAAAAATATGTATAAAAAATTGCTAAAAAATTACAAAAAATAAAACAGTTTCATGAAAAAAAAATAACTAAAAAAGATGATTATCTAGAAAACATAATAATAAACCATTGCAATACAAACAAAATATAAGGTCATATGAAGCTATAATTATTTATAGAAAACTAATGTTATTTAAAAACTGCTTGTAAATGTAACAAATTACAAATAAATATGTTGCTATAAATAATTGAGAATTATTATGTATTGAAAAATTAATAAATTGCCTAATTATTTAGATACCTACATTAGATTACATTCCATAGATCTAAGGAGTAGACTTATTTAACAAAAAATTAACTGATATGGAGAAGCTCGAAACTAAATAATTATTACTCATTATTAAATAAATTTCTTGGCAAATCACAAAACAAAATATTAATTAAGCAGTAGGTTTTTTAATAGCTTCACTCAATGCTTTAAGGCCTTCGCCTAAGGTTTTTATGGCTTCAGCCATCACAATATTTTGCGATAACTGTTGCTCAATTAACTGAGTACTTACATTGTTGAGAGCCTCCAATAATGTATGTTCTCTTTGAGCTGTACGTTCTAGGACAGCTCTTAAAAGAGATGCATTACTCTCCTCCAAATCGATACGTCGTTCTTCGAGTCTAACAAATCGATCAGTGACACGAACAAACTGACTTTGCCTTTGGCTTGGTGGTGACGACGCTCGAGCCCGAATTCTTCGTCTTCTCGGAGTGTTTGGGAGAGAACTACGACAATGTCGTGGTGATTGTGCTGGTGTCGTTGGTGAACGCCTTCGTCTTATTGCTGCTGGTGCTGCTGGTGGTGGTTCAGGAGTGGCTGGTGCTGGTGGTGGTAGTGGTTCAGAGTGCGCTGCAAGAGGAGCTTGATTGCTTATTTCAAGTATGGTGGGTGATATATTTGATATGAGCTCTGGGGTACACAGTTCTTCAGTAGTGTTTTGTGGATAAACTATCGCTGGTAATTCTATTGTTATGTTGCTATTGGTTTGGGTATTTTGAATATTGGATTGGACTGAATCTTGAAAAAGTGGTATTGCTAAATGAGTGTCTCCAGTTGCAAAGCTTTCACCACCCAATAATGCCACAATTCTCTCTTCTAATGTTGATATTTCTACTTGGACACCCACCCCTCCACCAGTTCTACGCCTGTTGGCAGCTCGCTGTGCAGCTTTTTTTTTGTTGCGCTTTTTTTATCTGTCCAATACTTCATCCACTGTTTTGAACTTTTTATTGCACCACCACCAACACTATTGAGCTGCAGCTGGACCTGTTCCCAGAAGGCTTGAGCTCTTTGCCTTGCATTTTGATTTTTTAGATATCCTTTTGCTATATCAGGATTTTTTTCTAGTTGGTCGAGGAGAATATCTATTTGAGTTGCATTTGGATACATGGAGCGCTCACTAGTGTGGCTGAAAATAAAATAAATAAAAATTGTAACACTTGTAACTAAATTTGCATAAAAGGTACCTACAGAGAAGAGATGGCATTCAAAATCGAATCAGTGGTTATTAATTTATCTGATATGTAAGTAATCTAACAAGAATCTAAGTAGGTGATAAAATAATGCTTTTTACCACCCCTTGCAGGATCGTAGTAACTTTAATGTATAAACCTAATGAAAGAAATAGGTAAAATATTCTGAATATCATGAAGAAAAATACAATTACAATATAAAGACACTTACCTCATGATGAAATTTATTTTCTGTCAATGTTTTCAATCTCGTGTAATATAAATAAAAGCGTCCGTAATGAGCTGCGTTGTAAAAGCTTATGCAGCTATTCTTTGTTAAAATATAATCACACAGTAACATTTTGAAGTGGTTTGAAAATATTTGCCACAAAAACTACACTTAAATCCAAGTTGAACCAAATAACTTTTGTTACAAGTGGAGCGCCGAGCAAGCCCCGTGTTATCTTGATACTTTTAGAGCAATCAATGGGATCTTAACATTCCAATGCACATTTTGAAACATTTTACTTCGGTTTCAAGTCAAATTAATAGCAAAAACTTCGAAATAAAGTGTGAATTACTCGCTTGTTTACTTTGTTAACAAAATTGAAGAGTCAAAGAGTATTTTTTAATGCGGATGACATTTTTGGCATATCGCTTCTAAGTTAATTTGCCAATATTATGATATTAAGATTTTTTGTAGATTAAGGCAATAACTTAACACAAATTATAAGTTGTATGCATTTTAAGTTTATATTTAATGTGTATTTATAAGAAAATCAATTTAAAACCTAAAGAAATCAAAGTTATTTAAAAACCGATAATACCGATTCGAAGTAGTACGACGTGTAGCGCACCTATTAAATCTCGCTCGGCGACCATTGGTCACTTATGATCGTCTCACGTCGGCCGCTTTTATTTTACGTTGAGAATACCAATTCGGGTGTTCGCTTAAGTGAACGTGAAGTGACAGGGGAGTGAGGTGAAATAAGCTCACGCAGTTATGCGTAATACGAGAATCGCACGCACATGCCAGGTCCCGCGGAGTAACGCTATCCACCGCGACACGAGCCGAGCATAGCGGGCTGGCTGCCTCGCGCTCCGCCGCCTTCGCAGACAGCGTCGGGGTGTCCGTCAAGAACACCGACTTGAAGTACGTCGCGAAGGCGTTGGCGGCGTCGACACCAGACACAGTATTCCCAGCGTATTCAAATTCATTGCAGGATTGCCTAGCACTTTGCTGGTCTTTGATAAAATTCCAGAACTGTTTAGGGTTATTTTTAATACCCGACTCCATTCGAATTATATATTCCCTATGCGACTGATCTATAAGCAGTTTTACTTTATGTCTGTAAAACTTAAACATTTCCCAGTTGAACTGTTTATTTTGTTCCCTGAATCGTTTGAGATGAAAATATTTATTTTTGATATTACTTATTATTTCAGAAGTATACCATACAGGATACTGATAGCGCGAGTGAACGTGCTGAGGCCGTCTAATCGGGACACAGGTATCGAAACATGAGCCTAATAGTTCATAGAAAGTACTTACCGCAATATCAGGATCGTTTTGTAGGTATACCTCATCCCAATCAATAGCTGCAATAGCTGTATATAACATATGGTAGTCAGCCTTGCGGAAATTCCATTCGCGGGGAAAGAGATAATAGTCCGGGCGCGGCTGACGGGCGCGCGAAACGTCGTCGCGCGGACGATGCGGCCGGACGCTGCGAACGCTCACCCATAAAGGCGGATGATAACCGTCTACCTTATCAGGCACCAAGGGCTCCGTATCACCACTCACCTCGATCCACTCACTGCCATGATTACCCAACACCAGATCTAGTATTCCATTATATTTATTAGTAATATAATTATGCTGCTTTAGTTGATAAGAGAATATCAGAGATTCATAATGCATACGGATGTCCTGATTGCATGAATTTAAATTAAAGTCACCTAAGACCGCAACGTCAAGCTTATGGTATTTAGACAAAATATTCTCTATTACATTAAAAATTTTACAATACGTATCTTCTGAGGAGTGCGGAGGAATATACACAACACAACAAATTAGTTTTTTATATCGTAACTTAATCATTCCCATAACAATTTCCATCTCGTCTGAGTAACCGTCAATATCTTGTAGCTGCTGCAAGTCGAGTGAGTCACGCGCAGCCAGGAGAACACCGCCAAAACCGCGGTCGCCGGGCCTGTCACGCCGGATCACTGTGTAACCGGCGGGAAACACTTCCCCGTCGTAAACACCGGACACAAGAAAGGTCTCGGTCAGCGCATAGACATCAGCTGATAGTGCTAGTACACCTTGCTTGGCTGTATCGAGCTTAGTTCGGAGACCTCTGACATTCTGATAGAAAATATTATAAGACCTGGATTTCAAACGTTTATTTGGCACTTTGTTGCTTGCGAAATCCACTACGCCACGGTTTCACATGAACATCTTCGGCCCAGTACTCGGGCGCTAAGTACTTTTCGATGTCCTTGGCCGGCACTGTCAGTTTGAAAGAGGCGTAATCACCACGAGATTTTAAAGATTCCGCAGAGCATTTGTTACCGGGGCAGATGTTGTTCAGGTGAGCTAGAACTTGGTCGGTTTTTGTTCCAGCTTGCACATAGTACAAGTGCAGATAAGATTTTCGTTCAGCTGCTACTATAGTACAAGCGGTCGAGCCCGGGGCGGCTGTACCGCGGGTAACATTGCTGGGCGCTCGATAAGAACGACGACTTCTCACTTCTGTCCACTCGCTATCTTCATTATCTAAAATGGGTTGCGTATAATTAATTTCATTCGCATTCCGGTTCTCATTCATTGAAACTTGCTCACGCGTCACTCGTACCGGCCGGCTTGGCGATAACAACGGCTTTTTCGGAGTGGGGGGCGCGCTGTGGCTCGCCGTTCCAGCACTCGTAACCTCCGCGCGCGTAGGAGCGAGAAGGGGCGACATGTTGCGTCCCACTCCAACTTTCTTGACTGCGGTGATTGCCGCCGAAGCCCGAACATGAGCATCGCGTACTGGCCGTTGACTCACTTGTTTCGCGCGGTTACCCACTTCTTCGGGAATTTCAACAGTTTTTATCGTCGAACTCAAATTGTGACGATCACCAACAAGTTGTTTTATTAGCGTATTTTGTTCGATCACTAACTTTTCCAATGATATTAATCTATCCTGCATGGAGTTCACTGTTTTTAATAACTCGCGAACATTAGATTCAGTGTTTTTTTCTGACATTTCGAATATTAACGATTAAAAATCACGGAGCTTAGTTAAACGACCTTCCAACCTCGACGGGGGCGGGGCGTAATACGATAGTATGTTTCCGGCTTAAGTCGCGGCTGGCAGTCGCGGCTGGCAGTCGCGGCTGGCAGTCGCGTCTGTAAGCCGCGTCCGATAGTATGTTTCCGGTTTAACACACAACATAGATCTTGGTCTTGGATTGGACGATCAATATCAGTCCAAGATCAACTCACACATTGGCAAAGAAGATATAATAATACTACGTATAGAACGGCCACTCGTTACCCCCCACCCGTTTGAGTCTTCCTCACTTCCACCCCGCGTCAGGACACGATTGACTACTCTGCGCGCGGGCTGCATAGGCCGCTGCAAATACCCGTGTAGCGTTCGTGCGTATGTGTAGTGTCTGTGAATAAATATAGTGTTGTGTGCGTAAGACAGCAGATTTTGTATGAAGAAACGCGGAGTGTCCGGGCTGTGACATTGGAGTGTTGGAAGTTGGAACCAAGACTATAATTTGTAGCCAACAACGTAGCCAATGTGTGGTCCCGGAATTAAAAGAGAGTAGCACCGTAACTCCGTAAGGGTTTCAGACAGATCCAGCTACTGTTAGGGTTTGTCCACGGCCGCAGCTTGCTGTAGTGTTTCACCTTACTTGCTGAGGTTTGAGCAGAAAGGAACCCTCGTGACTTAGCCCCGAGTTCACCAACGCTTGTTGAAGTGAAAAGTGTGATTACTGCATTAAAACAAAGGTAATAATGGTTGCTTGGTGATAAGCACATTTCCATTATAAGCCTTTTAAGATTTAAAGCTTAATACAAACACATTATTGGACGCGGCTGACGGACGCGACTGACGGTCTCGATTTAGCAATGTGCACAGTCTTAAAACATCCGGCGTGCCAGATCTCTCTCGAACGTCCGAACGCTCAAGGTGACGTCCGCGGACTGATGTCCGATAGTTTGTACGGTTCCGTGGATATTCTTTATCTAGATACCTGTCAGTCGCGTCCGTCAGCCGCGTCCGATATAGACCAGGGTAGAAGCCTTTAAAAATAATAAAAAGTGAAAAAAAATAATAGTAGGATGAAACCTATTAGAAAAGGAGGGGAATATTAAAAAAAATGAAAGGAAAAATAATTTACGGGCGATCTGAGGTCGGGAAGGGGATGGGGGTGAGTTTTTAAGGGTAAAAAACGGTTTTTGTCGATTTCCGGCAAAACTAAAAGTCCTATCGAAAAAAGTCAAATGGCAAAGTTGTAGGTAATAAAAAGATCTAAAATTTTTGTTTTCTAACTTTTTTCACATAACCTCAAAATTTATGTGAAAAATTTTAAAAACCAAGTTTTTGGTTTTTTATTCTTATCTTTTACAAAAATATTCTAAGCACAATGTGTTGAAGTGGAAACAGCTATGACAAAACATGACAGCTTTGCCGTTCACAAGAAAGTCAAAGAGATGGCTGGGATGCATCGAAAGCGGGAAATTCCTGTTCTCATCCATGACAATATTTCAGTGCTGGATATTAAGAAAAAACTGTTAGTTTGGACTAATTATATACAGGAACTATTTCACGATTCGAGGCCAGATGAGATTAAAGTTAATGTAGAAAACGACTCAGGTCTTGATTTACAAAAATGTGAAGTAATTGCTGCGATCCGAAATGCTAAGACTGGTAAAGCACCGGGACCTGATGAGGTTATGACAGAATTAGTCAAACTCATAGAGGAAGATGACTTAGATTTACTCGTCAACCTTTTTAATCAAGTATATGCGACCGGTATCATACCAGAACAGTGGCTTATCTCAACTTTTATCACCATCCCGAAGAAGAGTCGACCCAAAGCTTGTAGTGATTACAGAACTATTAGCTTAATGAGCCATGTCTTAAAGATCTTCCTTAAAATAATACACAGTTTGGCTTCAGAAATGGATTCGGTACTAGGCCTACTTTTGTACGCCCTCTTTTGTACTCGCGTGTTGAGCGAAAGGTGCTTAGACATGAACCGTGACTTACATATCTGCTTTATCGATTACGAGAAAGCATTTGATAAAGTTCGACACGAAAAGTTGTTCGAGGTTTTGGAATCAAAAGGCTTAGACTCAAGAGACATCAGAATTATCAAAAGTTTGTACTGGAACCAAAAAGTTGCAATAAGGGTGGAGAACGAAACAACTGTTCCTACTGAGATACAAAGAGGGGTGCGACAAGGCTGTATTTTATCTCCACTCCTTTTTAATATTTATGCAGAAGAGATCTTTCGGAAACTATCTGCTAGTCATGCCGGCATTGTTGTAAATGGCACTCCTATTAATAATGCACGGTATGCTGATGATACTGCCTTGATCTCGGACAATTTGGCATCATTACAGGAACTTCTAGATAATGTTAACGAATTAAGTAAGCACATGGGTTTAAGCATCAATGTTGCAAAGACCAAATATTTGTTGATCTCCAAGAAACTACAACAAGACTCAAAGCTTTACATCGGTACAGAATTAGTGGAACGGGTCGCTAAGTTCAAGTATCTGGGAAGTTGGATGAACGAGAGTGGGGATCATGCGCAGGAGATAAGGGTCCGCATAGAAATGGCTCGTTCTCGATGATACTGTACAAAGAGAGTTAGTAGGTACTTGAAATTTTAGCCTAAGTTAGTTAGTTGGTGCAATGCGTGAATGCCACGAGCAGACCGGCGACCCGCAAGCAGCACCCGATCACGAGTGTGACACACGTGCCAGCCATCGCTCTCCTCGACCATATTTGAGGGAAGAGAGCAACCCGGCACATGATGCCGCCGCAAGAAGGAGCCTTCGATGGCGAGCATGAATGCTTGGGGCATGCGCGCAATGCTTATTTTTTATAAATTACAAATACACATTTTCACGTCCTATGGCTTTTTTTTTTGCCTTCTCCCGGCCCATAGCCTCCATCACCGCCTCGTTCCGATCCCTGACGGCCATCTGCAGGTTGTATTCCCTGATGGTTTCCGATGACACAGACGACGCTCGCCGTACGAATCGACTGATGGCATCATTTTCGATGTCGTCGGCGTAGTAGATGAAAGTCCCAGTGTGCCGCGATAGTGCAACGACCGCGTGTGAGACGCTCTCATGTAGTCTCATTTTTGGCTTTGTTTTTATAACGATTACCGATTCGTATGTCAGTCCCTGAGCTTCGTGAATGGTAAGAGTGCGTGATCCTGAGCCTCCCCCATAACCTTGGCTTAAAAGGGTCTCCTTTTCTTCCTGCGTATGCACTAAGAAAAGTGTATTGGGGAGGGTTTTGGATATTTGAGCCCCCTTGAACCTTTTCTGCTCAAGAGACCTAACACGAGGGGCTGAGGAATATATACCTGAGTATATTTCCCTCAACGCATACGCGACATCCATTGGGTTTCTGTGTGTACAGAGCAACTCCTGGGTGATATTTGCAACCAGCGTTGGACGATGGTACCTCATCTCGAAGAGATTTTCTCTGTCGATATAAGGCAACTGATTGACGTCTCCAATGAGGACAAGTTCGCTAGCACCAGACAGCCGGGCAGCCATTATTATGGCTCCAAAATGGTTCATTAGAGCTTCATCCACCAGAAGGCGACCGAAGCTCTCTTTTCCGAAACCATTGACAAGAGATGAAGCCATGGTTCGCACTCTGGATTTTACCAGATCTCCTATTCGGTGCGATAGCTTCTCTCTCAGGTCTTTTACTGCCTCTGTTGTTGTTGTGATGATAGCGTCCCTGTCCACATCAAAGTGTCTAATCACCCATGTTGTCTTGCCACATCCTGGTACTCCGTTGACCCATTGTATCTTTGGTACCACCCAGTTTCCCCAGCCTGCCTCAACGTCTGAGCTCCGTTCGATGGTTTTAGCCATCTCAAGGATTCTATCGTCTAGCATTATCTTGGTGCACTTGGCGGTGACTACAATTGGGTCGTTCGATGGTATCGCGTATTTCGGTCTTCCTATTCGCTCCGTCTCTCTCTCATCCAGCTCCACAAAACCACATGCTGCGCTATAAGCTGCCATATACTGTCCTTTCATGGTCCCTCTGATGACTTGGGAAGTGACGTTATTGTATATGGCTGCTTCTGCCTCCTCGAGTCTTGATTTTAGTAGACTCTCACTTACCGGACCACCCAGCCTAAAGAACTCCAGGATGTTATCATAGGATAGTTCTTAAGATTGACATTTTTCGTCGCTCTCAATAAGGCTAGGTATTCGATAAAGGCATTTCTCGCGTGGTCTCGTGGCGCCGAGGCCAAGATATAACGGGGCGTATCGACCTGTCCCATGTCGGCTCTCGTTCGGGTTGCCTGGGGTGGTGAAACTACTCTCGAGGTCACCGTTGTCTGTGGAGGTGGTGTTTTAGGCATGAAACGGAATAAGCTCTGCATTGCGATACTGAATAGACCCGATAAGGCACCATCCCTGCTGCTTGGACGGAAAACGGGTCCCTCAGATGCTGCTATTAACTCTGCTCTTTCAGAACCAGATTGAACGGCTGAATTTGGAATGGGGCGGCCCCAGCTGTCTGTTGCATTATCAGGATCGTTACGAGGAGATTTCAGAAAACTCAGGTTTTCTCCTCTGTCCTCATACACGATAACCTCATGGTATTCCGAGGCTTTAATACAACCCAGCCGGTCCGCGGCTTCCGCCTTCGACCGTTCAACCACCATCGCGTCCACGCTTATCACCCGGGGAGTGCTGTCCACTTTCTTACTGAGATGTTCAAGCAGAGTCTTGACTTAAGACTACGCATAGTACGTTGCTACATCTTTTCGGTGCTATTATATGGTGTAGAAACATGGACTCTCACACAAAATTTGACAAAGAAGCTGGAGGCGTTTGAAATGTGGATCTACCGCCGAATCTTGAGGATTTCATGGCGTGACCGAATTACCAACGTTGAGGTACTAAGCAGGCTTAAGAAGAAGATGGAGCTTATGAATACCATCAAACATCGGAAGATGTCGTACTTTGGTCACATCATGAGAAATGACAAATACAGACTACTCCAGCTCATCATCCAGGGAAAGATTGCCGGAAAGAGAAGTGCTGGCAGAAGGCGGCACTCATGGTTAAAGAACCTGCGGGACTGGTTCGGCTGCAGTACCACCTCATTATTTAGAGCAGCAGCTTCAAAAATTAGAATTGCCCTGATGTTGTCCAACCTCCGATAGGAGTGGAACTATAAGAAGAAGATATGAATTAAATCTAGATTTGAGTTTAGATTTATTTCATCGCAATCTTAATACAATTATGATAATTGCGTTCCGAAAAAAAGGAGAAGGGTGAACTCGAAGTATGTGTATCCTGAGTTCTACACGGCTGACATCATTCGTGATTTAAAATCAAAGTCAAATTTCCACAAACAATATAAGAAATATGGTTCGTCCACTGACTATAACAATTTTGCCGAGTGCAGGGCTAGGGTTAAAAATAATATATATCTTGCGGAGAAGCAATATAAACTGAATGTCCAAGATCAATTACAGAGGGATCCACAGTCCATTTGGAATTTTGCTAAGTCCAAACGAAACAGCAGAGTTCCGCATAAGATATTGACGGACGGGGTTGTAGTATGTAACGATCAATGCGCCAAAGAATTCGAAGAGTACTTTTATTTAGTTTACAGTACAAAACGAGCGAACTTAAATGTGAGCGCCGCGATCTCTGAAGCGGGCGGTGATAACGGGGCGGCGCGCGTGCACCTGGACTCGCTGCAGTTAGAGGACGTCCGCAGCTCGCTCCGGGAACTGAAGCTTAAAAAGTCAGCAGGTCCGGACGGTATACCACCCTATGTCTTCAAGGATAGTCGGGAGGTGCTGGCTCAGCCGCTTCATCACATATTTAATTTCTGCTTGAAACTAGCCGTTTCCGGAGGTTCGGAAGGTGACGCGATTATTACCGGTGCCAAAGGGGAAATCGTGCACAAAAATAGAATAATATAGGCCTATAGCAATACTGTATACGCCGGCGAAAATACTTTATAATCTTTTGCACTTAGACATAGTGCAAAAAAAAAGTATCGAGTCAAATAAATACTCGGCTTTCAAATGCTCAGCACGGGTTTCGCCTGGCCCGAAGCGCGACTAGTAATTTGCTTTGTCATATGGCATATCTGGCTTCAGCAGTAGATGGTGGGGGGCAAGCTGACGCTGCTTATTTTGATTATAAAAAAAGCGTTTGATTTGGTTGATAATGACGTGTTACTAAAAAATCAAGCCGGCTTCAGTTTCACCCCACATCTGCTTAAATTTTTTGCCAGTCATATGACTGATCGGCAACAGTATGTGGAATACTCGGGGGCCGGGGCACAGATCGGAACCGTATTTCACCAGATCCGGAGTAAGTCGTTCGTTCCATGTGCATGACTTATATCTTTCACTCGATCACATAATCCAATCCTACACAAGTACAACATAGGGGGAGTGTCTATTGCTAGAGTTACAGAAGTACAAGACTTGGGGGTGACTTTTAACACATTGACATTTAAGGATCATATTATTAAAATTTGCAAAAAATCATTTAGAAATCTAGAGTTTATTCTTCGCACGTCATCTGGTTTCACAGATATAAATGCAGTTAAAGCCCTGTACAATGCTTTAGTCAGGAGCCAATTAGAATTTAACGGAGTTATTTGGTCTCCTCATGAAACTTAATATGTACAGATGTTGGAGAAAATTCAGAACAAATTCGTTAGATATTTGTACATGAAGCTGTACGGAGTTTATCCATATTATCCATTAATGTACCCCACTCTATTTGTTCTAGCTATGGTGAGGTACAATCAACTAAGGGTAAGGAGGGAATTTGCTTTAGTTTCATACTTATTTAAGGTACTTGGAAAGTTTTTTTTTTTTTTATCGTAAATTACCTAACCACAGACTCCGGGGTCTGTGCCCTTTGTTAACTAAAGATAATTATTAGATTTTACTATACAAAGAGAGTTGGCACATGGTTAAATCTTAGTCTAAGCTATTCAGTCGATGCATTGCGTGAAAGCCATAAGCAGACCGGCGACCCGCTAGCAGCACCCGATCACGAGTATGACATATGTGCCCGCCATCGCTCTCCTCGACCATATTTGAGGGAAGAGAACGACCCGGCACACGACGCCGCCGCAAGAAGTAGCCTTCGATGGCGAGCATGAATACTTGGGGCATGCTTACACTTTTTCAAGTCCTATGGCAATTCTCCTTCTGGCCCAGAGCCTCCATCACCACTTTGTTCCGATCACTGACGGCCATCTGTAGGTTGTATTCCTTGCTGGTCTCCGATGACGCAGACGATGCTCGCCGCACGAATCGACTAATGAGAGGGAAAATTCAAAATGGTGACATAGTAGCACATATACGTATTTACGTTCCTGACAGGTACGTGTGGCGGCCGCTGCGGCCGCGGCTACTGGCGGTGCCGCGCGCGCGCACAAACCTGCTTGCGGAAGCGCCTCTGACGCGCGCACTGCGCACTATCAACCTCCACTCAACCTCATCGCGGTCGACACGGACCTAGTTACGTGTTCACTGAATGAATTCACAAAAATAGCTTTGATTGTGTTAAGCTATAGGAGCTAAGATGTTTTTCTGTTTGTACATATATACCTACTATAAATGTTTGAGTGCAATAATATTGGTAGAAATGTTTAATAATATATAGCTACACCATCGCATTAGGTGATAGAACTTGTCGAAATAATTGTGTTGTGTAAAATAATAAATCAATAATATGTGAAAAAAATCGATAATATCGCTTAAACAGATCAAACCCATTTATTTGAAGTCTACGTTTAGTGTTGGCACTTCGAACTGACAGCAGGCGCGGAGCCATGGAGGGGGCCCCCTGGTCCCATGTCGATCTTTCTGCTCACTTCCTTTTCTTCACTTAAAACTCGGCTCATTGTTGAAAATTAATGGAAAAATTTGCGCGCTCGCTTCCCTCGCGCCATTTAAGTGTGCTGTGGTTTTCTTTACTCACATTTGATGTCACTTTCAAATCTAACTTTCACTGACCAAATGTCGAATACTTATACCTATATTTTTTTTCAAACTCACTACTTAAGCGCTCAAAAGACGCGGTTCTAACGGCGGGTTACAGGACCATGTTGATCTTTTGCCAGGCCGTGGTTTCATGACTGATCAACTTCATAAATTATAATTTACTTGCTTGCTACTCTTGTATTTGAAAAAAGTTCGCGTTTGCTGCGTTTAATAGCGGAACACTGCTCTTCTTAGTTTATATCTCGGTTCATAACAATTTATTGACAAAACGCAAAAAAATATTCGGCAGTGACGCGTAATTTCCGTCAGATAATTAGTATGTACCTACAACTAGATGACCCCTGAATCAATGGCTGAATCCCCCCTTGACTGTCAGTTAAAATGTTCGGAAGTTATTGCCATTACACATTCATTCGATTTCGGTCGTGCTCCGCTCTTCTTTCTTACTTGCTATCCTATACTTTGAGTAATTAGGTAGGCCCCTAAGTAGTATTAGCCCAAGGCCACATACACTCACAGTTCGGCCCTGTCTAAATTCTTTCTGTAGGTTGTCAATTCGACGGATAGTGATTTTATTATTAAAACATTAATGCTGTATAGTTGCCGTTCAACCATAGCTACCTCTCTTTCGGTTTCTCTGCTAACGAAAGGGAGAAAGTGATATTTTTACGTGCCGGATTTTTACGTGCCGGGACCTATAGCAGGAGTAGGTAAACTTATGACAATAAACTTTTTGATACTGGTAAGTATCGTATAGGCCGGGTGGCTAGCCCTGGTGTCAGAGTTTTTAGGCCTGAAGGCCTCCGACATGGCTAAACGGTTAAAACAACCGGGATACAACTAGTCAATGTAGTGCTCGGATCAAACCAAAAAATCAAGACAGAATGTTTGGATACCAACAAGTGAGGCCGGCAAAATCGACGTATACAGACTCAATTACACACACTAACACGTACAAAGAAACTACGCCTACTAACTTCACATCCGCTGACTTGTATGATTCGGCCTGTAACAAACTTACAGGGAAAAATACAACTTGGAACTAGTACAGAAGTTAGCGGCCTAATCACTTACGGTAATGGCAACCATGGATGCATAGGAGTTTTATAGAGACTGGTATTGTATAGGTAAAGTTTTAAAACATAAACAAAATAGATTTTGAAATTATTTTTATCGTGCTTCACACACTAGGTGTATAGAAACTTTCTTTTTGTGATAAACATTTCAAAAATTGATGCGTTAGCAGGATTTGAACCTGCATCCTCTGGGACTCCGGCCCAGATGCTCTGTCCAATTAAGCTAAAACGCACTCTGCGAACGCGCCGAATTAGTGAGTGTTTATCATTTTTACCAACTACTACATTGTTGGAAGCGCCATTTGTGAGAACTGCTTTAAACCAGTCAGTCACTTAATGTGAAATTATTAAAAAAATGATTAACACTCACTAATTCGGCGCGTTCGCAGAGTGCGTTTTAGCTTAATTGGACAGAGCATCTGGGCCGGAGTCCCAGAGGATGCAGGTTCAAATCCTGCGAACGCGTCAATTTTTGAAACGTTTATCACAAAAAAAAAATAGATTTTACTGGGACAAAATAAAATAGGTACCAACTTCATACCCAACCAGCCAATAAACACCGGAAAATGTTTTCAAGTTTCAAATTAGCTTCAAGCATAGATTTGTTTTATAATCACACCTGTCACACTCATACGGCTTAACCCCAGCTTATTGTTGTTATATCTTCTTTGCCCGCGCGTGGGTTAGTATATGTATTTTTAGGTACTTATAAATTTAATTTTATTTTACACTAGCGACCTGCCCCGGCTTCGCACAGGTGTATTATATGTACAATGTAAAACTTCCTCTTGAATCACTCTATCTATTAAAAAAAAACGCATCAAAATCCGTTGCGTAGTTTTAAAGGTATAAGCATACATATGGACAGACGGCGGGAAGCGACTTTGTTTTATACTATGTAGTGATCTACATCTGACTGCCTTGTTGGCTCAGTGGTTAGTGACCGTAACTTCTGGGTCGAAGAGGTGTGGGTTCGATCCTTACCCAAGGCAAATATGTATGTGATGACCGTAAGTGTTTGCTCTGTATCTGGGTGTTATTCAGTTACTATCTATATAAGTATGTATTTTAAAATAAGTATATGTACCTAGTATATCAGTCTCTGGCAGCCATATCACAAGCTTTGCTTAGTTTGGAGTCAGAGGCTGTGTGTAAGATGTCCCAAAATATTTATTATTATTATTTATTAGGCTTCACATTGATAACTGCATCAAAACAAACATCAATTACTTACTCGTATATACTAGCTTAGACTAAATGCGTCATCTTTCTAAGGAAGCACCACGTGCAATAATTTTACAAAGTAGCAAAAAATATTACCTACTATTTTTGTTGCAAATAAATAAATTTCTTTCTTTCTTTCTTTCATTTTACTAAACTTAAAATTACAGTTGTACAAATTATTAAATATTATTAGTTAAATATTAATTAATTAATTATTAAATATTATTATTATTAGTTAAATTATTATTGTGTGCTGTGTGAAGAGTTAGAGAACATGGTTGGCACTTTCTGCCATAATTAAGTTTAAATTAATTTTGAACTTTCTTACCGATTACCAAGTCTCCAAAAATATTAAAACAAATTATGTTGCTGGTATATAATTACTAGAGTACTTAGTCTGGGGACAGGTGAATTTGCACCTAGCACGGTTCTGCGAAACACTGGGCCAAATGGTGTTATTGGCATGCGAGGAAATCTGAATGGAATCCTAAATTTAAATTTTGTAGGTTTGGACAGTCGATGTAGTTGTAGAGTAGATTATACAGACAAGTTATGTCGGAAATACAGAAAAGTTTGTTTTGTAATCACACATAATAATGAAGTATCTTTGCTTAATTTTATTGTTAATCTGAAAACGAAACTATGCTTCTTCATCATATCATGATCCAAATAGGTAGGTATCTGTCTACAAGGCCTTTTCCCAACGCTTCGCCACTGCCACTCCGAGGGGATGCTTGGTACATATCCTGGAGAGTGCAGGTTGGTCCCTGAGGGCATGCTAGCAGGTGCTGCATGTTTTGCACTGGGGCTCCACAGTCGCACTGAGCGCTCTCGGAGTATTCCCATTTCACGAGGTTATCCTTGCAGCGGCCCACTTCGGAGTTCACTTTCGTCCGGAGTCGATTTAACGACTTCCGCTTAGGCCACGGGAGGTCACCACCGGATGGGAGTTTTTCAGAAGGCGCTACATAGTCAGGTGGTGGGGCGAGTGTATCTTTCCATTGTTTAATACGAGCTTCCCTGGGGAGAAGATGCAGTGACGAAACGAAACTATTTATCTTATGGATATCCCCAGGAGCGCCAAGGAAGCTCTCTAGTCGAGCGGCGGGCCCACCGCCCAGAGTTCCCGATCATGGCGGCCTACGGCGACGTACCAGTACCCCAGTGTGAGTCAGTTTGTGTCGTTTCAAGGTACTTGCCTGTGTAGCTTTGTAATCACATACATCACATTCAAAAGCTTTTACCCCGGTGTGAGTCAGTATGTGTTGCTTCAAGTGAGTTGTCTGTGTAGCTTTGTAATCACACATATCACATTCAAATGGCTTAGTGTTGACCTTGGTGTGAGTCAGCATGTGTCGCTTCAAGCGACTTGCCAGAGTAGCTTTGTAATCACACATATTACATTCAAATGCTTTTGCCCTGGTGTGAGTCAGTAGATGTCGCTTCAAGTTACTTTTCTGTGTAGCTTTGTAATCACACATATCACATTCAAATGCTTTTGCCCTGGTGTGAGTCAGTAGATGTCGCTTCAAGTTACTTTTCTGTGTAGCTTTGTAATCACACATATCACATTCAAAAGCTTTTACCCCAAAGTGTGTCAGTATGTGTTGTTTCAAAGTACTTGCCAGTGTTGCTTTGTAATCACACAAATCACATTTAAATGCTTTTACCCCAGTGTGAGTCAGTAGATGTTGCTTCAAGTGACTTGCCTGTCTTGCTTTGTAATCACACATATCACATTCATATGGTTTTACCCCAGTGTGAGTCAGTATGTGTTGTTTCAAGGAACTTGCTTGTGTTGCTTCATAACTACACATATTACATTCAAATGCTTTTATCCCGGTGTGAGTCAGTAGATGTTGCTTCAAGTGACTTGCTTGAGTTCCTTTGTAATCACACATATCACATTCAAATGCTTTTATCCCGGTGTGAGTCAGTAGATGTTGCTTCAAGTTACTTGCTTGTGTTCCTTTGTAATCACACATATCACATTCAAATACTTTTACCCCGGTGTGAGTCAGTAGATGTTGCTTCAAGTTACTTGCCTGTCTTGCTTTGTAATTACACATATCACATTTAAATGCTTTTAACCCAGTGTGAGACAGTAAGTGTAGTTTCAAGGAACTTGCTCTTGTTGCTTCATAACTACACATATCACATTTAAATGCTTTTACCCCGGTGTGAGTCAGTAGATGTTGCTTCAAGTAACTTGCCCTTGTAGCTTTGTAATCACACATATTACATTCAAATGCTTTTAACCCGGTGTGAGTGAGTAGATGTTGCTTCAAGTGAATTGCTTGTGTTCCTTTGTAATCACACATATCACATTCAAATGCTTTTACCCCGGTGTGAGTCAGTAGATGTTGCTTCAAGTGACTTGCCTGTCTTGCTTTGTAATTACACATATCACATTTAAATGCTTTTAACCCAGTGTGAGACAGTAAGTGTAGTTTCAAGGAACTTGCTCTTGTTGCTTCATAACTACACATATCACATTTAAATGCTTTTACACCGGTGTGTGTCAGTAGATGTTGCTTCAAGTTGCCTGGCCGAACTGATCTATAATCACACATATCACATTCATATGGTTTCACCCCAGTATGACTCAATATATGTGCTTTCAAGCTACATGCATGTGTTGCTTTATAATCGCACATATAACATTGGTATGCCTTTACTCTAGTGTGGGTCAGCTTATGTTTCAAGTTACTCGCCTTAGCTACTTTATAATCACACATGGGATGTTTATGTAAAATACTTTCCATTTTTCGAGTTCTCCTCCCAGTGCTAGAAGTTGCAGTACTGCAGAGTCATCTTGACAGTTGGAGTGACTTGTTGCCTCCCGCGCAGTGTTCCTGTCCTCGGTATCCATCAGTTCAGATTGTGTTGTGTATGCACGGTACGGCAGTATGACTTGTACTCACGCCTGTCTGGAACAGAGCTGCAAGCTGCCTCTAACAGCTAGTCTCTCGTGAGATCCAACTGAGCCGAGCTGGTACTATTATTACACTGCCAGTCTGATAACACGCAGGATTGTAGCACAATCGAGTCTCATTGAACACCTTGTAGTTTCAGCAATGACATCTGAAATGAATCATAAACAACTATGTGTACATTTTACTCATATGAGATAGTTTTATTATAGCCCTTATTATTGGATTATTCAGGGCAATTAAGTTTAGTAAAATTAGCCATTAAGGTTGAGATTAGATCACTTTATAAATAAGTATCTAGCAATAGCCCACAACATCACCCATTTGATATTTTTTGTTTTAGCGCTGTCCCTTGGGAACCTTTCATTTTCCCAGGACATAATATGGGTTGGCTATAGCCGTCCGGTACCTGATTTTGATAAAGGTGTGAGTGTAGGGGTATCATTGGGGTCCACCTGAAGCCCTTCCAGCAATTTTTTTTGCCGGAGACGTAATTTAAATTAATTATGATTAAATTAAAATTTAATAAAAACATGTGAAATGGAACGCAATGTTGACAAAATGGCACAATATTATGCATTAAGTTGTCAAACTGAGTGAAACGAAGAGTATCACAAGCAAAAAAAAGCCGCTATTTTGTCTTACTGACAGATGGACTGTCATCCATTCATTCCGTTTTTCTCGTATTTTCTTGAATGTGTGCTTTCTTGTTTTTCGATTTTTGTTACGACTTTGGAAGTGCCAGAAGCGAACCGCCTTGATAGATTAGGTGTGAACCAAAAAATAGGTTAGGTTAGGTTAGAACATGACAAACAACGCACGAGCCGAGCGAGCGAAGCGAGCGTGCCGCGGCAGCGGCCGGCGAAGTGCCAGAAGTGAACCGCCTTGATAGATTAGGTGTGAAACAAAAAATAGGTTAGGTTAGGTTAGAACATAACAAACAACGCACGAGCCGAGCGAGCGAAGCGAGCGTGCCGCGGTAGCGGCCGGCGAAGTGCCAGAAGTGAACCGCCTTGATAGATTAGGTGTGAAACAAAAAATAGGTTAAAAATACTGATATAGCCGAAAGTGAGGTTAAGTACTAAAAAAATTACTACTCAAAAACTAAGGGCCTCCGGCGGGGGGGATTGCAGGGGGGGCTTCCCCTCTCCCCCCACTCCCTCGCCTACCCCCCGTCCTCCCACCCCGCGGGTACCGGGCGGCTATAGTTTAACCCATAATATAAAGGCATTTGTAAAGTATGACATTCTCTGACCACTAAACTATTTCTATGCAAAAGATTAGGTCGATCTCTCGGCTCTCTATCACTGCGTGAAGGAGTAAGAAATAAGACAATGGGCACTTTCATTATGATTTAAGTATACTTGGTACTTTTAAAGTAGGTATATAAGGCACTTTATTTTCAAATATTAAAGAATCATCCTATGAGGCTTAATTTTGAGAAAATAATTATGACCAGTTACTTAAAATAACTCACTGAATATCTGCAGCAGAAAACTAACATAATAGGTTACCCATTTACAAAAATCTTGTAAAGTTCATCACGGATTGTCATAAATTCACGATACTTACAAACAGAATAACAGAGATTCATTGCTATCCAATATTTCTGCTTAATATTATTAGACATGTAAATTATTGAATCACAGTATTAAAAAACTAAGTAAACCACTATGAAGTGCTATAAAGTAAACATAACCAAATTAACAAGTACTATTTTTGTGATCAAAGAGAATGTAATAGTTTATTACAAGCCAATAATGTACGACCCAGTAATTCACGACATGATAATGTACAGCCTGATAATTTAATTTTGTGTCTCTGGCCATGGAATATCAGGCTGTGAAATACAGGCCGTACATTATCGGCCGGTGTCGATAAAATATGTGCAGAATTAATAGAAACTAGCTTTTACCCGCGGCTTCGCCCGCGTTATAATTTGATTTTGGCTTAGTTAATACCGATGCCTACCAATTTTAGTAAAATATTACTTATATCAAAAAATATGGTAACAAAAATAGAAAGTGCGCCACAAAATATTAGCCACAATTCAAGCTAATAATAATTTCAAACCCAAAAAATAGTAAATCTCAACCAATTTGTTTCATCGTCGTTTTCATCCGCAGCATTCTTTATCCCACTGCTGGGTATAGGCCTCTTGGAGTGACATTTGCCTCGACCCTTTACCGGTCGTGAGGTCGTGACCAGGTTCGAACGGCGGTAATGACGATATCGTCGAGATAGTCGACCTACCGTGCTGCCGCGCCGCACATAGCTGCGCTCCCTCACCTATTCAAGTATCCTTGCACATTGTTGTCACTGTTCAAACCTAACCCAACTGGACATCGAAATACCTTAGAGAAATGCTTCTATTGGTTATGTTAAGGTTGGTGTATAGGTGGGTTTCCGCCTAGTCGTGGCGGGGGGACTTAGTGGCCGAGGCTGCTAAGCGGCCGGACGGGAATCCGAGCCGCGTTTCTTCTGAAACAGCTGAGAAAAAGATCTCCCGTTCTTTGGGTCATTTTCCCCAAGGCAGCTTAGAGGCTGGCACTCGAGGTTGAGCCGCTTCTCTGGGCTTTTTAACTAAGGCAGCTAAGCGGCTGGCCGCCGAGCTTGCTATCTTATGAGGAGTGTCGCAACTGAGGCTGGCTGCAGCGCCGCTCATGGGACGCTTCAGCCGAGGATTAGGTGCCGCGGTAGGATGAAACTGGTGGTGTCTGGTGTGTGTGCCGCCACTTGCCCTACTTTCCGCAGGATTGTCAACGTCACATAAAGCCCGATTAAAGAGACGCCATCGTAATTATATTAGCTAAATAGCATAGTTCTGTTCCTTATTCACTTTAGGCATTTGATAGAGAGAACGCCTTTTACGTTGCTATTTTTACGCTGGCGCCTCTGTAATCGGGCTTGTTTTGCCATTTACAGTAGAAACCAAGTCAATCTGTTGCTTTATTGCTGAGAAAAAGTTTTTGCCCTATCCTACGGGAACTATATGACATTTTTCGAGATAAAACGGAGTCGATGTCACTTTTCGTCTTTCAAACTATATTTGCGTACTTATATTCGTGCATTAATTCAAGTCAACCCGTTGCTTCGTTGCTGAAAATCAGTTTTTCTCCTTTCCTACGGGAACCACAATTTTTTTAGATAAAAAGTAGCCTATGTCACTTTCCGTCTTTCAAACTATGTCCATGATAAAAATCAAGTCAATCCTGTTTTGATATATGTTGTGAAGCAGCAGCAGAGTGGAGGAGAACGCACAGTAGCACGTGACGAGTGCAGATCAAAGATACACAACTTGTGGTGATATGAAAAACCTTTTATTCAATAGAAAGGTAATCTCATATATACGAGTATAATATTCAATCTCTTTAAATCACACAATAAATGGGATGTAATTAATTCACACAATAATCTAGTAATATTTTAGTTGTCGATCCAACAGGGCAAAAGACGTAAAAGGAAAGAGAGAGTGTTGCCATGTACAACATCTCAAAATTTGATGAGAATACTTTATTATAATTTAGTGTCACATACATGTGCCCATATTCAACACTTCCCCTTATTCTCATCAGATTTTATAACCTGAACAATAACTAATTGCATCTGAAATGACTGTTACACTATGCTCAACATTTCCAGAAACTTATCAATTAACATTTCCAAAAATGATTCTACACAATGCTATGCATTTCAGAAACCAAGTGACTCTACAGTTACTTTAATTGACTTTACATAACATTTAATAACAATGACATGAACATTTAATCTTTATGTCTACACAACACAAAAAAAATAGTTACACAATACACATGCTATAACTAAACGGTTGTTCATATCAAATATTAAAAAACACTTATCCTATACAGGCATCAATAATTACATTATATACAAACAAACATAACATAGCATCATATTCCAACATTTTAAGCACATACTTGCATTTTAATTAAATTCAATTCTTTAACAAAATGATGATGCTTTACAGAGCCTAGTGGTTTTGTTAGTATATCGGCTGGCATCTTATCAGTTGATAGGTACTTAACAGCAATAACATTATTCTGTATAAGATCTTTTACATAATGATATCGAATGTCGATATGCTTAGTACGTTTATGTGAATATTGTTTTGCCAATAACAATTTTTGAGCACTTTGATTATCATTGTATATCTCCATAAGTAAAGGTTCGAAAGACATTTCGCTCAAGAAATTCTTAATAAAACACAATTCTTTGGAGACTGACGAAATACTTAAATATTCACTTTCAGTACTACTTAAAGCTACACAACTTTGCTTTTTAGATTCCCAGCTCACAACATTTGAACCTAATTTCACTATGTAACCTGTGTATGATTTCCTATCAACACTATTTCCCCAGTCAGCATCAGCATAAGCGTTTATATTCAAATTGTCACCCTTATAAAAATAAAGGCCATATTCCATAGTACCAGCTAAATATCTTAACACACGTTTAGCTGCTATCCAGTGACTTTTATCAAAATTACATAAATATTGACTCAGCTGACTGACGCTATAAGTTATATCTGGACGTGTGCATACAGATAGGTAATTAAGACAGCCAACCAATTGCCTGTATTGATAAATACAATCATCTAAAGTCTCCGTGTCTGAAGTTACATTAAGTTTTGAATTTGAAATCATAGGTGTGGAAACATACTTACAATCTAACATATTAAATCTTATAAGTAATCGTTTTAAGTATTCATATTGGTCTAAAATTAAAACATTCTTATTTCTAGTTACACGCATGCCCAAACAACTAATTAGTGAACCGAGGTGCTTAACATCAAAGTGTTTTTCTAGTAAATTAAACAGTTCTTTGGTAGTAGTAGTTGTAAACACATAGAAATCGTCTACGTACAAAGCTATGATGGTGAAATCCCTTTCATTCTTCTTCATGTACACACAGGGTTCACACTTACTCTGTACATATCCATTTTTACTAAGTACCTCTTGCACTTTCAAATTCCACATGCGACTAGCCTGTTTCAGACCATATATACTCTTTAATAACATACACACCTTAGTCTCTTCAGTCACAAATCCTGGCGGTTGCTCCATATATATAATTTCATTTAGGTCAGAATTTAAGAAAGCCGTAGTGATATCAATATGTTCTATAGACATATTATACTGAACTGCCAGTGTAAATAAAATTCGCAAAGTTGAATGACGTACGACAGGCGAAAACGTATCTGAATAATCAACACCCTCCAGTTGACTAAAGCCGCGAGCAACTAAGCGAGCTTTAAATTTATCAAAATTGCCTGACACATCATGCTTTGCTTTGTAAATCCGCTTGCATTTCACTACATTTTTATCTGTGGGTCGATCCACTAATTTCCAAACTCCATTTTGTACTAATGAGTTATACTCTACCTGCATGGCTTTTTGCCATTCTCTAGAGTTTGTAGATGCAATAGCCTCCTCGTAAGACTGAGGCTCATCGAGTATAGAATCGGCGAACATACTTAATTCAAAATCTCCATACCTTAGTGGTGGTTTACCACGGTTACTGCGAATGGGCCGGTCGCCGACAGTGACAGAAGCCTCTGTTCCACTAGTCGCGCCTTCCCCTCGAACTGCTGTCTCTCCACCGGACGCCGGCTGCTTCTCCAGCTCCTCGGAAAGCTCCAGCTCAGCTGAGGTCTGCTCACCCTCACTGTGTCTCTCGCAGTCATCGTCGCCTGATTCTGCATCTGTGAATTCATACGAAAATTCATTTAAGTATGATTCTTATAACTATTATCTAAAGATTCGTTTATATCATCTAGATTTATCAGCATTTGAATGCTTAGAATTCATAGTTTCATTGTCAGAATTCAACACATTTGCACCATTTGACTTAACCGAATTCATAGTTTCATTGTCAGAATTCAATTCATTATTATACTGAACAATAGGAATTACCAATTCACTATTAAAATAAATGTCAGTTCCACTAATGTCATTACATTTAAAATCCCTATAAAACTTGTCTTCTAGAAAATTCACATTTCTAGACAAAAATACCTTCGTTGGATTTGATGGCTCTACAAGTCGGTATCCTTTAACATTTTCAGAATAACCAACAAAGATACAAATTTTAGCTTTAGCGTTCAACTTACTTGTACGAGTAGGCTCCGGCAGCAGAGAATACGCTATGCAGCCAAACACACGAAGATGTCCGAGACAAACAATTTGTCGAGACCAAACTTCCTCCGGTAACTGTCCTGCTAACGCCGTACTGGGGCTACGATTCTTCAAATAGATAGCAGCCATTACTGCCTCTCCCCAAAAACGGTTGCAAAGACCAGATTGCCGCAGCATGCACCTTGTTTTCTCTAATAATAACCTATTAAGGCGTTCCGCGACGCCATTCTGCGGAGAACCATACGGTACCGTTAACTGGTGAACTATTCCTTCATCCTGAAGAAATCTCTTAAGACTGGCATTGCAGTACTCACCCCCATTGTCAGAACGCAAGCTTTTCACCTTCAAACCTGTCTGCTTTTCGACCATCGCCTTAAACATAAGGAAATAAGACATTACCTCTGATTTTCTCTTCATTAGATAACCAAACGTCTTCCTCGAGTAGTCATCCGTAAAGGTAAGTAAGTATCTTGCGCCACCCCAGCTTTCATCACTCACAGGACCAAAGACATCAGAATGTATTAGTTCTAGACACTGGCCGGCACGTCTCGCTTGGCCTTTCGGGTAAGCCTTGGCCACAGGCTTGCCTTCGAGGCACGCTATACAAGGTTGAAGTTTGTCATCAGTTACCTGAAATGAGACATTACGCGCCACACATTCTCTCAAAGAACTTAAACCTTTCATACTGATGTGTCCTAACCGTCGATGCCATACATCAACATTCTCACTATTTGATGAAGCTAACTTTGCAGTCTGTGATTCCTGCACTTTATGTAGGACAGCCAACGACTGCTCCTTTGCAAAAATACTTTCCATTCTGTATACACCTTTACACAATTTTGCAGACATAACAGGTTTGCCATAAACAGTGCACTTTTCATAAATAAAACAGCCATCACCACTAAAGACAACATTCATCCCTTGTTCACACAACCTACTTACGGACAGCAAATTTTCAGACAAACGAGGCACATACATCACATCTTTTAACACTTTCGAATAATTTTTAAAACTTACACGCATATCACCAACATCATTGCTTTGTAATTTAGTCATCTTATCAGCACAGTTAATCTCTGTATTACATGTTCTTATATTATACAAAACGCTCTTGTCTTTCATCATATGCGAGGTCGAGCCACTATCAATTATAAATTCAGCTTTTGAAGAGGATGTACTCGCAGCTAGATATGCCGAAGCAACCATGGTTTGCTCTTTATTATCTTCTTTTTTGTGTTGTAAATCTCTCTTTTTCTTGAAACACTGAGCCATTACGTGTCCCGCCTTTTGACAATAATAGCATGTTTTTCTTCTTGTAATTCTTTTAGATATGAATGCAGACGAGCTTCCGTTTCCTTCGTTGACTTGTTTTCTTCTGTATTCTTCCTGTAGAAGTCGAGCTCTCACTAGCTCTGAAGTAAGCTCCTTGGTGATTGATGCGGTTTCCAGAGTAGACACTAAAGTATCAAATTCAGCTGGCAGACCACTCAACATTATTTCTGAGATTTCCGGGTCTTCAATATTCTTGCCAATTTCAGCTAATTGCTGTACAATCGTGAATATACTATCTATATATGCAGTCATATTAGCTGATTGTACATACTCAACTCTGTGTAATTGCCTTAGTAGACTAACTCTCCTGAATAGTCCCTTGTCTTCATATATGGAGGCCAGCTTTTCCCAAGCTGCCTTTGCTGTAGTAATTCCGTACAGTAGTTGATAAAGTGTCGGTTTAATGCTTAGCGAGATTCGAGCTAAAGCTCTTTCCGATCTGATCACGTCAGAATCATCTGATATTACACTCCAAAGACCTTCCAATATCAAAATATTTCGCATTGAGAACTTCCATGACGTGAAGTTTGCGATTCCATCAAGCTTTTCAATTCGCAGGCCACTTTCGTTAGTTTGATTCGAGTGACATACGCCACCAGGTAGCATCACTGGTTCAGCCATCTTTGAGGTTATGACAGCGAACGCAATAAGAATCACAACTCGTGGTAAGATATTTGTTATTTCTTTGATCTTAATCTGCACTTTTATTCCTGGGCACATCACCTGTTTTGATATATGTTGTGAAGCAGCAGCAGAGTGGAGGAGAACGCACAGTAGCACGTGGCGAGTGCAGATCAAAGATACACAACTTGTGGTGATATGAAAAACCTTTTATTCAATAGAAAGGTAATCTCATATATACGAGTATAATATTCAATCTCTTTAAATCACACAATAAATGGATGTAATTAATTCACACAATAATCTAGTAATATTTTAGTTGTCGATCCAACAGGGCAAAAGACGTAAAAGGAAAGAGAGAGTGTTGCCATGTACAACATCTCAAAATTTGATGAGAATACTTTATTATAATTTAGTGTCACATACATGTGCCCATATTCAACAAATCCGTTGTTCCGTTGCTGAGAAACAGTTTTATCCTATCCTACGGGAACCACGAAATTTTCCGGGATAAAAAGTAGTCTATGTCACATTTCGTCATACAAAATATGTCCATGCCAAAAATCAAGTCAATCCATTGCTCCGTGCTGAGAAATATTTATTGTCCTATCCTACGGGAACCATGAATTTTTCCGGGATAGTAAGTAATCTATGTCACTTTTTGTCTCTCAAACTATGTCCATGCCGAAAATCAAGTCAATCCAATGCTCGTTGCTGAGAAACCGTTTTTATCCTGTCCTACAGGAACCACGATTTTTGCCTATGTTACTATTCGCCCTTAAAACTATGTCTATGCCAAAAATCGAGTCAATCCGTTGATCCGTTGCTGTGGACAATTTTCGTCCTATCCTACAGGAACGTTGAAATTTTCTGGGATAAAAAGTAACCCATGTCACTTTTTGTCATTCAAACTATGTCCATGGCAAAAATCAAGTCAATCCGATATATATATATAAAGTGCTGGAGAATAGGCATGCGCTGCTGGCTAGGCCTATACCGCCGCACCGCTATGTCCCTACATTTTAAACCTGTAATATCTTCGGAAATATTCATTTAAATTACACGCTGTAAAAGGCTATATTGATCTATATTAAATGGACAATGTATTTAAGATACTTAATTGGATAAGGATTAATGCTGTATTGCTTAAAATAATTTCCTAAATAACTTTTCCCGTAAAATGTAAAGGATAAAAAATGGTTATTGTGGGTTATCCTTTAGAGATAGACAGACATATACCATCGCGGACTTTTTTGTTGACCTTTTTAAGGTGTACAATACCGTAGTACATTATATTAATTTATCTCGTGGGGTTTAGTCAGCGTTTGCAATGTAAGCGCAAAAAAATGTGTTTATTTAGGACATCACATTGGAAACCTGTAAACAATGTTATGCATGTATTATATACTTTGTTTTATACTATGTAGTGATTGCTGAGGTATTTCACTTACCTTTCTTCATCTATAGGGAACTTCGCCACAAAACATCTTTTTTGACGTTTTCCCGTTTGCTTCTAATATCGTATCACACGTGAAATGAGCGGTACATTTCACATCTGATACGATATTTTAAACTGTAAAAATAATAACATACACTAAATAATCACTGTATTAGCTACCAAAATCATTTTTGAGGGAAAAATAATATGATATTCATTTTAAATCCATCACGTATAAATTGAAGACAAAATGAAAATATCAATATATCTCAACGAACGATGAATGAAGAAGAATCTTTATTCGTGTTGTACTGTTGTCAATGTCAAGAATGAATAGAAAATGAATGATATATTTTGCTTCCATCCCATACATTGGATTGGATACGATTTTTCCTTCGGAGTTTCGTCAGGCTTGGTTTTTCCCAAACTCGATTTATTTACTTCCATTTTCTTTTCCATCTGCCACCTTCCAGTTCCATCATCAGACCAGCTCGATGATACCAAGATATTTGTATTGTCATATTGCGATCTAATTTTGTTTGTTTTATCAGATCCTTTGTTAAAATAGTCAGGGTGCTTTTTGATAAATTTGCATATATTTTAAATGGTTTATTAAAAAAAATCTTTTTAAATATTTGGTAGTTTTGTTTAATATATGCTCGTTACTGTGTTGGCTCACCAAAATAATTTGTATATCATCGCAGTTATAACACAATATTAAACCTCATAAATGTTGTAGTATTAATTAGTATTTTGGACGTTGTGTGCTATAGACATTTTTCCTTCCTAGCCATTGTGCACTTTGGACATTTTGCTTCTTATTATGCCAAATAGGTCAAATGGAGCATGGAGCAGTATCTAATGGAGCAATGATTAATAGTTATAATATTTCTGTTGCAGATTTGATGATCATCATCGCGATCAGCTACTCCAGATTTTACTTACTCGCCTGAGCTACCTATTAAACCGAAATGGATGTCAACGAATAAATATGTTATTTGCCGATGCAGAGGAGACGAGTGCCAATGTCAACAAAAAGGCACAGCAACAAGAAATCGCAAAATTAAATTATGTGCAATCAGTTATGTAAAGATCAGTGCGTTAATCACAAACATTGGTGCAGCTGATTCTGACAACTAAATTACACAACAGATTTCGATGCGGTTTTCATTATCGTTTAGAACATTTCTTCCGGAAGGTTTATAGTATCCAGGCGATGCCGGGATGGGCAGCTAGTTATACCTAACCCAATGTATCAATAATGCATTAAAATGTATAAAATTGAATGTTGAGTTGAGTGTTTTAACGTTTCATCTAAAGTCTGTAGCCCGAGGTCACCAATGCTTGTTTAAGTTAAAATTGTGTTTACTGTATTGAAACAACTCAATGGTTAGTGCCCGGCCAACAGCAAAATTAACCGTTGCATTGGTTAAACTTGGGTCCTAGACCAAAGTTCGCCAACAGATGCCTAATTTATTTACTGTTGTTTAAATCTTAAAAGACTTATTAACGAAATTGTGCTTAACACCAAGCACTAACCGTTGCTTAATACAGTAATCACACATTTAACTTCAAGAAGTAAAGTGAACCCATGGATTTATTACATAAACAGTGAACCTAGCTGCGGCCTGCCGTGGACAAACCCTAAAGGCTCCATCAAACACAGGCGGTACGAGCGGTAGAGCGGTACGAGCGGTAAAGGTCGGTACGGCAGTACCGCGACCGGACCTGTGTGAGCCCTTCTTATATAACCAGTACAATACAGATGCCCGCCCGTCTGCTATACCGCTCGTACCGCCTGTGTGTAAAGGAGCCTTAACAGTAGCGGGATCTGTTTGAAACCCTCACGGAGTTACTCTCTTTTAATGCCGGGACCACACATTAGCTACGTTGTTGGCTACAAATTATAGCTTGGTTCCAACTTCTAATACTCCAATGTGTGGATTGATCTTGGACTGATATTGATCGTACATCCCAAGACCCAGATCTCTGTTGTGTGTTAGAATTAGAACATCTCGCTGGTTAGAACTAAGACTCATTGTTTATAATTTGTCTAGATCCGAAGTCTTATCCTAATATTTCTGAGGAGCGCAAATGCAGTTACCGATTAAAGAGCTAAGTTTCCATGAGTATGATACAATTACGAAAAAATCTGATTCTCTTCTTCTTCTTCTTAGTTTTGGCGTCGCATTATTGTACATTTGCCAGTGTCAAGTAATAATTTTTGATAATATTTTATTAAAATAGTCACTGTCGAAGTCTCGTCATAGTCCAATAAAGTCGCGGTCAAGTCCAATCATAGTCCAAGTCATACCTCAGTAAAGCAGTGGAGACATTACTAGAGGCGTCTATGGAGTTTTGGTAACAACACGGAACAACATGATACGTCACATTATATCACTTGCCTACACTCATGCGCGTAAATCAGCTCATTATCACTGATAAAAACACAAGTTTAACAAAATAATACAATGAGGCGACAAGATTTTACCGCGCTCCCGCCAAAACTCCCATCTGATTCTCTATAATGTGGTTTTCACTCAGTGCTTCTACTTCTAGAGATTTTGCCCTATTCTATTTTAGGGCGAAAGTATATATTTCATGTATTACATAATACTGTGTGTGATGAAAATACATAATTCTTTTTTTAATTAACAATTTCAAAAGTTTCAAAGTTAAAAAAATCAAATCATAGAGAATTAGATTTTTCCTGATTTTTCGTAAAAATCTGAATCTCTATGATTTGATTTTTTTAATGCTATGTTATTTTTCAATGTTATTCTTATTCTGTGTCACTATTTGTTTACTTCACTTCAGTACTGTGACTGTGATTCATTCAATAGTTTTAAATAATTAATGTCTCTAAATATAATAATATTAAGCAGAAATATTGGATAGCAATGAATCTCTGTTTGGTCTGCTTGTAAGTAGCGTACATTTATGACAATCCGTGATGAATTTTACAAGGTTAACTTTTTAGGTTAGAATTTTCTGTAGCAGATATTCAGTGAGTTATTTTAAGTCTAACTGGTCATATTTCCTCAAAATTAAGCAACATGGGATGATTCTTTAATATTTGAAACTAAAAGTGTTCATTGTCTTGTTTGTTACCATATTTATTACTCATTCACGTAGTGACAGAGAGAGATCAACCCAATTTTGTTGCATAGAAATAGTTTAGAGATCAGAGAATGTCATACTTTACAACTGCTCATATATTATATACCTCGGAAAATAAGAGGTTCCCAAGAGATAGAGCTATTTCTCTAGATATTTATAAAGTCATCTTATCTCTACCTACCTATTCATACTTACTCAAACTCAAATCATTTATTGCAACATAATAAAAATGTACGTGCGGTTTTTAGTTAACTTATTCTATATACATCTTCATTCTTCTATATACATATGACCCTATAAGGGTATGGCAATATTATTATTTGGAACAATTTACTATTGTTCTCTAGATTAACGTTAAAAAATCGTCTAAGGTGTAATAGCATTTTGATAATAGGATAATTTTTAGTTGTTTTATGAATCAGTTTTCTCTTTCAATATCTTTTAAATTGTTTGGCAATTTATTGAATATTTTTATAGCCAAAGAATTTGGGCTAGAACTGTGCATTGCTAAGTTAGACTTTGGTTCTATGAGTTTTTGTCTATATTGCGATCTAATTTTATTTGTTTTATCAGATCCTTTGTTAAAATAGTCAGGGTGCTTTTTGATAAATTTGCATATATTTTAAATGGTTTATTAAAAAAAATCTTTTTAAATCTTTGGTAGTTTTGTTTAATATATGCTCGTTACTGTGTTGGCTCACCAAAATAATTTGTATATCATCGCAGTTATAACACAATATTAAACCCGATAAATGTTGTAGTATTAATTAGAATTTTGGACGTTGTGTGCTATAGACATTTTTCCTTCCTAGCCACTTTTTATTGTGCACTTTGGACATTTTGCTTCTTAGTCATTGTGCGCCTTGAACGTAATTATTTTTGAACATTTTGCTCTTTGAACAATTTGCGGCCCGGTTCTCATTTTGCGCTTTTGTGATTTTGCGACTAAACCATTTTAAATGTATAGATAGATACCAGGAACATAATTTCTAGTTTTATAAAGTATTGTTTATGGAATTTTGGTTTGGTAATGTCGGGAGTTTTTATATTTGCGAGAATACGAATACATTTTGAATACTTTATGAATACTTCACGCGCCTATAAAACTATTCCCCCATAAGTAATGAATTATTCCAGTCTGTCCCCCGGGAGACAGAAAAGAAAAAAAATCTTGTCTGTTCCCTGATTGATTTTCGGGGGACACACCAGCATGATTTCACTCCTTAAAAGTGCGGTCTGTCCCCCGACTAAATAAATTATTTCATTTTTTGGTTTTCTTCATCCGTTTCATCTGTCGCTTTATCATTTACTTTAGATTAAATACCAGTTTATTTGAATTTATCATTATTTTTTTAAAAATAATTTTCTTTTTTTTCCATTTTTCTATCACTCGGCCACAGATTTATGTAATCACTGTAGATATTTTCGTAAAATCAAAATAGTATTCAAATACAACTTACAATTACAAACTAAAATAAGAATGTTTATTTTGTTTTTAAATGTGTAGGAACATCAGCCAGTCCCACAAATCATGTACAATAAGTATGTTTGGTACAATAGAGTAGTGAACTGGTATTGAATTAACTAAAAGTATAAAGATTATGTCACACATTATAAGGATTATGGATTATGCCACTAGGTTGGTTCGAGTACAGGAAGAGAGCTCCAAGGCGATCCCTTTGAAGAGAGGCGTAAGACAGGGAGACGTAATATCTCCGAAACTGTTTACTACTACTCTGGAGAACGCCTTTAAGCTCCCGGAATGGAAAGGACTCGGCATCAACATCAATGGCGAATACATCACTCACCTTCGATTTGCCGACGATATCGTGGTCATGGCAGAGTCGATGGAAGAACTCAGCACGATGCTCGAAGGCCTTAATCGAGTCTCTCAACAGGTGGGTCTTAAAATGAACATGGATAAGACAAAGGTCATGTGTAATTCTCATGTTGTACCCACCCTTGTTTCAGTTGGGAACTCGGTTCTTGAAGTCGTTGACTCGTACGTCTACCTAGGACAAGTAGTCCAGTTAGGTAGGTACGACTTCAAGAAAGAGGCCAATCGAATCCAACTCGGTTGGGCAGCGTTTGGAAAATTGCGTAACGTCTTCTCGTCCGACATACCTCAGTGCCTCAAGTCGAAAGTTTTCGACCAGTGTGTGTTGCCAGTGATGACTTATGGCACAGAAACGTGGTCTCTCACTATGGCCCTTATTAGTAAGCTCCAAGTAGCCCAACGAGCCATGGAGAGGGCTATGCTCGGAGTTTCTTTGCGAGATCGAATCAGGAATGAGGAGATCCGTAGAAGATCCAAGGTTACCGACATAGCCCAGCGAATTGGCAAGTTAAAGTGGCAATGGGCAGGGCACACAGGGCGGAGAACTAATGACCGATGGGGCCGAAAAGTTCTCTAGTGGAGACCACGCACCGGCAAGCGCAGCGTAGGACGTCCACCCACAAGGTGGACGGATGACCTTATTAGGACCGCAGGATCGCGCTGGATGCAAACTGCTATCAACCGGTCTTATTGGAAATCATTAGGGAAGGCCTATGTCCAGCAGTGGACGTCCTATGGCTGAAATGATGATGATGAATGATAAGGATTAGTGAATTCTGCAACTAAATATGATTTGTAAACTGAAAATATAATTAAAATTGGTTAATCCAGTTCAGAGATATTTAGCTTATAAAGATTTTAGTAGGGATGCTTTATTCCTTTCCCACAAAGCATAACATGTATGTAAGTATGGCGAATGTATGACACTTACGGGCCGTGACGTCATATTCTGCTATAGTGCACTCTTTGTCTAGCAAGAAAATAAATATGCTTGTAACTTTTTTATTTCTACGTTGATTTCATTTTTATTTACGTCAATTGGCAATTATTACAATCCTATTACAATTAGTCTTCAGATTTGACTTAATACAACTTAATTCTTGCAATAAAAAAAAATAAACTTGGAATATTTATTTTGTTTTTGTATGCCAGTCACATAAATCAAAATAGATAGGTATTCTTCGTATGATTACAATCAGACTTCAGATTGGATTACATACATTTTACTTACAATAAAAAAATACTAACAATTACAATATTTTGTTTGTTTGTCTCTCAATCAGCCACAGTCCTATAAATCACAGTAATGTAAATATAACAATCAAGCTTCTAGTTTGTTTTCATATAACCATGTAACAAGTAAAAAAAAACCGAACAAGTGCGAGTCAGGCTCGCACATCGAGGGTTCCGTACAAACACGTTGTTAAATAATTATAAACCTGTTTTAGCATGACGTGCAAATGAAGTTCTTTTAAATGATATTTCACTCACTTTGAATTCATTCGAGTCAGGAATGTCAACGGGAAATACCCCGTAGGTTTTGATTTTTGTGAGTGCAAAATATGCGGATTTTTACGACATAAACGGCTCTAACTTTTTTATACGGCAACTGAGAAGCTTTTCTTTTACGCAACTGCAACAATTCATAGGTTTACGTAAATAGTTTAAATTTCAACTCGATATCTTTACGCGTTCCCGAGATAAAGAGTCTCGACATACACACAGACGGACAGATGGACAGACGGACAACAAATTGATCCTATAAGGGTTCCGTTTTTTCCTTTTGAGGTACGGAACCCTAAAAATAAATGTAGATACTAATAATTAACTTAAAGTTTTAACAATTTTTGTAATCATTGTAACCATAAATTTTGAGAGAAATTGCACATTTAAAATCTAAAACTGTAAATAATTTCAAATCACAATAAAATCTCAAACAGAAGTACATACCTATCATGAGTAATTGAATTTACCAACCAATAGTCAGTTCACCTATAATACTGTGTAATAACCTACATAAAGGATATGGAAAAAATGCGGTTTTTGAAATCTTGCAGATACAAAATATATACCAATAGAAAGCTTATATAATTATCTTTACAAACACATATTTTTTAAAATTTTGTTCATCGCCATTTAATTTTTAAATGGGTTCTAAAAACATTAGAAAAATGAACTATGTGCTACACCAAATAACTGAATTAAGCCTAAATTGAAAAAAAAAACCTGACAGTGACATTATGAAACAGCAAAAAGAAATGACATTGTCAATATTGAACAACCAATAGAGGGCTGGTCGCTATGTTTTAAAAAATAAATAAATGTCAAATTCTAAAATACCAGCCCGCTATTGGTTGTTTGAAGATTCCTGTCTGATACGTAGACCTCCTCTTAGTATTACCAGTTCAGTCTAAATATTTTCTACTTAGTGAAATAAAAAAGAGATATTATAATAAAACGGCGATACACAAAAATATGTTTTTGCGTGAAATAATATTCTGAAATATGGCACTAAACATTAATACAGCTCGCATCGTTGCCAGTTTTCAAGGACCGCCTCCCATATAAAAAGTTTACCAACTCCTTTGCGGCTAAGTGATAGAAAAAGAAAACACAATGAAAATTATTTTTATTAAGAGGATGATAAATCCAAATCACTAATATTTTATCTAATGAAAATGAGAAAGCGACAAATGAAACGGATGAAAAAAAAACAAAAAATATTTAATTTATTTAGTCAGGGGACAGACAAGAATTTTTTCTTCCGTTCTGTGCCCCGGGGGACAGACTAGAATAATTCAAAATTATTCCATATTGGAGCCACGAGGACAAAGGCGTGATATACCAAGCGCCACAAAAATCGACGGATGAGAAGTTAGCCGCAGATGACACTTCGCCGTGATTGACTAATTATTGCGCGTGTGTGCACAATGCCGATGCTTCGTGTCGTAGTGCGTAGGGAACGCGCGGGAAGCATGAGGTTAGCGAGTGTGTGTGCCCCGGCGTCTCGTCTCTCTGGCTCCCGCGTGTACCTATATTTCGACTTTCACGCAGCGTTCTGCGCATAACTTCCCATCCGCCGATATGTATGGTGCCTTAATATAAGCACTTTTGGCTGTCTGTAAGTCTGTCTCTGTGGCAAGAGTACTAAGGGCGTAAGTGAAGCTACTTAATTTAGTCTTAAGTTTTTTAATGTGTGCTTTCCAATTTACGGGCGAGTTTAGTTCTATGCCAAGCAATGTCGCCAAGTTGACACAGTCAATTTTATTGCTCTTTTATGGAAAATATCTTACTCTTACCTTGATTCTCGTATAAGTCATGGCTAGTTTTATCTTAACTAAATTGGCCTTAGTATCCCAATTATAAGGGCTATAATAATCTCATATGAGTAGAATATACTTATAGTTGTTTATGATTCATTTCAGATGTCACTGCTGAAACTCTACAAGGTGTTCAATGAGACTCAATTGTCCTACAATCCTGCGTGTTATCAGACTGGCAGTGTAACAATAGTACAGCTCGGCTCGGTTGGATCTCACGAGAGACTAGTTGTTAGAGGCAACTTGCAGCTCTGCTCCAGACAGGCGTGAGTACAAGTCATACTGCCGTACTGTGAATACACAACACAACCTGAACTGATGGATACAGAGGACAAGAACACTGCGCTGGAGGCAATAAGTCACTCCAACTGTCAAGATGACTCCTCTACCGCAAGTTCTAGCACTGGGAGGAGAACTCGGAAAACGGAAAGGAAAATACATAAATGTCCCATGTGTGATTTTAAATCAGCTTGGCTAAGCAGCTTGAAGCAACATCTGCTGACTCACACGGGGATAAAGGCATTTGAATGTGATATGTGTGATTATAGAACCGCTCGGGCAGGTAACTTGAAACAACACATAATCACTCACACTGGGGTAAGAACATACAAATGTGATATGTGCGAATACAAAGCAACACAGGCAAGTCACTTGAAACGACACATACTAACTCACACGGGGGTAAAAGCATACAAATGTAATATGTGTGATTACAAAGCAATATGTGCAGATAACTTGAAACATCATATACTGACTCATACTCGGGTTAAGGCATTTGAATGTGATATGTGTGATTACAAAGCAGCACGGGCAAGTACCTTGAAGAAACACATACTGACTCACACTGGGGTAAAGGCATATAAATGTGACCAGTGTGATTACAAAGCAACACAGGCAAGTCATTTGAAACAACACATACTGACTCATACTGGGGTGAAAGCATATGAATGTAATATGTGTGACTACAAAGCATCACTAGCAAGTCACTTGAAACGACACATACTGACTCATACTGGGGTGAAAGCATATGAATGTGATATGTGTGACTACAAAGCATCACGAGCAAGTCACTTGAAACGACACATACTAACTCACACGGGGGTAAAAGCATACAAATGTAATATGTGTGATTACAAAGCAATATATGCGGATAACTTGAAACATCACATACTGACTCATACTGGGGTGAAAGCATATCAATGTGATATGTGTGACTACAAAGCATCACGAGCAAGTCACTTGAAACGACACATACTAACTCACACGGGGGTAAAAGCATACAAATGTAATATGTGTGATTACAAAGCAATATATGCGGATAACTTGAAACATCACATACTGACTCATACTCGGGTTAAGGCATTTGAATGTGATATGTGTGATTACAAAGCAGCACGGGCAAGTCATTTGAAACAACATATACTGACTCATACTGGTATGAAAGCGTATGAATGTGATACGTGTGATTACAAAGCAGCACAGCCAAGTACCTTGAAGCAACACATACTGACTCATACTGGGGTAAAGGCATATAAATGTGACCAGTGTGATTACAAAGCAACACGGGCAAGTCATTTGAAACAACACATACTGACTCATACTGGGGTGAAAGCATATGAATGTTATATGTGTGACTACAAAGCATCACTAGCAAGTCACTTGAAACGACACATACTGACTCATACTGGGGTGAAAGCATATGAATGTGATATGTGTGACTACAAAGCATCACGAGCAAGTCACTTGAAACGACACAAACTAACTCACACGGGGGTAAAAGCATACAAATGTAATATGTGTGATTACAAAGCAATATATGCGGATAACTTGAAACATCACATACTGACTCATACTGGGGTGAAAGCATATCAATGTGATAAGTGTGACTACAAAGCATCACGAGCAAGTCACTTGAAACGACACATACTAACTCACACGGGGGTAAAAGCATACAAATGTAATATGTGTGATTACAAAGCAATATATGCGGATAACTTGAAACATCACATACTGACTCATACTCGGGTTAAGGCATTTGAATGTGACATGTGTGATTACAAAGCAGCACGGGCAAGTCATTTGAAACAACACATACTGACTCATACTGGTATGAAAGCGTATGAATGTGATACGTGTGATTACAAAGCAGCACAGCCAAGTACCTTAAAGCAACACATACTGACTCATACTGGTATGAAAGCGTATGAATGTGATATGTGTGACTATAAAGCAACACAAGCAAGTCATTTGAAACAACACATACTGACTCATACTGGGGTGAAAGCATATGAATGTGATATGTGTGACTACAAAGCATTACTAGCAAGTCACTTGAAACGACACATACTGACTCATACTGGTATGAAAGCGTATGAATGTGATATGTGTGATTTCAAAGCAGCACGAGCAAGTACCTTGAAGCAACACATACTGACTCACACTGGGGTAAAACCATATAAATGTAATATGTGTGATTACAAAGCAAGACAGGCTAATCACTTAGAACAACACAAACTGACCCAACACTAGAATAAAAACATTTGAATTTGATATGCGTGATTACAAAACGACATGGGCAAGTGCCAAAACGACATATACTGACTCACACTGGGGTAAAACCATATGAATGTAATATGTATGCTTACAAAGCAAGACAGTCTAATCACTTAAAACAACACAAACTGACCCAACACTGGGATAAAAGAATTTGAATGTGTGATTGTAAAACTACTTATGCTTCAAAATGAAGAAACACAAACCATCTAACCAACAGAGAAAATGAAGTAAAAAAAGATTAAGACTATAGAAGATGGAACAAAAAAAATCGACAGGTTGGCTCATATTATTGAAAAACAAAATTTGTGCCATAATCTTTGATTATTAGTGTCAATAGTTAAGGCCATAATGTAATGCCTTAATAGTATGGTATGGCCAGTATGGTTTCCGCAGTGGAAAGTCTACCGAGGATGCAGTATTAGACCTCACACATACAATTGTTCATTATCTCGATACTAAGCACAAATCAATTGGAATTTTTCTCTATTTATCCAAAGCTTTTGACACTGTTTCTGTCCCGAAGCTCTTATTGAAATTGGAAAGGCTAGGGATTCGAGGTCTTGCACTGAACATTTTTGGGAACTATCTGACAGATCGCTCCCAATGCGTAAAGGTCGACGGTCACTTAAGTGATGATATGTTTTTAAATTTTGGAATTCCACAAGGCAGTATTTTAGGGCCTATCTTATTTCTTATCTATGTAAACGACCTCTGTCGCCTTAATATTCCAAATTGTAATATTTTCACATACGCAGATGATACTGCTTTGATTATCAGAGGCAAAACTTGGAATGATGCAAAAATTAATGCTGAAAACGCTTTGAGAACGGTCATGAATTGGCTCTCTTCGAACCTTCTTACATTGAACATTCCTAAGACCAATTATATCACCTTCTCTCTCAGATCAATCCTCAATTGGCAACCCCAAATAGAAAACCTATCGGCACGAGCTAGACGCCTCATATACTTTGTCAAGAAGCTTAGATCTTCTGTGGATCTCAGTACTCTTAAACTAGTCTACTTCTCGCTGGCTCAATCCATTCTGACATACTGTGATACTGTTTGGGGAGGTGCCTGTGCAGAAACACTCATAAGCTAGAGAGAGCTCAAGGAGCCATTCTGAAAGTTATGATGAAAAAACCCATTAGATATCCTACAAGCACTCTGTTCAAGGACGCCAATGTATTGACTGTTAGGCAGTTAATAATTTTTCATATTGTTATGCGAAAACATAAACAGTTGCCATGTGACCCAGACAAGGTCAGTAGAAGACGAAAAAATGTCTGTCCCATCTTACCTCACAGAACCAGATCCGCTAGCAGACACTTCAACCATCTTTCCACTCATCTGTATAATTTAATAAATAAAAATCTTAACATCTTCCCTCTCACTTTAAGAAAAGTCAATTTCTGTTGAAGGATGGCTTAAAACCTTAACATATCATGATACCGAAAAGTTAGTCAGTATTATAAGCTAACAGACACTCACTCACTCACACACATACACACACACACAAACACACACACACACGTGTAACACTGCAAACCTTGACTCTTATGAGATCTCGTGTATTGTAGTGTTACATACACACACACACACACACACACATGCACCCACACATGCACACACACACACGCTTTACGGCATACACGAAGAAACGAAGAATTTGAATTTAATTTAAATACGATATCTATGAATGATAATCTATGTCAAATCACGACAACATTTTTCTTACAAACTTTAAGTGGGTACTTGATAAATATATATGTTTGCGATTATTATCATATGTACGAATATTTAATAGCCGTTATTATTATTCGGGTACCTACCTATTTATTTAACACTGATTATTCTAATATTATAACTGTAAAAAATAAAATATTGTTAGATATTATTATTAATATATGTTTCTTATGCTAAAGCTATAAGAAATGTAATTGTTGTATATTATTATTGTTTGAAATGCTAAATTCCAGAGTATAATGAGTATGACCTAAATATTTAAGATCACAATGGCGGGCTCTGGCGTCTGTAACACAGTTTCGTTACTAGTACTGACGCCAGCCAGTCATTTATAAAAACAAGAATTTGTACCTAACTTGTATCTTATTTTAAATGCGTCATAATATTGTAAATCAAATTATTGTACAGTTTGTAATCCTTTGGTTCAATAAAGCATTTATTTATTATTATTATTAATAGATTATTTAAGTAAAATAAACTACGATTAAGAAATTCGTATTTCTCTTGTATCTGCTTGAAATTTATTTTAGTAGGTAATTAAAATATTTATAGCCCATTTTAAATGAATTGTTGGAGATCGACCGTACCAAGGGCAAAGGAGACAGGTCTCCTTTGCCCTTGGTACGGTGGTTTTCGTTTGACTACAGGTAGTCAAACGAAAACCTATTTGAAATAAATAAAAAAAACCTGTTACAATGGTGTTTTTTTTTCTTTTTTTTTTCGAATAGTTTTGCGTTTGACTACACACTGCCACATGTTAAGCAGATGTTCGGTCTAGGGTATAGCACGCTTACCTAGAAAAATCTTGTCTAGAATAATCATTTCAATCATATATCTGGCAACCCCGCCACTGTGTTTCTTAGTTTCATTGATCAATTAACTTTTTAGTCAGAATTTACAAATATACTAGACGCAAGTGATTGTTAAGTGAAATATAAGTTCCAAGGACCCTGTGAATAACTTAATTTACATTTTTGATCCAGTATTTATTCCACAAACAATTAAGATAAGTCATAATTATATACCCACAATTTAACTTTTTATTGGGATTCACCCTCAAATAACAAAAATAACTGATTGTCAAAATCAAATGACAAGTTGCAATTCCATTTTGGCAAGTAAAAGAGCTGTCAAACTCAACTGACAAGAAGAGATTCATTTCGACGTAAGGAAAATATTGCCATCTTAAAAATTTTTCGCCAGCTAGGCGATAATTTAAAATGAACATCTGCAATAAATGTAGTACTTCAATAAAACTCGCCGAGCTGAAGGCTTGCAGCAGGTGCAACGCTGCGTTTCATTTTCATTGTTTGGGGGTTCCAGCTGATAATTTTGCAAAAGAATCGAAGACCTATAAAGCAACGTGGAAGTGCTCTGATTGCAAAACTGATAGGCGAGGGGATAGTTCTGCTGTACCTCCACTACCTAAAGCTTCCGCCCAAAGCATTGAGCAGCCTAATAACAGTGGTAGCGAGGACTTGAAGAAGTATATCGACAGGAAGCTGGAAGAATCTATGTCACGTCTCTTAAAAGAAATTAGAAAAGATTTTACTACGGAAAACTCTGATACTCGCTGTCTTATCCAGGAGCTTACGGAAAGCATAAATCATATGTCTACAAAATACGATCAGCTTAAGCAAGACCTTGATATAAAGAATAAGAAGATAGCTACCCTTGAAGACGAGAACACTGCGCTTAACAAAAAAGTATTAGCTCTAGATTGCACTGTGAATGATCTCAGTAACAAATTAAATCAATTTGAACAGCATTCTCGTGACAGTAACATTGAGATACAGTGCGTGCCTGAGAATAAGTCTGAAAACTTAGGTACCATTATTCGTCAAATAGCATCAACAGTGGGCTGTTCTCTCTCAGAGCACGAACTGCACAATTTTCACCGTGTAGCCAAGATAAATCAAAAGTCCGATAGGCCTCGCTCTATTGTGGTAAAATTGTCCAGCTCTCTCGTCCGCGATAGATTTCTTGCAGCGGTCAAGACCTACAACAAGGGCCATCACAGCGATAAGCTGAACTCGACTCATCTAGGCCTCGCCGGTGAAAAGAGGCCAGTTTACGTGAGCGAGCACTTGTCTCCTGCCAACAAACAATTACACGCAGCTGCGCGACGATTTGCAAAGGAGAAGAAGTACTTTGTATGGGTTCAAAACGCCCGTATCTATTTGAGAAGAGACGTCAACAGTAAAAGTTTTATTGTCAAAGACGTAGATTTCCTAAACACATTGTAATTTGTTAATCTCTTCTGTATTCTATAAATTTAGATTAGACTAATTTCCTATTTATTATCTGTTGGAATTTATGTTTTCATTGTATAATACTCAGAATCAATTTAAAAATCTTAATATATTTTATCAAAACGTTAGAGGTCTAAGGACCAAGACAGAAACTATTTTAACGAATGTACTTAGGCAGGGGGCGGATGTGATTCTTCTAACGGAGACGTGGCTTAATGATTCAGTGTTCGATCATGAAATCCTGGATAACAGATACACGATATTTAGGTGTGACCGTAGTTCTACTAGCTCTAGTAGGTCTGAAGGTGGTGGGGTTTTGGTAGCAGTCCTCAAGGAGTATAGTCCTATTCGCAAGATAAATTGGGAAAGTGCGGGTGAAGACCTCTGGATTCTTATTAAATTGAAACGGGGTAATTCAACTGTATCTCTCTGCATCTGCACACTCTACCTACCGCCTCCAGTCTATCACTCCAAACTTAAATCTCTAACGTCACACTTAACCGATGTTATACAACGTAAACTACCTCAAAAGTCCTTGTTGTTGGTAGCGGGAGATTTCAACCTTCCCAATTTACAATGGTCACTAGACACTGCATCTAATAGCATACTTCCTAGTAACAGTCCTAATAATACTGATAGTTTACTTGTCGATATGCTGTCCTTCAACGGCCTATATCAAGTAAATCAAGTCTGCAATGCCATGTCGCGTACACTGGATCTGATCATAACAAATACTCGTAACACGTTCGAAGTCTCAAGATGTTCTTTACCTTTGGTTAGTGAAGATGTATATCATCCTTCCTTATCTATCTCCTTGCGTACGAGGTATCATAAACCTCCCAAGATTAAGAAAACGTCTACTTTGAATTTCTGCAGAGCTGACTACGATAAAATCAAGGGAGAATTGGGAGCAATCGATTGGTCAGACACTTTCAAGCCTAACCAGGCAGTGGATGAATCGGTAGACTCATTCTATGACACGCTAATTCCTATTATTGAAAAGCATACACCGGTCAGAAGGACAGGTAATTGCCAGTATCCGCTTTGGTTCAGCCAAGCTCTTACTAAAGCTCTCAAAGAAAAAGCCAAGTTCCACCGACGTTATATTAAATATTCAAACCCGAGAGATTTACTAACTTACCAGATGTTACGTGATCGATGTAATAAAATGCTTAAGGAGTGTTTTTCCAAATTAAAAACTGACGCTAAAACGCATATAAAAAGAAATCCTAAATACTTTTGGTCGTTTGTCAAGTCGACAAGATCGAATTGTAGCGATATTCCTGACGAGATGTTTCTTAACAACCATAAAGTTCAAGGGGGGCAGAATATTAGCGACCTCTTCTCTGAATATTTTCAGTCAATTTACCTCAATGAAGAACCCTCTGATGTTAACATCCACAAGGAATTGGGTGATTGTTGCGGCACGCTTGGTTCTATTTACCTCTCAAAGGCAGATATTCTTAAATCACTACAATTAATAGATACAACCAAAGGTCCGGGTCCAGATTCGATCCCCCCTATATTGTTGAAGAATTGTTCAGCTGAATTAGTAGAACCATTACATTACATTTACAATACCTCTCTTTCTAGAGGTATCTTCCCTGCCAAGTGGAAACTTGCCCATGTAATTCCTGTGCATAAAAAAGGAGATCAAAGTGATATCTCGAACTATAGGCCCATATCGATCTTATCGTCTTTGGGTAAAATGTTTGAGTCGATGATACAGAAGCGTATATACTACCACCTTAAACCACAATTGAATGCACATCAACATGGGTTTTTACCAGGAAGGTCGACCACAACGAATCTCCTTGGATATGTAAACGATATTTATGTAGCATTAGAAAATAACTTTGAAGTTCATGCTATTTACACGGATTTTTCAAAGGCGTTTGATGTCGTTAAGCACAGTCTTCTCGTAAAGAAGGTTGGACATGCAGGGATATGTGGCTCCCTACTGAGATGGTGCGAGTCATATCTGGGTAACCGATCTCAGCTAATCACTGTCAGAGGCTATAAATCAGTCGCCAGAGTGGTCCCCTCAGGGGTACCACAGGGCTCTCACCTGGGTCCTCTTTTCTTTCTTATTTTTGTAAACGATTTGTGTAAATCTATTACATCGCAATACCAAATGTTCGCTGACGACCTCAAATTATACAGGGTTATTCGAGACAAGAGTGATATGTTAGAACTTCAGAAAGACATCGAGATAGTCAGAAACTGGTGCGATGTTAATAGAATGTCAGTCAATGCTTCCAAATGCTTTCACATCAAGTTTACAAGAAAAAGGAACGTTACCCCGGTGAGCTATTATATTAACAATAAGCTTATTAGCGAAGTGACAAGCATACGAGACTTGGGTGTGGTTGTGGATACTAAGCTCGATTTTCGGGATCATATTGATTCCATAATTAGAAGAGGCTCAAGATTGGCGGGCTTTGTAATTAGGCAAACTAAATTTTTCAAGGATCCCGAAATCCCAATAATTCTGTTTAATTGCTATGTCAGATCGATTTTGGAATACTGTAGTCCAATCTGGAGCCCTTCGTATGCAGTGCACATTAACCGCTTAGAAAGGCTCCAAAAACAATTTCTCTATCATCTCTCATTCGCGAACAATCTCTGCCGTCGTCTTACTTCTTACGATTCCAGACTCCACCACTTCAATATGTACACTCTTGAGCACAGACGTAAAGTAGCGGATATTATGTTTCTGTACAAGTTGGTAACCGGGAAAATTGACAGCCCTGAACTGCTCGCAAATTGTTATCTCAAGATTCCACGTGTTAATAGCCGTCTCGTTATTAGAAGAACATTCAGCCTCCCTACTAGCCGTACTAATTACTTCCAACATTCGCCCATGTATCGGATATTTCTCTCCTACAATAACATCTGCCATAACTTAGATATTTTCCATACTTCACCAGTTCAAATTAAGAAATACTTTGACTCTTTACTTAGCCTCTCTTAAATTTGTTTTGAATGTCATATTAATTTTATTAGTTATAACTTTTGGATCATTGTTTTTCTTTTGTGAAACACAATCATTATACGCATGTTGTGTTTGCTCTAAGAAGGTTGATCAGCTTCGCAAGTAAATAGTTAAGATTTAAGATGTAAAATAATGTATGTACTGCATCAACCCGTTTGCAAACCTATTAATTTAATTAATTATTTTTTTTTTTTTTTTTTTTTTTTTTTGTCAGCAAGTCATTGTAAGTAGGAAGGTACTGGCTCTTATAATACAGGTTTTGACCTAGCATAAGGGCCAGGGAACCAAGATTTCAATTGTGCTACTTAATTGGACAAATAAACGATTTTGTATTTTTTTGTATTTTTATTTTGTATTAAAAAAAAAAAAAAAAAAAAAAAAAAAAAAAAAATTTCGGTGAGTGCGCGCTCAAACTCCACGACCTGATTCTTTCATCTCCTTTCCACAACAGAACAAGCCGGAAGTCGCATAAATACCATCCCTACATAGTCGAAGTACTAACCTGCTACCTGCACCTGGTCGTGCTAAGCGATTCGCTTCTTCATAATGCGGACCGCCAGGGATTGAAACGCCCTGCCTCCGTCATTGTTTCCTGACAATTACAACTTGGATATCTTCAAATCAAGAGTGAATAGGTATCTTCTAGGTCTACATGCTCCATCTTCGGCTACAAATTCGCTTCCCATCAGGCGAGTTGGTGGCCAAATGTAGACATATTCTACAAGATATAAGCATACACGGGGACAGACAGCGGGAAGCAACTTTGTTTTATACTATGTGGTGATAGTGATAGTTTGAAGTGCTGCATGGAACTCCGCGTTTTTTTTTAATGTAGAATATGTCTACATTTGGCCACCAACTCGCCTGATGGGAAGCGAAGTTGTAGCCGAAGATGGAGCATGTAGACCTAGAAGATACCTATTCACTCTTGATTTGAAGATATCCAAGTTGTAATTGTCAGGAAACAATGACGGAGGCAGGGCGTTTCAATCCCTGGCGGTCCGCATTATGAAGAAGCGAATCGCTTAGCACGACCAGCCCCCCTACCGCCTAAAGCAATAGTAATCGTAATAGCAATCGTTTATGACTTCATTTTAGTCATTTGGCACCGCCTATGTGACGTTAGCCGAATATAATCGAATGTATGTACGCATAATGAACAGATTTAAGAGAATCCTTATCTAGCAAAGGTTTGAGTTTAAAGAGAGCATAGTTCCCACTAGCTATTTTTTTACATATTTTGTCGATATGCGCCCAGTGACTAAAGTATCTATATTAATAATTTCGTCAAGGGGTACGGTAGACTCGATTGAAACTTTATCTGAATGATAAAACATAAAAAAATAATGATTTCGAGTCGACAACATAATTATATCCGGAAAATTCGGATTATCGAGTATTTTAATAAATTATAACGGTGCTGACAAACAAAAACACGGTGTCCATATTGACACCGGATGACGGATGACATAACTTGAGAAGTGTTGCCAACACCACAAATAAAGAATCTGCTAAAATGGTGTTAAAATTGTGACAAAATAATGCTATATAAACATGCTAAAAATTGTGATAACATTTTTCAATATGAAATGAAACGTAACATAATTATAAAATTATTATTAATTAACAAAATATGTGTTTTAATCGACTTTGATCTATTATTATGTTATCAAATAAAATGTAAGTATCTTGGTCTTCATCGACCACTAATGAGCTTGAAGACGAGGTTGAGTCATTGCTCAGACTGTATAACACCCCTTGGTACCTACAGAGCGTAGTGCGTTCTCTGGAACTGCGTAAGACTAGCAGCATATCCTTGCCCTTTTTAAGTCGAATCTCGAAATGAATTTTAATGGTAAAAAACTTATTGTACAATTATTTTACATGCTAAAAATATGACGTTTGCTATATTGCAAATAATTATGCTAAACAAGATGAAAATATGCCTAATTTAGCATAAAAATGCTAAATTGGCATCACTGATCTTGAACAGTCAAGTCTTTTATGTTTTGGCGTCGCATTGTGGTGCATTTGCCAGTGTCAAGTATTAAGTTTTAATATTTTTTGATAATATTGTATCAAAATAGGCACTGTTGTAGTCACGTTAAGGTCCAACCTTTGGTTAGTACCACAGATATCTAATATACTAGGTTAGTACCTAACCGAAAGTTAGGTACCTACTTAATGTTTTCAATGATCCGAAATATAAAATAGGACAAGAGTGTAGGCTATTAATTTTGTGTATGTAGTAATCAGACTCCACTGGAGAAGCAAAGGATACAGGCCACATAAAGTACATCATAATATATCACCAACCGGCCTTATTGGAAATCTATGAGCCTTATGTCCAGCTGTGGACGTCCTACGGCTGATAGATAGATAGATAGATAATCATAGAAAATATAATACTTGCCATACCTAATCTTTAAAGTTGATGTTGCCTTTCTTTTCGTTTTATCAGAATGTATAGATACATTTTCAATACTTATTCATTAAGTTTTGAGCAATTACTTTGGGATATTGTTTACACCCATCATTCCGAAATTACCTATTTTTTAAAATGTATGTCTTTCATAATTGTTTTGCTTGACCTTCATCATTTTGTTATCAGCCTAATCTCCTTGCCATAGATGAAGGATAAGTTTTCGCTCAGAGCGAAGCGATCCTTCCTTCATCTATGCTCCTTGCATTTGGTAATCATTGTCATGATTGTAAAATATTGATGCAGCGAAGAGCTCTTCGTAAAGATGGTGATCAAGTAAAATTATGATGAGTGTGCGTGTATTATAAGTCATATTTCACCCGAGCGAAGCCGGGTTGTCATCTAGTTATTAATAGTGTAGCCTAACAATACATTTTCTTTCCTGAGAGTTACCAAAAATACCTAACTTCGATTGATATTGCAAGACTATACTTTTATTAGAGTTCAGAATAATACCATTACAATCAAACCATTCTTTTAATAAGTCTTTAGCGTTATTTATTTTATCTTGAAGGCTGTCAATATTTTTGTCTCGAATACCTACATGTGTAACATCGGCAAAAAGACTTATATGCATCCAGTCCGGCATAGCACTTGCAAGGTCGTTTATATAAATTAAAAAAATAGAGGACCCAAAATAGATCCCTGGGGAACGCCAATTGTTATTTTACCTTATAGCGAAGAAGAATCATTTAATATAGGTACACTGTTTGATTACGATTACTAAAAAATGATTTAATCATGTTACTTATTTCTGAATTGATTAAAAATTATAACAGTGGATAAGAGGAAAGTATTCCCCGGATTTTGATACAGTTTGTTTTAATAATAGAGTAATTTAAGAGAAATGTTTATAAGTATGTATAATACACTGGAAGTAGAGTCTGGCCAACGAAAGCTGTCCACGTATGTATATATATTATTTTCAGAAGTTTTGAAATGCGATAATTTAAGACTGTCAAAATTGACACTTTGACGTTTCGTACTACTGAAAACGAACTTGAACCATTCATAATACATGTTGGGGACAGTAGCAGTAGCAGCGAAGAAAGCAATGAAGCTGATTCAATATCAGGTGTAGAGTTTTTGGAATCCGATTTTAACTATGACTCATAGCTCCTATATTTGTACGGCTCCTCGGGGTCCTCGACTGTACATGAATAATGGATTATTTGAAAATAATAAAAAGACAGAATTATAAGTAATCTTTTATTTGATATTCACCATAATACATTCGAAAATTTCAACAACAGTTGCTAACAAAACAAAATTTTTACAACTCGAAAAAAATGTACTTACTTGCTGAAAAATAAATAGTATCAACTCCGTTTATGCAGTGTATTTATGGTCTTCCCAAAAATATTTAATTTAGATTTTTTCACCTCTCCAATTTTTTTTTAATGTGAAAAATAAATTGTATGAAAAATAATAATACAGCTTTGTATTTTTTCTAGTTTAGCAATAATAAAGTGCTTCTATCGTTATTTTACTTGCATTCGTAGCTGATTTTTCCACATTCATCTCTTAATTTGCTAAAATTAAAAATTATTAACCTACCAGTGTGACCAGGTAGTAGGTACAATGTGACAGAAAACCACTTAAAAACTGTGTTTAATTGGTAAAAATGCTTCTATTTAACAATTTGGAGGTTACTTAATCTGGGTTGATAGAAATAAACTACCTATTGAGCCAAATAGGTATATATATTTATCCTAATAAATTCAAAATTAATTTTAAAAAAATCGGAGGGGTCTTTTTTGTTTTTAACTGTTGTAATAGTTAAAAACAAAAAAGACCCCTCCGATTTAAAAAATCTAACCACAACACTCGTTACATTTTGAAAAGGTTCATATTTTTTCGAGTCTATTACATCAGTTAAAAACCAAAAATAGCAATGCATTTTTTTTAAATTAATTTTGACTTTATTTGGATAAATAAATATCTTTGGCTCATTAGGTAGTTTCTATTGACCCTGATTAAGTAACCTCCAAATTGTTAAAATAAAGCATTTTTACCAATTAGGCACACTTTAAAAATGCTTTATGTGTCTTTTTGTAACATTGTTACTTACTGGTCACACTGGTAGGTTAAAGGCCAAAACACACATACGGCGGGCGCGGGGCCGACCCGCGCACGCGTTCTGAGTGGTGTCGTCCATTGAAACAGATACAAATAGACCCGCCGTACTCCCGACCCGCACCGCGCCCGACCCGCGCCCGACCCGCGCCCGATCCGCGCCCGACCCGCGCCCGCCGTGTGTGTGAATCGGCCTTAAAGATTTTAATTTGAGCAAATCATGAGATGAATGTTGAAGAATCAGCAACATATACAAGTAAAATTACGTTAGAAGAACTTTATTATTGTTAAACTAGAAAAAATAAGGCTCTATTATTATTTTTATACAATTTATTTTTCACATTTAAAAAAAATGCAGGAATGGAAATATCGAAGTTAGATATTTTTGAGAAGCCCATAAAACAAGCTTTCAAATGATGTAAATATCATATTGGTTAGATTTTTCTCTGTAATATAGCACTTCTGGACGTCTCCTTTGATTCGACTTCTGTGTGTTTTTCTAATGTAATAAAAAACAAAGTGTGACACATAGTACATCAGTTTATTTTACACTTGACATACAATTAAATTAAGTTACAGATAGGTAACACTTCAATACATTATCAGCTATGAGTAAGTATTTAATTTTTATATAACTTTAAAAATAAAATACTTACTCTATTTGCAAGTCTTTTTTTTAAATATATAGGTATATATGTTAAATATACTAATTAAAATATAAAAATGTGTTATGTACTTTTAACAAAATTAGTTGTTTTAAATATGCCTAAATATACCATATAACAAGTAATTTTGGTATTTAAAATATAACAAAATTACTTGTTATATATATACCAACTAATTAAAAAAAAATAGAAGTATAATTTATACTATAATAATTTATATTAAAATTACATAAAATATATTTGCATCTTATTGAAGTTGATTTTTGATACATAATTAGGTTCTGTATATTTTGTAATACCTACTCTATGTATTTCTACTACATTTTGCCTTTTTTATTTTTCAGTTAACTTTTTAAATAATAGTAAGTACGTATTACACATATAGTAAGTACATAATGAAACAAATCGTTAGACTTATTTGATATACAAGATTATTTTTTGAAAAAAATAGCATGACCGACTTCACCCGTGTACAGAATTCGCGAACATTTCGCACGGATCGGTGTAGCATTTTTTACATTATTGTTGATTTCTCAAAAACGGCTCAGCCGATTTCGATAAAATTTTAACGGGACCAATGTCAAAGTATACTCTTTCCAACAAAAAAATTATAAAAAAATTAATTAATTATTGAAATGGATAACTATGAAAAAAATTGCGTGGTTATACATCTATATTAATAATTTCGTCAAGGGGTACGGTAGACTCGATCGAAACTTTATCTGAATGATAAAACATAAAAAAATAATGATTTCGAGTCGACAGCATATATCCGGAAAATTCGGATTATCGAGTATTTTAATAAATTATAACGGTGTTGACAAATAAAAACACGGTCTCCATAATGACACCAGATGACATATCTTGAGCAGTGTTGCCAATAGCACAAATAAAGACTATGCTAAAATGGTGTTAAAATTGTGGCAAAATAAATATACTAAAAATTGTGATAACATTTTTAAATATCAAATGAAACGGAACAAAAATAGTAAAATTATTGTTAATTAACAAAATATGTGTTTTAATCGACTATGAACTAATTATATGCTATCGAATAAAATGTAAGTATCTTGGTCTTCATCGACAATTAAAGTGCTTGAAGACGAGCTAGCGTCACTGCTCATACTGTATAGATCTTGGTACCTACAGAGCGCAGTGCATTATCTGGAACTGCGTAAAGCTGGAAACATACTATCGGACGCGGCTCACGGACGCGACTGACAGCCGCGACTGATAGGTATATAGACTATGAAAGTATACTGAGCCGTGTACACTATCGGACATAAGTCGCAGAGGTCACCTTCGGACGACCTTGAGCGTTCGGATGTCCTAGAGTGATCTGGCGAGCCGGATGTTTTAAGACTGTGCACATTGCTAAGTCTCGGCTGTCAGTCGCGTCCGTCAGCCGCGTCCGATAGTATGTTTCCGGCTTAAGAGTAGCAGTTTTTCTTTGCCCTTTTTAAATCGAATCTTATAAGTATAAAATAACATTTTAAATTTTTACCGACAAATAATTGCGTAGCTTAGTTTTTAATACATTAATTAATTCATTTGACTACAAGAAACCCGTTCAATTTCGGCATTTGAATGTGGTAGCGTAAAAAACGATATTGCTGAAATACATATAAACTTTTATTGTATAATTATTTTACATGCCAAAAATATGGTGTATGCTAAATTGCAAATAAATATGCTAAGCAAGATCAAAATGTGCTAAATTGGCATCACTGATCTTGATACTCAAATGACATGATAATTGACTACTGTCAATTATCTTCTTTTATGTTTTGGCGTCGCATTGTTGTGCATTTGCCAGTGTCAAGTATTAAGTTATAATAATTTTTGATAATATTTTATCAACATAGTCACTGCCGTAGTCACGTTAAAGTCCATAAAAGTCACGGTCAAGTCTAAACATAGTTCAAGTCATACCTCAGTAAAGCAGCGGATACTTTACTAGAGACGTCTATGGAGTTTTGGTAACAACACATGATACGTCACATTATATCATTTGCCTCCACTTATGCACGTAATAAAGCTCATAATCAACGAAATATGAAAGTATTTCACTAATCATTACTAATAAAAACACAAGATTAACAAAATAGTAGTACAATGAGGCGACATGATTTTTCCGCGTTCCCGCCAAAAAATAGTTTTGAGCAATTTTAATTTTGAGCAATTACTTTGGGATGTTGTTTACACCCATCATGCCGAAAGTACCTATTTCTTAAAATGAATGTCTTTCATTGGTCTTTCATCATTGTTTTGCTTTATGATACCTACATCATTTTGTTATCAGTTTAAACTCCTTGCTTTGCTTCGCTCGGAGCGAAGACCTATCCTTCATCTATGCTCCTTGCATTTGGTAATCATTGTCATAATTGTGAAAAATTGATGCAGCGAAGGGCTTTTCATAAAGGTGGTGATCGAGTAACAGTAAAATTATGATGTGTGTGTGTGTGTGTATTATGAGTCACATTTCACCCGAGCGAAGCCGGGTTCTCATCTAGTAAAAAATAAAATCGTCGAATTGAGTACCTCGTTCGTCGGTCAAAAAGACAGTTTTAATGCAATAGATTTTTTAGGGTATATCTACATCTTACAGGGTTATCTGCTTGCCCTGAACTAAGCCGATAGGGGGTGATTAAAACCATAGTTACGAACAACTTTTACTATGGGGCTAACTCAAAATTCGAGAAAAATATATCAGCTATTCGATACAAAATTTTTATTTATTTGTTCATAGGCGAGCAATGTATACTGATGTGCCTATATCAAGCAGTGTCGAATAAAATTAGTATTTATCTGTCAAGGATTTTTTTTCTTTTTTGACCGACGAACCACCGGAGGAGGTATACAATTCGACGCGTATATATTTTTTTTTATGTATAACCACGCATAACTTTTTTCTTTCATAGTAGTTCGATTTCAATAATTCTTTTTTTATTAGAAAGAGTATACTTCGAAATTGGTCCCATTTAAATTTTATCGAAATCGGCTGAGACATTTTTGATAAATCAACAATAATGTGAAAAATGTTACATCGATCCGTGCATAATATTTGCGTTGTAGCGATGCGCCCCGGGTTCGCACAGGTGTATTATACATATAAACATTTTTCTAGAATTACTCTATCCATTAAAACAAACTGCATCAAAATACGTTGCATAGTTTTAAAGATATAAGCATACATGGGGACAGACAGCGGAAAGCGACTTTGTTTTATACTATGTAATGATTCTGTACACGGGTGAAGTCGGTCATGCTAATTTTTGCAAAAAATGATCTTGTTTATCCAACAACACAACTCAGAATCGACAAAATGTACGTATAAAACAGCTGTTTTTTTTTCTCGAATTTAGATTTGGCTTTATAGTAAAACTTGTTTTGAGGTGGTGTTAATCACCCATTTCGGCTTGGTGCACCAGTTCTGGATAGCCCTGTATATTCGTGAAATTAAAAACTGGAAACCTTATAAATAGGTACAACTACAATTATTATATTTTGTTTCACTCTTTCTGTAACTGAAAGAGCAAGACAAAAGTATTACATAATAATGTTAATGCAGTTTACATTCACATTCTGTAAAGGCGCTATTAGATTTTTTTTTACATTAATTAAGTTATTTTATTCAACCTGCCTGCCGAGGTTGACATATCATAATTATTGTATAGCTATAATGAACATTATTCTTAATAATAAATACTAATAAGTTCTTATTTTAACCAATAAATAAATACAAACAACTAAAATTGTTTTTTTTATCATGATATTTTTTTACTAAATGCGAAAGTGATCGATATATACATATGTATACAAATAGTTTTTTTTTACATTTTCTCATTCATTTTTACACGTTGAGTTATATTTTACATTCCTAATTCATATCTAACAAAACTTAAAAAAGTGATTGTAATTAAATTAAAAATCGTATAACATTTTATACAGGGTTATTTCTAATCAATTAGCATCCTTCATCCTTTTAGGGGCTTATACTGTACATTAAAACTAACAATTTTTGTTCTGAAAAAAAAAATAAGAGAAATACTCTTCGACCATAAACCAAGCTCGAATATGCTCGTATATGCTCGAAGTCAAAACTCGAAGAAAAATCAGCCGTTCCATATTTGGTCGCGGGTGACCGATATATTTCTATAGAACACCAATATTTTTTTTTAGTTTTGACAAAAGCCGCAGAACAAAAGTTGTTAGTTTTGATGTACAGAATAAGCCCCTAAAAGGATGCTAATTGATAAGAAATAACCCTGTGTAACTGCACTAAATATCACTGATATATTTATATTGTAATGAGTACACATACGTGATACAACAAGTGATAGTGTACAAAGTCTTTATACTAGATGATTTGTATAAATAGAAATACTGGGTGTGAATGAAAACTAAGGAATAGACGATTTTACTATTTTGTAAAGTTTCTAAACTAAATAATGAACGTATACCTACAATAAAGAGTTATCTTTGTGATAAGCATTTCAAAAATCTGAAGCGAACGCAGGATTTGAACCTGCCCCTTCGGATCACTAGCCCGACGCTCTAACCAACTGAGCCAGCCCGCCTCCTACGCAAGCGTCAAATTTTTGAAGTGCTTACATTACACCAACTTAAAGCGTTGGTGGCGCCACCTGTGATATAGATTTTTTAAATGCTTATCACAAAGATAACTCTTTGAGATAAAATCTAGTGTGGTAAGCACTCAAAATAAAATCATAACATATACAATAAAGTAATGAACATAATATGTAATTATTTATTATTTCACACGGTGTGAAATAAAAACAATATAATTTAATTACTTAGCCTAGAATCTAGATAAATAAATAAACAGCGAAAAATTGAACTGATTACATAATGATTAGTTTTTTTTGCTAAAAAATGTCAAACCTTCCATCGTGTAGGTACAAAATTCGTATAGTTCGCTCGAAATATGATGCATTTATACAATTTTTACATTAATGTTGATTTTTATGGTTCCGTACCTCAAACGGAAAAAACGGAACCATTATAGGATCACTTTGTTGTCCGTCTGTCAGTCTGTGTGTATGTCAAGACTCTTTATCTTAGGAACGCATAAAGATATCGAGTTGAAATTTAAATTGTATACGTATATCTATGGTCTTTTGCAGTTGTGTAAAGGAAAAATTTCTCAGTTATTGTTTAAAAAAAGTTAAAGGCGTTTATGTCGTAAAAAACCGCATATTTCGACACTCAAAAATCAAACCCGTTGACATAGAACTATGAAATTTAGCATTGTCTCATAGTACACACATAGGAATAAATCTGAAAACTGTACATTTTTATTTAACTCACAAAAAATAGGGCCTCAAAATTCACAAAATATGGGTTAAATATTCAAAGTGAGTAAATCGTATCATGTAAGGTATCATATAAAAGGACTTCATTAGCACTTGCTGGAACAGGTTTTTAATTATTTTAACAGTGTGCCATTTTCGATGTATGACGACAGAAGTGAAAAAAAAATACTTTTTTGTCAATGGTTTTGGTATAGAGATTTTAACAACTTCCCAATTTAGTGAAATTTTCTGGATTTGTACGGAACCCTCGATGTGCGAGACTGACTCGCACTTGTCCGGTTTTTTCAAAAATGGCTAAGCTGATTTCGATAAAATTTAAATGGATTTATCGAAATCGGCTAAGCCTCGGGAATATACCCTTTTAAAGTAAAAAACATTTTTTTGATTCGGTACACAATTGGCGAAAATATTGGTGAATAAGTACCTATATATACAATTAAAAAAAATACATACAGACGTACATAGAACCTCCTCCTTTTTGGAAGTCTGTTATAAATGCAATAGTTAGTATCTCATTTTAAAAAGCTTAGTAGTTTCAGGGTATACAGGGTTATCCAGAACTGGTGTACTAAGCCGAAAGGAGGTAATCCATGTCTTCATTATGATTTTGAACGACTGATCAATCAATCAATCAATCGTTTATTGCATCATATGTAGTATAATTTACATGCAGGTCTTAAGAAACATGTTTAGTATCTATATTCTATAAGTTATACATATGACCCTATTAGGGTATAGCAATATTGTGCGGAGCGATTTATTTGTTTCAATTTGCTATTTTATGACTGTCCAATAGGTACTCGTTTAATGTATAAAAGCATTTCGTGATAAGTAGGTTCTTTACACAGACATATAAGAGTAAGCAGACCTAACATAACATATGTATATTGAATCCAAAGTTAACACATACGTAATGTCATTCAGGCGGGGCCGAACTAAGGCTGACAACTACGCATAGTAGAGTAGTCCTCACAAGTTAATACTAAAATTAAGTCGGGTAATTAAATGTATTTTTATCTACCTACCGACAACTTATCAACTTTATTTACAGTCCGTTCACAGTTATTTTACCTCTGGCATCTTTAGCTGTCTTCACACCATCAAAAATGATAAAAACTACCTACACTACTACTACATAGAAAGCAATTGGGTTATCCACAGACCCTTGAAGGTCTAAAGATAATCTAAATGCTCAAGCCCACTGCCAGTTGGCAGCGTGCCCAGCATTAACTAAATATTAATTATTTAACTAAATATTCTGTGAATATTTCAAGAATCCACCTCTCACCATTATGTTATTAATATTGATTTTGATTTCAAATTTTTGGTTTTCCTGTATACACATACCATGGATGACAATCCAGTGTAAAATTTAGCTACTAAGTCTAAAATAAGAATTTGATTGTTATCTGTTTTGTGTATCAAATAAATAAAGTATGAAAAATTGAGCGAAGAACGGCTCAAAATTCAGGTTTGCTGTATGGCAGCCCCCCTTTAAGTTTGTTTTTAGTATTTGTAGTTATAGCGCCAAACAGTAATACACTATTTGTGAAAATAACATTTTAACTATCACGGTTCATGAGATACAGCCTGGTGACAGACAGATGGACTGCGGAGTCTTAGTAAAAGGGTCTCGTTTTTTACTCTTTAGGTACGGAACCCTAAAAAAGAACAGTTAACATATAAGGAAAATTGATATTCAAATGATGATTTATTATACTTGAATTAGCTTCAAATAAAGTTGGGATTGCCCCGGCCGAAGTACATTACAAAATGCACTTATGTCCTTTAGGTGTGGTTCAAAATGATTTGAACACAAAACACTGCTCGAAGAAGGCTGCCAGTCTGGACGGTTTAGGTTTTGCAACCGAATTTTCTTTTGGTTATCATCTTTCGGAAACCTGAAACCATGTCAATATTCAAAACAGGTGTGGGTTATAGAAGGTCTGTACTCAGCAGTACGTGCATATGGGCCAATCCAATAGATACTTATAATAACAATTTAGGTTATAATTTATAATAATATAACAGGTACCTCATATTAGACTTCTATTCTATGACATTGGTATGTAGTTCTTTAATCACCAATAATCTCAATCCATAAATTACTACCATAGTGTATTTTAAAAATATTATCTAATAAAACGAAATAAATTAATATTCAGACTGAGTCCGACCCTTCGTAATTTTACAAGTACATGAGACGTCAAAGTATGGTTGCGATATTTGAAAAACAATTAATATTTAAAACTAGTCAAAGCGATGAAGTCTATAGGTATTAGAAACAACTCAATAATGTTATTGTGTATGTTTTATAGGAATATTTTAGCATTCTAACTGCATAAACTAAAAATCAAACGCGATAAGAACTTTCTCTAAACAAACAGACGCAATACATACCGGTGAAAACTTAATCCAGGTGTTTTATTATAAGTTGAACTGTTACAATTATTCGCACTGCATTTCACCATTTTATTTCACCAGTTCACCAGCTATTAACACAAAATCCACTTATATTTTGCTCAATTACTCCGGAACGTTATCGCCATTGAATTCGCAAACGTCACTCACGGTCACTCATCAATATGGCGGCCGGCTTCACGTCATCTTTTTTATATGTGTTAGTTAGTATTGCCACAAGGGAAAACAAAGGATAGCGCATATTACTAAGTAACTAGGAAGAAAGAGACGACATGACGTAGATAAAAGTATAACTATATAAATTATATAATGTTAGGTCTGCTTACTCTTATATGTCTGTGATTCTTTAATACTTTTGCAAATTCGATTTCGTCTTCAATTTTCTTAATTTCGACCGGAAGTTTATTAAATATTTTAACAGCCATCGAGCATGGCCCGGAGCTGTGTATCGATAATTTTGATTTCGGTAACATTAAATTATGTTGATATTGGGATCTGGCAGGATGGACACGTGCACTTGATAGTTTTGTGAAAAACTGTGGGTTTTTTTTACGAATTTGCACGCTTCAAAGATATACATTGACACCACAGTTAATATCTTTAATTTAATGAAGTAGGGTTTGTGGAATTGTTGTCTATTTGTATTTGGAAGCTTGATCACCCCTGAATTCAAGCAATCTAGTTTTATATAATTTGTGCAAATCATAATTATTTATTATCTTCAATAATACCGCAAAAATGCCAATTGCGAGTCGAGTCCAACTTACTGAAAAACAAAAAATGACAGTGTACTCGTAGGTACAAAAATGTGCCCGACTCTCATTTCGCTCAAGTACCTACCTATTCTCTTGTTCACAATATCTAAAATATATTCGAATATTTTATTTTTTCTAATCATTAGCACTTTGACTATTTAGTGTCAAATAGTCAAAGTATTCGCAAGTTTTTACAAAAGTCGCGGAACAAAAGCTGTTAGTTTTGATGTATAGAATAAGCCCCTAAAAGGATGCTAATTGATTAGGAGTAACCCTGTATAGGATAACAGAGTATTAGCCAAATCAAACTTAAGACAATTGTGAAGCGCCAACATATTGTCAACTTATTGTAAAACGTGCCAACTTTTGAAGTGCCACCTTGTAAAGAGTGCCAACTTATGAAGTGCCACCTTGTTGTAAAAAGTTGGCGTAAAGCTTGCACAATGCACATCATTTATAGTAGGTATAATATTTATTTAGTTTGACTATATTTTACTTGTAAATAATAGTATGTAATAATAACATAATTCTACTGCATCACATTTATTTTTTATCGCGGAGGAATCCGCTTTTGCCATATTTAAATTTTGGTTAAAAATTCGAAGCGATTTGGTCGTAGAGAAAGCTCTCACACATATTCCGTCTTACCACAAAAAAATTAAACACGCTTTAAACACTGTATAACCGCGCAATTTTTACTGTTAAACATTGTCTAAATCGTGCGTGCGTAAAACTTTTGGGGTAAGACGGATTATTTTTTGCATAAAATGGCATGACTGACTTCACCCGTGTTTATTATATCTTCTTTGCCCGTGTACAGAAACATTTTTCACATTTCTTACACATGGAAATATTTAAATAATTTTGTTCAAAAGCTACTAATTATTATTTTAGTCATACTTTTTCATAGATACCTAATCACAAATGTTTTGTAGTAAGTTCCTATTTTGACTTTTTTTAACAAATTTTTAATTAACTATTTAAGCGCACTTTTTTATAAGCACAAAAAGTAGTTATTTTAACAATTTTGTGTTCTCACATAAGTACTTACAATTAACATAAAAAGATACACGAGACACTTTTAATTTGTTAAGTTTTATGTAATTTTAGGTTAAAATGTTATACTTGGGAAACTATAAGTCGCATTAAATAAACATTATTTATGTACTTTGTTATTAATGCCATATAGAAAAGTAAAAAATATGGTAATATTTTCCAGCCTTAATAATTTATCTTACAGAGCACAAGGGGAGTGAATATGGCGTGCAGTTAGGATTACACAGTTTTAGTACTTTTAGTTTAAGTTTAGTTAGTAGTGTTATACTAACCTAAACACCATTTAATAATTTGATAAAGGACATGTCCACAAAATGTATGTAGGCTGGTATAATAATAATCAAAAATTCTAACCACAACACTCGTTACATTTCGAAAAAGTTCATATTTTTCTGAGTCTATTACATCAGTTAAAAAAAGAGCCCTTCGTTTTTTTTTAAATTATTTTGAATTTATTAGATAAAATAAATATATTTGGCTCAATAGGTAGTTTATCTCTAGCAATCCTGATTAAGTAACCTCCAAATTGTTAAATAAAAGCATTTTTACCAATTAGAGAAACAGTGATGTTAAATTAAATTAAGTAAATTATTTTTATTGATAATGATAATGATAATAGGAATATTACATCTCAAATTATAATAAAAGAACATTGCCGAAAATACCTACATGAGGTGTACAATATTTTTTTAAAATTATGTAAATAATTTACATTTCTATTCAACTTTTGGAATGAATTCCTCGACGCTATAGGGCGCCATGTCAGTCAGGAATATTTTAAGCTGTTTTTTAAATATTGCAAGAGAAGTTGCTTTTTTATAAGTAGTATTTGGCAAGGCATTGAAAACTCTAACCCCAAATATTCGGGTGCACTTATGGGATTTAGCTAGCTTAAGGATGGCGTGAGTGGTTAAATTTCCTTCTCTCCTGCCCTGTTTTCGATGCCCTGTCGAAAATGAACCCAAGTTTTTATATACATATATACTTGTATGGAATAAGTATAATGCCGGCATAGTCATTAATTTAAGTTCGATGAATAGTTGTTTCGCTGGTGTTAGCGGTTTGACTCTGGCAACCACTCGCACCGCCCGCTTCTGGAGAACAAAGACTCGATGCCAGTCCGCGGCGCCACCCCACAAGTCGACGCCGTAGGTCAGCAGGGACTGAATTGTCGCCAAGTAGCAATCGCGCACCGCTTGCTGCGACAACACGCGTGCAACCTGTTCGAGAGCGAAACAAGCACGGCCCAGTTTGTCACACAGGGCGTCAATAAGACCAGCCAGCAATACACAAGCCAGACCAGAAATCAACCTGCAAATAATTGCTGATTTTCTTTACACGATGCACATTTTCTAGGATATCACCGCACTCATCATTATGACCAACTATTACTGGATAACTTTTTCTCCGAAATCACTAAAAATATTTGTTCGCTGTTCCATACAAAAATGGTCAATTTGCGCAATTTCAAGGTCCGTCTTTAATAGAAGTTGGTCATTATGATAAGGAAAATTCTATCCTAAAGATATGCTCAATTGCTCATCTACACCCTTTATAAGGTGAATTTTCAGACTGACAATCATCAAAGTCAAGTGAGAGCGCTAGTACCGCATTCAGCTTAGAAAACTTGGCGAAGTTCTCATTTTTATTTAGTTCCACAATTCACCCACGATATATATTATAGGGTTATCTTGTACTAAGCCAAAAGACCATCATGATGAATGACTTATACTATGGGGCAAAACCGAAATTAGAGAAAAAAATATTTTTCGCAAGAAATGGCCTGAACGACTTCATCCGTGTACAGAATTAGCGAAAAGTACGCACGGATCGATGTAGCTATTTCATATTATTGTTGATTTATCAAAAATGACTCAGCCGATTTCAATAAAATTTTAATGTGACCAATTTTGAAGTAGCCTTTTCAATAAAAAAATAATTATTGAAATCGAACTGCTACGTAAAAAGTTATGCGTGGTTTACTCAAAAAAAATATACGCGTCGAATTAGGCGTTTCCAAAAAAATAGTTTCACAAAACTTGCTAGATGGCGTAATAGTCAAATAAATTGATCTGTCATTATCAACTGGAATAGAAACCTATAGACTGAGAGAGAAACCTATATTAAAGTCTCCAATACTTTACTGAGGTATGACTTAGACTACGTTTGGTCTTGATCGTGACTTTATTGGACTATGACGTGACTATTTTGATAAAATATTACTAAAAATTAATCAATCTTAATACTTGATATTGGCAAATGCACAACAATGCGACGCCAAAACATAAAAAAGAAGAAGAAGACATCTTGACAATGACAGTACGATTTCCGTAGTCAAAGGATCGACGATTTCAAACTATTGTCACCATCTATTGGATATTTTAATCACAAAATTTTTTTTTTAGAATACGCCTCATTGAGAACCTCGTCTGTTTCGTCGGTCAATAATAAAAAAATTACAACTAAAAATTGACAAGATGTATGAAACAGCTGATCTTTTTTCGGACTGGCCCCATTCGAAAAGTTCGGTCCACATTCGGCTCAGTACACCCGTTCTGGACAGTCCTGTATTCGAGTTCTAAAATGTCTAGTGGTAAGTAGAAAATCTCACTCCAAGACGTTTAAAATTCCAAACGACAAAGTAGAAAAATCTAATCATTTCCCTCGTCGTGTTTTTTTTAATAGATCAATCAACTGATGAGTCTGGCTCCTCATCCTTGTAAGCGAGGTGGAATGCTATGACGGGAATCGAACCCAGGACCATGCAGGAACCCATCCCGTAGAAGCAACACGCGTACCCGCCTGTCACGTCGCGCATCAGACCTGCAAGCGAAATAAATCACGTTTCAGTGTCACACAGATAAAATATTTAAATAAATATCAGGGTCTCTGACCCCAAACTAAGCAAAGCTTGTTTGTTGTTGTTTAAAAATTCTGTATTATCAACATAATTTTTTTAATTACTAAGTACAACACAGTCTATAGCTCGAAACATACTATCGGACGCGACTGACAGCCGCGACCTAGACTATGAAAGTACACTGAGCTGTGCACACTATCGGACATAAGTCGCGGACGTCACCTTCGGACGACCTTGAGCGTTCGGACGTCCGAGAGCGACCTGGCACACCGGATGTCTTAAGACTGTGCACATTGCTAAGTCGCGGCTGTCAGTCGCGTCCGTAAGCCGCGTCCGATAGTATGTTGCCGGCTTAATACTAGTAGCAACTTAAAATATAGTTTGACTTTCAGGCTAAATACACCTATATGGTCATTTTAAAACAATATAATTGTTAAAAGGGTAAATTTTGATAACATGACAGTCTAAAAAGTATGACTATATCTACCTGCAATTGAGTTTAATTTATGAGCATTTTGTTCCAAGCTCATATTTAAAAGTTAAATTAATTGACGTTGTGTGCCCTAAAGCGATCATTACATTAATTTACGGAAACAAACATGATGTTCTATGGCTTCAAAATTTACATAATTAGGCACCTACCTACGTAGTATTCAGAATAAGGTATTCATTTCACTTGACCACAATAATGGAAGATTTTTCAAATCATAATATTGTAATATATAATATCAAATCATAATATTGTAATGTACTTAATCATAATATTATAATGGAACATTTTTCAAATCATAATATTATATCATAATGTAAAATATTAATATTTTAAATAATGATTATATAGGAATACAAAAGTGAATGCCATTCGCAAACATGCTATCTACCCTAGATTCACTGTTAAAAACCCGCGCGGCGGGGAACTAGCTAGTCGGACCGCGGTGCGTACAAGCAAAGCTTGTGATATGGTTGCCAGAGACTGATAAACTATATATTAAACATATTTTTTTTAAATACATACGTATATAGATACTACCTAAATAACACCCAAACACAGAGCAAACACCTATGTTCATCACATAAATGCTTGACCTGGGTGGAAATCGAACCCACGGCTCTTTGATCCAGAAGTCAGGGTCACTAACCACTGAGCCACCGAGGCAGTCATATATCATCATTAAAAACGAGTTGCACTCCGGGAGTACCGGCAGAATATGTTAAAACGACTTGTTTAATGTCCCTAATACCTTATATGTACCTGACATAAGTACCAATATCGTTTGTAACCTGACCTGCCGTGCACAATACAGTCACTTGTGGCGCCATCTATACAGCTGCCAGTGAATCACAATCTAAATCTTGCATCACGCAATGACATATTTTGCGCCGGTTGACAATATCAATATGACATTGTTAGTATTTAGTAACTACAGCCCAAGGACTTTGTATGCTACAGCCTATATTCCCGTGAAATAAGGTTTAATATCGTTTGCAAGCTTACCTGCAGTGGGTGGGACTGAGACGGCAGCAAGACTCTGGAACATCCGGACGAGACCGTAGGAGGAAGCGATGCGAGCCGTGCCGAATGCGTCCGCTAGCAGAACCGGCACCAGTAGGAACCAGCAACCCAGGCATAGGCCGTATGCACCTGATAAATAAGAAAGAAATTAATAAACAGATAAACTTGGTATAATCCACGCCACGCAAGTCGGCGGATGGGAAGTAATGCGTAGATTGCTGCGCAAAAGGCAAAATATAGGTATGCACGGGAGCCAGAGACGCCTGGGGGCACACCCGCCCGCAAACCTCTTGCACGCTCCCTATGCCCGTGCTCACTACTTCGCCACTTGTGTCGGCATTGTGCACACATGCGCAATAATTAGCGAATCACGGCGAAGTGTCATCTGCGGCTAACTTCTCATCCAGTGACTTGTGTTGCGCTTAGTATAGGTACATGTAATACAAATCTTAGTATTGAATGACTTCTCAAAATGATTCTGACTGTTGATTAATTAATTAGTTAAAAAGTATTGAATTAGAAAAAATAAATAAATAATTTTAACTTTTTAACAACCGAATTATACAAAATTGGTTCTGATTTAGAAAAAAAATACGTAAAAATAACAACAAGAATCAATTATAATATAAATCATATTATTTAAAAAAATATATATGATTTATAATATTGTCATAACATAAATATAGGTATATTTCCAATGGAATCGGTTGTAAGCTATTCGCATTTAGCGAATGGGTTCTGTATTAAAAGATTGAAACGTCTGTCTTATAGTCTTTGCCCGTCTTCCATTTGTGAACAAATAAAATTCAAGAAATCTCTCCTACATATTTTTTAAAACTACTTTCACCCGGCAGACGCGTGACTAGTTGTTTACATCTAAGTGCGAGTAGTAACTATGACATAAGCTGGGGTTTATAACGTTCGCGGGTCGATTATGCGGGTCTACTGTGTTTGAAGTGTAGGACTTTCGACCTTATCGTTAAGCCATGTCAGAGGCCTTCAGGCGGCTTAAGAACTCTGACACCAGGGCTAGCCACCCAGCCTATACGATCTTACTTACTTACTTAGGTTATTTACTTTGTCAAAAACAATGGCATCAATTATTCTAGAGATTTCGAGCCTACTTTGATTCAGATATAAATAGAGCGATGCCTTTTTTTCGACGAGTTATCGTGTTTTCTGTCGGAGCAACAGCATCTCGTGTTCTAGTGCAGTACCAGTAATTGTGAAGTGACTAGTTCTAATAGTATACTTCCTCTATGGACTAGTTTGTGTCAATATCACTGCCAGTGTAAAGTATTTGTGCGAACCAGTTGTGATGACTTTCGTTCGTTGAGTTACCGGAGCAAAAGCATCTCGTGTTCACGTGCAGTACCAGTGATTGTGAAGTGACTAGTTTGTGTGAATATCAATGCCAATGTGAAGTATTTGTGTGAACCAGTTGTGATGCCTTTCGTTCCATGAGTTATCGTGTTTTCTATCGGAGCAAAAGCATCTCGTGTTCAAGTGCAGTACCAGTGATTGTGAAGTGAAGTGACTAGTTTGTCTGAATATCAATTCCAGTGTGAAGTGTTTGTGCGAGCCAATTGTGTCGTGTTTCGTAATTTTGTGAAGTAATTGTGTGCAATATACGTGTAAATAAAGTGCTAAGTGAATAATCGGCGTTTTAACTGATTATTATACTGTAATAATAAATTACTGTAATAATGTAGTTAAATACCTGAAGCCACCGCCAGCGCCCACCAAGAGGTCAAGCTAGGAAGCGATAGAACTGCTATCCCAGCTATCAAGATACTGAAAAAAAAACCGGATAAGTCAGGCTCGCACACCGAGGGTTCCGTACAAATCCAGAAAAAATCACAAAACTGGGAACTAAGTTGTTAAAATCTCTATACTATAACCATCGACAAAAAAGTTTTTTATTTTCACTTTTCTCGTCATACATCGAAAATTACTTATTGTTAAATTACTAGTTTTTGGAAGAGTCACGAAAGTAGAAGGTAACCAATCTTTGGGTATAATGCCACTTTTATAGATCCCGTTAAATAAACGAACCAAAATCGGTATATTTTCTTCCAACAGTAACTTTAGGATCTCACTTGGGATTTCATCAGGCTTTTCCTGTCTTCGTCGATTTTATTGCGTGAATCACCTCATCGTTTGTTATATCTGGTCCGTTGTTTTCAGAGTTATTGAGTCTTTGGTGACTTCGAGTATCACTAAACAGCACTATGACGTAACTCTCCCAAGTTCCTAACTTCTCATTAATAGTCATAGCAACTATCCCATCTTCATCCACAAGAGGTAGAGAAACATTTGATCTTTTTACGCCCACAACTTCTTTTATTTTCTTAAACATGCTAAAATATTCATGTTTAGCTTGCATGTTCTCTATCTCAAGACATTCATCGTTAATCCATTTCTCTTTGGCTTCTGAACATTTTCTTGTAATTTCCTTGTGTAATGCTTTGTACTTCCCCTCATCGACAGTTTTTACCTTTCATCTTTCAGCCATTAGGGATGACATCTGTGACCCATTTAAATACCATAAAAACCCAATGAAATTGGTCCCATTTATATTTTATAGAAATCGGCTGAGCCATTTTTGATAAATCAACAATAATGTGAAAAATGCTACATCGATCCGTGCGAAATATTAGCGAATTCTGTACACGGGTGAAGTCGGTCATGCTAATTTTTGCACAAAATAATCTTGTTAGTCATCGTGCCTATTAAAATTATAGTCAAAATGATAGTAACCTGAGTATGTAAGCCTTCCTCCTGCAGAAGAGATGTAGGTCGCACAGCCAGCCCAGGCCCAATCGGCCTGCCAAGTCTAGCACTGCGCTGATAGCTACCAATCGACCTGTCAATATCAAAACAAATCTATTTATTGTACAGACAAATGTACAGAATAGGCATACTGTGTATACAGGGTTATTCCAAATTAATTAGTATCCTTTTAGGGGCTTATTCTGTACTTCAAACCTAACAACTTTAGTTCTGCGACATTTGGCTAAATTAAAAAATCTTCTTAAGAAAAAGATCTTGTTATTTTGTACAGTATTTACCGGCATGCGTCTTGCTGTACCCCGCGGAGACGGCGTAGGCGGGCAGGTAGTAGAGCGCGTACGGCGAGCCGCAAGACATGAGGGCCACTGACGCACATAGCAAGCCGAAACGCCACGACTTCAGGAGCGATACATCTAGGTATCTGAAAGGAAATAAATAGGTTGTGTGCAGGACGCACATCAACTGTGCTGGATTGGAGGGTAGATGATGTTCAAAGAAAGAGTTATTGACCTGTTGATCCTTTATTTCAACTCTGTTACACGTATTACACGCTCTTTACTATTAGCAAAGACGATTAAAGTATAGAAGACAGATAATCCTGGAAAAAAAAAGTACGGCGGAAAAAGTGCATAATATTAGCATATACGCAGATGGCGCTAGTAAGTTGCACAGAAATTTTAAGTTGCATCGTATAAAACTAATATTAATGGAGCATTTCCTTACTAAAATTATACTTATTTTTTTCAAATATAATTTATATTTCTAGTGCCTATATTAAGTAAATTCAATTCAAATAAATAATTTAACAGCTTCGATCTGATTTCAAGAGATGGCGTCACGATTGAAAAAAGAAGCATGCACTTGATGCACCTGTTGTATAGGAGATGCGCTAGATGACGCTTATGCAAATTCGATTTCTACTGATATCTCGAAACGAAATTCAATAGCTTTTAGCTGTATATATTATCGTCTTTGCTATTAGTATCACGTCGAAACATTAAGTACCTAACCAAAAGGAATCGACACTGCAAAGCGTACCCCTCAGCTTAAAGTACGCGACCGGCGGTCATGCTCTTTATATAAATATATCGGTCTGGTTGCGCTTGTGTTGCGTTAATTTTCAGCTAGTGTTAGTTAATTATATTTGTGTGCGTGAAAACTTGGTTATATTTTGGTTTGTGTGCGTTTCTTCACCCCCCCACTGACTTGGCAGACTTCGGTGCTTAGGCGTGTCGACTTCTTTTGGTTAGGTACTTAATGCGTCGAAAGTATGTACAATGTATTTTCACTATAAACTGTACAAAGAGTGGACTGTACAAACTATTATTAATCACTGTTCACTCGTCGAAGTCAAACCGTAATATTGTTCACTGTTGGTTAACTCTACGAGGTCGAATAATGCACTACTGTTAACTGTAAACTCCGTGAAGTCGATCGGTAGTATTTCTGTTTGATGTTAACTCCGCAATGTCAGAATGTGTACTGTCTGTTAGTTGTTATATTATCGACTGTGCTATGGGGCAAACCGTGTCCCCTTTTATACTAAACTAAGTACTTATAAAGCTGAGCTCTGATTGGCTGACTAATCAGAGCTCGCCTAAAGTTCTAGACGTTTCCAGTCTTTCTATGAGCTATGAGTAGGTACCAAAATATGTAGGTTCTTTCTAGAACTACTTTCCAGAATATTCTACACAGTATCGCCGTAAGTTCTAGAAGTTTCCATTCTTTCTATGAGCAATGAGTAGGTACCTAAGTATGTGGGTAAGTAGGTCCCTTCTAGAACTTTCTTCCAGAATATTCTATACATGTACCCGCTAAGCAAGCAAATGTTGCAATAACATTACTGAACGTAACATCAACGAGCTTATAACTTACAAATTTAAGGTTGCAACGTTCATGCAAGCTTACAGCGAGCTTGAAACGAAGCCCTAACGGCCGCGCTGTAAATAAACCCTGTAACTTGCCCAGAGCTGATCACCAAAACTTTGTATAACTTAAAAACGTGAAGTTGCAGTAACATTACACATAAAACATATCTGAAAGTTGTAAAGTTAAGTTTCCGAAAGTATAACGTTTAAAATTTCCACAACTTACAATTTGAAACGTAGCAGTAACTTGTCTCAACTATTATGCTTAAAGGTCACAAATAAAACTTGCACGTGACTTGCATTTATTAAGTTGACGCAAAGTTACATTTGTAGGTTTCAGATAAATTTGAAATGAAACCTTTATTAAAAGTAGGAGCTGAAACATAAATGATAAATAAATGCAAAGGGGCGGATGTGTGTGAGTAAGAATGAGAAACTTTTTTTTGTTTATCCGCAGTAAGGAATGTTTTAATGTAATTTTCAAATGGGGATATTTATTTCTGCAAACACAACACCACCGCGATGCAAAATATTTATGTGAGATGCTAACGCCATCTAGTTTTTTAATTTTAACTAAGAAATTCTACAGTTACACACGACTTTCGAAAATTAAGTTCCAACAACATTACATAGGTAAGGGTAGATAACGAGAACAAATCGTAATGTTGCAGAAAAGTTGAAAAAAAAAAATATTACAGAAGATGTATTGTCGCGATGTTACAGTATAACATTTCAGTAACTTTCATTTGATTTTGTACAGTCAATACCAGACAGTGAAGTTAGTAAAATTATGGTGCTGCAAAGTTTTATTTGTAACATCCCAATTACATTATTCCAACAATATTATTTATTTACATTTAGGTATGTATAGGAGGCCATATCCCTGCAAAGTTGAAATGTAAACTTTCATGCGAAATATAACAGTAGCATAACTAAATAACTTTTAATAAGTTTCAACCTAACAATAAGATCTATGTTACTGACATATTCCTGCAACACGATGTTTGAAATTTACAAATGTGCCTTATACGAACTTACTACAACTTATTACAAGTTTCATTCTTAGTGAGTATTGAATTGTACTAAATAAAATAGGCAAAAAACTATTGATCACTGATTATAAACTATAACTATTGTATGCTATAATATCTATGCTAAATAATCGACGTCATCCTGCACAGGTTGTCTCAGAGATAACTTGTATAGCGGTTCCGTTATACCGTAGTAGTATTATATCTTCTTTGGTTATACTACCGCAACACTTCACACCGTTCATTAGTGACAAACATTTCAAAGATTTTAGTTCAATTTAAGCTCGCACAGGAGTATCATAGATGGCGCCACCGATACTTTAGTTCAATTTAAACGCATTTCGACTCGACCAAAGTGAAAAGATCTTTGCCTCAAAACGACGATTTTGCTTTGGTCTGTCTGGATTTTGATTTTTGTCTGCAAGTCGCATTAATCATCGGATCTCTACTAAATTACCTACAGGATATAATCCGCGCCGCACAAGTCGGCGGATTTGAATGTATGCGCAGAACGCTGCACATAAACTGGTAGCATTATCACCCATGGCGATTTCTTCCAGGCGACCATGCAGGCTAGAAGGCACTTACTTGGATATTTTATCGACGCAGCTACGTTTAACTTCCACAGCGACTTGTTCCGGCGGCTTCTCTTGTTGTTGTTGTTTGGCGGCCAGCTCTAGTTCCAACTTCTCTTGGATCAGGCGAGCGGGCAGCGGCGGCCGGATGTACAGAGATCTGGGTAAATAAAATAAAAATAGCCCTTAATTCCCATATTCCAAAATTAATTAAGTTCATGTAAAAAAATATAGGTACGTGTCACATTATTAAATTTCGATATTATAATTAATTTAACGTGAAAAAAAATATTGTTAGGTAAATATTAATACAATTTATTTATTTTTGCTATCTTTAGACCTTCAAGGATAATATAGAATGTTTTCATACAATCTGTCAAAGTTCCGTACACGTTCGAGACGTCTGAGTTAGTTCCCAGGGGACTCATTTTTAAACTTGTGAGTACTCCATACAAGTTCCGTATACGACCAAGCCGAGCGAAGTTCAAAAATGAGTCCCCTGGTCGAAATCATACCTGCTGATTTTCCTCCGGCTAGCCTTGTACACGCACGTGCTGTCGGTCGAGAGGTCCTCCACCGAGTGCAGCAGCGACGACGAGCGAGTCGGACGGAGCCTCAGCCGCGCCACCTCGCGGGGCAGACCTGGACCAAACAGGCTTTGAGGATACAGTAATAGGTACCCCGATTTACGCGAATTCGGTTTACGAACAATTCGAATGCGTACATTATTTTATATAGGTATATTATAATTTAATAAATATTCGTAGGTTTAAAAGTGCTAATAGTGTGAACAGCATTTAAGTCATGTTGTGGTTAATTATAATTATAGTTTTATTGTGTAATTTTGAATGTAAATATAAGACCAAATTTGGTTCATCTAGGCGTAAGAGGGAAATACGTAGCCTTAAATTGTAAGTAAAACAAATACCTATTGCATGTCCGTTAGGATAAGCTGTTGTATCTAAATAAATGGACAAAGGTGACGTCCACAAATGGTAGATTATTCAGAGAAAAATCGAACCAAGATTATATATGCATCATTTGAAAGCTTGTTATATGGGCTTCTCAAAAATGTATAGTTTTGATCTTTTAATCCCTCCATTTTTTTTAAATGTGAAAAATAAATTGTATGAGAAATACTAATACAGCTTTGTATTTTTTCTGTTTTGGAAAAAATAAAGTGCTTCTATCGTTATTTTACTTGCATTCGTAGCTGATTCTTCCACATTCATCTCATAATTTGCTAATATTAAAAATTATTACCTAACAGTGTGACCAGTTAATAGGTACAATGTGACAAAAAACACTTAAAAACAGAGTCTATTTTGTAATAATGCTTCCATTTAACAATGATGGAGGTTACTTAACCAGGGCTGCTAGAGATAAATTACCTATTGAGCCAAATATATTTATTTATCCTAATACATTCAAAATTAATTTTAAATAAACTGGTTTTAACTGATGTAATAGAGTCAGAAAAATATGAACTTTCTCGAAATGTAACGCGTGTTGTGGTTAGAATTTTTGGTTAATATTGTACCAGCCTCCACACATTTTGTGGACATGTCCTTTTAATATTTGAGTATCTTACCAACAACTCCAAGCACGTCAAGTCCCTCAGAATCTTCCGAATCGGATAACTGACTTTGCAACGGCGGCCGACTCTGCAAACAAAAAAAAATTACAATTTTGAATTAAAATTTTAGCAATTTTGAATTATCAACAATTTTGAAAATTTTAATTTTTTTTTCAATAATTTGATTGTACGACATTTATAGCTAAAGCTAAACTTAAAAAAAATTAAAACTGAAATCTAAAATGAATTTCTTTTTATTGACCGACGAACCACCGGATGAGGTATATAATTCGACGCGTAACTTTTTTCGTAGTAGTCCGATTTCAATAATTATTTTTTTATTGGAATTAGTATACTTCGAAATTGGTCCCATTTAAATTTTATCGAAATCAGCTGAGCCATTTTTGATAAATCAATAATAATATGTAAAATGCTACATCGATCCGTGCGAAATATTCGCGAATTCTGTACACGGGTTAAGTCGGTCATGCTAATTTTTGCAAAAAATAATCTTGTAAGGTATAGGACATTATAAATAAAAAACCGCTTTAAAAACAAATTAAAATTAATTGATTGTAAAACTATTTAATAGTTTGTAATGTTCTTATTCACATAAGAGTTAGAATGGAACTTGGAAGCGATTGGCAAAGATCGATATTATTGGCATAAACAGTCATTAACTAATAGCAGTGGGTCACTTAAAGGTTGATAACAATATGAAAAAATAACCAAAATCTAAAATTAGAAAATGCTACTGTCAATATTAATATTTGTTTTCAATTTTTCAACAAGTTAAAGTAAGTAGGTAGTTGTTTGTTCTCAGAAATAGCCATAATTGATCAAAATTGCGGTTACGCTGTGATATGGGCCTTAAGAAGTTCGTATTGGCTGGTTGGCCTCCGTCTGGAGGCAATTTTCATGGTTTTTTGCATCGTAGCAGGGGCGTAGCTACAGCTGTATCTACCGTATCAATTATAAGGGGCCCCCGGGCCACACCCGCCCCTGGCGTGCATAAGCAAAAATTCCCACAATAATCGATGTACATAATCGCACGATGACCACGGAGAGCATTATTTATTGACGCATTTCATTTAATTGTGCATTACAATACATCCTCTAGTTTAGTAGTATTAGCAGATTTTATTAATCAGTTGGCCGAAAAATGGCATAGAGTGTATATTTAATTTGAATTGTTTGTAAATATTTTGGGAAAATTGACAGATAGATAATAAATTATGATGAATAAGTAAATATATTTCTTTTAAATTTATACAACTTTTTCTTTTGCGATAAATCTTAACCCTTCATAAGGGTCCCAAACATTTTTTATACGGGTCCCGCCAAGGCACGCTACGCTACTGCGTCGGGGACTTTAAGCCCTTAGCAGACGAGGCGTAGTCGTATCGTAATACGCGCGCAGTACAAGAGCTATACGAGCGCGTACATGTTCAAACAAGTCCGTATACTGAGCGGTGCCTCCTACTATACGAGTACGCTACACCTCGTGCGAACGGCCTAAAATCCCCGACGCAGTGGCGTAGCGTGTCTTGGCGGGACCATGTATAAAAAAAAATGTTTGGGCCCTTATGAGGGGTTAAGATTTATAGCAAAAGAAATTTTTTTTATAAATTTAAAAGAAATATATTTATTCATCATAATTATCTATCTGTCAATTTTCCCAAAATTTTTACAAACAATTCAAATTATTTATACACTCCACGCCATTTTTCGGCAAGTGATTAATTAAATCTGCTAATACCTACTAAACTAGAGTTTGTATTGTAATGCGAATATTACGACAATCAATTAATTTTAATTTGTTTTTAAAGCAGTTTTTTATTTATACTTAATGTAAATTTAATACCTATACCTTATAAAAAGAATTTTATTTTAGATTTCAGTTTTAATTCTTTATGAAGGGTTAAGATTTCGTGTGTGAAGGGGGTACCTAAATTATCAAATTACCTGATGCATAATCTCGTGTAGTCGGGCGCTCCGCTTGGCGTCCTCGGTGAGCAGGGAGTGTTGCTGCAGCGCCAGCTCCGTGTCGCGTTTGAAGAGAAGGGATAAACGGTTATCTTTCACTTGCGGGGTCTCGGCTTTTCCTGCAAAAATAAAATTATATTAGGGATCAAGTTACTTTATGTTATGAAATAACAATTACACTAACTATTATGCTTTATTCAACATAAAAATTACGCAGAGAATTAAGAGATCTATAAGACAGATTGTTTAAAATCGATTTTTTTTCCACCACTATCTCAAGTCTAAAAATGTCAATCTTCTATGTCAATGTCACTGTCGCAGAGATCAAGTTAAATTTTATAGAGTGTAATTAATATACGTAATTCTTTGACATTGTACTTATGTTCATTAAGGACTAAGCTGTTGAGACGTTTTTATCTTCTTGTAATTAAGATCTTTTATGTAACACAGTTGTTATGAAGCCGTGGTGGTCTAGAGGTAGTGACACCCGCCTTACAATCGTGAGGTCGTGGGTTCAAATCCCCGGTCCCGTACCAATGAGTTCTTTGGAATTTATGTACGGAATTTCACACCACTGGCTTTTCGGTGAAGGAAAACATCGTGAGGCAACCTGCATACGTCCGTAGAAGAAATTCGAAGGCGTATGTGAATCCACCAACCCGCACTGGGCCAGCGTGGTGGATATGGCCCAAACACCCTTCGTGGGTAGGCCTACGTCCTGTAGTGGACTATTAAAAAAAGGCTGGTACAGTACAGTATGTAACACAGTTAACAATAAAGTTTATTTGAATCTGGAAAAAAGTGTCCGAGCCAAAACTCTGCCCATGCTACGTAGTGGGCACACTTTTTAGTTAGTCGTATGGCGGTAGCAAGCCGACTACCACGCCGCGCGATGCCAAAGTGCTCGGTTACAAGCACTAATTAGGTGACATAACGTCGAGATTCGAGAAAACGGGTCATTTGTAGACAAATGACTTTTCCCGTCAAGCATAGATATAATGCAAAGAGTATTTAATGTAGCGACTAAGAAGTCTACTACATTTTACTTACTTTTTACTTTACCAGGTTTTTTTTGATAGTCCACTGCAGGACGTAGGCCTACCTACGAAGCGTGATTGGGCCATATCCACCACGCTGGCCCGGTGCGGGTTGGTGGATTTACATACCCATCGAATTTCTTCTACGGACGTATGCAGGTTGCCTCACGATGTTTTCCTTCACCGAAAAACCAGTGGTGTGAAATTCCGTACATAAATACCAAAGAAATCATTGGTACGGGACTAGGATTTGAACCCACGACCTCACGATTGTAAGGCGGATGTCACTACTTCTAGGCCACCACGGCTTCAAGTTAAATTAAGCTAATAAGCTAATCCAATTTGTTTATGACTAGAGACCCTCTCCGGCTTTGCACAGATGTATTGTACATATATTAAACCTTCCTCTTGTATCACTCTATCTATTAAAAAAGCCGCATCAAAATCCGTTGCGTAGTTTTAAAGATATAAGCATACATAGGGACAGACAGACGGGAAGCGACTTTGTTTTATACTATGTAGTGATAGTGACGGTCCATTTTGCAGTGTTTAAATCTCATAAGATATCTCATGTGATATGGCTGCCAGACTGATAAAATACATTGACATATTTTTAAATAAAAAGATTATGTATACAATGTGTTTGTCTACAGATCTGTTCACTCACGAAGGCGCGCTCCTCCATATTTATTGAATGTAGTAGACCAGGGGTCGGCAACGCGCGGCCCGTGAATGTTTTGTAAATAAGTTATAATTAATAATTAAATTAATTCAATTCACAGGTTTAGCCTGGTCCTTTATAAGGCATCAATGGAGCCTAAGCCAACATTGAGAGGCCCTTTTTACAATTATGAAATATAAAAACAGCAGTAGGTATAAAATTGATAGCGTGAAATGGAAACTATGGCATATAAAAAGACTTGAAATATTGAAATCGGGCTATTGTGGTGAAATTTTAAATGTTATGTAAAATTGGACTATGGAATGAGGTTCGGCACCCGCTATTTATGCCCCATTTCAAAATGTCGTAGCGGGTGGTGACTTGCCATCCACTAAATGGGCCCCCCATAAAGGCTACCGTAAGTTGGCGCCGGAAGGGCAACATTGGTGTGGACGGCTTAGGGTGTCGAGAGGTGTGCTGCGCTTTAACTAGACGCTACTCGCGGCGTTATGCCCTTTAACACTTCCACCCTGGAGCTTAGGTTCTTAGCTCTTGCGGTTTCCACTCCAAACCGGCCGGTTAAGGCAAGAGAGGAGTCAGGGGTCTCATTTAGCCCCAGGGAATCAGGGTTCGCGGTGTCGCCACTCACCGACGGCTCGCCACAAAGCCGCCCCTGCGATTTAATTAATAATTATTATTATCAAAATAAACGCATTAAGTAAGCGCGCTAAATACGCTCTAATAATGCTAAGCAGTTCATTACAATTTTTAGTAGCACCAATTTATGCGAGCAAGCTTTTTCAATTGTTAATTATAGAAAAAATAAATATGCTTCTCGTTTCACAGATGAACATTTGAGAGTCATTCTACGAATCGCGACTACAAATATGACAGCTAACATACAAGAAATAGCCTCTCAAATGCAACCTCAGATATCACACTAAAATTTGTGTAAAATTAGTTTTCTATTTAGGTACCTAGTTTGTAGTTTTAATTTCTTTCTATTTCACTTATTTTTCTAGCTATAAAGCCCAAACATATAATTTTATATAAAATAATCGTAATTGTATATCATTTTAATTCAAACAATAATTATCCATACTTCATAAAAAATTAAATACAACAATAATGATTACATGTGCAAATTAAATTCCGTATTTTTTAACAATTTTTAATAGCATTTTTATTTTTCCTATGGAATATGACAAATTATGCGTAGGTATGGGGGTTATAGGGCTAATATCATGACTGCGGCCCGCCTTTAGTTTTTTTTTGCCACCTTGTGGCCCTTGCCTGCCAAAAGGTTGCCGACCGCTGTAGTAGACAGTGTAACCCTCTAACCTTAGCGATCATATTTTATATTTTTTTTACTGTCTGTACTATTAGCCTCTACACGCACACCAAGGCGTTGTGTACAAACGAGGTCTACGCGTATAAATGCAAACCAATAATTTACTGTGAAGGGGCGCGACTTCGTGAGTGAAACGGTCTGTAACGGTGTCGGAGCCTTAAGCGGTGATATATGTATATGGCAAATTTTGAACAACTTCTACTATGAGACCAACTCTGAAAACGTATATCTTGTAGGCGCGTGCTATGTTCGGTGGTGGTGGAGACCGGTGGACTCTCGCGGTGGCCACGGCCCGTGGTCGATACGTACTGTTACGCCCCGGGTTTTGGGGCTGTATTGCTCACCCAGCATCCCTGGATCAGCACTATAGTCCTAGGCTTGGGAACGGGAACGTCGGAGCGTCAGTCCGTTTTGAACCTCAGACCCGGCCGGTTGCCTAAGGGCTACTTCCTATTATTTTAATCCGCTTTATTTAATTAATTCAAACTGTAAAAAGGAAATAAAAATCCTTCGTTTGTAATTCGGCTTTTTTTTAAAAAGCCTTTTTCAATCCACCGCACAACAGTGGTGGCAGCGGTGGGATCCGAAAATCCCAGTGCCCGCGACCGTGCCACGGACTCATCATCATCATCATCGTCAACAGTGAATTTTGTGAAGTCTGTGAAGTGCGTGAAGCACCTAAGCCCTGCCCAAGACTGGGCAATTCCTGCATCCATATCCAAGAAGAGGCCATTCCGTGTCCACGGCCGTCCTTCTATCATCAAACCACAAGGCTGCCCTGAATGAGGGGGCCGCATCCTGTCTGCCAGCCGCTACCTTATCGATCTCCACAACGAGCACCGTGAGGAATGCAGCCAAGCGTCCAGCTTATCATCGCCGCCCACGTACTAACATTACAGTGAGTCATTGGTCATTGCTATATTATTAGGGTTGTCACGCTATAATTTAAGTCGAAATATTATGTCTAAGTCAAAAAAACCCGAAGGCGAACTACTGTTAGATATCGCCACACCCATTGTAGAGGGCGAAAAATCACCCTTAGCTACCACCCCTACGAAAAAATACGCCAACACCATGGAAATGGACCTGAACATATTATTTAAATTCATTAAACCGTTTGACGGAACCCGAGAAAAATTGAATTCATTTATCGTAAATTGCTCTAATGCGTATGACCTTGCGTCCGAAACTCAACGTCCCGTGCTTTTTAAGTTTATCGTAAGCCAATTGAGCGGGAAGGCGGAAGTGGCTTGCTCCATAAAAGAATTTACCTCTTGGCAACAACTTAAAGAGTTTCTCAAAACCCAATTTAGTGAAAGAAAACATTACGCCCACCTGCTCACTGAGCTTCAGGAAAGCAAACAAAGCTCCGCCGATAATGTTAGTCAGTTTGCTCTAAGGGTTGAAACTATACTTTCACAACTCCTCATCGAAATATCCTCATCCAATACAAAATTGAAAGAATTACCCGGGCGTAGCGCAGCCATGGAGGATCTAGCTCTTCATCATTTTCTAATGGGACTACACCCCCGAATCTCTAACATCGTTAGATGCCGTTCACCGAAAACTTTAAATGAGGCCATAAACATGGCAGTTTCGGAAGAACGAATACAACAAACCTTGTACAAACGACCAGAAACGAGACCCAATAACAACACTAATAATAACCCTAACAGATTCAATAACAGGCCCAATCCAAGGCCTAACTTCAATACGTCAGCCCCTCAGCAGAGACCTGTTAACGCTCAGAATCAGGCCGACTACAGAGTGGTCTGCCGCTACTGTAAGATCCCGGGACATGACATTAGTGTATGTCGTAAGCGCGAATTTAACAACAACCGATTCAAAATGGGTCAAGGTCCTTCGACCAGTCAAAACTACAGGCCACCAGCACGAGTAAACGTGACACAACCCGATGATGAAAATAACGACGAAGGCCATGACGAAGTTGACCTGCCTGTCGACGAAATTGACGATTTAAACGAATAAGCGTCTCGCCTCGGTGTCGCCCGAGACATAGCCTTAAAGCCGACACCCGTTCAATTCCTAAAGCCAACCAACAGGGTAACCAGCCCCAAACTGACGGCATTTCAATAGCCAATCAACAGGGTAACCAGCCCCAAACCGACGGCATCCCTAAAGCCAACCGACAGGGTAATCAGCCCCAAACCGACGGCATTCCCAGGGCCAAACAACAGGGTAACCAGCCCCAAACCGACGGCTCCCATAAAGCCAACCGACAGGGTAATCAGCCCCAAACCGACGGCATTCCCAGGGCCAAACAACAGGGTAACCAGCCCCAAACCGACGGCTCCCATAAAGCCAACCGACAGGGTAACCAGCCCCAAACCGATGGTGAATCCAATACTCAAGTATTCGAAATAAATCTCGATACAACCAAACGACTTCTTCCCCATGTGGTGGTAATCTCTCACATATCCAATATCCCTTTAAGTCTCCTAGTAGATTCGGGATCAGCCGTGTGCCTGATAAAACAGACAAGTATTCGAAAATCCCAGAGGCTAACCAAAGAACCCATCAAACTCAAAGGCATAGACCCCGGTGATGAACCGACCTTAACGGAAGGTCATTTTCCCCTCAAATTGAAATTTGAGGACGCTAAACCCGTATCCTTCAAATTTCACGTAATAAAGAACATAAATTTACCATATGACGGAATCATAGGCACCGATTTTCTCACAGCCTCAGGGTGCAAGATCGATTACACCCGAGACATCCTCCAAATTGGTAAAACAAACATCAAACTTCATTTTGTTGACCCCTTCTATGTAATTCCACCCCGTTCAGAAACGGTAATCGAATGCTCCGTGAAAAACACGAACCTTACTGAAGGCATCATCGTGGACCAACACCTATCTGAAGACATCTTAATTTCCAATTGTATTGTGAAAATAAAAGACAACAACCGCGTAAATCTTACTATCGCTAACACATCGGAATCCTCTGTTAATATCAACCCAAATTTTAAACTCACAGTAGAACCATTGACTTCAACGGCAATACCAGTCAACCTAACCCAAGATGCTACGGACCGCACTGACGAAGTTCTGAAATCCTTGAGGTTAGACCATCTTAACCAAGAAGAGTCCGAAGTCCTTGTTGAACTCTGTTCTCAATATTCAGACATATTCTCTGTCCCTGAAGAAAATTTAAGTCACACTTCTGCTTTGCAACATAAAATAAGGACTACCACAGACAACGCCGTGCACACGAAATCGTATAGATTCCCTGAGTGTCACAAGAAAGAGGTAGAAGTACAAGTCGACAAAATGCTAGAACAAGGCATCATTGAACCTTCTATATCCCCTTGGAGCTCTCCAATTTGGATAGTCCCCAAGAAGCTAGACTCTCAAGGCCAACGTAAATGGCGGATAGTTATCGATTATCGAAAACTTAACGACATAACCATTGGGGAAACATACCCCATACCACAAATATCCGAAATTTTGGACCAATTAGGCCATAGTAAATATTTCTCTACGCTCGACCTCACTTCCGGTTTCCACCAAATCTTAATTTCGCCGGAAGATGCCCCAAAAACAGCCTTCTCAGTGCCTCAAGGACACTTCCAGTTTAATCGAATGCCTTTTGGGCTTAAAAACGCCCCGTCAACTTTCCAGAAATTGATGAATAATTGCTTGTCTGGGTTGCAAGGAACCAGGTGCTTTGTTTACCTAGACGACATAGTCATTTACTCTTTCGACCTCCCATCTCACATCGATAACCTCAAAGCTGTCTTTGACAGACTCCGACACTTTAATCTAAAACTACAACCCGATAAATGCGAATTTCTTAGAAAGGAAGTGGTATACCTCGGACATGTCATCGGCGAAGATGGTGTCAAACCAAACCCAGATAAAACCAAAGCTGTGACAGGATTTCCGGTCCCCAAGTCACCCAAGGACATCAAATCCTTCTTGGGGCTTGTCTCGTATTATCGGAGATTTATATCCGACTTCGCTAAGCTAGCGAAACCACTGACATCTCTACTCAAAAAAGATGTCCCTTTCGAATGGAGAAATGAACAACAACTCGCTTTTGAGACCCTTAAGACCAAACTTGTCACCGCCCCGATATTAGCGTATCCGGATTTCTCACAACCGTTCCTTCTAACCTGCGATGCATCCAATCTTGCAATTTCGGCTATACTCTCCCAAGGCCCTGTAGGGCAAGATCGCCCCATCGCATTTGCCTCTCGCACCCTTAACAAAGCTGAATGTAACTACAGCACCACCGAAAAAGAATGCTTAGCCATTATATTTGGTACTAAAGTATTTAGACCGTATCTCTTTGGCCACCGTTTCAAGATTTTAACCGACCACAAGCCACTTCAATGGTTGTTCAATTGCAAGGACCCTGGATCACGACTGGTTCGCTGGCGACTCAAGTTAGAGGAGTTTGAATATGACATCCAGTACAAGAAAGGGAAAATTAATGCAAATGCTGACGCATTATCGCGATATCCGGTGAACCCAGTACAACCGTCTACACCGACAACTGCAGAAACTGACGCCGAGGAGGAGCCCTCTCGAACATTAGACGAAGACCTGCTAGACCTACTCGTATCACCACCATCGTTTAATCCAATCTCTCCGGACCAACTAAGTCTGACCGACGATCTTGTACCTCTACCAGAGCTGAACCTTCCACCAGATATACCAAACGAAATCTCAGCAAATAATAGTAACGAAGAACCGATGACAACTTCAGATCCTGTCTCTAACCATGAGCTACCTACCGAAGTCCAGGGCCATGACTCGCCAATTCCATCCACAAGTACCGGCCCTGATGTTTCCAATGACGATTATCCTGCCTTCCTCAAAGCTATGGCAAAGAAGGACAATACATATAACACGGAAATCGAAGAGCATAACGAAAGCCTGTTAAAATGTCCCTCAAAGATAATTCTAGTCCCGACATCTCTAGACCTAGACGAATCAAATCCGTATATACAAGAAATATTAAGTGATCCCGAAATTAATGAACAAATCACCAATTCCGAAAAAGAACTCTTTTCTCACCAGAAAATTGAAATTGGCTCCAAAATGTATTATCTAATCTTCACTAAAGTCCACCATTTCGACGAAGCATCGTATCCAGAAATCTTTCAGACATTAAAATCAATAAGAAATGAACTAGTGATTTTCCAAACCGCAAGTGAAATCGGTATATCAGATATGAAAAACCCGTTTGAAAAACATTCATTTGTAAAAATCTATAACATGTTGACTTATTTGTTCCACAATACAAGAATCAAAGTAAATATTTATCATAACAATATAATCTACCCAGCGCCAACAGAAATCAAAAAGATCCTCCACGACAACCACGATATCCCAATAGCAGGGCACTTAGGCACCCTGCGGATGTATAACCGAATAAAACAAACGTATTATTGGAAAGGCATGCGAAATGATATAGAGTCTTACGTCAAACAGTGCAAATCATGTCAGGAAAACAAGGCGTTAAGAAAAACTAATCGGGCCCCGATGCAAATCACCAGCACATCCACCGCTCCGAGCCAACGAATAGCCCTTGACATCGTCGGTCCTCTACCAGAAGCAGGACCTGCAAAATTGAGGTACATCCTTACCATCCAGGACGACCTCACCAAGTTTGCTTCCGCGTACCCAATCCGTAGCACTACAGCAGAGGAGACAAGCGAATGTCTACTTCATTATATCTCTACCTTCGGCATCCCCAGAACTATCCTGACAGACCAGGGAACCAATTTTACAGCAGACGTTTTTAAGAAAACTTGTGAGTTCCTAAAGATAAAGAACCTCTGGTGTTCCCCTTATCATCCACAGACACAGGGCGCTCTAGAACGCAGTCATTCCACCCTTAAGGAATACCTAAAGTCTTACATAAACGAGGATCAAACAAATTGGCCCCGCTATGTATACACAGCCATGCTCGCGTATAATACAGCTGTTCACTGCACGACCCATTATACGCCCTACGAACTCATGTTCGGAACGAAGCCCAGCATCCCGAACTCCATATACGACGACACCTCAGGAGCAACTTACCCTGACTATGTTCGGATGCTCCAAAACCGAATGAAGTATTCGAGAGAAAAGGCTCTCGATTTTATTAGGAAATCCAAAGAAACATCAAAAAATTACTATGACACGAACACCCGTCAACCTAAGTACAAAACAGGTGACTTAGTGTACCTGAAAAATCACCTAAGATTGCGCAAGGCTCTCTCGCCCATCTGGAAAGGACCCTACAAAGTTGTCAAGATAAATGGCAACAACACGCTTACACTACTCATCAATCGGCGCCACGTCACCCATCACTTTGATCAGGTGAAACCAGCGACCACCGATAGTAGCTTGTAAATACATTTATTCGTAAATATAGGCATAGACAATTAGACATAGTATGAAATATCTATAAAGTTTAGAACATTAGTATCTTTTTTCTTATCTAGGTAGGTACCTAAACTCATTCATCCTACGCTACCTTACTTAAGGCGCAATAGCGAGGGGTGAATGACAATTTTGTTTGGCAGTCAGTGTGGAGCTGGTACCTCTTCCTCTTTTTCTTTCTCTACCCATTACCATTACCCATTTATGGTTAACATTATGTTAGGTTAGGCTTAGATTAGTAATATATAGGATGAAGTATGTATAGCTAATTATAATTATTATATTATTTACAGTACAGTATGGGGCCAACCTCATCAAGAGCTCGTCCAGCCGATAGTATCAAGTTCAGGCATTTATTTCGACCACTTAGGCACACTCCGCATAAGCAACGTGCAACTAAGGGTCGTAATACCTGTAGACATATCCCATTTTGGACCACATATACAAAACGTTGAGTCGGACTTAAAAACTATAGAACACTTGTGCAATAAGACAAGGGTTACAGAAATTGAAACGGGCTGTCGTAGTAGACTTCATCCCTTAACAGCTCGATATCTAGACATCGTGTCTGAATTTTCCTCTATCTCATACTTATTAGACAATAGGAACAAACGTAGTGCTTGGATAGGAGGTATAGGCACCCTAGTAAAACACATTTTTGGAAATTTGGATGAGGATGATGGACTGAGGTACGACGCAGCTATAGAATCCATGAAACAAGATCAAACCCAGCTGGTAAAGTTAATCCGGGAAAACATTCTAGTTACTTCCGCCGCAATTTCCTCATATAATCGCACTATTGGCAGAGTTAGAGACAACGAGGCTAGCCTTAGCGCAGCTATTAGCGAGCTTACACGCATTGTTGCAAATCTTACCGAAAAATCTAACGGATTACAAATACTAAATAGTGTAAACGAAATGTTAAACTCACTCGAGACAGCCCTACTCACTTTATCATTCCAATTAGAGGACGTAACTAACGCAGTTTTGTTTAGCAAGCAAAACATACTGCACCCGGCAATAATGTCGCCGCACCAATTGTACCAGGAATTAGCCGATAACTATAGGCATTTGCCTAGCGATCTCGAGTTACCGCTCGAGCTAAATGTAAACACTATACATACTTTATTGAATACCTCTAGTATAGTTTGTTATTATGTTAATTATAAGATAATTTTTGTATTACATGTACCTTTAGTTAACTCTAAGAGATTTATGTTATCCCATAGTATTAGTCTACCAACCCCATACAGTAAGGACACAAACGCCTTCAGCGTTATAGTGCCCTCCTACAAATATATAGCAATGACCAAGGATCAGGCTCAGTATTGTGTATTAGACAGTCTTCGTGACTGTACCCCAGTGGACCCAGAAACATACATATGCAACATTGAAAACATATACATAACTGATGCTAAACCAATATGTGAAAGTGAATTACTATCTAAAGTGTTAAAAGTGAAACCTCCCCAGTGTAAAACCAAAATAATTACGGAAAAATTAGATGTAATATACCCGATTTCAAACAATAGGTGGATCTATGTGTCATCCGACGCTAGCAAAGTTAGAATAGATTGCCAAAATTCTAAATTGTACGAAACAACCCTAGCGGGGACTGGTATCATTACCATCCCCGAGGACTGCATCGGTTATTGTAAAACAACATCACTAGTTCCTAAGTATAATGTATTAAATATAACAACCCCTATAAAATATATGCCGGGGTTTAATATAACGAATGACGCATGTTGTGACGTCACCAAACTATACACTCTAATCGGTGACAATGTGTTCCCTACTAGACCGAGCAATATAACAGACCTAGACGACATCGATGTTCAGGAAGAGTATGTCCAATCTCTCCTAGGCCGACTAAATTCTATCGAAACTCGGCAGTACAGCTCCGAACAGTATGGGACACATCATTCTGCGTTATTTTATGTAGTGATAGTTTTAATTAGCATATACTTAGCTTATGTTACCTTTAAGTATTTTCATAAGCCTGGCAGCAACCGTAAGTTACGCGCAATTTTCTCTAGAGCAGCTCCGACGTCACCAGTACCATCTTTGGACACTGCCGTTGACTTAGAAGTAGTAGAGATTCCTAACCCAGTGGCACCCCTCAGGAGACACCTTTGAAGGAGACCTGGAATTACCCCATGTCTCCTCTAAAAGGGGGAGGTGTTACGCCCCGGGTTTTGGGGCTGTATTGCTCACCCAGCATCCCTGGATCAGCACTATAGTCCTAGGCTTGGGAACGGGAACGTCGGAGCGTCAGTCCGTTTTGAACCTCAGACCCGGCCGGTTGCCTAAGGGCTACTTCCTATTATTTTAATCCGCTTTATTTAATTAATTCAAACTGTAAAAAGGAAATAAAAATCCTTCGTTTGTAATTCGGCTTTTTTTTAAAAAGCCTTTTTCAATCCACCGCACAACAGTACCTTCCTGTATATCTTGTAGGAGCGTGCTATGTTCGGTGGTGGTGGTGGGTGGAGACCGGTCACCGGTGGCGGTGGCTACAGGCGGTGGTCGGTACAGCGTCGCCGACACACATACATGAAGCATTCCACCACCTAGCATAAAATATAAAATTAGTTTATGGCTTTATTACTGTGTACTACGGGCAGGGCTGAAATAGAGGAAGGCCGAATAGAAGATGGGAAGACATTTTCACTCAAAGACACGGAGTTCAGTGGATGAAAATAGCAAGAGACAGGAAAGTTTGGGCACAACTGGGGGAGGCCTATGCCAGAGAGGCGACAGTTACATTGAGAAACTAATCTTTCATTGACATCTTCTTAATATATATAAATCTCGTGTCACAATGTTTGTCCTCAATGGACTCCTAAACCACTTAACCGATTATAATAAAATTCGCACACCATGTGCAGTTCGATCCAACTTGAGAGATAGGATAGTTAGTAATGTAATATAACAAAAACTTTTGCCACAGCAACGCGTGGCCGGGTCAGCTAGTATTATATAAGAAGTAAAATTGACAAACATATTACGGACTAAAGAAATAATTGACGAGTACAAAACGTGACATGAAGAATAGTTAAATAATAATTGAAATAATGTTTAGTAAAATTTAAATTGGAATTTTAATGTTGATTGTTATGATGTAATAATAATAATGTAGTTGAAATAAAGGCTTTTCTACTTTTAGTTTACTTTATGGGTAGGGCTGGGCAAAATAGACGCTTTACTTTAATTGAAATACAAATTACAAAATACTGTATCCCTAGTAATTATAATACGAAAGACAAAATATATTTAAGTAAGGTATTTAAAATATAAAATACAGTATTACAGCTATTTTTAATTAAAATACAAATTACAAAATAAAACAAACTTTACAAACAAACTTTAATAATATAATTTGTATTTTAAGCAGAACACGACTATACTTCACCACCATGTGAATGTTGAGGCAATCCAGCTCCTCGTTCAAACGGACACAGTGAGAAGACTTAAACGAGCAAAACCGTTCGAATTAGTTTAAAAGTTAATTGAGTGCTAACTCGTAATCATAGTGCTATAGTGCTAGTGCCGCGTGTAAAGAACACAATAACGTAGTGTCTTCGCCTTAATAGAGACAATAACAAAAGTGTTGATGGACACATTCTTAGTTTATTATACCTAGCAATTTAAGTTAGATTTAAATTACTTATTAGCCCATAGCTAGATAGTAATTTTTTAAGAAAAGCTCGTCAGCGTTTCTTAAACAAAAAAATAAAAGCAGAACAGAAACCAAGCGCGAATCCAGGCGGGTCATGGGAATCATGAAATGGCGCATGTCAAACTTTCAGGTCTCTTCTTTTTCTTTTCTAAAATCGGCCCTTTGTAGAAAAATAAGTGGATTTTCCTTGTACCAATAAATTTCTTGGAACTTATGTACGGAATTTCACACCACTGGCTTTTCGGTGAAGGAAAACATCGTGAGGCAACCTGCATGCGTCCGTAGAAGAAATTCGATGGCGTGTGTGAATCTACCAACCCGCACTGCGCCAACGTGGTGAAAATGGCCCAATCACCCTTCGTGGGTAGGCTTACGTCCTGCAGTAGACTAATAAAAAGACTGGTACAGAACAGTAGGTACAGTACATAACAATTTAATCACTGACCTAAACATCAAACAAAATAAATAGGTACACGCCGCTCTTTCAGTCAGGGGTTAAAATAAATAATCGACCAAGTACGAGTCGGACTCGTGCACGAAGGGTTCCGTACATTATGGATGTACGGAAAAAATTAAAAAATTCAGGTTTGTTGTATTATCCTCCTTATTATAGTATCCTCCTTAAATATTTTTTTTCTGTTTTTAGTGTTTATTGTTATAGCGGCAACAGAAATACATAATCTGTGAAAATTTCAACGTTCTAAGCTATTATGGTTCATAAGATACAGCCTGGTGACAGACAGACGGACGGACAGCGGAGTCTTAAGCTGGAAACATAGTATTGGGCGCGGCTGACGGACGCGACTGACAGCCGCGACTTAGCAATGCGCACAGTCTTAAAACATCCGGTGTGACAGATCGCTCTCGGACGTCCGAAAGCTCAAGGTCAGCCCAAGGTGACGTCCGCGACTTATGTCCGATAGTGTGCACGGCTCAGTGTACATTTATTATCTAGATAACTATCAGTCGCGGCTGTCAGTCGCGTCCGTAAGCCGCGTCCGATAGTATGTTTCCAGCTTTAGTAATAGGGCGGGACCCTACCCTTTTTACCCTTTGGGTACGGAACTCTAAAAAGAAATCAATCATTTATTACAAGGTGCCTTTGACGTTACCAAAATGTCAACGCTAATTTTATGGCGTGGCAGAATTTTTTAAAAATTTATACACGAAACGTACATAAGTCTTACCTAATAACAACACTGTGCCATGTAGTCCATACATATCTACCAGTTTTTCTATTAGCATCGGGAATACGAAGCTGCCTGCTGCTGTCCCGCTCACGCAGATGCCATTTGCTAGCGCCCTAGAATGTGACAGACATAACTTTAAAATTACTAACTTATGCAGGGTTATTCTTAATCTACTGTTCTGGGAATTTTGTCAAACTAAAAAAAAATGTTATTCCATAGAAAAATATCGTTCACACGCGACAAAATGTATGGTACAGATGTTTTTTTTTAGTTTTGACAAAAGTCACGGAACATAAGTTGTTAGTTTTGATGTACAGAATAAGCCCCTAAAAGGATGCTAATTGATTACCGGTAACCCTGTATAATTTATAGTTTTATTTAAGTCAATAATAGCTTGTAAATGTGGCAAAAATTTAAGTTAATTTCTTATATAGGTGGCAGCACTGAAAGCCTTATAGGTGGCGCCACCAGCATCAAGTTAATTTCTTATATAGGTGGCAGCACTGAAAGCCTTATAGGTGGCGGCACCAGCATCAAGTTAATTTCTTATATAGGTGGCAGAACTGGAAGCCTTATAGATGGCGCCACCAGTATAAATAATAATTTAAAAAAATAGATCTACTTAGTGTACTATAATTTGGAAAAAATATTATTATAATGTTTATTGCCTCGTGTCGTGATTATTAATTCTGTTGATTTTCGCGCGTATGTTGTATATTTGTAAATTTCTTTGTTTTGATAATTGCGTTACGTGACTGATATAATATTTATTAAAAAAAATATGAACAAAATGCTAAAATCAAATTTCTTACCACAAAAAAACTTGCTGCTACAAAATAAAATAAAATATCCCAGTACTACAAAAACGTAAAAAGAAAATGAACATTCTACTTACCTGTGCTTGTCAAAGTATTGGGAAACGATGACTATGCCTGGTGTAGTGGACAGTCCGCCACCGATACCTAAAATTAAAAAAAAACATTTAGTTTTTTTATTTTTTTTTATTGGAAAATTACAATCAACAGGCTCCAGGGTCTGTGCCTTTTGTTAACTAAAATATTCAATTATTCGATTTTACTGTACAAAAAGAGTTAGTACAATAGAGATGTGTAAGTTTAAATTTTAGCCTAAGTTAGTACTTTCGGTGCATTGCGTGAAGGCCACGAGCAAACCGGCGACCCGCATGCAGCACCCGATCACGAGTGTGACGCATATGCCAGCCATCGCTCTCCTCGACCATGTTTTAGGGAAGAGAACGACCCGACACATGACGCCGCTGCAAGGAGCCATCGATGGCGAGAATGAATGCTCAGGGCATGCACGCAGTGCTAAACTCTAGATAAAACATTTAGTTCTGATTTAACCTTTTAAGTTCCCTTAAATATTTTGGAAATTCAAAAACGGTACTGTAAAGCTAGTAACTACTATGTAGGTCATATCCAAGGGGTTAGTCCAGGTTTACACGTAAATTGAAACTACAGCTGTTTCCATATAGCTCTATACAATTTTGTATAGCGCCCCCGGCGGAAACGAGGAAGAACTAACCGAAATGTATGGAGTCACACGTGAATGTGAAAGTTTAAGTAAACTACGCAAAACCTGGACTAAGGGCTCAGTCGTCAGTCAGTCAGTCGAACAATTTACATTGTGGTCTTAAATATTATTAATATATAACTAAGTCCTCTACATCAGCTATTAGTTAGCATGCAAGTTAGTGTATAATCCACCATGATTATTAAATATATTACAGTATCATACATTTTATTTCTTAGAGATTTCACATTTTAGATTTAAATGTATAGTTAATTTACAAATAGAAATAAACTAAAACTAAATTTTGTTTGAATGCTACCTCACCGGTAGCTACCGGTGAGGTACCGGTTCGTGGGTAGGCCTACGTCCTGCAGTGGACCAATAAAAATGCTTGTACAGAACAGTAGGTACAGTAAATAAAAATTTAATCACTGATCTAAACGTCAAACAAAATAAGTACACACCGCTTTTTCAGTCAGGGGTTAAAATAAATAATCGACCAAGTACGAGTCGGACTTGCGCATGAAGAAGTCTGTAGCTACAGAATGTGTTTTATAGGAACACACAGATATTAGTAGTAAGTAATTAAGAGCAGAGAGAATAGAGCTGAAGATAGTTGGTTGCTTGCAAATGTACCTTATAGAGGGCGCCACAAGTAGCAAAGTTACTGGCTATAGGCTATTATATAGATGTGTAAAGAGACAGTTGTTCGCTTACATATTTACCTTATTGTGGACGCGACAAGTAGCAAAGCTACTTGCTACAGTTGTGTAAAAGATACATTTGTTCGCTTACATATTTATCTTATAGAAGGCGCCACAAGTAGCAAAGTATGCTATAGGCTATAGTTGTGTAAAGATACAGTTGGTCGCTTACAATTGTGTGAAAAGGACAGCACTCACCAGTCATAACGCCGAAGCTCAGTAGCAGGTGCAGTAGTCCCCTGCTAAAGAAGGACAGCATGAGACCAGCCGCGCAGAATAGCCCTCCGATAAACACCACGGTCCGGCACGAGTACTTCTCGCACAGAGCTGAAGACAAGGGCGCTGGAATGAGAAAAATTGTATTCAATAATTATTTTTCGCCAAAAATGACATCAATTAATCAAAAATGGCATATCTAACGGACTTCGTATCATCGATTATTGATAATTTTTCACAAAAGACGACTCAATTTCGATTCAATTTAAATGGTATTTTTAACCTCTGAAGTAGGTGAAGACTGAGAAGTGAGAGTCTGACACACAAATAAAATTTTTTTTTCAAAATGAGAGTAATCGCGTAACATACATACAATGTCGCTAAAAGTCGAAAACAGTGGAATTGAGAACGTTCTTTTTAGAAATCGGTTTTAAAAATAAAATTTTACCAAGCGATAAGACGAGTGCGAGATATACTTTGGATTGCGCGTCCAGAATCCGTACAAGATCACTTTATTTTAGTACTATCAATAGACTGATTGTATCGACCGACCGTACCGATGGGATCCACTCACCAAGCGCCAGGCTCAGTGCAAAACAGTGATTCACGTAATATCATAATAAATTCCTCATAGAAGTCAATAAAGTGCAGCGTCAAGTGCATGGGATCCACCTACCAAGTGAAAACTCTCCATGATCCACGTATCACACACATGTTCCTAATTGAAGTGCCAAAAGAGTGTAAAATCTACTCACCAAGTGCGATGCATAATGTAGACAGCGCGGCCGGGATCCAAAAAGCGCCACTCGCCGATGAGTCGGGAAACTCTCTATAATCCACGCATCACCGTGTTATGTTCCTTACAGTAGTGTTAATAGAATCGTATACATTTGTGATCCACTCACCAAGCACTAGACATACTCGTAACGTAGACAGCGCAGTCGGGATCCAAAAAGCACCTCTCGCCGACGAGTCGGGAAGCTCTCCATAATCCACGCATCATCGTGTTATGTTTATTCCAGTAGAGTCAATAGAATGAAATATCGTAAACTTGGGATCCACTCACCAAGCGCGATGCATAACGTAGGCAGCGCAGCCGGGATCCGAAAAGCACCGCTTACCGACGAGTCAGGAAAGCTCTCCATGATCCACGCATCACCGTATTATGTTCCTTATTGTAGTGTCAGTGGACTGTAATATCGTACAAATGGGATCCACTCACCAAGCGCTAGACACAACGTAGACAGCGCGGCCGGGATCCAGGACGCCACGCTGGCCGAGGAATCGGGAAAGCTCTCCATGATCTCGACGTACAGGACGCCGTACGACTTGAACAGGCCGGCCACCCAGAACTGCACCATGAACGCTCCAAATACGACCACCCAGCCGTACCCGCCGTCTGGTGGCGAGTTACTGGAATCAAGATGAAAGTTTTATTCCATTTTTATTCTAGCTGATCCAAAAAACTTTGTTTTGCCGTATAAAAATATTCCAATTATAAATTGAGATATACCTAAACGAACATATCTTTGAAGTTGGATCAAACTGTACACTGAAACACCAAAACAGGTTCAGTAGCTGAGCAGTTCATTATCAGTTAGGTACGTCTGTACAACTCTGTCAACTGAATCCTTGTAAAAACAGTAAAGCCGAATAGTAGAAATCTTACTCGGTGGAGTGAGTAGCGGGACGCAGCCTGCGGCTGGCGGCGGGCAGCAGCCGGGACATCACGTGTTACTTACTCGGTGGAGTGAGTAGTGTGACGCAGCCGGCGGCTGGTGGCGAGCGGCGGCCGGACCGTCACGTGTTACTTACTCGGTGGAGTGAGTAGCGGGACGCAGCCGGCGGCTAGCGGCGAGCAGCGACCGGGCCGTCACGTGTTACTTACTCGGTGGAGTGAGTAGCGGGACGCAGCCGGCGGCTGGCGGCGAGCAGTGGCCGGGCCGTCACCGAGCTCAGCGTCAGCAGCGAGTCCTCCTCCTGCTCGGTGGGGGACATCGCGGACAGGTACGCGCCCACTTGCTGTGAATATAAATAATAAGATAACTACTCAAATACCATCATAAACATTTGCTCGAGTGCAACATGGCAGCAGTTTTAAGCAACTGAGTCTTAGTTAGTCCACCGGGTCACTATATGCCTAAGCTGCTTTAGGTGGAGAAACGAGCAGAACGTTAACGTAACATCAGTATTTGTTGCAAAGTTGATCATAATGATGCACAGCCTAGTTCACCGTAAACAAAGCTATTGAAAATAAGACTACGTACCGTGGCTAGCGGCAATTCAAGCAGCAGGCTGGGCGGGCGTTCCGGCGCCGACTGCACCGACAGCAGCGAGCCCGCCTTCTCAGGGGATAGGACCGCCTGCAACAACGTCAAAACTAAACTTACAACAATCTATAACGGCTTAGCGGAGAAATGCTTAATTTTAACAATTGAATATGGTTATACGAATGCCCAATTCTATGAATGGCCAATTCTCTAAATGGCACAATGATTCAAAATTGGGAATTTTATTAAAACCAACCAGTCACCCAATCTAGATTCCACGAAAAAAAATCGAGTGTCTCATACATTTTGTTCATTTATCAATGGACTTTTTCACCTTGTCTGGCTGTCTCATATATTTTGTTGATTTGTATATATATATAATTCTTAATTTAATATATTTTGCCATTTTGAGAATCAGACATTCATAGAATTGGATATTCCTTGCCTAAACATCTGTAACTAGTCGCCGAACTTTAGGCATTACTTCTCTGAAACTAAATCTTCATAAGCGTATATATACGAGTACCTGCCCTAGTGTGTGACGCATCTTCCGTCGCTGTATTTAAAAGAAACTGAAAGCATGGCTCCTACAGCATGTATTTTACGATATAGCCGAATTCATGAAATTACCAGAGGTAATTTAATTTCCATTAGTAGACTATTAATTTGCCTGTATAAATTATTGTTTGTTATTATTGTGCCTCAGTAATGCTATTATATTGAACATTATAATGAAATTATAATTTTGTAATATTTATGACATATATCTGATATATTTGAATTGTAAACTATTTGACTTGTAACTTGGCGTTATTAATAAATTTGATTATTGATTATATTTTTTTTTCATTTAAATTTGCCTATGACTACATACTGCCTGATGCTAAGCAGATATGCGGACTAAGGTATAGCACGCTTACCTAGAAGATACCTATTTACTCGGGATTTGAAGACACACACGTTGTACTTTAGCAGGAAGGCACAAAGCGTTCCACATTCTGGCATTTTGTATTCTGGCTGAGGAATATGGAATCTTGACTCGTTCTTGACTGAACTCGCAGATTTGTTAATACTAAACAGTTCAGTTGAAAACACACAGTTCCATCATTGTTGTATAGTAGAAATGGCATGTTGCGCCATCTTTGCTGAGTAATAAGTGCTGAGCTAACTTTTTACAATAAATAAAATTAAATAAAAATTCAAATGACACGTACCTTTGCAAGTAGTGGAAAATAACAAGTGGCGCTACCTTTAATTTAATAACAAAATTGACAACATTTCAAATTTTAATAGCCTTGTAATAAAAACATGTCAATTACGAAAGCTTACATCAGCGATGGTGTCGGTAGGAAGGTCGATGGAGCAGGACAGCGGCGCGACGGCGAGCGGCGACGGGCCGCGACCCTCGTCCAGCTTCGACAACTCCTGGAACAAAACTTTTCTTATCAATTTGACTGTTTGGAAACATATTTACATATTTATGTTATCTGTGATTTCATTAAATAAACGGTCGGTTTTGTAACCATGGATTATTTACGCATGGTGAACAGTAAGCATTTTACCCTCTTTTAATCAATGTTTAGGATTTCATAGGTCGACTATGTAATCGACGTTTAAGTAAGGGTTGATGCACCCTTAGAAGATCCCGTGAAGTCTACATCGAGAAATTCTTAAAAAAACATAAAAGATAAAAAATACACAAATAACCGACCGAGTGATTTGAACTCGCGCACTAAAGGTTCCGTACCCTATGGGAACCCCTTAGTCCCATTTTGTACTACCTGTTGCCGCTATTAATATGGAGCAAAAAACGCCAAAAAAACGTTCGTTGTATGAGAGCCCCCGTTAAATATTTATTTTATTTTGTTTTTAGTATTTATTGTTATAGCGGCAACAGAAATACATCATCTGTGAAAATTTCAGCTGTCTAGCTATCACGGTTCATGAGATACAGCCTGGTGACAGACAGGCGGACAGACGAACGGGTAGCGGAATCTTAGTTATATTATAAGGTTCCGATTTTACCCTTTAGGTACGGAACCCTAAAAATATTACAAGGTAATTATTAGAAACTTATAAAGAATATTTTAATACATAAATAAATAACTAACAAATAAATTGTAATATTGTACAAAACACAAAAATAAGTTTCTTATATATTCAAAATACACCTATAGACGGCGCCACCATTACTGTGGAGGCGTTGGTAGCGACATCTATAAAATTTCACACAGGGATCATTGAATCGATTAAAATCCAAAGGGAATTAGAGGGAACAGTCCAATCTGGAATTAGAAAAACGAATCTGCTGTCCCATTCTAAATCAAAATTCAAACGCAATCCGAAATTAATAAAAATTAAACACATGATATTTTCACCTTGTTTTTCCTGTACAAAATCAGCAGTGGCGTAACTATAGGGTGGCAGGGCTGGCAAAATGCCACGGGCCCCCGACCCGAGGGGGCCCCGGCCTAAGAGCCCTCGAACTCAAAAGTAACCTAAAATTTTGAACAAACTACATATAATGAAAAAATAAACATGAAAAATGTTTGCGCTCGCTGTGCGCGTTTTATTCTGCAAGTAATGTTTCCATTATTCGCAGTTCATCTCAGGTTAAAACTTTCTCATAAGAGAATCAGAATATAAGAACTAAAAATTTTATGGCTCGCTGCGCTCACGCTCAAATTAATTAAGTGTTTACGTCCAATCCTTATCTATTATTACAAAGTTGTATTCAAAAGTCTTTGTGTTTCCTGCTTAATGCATTACAAAATAAAAATTTGTAATATATTTAACTAAAATACACACAACACCATTAAAAGTGTTGGGTAATTTTAATTACTTAAGTGCTTTATTAAAATTAAAGCACAAGCGCGACAATTTTTCTGGAAGGGGGCCCCATCTATAAAATTTGCCAAGGGCCTCAGATTACCTAGTTACGCCACTGAAAATCAGCTTTATTATGTAGAATAGGGCAACATTTGGCCACCAACTCGCCTGATGGAAAGCAAAGTTGTAGCCAAAGATGGAGTAGGACCTAGACTAAGACCTAGAAGATACCTAAACCTAGCTTATACAGGGTGACTGGTAAACATTGAGCAACCATTTAGGGGCTTATTCTGTACATCAAAACTAACAACTTTTGTTATGCGACTTTTGTCATAACTCAAAAAATAATCAGCTGTTCTATACATTTGCTCGCGGGTGAACGATATTTTTCTATGGAACAACAATTTTTTTTTAGTTTTGATAAAAGTCGAAAAGTTGCAGAACAAAATTTGTTAGTTTTGATGTACATAATAAAGCTCGAAACATACTATCGGACGCGACTGACAGCCGCGACTGATAGGTATCTAGACTATGGAAGTACATACATACTACATAAGTCGCGGACGTCACCTTCGGACGACCTTGAGCGTTCGGACGTCCGAGAGCGATCTGGCGCGCCGGATGTTTTAAGACTGTGCACATTGCTAAGTGGCGGCTGTCAGTCGCGTCCGATAGTATGTTTCCGGCTTAAGCCCCTAAAAGGTTGCTCAATGTTTACCAGTCATATACCTGTATATACCTAGCTTTCCCATACAAAATCAAAATTCAATCGTAATCCAAAATTAACAAATACGAAACAGCTGTCTTTATCACCCAGTATACAGTCTTATAATTACTATAGGGTATAGGTATTACCTACTCCAGATTGAGTAAGATGTTTCAAAATTCAAACCCGTTGTTTCAAAATTGGGGACGCCTCAAAAGTTAAAAATAATAGTGTAAAGCAGTAGGCCCGTGCACGTTTTAGGTGTGTAGTAACTATGATGTAATCTGCAATGTTTACGTTTCTGTGGAACTCCATTGTCTTAGTCCCGGTCCCAGTCTTCTGTATTCGGTTTTTACAGTGTTTTTTGTGTGTTTTCGTAATTGAGAACAATAGGCAAGTCTCGAACTTTTAGATTGTTTTTTAACGATGGGCAAAAGTGCCTTTATTAACTACAATAATATACTACTTGATACGCCAAAACTCCCTACACTATTACTACATAGAAAGCAATTGGATTATCGACAGACCCTTGAAGATTTAAAGATAATCCAAATGCTCAAGCCCACTGCCAGTTGGCAGCGTGCCCAGCATGCTGGCAGCATTGCCACGCTGAATGGCAATGCTTATACGTTGAGCCAAATAAACATCAGCATTTTGGTCACGCGTCGCATGCACCAGATGCTCAGAAACACTTTTGAAAACAAGATGACTGATGAAACTCCCGGCCCCCACGGACCCAAAGTCTCAACTCCAAATGGCTCAAATATGTAACCACTACCGAGAATAGCATATTTGCGCCGCTTGTGCTGCTCCACCGAATTGGCCGCCGCTCCAGCCTTACTCTGAGTCTCAGAAAGATGTGAGGTGCCAAAGTATCGACGCAATTAAGTTGCGTCCCATACTAAGGGCCGTCCACACTTCCATGGGACCAGCGTCATGCCGTCAGGCCTTTTGCCATCACCATGCGCAAGCCCATTCGGTTCGAGTACGACAGTGCAATATTGGCGGTGCCAAAAGCCCTGAGTATGACATCGTTAAGGCTGGCGTGGCGGCCAATCTGACCAGCGCTGTATACTTAGGTTGTTTACTTTGTTAACACAATAGCGTTTATTAGATTGAGTACTGTACTGTACTGTATCAGCCTTTTAATAGTCCACTGCAGGACGTAGGCCTACCCACGAAGGGTGATATCCACCACGCTGGCCCAGTGCGGGTTGGTGGATTCGCATACGCCATCGAATTTCTTCTACGGAAATATGCAGGTTGCCTCACGATGTTTTTCTTCACCGAAAAGCCAGTGGTGTGAAATTCCGTACATAAATTCCAAAGAACTCATTGGTACGGGACCTGGATTTGAACCCACGACCTCACGATTGCAAGACGGGTGTCACTACCTCTAGGCCACCACAGCTTTTTTTTTTAGATTGAGAATGTCGCGAATTATCTCGTGAGTTCCAGACTGTAATAACGGGTTTAGATACGCCGGCCGACCCTTGGGGACTCAGTTATCATGTTTATACTGGAGCGAAAACATCTCGTGTTCAAGTGTGGTACCAGTAATTGTGAAGTGACTAGTTTGTGTGAATATCAGTGCCAGTGTGACGTATTTGTGTGAACCAGTTGTGTCGTGTGTATTGTGATTTTGTGCAATAAAGGGCAAAGTAAATAATCGGCATTTTAACTGATTATCCAAGAACCCATCTCGTAACAATAGCATGGCGTAATAACTCTACTAAGTCCATGAAAAAAGGAACATTCCTTCACAACAATCCTTAAATAAGTTACGTTACATTTCCCTAATTACAGACATTAGCAACGAGAAGCCATAGGAGCGCCCTACCTACGTTGTAATATCACCATAGAGCTTTACAGAGGCGTCATCTCTATTGCAGGCCGAATTATAAAAACCGGACAAGTGCGAGTCAGGGTCGCACATCGAGGGTTCCGTACAAACACGTTGTTAAAATAATTAAAAACCTGTTTTAGCATGTGCTAATGAAGTTCTTTTATATTATAAGTACCTTACAATGATACCATTTACTCCCATTGAATTTTGAACCCATATTTTGTGAATTTTGAGGCCCTATTTTTTTGTGATTTAAATAAAAATGTACAGTTTTCAGATGTATTCCTATATGTGTATCTGAGACAATACTTTTCGCCAAATTTCATAATTCTATGTCAACGGGAAGTACCCTTGTACCCTAGGTTTTGATTTTTGTGAGTGCAAAATATGCTGTTTTTTACGACATAAACGGCTCCAACTTTTTAAACGATAACTGAGAAGTTTTTCTTTTACACAACTGCAAGAAACTATAGATACATGTACGTATACAGTTTTAATTTCAACTCGATATCTTTACGTGTTCCTGAGATAAAGAGTCTTGACATACTCACAGACGGACAGACAGACAACAAAGTGATGAGAGTGAGATAAGGGTTCCGTTTTTTTCGTTTGAGATACGGAACCCTAAAAAATGGGTATTCCATAGAAAAATATCGTTCACCTGCGACAAAACGTACGGAACAGCTGATTTTTTTTGAGTTTGGACATAAGTCGCAGAACAAAAGTTGTTAGTTTTGATGTACAGAATAAGCCCTGTATATCTGTTATATACCTACCCTAATGTTTCCATATCGTCGCATCACCGCACCCATCAAAAATCATTAAACCTAATCGTTTCGTGATAGTTCGTTGGATCGTAAATAATTTCAAGTTTAAATTTCCGATGCGGCCTTCGGGACAACCTTCGGAAAGGCCTTTTCGACTTTCATGGCTTTATCAATAAACTAGCGAACACGTTAATCTGTCTTCTTCTCAGTCGTTATTCTTCATTACTGAAGGTCGTGTCTAATCTGGAGCGGTTTGATCTTGGATCACTTTTTGGACAATGTTCCTCCACTTGGATCTGTCTGCTGCGGTTCTCATGGCGTCTGGGATGGGCATTCCGGTCAAAGATTTTATTTGATCCGTCCATCTCGTAGGCGATCGACCGCGTGATCTTTTCCCATCGACCTTTCCTACTACCATTAACTTCTCGAGGTTATTTGGGTAGAGACCCAAATAACCTCGAGAAGTCTCGAACCTTCGAGTCGCAGAGGCGAGCAATGTGACCAAAGTAGTTAAGAATGCGCTGGAAGAAGTCGTGTTTTTTTTTTTTTTTTAATTAATCAATCGTTATACTGTACCAGCCTTTTAATAGTCCACTGCAGGACGTAGGCCTACCTACGAAGGGTGATTGGGCCATATCCACCACGCTGGCCCAGTGCGGGTTGGTGGATTCACATACGCCATCGAATTTCTTCTACGGACGCATGCAGGTTGCCTCACGATATTTTCCTTCACCGAAAAGCCAGTGGTGTGAAATTCCGTACATAAATTCCAAAGAACTCATTGGTACGAGACCGTGAATTTGAACCCACGACCTCACGATTGTAAGGCGGGTGTCACTACCTCTAGACCACCACGGCTTCTAGGAGCACGGAGCACGTTAATACTTAATTCATTTCTTTTTCATTTTTTCATTTTCTTTTTTCAATTTTGTTTAAAATTTAAAAAAGAGTGCTCCTCCCCCTTATTAGAAACTAAGGGAATTTCTAATAAGGGAGAGAAGCACTCTTTTTTCAACCTTGTCGATCTAGGTATATCTTACCAATGGTACATGTGACAAAAAATCGTTTAAGACAATATTACATTTGTTTTAGAAACCCTATTCAACGATACCCCACGTGAGAGGGAGGGGTTGAATCAAATTTTTCATCCCACTCTACATGTATGGGACCCTTAAATACAAAATTTTGATTTTTTTCCATCCATCCATCAGCCAAAGGACGTCCACTGCCGGACATAGGCCCCTATGGATCTCCAATAAGACCGGTTGAAAGCGGCTTGCATCCAGCGCGATCCTGCGGTCCTAACGAGGTCATCCGTCCATCTTGTGGGTGGACGTCCTACGCTGCGCTTGCAGGTACGTGGTCTCCACTCGAGAACTTTTCGACTCCACCGGTCATCAGTCTACCGCGCTATTTGCCCTGCCTATTGCCATTTCAACTTGCCAATTCGTTGGGCAAGGTCGTTTTTTTTTGATTTTTTAAAATTGTGTTATACAGTTTTACAAGCTAAGTCGACCTATTCCTGTTAAGCGTGTGTAGTTTACTACGTTTCTGACTGATTTGACTATGAAACACCATATCCTAAATCTCACAGTTTTCGAATTCAAATTTGAATTCAAATACTTTTTATAAAAGGTTGATTTTACGGACAATATTCGGCAGTGAGGTCATATAACATTATTTTACATGTAAAAATCAAATAAAAATTATAATACGACTTACACGTTTCAAAATATCTGAGCTGATAGCCGAAAATTGGGAATTTTATAAATACCTATTTCAAATATCTGTTTTTTATTTTTTATTTAGGATAGTGTATTTCGTAGTCAAATTAGTCAGAAACAAAGTAAACTACACACCCTTGACGGGAATAGGTCGACTTACCCTGTAACCCTGTATTATTTCATAGTCAAATTAGTCAGAAACAAAGTAAACTACACACCCTTGACGGGAATAGGTCGACTTACCCTGTAACCCTGTATACTTAAGCTATCATAATATAACCACAGACACAACATTTCATGCAATTTGTTAGATAAATGTGGAAGTTATTTGTATTGATGGGACGGTCTGATGGACGGACTGACGGACACAACGAAGTTATAACGGGTTCGTTTTACTACGGAACCCTAATAATGCGCCAGGCTAGACTGAGCCGCAGAAGACATAAAGTAATGACATAACCTCGACCAAAAATACCCGGAATCGATAGACACGGCAATGAAATCTGAATCGATCGCTGGGTGAAAACTAAACGCACAAAGCCACCTATATACCTATAACTCTTTAGGTATACATGGTTATCTAGAAGCGGGACAATTCTGTTAAACCGATCTCGTTACTGAGGTGACACGTCCTTTAAGCTCTCTCGTTTTTCTGACAGGTCTGACAGCTTAAAACTGTCAGAAAAGAGTTTCCGAAATTAGAGAAAAAAGTAGGAGTTTTGGCGGGAACGCGGAAAACTCGTGTCGCCTTATTGTATTATTTTGTTAAACTTGTGTTTTTATCAGTGATAATTAGTGATAAATGGTGGTATTTCGTTGATTATGAGCTGATTTACATGCATGAGTGTAGGCAAGTGATATAATGTGACGTATCATGTTGTTCCGTGTTGTTACCAAAACTCCATAGACGCCTCTAGTAAAGTCTCCTCTGCTTTACTGAGGTATGACTTGGACTATGATTGGACTTGACATCGACTTTATTGGACTATGACGAGACTACGACAGTGACTATTTTGATAAAATATTATCAAAAATTATTAAAACTTAATACTTGACACTGGCAAATGCACAATAATGCGACGCCAAAACAAAGAAGAAGAAGAAAAAAGTAGCCAGCTGTTTCATACAAACAAATTGTTCGACAAATTGAAACAACTGATATTGTTTACTTAAACTTCGGATGGGGTCCGTAGTTAAAGTTGTTCATAAATTTTATAATGATTATCTGATTCACCTCCTTTCAGATTAAGTTCACCAGTTTTAACTTCTACAGAAGCCGTGGTGGTCTAGTGGTGCCTAATGACACTGGCCTTGCAATCCTAAGGTCGTGAATTCGAATCCCGGTCCCGTACCAATGAGTTCTTCGGAATTTACGTACGAAATTTCACACCACTGGCTTTTCGGTGAAGGAAAACATCGTGAGGCAACCTGCATACGTCCGTAGAAGAAATTTGATGGCGTATGTGAATCCACCAATCCGCACTGGGCCAGCGTGGTGGATTTTTTTTTTATTTCAAATAGGTTTGCGTTTGACTACACACTGCCTGATGTTAAGCAGATATGCGGTCTAGGATGTAGCACGCTTACCTAGAATATACTTATTTACTCGAGATTTGAAGACACCTAGGTACATTGTACTTTAGCGGAAAGACAGACTCAGGCAAAGCGTTCCACATTCTGGCATTCTGGGATATGGCCTAATCAGCCTACGTCCTGCAGTGGACTATTAAAAAGGCTGGTACAGTACAGTACACCAGTTCTAGATAACCCTGTGTACAAATCGGTAATGTCACCAAGGTTCCGTGATAGGGTACGGACGGATGACTCATCCATAGCACGAAGGTTAAGCCTGAATCATTTATTACTGTGAAAGTCACTTTCTTTACCATGAAATCATACTTAGTAATATTATAAAATTATTTTTTGCAAAAAATAGCATGATCGACTTCACCCGTGACAGAATCATTACATAATATAAAACAAAGTCGCTGTCCGCTGTCTGTCCCCATGTATGCTTATATCTTTAAAACTACGCAACGTATTTTGATGCAGTTTGTTTTAATAGATAGAGTAATTCAAGAGAAATGTTTATACGTATAATACATCTGTGCGAAGCTGGGGCGCATCGCTGGAACGCTAATATTATGCACGGATCGATGTGACATTTTTTACATTATTGTTGATTTATCAAAAATGGCTCGGCCAATTTCGATAAAATTTAAATGGGACTAATTTCAAAGTATATTCTTTCCAATAAAAAAGAATTATTGAAATCGGACTACTACGAAAAAAGTTATGCGTGGTTATACATAAAAAAATATACGCGTCGAATTGTATACCTCCTCCGGTGGTTCGTCGGTCAAAAAATATAAATAGGTTGAACCGAACGTTGTTGAATCGATCACGACAGAAATGAAATGCCCACACATGTTGCATGAATATGTTCCTCGTGGCTGTCAGCGAGGCAGTCGACCCCAGCGGGTCGATAGCTTCTGTCTAGGTCTTCGAGAAACCTCCCACACCAGCTACCCACACATTTTGACATAACTCATACACTGTGAGTCATATTACTTTGAGAGATACAGTAATGAGGTACAATAATTTGTTTAAACAAAACATAACATAACGCGTACTATTTTTTCTTCTGTCAATCAAACAACAAAGTAAAGCAAAGTACAATATGATACAATACTACTTTATATGCAAAAACTACCTACACTACTACGACATAGAAAGCAATTGGATCATCCACAGACCATTGAAGGTCTAAAGATAATCCAAGTGCTCAAGCCCACTGCCAGTTGACAGCGTGCCCAGCATGCTGGCACCATTGCCACGCTAATGGCAATGCTTATACGTTGAGCCAAATAAACACCAGCATTTTGGTCACGCGTCGCGTCCACCAGACGCTCAGACTTTTGAAAACAAGAAATGACAAAGATAAACCTTGTCAAAGTTTGCGAGTGGGGTCGTGACGTCACCTCTCTTACAGAAGTCTATACATTTGTATGGCACTTGTGACGTCACGCGGAACTTTGACGGGCTATATCTTCATCAATTTTTGTTTAATTGACAAAAGAAAAAATACGCGTCTAATATTTTTTGATAACCTATCTGACGGATTAATTATATTTTATTGGTCATCATGCCAACATACAGTGCGACACAAAAGAGATGAAATTAATTATTCGGGAACTAAATTGTCTAAATTGTAAAATGTATCCCTTTTGTTGGAACCACAACCTGCCCCCCTACCGCCTAAGCAATAGCAATCGTAATAGCAATCGTTTATGACTTCATTTTAGTCATTTGGCACCGCGCCTATGTGACGTTAGCCATCAAAGTTGTTCATTCAACGATGTTCATTCAATGATGGCTAACGTCACATAGGCGGTGCCAAATGACTAAAATGAAGTCATAAACGATTGCTATTACGATTGCTATTGCTTTAGGCGGTAGGGAGGCTGTGAGCTGTTAATCATTGTTAACTTCCTAGAATTTTTATCGTTTTGTGATATTTTGTGGATTGTGAACAGGAAAACGGTTTTATTATGCAAAATATGCTAACAAAGCGATGGTGGCGACTTCATTTATTTTCAAGTCTTATGTGGCACTGTAAGATAAGATTTGTATTGTCACTGCTTCTTTAATTACGTTTACATTGTTTACATTAGTCAAAAATTTTAAATTACAAAATAATTTTATTGTTCAAAATACACGTAACATATTTAAAATATAGAAACCCTGCCTACTGCTTTAGCGTTAGCTGTGTTGCAGCAGTCAGTGTCTTCCCCTATTAGTTGGTACATATAAACAGTAAAAATCAAACCAAAACATAGTCTTTTTCAGCATAAACCAAACAATTTGAATTTCTAGAAGATATGTGAGTGTTTGTTTGTGTGTGTGTGTGTAACACTGCAATACACTACAATATAATAATTATGTAATTCTTATGATTTTTCAAAATACGTCCAATTGATCCGGGTAATACCCGGGATCCCGATCGACTAAGTTGGTCAATCCCGCCAATACCCGGATTGAAAATATCGACCGGGATTGCATTCCCTATGCCTGTTATACATGTATACATTTTACTATGGGAGCAAGTCGAGAATGTTCCGCGTTTCGACAGTCTGGCAGCGAGGCAGTCGACCCCTGCGGTCGATACCTTCTGTCTCGGACTCTGTTCTCGAAATACGTGCTACAACTTACAAGCACAGCACACTTGCTACAAATATCTCTATTATACATGGTTAGAATAATAAAAGTACAATAAGATACAATACTATTTTATTGACCAAAATGCTGGTGTTTATTTGGCTCAACGTATAAGCATTGCCATTCAGCGTGGCAATGCTGCCAGCATGCTGGGCACGCTGCCAACTGGCAGTGGGCTTGAGCACTTGGATTATCTTTAGACCTTCAAGGGTATGTGGATGATCCAATTGCTTGTTATGTAGTAGTAGTTTATGTAGTTTTAGATTATATCCACCAACCCGCACTGGGCCAGCGTGGTGGATATGGCCCAATCACCCTTCGTGGGTGGGCCTACGTCCCGCAGTGGACTATTAAAAAGGCTGGTACAGTATAGTACAGATTATAAGAAAATGTTTACTGTTCTAAATAAACTCATGGGATCTGAACCCACAACCTCAAGAATGGCTGGCCTATCATTATTGAGGTTGTGGGTTACAACCACTAGACCACCACGGCTTTTCAAGTATTACGTAAGTAGATTTATTACCCCCTCTCCCCCTTGTCAGTAAAAGTAAGCAAAGTTCTTTTCTTAAATATAACCACGCATATCTTTATACAGGTACGATTTGTACCTGTATAAAGATTTGTACGATTTGTACACAGGTTTGGTACGATTTCGATAAATCTTTTTTTATTGGAATGAGTATTATACTTTGAGATTGGTCTCATTTAAATTTTATCGAAATCAGCTGAACCATTTTCGATAAATCAACAATAATGTGAAAAATGCTACATCGATCCGTGCGAAATATTCGCGAACTCTGTACAGGGGTGAAGTCGGTCATGCCATTTTTTGCAAAAAAAAAAACAACTAAAGTCGATTACTGCCTTTGAAAGTAGGTACAAAATGAGTTAAATTATCTTGTTCACTGCGTAGAACCGAGAAATTGAAATGCCTAGTAAACAGTCGGGTTTTAAATTGAATCAATTGAAGGTTATTTCAGTCTGGGATATCGATTGTGCCGTACCAGCCCGTACTGCCCGTAGCCTACCCTCAGAAGAATGACAGGTAATAGAAACCTTGCTAAAGGACTTTTTTTGTACGGGGCTTTGGCTTAGTGACTGACGATGAACCATAATAGCGAGAAAAAGCAACATAATTCGATGCGACCTAGTGTTTCGTAAGCCGTGGTGGTCTAGTGGTAAAGACACCCGCCTTACAATCGTGAGGTCGTGGGTTCAAATCCCGGTTCCGTACCAATGAATTCCTTGAAATTTATGTACGGAATCTCACACCACGGGCTTTTCGGTGAAGGAAAACATCGTGAGGCAACCTGCATGCGTCCGTAGAAGAAATTCGATGGCGTATGTGAATCCCCTACCCGCACTGGGCCAGCGCAGCGTGGTGGATATGGCCCAATCACCCTTCGTGGGTAGGCCTACGTCTAGTGGACTATTAAAAAGGTTGGTACAGTACAGTACAGTACAGTAGTGTTTCGTAATCAAATAGTTAATTAAAAACCACACATTTTCTTAGTTTTATATTATTGCCATACTGCCCACCATTAGACACATCCACCATGTTGTGGATCCATGGATGTAAGAAAGAAGTCAATCGGCTACAATGTTCAAAATTTGACGCCAGGTTTTTTTTCAAAATAAATAAATATTATGTGTTAGATCCTTGGCTCTCTAATGTGTACAAAGCAGGGCTTATACTTCGAAGACATTACAACCTGTCATATAAGTACCATCGAAACGTCCGTGGGGAATTTCCAAAGAGGTCGCATTACGAGGAATTACATCTACGAGTATGTGTACTTGTCACATTATGTCACACACACAGTGCTAAAATTCAAAACATGAGTGCCTAGCCACTCAGCCTGTAATAATTATAAATATTGTGCTGTGTGCTATCCTTTCAAAAGCGTCTAATCTTTTTCAGTATTTTTTCGTGTTTCGTTATATTTTTTTACATACCTAATATAAATTTGTCAGATTTTCTGATCTTGACAGACTTGAGCCAGATTTGAGAACATCACCTTTTACTATAAAAACTACGTTACAGCTGTCGTTATTCATATCTGGTTATAAAACATACGCGAGAGTGAGTGGAACAAAAAAAACGCATTGTCTTTCGGCATACGTCAAAATCACAAATTGGAATCTCAAATGGTTAAAATTTGGTTCCACTCTTTTGCGATGTAATCGGAAATTTGAACCTTCTACTCCTAGTAAGAAGGTTCAAATCTCTGATCATTTTAGCTTCTTATGTATTACCTTTTTGAATTTGGACAGGCCAGATAGCTCAATACTAGTTTGTGAAACCATTCGAAATTACGTTAGTTCGGGTGTACCTATATGCATCTTTTTAAAGACCTTTTAAACATAATATTTAGAATGAGACAAAGTGATGTTATCTCTTGCTGTTTTAGTACGGTTTCTATTGTTTGTCATTCTTCTGAAAGTACCTATCGAGTAATAAACTCGAATAATCTTTTTCAGCTGAAATCAAAAACGAAGTTCTGAACTCGATAGTATTTTCTTTACCTCTCGCTCCATCCTAAAATTGCCTGGAAGAAATCACTTTCAGTGATAAGACCACCGCTCTCGACGCCACATTCTCTTTTGATGACTGCCTCGGTGGCTCAGTGGTTAGTGACCCTAACTTCTGGATCAAAGAGGCGTGGGTTCGATCCCCACCCAGGGCAAATATTTATGTGATGAACATAAGTGTTTGCTCTGTGTCTGCGTGTTATTTAGTTACTATCTATATAAGTACGAGGGTGGATTGATAAGTTTCCGGCCTGACCAAGAAAAACAACGTTTTTAAGATTTTTTTTATTTTTATTTCTCAACATAATCTCCTCCAAGGCTGATACATTTCTCATAGCGGTGTTCTAGTCTAGTAATGCCATCTCTACAGACTGATTCGTCAAGCTCCTCAAAATACCCATTTACAGCTTCGATTACTTCTTCATTGTCCGCAAATCTCTTACCGCCAAGCCATTTTTTGAGGTTAGGAAACAGATAATAGTCACTCGGGGCTAGGTCTGGAGAGTAGGGAGGGTGCGGCATCAATTCAAACTTCAGATCGTTGATTTTAGCCATCGCAACGATTGACGTGTGCGCTGGTGCGTTATCGTGATGAAACAAGATTTTTTCCTTCGCCAGATGCGGTCGTTTAATTTTCACTTCGTGGCTCAAACGTTGCAATAAGTCTGCGTAGTATTGACCAGTGATACTTTTACCCTTTTCAAGGTAATCAATGTATATAATACCTCTTGCATCCCAAAAAACAGTAGCCATAACCTTGTTCGCCGAAAAAATTGTTTTTGCCTTCTTTGGAGTTGGTTCCCTTGGTCCAATCCACTGTTTAGACTGTTCTTGGGTTTCAGGAGTGTAGTGGTGGAACCAAGTTTCGTCAACGGTTACGAATCGACGCAAAAATTCGCTTGGATTACGCTTATACAACGCCAAATTGGCGGTAGAAATGTTCTTTCGAATCAATTTTTGGTCGACTGTTAGCAAACGCGGCACCCATCTTGCACAGAGCTTTTCCATATACAAATGTTGGTGCAAAATATTTTGTACACGTTCATATGACATCTTACAGATCTCAGCTATCTCACGCACTTTTAATCTGCGGTCTTTCAGCACTATTTGATGGATTTTTTCGATCATATCTGGAGTTGTGACCTCAATGGGGCGTCCTGAGCGAGGCTCATCAGAGGTGCTCACACGACCCTTTTTAAACTCGGAAACCCACTGCTTAACGGTTGAATATGATGGGGAGGATGTCCCCAGTGTTGAGTCCATCTCTTCTTTAATTTCCTTCGGCGTTAACCCCTTCAAATAAAAGTATTTGATGACAGCACGAATTTCCAGCTTTTCCATTTTTACGAAAAACACAGAGGCGTCTTGTTCAGCGTGCTCTCAAACCTAAACTAACATGGCGATCGGACTGAAACTATAGCTACAAGCTATCTAAGGATGGTACTATAGAACGCCACCTCAAGGTAGGCCTAGTGGCGCCATCTCTTGGTCAGGCCGGAAACTTATCAATCCACGTGGTATGTATGTAAAAATAAGTATTTGTAGTATATCAGTCTCTGGCAGCCATATCACAAGCTTTGCTTAGTTTGGGGTTAGAGGCCGTGTGTAAGATGTCCCAATATATATATTTTTTTCTGTTTCGCATTTACAAGACTTCAAACATAATAATATAAATATAGTTTGAAAAAAAAAGAAAACACACTTAGGAGTTATCCATTTTTTTATTATTTATAAATACATTGTCATCGGTCTTTGATTGGTGTGCAAAGTTTAAAGAAAATCTGATCGCTCAAAGTAGGGCAAAATCGAGCTCAAAGGGGTTGGTTACAAGCAAACAAACATACAGGTGAAACTAATAAAAGCGTGTTAAAAATGGCCACTGCCGGTACGCTGGCCACAACTGGGGCGTCTGCCCTACTTCCGAGGTGGTCCCAGGTAAGGTTAAAACAACCGGACATATAAGCCTAACAATAATGTGTGATCCCAGCTCACACTGCACTATCACGCATGTTGCCCTAGTTAGTTGGCAATGCAGCACATAATCCAGGTCAAAGGCCACCGACCTGTTGTTACACGGCCGCTTCAAGACTTACAAGCCAATACCAGAGCTAGTCTAGCCTCTATATCTTAAAAAATCTACAACTTAGGCGTTAAAACTACAGGAAGTCGAAATCTACGCCACCTACCTACTTATACAGTGTCACCTTTGATTATACATCTGTTTAGATAGACAGACATAATGGATGATACAATAGGGTATTTGAGTAGTTTTTGGAAATCGTTTTAAATTATTCGTTAGTACATACTAAGCACACTACATTCATATTTCCGAGAGATATACTGTATTAACAATGAAAATCAGTGTTAAAGAATAGATATTCAAGATCCCACCAAAAACGATATTCTGTAATGGCGCTGGTCTTTGACGTCACTCACTAGTAAATAGCGTTAGTTAATACTAGTAAATACGCTAGTTCACATCTAAAAATTGACAAAAAATACTTTAAAAGTAACTTACAGATCCAATAATATTACTCCAAAATCACAAAACACAAATTACACAAACAACAGTCAATCGAGAAATTCTCGTTTACTAGCACGTGTCGTCACGAGAGTTGCCGCCCTTCTTAGAGCGTTTACGTCACAGATAAAATGTCAAAATAATATCGTATTTTATTTAGTTCGATTTGCGAAAATTAAACATATTTTAGTTTAAATTAAGTGAAATATGTCTTTTTCAGGCTATTATCAGTATGGATTACCACAATTAATAGTATATTTTAAATGTTGTCAAATAACCTATTGCTTGTTTTGTAGTAGTAGTTTGTATAGTTTTAGATTATGTATTTTGACTAAGAATAAGTCTTGTTTTTAGTGGTAAAACAAACATAAACATTAATCACAAAGAAAACGGCCCAATGACAATGAGCGCGTACTTAATATGTCAAACCTGTCAATTTTTTTTGCTCAGCTAATTCGGTATCTAGACAGATACATACTCAGAGCAAATAAAAAAAAATCAAGAGAGAACGTCGCTGAACAGTCATGTGAAGCCGGTTTTTTATACATGTGTGAGTGCGTCACTGCCGCGCCGCCATAGTTCGAATGTCAAGCCAAGGCGTAGTTTTGATGTAGCTTGTAGGTTGATGTGTGTGTAATTGTCTGTACACGGCGAGGCGTAGTTTTGGTCGGCCTCACTTGTTTGTTTACAACATTCTGTCTTTATTTTTTTATTTGATCTGAGGATACATAATCAAAGAGTGTCACCACAAGTGTCACAGATTCTTTAGATATTTAGCACTCCATAGACCAATGACAATATTCCAGCAGAAGTTGGCAGAAGTGCCCTAGATAGCTATGCATCACAGAACCAGGTCAAAGGCCACCGACCTTGGGTTACACGGCCGCTGCAAGACTTACATGCCAATGCCAGTGGTAGCTTAACCTAAATAAACCTATACCTAGGCCGAATCATATAAGTTGGCGGATGCTAAGTTGGCTACAAGCAGCGCAAAATATGGGACCACCTCTAAAGGATACAATACAATACAATACAAAAACACTTTATTGACACCACAAGTAGTAAAACATAACAGAAAAAGAAATAACGACAGAAGAATGGTACAAAAGGCGGTCTTATCGCTAAAAGCGATATCTTCCAGACAACCTCTACTGTGTGGAAACGATTTGAGGAGGATTTGACAGATAAACAGATAAACATTTTATTAATAATTTTGGTTGGTTTTGGCTAATTTTGGCTCATTTTGGTTGGTTGGATTTGAAAAGGATTTGACAGAAACAGATAAACATTTTATTAATAATTTTGGTTGGTTTTGGCTAATTTTGGCTCATTTTGGTTGGTTGGATTTGAAAAGGATTTGACAGAAACAGATAAACATTTTATTAATAATTTTGGTTTAACAATTATACGTCTGTTTACATAGATGGTAATAACCAGTTCACGAATACATTGTATTAGGTACAATAAGTACTAATTATTTATCAGTATAATAGACAAATATCACTCAATTAAATTAAATTACATTCAATCAAATTCAATAAATCACATTAACTTCCTTAACTTTCCATAATTATACATGTTAAATTTTCGTTCATTCGTAAAGAATTCGTCAATTGAGTAAAATGTTCTTGAAACAAGCCAGTTTTTAAGTTTGTTTTTGAAAATGTTATCGCTAAGGGCGTCAGTGATGTCTGCCGGCAAGCAGTTATACACTGCTGGTCCCAACACGTGTGTCAGTTTTTGAAAATGTTATCGCTAAGGGCGTCAGTGATGTCTGCCGGCAAGCAGTGATACACTGCTGGTCCCAACACGTGTGTCAGTTTTTGAAAATGTTATCGCTAAGGGCGTCAGTGATGTCTGCCGGCAAGCAGTTATACACTGCTGGTCCCAACACGTGTGTCAGTTTTTGAAAATGTTATCGCTAAGGGCGTCAGTGATGTCTGCCGGCAAGCAGTTATACACTGCTGGTCCCAACACGTGTGTCAGTTTTTGAAAATGTTATCGCTAAGGGCGTCAGTGATGTCTGCCGGCAAGCAGTTATACACTGCTGGTCCCAACACGTGTGTCAGTTTTTGAAAATGTTATCGCTAAGGGCGTCAGTGATGTCTGCCGGCAAGCAGTTATACACTGCTGGTCCCAACACGTGAATCAGTTTTTGAAAATGTTATCGCTAAGGGCGTCAGTGATGTCTGCCGGCAAGCAGTTATACACTGCTGGTCCCAACACGTGAGTCAGTTTTTGAAAATGTTATCGCTAAGGGCGTCAGTGATGTCTGCCGGCAAGCAGTTATACACTGCTGGTCCCAACACGTGAATCAGTTTTTGAAAATGTTATCGCTAAGGGCGTCAGTGATGTCTGCCGGCAAGCAGTTATACACTGCTGGTCCCAACACGTGAATCAGTTTTTGAAAATGTTATCGCTAAGGGCGTCAGTGATGTCTGCCGGCAAGCAGTGATACACTGCTGGTCCCAACACGTGTGTCAGTTTTTGAAAATGTTATCGCTAAGGGCGTCAGTGATGTCTGCCGGCAAGCAGTGATACACTGCTGGTCCCAACACGTGTGTCAGTTTTTGAAAATGTTATCGCTAAGGGCGTCAGTGATGTCTGCCGGCAAGCAGTTATACACTGCTGGTCCCAACACGTGTGTCAGTTTTTGAAAATGTTATCGCTAAGGGCGTCAGTGATGTCTGCCGGCAAGCAGTTATACACTGCTGGTCCCAACACGTGTGTCAGTTTTTGAAAATGTTATCGCTAAGGGCGTCAGTGATGTCTGCCGGCAAGCAGTTATACACTGCTGGTCCCAACACGTGTGTCAGTTTTTGAAAATGTTATCGCTAAGGGCGTCAGTGATGTCTGCCGGCAAGCAGTTATACACTGCTGGTCCCAACACGTGTGTCAGTTTTTGAAAATGTTATCGCTAAGGGCGTCAGTGATGTCTGCCGGCAAGCAGTTATACACTGCTGGTCCCAACACGTGTGTCAGTTTTTGAAAATGTTATCGCTAAGGGCGTCAGTGATGTCTGCCGGCAAGCAGTTATACACTGCTGGTCCCAACACGTGAGTCAGTTTTTTGGATCGCGTGAGCCTCACACGAACCGAATGACACACTGAATGCGTTATGCGGACTGCGTTCAGGTCAATCTGAACGCAGCCCGCATTATGATATGTATGAATATGAACAACATTGTCGGTCACTATACAGGGTTACCGTACCGTACCAGCCTTTTTAATAGTCCACTGCAGGACGTAGGCCTACCCACGAAGGGTGATTGAGCCATATCCATCACGGTGGCCCAGTGCGGGTTGGTGGATTCACATACGCCATCGAATTTCTTTTACGGACGTATGCAGGTTGCCTCACGATGTTTTCCTTCACCGAAAAGCCAATGGTGTGAAATTCCGTACATAAGTTCCAAAGAAACTCATTGGTACGGGATCGGGATTTGAACCCACGACCTCACGATTGCAGGTCGGGTGTTACTACCACTAGAGCTAAAGCTAGAGCTAAATACAGGGTTATTCCTAATCAATAAGAATCCTTTTAGGGGCGTATTCTGTACATCAAAACTAACAACTTTTGTTCAAAGACTTTTGTCAAATCTAACATCTAACATCAACAGCACTATCTCTCTTGTTGTAGGTACTAGCTCTGTGATTATAAAAATATACATTTTTAAAAATACAAGCTTTTGAAATCCTGGAAATCATGTACCAGCCTCGTGCTACCCAAGAAAAGTAAAACGAGCCCAAATACGACGGGTCTATCTTGTTTAGTACAGGAGTTCCTATGATCACCTTGCGACTCCATCATCAGTTCATCTCCATGGCACGATATCATTACATTGTCACGCGATATACAAATGCGTGCAAAATTTCAGCTCAATCGGGAACCGGGAAGATGAGCAAAGGTGACGTCCACAAGTGGTATATTATTTAGAGAAAAATCGAACCAAGATGATATTATACATCATTTGAAAGCTTGTTATACCTATGGGCTTCCCAAAAATATTTAATTTAGATTTTTTCACACTTCCAATTTTTTTCAATGCGACAAATAAATTATATGAAAAATAACAATACAGATTATTATTTTTTCTAGTTTTAGCAATAATAAAGTGTTTCTATCGTTATTTTACTTGCATTCGTAGCTGATTCTTCCACATTCATGTCTTAATTTGCTAAAATAATCGATTATAACCTACCAGTGTGACCAGTTAGTAGGTACAATGTGACAAAAATCACTTAAAAAGTGTGTCTAATTGGTAAATATGCTGCTTTTATTTAACAATTTGGAGGTTACTGCTAGAGATAAACTACCTATTGAGCGAAATATATTTATTTTTTCTAATAAATTCAAAATTAATTTTAAAAAAACGGAGAGCTCTTTTTTTATTTTAACTGATGTAGTAGACTCAGAAAAATTTGAACTTTCTCGAAATGTAACGAGTGTTGTGGTTAGAATTTTTGATTATTATTATACCAGCCTCCATACATTTTGTGGACATGTCCTTTAACTTGCGAGATTCCACCCGAACTTACATATTACATACAAGGTACAACCATTGCAAGTTAAATAAAAACTTGTAAAATGGCACACGGGCGACCTCACCTACGACGATTTTTTTCTTGCACATACTCTAGTCAAGTGTGCCAAGCCCACCTAGGTATTTGAGTAGGTAGCTATTATCCCAATGTATGGGCACACGAGTGACGTCAACTCCAAGAAATGGTTGCTCTCTAAAGCTTTCTATAATTTGAAAGAATACTTCAACGATAGTTAAGATGAATATTTAGTGTATTATTAACTTTGCTCAAAGACTTATTTAATAATATTTTTATTACTCTATAACATTATAAATAGTGGTTTATTATTATTCGTCTTGTGAGCCCTCTCACTATGTACATCATTTTAATTTGTTAATACCTATAAGTTAAATTAGGTCATATTAAAGTACCTGAATAAAATGTATAATAGATAAATAACACTTAAGTGTTCGTTATAGTTAGTTAGTTTAGTTAATTTGATTATTTTCTAAGTTAATACATTTCACGTAGGTAAGCTTGTGTAATGTAATGTAAAGTCTAACCAAGTTACATTTTTTTAATATTGCACGCCCGTAATGGGTCCACTATTGGAACTAATATTTATTATAACATCTTTGTACATAGTGTTGCAATAAACGATTTCTGATTCTGATTCCAACATGACTTGTTTGTTCCTTAATATAAAAGGTTACCTTATACCTACTTATTTTGGTGGTGACATTTTCTAAGTATTGTACCTATTAATATATCTACTGCCCTTTGGCTATATCTAAGTATATCAGAGTACGTAAAGAGGACAAGATTATTATTTGCAAAAATTAGCATGACCTACTTCACCCGTGTACAGAATTCGCGAATATTTCGCACGGATCGATGTAGCATTTTTCACATTATTGTTGATTTATCAAAAATGGCTCAGCCGATTTCGATAAAATTTAAATGGGACCAATTCCGAAGTATATTCTTTCCAATAAAAAAAGAATTATTGAAATCGGACCACTATGAAAAGAGTTATGCGTAGTTATATATAAAAAAAAAATATACGCGTCGAATTGTAACGTATATCTCCTCCGGTGGTTCGTCGGTCAAAAATAAAGAAAGACAAGCTGCCCGTTCCGGCTTCGCCCCGGCACAGACAGACTTTAAAAGTACAAATATAATGCGATTATAAATTGACATATAAATAATATCTCAAGTTGCATCAAAAGTTTAGGAGTTGCGGACAAACAACGTGACACGTAGGTAATTTATATTATACAGGGTGTCCCTGAACTCAACGCCAAGCCAACACTGGGTGAGAAGGGGGTCATAAAAGTCCCGGAAAAAAATATAAAAAAACCCAATCGGTTATTTGAATTTTTACAACCAAAATAAAAATAATGTGGAAAATCAATACCTTGAACCATATTTTTAGGCACTGTGACCACTAATTTCACAATTTTACGGTGATTTTTCGCTAATATAATCTGATGATCGCACTAGTCGTTTGGGCCGCCCAGTCACCTTTCGCGCAAGCTAGTGCATTGCTTGAACATCTCTGTAAGAAAGTGGACAGCACTCCCCGGGTGATAAGCGTGGACGTAATGGTGGTTGAACGGTCGAAGGCGGAGGCCGCGGACCGGCTGGGTTGTATTAAAGCCTCGGAATACCATGAGGTTATCGTGTATGAGGACAAAGGAGAAAATCTGAGTTTTCTGAAATCTCCTTGTAACGATCCTGATAATGCAACAGACAGCTGGGGCCGCCCCATTTCAAATTCAGCCGTTCAATCATCTGAGGGACTCGTTTTCCGTCCAAGCAGCAGCGATGGTGCCTTATCGGGTCTCTTCAGTATCGCAATGCAGAGCTTATTCCGTTCCATGTCTAAAACACCGCCTCCACAGACAGCGGTGACCTCGAGAGTAGTTTCACCACCTCGGGCAACCCGAACGAGAGCCGACATGGGACAGTTCGATGCGCCCCGTTATATCATGGCCTCGGCGCCACGAGACCACGCAAGAAACGCCTTTATCGAATACCTAGCCTTATTGAGAGCGACGAAAAATATAAATCTTAAGAACTGTGATAACATCCTGGAGTTCTTTAGGCTGGGTGATCCAGTGAGAGTCTACTAAAATCAAGACTCGAGGAGGCAGAAGCAGCCATATATAATAACGTCGCTTCCCAAGTCATCAGAGGGACCATGAAAGGACAGTATATGGCAGCTTACAGCGCAGTAAGTGGTTTTGTGGAACTGCATGAGAGAGAGACGGAGCGAATAGGAAGACCGAAATACGCGATACCATCGACCCAATTATTGTAGTCACCGCTAAGTGCACCAAGATAATGCTAGACGATACAATCCTTGAGATGGCTAAAACCATTGAACGAAGCTCAGACGTTGAGGCAGGCTGGGGAACCTAGGCGGTACCAAAAATACAATGGGTCAACGGAGCCCATAGGAACCCTTTATTTATTTATTTGGGATAAAAAGTAGACTATGTCACGTTCCGTCTTTCAAATCCGATACCCTACCTTACCACCCTTAATAAAGGAGGTGGAAAATCCAAAAAATTAAACAAAACACGATTTGACGGATGTTCGATTCGACAGTTGATTTTTTTGACATTTCTTGAAGCGCACTCTAGAATAGCTTCTCAGAGTTCTCAGATCTTACTTAACAATTATCGTTATATTATAAACAGTTTACGCAATATCATTATAATTTATAGCCTATGTGTTATTCTGATATATAAGCTATATTATTGCAAAGTTTCATCTCAATACGTTTAGTAGTTTTTGCGTGAAAGAGTAACAAACATCCATCCATCCATCCATCCTCACAAACTCACAAACTTTCGCATTTATAATATTAGTAGGAAAAGTAGGATACGCGTCGAATTGAGTACCTCCTCGTCGGTCAAAAAAGGTTTTAATCACAAGTACTAACCTCATTAAAGGTGAACTCTCTGGGCAGCGACATAATGAATCCGGGATATCGGGAGGCAACGATAGAAATAAGTCTTCAGACTCCGTGGATTGAAGTCTCTTCGTCGAGAATACGGCAAAAGCCGTTAAATACATTGGGTTTTTATACCCGTATCTCTTTATAGAAGCCGTTGTAACTGTTTTTATTTTCACTTTAAAAATCGAAATACAAATTACAAAATTACGTAGCAAAAACTCGCGACTTACGGAACGGCCACCATTTTCAGCACAGATGGACAAATTACAATTTAATAAAATGCTATTTTTATTTTTTTTAATTGTTTTTTTTTGGCACTGTACTTTTTGTTTTGTGCGAACGCTTCAAGAGATGATAACGAACTGTCTGTGGAAGAGGATTCTCGCATGCGCATTAAAAACAATCGATATGGCGACCACTTATTCGAGTAAACGGCGCAACGATGGAACTAGGAAGATCCCATAAATCATTCAGTAGGTATTCTTTACAAAAACGATAGTAGCTCTTTCGCTCACAGTTCAGATAAAATTGTCCAATGTAGACGTACGTAAAACATGCCCAAATAAACGAAGGGACGTGAAATCCCTTTAAATATTTAAGGACTTATTAGTCTGGTTGTTGCGTGGAATTCATGTCCCTTTATAGCATTTTCGTATTTAGATTGGCGTCGCATCAGCTGAGCATTTTTGACCGACGAAACGGAGGTACTCAGTTCGACGCGTACCTATAGATATACAGCCTTGGCCAAAAGTATTAGGCACCCTGTATTTTTGCTCTATATTCTAAACTAATTTCACTCCTTTTTGGCATTTTTAACAAAATTAGGTGTCAATATAATCACATCAACAGAAATGAAAGCTTGTTTACTTGTTAGAGTCCAGAACACAGGTGACCAAACATTGACTGATAGACCGAAAGAAAACCGAATCCTTTGTTTTCGGTCACCAGGTGTTTCATGACTTTAACAAAGAGCCGTACTGATATTCTAAGAAGTTATTTATGACCCCGGTAGCTCGTTTAAGATAAGCTCTCAATTATTGGTTAAGTATTAAACATGCATTTTGATTTTTTAAAGGTGCCTAATACTTTTGGACTCAAAAAGATTGTCTTAGATACCTGCATTCTACCGACCCTCACTTATGGATGTCAAACGTGGACATACAATACAAATAATAAAATCCAAACTTGTAACTTGTCAAAAGGCTATGGAGCGAAGTATTTTGAAAATCAGAAAAATCTACAAAATTAAAAGCACACTCATAAGAAGAAAAACTAATTTAATAGATTACATTTTGCTCTGAAGCTAAAGTGGCGATGGGCAGGGCATTTAGCAAGATACAAAGATAAAAAATGGACTTTGGAGACAACGAAATGGGAAGGACCATTTGGAAAGAGAAGAAGAGGTCGTCCAATAAAAAGGTGGATAGATGACATCCTAAACACAGCGGAAAACGATTGGATGACCAAGGCCAAAGTTAAAGATACTTGGAATATGCTGGAGGAGGCCTATACCCTAACAGGGATTCCAATACCGGACGAAAAAAAATAACTCAAAAGTCTAAATAGTTAATACTAAATATTGTTTGTTGATTGTCTAAATAGTTAATACTAAATATTTATGATGTATTGGAAATAAATGGCTTATTATTATTATTATTATAATACTTTTGGCACATGCTGTAGGTGTATATATTTTTTATGTGTAACCACGCATATCTTTTTACGTAGAGATCCGATTTCGATAATTCTTTTTTTATTGGAACGAGTATACTTCGAAGTTGGTCCATTTAAATTTTATTGAAATCGGCTGAGCCATTTTTGATAAATCAACAATAATGTGAAAAATGCTACATCGATCCGCGCGAAATATTCTCGAATTCCGTACCGAATGAAACCCCTCCTTAAAATTGGGACAGATTACCTCATCAGGATAGCAGGGTGTCAGCCACTTCCACTCAGTTTTATTGCTGATCTATAGGGGAGGTTTGGGTCTAGCAGTGGCCGTGCTATAGCTGATGGATGGATTACTTTTCACGTTTTTATTAGTTTCACCTGTATGTTTGCTTGCTTGTAACCAACCCCTTTGAGAGATCAGATTTTCTTCAAACTTTCACACCTATCAAAGACCCATGCGATGACAAAGCATTTATAAATATATATATATATATATATATAAATATGACACCCAGCTTTAGGTGTTACATACACTATACTATAAACATACTATCGGACGCGGCTTACGGACGCGACTGATAGGTATCTAGACTATGAAAGTACACTGAGCCGTGCTCACTATCGGACATAAGTCGCGGACGTCACCTTCGGACGACCTTGAGCGTTCGGATGTCCGAGAGCGATCTGGCGTTCCGGATGTTTTAAGACTGTGCGGACGTCACCTTCGGACGACCTAGAGCGATCTGGCACTCCGGATGTTTTAAGACTGTGCGGACGTCACCTTCGGACGAACTAGAGCGTTCGGACGTCCGAGAGTGATCTGGCACACCGGATGTTTTAAGACTGTGCGGACGTCACCTTCGGACGACCTAGATCATTCGGACGTCCGAGAGCGATCTGGCACACCGGATGTTTTAAGACTGTGCACATTGCTAAGTCGCGGCTGTCAGTCGCGTCCGAAAGTATGTTTCCGGTTTAAACGTGTTTTTCAGTTTTTTTTAAAACTAAATTTATATTATTTCCACTTATGAAGAACCTCTGAGCTTAATTACGTATGGTCTTTTTTTTTGCGTTTACGGAGCCTCGCGGCCTTCATATATTCTGTTGTTATCTTATTCTGTACATCAAAACTAACCTTTTGTTATACGAGTCATGCCAAAACTAAAAAAAAAAATAACAGCTGTTCCATACTTTTTGTCGCGGGTAAACATAGAGCTATTACAACCGGGTGAACGATATTTTTCTATGGAACAACTTTTTTTGAGAATTAATAAAAGTCGTACCTAGTACAAAAGTTGTTAGTTTTGAAGTACAGAAGAAGTCCCTGAAAGGATCCTAATATATTAGAAATAACCATGTATAGGGGAGGCCTATGTCCAGCAGTGGACATCCTATGACTTATAGATGGAAACAAAACTTATTTTCTATATTCATAACAAGAATCTGTTGGCCACTTATGGTATCCTAAAAAGTACCCTTTTTTTGAGTTTTGACAAAAGTCGCAGAACAAGTTGTTACATAACAACTGCATAAAAGATAGCTTGATCTCTGCGACAGTGACATAGAACATTGACATTTTTAGAGTTGGGATAGTGGTGGAAAAATCGATTATCGAACAATGTTGTAATGAAATCGAATCAGTAGTGAGTAATTGGATTATATTTATTTACAATTACATATTTAAGATCCAGTATGTCTATGTACACATGTGTTATGATAGTATTTATCGACGTTTTTCACTATTATCGATGCTAATGTAACATATAATTGGGTTTAATTTAATTAAAAACGTTACTAAATTGGCATTATGCCAACAAGAAACTAAAAATAATAACAAAACTCAACAAATTAACAGCAATAGTAATGATAACGGACGTGACGTATATAAGGCGTCGGCACTCGTACTGAGGAGAATGGAGGTTCGTATCAAACAAGATGGCGGCGTGCCTTTTTTTAGTTTATGGCCTGGTAACACAGCCTTTGAGCCAAATGTTACACGAGTAGGTGAGAATTTGGATTCAATTTACTCACTATTATTTGAGATCAAGTATATACACATGTTAATAATGTTATGATATTAAAATTATACAATAAAATAAATTATAAATTAAGTTTTAATTAAAATATCGTTAGTACATATAAACTATCGATATTTTGAATAAAACTATCTAAAACTCTGTGGTCATGATCATTTCTCGCCCATCACTAATCGACATGCCCATAAAGTATGACATTGACATGTACTGTCTGTACTATTAAGAAATTCAGGACTTCATAGGCGTGATTTTTCTGACAGCTGTCGCAGAGATCAAGCTATATTTTGTAGAGATAGTTTTGATGTACAGAATAAGCCCCTAAAAGCTTGCTAATTGATTAGGAATAACCCTGTATACTACCTACTAGAGTCTTGCTAACGAAAGTTCATACTGACAAAGCGCGGCAAATTTAAAACATATCGGTATGGCAGCCCTAAACTGAGAGGGAAACACTTTCTCTCACTCACACGATGTAGCATCGTTACCATACTACCATTTTGATTCTTCCAAATCTTTGGAGGAAGCGCAGAAAAAACAGTTTTTGTCAAGCTTTAACTTATCGTGTAGGAGTTTTATTTTCATTAAGTACGTTAATTATTTTCTGTATTTTGACGTTATTATTATGCCAAACTGAAGCTTTGAATTACTCTCCAAAAGATTTCACCGCGTACCTATCTACTTCATTACGATGAAGACTATAATAATATAATGAATAATTTTGTTCAGTTTAGTACATGACGTAGGTTTGAAAAATGTTTGTAATACAAGGTGAAATACCCCAATTTAAAGGTAAATCCGCGATGGTAGTAGCACCGTGTGTTGTCATTTGAAAAGTTTGCGAAAAATTACAGTATCAACTTTCGTTAGCCAGACTCTATAGTAGGTACTTTTTGACCGTCGTCTTCCGTCTTTATAATCTTTCTGCTGTATACATACTGAAAGGCAATCAAAAATAAAAGAATAAAGTCAGTTTCTCAATACCATTATTATTATTAAATTCTCTAAACATTTTATGTATTTTTTTTTTAATTATTTTTGTTGTGATAGATAATAATAACTCTAGCATACAACATGCGTATCTCTAATTTTATTATATCAAAATTTACAAATAATGTACACGGGTCGGGTTTCTGGCAAATAGGGTGAAATGACCAAGCCAATATGAAAAAAATAATCTCATACATGATTTCAAGTTTACCAAGCTGGTTTGAAATACATTTATTTCACTAAGCATCCGTTTTTATTAAAGTTAGCTGTAATCAGCGTCACACAAGTCGGCGGATGGGAAGTTATGCGCAGAACGCTGCGCAAAAAGCGAAATATAGGTTTGCCAGAGCCAGAGAGACTCACGCCGGGGCACACCCGCCCGCCAACCTCCCGCGCTCTCTACGTCCGTGCTTACCACCACGCCACTTGCGTAGGCACACATGCGCAATAATTAGCGAATCACGGCGAAGTGTCATCTGCGGCTAACTTCTCATCCGCCGACTTCTGTGGCGATACAAAATGCGCACAACTCAATCCTGACTGAAGCTTATATAAAGCAGCACGTTGATTGGATATTGCGCAGCTAACTTCACATCCGCCAACTTGTGTGGCGCGGTCTATACGCGACTCAAAAACTCAAAAAAATACGCTTGTTTGGCGTCGTTTTAAATATATCACACTAAATGCCACAAAACCGACAAACTAAACCTATTTAAACTATACGTTACAGTAATAACATGCCAAATTTCTATATGTATAGAGCGGGACAAACACACAAACAAAATATTCACTACGAGGCACTTACGGATTAACTTTTGTCGAACTAATAACGGTGAAATTCATAACTGGGAATCTTCGAGCAAATATCTACAGAGCCACAGTGACTCTATAGATACTTGCGCGAACCGCCATCATGAACCATGATTGGCAGTGATCGTACAACTATTGCTATACTAACAGACTTGAATTTCATTTTATTGTGTATTTTATGTATATATTTTGTATTTTATTCTTTTATATTATTATTTTAAGAATACATTAGTTTTACGCTTTTTTCGGTCACCTTTTTTAGATTTATTAACATGGGTAACATTTAGTGTAGCCATATGTCAATCTTAAAAACAGCCGTATTTTAAACAAAGGTGACGTCCACAAGTGGTATATTATTCAGAGAAAAATCTGACCAAGATGATTTTATGGGCTTCTCAAAAATATTTAATTTAGATTTTTTTCATCCCTCCATTTTTTTTTAAAGTGAAATATAAATTACATGAAAAATAACAATACAGCTTTTTATTATTTCTAGTTTAACAATAATAAAGTGCTTCTATTGTAATTTTACTTGCATTTGTAGCTGATTCTTCCACATTCACCTCTTCATTTTCTAAAATTATAACCTACCAGTGTGACCAGTTAGTAGGTACAATGTCACAAAAAACACTTAAAAAGTGTATCAAATTGGTAATAATGCTTCTATTTAACAATTTGGAGGTTACTTAATCAGGGTTCATAGAGATAAACCACCTATTGAGCCAAATATATTTATGTATCCTAATAAATTCAAAATTAATTAAAAAAAAAATAGAAGTGTTCTTATTTGTTTTTAACTGATGTAATAGACTCAGAAAAATAAGAACTTTTTCGAAATGTACCGAGTGTTGTGGTTAGAATTTTCGATTATTATTATACCAGCCTTCATACATTTTGTGGACGTGTCCTTTACCGATTCTGTAGAAATGCCTATCTTGTAAAATATTTACCGTACTTTAAATCTATTTTTAAAATACTCTTTTTGAGATTTTGGGACAAAAGCGATTACTATACGAACTCTTAAATTTAATAAAATATACAAAACGAATAAAATGTTTATAACATTGCGATTTATCATATACATAAACTACTTAATTTAATTTAAAACGAACATTGTGACCAGTATATAAATTAAAATAGTATATTATATATTAAGCGCCACACAATTCGGCGGATGGGAAGTTAGCCGCAGATGACACTTCGCCGTGATTCGCTAATCATTGCGCATGTGTGCACAATGCTTACGCAAGTGGCGCAGCGAGCGCGCGGGAGGCATGGGGTTGGCGGGCGGGTGTGCCCCGGCGCGAGTCTCTCTAGCTCCCGCGCATACCTAAATTTCGGCTTTTGCGCAGCGTTCTGCGCATAACTTCCCATTCGCCGACTTGTGTGGCGCTTAGTATAAGCGTTTGATTAAACGTAGGATACAATATGTTTTTTATGAAGATAAATTAACTGTCCCAAAATATTCCATTTGATACAATTTTTTTATTCTTAGGATAAAATTATCATCAACATACGTTTATTCGAACATCTTCTATAACTCAGATAAAAATAGATAAAACTCCCATAGAGTTTGTGCAATAAGAGGAGCGTCGTAGGTGAGGTCGCCCGTGTTCCATTTTACTAATAGGCATAATGATTAAAAATATAGTTCGTCAGATACACCGTCAAAAAATATTAGACACGTATTTTTTCTTTTGGCAATTAAACAAAAATTGATGAAGATATAGTCCGTCAAAGTTCCGCGTGACGTCACAAGTGCCATACAAACGTATGGGCTTCTGTGAGAGAGGCGACGTCACGACCCCCACTCCCAAACTTTGACAAGGTTTATCTTTGTCATTTATTCCACTTCTTCTTCTTAGTTTTGGCGTCGCATTATTGTGCATTTGCCAGTGTCAAGTATTTAAGTATTAATACGTCACATTATATCACTTGCCTACACTCGTGCACGTAAATCAGCTCATAATCAACGAAATACCACCATTTTTCAATAATTATCACAGATAAAAACACAAGTTTAACAAAATAATACAATGAGGCGACATGATTTTTCCGCGTTACCGCCAAAAAGTCTTGTCATTTATTGTTGATACATATTGTATTTTTTATGTAGGGTTCCGTAGTAAAACGAGAAACCCTAAAAACGTAAATCGCACGCTTACTAGTAACAAATCCACGCGTTTGTTCGTAACTACGGCGCGCCGCGACTGACTAGCATACCGAGAGTATACCACGCTCCGAGGCGCGTAGGTATGATTCAAGTTCCGACCGTTTATATGAAGATGGAATACTGTTAGATATCATTACCGTGGCCAAGAATACTCAGTACCTTGGCTGCTGATTAAAATCTTATTTTTATACTGCATAAAATATAGCTTGATCTCTGCGACAGTGACATTGACATAGAAGATTGACATTTTTAGAGTTGGGATAGTGGTGGAAAAAATCGATTATCAAACAATGTTGTAATGAAATCGAATGATTAGTTGTAGGTGAGAAATTGGATTTTATTTACTTACTATTATTTAAGATCAAGTATGTACACATGTAAATAATGTTATTCATTAAATACATTATAATAATGTTACGATAGTATTTATCGACGTTTTTCACTATTATCGATGCAAACCTATACACATATAAATAATGTTATGATATTAATATATACAATAAAATTAATGAAAAATTAAGTTTTATTTAAAACATCGTTAGTATAAACCATCGATATTTTAATTAAAACTATCTAAAACTCTGTGGTCACGATCATTCGTCGCCCATCACTAATCGGCATGCCCATAAAGTATGACATTGACAGGTACTGTCTGTACTATTTTGAAATTCAGGATTTCATAGGCGTGATTTTTCTGACAGCTGTCGCACGAGATCAAGGTATATTTTATAGAGTATAGTTCAACGTAACGCCACGACGGTTCTATTTTTGCACAAACTCTATGTCTTAAGGTACGCAACTGCTTATACAAGGTTATTTATTTAATTATTGTTCCACTAAACAATCAACCAAATCAATAAAAAAGAAATCCTTAACCTAAACTAAATAACAGTAACATTATGTAAAACAAAAACATCCCTGTTCAGACTAAAACAGAATTTCTACCATAATGGTAATTTTTATTTCTAAACTTGCAACCCTGACACCATAATGGTAGAAAATTTACACCATCGCTGTACAGATCCCGATGATTCAAATTTTTCGCGGTCAAACCAAAAACAACACAATCTCAGTCGATATATCTATATAATAATTTCTACAAAAAAAAAACTATTTTCATGCTAAAAATTTAAATTTAAAATCTAAGTTTTTTATAATAATTTTAGTTTAGTAATTAATTCATAGTAAACGATAGAGGACTTTTTTTATATTGCTTCAATTCAAATATTGCCTGGTTAATGGTAAAAACAGATAAGTGCAAAACCCAAGAAAATTAAATTAAAATGCAGCGAAATCACTGCATTTTAATTTAATTTTCTTGAATTTATGAAAACGTAAGAATTCATTATATTATACTCCGAAACCGGTCGGATTCCCAGCGGCCCGGCCGCGATATTATACGTGAGTAAAAACCGGTGTTTTCTTTAGTATAAAATGCAGCGAGTGCTTTTTGATTCCCTATGATGTTATTGCATCAATATCAAAACTAGCTCCTAATACAGGGTTATCTGCTTGCCGTGTACTGAACCGAAAGGGGGTGATTCTGACTATCATTATGAACAACTTTTACTATGAGGTCAACTCAGAATTGGAGAAAAAAATATCAGCTGTTCCATACAAAGGTGACGTCCACAAGTGGTACCTATATTATTCAGCGAAAAATCTAACCAAGATGATATATACATCATTTGAAAGCTTGTTTTATGGGCTTCTCAAAAATATTTAATTTACATTTTTGCATCCCTCCATTTTTTTTAATGAGAAAAATAAATTGTATGAAATATAATAATACAGTTATGTATTTTTTCTAGTTTAGCAATAATGATGTGCTTCTATCGTTATTTTACTTGCATTCGTAGCTGATTCTTCCACATCTTAATTTGCTAAAATTAAAAATTATAAGCCTCCATACATTTTGTGGTCCTTTGTTACTTTGAATCGACAAAATGTATGAAACAACGAATTTTTCTTTTAAATTTCAGTTTTGTCCCATAGTAAAAGTTGTTCAAAATGGTGGTCTGAGTAACCTTTCGGCTTACTGCACCAGTTCTGGATAACCCTGTATAATTTCCATCCTTAACGCATATGTCAAAACAAAAAGTCAAACGTTTCAATCCACAATGACACAAAACAATCATATGCACTCATCACATTTTAAACTTGATTTTAGATGAAAATATACTTTAATGTTTTTACCACTAAGTAGGCGATTTTTTAGTTTAAGGTGGATCGTATTGGTCCAGTGCGCGAAATATTTTTTTTTGGATTTTTGCCTTTTACAGTTAAACTACTCATTTTAAGTTTACAAAAACTTATTTAGCTATGAATAGGTAGCGTTTACGAGTTACATACACTGCCTCGGTGGCTCAGTGGTTAGTGACCCTAACTACTGGGTCAAAGGGGTGTGGGTTCGATACACACCCAGGGCAAGTATTTATGTGACGAACATAGGTGTATGTTCTGTGTTTGGGTGTTATTTAGTTACTATCTATATAAATATGTATTTAAAAATATGTATAAGTAGTCAGTCTCTGGCAGCCATATCACAAGCTTTGCTTAGTTTGGGGTCAGAGGCCGTGTGTAAGATGTCCTCTAATATTTACTATTATTATTACCTAAAAACCAAATTAGTAGACAGTTTTTGCACAAAACTGCATCAACTGATTTACACCTTAGTTTTTAGTTAGTGGACTATCGTAAATAAACTACCCACTATTTCGTTTAACACGTTTTTATTAGTTTCACCTGTATGTTTGCTTGCTTGATTGTAACCAACCCCTTTGAGCTCGATTTTGACCTACTTTGAACGATCAGATTTTCTTTAAACTTTGCACACCTATCAAAGAAAGACGACAATGCAATATAAAAAAAATGATGATTCCTAAGCGTGTTTTTTTAGTTTTTTTTTTTAACTATAATTATAATATTATTATTAAGTGTATGTATGTATATCGTTAACACTACCTATTCATGGCCGTTAAATGAGTATTTGTAATTTAACAATGAGCAAATATGTAATTGCCAAAAAATAAAAAATAAATGAATTTCGCTCGCAGACCTAGCGAATCCACCTTAAGTCCTAAGTCGACAGATCTAAACGTACAGCCCTCTCTTTCGTTGCGATCGAAATAGACAAGGATAGGTATTGATTTATATTGATGCAGAAAATGTATGGTTATAATACCAATCATTTATCTAGTTTTTTTAATAATTAGGGTCACCAATTATTCAACTTTGTCAACAGTTTTTTTTTTATTATGTCGACTTGTAGAAGAAGAGGAAGCTTGTTTAGAAGAATGTCCGAGTAAAATAGTCATTTAAAAAATCTTTAGGGCGTATTTAGTTTTTTTTTTTAAATCAGGAGATTTGTCAATTCGATCTGGTAACCCTATCATGGGACATGTACGGTCCTAACAAATTATACAAATTTTCCTGTAAATTTAACATGATTATTTACCAAATAGGACAATGTATGGACTGCCTTATTTAAGGCTATTTTTTATAGTTTAAAACTTTTTAGTTAGATTTAAAGTATGGTTTAAATAATTATTAACAACCCATGAGTGTAACGCGGTCCCGCCAAGTCCCGCCCGTCGCCGGTCGTGCCTCCCGCGCGCTCCCTACGCCCGAGCTCACTACTTCGCCATTTGTATAGGCATTGTGCACACATGCGCAATAATTAGCGAATCACGGCGAAGTGTCATCTGCGGCTAACTTCCCATCCTTCAACTTGTCTGGCGCTCAGTACACACGAATGTTTTATTTAAACCATATTATAAATCTAAAATCTCAGAGAAACCTCGTTTTGTTTAATTATTATATTTAAATAATAATCAATAACTATTATAATATTCACATTTTTCTAATAATAAGGACACCGTTTATACACTAACTTTTTTTTTATTAATTTTTTTAATATTCAAAAGAAAAAAAAATGCAAAGATTATATTGGAAAATATCACATACTAAAATTATTTAATTTTTAAAACCAAATTTTACGTAAATCTAACTTTTTCGGGGCAAAATGAAACATTATTTTAGGCCGTTTTTGTAATTGACAGAAAGTCTGATAATGTACAAAAATGTCAAAAAAATCATTTGTCAAAATCTGTACATAACTTTACATTTCACAATAAAAAAAAACATTTATACGTCATTCCTGACTAAGTCATGTCAATTTTTGACTGTCAAAATATTTTTTAAAAATCAGCTCATGTGTATGGTGCATGCAGCAAAAAAAAAAAACACCCGCAATTTCGTCACATTTCATTCTACCCCAGACTTAAAACAAACTTACATATTTCGTTCCTAGTTTATACAAGCAAAATTTTACCTAATAAAAAATTGCGTCTAACCTAAAAAACCGTAGATCTCCGGAAACAGTATTCTATCTACGGAAAAATCTACAATTTTAATATTTTTGTACACAACTGCAATGTTCGTTGCTGCGAATACCAGTGTTGCCAGTACGGGGCATTTATTACCAGTATTAATTAATTGAAAATGTACAACACTATATTTATTTTATTGTGAGTGCATACCTACACACACAGATGCATATTTTATCTTATTTTAGTATAAAAATCATAACCCAGTAAAATATTATTTAAAATAACAGATAAAAAGAACATGGTGAAATATTACATTACACGTGTTGAATAAAATAAAATAAAAATGTAAATAAAATTTTGAAGATTTATTGATTTCATTTTCGTTGGTCTTTTTGAAGAGAATGAAATATTATTGGATACGGTTACTGTTAATATACTGTTAAATCATGTTTAGAATATATGCCAAAACATGATAAATAAAATATATTTCACTTACTGTTTTATCAAATCATAATTCATTGATTAAATTTAAAATTTTGAAATCCAGCTAAGAAATACTATAGCACAAAATAATATCGTCTGATTTCAATGTCAACACTAAATCAAACTTAGAAATGTTGCTGAATTTACTAAATTTAACTAAATTTATTAGAGGCGCCGCTGTCTTTTACTAACAAAAAAAAAAGATGAGTTTAAGTATTGGTCTAGTATTTGACGACAGTCGTAGAACAAATGGTGTTAGTTTTGATGTACAGAATAAGCCCCTAGAAGGATGCTAATTGATTAGAAATAACCCTGTATAGTATACGATGTGTTTGTCTACCGGTGTCGGAGCCTTAAGCGGTGACATATATGGCAAATTTTGAATAACTTTTACTGTGGGATCAACTCTGAAAACGCAAAAAAAACAGCTATTCCATACCTTTTTGTCGAAAACCTATAAAAAATTGTATGGAACAGCAGTTTTTTTACGTTTTCAGAGACACCGGTCGACAAACACATTGTATAAAGTATATAAACAACTTAGTTTTTCTTATTGGCTTAAATGTACATACACTACAGAGCACTAAAATTCATTCTCAGGGACATAAAAATTGATATACAAAAATAACTAATATGTTTTAGTCATTGAAGTAGCAATGACTAAAACATATTTTATTTTTGTAAATAACTAATATATTTTAGTCATTGAAGTTAAAAATAACTAACATCTTTTAGTCACTGAAGTATCAATGACTAAAACATATTAGTTATTTTTGTACATTTAGTAAAATGTAAAAGAAACTGGCGAATTATGTACACATTCCATTCATATTAATAGTACTGTATTATTTAGTAAACTAATTTAAGAGCACTAAAATTTATGCAAATTTTGTGTTTTTTTTAGTAAAACACTGACACCACTAAATTTTCATTTACTAAAACATTGAAATAAACGGTGTTTTGTTTCAGAATAAAAAATACGATTTTTAAATAACTATAAACACTAAAAATGTTTAGTGCTATAAAAAAATTGACACAAGTAAATTATTTTTAGTACACTTCTAATTTCCTACAAAGAAAAAAGTTCCATTTTAGAGGCCTTCGAGCGACTTGATCTTTTTTTTTTAAGTAAAACAGCGACACCACTAAAACAATTTAGTAAATTGCAACTTTAGTAAATTGCAAATTTAGTAAATTGCAAATTTAGTAAATTGCAAATTTAGTAAATTGCAAATTTAGTAAATTGCAAATTTAGTAAATTGCAAATTCACATTGAAACAAACGACGTTTCAGCACAGAAACCATTCTGAATCAAATATTCTTTCACTAAATGCTAAAAACTTACTTAGTAGAGTTTTTTCTTTGCACGTTAACCTTTTCCTTGGACGCTGACTTTTCCTTGGGCGCGATTTTCTTCTCAACCTTTTCCGTTTTGGGTTTTTCTTTCAAGGGTTCGGGTTTTGGCGCGGGTTTTTCCGTGGGGGGTGTGGTGGGTTTTGGTTTGGGTTTGCTGGCTCGCGCCGCGGCCGCGTAGTTGATGGGTTTTAGGCCCGATGGGGTTTGTACCTCTTCTATGATTGGTGATTGGGGCTGTGGAGAAACAGATTGGTTGTTATAACATTTTCAAAAACAACCTGTACTGCATTATTATGTTTTATAATATGCAAGAAATGTAATCTTCTACCAATCTAATCTTCTACATGGTTATTGGTAATCAATTTACTGCCTCGGTGGCTCAGTGGTTAGTGACCCTAACTTCTGGATCAAAGAGGCGTGGGTTCGTTCCCCACCAGGGCAAATATTTTGTGATGAACATAAATGTTTACTCTGTGTCTGGGTGTTATTTAGTTCATCTATATAAGTATGTATTTAAAAATCAGTGTATGTAGTATATCAGTCTCTGGCAGCCATATCACACGCTTTGCTTAGTTTGGGGTCAGAGGCCGTGTGTAAGATGTCCCCAAATATTTATTTATTTATTTAATTGGCATCCTTTGAAGGGCTTATTCTGTACATCGAAACTAACAACTTTTGTTCTGCGACTATTGTCAAAACTAAAAAAAAAAAAGCAGCTGTTTTATACATTTTGTCGGGGGTGAACGATATTTTTCTATGGAACAACATTTAATTTTTGCGTTCGTTCTCTTATTAATTAAAATCTTCTCTTAATTCTTATCCAGGATTCTATCTCGCAGAGAGACTCCGCGCATAGCTTGTTTAGGTTACCTCTTGACAATTCAGACTTTCTTTTTTCATAATCAAGATGAGAATTTTGGGCATTTATCCTCATTTCTTGTTGTCAGCTAAAATGTCTTATCTTAGGTACTTCGGTACCATTTCTTCACTCTTGACAGATTTTTGACTCTTGACAGGTTCTTGGCTGTCAAGTCGCGCGTCAGTCTTGACAGTTTTGAGTTCTTTGGCTGTATTTTGGTTCGATTTTGTTCGTTTTCTATAATAATATCAAAAAATATCCTACTTTAGGGACTATTTCCTCGCTCTTGACAGTTTCTTGACTCTTGATCAATGATAGGCTCGTGGCTGTCAAGACGCACGTCGCTCTTGACAGTTTTGACTTTTTTTTTCTCTGGCTGTATTTCGATTTCTGCTTTTATTAATTTTCTATAGTCAAATAAAAAAAAACTCACCTTAGGTAGTTGATTGAATCAGGCGTTACTTTGCGGAAATTCATCTTCAAATCTATGTTTTGAAGACGTCCTGAAGATGCCTCGTTGAGAGGCGAAACACGTGTCGAACAGAGGAGAATAAGGGTGTTATTTATTAGTGAAGTGTTTTCAATATTTTGTCATATTATTTTTAAAAAGATTTTTATAATATTTATTAGTTGTTAACGGATTATTATTGTACTATTTAAAAAAAAAAAATATATAATATGGAGTGTAGTGAAAATAAGTGATATTTATTATTATTTTATCTATTTTGTAAAATTAAGTTTTTAAATGTATAATTATTGTAATATTAGTAATTGTTTGTAATTTTTTTTTTTTTTTTCATAAATGTCCTTAATGCACTGAATGCCCTTAAACTTATTTGCCTACAACAAGATAGCGGAAATACACTAAATATTAATTCAAAACATAGATTTCACCTTAGGTACTTCTGGGACTGGTTCTTCGCTCTTGGCAGTTTCTTGACTCTTGGCAGGTCCTTGGCTGTCAAGTCGCACTCCGCTCTTGACAGTTTTGACTTTTTACTTCTCTGGCTGTATTTTGATTTCTGATTTCATTAATTTTCTAATGTTATATAATGAGGTCTATGTCCATCAGTGGACGTCCTATGGCTGAAATGATGATGATATTAAAAAAACCTTACCAGTTTCTTGACTCTTGACAGGCTCTTGGAAGTAAGATGGGCGTCACTTAAGACAGCTTTGGCAGTATTTTGATTTCGTATATTTTCTATAAAGAGATAAAATATATCTCACCTTAGGTAATTCAGGGACAATTTCTTCGCTCTTGACAATTTCTTGACTCTTGACAGGCTCTTGGCTGTCAAGTCGCGTTTCGCTCTTGACAGGTTTGACTTCTTTCTTCTTGGGCTGGATTTTGGGTTCCGATTTCACTACTACTGGTGGTTTCTTTTTGGGGTCCGCTTTCACTGGTTTCTTGGGTTCCTGCTAAATTATAAAAAACACATACTTCAAAATTTTGACTAGCATTTCGTTAAGACATTTGATAATAAAAAAAATATTAAAAAATGACTCATAATAGAAAAACGGATCATCGATTTACTACAAATAATGCTTGTAAAACAGCCCTCTTTTTAACACGGTTTTATTAGTCTAACCTGTATGTTTGCTTGCTTGCTTTCTTGTAACCAACCCCTTTGAGCTCGATTTTGACCAACTTTGAGTGATCAGATTTTCTTTAAACTTTGAAATACCTATCAAAGACCGATGACAATTCATTTATTCGATTACTAAACAGTGAAATATAAATATACATAGTTTTAAAAAAACTATAGAACACGCTTTTATAGCATATCAAACTAAAAAGTGTAAATTCATTTTCAATATAGGCAGAAAATAATAATGAACGAAAAATATTAATACTATTGTAAACAAGATTATTTTTTGCAAAAAAATAGCATGACCGACTTCACCCGTGTACAGAATTCGCGAATCTTTCGCACGGATCGATGTAGCATTTTTCACATTATTGTTGATTTATCAAAAATGGCTCAGCCGATTTCGATAAAATTTAAATGGGATCAATTCCGAAGTATACTCATTCCAATAAAAAAGAACTATTGAAATTGGACTACTATGAAAAAAGTTATGCGTGGTTATACATAAAAAAAAATATACAGGGTTATTATAGAAGATATTATAGAAGGATGTATTCTGTACATCAAAACTAACAACTTTTGTTCTACAACTTTCAAAACTAAAAAAAAAGCAGCTGTTCCATACATTTTGTCGCGGGTGAACTAAATTTTTCTGTGGAACAACAAAATTTTTTTTTTGAGTTTTGACGAATGTCGTATAACAAAAGTTATTAGTTTTGATGTACAGAATAAGCCCCTAGAAGGATGCCAATTCATTAGAAATAACCCTGTATATATATACGCGTCGAATTGTATACCTCCTCCAATGGTTTGTTGGTCAAAAAGCGTGGGGTACTCGATTTACGAAAAATTATGGCAAATCTGTTTTCTAGACAAATTTTCTTCAAAAATCTCTCAGAACGTGGGTTAAATTGGTTGTCTACCGCATCTTTTTTTTCTTTTCGGGCTTGATTCCTCCCCTGACTCAATTTTCTTTTTTATGCGTCGAACACTAGCTTCAGAAACTTTCAATCTTCGTGATATTTCCCGGTTTGAAAATGTTTACGCATTCACAAGGGCCTTTACTTCAGCTTTTTTACGTGGTGAAAGATCGCCTTTTCTACCCATAATGAAAAAAGTCTAATATTTTTTTAAAACACTGCATACAAAATATACTAATAACCGAGTAGTATAAAACAACTGTTAAACAAACAATCACAGTCCATAAACCCACAGAAACACAAAGCGCCATTGCCAGTAACCCTGTATAAGTAAAGAAATACCTGTTTTTTGAGTTCCTTGTCCTTTTTATTTAGTTTGGAGGTGGGGTGTATGTCCGCCGCTGAAACTTCGGGCGGGTCTTTCGGTGGGCTCGCTGCTTCTGTCGGCAACAACAATAATACATTATCCTTCTAATATTATAAACGCGAAAGTTTGTGAGGATGGATGGTACTCCTCGTACGCAACCAGTTGCGAACATTGGTTGCGTATGCGGCCGAAACCGTTAATAGCGAGCAAAAAACTTTTTTAAAATATATTTCCTTAATAATATTATCCTACTAATATTATAAACGTGAAAGTTTGTGAGGATGGATGGATGTACGTATGGATGTTTGTTACTCTTTCACGCAAAAACTACTGAACGGATTGAGACGAAACTTTGCAATAATATAGTTTACATATCAGAATAACACATAGGCTATAAATTATAATGATATTGCGTCAAAAATCAAAATATCATGCGGGCGAAGCCGCGGGTAAAAACTAGTAATATCATATGATAATCATTATACCTTGTAAAATATAGCTTGATACGCGAGACATTGACATTGACATACGCGTAATAACTAACGCACATCAAGTACTATATTTTTTATAGTCAAAATGTTCGGAATACTGAGCGGTGAAATCGGCGAATGGGAAGTTATGCCCAGAACGCTGCGCAAAAGCCGAAATATAGGTATGAGCGGGAGCCAGAGAGACTCGCGCCGGGGCACACCCGCCCGCCAACCTCATGCCTCCCGCGCGCTTCCTACAATACATTGTGCACAATTATATAGCTATTATACATAGTGTTTGTTGGTTCTTACTCTTTCACGCAGCATCATAGCAGCAACGGCTTGATTTGAGTTTAGGCATTAATATAGTTTTTTTTTTTTTACTAAATATTTACTAACCACAAACACCAGGATCCTTAGATCGAAACATAGGCTATTGATATCCCGGAAAAAATTAAATATTCCTATGGGACCTTCGAGCGAATAATTATCTATAGAGTCACAATCGTGCAAAAAAAAAAGTGTCCGAGCCAAAACTCTGCCCACCCAAGCTACTTAGTGGGCAGGCTTTCTATTTAGTCGTAAGGCGATAGCAAGCCGATTACAACGCCGCGCGATGCCAAAGTGCTCGGTTACAAGCACTATACTCCATAAAATTTAAGTTGATCTCTGCGACAGCTGTCAGAAAAATCACGCCTATGAAGTCCTGAATTTCTTAATAGTACAGACACCTGTCAATGTCATACTTTATATACGGGCATGCCGATTAGTGATGGGCGACGAATGATCGTGGCCACAGGGGTTTAGATACAGTTTTATTTAATATATCGATAGTTTATAATGACGATATTTTAAATAAAACTTAATTTATCATTAATTTTATTGTATATTTTAATATCATAACATTTTTTACAAGTGTAATTAAATTAAACCCAATTATATGTTACATTAGCATCGATAATAGTGAAAAACGTCGATAAATACTGTCGTTACATTATTATGAGTATATAATTAATATCATAACATTATTTACATGTGTACATACTTGATCTTAAATAATAGTAAGTAAATAAAATCCAATTTCTCACCTTCAACTACTCATTCGATTTCATTACAACATTGTTTGAAAATCGATTTTTTCCACCACTATCCCAACTCTAAAAATGTCAATCTTCTATGTCAATGTCACTGTCGCAGAGATCAAGTTAAATTTTATAGAGTATAACCAGGTGACATAACGTCGAGATTCGAGAAAACGGGTCATTGTGAATTTAGTGTAAATATCTATGTCGGTATGTATGGCGCCGCTCGGACATTTTTTTACTACTTTCACTTAGGGACTGTGGCTCTGTAGATATTTGCTAGAAGTATGGGACAAAACAAAAACCAAAATATCATCAGTATAAATGATTGATTACCTTCCGTTTTAGCCTCCTCGACTGTGTCCGATCTGCTGTCCTTGTCTTCCGTTGTTTCTGTCTCTGTCCCGCTCGGGCTCGGCTCTTCCGTGACACTGGGGGCTTCCACTTGTGCGGCGGTCACTGTGGGTTCTTTTTTCTCTTCTGGAATAGAAAAAATTTTTCATTTTATTATTTACTAGTTTTTACCCGCGGCTTCGCCCGCATGATATTTTGATTCTTGTGCTATCCCATGGGAACCCTTTATTTATCCGGGATAAAAAGTAGACTATGTCACTTTCTGTCTTTCAAACCCGACGCCCTACCTTGGAGGTGGAAAATCAAAAAATTTAACGATTCGACAGTTGTTTTTTTATATTTCTTTTTGCTCGCATATAATAGATTTTTTTCTCCAGGTCTTTGCTTAACAGTTATCGTTATATTATGAAACATTTACAAGGTTGCCTGGAAGAAATCGCCATGGGTGATAAGGCCGCCACTTTATAATCATATTTTTTGTCGTATATATGTAAATAGTGTTTATTTTTCAAATTGTGGTTGTAAATAAAGAGTTTTGTCTGTCTGTCTGTCTGTCATTTACGCAATATCATTATAATTTATAGCCTATGTTATTATATATATGTGTTATTCTCCACATAAGCTATATTATTGCAAAGTTTCATCTCAATCAGTTCAATCCGTTTAGTTTTTGCGTGAAAGAGTAACAAACATCCATCCATCTATATTCACAAACTCACAAACTTTCGCGTTTATAATATTAGTAGAATATACAAAATTTATCAAGCACAAAAATTTATTATGCACAATATTTGTTATGAACTCAATTTATTATGAACAAAAATGTATACACAAAATTTATTAAATACAAAATTTATTATGAACAAAAGGACATGTTCACAAAATGTATGGAGGCTGGTATAATAATAATCAAAAAATCTAACCACAACACTCGTTATATTTCGAGATAGCTCATATTTTTCTGAGTCTATTACATCAGTTGAAAACAAAGAAGAGCCCAGCAATTTATTTTAAATTAATTTTTCATTTATTAGGATAAATAAATATATTTGTCTGAATAGGTAGTTTATCTGTATCAACCCTGATTAAGTAATCTCCAAATTGTTAAAATAAAGCATATTTACCAATTAGACACACTTTTTAAGTGTCTTTTTGTCACTTTGAACCTACCAACTGGTCACACTGGTAGGCTAAAAAAAATAATTTTAGCAAATTATGAGATTATTGTGGAATAATCAGCTCAAATGCAAGTAAAATAACGAAAGAAGCACTTTATTATTGTCAAACTAGAAAAAATAAAAAGCTGTATTATTATTTTTCATATAATCTATTTTTCACATTTAAAAAAAAATGCAGGGATGAAAATATCGAAATTAGATATTTTTGAGAAGCCCATAAAACAAGCTTTCAAATGATGTATATGTCGCAGGCAATTTGTATGATTCCGCCGTTTACATACGGCGTCGTCAGTTTAAAAACGCTCGCAGTTATGTATAATGCTGAAGGCAAAATGACAACTCATTCAATTGCAATAATTTCAACGTCGGTTGTAGTTTTAGGGTGACCATGACAAAACACACTTCAGAAAAATGAGATTGACAGATAAAAATTTTGGACAATTCAAATCAATCAGATCGATTATAATCTCGAGATAAGTATAGTTTGTTTAACTGTTGGAGTGTACGAAACGAAAACGTGTGTGGGGCACTGAGCCTAAACCGCGATCTTCGGAATGCGATGGGATGTGGGAGTATATGGGTGGGGAAATACTGACATTGACTTTTACGCCAGGATAAGTGAACCAAACTTAGTGACCTTAGGTCAAACTTAAATAAAGTTTGTAGGTTAGGTTAGGTTTGAACAGTGACAACAACGCGCGAGTAGTAACAATATGTCCTTATTACGAGTTCAGGACCTTCCGTTAAATATGTATACTCTAACATTAACTAACCAACATGAGCACTTATCTAAGGTATTTCGACTTCAATTGGTCAGGTTAGCCTCCTTTGATATCCTCTGACCATTTTTTAACTATGGTCGATATGCAACAATCGGAAGACTCCTGCATATTTCAGGAGTCCTCGGAACACCAGATTCTATGGACACCTTAGCATTTTTTAGGTACCGAAAAACCTTCCACGGCGTGTTTATTGCTTTCGTTTAAGAATCGTAACTTTTTTTAATTCACTATAATAATGTCTTTAAAATCACAAGTATTTTGCGAAAAGCCTTTTGTACACGTAGTATTTTCAATATTTTCTTGGGTCATAAAACCACTACTTGACGCCATTTTGTTTGTTTTGATCAACAGCGACGCGCGTGGTAAGAAACAGAACTAAATACTTCAATTTGCCTCGGCATTATGTATACGGCGTTTTAATTGTCAATCAAATGTTTCGGCATATTATAAAATGCTAAGGCAATATACATTTTGCCTTCGGCATTATACATAACGGCGAGCGTTTTTAAACTGACGACGCCGTATGTAAACGGCGGAATCATACAAAATGCCTGCGACATATATATCATCTTGGTTAGATTTTTCTCTGAATAATATACCACTTGTGGACGTCTCCTTTACGATGCACAAAAATTATCATGAACTAAATTTATTATGTACATAATTTTTTGAGTGTGTGAGTGTACCTGTGTGGGTGTGTGGCTGCCTCCCTCTCGTGGGCACGAACTCGGCGGCGAGGGGGTTGAGCGTGGAGCGGGAGACTGCCTCCTGCAGCGACACGGGGGGGTTGCCGTTACTCGTTCTGAAATGTAAACCAATTATAACATTTTCATTACATTTATTTTAGCGCAGAGTCCTCTTGTAAGCCTTTAGTTATAAGCAATATTGTTCAAATCTTATTTAAAAAAAAACCGGACATGTGCGAGTCAGGCTCGCACACCGAGGGTTCCGTACAAAATCAGAAAATTTCACAAAATTGAGAAGTTGTTAAAATCTCTATACTTAAACCATTGACAAAAAAGTTTTTTTTTTTCACTTTTCTCGTCATACATAGAAAATTACTGAAAATGTTAAAATAATTAAAAACCTGTTTTAGAATGTGCTAATGAAGTTCTTTTATATGATACCTTACATGATACGATTTACTTACTTTGAATTTTGAACCTATATTTTGTAAATGTTGAGGCCCTATTTTTTTGTGATTTAAATAAAAATGTACAGTTTTCAGATTTATTCCTATATGTGTACTCTGAGACAATGCTTCTCGCCAAATTTTTTAGTTCTATGTCAACGGGAAGTACCTTGTAGGTTTTGATTATTGTGAGTGTCGAAATATGCGGTTTTTTACAACATAAACGGCTCTAACTTTTTTAAACGATAACTGAGAAGTTTTTCTTTTACACAACTGCAAAAGTTTATCGATATACGTATACAGTTTAAATTTCAACTCGATATCTTTACGCGTTCCCGAGATACACAGTCTTGACATACACACACGGAGAGACGGACAACAAAGTGATCCTATAAGGGTTCCGTTTTTTCCTTTTGAGGTACGGAACCTTAAAAAATGTATATCTTAAAAAGAACAGACCCTGGAGTCTGTGCAGTGTAATAATTTAATAAAAAAATTTAAACCAAACATAATATTAGTATCACAGAGCTATTATTACACTGGAGAGATAGCGCTGTTGTCGCTTGAGGCAATAAGGAAGGTTCCCGTTTTCTAGTGTTATTTTTATTCAATTACACTTTCAATTATCTTCAAAAATGACGGAGTTATGAATTTTTAAACATGACCGCACGAAATCAAAAAACCTCGCGACGGATTTACGCGTGTGACGTCATCCGGCTCCAGAGCCGCGCCGTGGGTTAGGCGGGAGTAAGGAAAAAAGGAAATAAAGTGCTTCATTCTATGCCGGGTATTTTTCTAAGCCTAGAATAGGTTCTAGAATATCATTGTACTTATCTTTATGTTATGATCAACATTTACTATGGGACTAACCCCCCAATATAACGAATAAAAAGTCAGCATTCCCATAATTTTGTCGTGAGTAATAATACATTGTTCACCGAGAGGAGAAAGTGACCGATTACCGTCGAGGGTGTCGTTTAAAACACCCGAGATCGGGAATCGCACTTTCTCTCGAGTGATACATAGTGCTTTATACTACACCTACGAGGAAAATAAAAAACTAAATCTTTACTAATTGAAATTTATATTGAAATTGTTGCAGTTAGTGAAGCTTATTTTCACATGTTCTTTTTTCAAATAGTTTGACACCATCCAACACACAGCTAGTGGCCAGTGTCATTTTGCGAACTTGGAGATAAAAACTCACTGTAAAAACTTTTTGGCTTTTGATATTTAGGTTACCAGCGCATAGTCTTACCCAAAATTAAAAAAGAAAAACCACGTAAGAAATGGATTTTCATACACTTTTCTCTCCCGCTCAGATGCGTTTTCTCGCCGCATATTTGTTCGATATGCAATGACGTACTTTCTACCGTAAATTTGATAAAGTATCAAGGTACTTTCCGAGCAGGTGTAGTATAAATGAACTTTATATCTAAATGGAACAAGACTCGGTGTATGTGTCTAGTGTACTGCGGTTTTTACATTGCTCCATTAACGATACTTCTTATTAATGAGATACTTACGTAGGGAGTGACAGAAAGGGGGAGATGGGGCTTCTCCCCCTTTTCCGCCTTTCTGGGGGTAAGGGGGAGATAGAAAGGAAGAGAGAGAGAGAGAAAGGCGAAAAAGGGGGGAAAGGGAAAGATAGAAAATAAATAAGAGATACTGATGTGGGATAATCTTGTCTGTTCCCTCTGTTCTGCCTCCTCTCCCGTTGCTCGTCCTCCAACATGGCCTCGATACAAAGAAAGGGAGAGAGAGAGAAAGAGAAAAAGGGGGGAAAGCGAAAGAGAAAATAAATAAGAGATACTCACGTGGGATAATCCTGTCTGTTCCCTCTGTTCTGCCTCCTCTCCCGTTGCTCGTCCTCCAACATGGCCTCGATACATTGCTCCATTAACAATCCTTCTTATTAACAAGATACTTACGTAGGGAGTGAGAGAAAACGGGAGATGGGGGAGAGAGAAAAAGGGGGGAAAATGGAGAGACAGAGAGAAAGGGGGAAGGGATAAATAGAAAAGTGGAAAGGAGGAGAGATATTCGAATAAGGCTTTCTCCCCCTTTTCCGCCTTTCTGGGGGTAAGGGGGAGATAGAAAGGAAGAGAGAGAGAGAGAGAGAGGCGAAAAAGGGGGGAAAGGGAAAGAGAGAAAATAAATAAGAGATACTCACGTGGGATAATCCTGTCTGTTCCCTCTGTTCTGCCTCCTCTCCCGTTGCTCGTCCTCCAACATGGCCTCCATACATTGCTCCATTAACAATACTTCTTATTAATAAGATACTTACGTAAGGAGTGAGAGAAAGGGGGAGAAGGGGGAGAGAGAGAAAGGGGGGAAAGTGAGAGAGAAAGAGAAAGGGGGAAAGAATAGATAGAAAAGTGGAAAGGAGGAGAGAAAGGCGAAAATGGGGAGGAAAGGGAAAGAGAAAAAATAAATAAGAGATACTCACGTGGGATAATCCTGTCTGTTCCCTCTGTTCTGCCTCCTCTCCCGTTGCTCGTCCTCCAACATGGCCTCGATACATTGCTCCATTAACGCCTCTTCTTCCAACTGTTGCATGACCTGGAAATTTATATAACCTCGGTGAATACATAATATATTAATTATACTATATATTATGTATTATAGAATACATAATATATTAATTATAGTATAAATGTAGTTATTTGGGGTCCAAAAACTAGTTCTCCTCACTTCTAGTTGACAAAAAAGGTAAACTTATGTTGTTTCGCACTTGGAAATCTCAATTTAGCAATGCGTCAGAAGCTTTGATGCATGTACACTTCGTTAGGGGAGGCCTATGTCCAGCAGTGGACGTCCTCTGACTGATGGATGGATGAAAATCAAAAATGCAAAAAAAATAAATATCCATTATTTGTGTTGATCTTTTATGGAAAGTGGAATATTTGAGGGAGCGTTAAAATCACTGAGCTATTACAACCCGAGAGACAGCACTGTTGTCACTTGAAGCAATTGTCAACCACAATAATGTATGGAAAATTTTATGTTGTTTCCACTTTGGAATATATCAATGTGTTAGAAGCATAAAGTGCGCATCAAAATGCGTGTTCACTTTAGATTATCAAAAATATTGGACAGGTATTTTTTTTTTTTAATCAAACAACAAATGACAAAGATATACCTTGTCATAGTTTGGGAGTGCACGGACGACCTCATTGAGACCGCTGGATCGCGCTGGATACAAGTCGCTACCAACCGGTCTTATTGGAGATCCATAGGGGAGGCCTATGTCCAGCAGTGGACGTTCTATGGCTGATAGATGGATGGAATTATTTTGACGGAGTGAGACAGCACAGTTGGTTTTAGTTGAAAACAATAGTGATGATTTTAAAGTGGGTATCACCCGAATGGGGTCGCACGTGGCAACACTGCATGCTTATGTCGGAATGAAATGACTTTGACAGATGACGGAGAAACGTCATGCCATTCCGAGCGCGAGGCGGATTGCACCCGTGCAAATCCATTGACTTTGAAATCTGTTTCCATCCTCGATAATTCGTGTTAAATTGATTACGAAGTGATCCTAGGTCAATAAAGCCACCCGTTGCAGTAGTACAGATTGTTTATTTTGGCGAGATGGACAACTGGAGCCCGCCGGCGAGCTGTACCAATGAATGACCCACAAATAACGATGGCGGGTGATTGAGACGATCACTCTCAGACCCCGACAATTATATTATTGGTATATAGTTACAGACCTGTTTATCAAACTCCTCCTCGTTCTCCATCCACATGTAGTCAGCAAAATCGTCTGGTTGTGGAGGCACGGCCGGGTAGCCAGCTCCATAGTAAGGGCCCGCCATTACGTAGCCAGCTGGAATTGTAATATTTAACATTATTTTATGTCATATTTATTTAGATTTCCCATACATACAATACTTTCAATAATGTAATTATTATATATCAGATTATTGAAAATATTGTACATATTATGTGATATTATTGTAAATATTGTACATAATTATGTACACCTATTGCAAATATTGTATTTACATGTGACATTATTGTAAATATTGCACATATTAAGTGATATTATTGTAAATATTGTACATGAGACATTATTGTAAATATTGTAAATATTACATGATATCATTGTAAATATTGGACATATTAAGTGACATTATTGTAAATATTGTACATGAGACATTATTGTAAATATTACATGATATGATTGTAAATATTGGACATATTAAGTGACATTATTGTAAATATTGTACATGAGACATTATTGTAAATATTACATGATATGATTGTAAATATTGGACATATTAAGTGACATTATTGTAAATATTGTACATGAGACATTATTGTAAATATTGTACATATTATGAGATATTATTGAAAATATTGTTCATATTACGAGACATTATTGTAAATATTGTACATATTACGTGATATTCATGAAAATATTGTTCATATTATGAGACATTGAAAATATTGTATAAGTGTGGAATGGGTCGAGCGCAACCCAATCATATACTTAGATCGGATTCAATGTATTTTTATTTTATTATTATTACTAGTAGAAGTTTCGTTGAGAAATGCTACCTGTAGACGAAAACCAACATCTGGACGACATAAGTAAATCACCAATCACTCGTTTAGTTTTATTTACCTGGCATGTGTCCGCGCGGTATGTGGAGGGGGTAGACGGGCGCGCGGTGCATGCCCGCGTCCCCGCTCCCCACCACTCCGCCGCCGACGCCTCCGTCGATGATCACGCCGTTCGGCTGTGGATTATGGTGATATACATTTTAATATTATTTTATGTGATATAGCCGTGGTCTCATTCACCATCTAAGCTACTGGAGCAGTTATGCCAGCGGCCCAGAGCCACGCTCCGTTACTTTACCGTTACTTCCTGGCTCGGGTACACGCTGGAGGAGGAATGCACAAATCTCCCCATGCGGGACGTCAGTGCAGGGGCCTGATTCTCTATCGACAAAACGTAACGTAACGCGGTAAGTAATTTTTTTATTTCCTTGAATTTTATTTGGAGAACTGTTTGATATATGTAAAATTACGTTAAAATAAATTATAAACCAAGTTTAAGTTATGCTATTTGAAAAATAAGTAATTTTCATACTAATTTCTTAAAAACAAAGAGCACGTTAGAGCGCGTTACGTGCTTGTTTTCATACAGAATCACCCACCAGCCCCCCTACCGCCTAAGCAATAGCAATCGTAATAGCAATCGTTTATGACTTCATTGTAGTCATTTGGCAACGCCTATGTAACGTTAGCCATCAATTGCTTTGCGCGGATTGCGAAAGCAATCGTTGAATGAACAACTTTGATGGCTAACGTCACATAGGCGGTGCCAAATGTCTAAAATGGAGTCATAAACGATTGCTATTACGATTGCTATTGCTTTAGGCGGTAGGGGGGCTGGACTCATCGCCCCTAATTAGAATTAGAATAGCCGTGGTGGTCGAGAGGTAGTGACGCCCGCCTTACAATCGTGAGGTCGTGGGTTCGAATCCCCGGTCCCGTACCAATGAGTTCTTTGGAATTTATGTACCGAATTTCCCATCACTGGCTTGTACGGTGAAGGAAAACATCGTGAGGCAACCTGCGTACGTCCTTAGAAGAAATTCGATGGAGTATGTGAATCCACCAACCCGCACTGGGCCAGCGTGGTGGATATGGCCCAATCACCCTTCGTGGGTAGGCCTACGTCCTGCAGTGGACTATTAAAAAGGCTGGTACAGTACATTTTAATATTAAAAACATTGTCACTAGAGACTGTATAATGGGCTAGATGACAATATAATTATTTTTTGCAAAAAAATGGCATAGAACAACCGTGAATCAACCGTGTATAGAATTCGCGAATAATTAGCACCAACCAATGTAGCAATTTTAACATTATTGTTGATTTATCGAAAATGGCTCAGCCGATTTCGATAAAATTTAATAATTAAATGAGACCAATTTCAAAGCTTACACTTTCCAATAAAAAAAAGATATATCGTAATCGGACTACTAAGTAAAAAATTATACATGGTTACACATAAAAAAAAATGTACGCCTCGATTTGATTACCTCCTCCGGTTCGTCGGTCGGTCGGCACGAATCGATGTGACATCCATGTAGATTTTTGTTGATTTATCAAAAACGGCTCAGCCGATTTCGATAAAATTTAAATGGTACCTCGGTAGTAGTAGCCGTCCTGGCCTAGTGGTAATGACACCCGCCTTGCAATCGTGAGGTCGTGGGTTCAAATCCCGGACCCGTAACAATGAATTCCTTGGAATTTATGTACGGATATAACACCACTGGCTTTTCGGTGAAGGAAAACATCGTGAGGCAACCTGCATACGTCCGTAGAAGATTTCGATGGCATATGTGAATCTACCAACCCGCACTGGGCCAGCGTGGTGGATATGGCCCAATCACCCTTCGTTGGTAGACCTACGTCCTGCAGTGGACTATTAAAAAGGCTGGTACAGTACCTCGGTAGTATGCTCTTTCGAACTAAAAAATATTTTTTAAATTGTTCACAATTGGCCAAAAATATCTATGAAACATACAAAAAAATTACAAACAGACAAACATAGTACATCCTTTTTTTTAGAAAGTCTTTACCGACTTAAAACAAACAAATAAAAATAATACATACCTGCCACTGTCCATTTTCAACATTCTCATTGCCATAATAAGCCCCAACGTTAGCGGACGTCTCCGGTATTTTCATTATTAACAAATTTTACACTGGCAACACTGACTATCCATAAACTTTAAAAAAACACTTCACAATATACTGGCACGTTACAATTTTACAACAAAGTTTAATTTTCTGTTCTAAATTCAAAATCAAACTTCCGAGGTAAAATTTCAAATTTTTGAGGGTAGTTGTTTAGTGTAGAGTTAAGTTGGTTTCAGGCACTGGACTCATAAGGTTTTCTATATGTGTGTGTGTTGTGACTATCTTCATTTCTGGTCCGCTCTGCAGCTGAAACAAAAAATTATATATTTATTTACTAGTTTTTGCCCGTGGCTTCGATCGCGTGGTATTTTAATTTGTCGTGTCCCATGGGAACATTGTATTTTTTTGGGATAAAAAGTAGCCTCTATGTCTTTGCAAAAAAAACAGGTCTAATTATAATTTTTTTTTCCTTCTTTACCCAAAGGTCCAGTCTATTCTTAAATGTGTTTATAGTTCTTGCAGAGATGACATCCTCTGGCAAACATGTTCCAGTTGTACAAAACTAATATTATAAACGCGAAACTCACAAACTTTCGCGTTTATAATATTAGTAGGAATAAGATATATGACCGCACAAAACATTACTCTTATTTATATTTCTTAAATACTAGGTTGTCCACCCTGGACATAGGCTTCCTCTAGCATTTGCCAGAGCTCCCTATCTCTGGATCTCTGACTTTCCTGTGCCACCATGGCAGCAGCTCGTTGTCCCACCTTTTTTGAGGTCATCCCATGAACCGCTTCCTGTATCTCTTAGGTACCAGAGCATGACCTCATTTATCTTTTTTGCTTCTCAGTACATGCCCAACCCAACGCCATTTTAATTATTTGGCTTACGTCTGCTACGTGGCCTTTCTGATTTTTAGGGTTCCGTACCTCAAAGGGAAAAAACGGAACCCTTATAGGATCACTTTGTTGTCCGTCTGTGTGTATGTCAAGACTCTCTATCTCGATAACGCGTAAAGATAACGAGTTAAAATTTAAACTGTATAAGATATATATCTATGGTCTCTTGCAGTTGTGTAAAAGAAAAACTTATCAGTTATCGTTGAAACAAGTTAGAGCCGTTTATGTCGTAAAAAACCGCATATTTCGCACTGGCAAAAATCAAAACCTACAGGGTACTTCCCGTTGACATAGAACTATGAAATTTGGCGAGAAGCATTGTCTTAGAGTACACATATAGGAATTAATCTGAAAATTGTACATATTTATTTAAATCACAAAAAAATAGGGCCTCAAAATTCACAAAATATGGGTTCAAAATTCAATGTGAGTAAATTGTATCATGTAAGGTATCATATTAAAGAACTTCATTAGCACATGCTAAAACAGATTTTTAAGTATTTTAACAACGTGTTTGTACGGAACCCTCGATGTACGAGCCTGACTCGCACTTGTCCGGTTTTTTAACCTATCTTTTAACTTCATATGGAACGCTTTGCCTGGGTCTGTCTTCCCGCTAAAGGGTGTCTGCAAATCCCGAGTAAATGGGTATCTTCTAGGTAAGCGTGCTTCACCCTAGACCGCATATCTGCTCAACATCAGGCAGTATGTAGTCAAACGCAAACTTACAAGGAATAAAAAAAAAATAGGATAAAATGATACTGTGCTTAGACAATAAGCAATTTTTACATTTGCTAAAACTTACATACCTAATAAATTAGTTACCTAGACTACTTTCTGTAGGTAGCCTAGATACATAATCTACTGGGGAAAATCCTGTTGTAAGGAAAACCATATTGTTAATAATTATTTTTCGCAAAAAATATCATGACCGACTTTAACCGTGTGCTGAATTCGCGAATAGTACGCACGGATCGATGTAGCAATTTCACATTATTATTGATTTATCATGATTGGCTCAGCCAATTTCGATTAAATTTAAAAGGGACTAATTTCGAAGTATACTCATTCCAATAAAAAAATAAATATTGAAATCGGACTTACTATAAAAAAATTATGCGTGATTTTTAATTATTTAGTTGAAAATTTAGTAAAATATGGTGCACAGTTTGTGATATGGCTGCCAGAGACTGATATATACTACATACACAAGTTTTAAAATACATACCTACTTTAATACAACTACTAACACCCAGACACAGAGCAAACACTTATGTTCATCACAAATGCTTGCCCTGGGTGGGGATTGAACCCACGCCTCTTCGACTCAGGAGTCAGGGTCACTAACCACTGAGCCACCGAGGCAGTCAAAAATGCTTGGTCCTTTTATTTGTTTGTATAAAGGCGAGCAGTATAAACTGATGTGTGTGATGTGTGGTGTGCAGTGTTGGTTTGTGATGGTGTAGGCTGTAAGAGGAACTTATGGCGTCTGCTGTCGCGTATGTTTTCCTTCAAGGTGTACATGTCGTGAAAATCTGGAAGATTATAGAAGCCATTGAGAATTTTGAAGGTCTCAATCAGGTCTCCACGCAATCGTCGTTCTTCGAGGGTCGTTTTACTTTTGTTATTAACAGTTATGTTTGTTATGTTTAATTAGACAATGGAGATATTCTAGGATACTCATGAAGGGTATTGTGATTGGGCCATATCCACCACGCTGGCCCAGTGCGGGTTGGTGGATTCACATACGCCATCGAATTTCTTCTATGGACATATGCAGGTTGCCTTACGATGTTTTCCTTCAGCGAAAAGCCAGTGGTGTGAAATTCCGTACATTAATTCCGAAGAACTCATTGCTACAAGACCGGGATTTGAACCCACAACTTCACAATTGTAAGGCGGGTGTCACTGCCACTAGACCACCACGGCTAGGATATATTAATTACTAGTTTTTACCCGCGACTTCGCCCGCATGATATTTTGATTTTTGACGCAATATCATTATAATTTATAGCCTATGTGTTATTCTGATATATAAGCTATATTATTGCAAAGTTTCATCTCAATCTGTTCAGTAGTTTTTGCGTGAAAGAGTAACAAACATCCAGCCATCCTCACAAACTTTCGTGTTTATAATATATTAGTAGGATTCTAGGATATACAGCATGACTTTTTATTTAGTGCACAATTTTTTATCGCGCAATAGATATCATTAATAGAACATATTTCACTCATAAAAAGATCGACATTTTTCCATCAATTTTTTGTCAAACTATTCCAAAGGAAACTATATTGCATGCACCCTACACTCCATACAATAAACCTACCAAAATGTCTCGGGTGTAGGTACTGAGATGTAGGGTGACATTGATTACTCCGTTTTTCTGTATACTTTCTCTTGAAGTTATATCAATATTTTTTGACCGACGAACCACCGGAGGAGGTATACAATTCGACGCGTATATATATTTTTTTTAATGTTTAACCACGCATAACTTTTTTCATAATAGTCCGATTTCAATAATTCTTTTTTTATTGTAAGAGTATACTTCGAAATTGGTCCCATTTAAGCTGAGCCATTTTTGATAAATCAACAATAATGTGAAAAATGCTACATCGTTGAGTGCGTAATATTTGCGTTCTAGCGATGCGCCCCGGCTTCGCACACGTGTATTATACATATAAACATTTCTCTTGAATTACTCTATCTATTAAAAAACAACTGCATCAATCCGTTGCGTAGTTTTAAAGATATAAGCATACATGGGGACAGACAGCGGGAAGCGACTTTGTTTTATACTATGTAATAATTCTGTACCTACACGGGTGAAGTCGGTCATGCTATTTTTTGCAAAAAATAATTATGTACTAAAGTGAGGAAATCCAATGTAGGGGTTTATTTGTTTGTTTATTATACTTTCCGTATGCAAAGTATGTGCACTGAAAAAAAAAACACCTGTATGTGTACTCATCATTATGATAAACTTATACTGTGGGCCCAATCCTGTGAGTCAGCTGTTCCATACAATAGGCTATTTGACAACATTGAAAATATACTATTGATTGTGGCAATCCTTACAGATAGAGTCCTGCGTCGTTTCGCCCCGCAAGCGGTTGGGCCCGCGGGGCGAATCGCCCAAGACACTTTTTGAAGGTCCCCATTCGGCCCGCTCCAAACAATGCGGGGCGAATGGGGACCTTCAAAAAGATTCTTGGACGATTCGCCCCGCGATTCACTTTTTTATCTGTACATTTAATAGCCTGAAAGAGACATATTTTACTTTATTTAAACAAAAATATGTATACTTTTCGCAAATGACACGAAATAAAATAACGATATTTTTTTGATATTTTATCTACGACGAAAACGCTCTAAGATGGGTGGCAACTCTGGTAGCGTCACATGCTAGTGAACGAGAATTTCTCGATTGACTGTTGTTTGTGTAATTTGTGTTTTGTGTTTTCGGAGTAATATTATTGGATCTGTAAGTCACTTATAAAGAATTTTTTATCAAATTTCATATGTAAACTAGCTATTAACTAACGTTATTTACTAGTGTGTGACGTCACAGGCCAGCGCCATTGCAGAATGTTGTTTTGGCGGGATCTTGAATATGTATTCTTTAACACTTGATTTTCAGTTTTAATTTTTATTTTTTTTTATTTCGAATAGGTTTGCGTTTGACTACACACTGCCTGATGTTAAGCAAATGAAAGAGACATATTATTATTTCTCTTAATACAGTAGATCTCTCCTAAATATTAATGTAGTGTGCTAATTATGTACTAACGAATAATTTAAATTATATAATTATATATTACAAATAGCCTATTTCAATAACTCTGGACATAATGAACAGAATTTTTCTTTGCTAATTTGGGAGTTGGCGCCATTGTAAAAGATGTCCATAATTATGAGTATAATAGTATCCTAGTATATTTCGTTGTCTAGAAGAACATTTTGTAAACAATCTGTAAAATTACTCAAAAATAAAATCGGCCAAGTGCGTATCAGATATAATATTCTGTTTTTAGTATTTGTTGCTATAGCAGCTATCGAAATACGTCATCTGTGAAAATTCCAACTATCTAGCTATAATGGTTCATGAGATACAGCCTGGTGACAGACAGACAGATGGACAGCAGAGTCTAGTAACAGGGCCCAGTTTTTATACTTTGGGTATGGAACCCTAAAAACCGGACAATTGCAAGTCAGGCTCGCACATCGAGGGTTCCGTACAAATCCAGAAAATTATGATACAATTTAGTCACTTTGAATTTTGAACCCATATTTTGCGAATTTTGAGGACTTATTTTTTTGTGATTTAAATAAAAATGTAGTTTTCAGATTTATTCCTATATGTGTACTTTGAGACATGCTTCTCGCCAAATTTCATAGTTCTATTTCAACGGGAAGTACCCTGTAGGTTTCGATTTTTGTGAGTGTCGAAATATGCGGTTTTTTACGACATAAACGGCTCTAAGTTTTTTAAACGATAACTGAGAAGTTTTTCTTTTACACAACTGCAAGAGACCATAGATATACATATGCAGTTAAAATTTCAACTCGATATCTTTACGCGTTCCCGAGATAAAGAGTCTTGACATACACACAGATGGACAGACGGACAACAAAGTGATCTTATAAGGGTTCCGTTTTTTCCTTTTGAGGTATGGAACCCTAAAAATGATAAAAATGACATAGAATATATTAAAATATCAACCTCACTAATATAACTTTGCAACTCAGACAAAGATAGAATGCAGGGAGTTAGATCAACACAAATTATCAAATGAAAATAACAAAGGCAAAGAGATAGCGAGGATCTATACTTATGCTTTAGTCATTAAATATGAACAAACAAATCATTATACAGTCGGTACACACTAAGGCTGGAGTTCACCAAATGCAACATAAGTGATGGTTATGCAAACACTCAGTTAAAAAGTAACGATTGGTTAAACAAGCTTCGCTTTTTTGGTGTTCATCATTTGCAGGTAACCGGGGGTTAGGTAATCAACCCAGATACATAGTGTTTGAACGAATGACTTGTATATGAATGAATGAATTATGTTTCGCAGCTTCATTCTTCGCGATTTATTGTTTACATACAGTAGATGCGCTCCAGCCTAGACCTTGCACGGATTTTTTAGAGTGGTATATTTTTTTTTTTTTTTTTTTTTTTTTTTTTCTTTTTTGTCTGTGGTTATATCCTGCCCCCTCTACAAATTACACTCTTATATGTCGGCTTCTAATTTCGAATCATTCTGCGTTTCCGTGCTCAAGCCTTCGCACGTCAACCTACAAATCACGCCAAAGTTTCAAGCAACCAGTAATCCGGACTCTGAACTTGGAGAAAGAAGAAAGGAAAACAACGAAAAAGAAATGCGTCGGAAGATACAAAAGTGGAAATCGATGAAATTTTGAACAGCAAGTGACAACTTGTTAAGTGATGCGAGGATACCATACCTGGGTTACCTCTGTCACGTGCAAAGGTGATGCGTACTGCTATACTTGGGCTGTTACTGTCACTATTTTGCTAACAACTTGTTAAGTGATGCGAGATACCACACCTGGGTTACCTCTGTCACGTGTAAAAGTGATGCGTACTGCTATACTTGGGCTGTTACTGTCACTATTGTGTTAAAAAACATGTTCTAATAAGAACATTGGTATCACGGATCCACCATGGATACATAAGAAACGGAGCTCATATACGAGACGCCGACTCAGGATACAATCCTGTATGACGACGAATTTGCGTGTCGCCGTCGTCACAACCGCCATCACCCCGTGCCCTAACTTCGGCACCTACACACTCGGCTACAAGCCAGGTGTTGCCGTAGCAGACCCCACCACCACTTCCACAACCTGCTAAAGAAGCAGAGAACGGCCCGCCTGGAGACAGCTGCTGGATGATACCTTCAAGATAAATTGTTTTTGGGTCCGCCCATACATATTGCTGGCATTGCCTACCGACGACGGTAAGACATTTTGGACCAGGAGCTGCCTAAAGAAATCGAAGACAATTTGTTGAAAGAATATGTCATTCTCGACAATCTCGGGCGCCTATTACCGGATACGGATACCCTAAACCCAGAAGTAAAGGCGGCCTTACCTGATTCTTCAGTGAAGCGGAAAACCTCTCGGCCACAAGCAAAAACAATTTGGCGCTGCCCTGTACCCGCTGCCATCAGTGACCGATCTAACAAATGAGATCTCGAAACAAAAGCGTTATAAAACCAATAAGCGATGTCTGTCGCCCATTTTCTGACATTCACTATTTAGACCCGAAAACTCGCAGAGGCTTCGCTATATCGGAAAGAAACACTAAATTAAAAGACATGCTCATCGAGTCGATAAGAGAGTAATTCCTGTTTGGTGAAAATTTGGGTGAATTAGCTATAAGTACTCATCAATCCGGTGATGTCCTGAAAAACGCACCGAAAACTAAATTTCAGCGCCCAAATGTAGCTTTCAAAAGCGGAAGCATTAGCGCCCGTTTAAACTACGTACCTCAACACCGCAAGACGGACTACAAACCAAGCAACGTTCGACGACCAAGCAACTACCCGTAACGACAGTCAACGAGCAGAAATGCCTACCGATAGCTCGCAGACAGCGAGAAAAGCAGCTCCGCCGCGGAGCCAGATACAATATGTTGGACTACCTACTTCAGTATTTTCTCAACAATTGGGTTGAATTTACTAATTTTTTGAATTTTGAATTGAATAAATTAATTTCTTGGATATGGGGCTATACCATTTATCTACCCCCTATAGAAATGATAAACTTAGTAGGTACCTACATATCCTAACACTGTGTTAGTCCAAAAAGACTGAAAAAGGTCTATGATGGTGACAAAATATACAACCAAGTTGCGGATATAAAATATTTCAAAATAGAATATTATCGCTCGGCATCAATATTAACAACAAAAAATTGCTTCATGGGAACAATGGTGTTCTTTATTTCTGTGCAAAAATCCTATAGAACGTAGGTACCTATCTACGTATCAAATGGTGTTCTTTATGAATTTAATGTTTACCTTTCGGCTTATGCACTGTGCCATTAGTTTTCACCAAATTGTTCAAACCTGTAATAGAATTTCTAATAAAAACACATAATTTAATGTATGCTGTGTACTCAGGCGACGTTTTGTGTATCCGTAGAACAAAATGTAAAACTAAAGTTACCTTGACCAAATCTTTGTTTGAAAAATTAGGGTTTTTTCATTAACTCCGCAAAAAGCTGCCCTTTACCGAAAACTCACTATGTAATTTACAGGCTTTACTTTTGACTCAATAAACATGCTTTTATAACTACCCGCTGAAAAAATAATAATAATAAGGATACAAGTTATCTGTTATAATAAAAAACACGTAAACACGTACTTGTAAATTACGGGACTTTGCTCGCTTTGTACAGTTATTCATTTCAGCGTGCCCTGCGGTTCAATATTCATGGTGTTGTACACCAAATGCTTCGAACAGTCAAATATTCTTGCCTTTTACAAAACCCCAGATATGAATAAGTAGTGAACATTCATGAAAGTTTAAAAGATAACTTGCTTAGTAGTTAAGTTATATAGTGTACAGTTTACAGCTTCATAAAGAGAAATATTATTCCAATGCATCATTCGCAGGTTACGGTGCATAGTGTAACAGGAATGTTCTGGATATTGGAAGGAAAAAACATTAAGTATAAATGGATTAGAATTTCAATGTTTCACAAAAAATATTGTCGACTTAAATATACTGTGACGTCAAATGGCAACGTAACAGTTATATCATGTATTTATAAATAAAAGGAGAAGTGTTTAATATGAACATTTGAATATAATTTCTGGCGAAATATAGCAATGTTAGTAAATGGGTAAATTAACAGTTTTCGCATCTTATATAAATACAAAAGAGAATAGGGAAATATAATGGGTTACCAGAGATTGATCTATTTTCAAGTACCTAATACTATGTAGGCAGATACAATTCAAAATGCCCTTTGTATGTAACTTGACATAATTATCCAGAAGCATGAGCTGTAGAAGCATTTACCATTTCTTGGAAGAACAAGTTCTTCTACGCATTTCCACCGTTTTCTCTTATTTCAAGAGTACTTACTTCAAAAAAAAATATATTACTTATAGAAAAAACAGATGGTATAAATTTAGTACCATATTGACCTACTCAGACATGATTCCCACTGTTTTATAAATTAATCATTTCGGATCCCATATATTTGAACCGAGTGTAAAATTGTTAACCTCTCCTTTTAGGATAAATCACAACTTGCACCGAACTCTGGAGTTGGTAGCCGCAAGGCATTCAGGGAAGCATTATAGAAGAAATACTTGTCCTTCAATATGGTAGAAATTATGGTATCCTCACTATCTGATTCAACTTATAAACTATACACTGATTGTATACAGACATGGAGAGACTATTGTAAACCCACAGTTATAATTATACTAATATTACATTGAGCAAATTATGATACGGCTAACTTTTACAGATCTGCTTTATTATTATTACTAGAAAATTCAGATGATGATTTAAGCGATTTATGAAAGGAGTTTTCAAGCTAAAATCTGCCAACACTAAACATAGTTTAACAAGGGATCCAATTGTAGTCTATTTATTATTTAGCACAATAGGTATCAAATGAAGGTATTGACTTCAAAACTATATCAAAAAAAAAGATTGTAACCCTAGCCCTGTCCCTTGGTTTACTGCACAAGTGCACATCGTATTCCAACGTAGTAATTAATACAATTAAAGATATCGAAATACAGTCATCTCGAGATATAATAATTATAATACCTAATATAATAAACATCTCAGTATCAAATTCTACTCAACCAGTCTTGAGGTTATTTAATTACTTTATTTTAAAATAATCGGCCTGAAGTTTGCCCGGCCATCAAGCCAGTCAAGCATGGGGCCACGAAAAGCTATGAAAAGAACTTTTTTCGACGTGTAAAAAAGTGACAGATATGACTTTGCTATAATGCTGTTTTGTAAAGGAATATTTCGTGGCGCGCATTCTAGCCCGGCAGGTGGGCATACCTAGAAGCTTCAATTACGAGTAGTAAAACAAGTACACATCGAGAAACAAATTCATTATTTGTTAGTTATAAGAAACCACACTCAAAAATATCTTTGCACTCTGGGAAAATGGATGAATTATATTTAAAAGTGGTATAGATACATCAATTTATAATGAACATAGTACCTGACACACTGCTACATCCACAGCCAGAAGACTGAGTCAACATTGGCATCATTCAAAAAACAACAGGATGGATATATCCCTCCTCAGTCTTTACTAAATTTTATAACATACCTATCATCAGCAATTCAAATTTATTTGACACAACTGTATTGTCTTTTGGTAGAAATCTGTTACAACGATTCATCTTCATGATACCAAATTATATAGGTATATAATATTACAATATTAGTACCTGTGAATTCTAAGCTAAGCTTTAAAACGACAATCATATGCAAATAAAGACTGATTATAGATAGGTACTAAGGTGTATTTCTTCACATTTTACCTACTCTGAACATCTACTGTATGTAAACAATAAATCGCGAAGAATGAAGCTGCGAAACATAATTGTAAATCAAACGAACATGTGATGTTCGATGTCAATTATGTGAGCAGCTTCATTCGAAGCGATTTATCCATACCCTCCCTGTGTACAGCTAAGACGCGTACAGAATTCTACACCCATCCCTAGAAAGTAAAATGTGAATTTGTAAGCTCTAAACAAAATGATTCGAAATTAGAAGCCGACATATAAGAGTGTAATTTGTAGAGGGGGCAGGATATAACCACAGACAAAAAAGAAAAAAAAAAAAAAAAAAAAAAAAAAAAAATATACCACTCTAAAAAATCCGTGCAAGGTCTAGGCTGGAGCGCATCTACTGTATGTAAACAATAAATCGCTTCGAATGAAGCTGCTCACATAATTGACATCGAACATCACATGTTCGTTTGATTTACAATTATACTACTATTAAAAAAATTACATTCCATCCGGATACATTTACTTTCACCCAAACGCTTTCAAAATTTGTTAAGTACTATTATTATCCTACAAAATGAAATCATTGTATGATTGCCTCGTTGGCTCAGTAGTTAGTGACCGTAACTTCTAGATCAAGGAGGCGTGGGTTCGATCCCCACCCAGGGCTAATATTTATGTGATAAACATACGTGTTTGCTCTGTGTCTGGGTGTTATTTAGTTACTATTTATATAAGTATGTATTTAAAAATAAGTATATGTAGTATATCAGTCTCTGGCAGCCATATCACAAGCTTTGCTTAGTTTGGGGTCAGAGGCTGTGTGTAAGATGTCCCAAAATATTTATTATTGTTAGGATAGAGTCATATTTCTCCAAAGATAAAATTCATTGCGTCTTCAATTTTTATGGCAAATGCCACTGATGCAATGAGCAACCATTGGTTAAGCAAGGTTGACGACGTTGTTTAAGTTAAATTTGCGATTACTGTATTTAAACAACAGATAGTGCTTGATGAACAGCTTAATTTCGTTAACAAGCCGTTTAAGACTTAACCAATGGTTAATAAAGTAAACATCTGTTGATGAAATCAGGTCTAAGGAAAATATTTCTTTGACATATAAATACTAATTTTATTTGACTCTGCTTGATATAGGCTTATCTGTATACACTTCCCGCCTAGAAACAAATATATAAATTGATTGTCTTTAATGCAATGTTACATCAATTTTCAGCACATTCTTGTAACCTTGACAACTGCTGAAGTTTACTACTCACTGCTATTGCAAATACATTGATTACTGATATTTTCTTATCAAAAACACAATTCACTAGGTACATACGTCTGAATAAAGACATAACTCGAAGTAAATTCTACATGTAATATTAATTTGTATGTCAACAAACGAGAGGTGCCCTGATTATGTATCTAAAATATTCAACTTTCTATTTCATGTTAGGAAAATATACAGCCACGTATGTATTCCCGTGTTTACAATTTTTCCCGGCAAAAGTTAATGGTATTTTTTTTTCTAAATTAGAATTTAGAACTAGGAATAGTGCATAGCAAGCCAAAAATAGAATCAACCTAGAAACCAAAATAATAAATTGACCGACTTTCTCAACAATCGATGCAAGTGTAAAAACGGTTCGTCACAAGCCCGAGTACAAAGTCGACGGTAAATTACGCTCCATGCGAGAGTAAATTGAGAAAAATTGAAACTATAACACGTGTATGTACCCATGCTACGTCGTAAGGTGATTGAAATTGTTACTCACTCAGAATTGGCACGTCTAAGTGCTTTCCAGGACATCCAAAAACTGCCACGAGGATCCTCTGATGCCGCAGATTGATTTATTCCACTATTAACTTACGTTTGAGCACTATAACCTATATTTTTGTTAATTTTACACACAAGACCATCAGCCAGCTATCGTGGCGCAAATGGCGACCGATACGAACTTCGTGCGTAAAGGAACGCGAATTAGACAACTTCGTAGCACTGGAAGCCGGCTTAGTAAAAAATTGTGTGCAGATCTCTGAAAATATAGAAATAACGGGATTAATTACCTTTTTATAAGACAATCATACTCTTGTAAATTTAGCTCAGCCAAATAAAATGCCAAATTGACAAATAAATTCTTTTTTTGAAACCAGTCGGCTTTTTCGTGAACTTTCCTTGGTTTCAGGTTTCATTCTAATTCAAAGAGGTTTTATGTTGAGCTACCTGCAATGGGTGAAAAAAATATTTGTTTCATAAGTTCTCGCGTTTTAATTATTAAAGAAATCGTAAAAATATAGATATATATATAAAAACCCCAAAAATAAAATAGGTAACTGCTTAATTTTAGTTTTTGGCGTAGAATGGAACGCCTTTAACGTTGCGGTAATGCCAGCGGTGCAAATTCAAATAACCCGTAAGAAGGGTGTCCCATACTTAACTGGATATTGGAAAAAAACAGCATATAAATAAAATTTTAACATAAAAATGAGCTGGATACGAGTAAAGCTTAGTCTGTCAGATGTTTCTAGAGAAATACAAAACAAGACTAGGCCATTTCCAACTTCCCGATTTAAAACATTTACCGACTAAAGAGCAATTATTTTTTTAATGGTCACACTTGTAGCTAATAGATGTTGCTACATTATGAATAATTTCATAAATATAGAAAATAATTATGAATAAATCATAGTTTTAGACTCTCACGAAATTGAATCTGTAAAAATACATTTGTTGGCTCCGCAGTTCGTTTTTCTTACATAAAAATGTTTTCTTTCTGAGTCCTTAATACCGCACATGGGTGCAGGGGACAAGGATTTCTCAATCATTGAGAGTTGTCTGTTGGGGCACTTTGGGGAATTTGATTCATTTGCAGTTTCAACATTACTGTTTGATAATTTGAGTCCCTATAATGTACAGCATGTATTTGATGACACCAAATTGTACGGGCAGGAAAGCACGGCCCCTATTTCATGTCCCATGCCACCAATTATCAGGCTATACAATACGTGTCGTACAATGCTGGCCGGACATTATCACCTCGTGCAAATAATGTACAGCCCGTTTTTTACGACCCAATTATGCACAGCATGATCAAACGTGACCCGAAGAAAAGGACATAAAATATCATGCTGTACGTTATTGTGTTGCTAAATACGGGCTGTACATTATTGGCACGAAGAATATTTGCTCCTATGGGTTGATTTGTCTGTGACTTCTGTCAGTTCCACAGAGATATACTAAGCGTCACACAAGTCAGCGGATCAGAAGTTAGCCACAGATGACACTTTTATTTTTTTATTGATTCGCTAATTATTGCGCATGTGTGTACAATGCCAACGCTGCGTGGCGTAGTGGTGAGCACGCGGGGGGCATGATATTGGTGGGCGGGTGTGCCCTGACGTCTCGTTTCTCTGGCTCCCGTGCATACCTTCAAAGTATCCTTAACTCGTAATAAGGACAGGTTGTTTCTGGCGCTTCGCCGGCCACTGCTGCGGAGCGCTCGCTTCGCTCGCTCGGCTCGCGCATTGTTGTCACTGTTCAAACCTAACCTAACCAACAGAGTCAAATTACTTTAGAGATTATAATTACTCATACCTTGCCATAAAATATCCAAGGTCCATGGACACAAAATATCAGGCCGAACAATATCGGGCTGTGCAATACTGTGCCGGACATTATTGACACAGGCCGATAATGTTCGGCTTGTATTTCATTTGCACAGCCTGATATTCCATGGCCAGTGACACAAATTATCATGCCGTACAATATTAGGCTGTACATTATCATGTCGTGAATTACTGGGTAGTACATTATTGGCTCCCGAGAATTTTCAAACATTTTTATTGTTTTGTTTAACTTGTTCTTTGATCGTAAATTGTAAATCTGTATCCCAACTTTCTTGATTCTCAGCGAAACATGGCTTCAATGTTTGTGGAATTACAAACGCCACTGAGCGAATACTCGCTGGTGTGTCGCGGTTGCCTCGCCGAAAGTGGGGAGATGAAAAACATTCGCGAATGGGGTCTTACCGAAGACTTCTGCAAGCTGACAGATATTCGAGTAAGTTTCTGGATGATTCTGGACGACATATAAATTCTGGGATAAGTGGGACATCATCTTTTTATCATTTTTTTTCACTGAGTTTGTTACCATCATACTCTAGGACTAACCCTGAAATCGCTGATCAGCTGTTCAACCCAAGACTTTCAACAATATTTTCGTCCCATAGTAAAAGTGGGTCGTCGTTGTTTCAGTCATAGGACGTCCACTGCTGGACATAGGCCTTAAAAAGTGGGTAATGATTATTATTGGCTTTGTTTCAGGGAATTAAAAATCTTGGTTTGTTTAAGTTAGAATGAAAATATATTTTGTAGGTTACCTAAATAATTTAAATTCGACTATGACCATACACATTGCAGCATAGTAGCAAATTATAATAAAAAGAATATTATTATTATTATATACTACGGGACTAATCATGCACTAAAATTACGAGATAAATAAATACCTCCTCATCCCGACGTTTCGGCCCAGTTACATCAACCAGTGTATAATAGGTTCATCATCTAGAGATCCACCATACGTATAGGGAATCAGGATTTAGTGCAATATTCTTTTTTTTAAAACATTACATCGACCGTGGTCATGGGTAGACTATATTTATTTATCTTGTAATTTTAGCGCGCAATTAGTCCCGTAGTATATAATAACAATGTATTCAAATCGCGAAAGTTTAAAAAAAAGAATATTGCACTAAATCCTAATTCCCTATACATATGGTGGATCTCTAGATGATGAACCTATAATTCTGATTTATAACTTATTTATCCATTCATTGTGACCAACTTTTACTATGGGACTAATCCAGTGCGTAAACGCACCTCAGAAGTTTTTTATGCTGGATAAAAATGATTCTATGTAGTGTTTGTGAACCGAATCATAGCCCTCAAATCTATTACAAACCAATCACATCTGTCAATCTCTCTCTGTTAAAGAATTGGGATCAACTGATTTTTGGTTATGTGGTACATATTACTAGTCTTATCTTGTTATTAACAGTTGGCAGGTGCCGAGGGCATATCGGAGTTGCTGTGCACCGCGTGTGAGGATGCTCTGATGATGAGCAAGAGGTTCCGCAGCCAGTGCCAGCAGTCGGATATAGTGCTAAGAAATATTGCCAGAGTAAGCTTACATATTTTTATTCATAGTATACTAGCGACCTGCACCGACTTCGCACAGTTGTATTATAGTTATTATACATATAAACCTTCCGCTTGAACCACTCGATCTATTAAAAAAACCGCATCAAAATCCGTTGCGTAGTTTTAAAGATATAAGCATACATATGGATAGATAGACAGAGAAGCGACTTTGTTTTATACTATGTAGTGATTTAGTGTTATTAAATAAAATAAAAATAGCCTTTATTCACTAATATACAAATAACTATAACAGAATACGGCTAAAACTCACGTTATACACCCCCGTCACCTCGGGGGTGCGCGAGGATGGAGTACTAAGTACTCCGAAACTGGTCGGATTCCTTGCGAATCGACCGCATACATATAACGTGAGTTTAAGCCGTATTCTGTTATAGTTATGATGAATACTCACGTCGTACCTCACTCACTCACGTAATAGTTTTGATGAAAATATACAAATACCTTTTGAAAACATTACTCTTATTTCTATTTCTTAAATATTAGGTTGTTCACCCAGGACGTAGGCCTCCTCTAGAATTTGCCAGAGCTCCCTATCTCTGGCTTTCCTGATTTTGTGATATTACCTAGTTGTTAATGAGATATCATTGCATTTTTCAGAGGAAAGCCGAAGAAAACTACACTCAACTACAATCAAGAAACGTTGTAACATTCACTTTCAATGAACAAGCATTAATCCTCACCATCAAAGCTCCAGACACAGATTCCAAAATATCCCTCCCCTGCCCGTACAACTGCAAAGAAACATACATAAAAAAAACCGACTTACACACACACCTGACAAAAAAACACAACCTAACCAAAGACTTCAACGTTGACATAAAATACTTTTGCTCGGAAAACAACTGCCCGTACAATGAACTAAAATGGTTTACTAAACGGAAATTATTAAACCAACACTACAATAAAGTGCATAAAAGTAAAATTTTTCACTGCGATACATGTAAAGGTCATTTTTCATTAATCACAGATTTTAACCGGCACATAAAAACATGTAATGTTGTCTACAAGTGTGAACTTTGCAACTTAACCTATAACTCAAATGAAAGGTTGCTAGTTCACTTAATGCGTCATCATCCAGACTTACACAAACAATACAAAAATGCAAGAAAAGCAGAAAGAGCACAACCTGAGCCAAAACGGTTGAAGACCGATGAAAAGTATGACTACATATTTGACAGCCCTAAACGTTCATTCGCTACTCAAACTTTAGAGAACATCAAAAATGATGTCGCTCTACCATCATGGCAGAATGCTGTGAAATCTAACTCATTCACTAAAACGGATGAAATTTCAACTCAAACCGTCTTCGAAGATCTGTTATCTTTAAAATCCAGCGAAGACGATTCTATATTCTTTTCTGAAACGGTGTCCCTATCTGATATACAGACTCAAACATTTAATTTAAGTCGTTTGAATAAAGAGACGTTGACAGATCCAGATATGACAAAGGAAACGCAGACATGTGTTTGTATGTCACATACATATGATTCCCCGAAGACACAGTTTAGGTTATTTGACAGTGTGTCATCGAGTCCAGTGGGGCATTTGACATCAACGGAGACTCAAACTCATGAGCTACGGTCAAATGTGTCTGATGTGCTTTTAGGTTATAATTGTGCTGAAACTCAGACGTGCTTCGATGAGGATAAGTCTATGTGACAGTGGGGCTTTTTTAGTTAAGTCCTCAGTGCTGGACCCTGCCCACTGCCATCTCAACTTGCTATTCTACTTGTGTGGATTCCACACGAATCGATGGTAGCTCAACGGTGAACGGTTACCCCTAGTTCTACGCAGTATGAAGAAGGCTAATCCTAGTTCTAACCGAAGATAGTAGTCTATCTGCCTGTGGTCAACTATACCTAGTTCCAAGAAGGTTAAACCTTGTTCTAACCGAAGATAGTAGTCTATCTGGCTGTGGTCAACTATACCTAATTCTAAATCGATGGTAAATCAAGCGATACCAAAGTACACAACTGAACTACCTAGTCTTAGAAGATAAATTGGATAGGTCATCACAGGTCTCACCAACAGTGCGCGGTTGCACCTAGTTCTAGCCAGTATGGAGAAGGCTAAACCTAGTTATAACTGAGGATAGTGGGATAGACCTATGTTTATCTATCTGTGATCAAATATACCTATTTCTAGCTGGCTATAATTAGGTATACCTGCACTATTTTTAACTGTAACATACACACACATTCTATGAACAAACTATGGGACCGATCCTGATATGTATACAAAGCCACAGTTTAGGTTATTTGACAGTGTGTCATCGAACAAAGAATACTGGGCAAGTACCGAAGGTTGCAGGCAATCGAGAGAAGCCTTCCCGGACTTAAATCCGAGATACTCTCGACGTCTGCTAAACCTTGCAAAGGACAGACTTCGACGCTTAGTTGGAGTTGTCACTGGACATTATGTCCAGGCAATGATTGCCCTCTAAACAAGCACCTATTTAAAATTGTCCCCTATGCAGAGGATGCATGGAGACAGAAGAAACAGCCGTGCACCTGCTGCTAGAGTGTAGCAGCGTGGCAGAACAACGAACGAAGATCCTCGGGTCACCGAGGACGCTCCGGAAGGCCTGCGCCGGCGTCAGCGAGTTGCTGGACTTCCTGGAGAGCACCGGGTGGCAGGACTAGCCACGGCCGGGCTATCACGCAATTAAGGGCCCGAAGAGGCCCGTCTTGCGGAAAACGCCCGCTCATCAAGTATCAAGTGTGTCATCGAGTCCTGTAGGGCATCAGACATCGACAGAGACTCAAACTCATGAGCTACAGTCAAATGTGTCCGATGTGCTTTTAGGATATAATTGTGCCGAAACTCAAACATGTTATGAGGAGGACAAGACGATGCGACAGTGGAGTTTTCTTTGTTAAGCTTTCGGTGATATGTGCCCTGCCCACTGCCATGTCAACTAGCCAATCTATTTGTGTGGATTCCACAGGAATAGTTGTTAGATCAGAACAATACCAAAATACTCTACTCAACTATAACCTAGTTCTAGAAAATAATTGGGCCAACCTAGGTCCAACCAACGGTGAGTGGCTGCACATAGTTCTAGCCAATATGAGGAAGGGTAAATCTAGATCTCAACTAGAGATTTTTGTATCCATTCTACATATCCTGCTATATTATCTATCCTATTATGTACTACCTATGACGAGAAAACGATAAATAAATAATATTGGGACATCTTACACACGGCCTCTGACCCCAAACTAAGCAAAGCTTGTGATATGGCTGCCAGAGACTGATATACTACATATACATATTTTTTACATTATCGAACCCACGCCTCTTTGATCCAGAAGTTAGGGTCACTAACCACTGAGCCATCGAGGCAGTCAAACTCATCACGATGTGACTGTGGAGTTTATTTTTAATTAGACGCACATAGGCCACTCCTATACGATGTTTTTGTTATAGACGAAAATGAGAGCTTGAATTTTTTTTATGGAAATAGAGTTTTTGCGATGTCGCAGTTTTTTTTTCTTTTTTTTATTTCGAATAGGTTCTTGTTTGACTACACACTGCCTGATGTTAAGCAGATGTGCGGTCTAGGGTGTAGCACGCTTACCTAGAAGAGTTGCTAAGTTGCTCCCATAGTAAACATTGTTCCTTATAATTAGTGTTTTAGTCTGTGTAATCCCCGAAAAAACAACACCTTGTAAGCTTCTAGAGTCACAATCGTGCAAAAAAGTGTCCGAGCGGAAACTCTGCCCAAGCTACGTAGTGGGCAGGCTTTTTAGTTAGTCGTAAAGCGATTGCAAGCCGACTACAACGCCGCGCGACGCCAAAGTGCTCGGTTACAAGCACAGATTAGCTGACATAACGTCGAGATTCGAGAAAACTGGTCATTTTGAAATTATTTATTGTAAATATTTAAGTAATACCATAGATTAATAATAACCTAATTCACCTCATTAAAACTCGCGTGAGAATTCATTATATTAAAGAAAACACCGGTTTTTACTCACGTATAATATCGCGGCCAGGCCGCTGGGAACCCGACCGGTTTCAGAGTCGACGGGAGCGCGCGTATTCCCTGACGAAGGAGTACTAATTACTCCGAAACCGGTCGGGTTCCCAGCGGTCCGGCCGCGTTATTATACGTGAGTAAAAACCGGTGTTTTCTTTAGTATAACCTAATTTGTCTATGGTAATACATACTGATGTATGTCGGCGCTCGGACATTTTTTTACTACTCTCACTTAGGGACTGTGGCTCTGTAGATATTTGCTCGAGGCTTGTAAGTCGTAAAATATTTGTACGTAAATTAGATAGGTATTAAAGTGAGTTAATGTTGTGTACAATAAAAGATATGAAACTACGCATACGAGTATTACATACTTTTATTTAACTTCCAATGGATGGTATACTGAGCGCCACACAAATTGAAAGATGGGAAGTTAGCCGCAGATGACACTTCGCCGTGATTCGCTAATTATTGCGCATGTGTGCAGAATGCCTATACAAATGGCGAAGTAGTGAGCTCGGGCGTAGGGAGCGCGCGGGAGGCTTGAGTTTGGCGGGCGGGTGTGCGAGTCTCTCTGGTTCCCGCACATACCTATATTTTGCCTTTTGCGCAGCGTTCTGCGACTAACTTCCCATTATTATTTGAAATATGAAATACTAGTTTTTACCCGCGGCTTCGCCCACATCATTATAATTTATAGCCTAGGTATGTGTTATTCTGATATATGAGCTATATTATTGCAAAGTTTCATCTCAATCCTTTCAGTAGTTTTTGCGTGAAAGAGTAACAAACATCCATACATCCATCCTCACAAACTTTCGCGTTTATAATATTAGTAGGATAGGATTATTGATTGTCCGGTGAAAAGACCGGTCAAGCGCTTAAGGAACAAGTTCTCTAACTTTGGTGATCTATTTACATACGAAACATCGTCTGAACACGAAGCGAGACGTTTCTCAGTTTCAAATTCATGGCAACGTTGCGGTTAGGAGTGAGGAGTGGGGATTTGCGCCGCTTGTACCTAACTTCAGACACTAAAGTTTCATTCCATCTATACTCTATAAAATTTAACTTGATCTCTGCGACAGCTGTCAGAAAAATCACGCCCATGAAGTCTTGAATTTCTTAATAGTACAGACAGTACCTGTCAATGTCACACTTTATGGACATGCCGATTAGTGATGGGCGACGAATGATAGTGACCACAGAGTTTTTGATAGAGTTTTAATTAAAATATCGATAGTTTATACTGACGATATTTTAAATAAAACTTGATTTATCATTAATTTTATTGTATATTTTAATATCATAACATTTTTTACATGTGTACCTAATTAAATTAAACCCAATTGTATGTTACATTAGCATCGATGATCCCAACTCTGAAAATGTCAATCTTCTACTGTCGCAGAGATCAAGTTTTTTATAGAGTATAAGTACATCGGAGAAATCAGGTAATATCGGAACAAAGAAAAACAATACAGAGTAATTCAGAACCGCATCATTTTGGAAGTCGGATGCAAGTTTTGCTAAAAAAAATGTTCAAAATATTCATATGCACTGACAACTGAAAAATTCAGTTGATAAAAAATGAAAAAAAGATATGATTCCGGCCAGGATCGAACTGGCGGCCTTCTGCGTGTAAAGCAGATGTGATAACCACTACACCACGGAACCAGGTGAACAAAGTGTCGAAATTATCGTTTATTTAATAGTATAAATAACTAATATTATTAATAATTTACCCTACTACTTGAAAAAGAAGGTAACGTTTTTAAATTACAAAGTAGTAATAACAAGATCACCAAGGTGGTTTAAAGTTAAATAATACTAAAAAAAATTACCTATACTATCCGGAAATTGAGGAATCTTGATATTGCATTAAATATTATGTACTTCTTTTTCATACATTATCATTAATTCATATAGTAGCGTACCCTGTTTTACCTTATATTGAAATGCATGTTAAATCCGATAGTGGCGCTCGTAAATTATCGTAATATTAATTAGCTAAGTTTTGTACAAGGTACGATAAAAAACGTCTGTACAGTGAGATATAAAATAATACGTGTTCAATATTAAAAAAAAAAATCAAAAGGAAAAATGATTTTAATAAATCTTAATGATAAGGTCAATTTTGTGTATAGTGACATCTAGCGGTGAGTAGCGGTAGCTTCATATTTTTGAAATGCTTATCACAAAGATAACTCTTTGAGATAAAAATCTAGTGTGGAAAGCACTTAAAATAAACATCTAACAGCGTTAGCTTTGTAATTAGTTGCAAAATATTTTAAATAATTCAATTTTGTAGATATACCTACTACCTACCTAGTCCTTAAAAAGAAATAAAATGAAAATGAATTTGTTTATGAAATATTATGAATATTAGTATTTACCAATTAATTTCCTAGTCTGTTTGATACAACTCAATATTATTTCTGATATCTAAATAAAAATGGTGTAGATAATTCCTGTAAATTAAAATTATCTTTTTTACTAACTTACCTAGTTTTAATCATTTTATCAGTAAATAAAGTATTTCTATAAGCCGTCCACTCCAATGTTGCCCCTCCGGCGCCAAGTTACGGTAGCTTTTATAGGTAGGTAGGCCCGTTTAGTGGATGGCAAGTCACCACCCGCCTAAATATTGTGAAATGAGGCATTATTTGGCGGGTGCCGCACCTTATCTTATAGCCCATCTTTGTAAGTCATCTATCACCACATCAATACAATAATCCGAAATACTGTAAATCATATCTAGCAATAGTTATTATCATCCTACTCTATGCACCTAACAGATAAGTTTTATTATATGTAAAAGGGCCTCTCAGTGTTGGCTGCGGCTCCACTGATGCCTGCCAAAGGACCAAGCTATGCTTGTGATAAATTATACTTGAATAAAAGAAATAATAATATCATCATCAACCACAGCCTTTTTTATCCCACTGCTGGGTATAGGCCTCTCTCTTACTGTGCCGTCTGCCTCGGTCCTGAATAATAATATACATATTTTAAATACATACTTATATAGATAGTACCTAAATAACAGCCAGACACAGAGAAAACACCTGTGTTCATCACATAAATACTTGCCCTGGGTGGGGATCGAACCCACGCTTCTTTGATCCAGAAGTCAGTATCACTAACCACTGAGCCACCGAGCGCGAGGCAGTCTTATTTTTTACTGATTTCTTCTTCTGTTGACCATCATTATAAACAACGTTTACTACGAGGTCGTAAGTAAGTAGTCTGCTTACTTACGTACTGGTAAGTAGTCCAGCTAGGTAAGTCCAACTTTAAGAAAGAGGTCGATCGCCGAATCCGAATCGGCTGGGCAGCGTTCGGAAAATTGCGTAACATCTTTTCATCCGATATACCTCAGTGCCTCAAGACGAGAGTTTTCGATAGTTGTGTGTTGCCAGTGATGACATATGGAACTGAAACGTGGTCTTTTAATGTGCGCCTCATGAATAAGCTCAAGATAGCCCAACGTGCTATGGAGAGGGCTATGCTCGGTGTCTCTCTGCGGGATCGAATCAGAAATGAGGAGATCCGCAGACAAACCAAAGTTACCGACATAGCCCAGCGGATTAGCAAATTAAAGTGGCAATGGGCAGGACACATTGTTCGAAGAACGGATGGCAGATGGGGCCGGAAAGTTCTCGAATGGAGACCACGGACCAGCAAGCGCAGCGTAGGACGTCCACCGACTAGGTGGACTGACGATATTATAAAAATCGCAGGAACGCGCTGGATGCAGGCCGCTTCCGACCGGCCTTATTGGAAATCCATGGGGGAGGCCTATGTCCAGCAGTGGACATCTTGCGGCTGCTAGATAGACTACGAGGTCGGAATCAGAGAAAAAAAAATGTCGATTCCGAGTTGAAATGTTGTATGGAACAGCCTCAAGCAAATATCTACAGAGCCACAGTCCCAAGTGAAAGTAGTTAAAAATGTCCGAGCGACGTCATCATTAAGTACCAGTAGCCTGAGTGTAAGTTTTGTCGTAAACATGACGCGCTCTTCGGCGAGCGCGTAAGTATGTAATTTGTATCTTGTTGTGTTTCAAAAACGCGCCGCTAGTGGCGCTGTACTATTTTTCATACAAATTACATGATTACGCGCTCGCCAAAGAGCGCGTCATGTTTACGACAAAACTCACACTCAGTATACAGTACTTAATGGACGTCATACATACCGACTTAAATATTTACATTAAATAATTCACAATGTCCCGTTTTCTCGAATCTCGACGTTATGTCACCTAATTAGTGCTTGTAGGTAGTTTTAACCGAGGTTTTTGGCATCGCGGGGCTTGGCTTGGCTTGCAATCGCCTTACGACTAACTAAAAAGCCTGCCCACTAAGTAGCTTGGGCAGGGTTTTGGATCGGAAACTTTTTATACACGATTGTGACTATAGATATTTTTGCTCCAAGGGAATAGCTGATTTTTTTTTCGAATTTCGCGGGTCGCATTATAAAAGTTGTTCATAACGATTTAGTTAATGACCCGCTTTCGACTTAGTACAGATAACCCTGTATAATAAAAATGCCACAAAATCTAAACGTAGATCCAACTCGCAGTAAGCCGGTTTTTAGGGTTCCGTACCCAAAGGTAAAAACGAGACCTTATTACTAAGATTCCGCTGTCTGTCTGTCACCAGGCTGTATCTCATGAACCGTGACAGCTAGACCGTTGAAAGGACATGTCCACAAAATGTATGGAGGCTGGTATATTAATATTCAAAAATTCTAACCACAACACTCGTTACATTTCGAGAAAGTTCATATTTTTCTGAGTCGATTACATCAGTTAAAAACAAAAAATTGCCCTCCGTTTTTTTTAAATTAATTTTGAATCTATTAGGATAAATAAATATATTTGGCTCAATAAGTAGTTTATCTCTCTTTATGTAGTCTAACCTCCAAATTGTTAAATAGAATCATTTTTACCAATAAGACACAGTTTTTTTAATATTTTTTTGTCATATTGTACCTTAGAGTATACATAACTAAAGTATAGTTATGTATACTCTAAGTATTGTACTTACTAACTGGTCACATTGGCAGGTTATAATTTTAGCCAATTAAGAGATGAATGTGAAAGGTTCAGCTACGAATGCAAGTAAAATAACGATAGAAGCACTATATTATTGTTAAACTAGAAAAAATACAAAGCTGTATTATTATTTTTCATACAAAATATTTTTCACATTTAAAAAAGCTGGAGGGATGAAAAAATCTAAATTAAATATTTTTGAAAAGCCCATAAATCAAGCTTTCAAACAATGTATATTAGGGTGGAGTGATTATATATGAAAAAAAAAAAATTTTTTTTTTTTTGAACGGCATAGCGATATAAAGTTGTCTTTGAATGAGAGAATCAAACATACGAAATCTCGTTAATCTATTATAATATTTCGAGGTGCCCCAGCTTGATTGAAAATAGGTAAATATAACTACTTTTTACATTTTGTTATCACACTGTCAAATTGTTCAATTATTGTATCATTCTGCTATCAATTAATAAATATAATTATAATTACCTGGAAATACGATAATTAAAAGAGCCGTAACTTATTTCGAACAATTTATTAATTAAAAGAAAAAATAAAATTACATAATTTTAGTTAAACATGAAATTGTTTTTTTGTATCGAAATGTGGCATTTGCTGACGCGAAAGTAGCCTTGCCCTGATGAAACCGTCTCGTTTATGTTCTCCACAAACAGCACTTGAAGCTTCTGTCACTAACTTGATGCAGCGCTCTACGGCTTGAGTGTGGCATGGATATTTTTTTATATTTGGAATTGTACCCAAACCACTTTTCACAATTGATTTCAAAGCTTCATCCGATAATTTAGCAGTCAGCGGTGGCTCAGTTATTTTCAAGTCTTGCCACTTAATAATTTGCGTATAATCTTCGGCGTCAAAATTTAAAGTAGGTACTTTAAATGTTCGAATACCTGGAGCAGTCTCTGATCTTGCTGTCAAGATTTGTTGATATGCCAGCTGACGTATGCTTTCCATGTCATCTCCAAGCATGGCGACAAGAACATTCTCTGGATGACCGAAATATCCATTTCGTTGAATTACATTGTCAACGATCTTCTTCATATCCGATTTCAAATAGCGACTCAGACTAATAGTTTGCCACAGGTGTTTAGCTCCATTAATACACGAAGGATTACTTTTTATTGTAAACCACATCGGACCATAAACTTTCATCACGTACGTAGCTAATATCACCAGTTTTTCGTCGGGATCTGTTTTCGTAATATATAATCTTAAAATTCGGTTCGCTGTCGTAAGCCATCTAGAATGGTTGAGAGGCCCAGGTTCCATATTAGCTAAATCGGAAGAACAAACACCAGTTCTTACAGCCGTCATTATATCGTATAGATATTTTTGGTCCGTACTTAAATCATTAGCTGTTATCTCAGGTAACGTTGACGAAATGGCAGTGAATTCCACTATTGGCATAATTTCACATTTTTGTAATTCGGATCCAATGGGACCTGAAAAGCACTTAGGCCCTGTAGTTTTTCCATCCAAACGCAATAACAGGTGACGCAGTGGTAATTCATTTGAATGTAATTGACAGATAAACCACTGTAATGGTTTTTTAAGTTCTTCTTCCATCAAGCGAATCACACCACCTTTAGAACCTGTGTTAACTACTGTTCCATCGCAACCAACAACAGATATTTCGCCGAGTTCTACCGATTTGGATTTTAAGTAAGTTAAAATAGTACTTTCAATACCTTTCGCAGTGCCCGAGTCACACGTGACATGTCCGAAGTATTCACTTCCTGGCTCCGATAAAATCACATAATGGTCTTCTGTAACTCTTTTTCTGTAAAATTTACCTTCCTTTTGAATACTAACCAAAGTTTTGTCTTTTCTACCATCAAAATAAATACCACATATGATTTTATCGCAATCTTCATTCTGTAAAGCTGTTCTGACTTTAGTTCTCTCACGGCGCAACTTAGATCTATCAATGACGCTACCGGTATCGTTTGAAGAAACAATTCCCACATCTTTCAACACCGAAGAAGCTATCATAGCAGCGGCTCTGTCAGAAACTCCAGTGCGATCACACGCAAGAGCTAAAGATGGTAAACTTAACCTCTTCTTTTTTGCTGATGGCGCGGCAAATGGGTTTTTTATTGGACTAGAGGTTTCGCTATTGCTGGAACTAGCACTAGTACTTTCGATCGCCGATGTCACATTATCTGTTAAGAATCGGGAACAGCACGGTTTCTCGGAATCAATTGTCTCTCTGCTACGCAATGAACTTTTTTGTTTTCTTTCTTCTTTTTTCTTATTTTTTATAGTTGCAGCTAGATCTACACCACCTATTATCATTTTTCTTGTTGTTCTTTGATCGAGTAGAAAGGGTAATTCTTCTTTGGGAACACGACTGTCTTTCAAACAAGAACAGTTTGAGGTAAGTTTGCATTTGCAACTGCAAATATCAAATAATCTATGAGACTCAGCTGTAAATGTATTAATTTTCTGTTGATAGTTTATGTTGGTTTGACGACCATGATAAGGTTTCATTAAATTTCTGTATTTATCATGATAGGTGCGAATTAACTGTAATACTCTCTTACGGCTCACTGTTGGCAGCGAAGCTTTTTGCCATATAGTTAATATTTCTTCAGCCAATATTTCGGATATGTCATGGACAGTCGGCTCTTTTGTTGTTTTGTCTGTCTTTAATTGATATTTAATGAATATATAATACTTCATAACATCACTATAAGTAGGCAACTGAGACACTGGTAACTTCTCTGGCAAACCAAACACGGGACAAGACGTCGTTTGTCGAGTTTTGACTTGAGACATTGTACTGTAATAAACAAAATTAATAGGTATTAATTCAAATCAAAAGTACTGTAATTCGATCTATATTAAATTAACTGTCAACATTACATTGTAAATACTACTTACATGAGTTGTATTTTTAATCTCAGCTGTTAAAAACGAAGCCTCTCACAAATAATACAATAACAATCCGCGCGCGTATGTCGACTAAGTGGCGTTCAAACAACGTTTGATGAGAGTAGTGAAATGACCTCCTCCCCGCGTACCCCGCGTACTTCCGTCCCTCGCATCAACTAACACGTCTCGGGGTTAAATATTTGTATCATAAACAAACAGGGCAACGTTCAGAATCAAATTAAGCGGAAACATGACGAAAGTATTTTTTTACCAATTTTCGCATTTTTTTCAAATATTTATGAGTTTGGGGGCACCTCTAAAGATATTAGGAGTTAAATGAAAAATTGTGTATGTCTTCGTGAAACAAAAGAGCAACTTTTTACAGGTATTATAAAGCGATAACGAAAAAAAAAAAATTTCGCTCCACCCTAATGTATATATCATCTTGGTTCGATTTTTCTCGGAATAATATACCACTTGTGGACGTCACCTTTTCACAGATAATGTATTTCTGTTGCCGCTATAACAACAAAATACTTCTTCTTTGCTCATTCCCACGTTAGGTGAGGTCGGCTCTCGTAATGCGCCTGCGCCAGGACAATCTGTCCTAGGTTGTCTCATGGTCTAAATTGGCCTTTTTAGGGTTCCTTACCTCAAACGGTGGTTAAGCCGTGGTGGCCTAGAGGTAGTGACACCTGCCTTGCAATCGCGAGGTCGTGGGTTCAAATCCCGGTCCCGTACCAATGAGTTCTTTGGAATTTATGTACGTAATTTCACACCACTGGCTTTCCGGTGAAGGAAAACATCGTGAGGCAACCTGCATACTTCCGTAGAAGAAATTCGATGGCATATGCGAATCCACCAACCCGCACTGGGCCAGCGTGGTGGATATGGCCCAATCACCCTTCGTGGGTAGGCCCTGCAGTGGACTATTAAAAAAGGCTGATACAGTACAGTACAGTACCTCAAACGGAAAAAACGGAACCCTTATAAGATCACTTTGTTGTCCGTCTGTCCGTCTATCCGTCTATCCGTCTGTCCGTCTGTCCGTCTGTCCGTCTGTCCGTCTGTGTGTATGTCAAGACTCTTTATCTCGGGAACGCGTAAAGATATCAAGTTGAAATTTAAACTGTATACGTAAATCTATAAACTCTTGCAGTTGTGTAAAAGAAAAACTTCTCAGTTATCGTATAAAAAAGTTAGAGCCATTTATGTCGTAAATAACCGCATATTTCGACACTCACAAAAATCAAAATCTACTGGGTACTTCCCGTTGACATAGAACTATGAAATTTGGCGAAAAGCATTGTCTCAGACATATGAATAAATCTGAAAACTGTACATTTTTATTTAAATCACCAAAAAATAGGGCCTCAATTCACAAAATATGGGTTCAAAAGTCAAAGTGAGTAAATCGTATCATGTAAGATATCATATCAAAGAACTTCATTAGCACATGCTAAAACAGGTTTTTAATTATTTTAATAATGTGTTTGTACGGAACCCTCGATGTGCGAGCCTAACTCGCACTTGTCCGGTTTTTAGAGTTTGGGACTTACCTACTCGTATTCATATTCATATTCATTTATTTGCCACTAAGTGTTACATAGGTCTTATATTAAAAATTGCACTTACAAACTTAGTCGCTCTTTCCGGGCATTGCAAATGTTTTATGGCGATATGGCGCTTCTTATCAATAAGATACTTAGATAAAATTAAATGTGTTACTAAACTAACTTAATACTATGGATAAATAAAGGTGTCGTAATCTAATATTAGAGTGAAGCGTCTTGACTGGGGGCGTTCCCTTCCCCGTTTTCCCTGGGGCAGTTCTAAAGCCCTTCGAACCGCGTGTTCATCGTCCCTACGCATCACGTGTCCATACCACCGCAAGCGGCTTTCCCAAAAGTTTATCAGTTTTTAGGTGCTACTTTAAAAGTATAACAACTGTTGGGTTTGAGACAAAAACTGCATATTTTAAATAATGTACCGTTTTTTAACGGATACGATAGTTTCACAAGTTAACGAAAGCGGTAGTCAACTGCAGACTTTTAAAAGAATAAATGCTACCGGAAACGAGCTGTGGTTGGCGATTGCGGGGGATAGGGAGAAAAATAAAAATAAGGTCATGGTCGGCCTCACGAGGGATTTTTGGAATTATTCTGGAACCAGACGTCAAGCTGAGAACAAGTAATTGTACTTGCGCCAAGCTGTAGAATACTGAAAATGGAAGAAATATTGTAGTTGAAGAATGAAGAATAAAGTTAACGCAATTGTCATATTGGTGTATAATTTAGCTCAAGTCTTCGGTCTCCTTTTTTTTTATCCCAGGGAAAATCGTTTATAGATACCACCCTACCCCGGGGGAGGCAAGGTGGTTATGTGGGAGTCCCGCCGCTGGTCGGTGTACCCACTAAAAACCCAAAAACCCTGGGGTGTTTCTGCCTGACGCCCATGTGCTGGAGCTACGGGGACGCTTTCGCACTCGTCCGCGGTTCCAGCGGCGCTGATCCCTAAGACCCGACCCTGATTAGTGGTGAAGCTTCCCCTAATTTCCTTGAGAGGCGCGCGGAAACACCGCGCGCGCCATCTCGGGGGCTACGCTTCTCGGGCAACGGAATCCCCCGAGTCCGCCGCCCAAGCCCCGTTTTATGGAGGTTGGAGGAGAGCGTGGAAGACCCTCCTCCGACGCCCAGTTCTTCGTCGGCGCATTGGGAGATCGGAGAGAATCTCCCGCTCGCGCTCTGCCATTTCCTTTTGCAACATAACACTAAAAACAGAAAAACATAAAAACATAAATATTTCCCATACAACAAACAAGTTTTTTAGCCGTTTTTCGCTCGATATTAATAACGGTGACAGGTAGGTAGATGCTTTAAATATTCACAGAAAATTAAGTTGTACCTATATGACATATATCCCCTTCAAAATAAATAATTAAATTAAAGGGGCTTCTATACAGTACGGAACCCTACGTGCGCGAGTCCGGCTCACACTTGATCGATTATTATTTATAAACAAAATGTAACAATCAAGTGATGATCCTACATACATACCTTATGTAATTATGTACATAAACTTAAGGATAAAAAATAAGCGCTTTTCCTGTTCGTCTGTAAGTCCCCTGACCAACGACTAGATAGCTTATAAAATAGACATACCTACTGTAGCCAAAACCAGTATAGTATAGTAATAGAATTTAAAAAAGAGAATTGTTATGGCGTTACGGTGGTCGGTGAACTATACTCTATAAAATTTAACTTGATCTCTTCGACAGTAGAAGATTGACATTTTTAGAGTTGGGATAGTGGTGGAAAAAATCGATTTTCAAACAATGTTGTAATGAAATCGAATGAGTAGTTGAAGGAGAGAAATTGGATTTCATTTACTTACTATTATTTAAGATCAAGTATGTACACATGTAAATAATGTTATGATATTAATTATATACTCATAATAATGTAACGATAGCTTTTATCGACGTAAATGTTATGATATTAAAATATACAGTAAAATTAATGATAAATCAAGTTTTATTTAAAATATCTTCAGTATAAACTATCGATATTTAAATTAAAACTCTATCTAAAACTCTGTGGTCACTATCATTCGTCGCCCATCACTAATCGGCATGCCCACAAAGTATGACATTGACAGGTACTGTCTGTACTATTAAGAAATTCTGGACTTCATAGGCATGATTTTTCTGACAGCTGTCGAAGAGATCAAGTTAAATTTTATAGAGTATAACAATAAGATTTTTCATCACATCTATTCGAAAAGGACTACTTGGTTCGCCTTTAAGTGCGTCCAAAGGAGGTGTTTTCTATAAGGAACTTTATAAGTGCGACAGAATTATCTTGCCGCGCAATTTTTGAATTTGGAACAAATCAGTGCGACGGAATGATCTTTGTTGCGCACTTTTTGAATTTGGAAGTATTTGTAATGTTAGTGTTCAGCGCCAAGAAAATGAATGAAAATAATGTCAATATAAGTTTTCAATTGTTTTATTATTAGATACCATTTAATTTCAATTTAGTTGTTACTCTACGTTTTATTAAGTAATAATATTATAGTTAATTATGAGGCGCTTTTTGTTTTCTCATAGAGGTGATGAAAAGTAGAGTGTACCACTCGGGCGCAAAATATATTTTTGGCTCGGACGACGTACTTTGAATCCCTCGCCGTAAAAATATTATTTTGCTCCCATATGATACAATCTACTATTAATCAGCAGCCAAGTTACCGACTACTTGGTAGACGCGAGTACTGATGAAAACCGAATTGGTGTCTACCAAATATCAAACATATTTAGTTGTACTAGCAATGGCAGAGAAGTGTTGTCAACCGCCAGACCTATACGAACTTACTTATACTCTATAAAATTTAACTTGATCTCTGCGACAGCTGTCAGAAAAATCCCGCATATAAAGTCCTTAATTTCTTATGTCATACTTTATGGGCATGCCGATTAGTGATGGGCGATGAATGATAGTGACCACAGAGTTTTAGATAGAGTTTTAATTAAAATATCGATAGTTTATACTGACGACATTTTATATAAAACTTAATTTATCATTAATTTTATTGTATATTTTAATATCATAACATTTTTACATGTGTAATCAAATTAAACCCAATTATATGTTACATTAGCATCGATAATAGTGAAAAACGTCGATAAATACTATCGTTTCATTATTATGAGTAAGTAACTTATTTAATTAATATCATAACATTATTTACATGTGTACATACTTGATCTTAAATAATAGTAAGTAAATTAAATCCAATTTCTCAGCTTCAACTACTCATTCGATTTCATTACAACATTGTTTGAAAATCGATTTTTTCCACCACTATCTCAACTCTAACTATGTCAATATGTAACTGTCGCAGAGATCAAGTTAAATTTTAAGCAGTATAGTTGTTATTGGGTAGACTTGGGAACAAAAGAAACAAAAGGGGTAAAGCGACTTCACCCACGTTAATAGCTACTAAAGTTTGTGCAAAAAGAGAAGCGTCGTAGGTGAGGTCGCCCGTGTGCCATTTTACTAATTTTGTAACGTTGACAACACTGCTCTGTCATTGCTAGTACAACTAAAAATGTTTGACACTTGGTAGACACTAATTCGGTTTTCATCAAATGGCTAAGTGCGAGATTTTCGCTCGAGCTCGATCGCGTTATCGTTTGATGTGATTTCTATGGAAATGGCACAGCGCCATCTTGTGTCATGTACAGAAAACTGAATAGCTAAGTGTGAGTATTTTTTACGGTAATGTAACGAGCGCCAGAGATCAGCTGAAAAATTCAGAGTGGCGCAAAGAGCAATGGAGAGAGCTATGCTCGGAATCACCTTGCGCGACCGTAAAAGAAATGAATGGATTAGGCGGAAAACGAAACTGAGAGATGTGGTTGAAGTAATTGCTGGGAAGAAATGGAGTTGGGCAGGACATATAGCTCGGATGGAAAGCCATCGTTGGACTAAACGCTTGATTGAGTGGAGACCGTGGGCGAATACCAGACCACCAGGCCGCCCGCCACAGCGATGGGTAGATGACGTGCAAAAACATGCTGGACGGAATTGGATCGTAAGGGCAACAGACCGTGAAACATGGCGTAAATTGGGAGAGGCCTATGTCCAAAAGTGGATAGCGAAAGGCTAAAGAAGAAGAAGAACGAGCGCCAAACCGATCGAACATGAGCGCAGCAACGTCTGTGATTGGCTAATTCAAGCGTGTGTCTGTGTGCTCTCGTGTGTGCACGGCGTGCTCGATCAACGCGACGTAAAAGTAATTCGATTTGATTTGGAAATCTCCCACTGTACACACTGTACTCGCGTCTACCAAGTAGTCGGTACCTTGGCTGCTGATTATAACCTTATTGTTAGTCAACTGCCACGACGGTTCACTTTTTGCACCAACTCTATTAAACAATGGAAAACAGCTATACAACAAAATCGCCAATAAATATCGAGAGTTGCCAGTCTCGGTCTATGCAAGAGCTAATGTCTCCATCTCCACTGAAATCGGTTCGACGTTGTATAAAAATAACGTCTCGACTGAAACCCGTTATAAATGCGAAGTCTATCAGACAAAAGGACGTCGCTTATAAGCAGTGGTGTAGCGTGCCTTGGCGGGGCCCCGTAAATAGATGTGTTTGGGGGCCCTTATGAAGGGTAAAGATTTCTCCAATTCAATTATATTATTTCCCCCCGTGGCTCGTGGGCCCCGTATAATTGATACGGTATACAGGGTTATTTCTATTCAATTAGCATCATTTTAGGGGCTTATTCTGTACATCAAAACTAACAACTTTTGTTCAGCGATTTTTGTCAAAACTCAAAAAGAAAATCAGGCATTCCTTACATTTTGTCGCGGGTGAACGATATTTTTAGAGTTATGACAAAAGCCGCAGAACAAAAGTTGTTAGTTTTGATGTACAGAATAAGCCTAGAAGGATGTTAATTGATTATAAATAAACCTGAATACGGCGGTAGCAACACCCCTGCTTATAATTATAAGTCTCTATATCCACTAAAACCCATTAGAAGTTTTATTTGCACTTTAGAGCTAATGTCTCGACTGAAACCCGTTATAAATGCAACGTCTATCATACAAAAGGTCGTCGCATATAAGCAGTGATGTAGCGTGCCTTGGCGGGGCCCCGTACAATTTGTTTGGGGGCCCTTATAAAGGGTAAAGATTTCTCCAATTCAATTATATTATTTCCCCCTGTAGCCCCGTATAATTGATACGGTATATATACGGCGGTAGCTATAGCTATATAACCCTGCTTATAAGTCTCTATCTCCACTAAAACTGGTTAGAAATTGTATATGTACTTAAGAGCTAATGTTTCGACTGAAACCCGTTATAAATGCGACGTCTGTCAGACAAAAAGTCGTCGCCTACAAGATTCCGGTTTTGGAAGCCACAAGACTAGTTGAAGTCCGCAGACGGTTTGCGAAACACGCGTTCTGTTTTATTTCCCTTCGCTTGTTTGTTATTTATTAATTTATTTAGTGTTTTGGAGGTTGTATAAGTAAGTATTAATAATAGCTGTTTCATTTCCCTTTGTTTGTTTGTTATTGATAGACGAAACGGAGGAGGTAGATACTCAATTCAACGCGTATATTTTTTTTTTTTATGTATAACCACGCACAACTTTTTGTCCGATTTTGTTTTTTTTTTATTGGAAGTTGGTCCCATTTAAAATTTATCGGCTGAGCAATTTTGATAAATCAACAATAATGTAGAAAATGCTACATCGTTCCGTGCGAACTACACTCGCAACTTCCGTACACGGGTGAAGTCGGTCATGACATTTTTTGCAAAAAATAAATTATTTGTTAATTAATTTAGTGTTTTAGAAGTTCTATCAGCTAAAAACAAAAATAGTTTTTTTATTAATACAGTACTTACTGATAGAACCTCATTCCAAAAGTTTATTTATGTTTTATGTGGCGTACTTTTATCAAAAACTACCTATACTCTATAAAATTTAACTTGATCTCTGCGACAGCTGTCAGAAAAATCACGCCTGTGAAGTCCTGAATTTCTTAATAGTACAGACAGTACCTGTCAATGTCATACTTTATGGGCATGCCGATTAGTGATGGGCGACGAATGATCGTGACCACAGAGTTTTAGATAGAGTTTTATTTCAAATATCGATAGTTTATACTAATTATATTTTAAATAAAACATAATTTATCATTAATTTTGTTGTATATTTTAATATCATAACATTTTTTACATGTGTAATTAAATTAAACCCAATTATATGTTACATTAGCATCGATAATAGTGAAAAACGTCGATGAATAGGTACTGTCGTAACATTATTATGAGTATTTAATAAATATCATAACATTATTTACATGTGTACATACTTGATCTTAAATAATATAAAGTAAATAAAATCCAATTTCTCACCTTTAACTACTCATTCGATTTCATTACAACATTGTTTGAAAATCGATTTTTTCCACCACTATCTTAACTCTAAAAATGTCAATCTTCTATGTCAATGTCACTGTCGCAGAAATCAAGTTAAATTTTATAGAGTATAGCTGAACTTCATCTCACCATTTGTCAACTGTCAATGGCAACTTTGCAACTCCTGCATGTAGTTAGGACCATTTTGTATGGTAAAATTAAATTCATGTTTTATTAATTTACTCACTACATTTAATATTTTCTCACCGAATAAACTTTCCCTGGACTTCCGCAAATATTTCAAGACTAAAATTAGCCAAATCGGTTCAGCCCACAGACCTTAGAGTATACATAACTAAAGTACTAGTACTTAGTAAAGTAAAACATAAATACTACTAAGTACTAGTACTTTAGAGAAGTAATTAGTAGTATTTATGTTTTACTTTACTAAAGTACTAGTACTTAGTAATATTTATGTTTTTCTTTACTAAAGTACTAGTACTTCGTAGTATTTATGTTTTACTTTACTAAAGTACTAGTACTTATTGTAGTATTTATGTTTTACTTTACTAAAGTACTAGTACTTAGTAGTATTTATGTTTTTCTTTACTAAAGTACTAGTACTTATTGTAGTATTTATGTTTTACTTTACTAAAGTACTAGTACTTAGTAGTATTTATGTTTTTCTTTACTAAAGTACTAGTACTTAGTAGTATTTATGTTTTGCTTTACTAAGTACTAGTACTTAGTAGTATTTATGTTTTACTTTACTAAGTACTAGTACTTAGTAGTATTTATGTTTTAGTTTACTAAAGTACTAGTACTTCGTAGTATTTATGTTTTACTTTACTAAAGTACTAGTACTTATTGTAGTATTTATGTTTTACTTTACTAAAGTACTAGTACTTAGTAGTATTTATGTTTTAATTTACTAAAGTACTAGTACTTTAGTTATGTATACTCTAAGCCACAGACATACAATATAGTATATTGTATGTCTGTAGTTCAGCCGTTCTCGAGATTAAGCGAGACTAACAACAACCACGAATATATAATTCAATATTTAAGATAAGAAGAAGATGAGTTATACATTCTCTAGAAAAACCAAAGATTAGCAAATTGAGATGGCAGTGGGCAGGGCACATACCACAGACAACTGATGGCTTATGAAGCAAAAATTTCTAGAGTGGAGACATCGTATCAGCAAGCTCAGCGTAGGACGTCCACCGAGACAGATTTAAATTTTTAACCGACTTCCAAGATGGAGGAGGTTCTATGATGTATTTATGTATTTTTTTTCTGTATGTTCATCGATATTTTCGACAATTGTGAACGGAATCAAATCGTTTTTAGGGTTCCGTACCTCAAACGAAAAAAACGGAACCCTTATAGGATCACTTTGTTGTCCGTCTGTGTGTATGTCAAGACCCTTTATCTCGGGAACGTTTAAAGATATCGAGTTGAAATTTAAACTGTATACGTATATCTATGGTCTCTTGCAGTTGTGTAAAAGAAGAACTTCTCAGCTATCGTTAAAAAAAGTTAGAGCCGTTTATGTCGTAAAAAACCGCATATTTCGACACTCACAAAAATCAAAACCTACAGGGTACTTTCCGTTGACATAGAAGTATGAAATTTGGGGAGAAGCACTGTCTCAAAGTACACATATAGGAATAAATCTGAAAACCCTACATTTTTTTTTAAATCACAAAAAATAGGGCCTCAAAATTCACAAAATATGGGTTCAAAATTCAAAGTGAGTAAATCGTATCATGTAAGGTATCATCTAAAAGAACTTCATTAGCACATGCTAAAACAAGTTTTTAATTAATTTAAAAAAGTGTAATTTTCGAAGTATGGCGGGAAAAGTGAAAAAAAAAAAATTTGTCGATGGTTATAGTAAAGAGATTTTAACAACTTACTTCGCAATTTATGAAATTTTCTGGATTTGTAAGGAACCCTCGGTGTGCGAGCCTGACTCGCACGTGCCTTTTTTTTATTTTGAAAGGACAGGTATACTCCCGAGGTCCCAATAAAATCTTATCGAAATCGGCTGAGCCATTTTTGAAAAATCAACAATATTTAATGTTAAAATTGTATTTTGTTCGAGCGAAGTATTCGAAATTTGTAAACGATGGTATAGAATTATTACACCGAGGAGTCATGAGGATAAACACTATACTCGATAAAATTTAACTTGATCTCTGCGACAGTGACATTGACATAGAAGATTGACATTTTTAGAGTTGTGATAGTGGTGGAAAAAATCCATTTTCAAACAATGTTGTAATGAAATCGACGGAGTTTTGGCGGGAACGCGAAAAAATCATGTCGCCTCATTGTATTATTTTGTTAAACTTGTGTTTTTATCAGTGATAATTAGTGTAAAATGGTGGTATTTCGTTGATTATGAGCTGATTTACGTGCATGAGTGTAGGCAAGTGATATAATGTGACGTATCATGTTCTTCCGTGTTGTTACCAAAACTCCATAGACGCCTCTAGTAAAGTCTCCACTGCTTTACTGAGGTATGACTTGGACTATGATTGGACTTGACCGCGACTTTATTGGACTATGACGAGACTACGACAGTGACTATTTTGATAAAATATTATCAAAAATTATTAAAACTTTATACTTGACACTGGCAAATGCACAATAATGCGACGCCAAAACTAAGAAGAAGAAGAAGAAGAATGAAATCGACTGAGTAGTTGAAGGTGAGAAATTGGATTTTATTTACTTTATATTATTTAAGATCAAGTATGTACACATGTAAATAATGTTTTGATATTAATCAAATACTCATAATAATGTAACGGTAGTATTTATCGACGTTTTTCACTATTATCGATGCTAATGTAACATATAATTGGGTTTAATTTAATTACACATGTATAAAATATATGATATTAAAATATACAATAAAATTAATGATAAATTAAGTTTTACTTAAAATATCGTTAGTATAAACTATCGATATTTTAAATAAAACTCTATCTAAAACTTTGTGGTCACGATCATTCGTCGCCCATCACTAATTGACATGCCCATAAAGTATGACATTGACAGTTACTGTCTGTACTATCAAGAAATTCAGGACTTCATAGGCGTGATTTTTCTGACAGCTGTCGCAGAGATCAAGTTAAATTTTATGGAGTATAGTTAAGTTTCCATTCTTTTATTCAATCGTATTTACTACTAGTTTTTACCCGCGGCTTCGCCCGCATGATATTTTGATTTTTGACGCAATATCATTATAATTTATAGCCTATGTGTTATTCTGGTATATAAGCTATATTATTGCAAAGTTTCATCTCAATCCGTTCAGTAGTTTTTGCGTGAAAGAGTAACAAACATCCATACATCCAACCATCCATCCATCCATCCATCCATCCATCCATCCTCACAAACTTTCGCGTTTATAATATTAGTAGGATAGGATAGTAGGATAGGATTTTGTACACAGCATCTTACATTTTTTTACCAAGAACAGAGAGAGGGCAGCGTTGCCAAGGTGGCAGCATTGTGTGGGTGCGTTCACAATAACTTTACGATGTGTTCATATTATTTAACAGATGAGAGTAGTTTTGCCATTTTTTGCGAAGAATAATTATCTTAAAATAATTTTATTTGAAACTGCTCGAGTGCCATGGAATATTTATATTTCTATCACTACATAGTATAAAACAAAGTCGCTTCCCTGTCTGTCCCCATGTATGCATATATCTTTAAAACTACGTAACGGATTTTGATGCAATTTGTTTTAATAGATAGAGTAATTCAAGAGAAATGTTTATATGTATAATACACCTGTGCGAAGCCGGGGCGCATCGCTAGAACGCAAATATTATGCACGGATCGATGTAACATTTTTCACATTATTGTTGATTTATCAAAGAGGGCTGAGCCAATTTCGATAAAATTTAAATGGGCCCAATTTCGAAGTATACTCTTTCCAATAAGAATAGAATTATTGAATTCGGACTACTATAAATAAAGTTATGCGTGGCTATACGCGTCGAATTGTATACCTCCTCCGGTGGTTCGTCGGTCAAAAAGCCATAAGTATCGATAAAATTGATAGAGATGTTCTTTTTTAGTTTTTGCAAATTTTATGCTAAAACGCCTAAAACTTTGAAAGTAATTTTATTTTATTTAGATACAGGATTATTTTGATTTTTTCTTTACAGATTGCACTAGGTGTTATGCAGCCATACAAGGAAAAGCAGAATTTAATAAATTAATAAAAGCAAACACCTAAGAAAATAGGTACCAAACTAGAACCTAAGATGTATCGAGCTATTTTATTATTAGCTGTTTTTGCTTGCGTTGAATGCCAGAAAAAAGGTAAGTTATACCATAGACGAATTAGGTCTTCATAATTAATCTATGGTTATACTCGGCTGGCGCACTTATCCCTACCGAGCTATCCCCCCTGCCTATGTGACGTTAGCCATCAAAGTTGTTCATTCATCGATTGCTTTCGCAATCCGCACAAAGCAATTGATGGATAACGTCACATAGGAAGGCGGTGCCAAATGACTAAAATGAAGTCTTAAACGATTGCTATTGCTTTAGGCGGTAGGGGGGCAGGTAGAGATAAGTGCACTTTTTGTAGATTTAGTTCTACCAGTAGCGATCAAAGTCAAAGTCAAAGTCAAAATCTCTTTATTTCGTAGACACATTACATGTACTTGAAATCGTCCGATAACATTCAAAAATAACATTGGTAATAGTTATGCATAAATAATTTGTCATAATAAATAAAAGTACGTAATTTACAAATTTTAAATATCAAAATAATATGTAATAACATAAATTTTAAATTACTAGGCAGAGATTAGTCCACAGGACTAATCAGATTAATTAACAAAAAATGAAATGTCAGTGTCATTCAAAGTAACAATTTCCGGTATAATGGTCATTAAGAAAAGAGAGTAAAGATAAAAAATAAGTAACTTGTAGTATAAACGAGTAACAGTTATGTTATTGCGATAGGTTCACTGATCATTTGTGTAGAGCACTTATTCCTACCGAGCTATCTCCTCTGATAGAGATGGGTGCACTGCCTGTTTCTATTCTTCATATTATATGTTATTGCTAATCGAATACAATACTACAGAACGTGTTTTTTTTTTCAATATAGTTTATTATAAATGGCAATACCACACTACTACTACATAGAAAGCAATTGGATCATCCACAGGCCCTTGAAGGTCTAAAGATAATCCAAGTGCTCAAGGCCACTGCCAGTTGGCAGCGTGCCCAGCATGCTGGCAGCATTGCTACGCTGAATGGCAATGCTTATACGTTGAGCCAAATAAACACCAGCATTTTGGTCACGCGTCGCGTCCACCAGACGCTCAGAAAGACTTTTGAAAACGAGATGAGCTCCCGGTTGAGAACGTTGGTTTTATTGAAAAATTGATTTGCTAAAATGATGTAGTTTCATGAGGTACATAACTTTTTTAACCGCCACACAAGTCGGCGGATGAGTATACTCTTTAAAATTTAATTTGATCTCTGCGACAGTGACATTGACATAGAAGATTGACATTTTTAGAGTTGAGATAGTGGTGGACAAAATCGATTTTCAAACAATGTTGTAATGAAATCGAATGAGTAGTTGAAGGTGAGAAATTGGATTTTATTAACTTACTATTATTTAAGATCAAGTATGTACACATGTAAATAATGTTATGATATTAATTAAATACTCATAATAATGTAACGATAGTATTTATCGACGTTTTTCACTATTATCGATGCTAATGTTACATATAATTGGGTTTAATTTAATAACACGATACGATATATATAACACAATGTTATGATATTAAAATATACAATAAAATTAATGATAAATTAAGTTTTATTTAAAATATTGTCAGTACGAGTATAAACTATCGATATTTTAATTAAAACTCTATCTAAAACTCTGTGGTCACGATCATTCGTCGCCCATCACTAATCGGCATGCCCATAACGTATGACATTGACTGTCTGCACTATTAAGAAATTCAGGACTTCAAAGGCGTGATTTTTCTGACAGCTGTCGCAGAGATCAAGTTAAAGATAGAGTATAGTTATCCGCAGATGACACTTTGCCGTGATTCGCTAATTATTGCGCATGTGTGCACAATGCCGACGCAGCGTGAGGTAGTGGTGAGCACGGGCGTTATTTGTTTATTAACTTGGCGGCTGTTATGCTAGCTACGAACTGCGGCTGGGCTAATCCTGGTTGAAGCTCACTAACTGCTGCGTGAGGATTGGGTTATCTGCAGCTTGTAAGTACCTAACATCTCAGCCGCCAAGTTATGTTATTTGACCTCTAGATCAATTAAATCGTATTTATATTCGGGACCTTTGCCCCGGGAACAATTTGGGGCGGGTTATTTGACTAAGTAAGTAAATCAGTTTGTATGTTGTTTATTTTATTTAATTTTAGATGTGACATTTTTGACATTTTATTAGAAATGTGATTATACTCTATAAAATTTAACTTGATCTCTGCGACAGCTGTCAGAAAAATCACGCCTATGAAGTCCTGAATTTCTTAATAGTGCAGACAGTACTTGTCAATGTCATACTTTATGGGCATGCCGATTAGTGATGGGCGACGAATGATCGTGACCACAGAGTTTTAGATAGAGTTTTAATTAAGATATCGATAGTTTATACTGACGATATTTTAAATAAAACTTAATTTATCATTAATTTTATTGTATTTTTTAATATCATAACATTTTTTACATGTGTAATTAAATTAAACCCAATTATATGTTACATTAGTATCGATAATAGTGAAAAACGTCATAACATTATTTACATGTGTACATACTTGATCTTAAATAATAGTAAGTAAGTAAAATCCAATTTCTCACCTACAACTACTCATTCGATTTCATTACAACATTGTTTGAAAATCGAGTTTTTCCACCACTATCTCAACTCTAAAAATGTCAATCTACTATGTCAATGTCACTGTCGCAGAGATCAAGTTAAATTTTATAGAGTATAAAATATTTATATTTTATCTGTATATTTATCGTTATACACAATGAAGTATTTGATTCCTACTTCATTGGTTATACAGGGTTATTCCTAATCAAATAGCATCCTTTCTAGGGCTTATTCTGTTCATCGAAACTAACACTAACTTTTGTTCTAAGACTTTTATTAATTCTCAAAAAAGTTGTTCTATAGAAAAATATCGTTCACACCACAGCTCTGTTCTGTGGTTCACCCTCTTCGAGCAAATATCTACAGAGCCTCAGTCCTTAAGTGAAAATAGTAAAAAAATGTCCGAGCGCCGTTATACAGACGGACATAGATAATATAATATATAATATAAAATAAGTTAGGTACTAATATACTGGCAGTAATAATATAGTTGAGTATGAGAGCCGTGGTGGTCAAGAGGTAGTGACACCCGCCTTACAATCGTGAGGTCGTGGGTTCGAATCCCCGGTCCCGTACCAATGAGTTCGTTGGAATTTATGTACGGAATTTCACACCACTGGCTTTTCGGTGAAGGAAAACATCGTGAGGCAACCTGCATATGTCCGTAGAAGAAATTCGATGGCGTATTTGTATCCACCAACCCGCACTGGGCCCGCGTGGTGGATATGGCCCAATCACCCTTCGTGGGTAGGCCTACGTCCTGCAGTGGACTACTAAAAAGGCTGGTACAGTACAGTACAGTACAAGGAACCTTTGCCCCGGGAACAATTTGGGGCGGGTTATTTGACTGAGTAAGTAAATCATTTTGTATGTTGTTTATTTTATTTAATTTTAGATGTGATATTTTTGACATTTTATTAGAAATGTGATTAAAATATTTATATTTTATCTGTATATTTATCCTTATACACAATGAAGTATTTGATTCCTACTTCATTGGTTATACAGGGTTATTCCTAATCAAATAGCATCCTTTCTAGGGCTTATTCTGTACATCAAAACTAACACTAACTTTTGTTGTAAGACTTTTATTAATTCTCAAAAAAGTTGTTCTATAGAAAAATATCGTTCACCCCACAGCTCTGTTCTGTGGTTCACCCTCTTCGAGCAAATATCTACAGAGCCTCAGTCCTTAAGTGAAAATAGTAAAAAAATGTCCGAGCGCCGTTATACAGACGGACTTAGATAATATAATATATAATATAAAATAAGTTAGGTACTAATATACTGGCAGTAATAATATAGTTAATAATATACTGGCAGTGGGCTTGAGCACTTGGATTATCTTTAGACCTTCAAGGGTCTGTGGATGATCCAATTGCTTTCTATGTAGTAGTAGTGTAGTATTGTCATTATTAAATAAAAAAAAAATATAATAAAGTTTATTTAATGACATTTTCTTTTTTTTTTTTGTTTTTAATTAATAATATGACAATACTACTACATAGAAAGCAATTGGATCATCCACAGACCCTTGATGGTCTAAAGATAATCCAAGCAGTGCCCAAGCCCACTGCCAGTTTATTTTACCAAAAGAAATACACAACAAAAGTAATACATCAAATAAGTTTATAACTAACTAGTTTTTACCCGCGGCTTCGCCCGCATACGCAATATATCATTATAATTTGTAGCCTATATGTTATTCTGATATATAAGCTATATTATTGCAAAGTTTCATCTCAATCCGTTCAGTAGTTTTTTCGTGAAAGAGTAACAAACATCCATACATCCATCCATCCATCCATCCATCCATCCATCCATCCTCACAAACTTTCGCGTTTATAATATTAGTAGGATATAATGCAAAAGGCTAGAGTTTCTAAGATTACAAATAATCAAGTACAGATCAGCAATAATTTCAATAAAAAGCTAGACGGCGAGCCCCAAACTAAGCACAGGCTTGTATCTTGGGGCTCATATGCGACGTTACCAGGATGCCAGATAATTACACTAAATAATTTACAATGACCCGTTTTCTCGAATCTCGACGTTAAATATGTGACCTAATTAGTGCTTGTAACCCTTAGATTATAGAAGGGTAGTAGTGCTTGTAACCAATAGATTATAGAAGGGTAGGTTGTAACCGAGCACTATGGCATCGCGCGGCGTTGTAGTCAGCTTGGAATTACCTTACGACTAACTAAAAAGCCTGCCCAATACGTAGCTTGGGCAGGGTTTTGGCTCGGACACTTTTTTGCACGATTGCTACTATAGATATTTGCTCGAAAGGACATGTCCACAAAATGTATAGAGGCTGGTATAATAATAATAAAAAATTCTAACCACAACACTCGTTACATTTCGAGAAAGTTCATATTTTTCTGAGTCTATTACAACAGTTAAAACCAAAAAAGAGCCCTCCGTTTTTTTTTTTTTTATATAATTTTGTATCTATTAGGATAAATATATATATTTGGCTCAATAGGTAGTTTATCTCTAGCAACCCTGGTTAACTAACCACCGTTATTGTTAAATGGAAGTATTATTACCAATTAGACACAGTTTTAAGTGTTTTTTTGTCACATTGTACTATAGTAGGTTATAATTTTTAATTTTAGTAAATTAAGAGATGAATGTGGAAGAATTAGCTACAAATGCAAGTAAAATAACGATAGAAGCACTTTATTATTGCTAAACTAGAAAAAATACAAAGATGTATTATTATTTTACATACAATTTATTTTTCACATTAAAAAAAAATGGAGGGATAAAACAATCAAAATTAAATATTTTTGAGAAGCCCATATAGGTATCAAGCTTTCAAATGATGTATATATCATCTTGGTTCGATTTTTCTCTGAATAATATACCACTTGTGGACGTCACCTTTTTTATTTAGTTTTGACAAAAGTCGCAGAACAAAAGTTGTTAGTTTTGATGTACTGAATAAGCCTATAAAAGGATGCTAATTGATTAGAAATAACCCTGTAAATCTAGCGCTCCTATCGTAGTTTGAATACTTACTTACGAGTAGGTACGTGCTTGGCAGCGTGTAAATTCGTATAGGCCTGCCTGCCTGGTCCTGGTGTCAGAGTTTGAGAGCCGCCTGAAACCCTTTCACATGGCTAAACAGTTAAAACCACCAGGACCTACAATTTAACAAGTCATCCCTGCATCGGTAGCGCTCTGTTGTAAAGGTGATGTCCACAAGTGGTATATTATTCAGAGAAAAATCTAACCAAGATGATATATACATCATTTGAAAGCTTGTTTTATGGGCTTCTGAAAAATATTTAATTTAGATTTTTTTATCCCTGCATTTTTTTAAAGTGAAAAATAAATTATCTGAAAAAAAATAATGCAGCTTTTTATTTTTTCTAGTTTAACAATAATAAAGTGCTTCTAGCGTTATTTTACTTGCATTCAAAGCTGATTCTTCCATATTTACCTCTTAATTTGCTAAAATTGAAAATTATAACCTACCAGTGTGACCAGTTAGTGGGTACAATGTGACAAAAAATCACTTAAAGAGTGTGTCTAATTGGTAAAAATGCTTTTATTTAACAATTTGGAGGTTACTTAATCAGAGTTCCTAGAGATAAACTACCTATTGAGCCAAATATATTTATTTATCCTAATAAAATCAAAATTAATTTTAAAAAAATGCAGGGCTCTTTTTTGTTTTCAACTGATGTAATAGACTCAGAAAAATATGAACTTTCTCTAAAATGTAACGAGTCTTGTGGTTAGATTTTTGGATTATTATTATACCAGCCTCCATACATTTTGTGAACATGTCCTTTTCGGCCAGTCTTCTAATTGGTGACGGCGGATGGCATCTACAATTCAGCTTTGTTGCTCTAAGATTTTTATCAGGCGCTTTTTTACTACGTGAATTTTGGGAATTCAAGCAATAAAATCCTCAGTAAAAACTTCGTATGTGTTAGTTTAAACAGTGCTACAAAATAGCTTAAATGAAAACCTTTCTTTTATTGTTTTTAACACGTTTTTATTAGGTCGACCTGTATGTAATGGAATCTAAGGTAAATAATTAAACCATCTTCCTAGGGCCGTAGCGTAATGAAAATTGGCAGCTGTATGTAGTTCTGATGACAATACAATAATATGGTACTGATCTGATGACGGAGCCGGAAGATATGAACTGGAACTTCATGATGGAAAATCGTAACATAGCTGTTTCGGATTTCTTAGAAAAGTCTTGTAATGAACTTTGACCACGATTAGGTTTCAAGGTCTGATGATGAAGCCGGAAGATAGGCACTGGTATTCGTGTTTGAACTTGTGGGATAGGCCACGTAGTTAAGCAACTTTGAACACGATCTATAAAAGCGTGTTTTTCTAGTGTTTTTGACACTCTTTTATGTTATGCTACTATTAAAGGTAACTTTATTTTAGCGCCATCTATACTAACCATTTAAAACCATTGCAGAAGGTGACTCTTGCACGGATGACTACACGAACAGAAGCGGCCGATGTACTCCTTTCGAGAAATGTCAGTCAGCAAAAAAGGAATATAAGTAAGTTTTACAACGATTAAAAACCATTTTAACTTCTCTTAACTTGAAAATTAAAACAATTTACTTCATTATTTAGAATAGCGCCATCTGTCAATGAGTAGCAAACTTACAGGCTTGTATTTAATTTTAACAAAACTGAAACAAATTAGAATATAATTTTTAATATCTAAATATTTTATTTAAATAGGTTCGGTTACAGACAAAAGGTTATAAATAACAATAATAGACTTAGTACAACATTTTGAACTTTAGGTCCAATTATAACCGCACACAACTTAGCCAACTTAAGAAAAGTTACACAGTAGGTATACACAGTTGTTATATTAAGATGTAATTTAATATACTTAATAAGATTTAACATCGCGATGCATACGGAAAATTGATAATATTACTTTCGCTTTTGTCATATTAGCAGGAAAGGTTACAATTTTCCTCACAAATATATACGGTAGGCTACAATATTGTTTACCAAATATAATATTATTACTAAACGAATATAAGTGTAACCTAGTTCTCTAGGAGTCTAAACAAATGCCCGTCAGTGAAAAATGAGTTTCAGCAAGTTTTAAACATTATTGTAACATTTTTCAACATAGTTTTTTATTATTTTGGAAAAGCGTCATCTCTCGATGAGTAGCACACTTACACAAAATTGACTGAGGAACTGAAAATAAAATTCTCATACAATTTCTTATTATTATCGAGATATTGAAAAGCTAACATGGCAGAAGTATGGAAAATTATAGATTTACATACGTCTTCACAAGGAAAAGTTCCACATTTCCTTAAAAATTAACCCAAGGCCAAGTATATAATATTTTCGATGTTCCACATTTCCTTAAAAATTAACCCAAGCCAAGTAGGTACCTAGTACCTATTCGATCGCTATGACGTAGTTACTAAATACGATAATAGTGAGTGTAGGTGTGCTTTAGGTAGACAAGGGTTTATGTGGTTTTTAAAGCTGATTGTCTAACATTTCCTTCCATGGGATCTCTATTATTGATTGAAATATAATCTTGATTATTTAGTTTATACATCATGACATTTTATTCAGTGCACAATATTTATCGCGCAATATACCTATAACATTAATAGAACATATTTCGCTCATAAAAAGATCGACTTTTTTTTCCATCTATTTTTTGTCAAACTATTCCAAAGAAAATTATATTGTATGCACCCTACACTCCAGACAATAACCACAGTAAATACATAATTTACTGTGCAATAACTACCTACCAAAACGTCTCGGGCGTAAGTACGTCGCGGCCGCGTAGGTACTCAGACGTAGGGTGACATTGATTACTCCATTTATCTCAGGTATACTTTCTCTTGAAGTTATTTCAATAGTTTTGTACTAAAGTGAGGAAAACCAATGGAGGGGATTAAATTGTTTGTTTAATATACTTTCGTTTGTTTTGTATGTGCACTGAAAAAAAACCTGACAAGTGCGAGTCAGGCTCGCACATCGAGGGTTCCGTACAAACACGTTGTTAAAATATGTGATACCTTACAATGTAAGGTATCATATAAAGTGAGTGTAAGTGAGGTGAGTACATCGTAGCATGTAGGGTAAAGGCGGGATAGATGCCCCACTTTTTGAAAATTACTCCTAATTTAAAAAATATTAATTTTATTTAAATAATGTCTATAAATGTAGCTAGTTTAATCCTTTATGTTTAACTGTAATTTGTCTTTTTGGACCTATAAATTACAGATTTTGTAGATTTTAGCTTTTTGTGGATCTCCATTTTTGAGGATAGACGCCTACCCGTATGGATAGTTGCCCCACCATGAAAATACTATCAAGGATAGATGCCCTTCATACTGTAAAATTATAATATTCATAATATTTTGTCTTTGTTTTTATTTTATTTATAGTGAAAAGCTTTTTGCAATTTTTTTAATGTTTTAATCGTCATCGTTACAATTTAATTCTAAATATGAGATGAAATAAAATTAAATTCTAAAAGCATTCTTCTTATAAAATATTATTTATTAAGTTTCAACATGCATAATCATAGAAGTCATTATTTTTTAAAAATTATAACAACACATTTAAATAAAGATCTTCATCTTGTGATTCTTCTGAAAAGATACTTAACCGGATAGAGCCTTCCGTTTTCCACATCTTGAGCAATAATTTCTGAACAGTGTCCAAGAACATACTCGAGCTCGCACTCCTTCTTTTCTTTCGTATTTTCGTGGTATAGTTCTGCTACAATCAGTAAATGTCTAAATATAAATATACATAAACACATAAATATATAACAGAACATAAAAATATGTTCAAAGCCCATAGAATACAATAAGGGTGAATGGAGGGATAGATGCCCCTAGGGGCACCTATACCGCGAAAAATCAGGGCAACAATCTTTTTTGATGGGGATAGATGCCCAAGTATTTTTTAAATAAATAAAAAATAAAAAAGCAACTATTTACATCTAGATGCATACTTGATGAATCAGTATATTGACGTAATAAGAAATATAACGGAATTAATAACTACTTATAAAGTTATACAACAGCAAATACTTACCTGTAAAACTTTGACGTGTTCGTTAAGTTCGCCGCGGAGATGAATCCACACACGAGCGAAACGAGCCCTCTCCTTGGCTACCTGAGGTGCGGGGTGCCTGCGGCCCTTAGTTATACTATTGTTTCTTAGTCGCGAGTTTGGGAAGTTAGGTTTTTTGAAAATGGGGCATCTATCCCACTGGGGCATCTATCCCGCCTTTACCCTAAGGCTTACATGATACGATTCACTCACTTTGAACTATTTTTTTGTGATTTAAATAAAAATGTAGTTTTCAGATTTATTCCTATATGTGTACTCTGACACAATGCTTCTCGCCAAATTTCATAGTTCTGCGTCAACGGGAAGTACCCTGTAGGTTTTGATTTTTGTGAGTGCGAAGTATGCGGTTTTTTACGACATAAACGGCTCTAACTTTTTGAAACGATAACTGGAAGTTTTTCTTTTACACAACTGCAAGATACCATAGATATACGTATACAGTTTAAATTTCAACTCGATATCTTTACGCGTTCCTGAGATACACAGTCTTGACATACACACAGACGGACAGACGGACAACAAAGTGATCCTATAAGGGTTCCGTTTTTTTCCGTTTGAGGTTCGAAACCCTAAAAAACACCCTGTATAGTGATATTATTTAATCGCAAGGAGGCCTATGTGTACAGTGGACGTGCTACCTGAAATGATTATAATATTTTGCAGCTGTCTAATGCTTTGCATATTTTTTACAGTCAAGGCGGCATACGTCCAACATTTTGTGTGTACAACGCATATGGCACCTCCCTAGTCTGCTGCCGCGATGGCGCCAACGTTCAGCAGGGTGCTAACACTAATACACAAGAGTAAGTAACAGTGTCAAGTCATCCTATAGGCCCCAGCCCCACCCATCATATTATCATGCCAAAAGGATGACATACATTCGATCCTTTAGGTACAAAAAGTTGAATTCTCCTAATGTTCCTAATAATTATTTTTTGCCAAAAATATCATGACCGACTTCACCCGTGTTCAGGATCATTACATAGTATAACACAAAGTCGCTTCCCGCTGTCTGTCCACATGTATGCTTATATCTTTAAAACTACGCAACGGATTTTGATGCAGTTTGTTTTAAAAGATAGAGTAATTCAAGGGAAATGTTTATATGTATAATAAACCTGTGCGAAGCCGAAGCAGATCTTTATCGCAGCAGACTGTAGATTAATGGACTTTTCAAAGTGTTCCATCCTGGTGTGTACAAGGTGGATTGCAGCTGCGGTAGTTCCTATATAGGTCAAACGAAGCGTACTATTGCTGAACGGATCAAAGAACATATCGCAGCAGTCAAAAACCGCCAGATAGAGAAGTCTGCCATAGCGGAGCATTTGCTTGACGGAGGAACTAGTCATTGGATTGAGCTCCACGACCCGAAAGTACTCTCCACTGATCGACATTATTTCTCAAGAATAGTTCGTGAGGCAGTAGAAATTAAAAAACACCGTAATTTCAACCGAGAGGATGGTTTCAAACTATCAGTGTCGTGGAATCCTGTAGTCGACAAATGTAAACTGCGTGGTGTAGGCATTAAGACCTTTACAGATACTGTCAGTGTAGTGTGTCGTGGTGACAATTTCAATTTGAGTGATACGGCGTCGCATTTAGTCTGCCCGTGACCACGACCAATGCAACTTGGTCGAAACGTCGGGAGAAAGAGAAAAAGAGGTATTTATTAATATATATCTCATGTTTTATTGCGCGATAAGTCCCGTTTTAATATATTAGTATAATGTGCTCAAATCGCGAAAGTTTGAAAACAACAAATTTCAAAGTATATTCTTTCCAATAAAAAAATAATTATTGAAATCGGACCACTATTAAAAAAGTTATGCGTGATTATACATAAAATAAAAAAATATATATATACGAGTACGTGTCGAATTGTATTCCTCCTCCGGTGGTTCGTCGGTCAAAAAGAGAGCGTCCGGCCCCCACGGACCTGAAGTCTCGCGTCTTTCCATTCTAGGTATACAAGGCCAGAACGCAAGGGTACTAAGTAGGTGTCAAGTCTCCTACGACACGGTAATGTCACGGTAATAATATCTCTGTCTTCGTACAAACCAAAGAAAATATTTACTCCTAGCGGAGATGTCATGACATACTTATTAACAAGATTATTTTTTGCAAAAAGCATGACCGACTTCACCCGTGTACATAATTCGCGGATATTTCGCACGGAGCGATGGAGCATTTTTCACATTATTGTTGATTTATCAAAAATGGCTCAAATGATTTCGATAAAATTTAAATGGGACCAATTTCGAAGTATACTATTTTCAATGAAAAAAAAGTTATTGAAATCGGACCACTATGAAAAAAGTTATGCGTGGTTACATACATAAAAAAATATATATACACGTGTTGATTTGTATACCTACCTCCTCCGTGGTTAGTCGGTCAAAAAATTAAAAGCTTGCAAAAAATATGTTTAGTTGAATTCTTTATATAGGTAAGTTTCAATGGGTCATAAATATCCAAATTTTCATTTTATTTTTCCTGTTACTTTACATATTTTTTCCTCGTAATTCTCGTTTTTTTAAAACAAAACGTAGTGTTTGGATAATTATTTTCTTTTCTTAGGTAAATGTTGTTTATTCTTTTTGCAGTCGTCCGGTGTGGGGCTCCAGTTCAAGTTCAAGCAATAACAAACGACGAGTTTGTGAGAGAAGTCAGTATTTATTTTATACTAGCGGACCCGGCGAACTTCGATTCGCCTAGAAGTCGAATGTCAAATCATCGTCATTAGTCACAAAACCGACCAAGAGAGTCGGAGAGTTCTGAACAAAATTTCGTCAATCAAGTAAAAATTAAATGTATATTTTTCAATCTTTCTGAGAGATTTTCTTAATATTTGTTTCCGTAAGAACCTTGTACAGAGTATTAGAAACCTACAAAAAAAAAATAAGCCAAATCGGTCAAGCCGTTTTCATGTTATGTCGTGACAACGGAAAACGGGTTTCATTTTTATATATATAGATTTTATTGAAAATATGTATAAAAGGTTTTATTCATGGTTATTCCTAAGCAATTAGCATCCTTTTAGTGACTCATCACAAAACTAACAACTTACGATATGCGACTTTTGCCAAAACTTAAAAAAAAATCAGCTGTTCCATACATTTTGTCGAGGGTGAACGATATTTTTCTATGGAACAACAACTTTGTTTTTGAAAATTAGTAAAAGTCGTAGAACAAAAGTTGTAAGTTTTGATGTACAAAATAAGCTCCTGAAAGGATGCTAATTGATTAGAAATAACCCTGTATAATATTACTATCTTATTATTTGGTATTGCCAGAATGCGAGGAGTACAGCCGCGGCGTGGTGGACAACGTCCAGTACATATCCCTAATCCCTGACCCGGAGCCGCTGTCCATATCGGCCGCCAAGTGCGATTACGCCGGCGTCGAGCTCATAGTGGGGGGAGAGGACGCGAAACAGGGGGAATTCCCACATATGGTGAGTACAATACCACTAACATTAATCTCAAACCTTCACCAAGAACGTAATTATTGACGATTATAAAATCCCTACGAAGTGACAATGATGATTGCCAATTAGGTTCCAATTATCATTAATGGACGGTACGTTCCCCTTGCCGACTATTGTAGGTTGTGCTATGTATATTGGCATTACTTTCCCATTACCGACTGCTCTAGGTTGTGCTATGTATAATGGAATTATGTTTCCCTTCCAGGCCGCTATAGGTTGGACTGCTCCTGGATCTAGCGACCCGTATACCTTCGAGTGCGGTGGGAACCTCATCTCTCCAAGATTATGCTTTCTATAGTGGCATTACGTTCCCCTTACCGACTGATATAGGTTGTGCTATGTATAGTGGTATTCTCAAATCTCCCTAATTCGTGATGTGTATATTAATGGCATTCTCATCTCTCCCTAGTTTGTGCTATGTATAGTGGTATTCTCAAATCTCCCTAATTCGTGATGTGTATATTAATGGCATTCTCATCTCTCCCTAGTTTGTGCTGTGTATAATGGCATTCTCATCTCTCCCTAGTTTGTGCTATGTATAATGACATTCACATCTCTCCCTAGTTTATGCTGTGTATAATGGCATTCTCATCTCTCCCTAGTTTGTGCTATGTATAATAGCATTCACACCTCTCCCTAGTTTATGCTGTGTATAATGGCATTCACATCTCTCCCTAGTTTATGCTGTGTATAATGGCATTCTCATCTCTCCCTAGTTTGTGCTATGTATAATGGCATTCACACCTCTCCCTAGTTTATGCTGTGTATAATGGCATTCACATCTCTCCCTAGTTTGTGCTGTGTATAATGGCATTCTTATCTGTCCCAAGTTTGTGCTGTATAAAATGGCATTCTCATCTCTCCCTAGTTTGTGCTGTGTATAATGGCATTCACATCTCTCCCTAGTTTATGGTGTGTATAATGTCATTCTTCTCTCTCCTTAGTTTAATTGTGCTGTGTTTAATGGCATTCTCATCTCTCCCTAGTTTGTGCTGTGTATAATGGCATTCACATCTCTCCCTAGTTTATGCTGTGTATAATGTCATTCTTCTCTCTCCTTAGTTTAATTGTGCTGTGTTTAATGGCATTCTCATCTCTCCCTAGTTTGTGCTGTGTCTGATGGCTTTGTTTTTCTTTTCCAGGCCGCTATAGGTTGGGCAGCTCCTGGGTCTAGTGACCCGTACACCTTCGAGTGCGGTGGAAGCCTCATCTCTCCGAAGTTCGTGCTGACCGCGGGGCACTGCTTGGAGAAACGGGATAGGACAGAGCCTGTTATTGTCAGGCTGGGTGACCAGAATATCGGTACGTTGATTACGCACACATTTACACTTACACACTCACATACACACTATCTCTCTCTTACACACACACACACACACACACAATAGCTCGCATATACTTTGTACCTAATGTATTTTTACTTGGTTTCTAAATTACCATTTTTTATTAAATTTCTGCATGTTTCAAAAAATATTTTTACTTTTTGAATTTAACTCTGCTAAACATTTTTTACTTGTATAATACAATTTTTTTTTAGTTGGATTGACATTTTGTGGGATTGATTTATTTATATTATGTATTTTTTTGACTAATGGATACCTATTTGTTTTTGATTTTTATTTAATTCTTAATTGTATTGGAAATGTATGGACTCTGTCTGAAGTAAATAAATAAATAAAAAATTATACTAAAATAGGCTACTGGGAAAATTTATCTGCACATTTTTATTATTATGCCTAATAAATGATTATGCCTAATAACTGAGAATGCCTAATAAATGATTATGCCTAGTAAATTATTATGCCTAATAAATAAATTAATATGTTGGGAAGCTACTAATACTGGACTTCCCTCCATTTAATGTTATTCAGAAAAAGTACCTATACTTAACACGAAAATGGACACTCAGCTTTAAATTTGTGCCAAATTGCAGTAATTCCGTGCTCATGATCCTCAGTTGAACTTAGAACAAATATTTGTTACAGATCCAAGTGTCAATGATGGCGCAAAACCTATTGACGTAAGTAATATACAGGGTTACTCGTAATCTCTTAGCATCCTTTTAGGGGCTTATTCTGTACATCAAAACTAACAACTATTGTTCTGTGAGGTCTATACCTCACAGAACAATACTCAACTTTTCATACGAATTAGACGTTCCAAATTAATTCATTCAAATTCGATATTTTTGCCAATTTTAAAGTATTTATTATTTCGGGTGGGTTCCACTTTTGAGACGGTCCCATTTAATTTTTATCGAAATCAGCTGAGTCATTTTTGAAAAATCATCAATAATGTAAAAAATTCTACATGGATGAAACATCGGTCCGCGAGAACTATTCGAATTCTGTACATTGTGATAGTCAGTTTTGCCATTTTTGACAAAAAAACCGGACAAGTGCGAGTCAGGCTCGCACACCAAGGGTTCCGTACAAATGCACAAAAATGGGAGTAAGTTGTTAAAATCTCTATACCATAACCATCGACAAAAAAGGTTATTTTTTCACTTTTCTCGCCATACTTACATCGAAAATTACACATTGTTAAAATATTTAAAAACCTGTTTTAGCATGTGCTTAGAAGTTCTTTTATATGATACCTTACATGATACGATTTACTCACTTTGAATTTTGAACCCATATTTTGTGAATTTCGAGGCCCTATTTTTTGTGATTTAAATTAAAATGTACTGTTTTCAGATTTATTCCTATATGTGTACTCTGAGACAATGCTTCTCGCATAGTTATTTGTTTACGGGAAGTACCCTGTAGGTTTTGATTTTTGTGAGTGTAGAAATATGCGGATTTTACGACGTGATCTTTTTTAAACGATAACTGAGAAGTTTTTCTTTGGTACAACTGCAAGAGATCTTAGACATACGTATACAGTTTAAATTTCTACTCGATATCTTTACGCGTTCCCGAGATAAAGAGTCTTGACCTACACACAGACGGACAACAAAGTGGTCCTATAAGGGTTCCGTTTTTTCTATTTGAGGTACGGGACCCTAAAAACAACGGATAGCGCTCCAGGAGTGCCGGCAGAAGTGAAAACTTGCTCCCTCCGTCTTGCGAATTTTCGATCACGTTACGCGAGTTTTTAACATTTTTGCCCATCCCAATAAGTGTACAAAGCCACTAAAGAAGATATGGAAAATATCATTTTTGACCGACGAATCGGAGGAGGCACTCAATTCGACTCGAATATATTTTTTTATGTGTAACCACGCATAACTTTACACATAGTAGTCCGATTTTGATAATTCTTTTGAAAGAGTACACCTTGAAGTTTAAATTTTATTGAAGTCGGCTGATCCATCTTTGATAAATCAACAATAACGCGATAAATGCTACATCGATCCCTACGAACTTTTCGCAAATTTTATACACGGCTGACGAGTCGGTCATGCTATTTTTTTTGCGAAAAATTACTATTGTTTTGTTTTTTTAATTCTAGGTCCAAATCCGAAGGACACACAAGCACCCAGAATACAAGCCTCCGATAACATACAACGACATAGGCCTGCTCGAGCTGGCTAACGACGTGTCGTTCGACAAGGCCATCCGGCCCGCGTGTCTGTGGACGCAGCCGGGCTTCGGATCTCATTCGAAGGCAATTGCCACTGGCTGGGGCGTTGTTGATGATACCGCGCGTAAGTGATGAGGTTGAGGCGTTTTCTAAAAAAAAAATCTTGGTTATGAAAGTATCCAATAGATGGCGACAATAGTTTAAAATCGTCGATTCTTTGACTATGGAAATCGTACTGTCATTGTCAACATGTCTTCTTCTTCTTTTTATGTTTTGGCGTCGCATTTTTGTGCATTTGCCAGTGTCAAGTATTAAGTTTGAATAATGTTTAATAAAATTTTACTAAAATAGTCCTGTCATAGTCCAATAAAATCGCGGTCAAGTCCAAACGTAGTCCAAGTCATACCTCAGTAAAGCATTGGAGACTGTACTATAGGTTTCTCTCTCTCACTCTATTCCAGTTGACAATGACAGATCAATTTATATGTCGAATCCATAAAAGGATCCGCATCAGTTATGGTGATTCAATGTGGTAATTATTTTATACCATCTGACCCAACAATACTTCAGTGTGGCGTGGCGTGGGTTAAGCGGGCGAGGAGATAAATTGCGACGTCACGAACAATCAATTTATTTCACAGAAGATTACGTATGACTACAATTATAGAGAAAACTTTAAGCGAAGGAAATGGCGTTCCGCAGCGTAACGCACGCTGCCACCTTTATCAAGAATCACAACCCGAGCCGTTCTAATCACAGTTCACCATAACTCCGAACCAGCTCTCTTCACCACTCCCAAGTGACATCTGACAAGTCATCATTGCATTTTCCCGCCCATCGTCCAATCATGCGATGCACTTGAAACCTCCTTGGAACCAATCAGCAGCGTTCGTCACAAGCGTTACCCCAGGAATGTTGCCACTACCATTCCTAGTCCTTCGAAATTATACTAAGTGGCACTATTTAAAAATAAACTTAAAGCAATTTCCCGATATATACGACTATTACGCCATCTAGTAAGTTTTGTGAAACTATTTTTTTTGAATACGCCTTTTACCGTGGAGGGATTATGTACCTAGGTGGAGTTTTCAATTGCGATTGAATGAGGAGTTATCAAAAACAAAAATTGTTTCACAAAACTTACTAGATGGCGTAATAGTCATATAAATTAATCTGTCATTATCAATTGGAATAGGGTGTGAGAGAGAAACCTATATTAAAGTCTCCAATACTTTACTGAGGTATGACTTGGACTACGTTTGAACTTGACCGCGACTTTGTTGGACTATGACGTGACTATTTTGATAAAATATTTTAAAAAATGATTCAAACTTAATACTTGACACTGGCAAATGCACAACAATGCGACGCCAAAACAAAAAAGAAGAAGAAGCCATCTTGACAATGACTGTACGATTTCCATAGTCAAAGCATCGACGATTTCAAACTATTGTCGCCATCTCTTGGATACTTTTATCATTTTTTTTCCTCATTGAGAAAAAATATGTTCTATACATAGACATACTTTATCTAAGGATACAGGATACAGGGTTATTTCTAATCAATTAGCATCCTTTTAGGGGCTTATTCTGTACATCAAAACTAACAACTTTTGTTCTGTAACGTTTGTCAAAATTAAAAAAAAATTGGGTGTTCCATTGAAAAATATCGTGTACATACCCGCGACAAAATTTATGGAACAGCTGATTTTTTTTTCGAATTTTGACAAAATTCGCAGTATGTACAAAAGTTGTTAGTTTTGATGTACATAATAAGCTCCTAAAAGGAATAAAGAAGAAAGGTGTTAGGAGAAGATGCACACGGTCTATGTGCTAACACCTTTTGAATTTAATATTTAAAATGGGACAAAATTATGTATATTTCTTCTCTTAATTGCTATTTTAATAGTCATAATCATTATTGATAACACCACTGTTACAAGTCAAAATTTAAATACCATTAGCAATAATCTATTTCAATACATACAAAACAACAAAACATATACATCGTATATGAAATTAATTATTAGAATTATAATGTCAATGAGTATAGATTGAATGTCACAATAAATAATAAAACATAATACGGTTTCTATTAACTTTAGTCAATCTGAGACACCAATGTGACATTAGATCCAGTGGTCGTCACACTTATCTGGTCAAGCGCCACTTAAAACAGTGAAGTGAAGTATTACTGTGTACCACACAGATGAACTTGAATTTATATCATACCTACTACGCGTTGTTTAAATTTACTTCACTACGCCGCTTCAGGAACAGCACAAGAAGAAAAAAATATGTGCGAGCGAAGCGAGCGTAAACATTTTTCGGTTATTTCAGTAGGTACTTAGTTTCCAAATAGACATGAATGAACAAATTAGACCACGTTTACCTACATATCTGTCAGCCGCAGGACGTCCACTGCTGGACATAGGCCTCCCCTAGCGGCTTGCATTCAGTGCGTTCCTGCGATCTTTATTATATCGTCCGTCAGCCCACCTAGTTGGTGGACGTCCTACGCTGCGCTAGCTAGTCCGTGATCTCCATCCGAGAACTTTACAGCACCATCCGTTCTTCAAACTCTGTGTCCTGTCCATTGCTACATTCTAAAAATATTGTTTGTCCATTTCAGGTGACAAAGTTTTATCGAAAGAGCTCCAGAAAGTGTCGCTGTCGCTCTTGCAAAACGACTTTTGTGATCCGAAGCTGGCCACAATCCAGAACCGGAACTGGCGCGGGTTCCGGGACACGCAGCTCTGTGCGGGGGAGCTGCGCGGGGGGAAGGATACTTGCCAGGTGGGTTACAACTAAATAGTAGTTTTTTCAACAGTAGACCGGCACATCTTTCTGTTAACTTCATCTTCATAAAGCACTATTCTACACGTTTCAATTATTTTGGCAAAAATGGCATGACCGACTTCACCCGTGTACAGAATTCACGAATATTTCGCACGGATCGATGAAGCATTTTACATTATTGTTGATTTATCAAAAATGGCTCTGCCGATTTCGATAAAATTTAGATAGGATTAATTTCGAGGCATACTCTTTCGGATAAAAAAAAAATTGAAATCGGACTACTACGAAAAATGTTATGCGTGCGTATAAAAAAACGCGTCGAATTGAGTACCTCCTCCGGTTCGTCGGTCAAAAATTTTGGTCAGACGCGACCAAAGCGCCACCCTCTTATGGTGGACATTCCGCGCGTTAGAACCAAGCGTTTCGAATCCTCATTCCTCATACGAACAGCCGGAATGTGGAACGCTTTGCCTGGGTCTGTCTTCCCGTTAAAGTACAATGTAGGTGTCTTCAAATCCCGAGTAAATAGGTATCTTCTAGGTAAGCGTGCTACATCCTAGACCGCATATCTGCTTAATATCAGGCAGTGTATAAGTAAAAAGCCGTGGTGGTCTAGTGGTAGTAACACCCGACCTGCAATCGTGAGGTCGTGGGTTCAGATCCCGATCTCGTACCAATGAGTTTCTTTGAAACTTATGTACGGAATTTCACACCACTGGCTTTCGGTGAAGGAAAACATTGTGAGGCAACCTGCATACGTCCGTAGAATAAATTTGATGGCGTATGTGAATCCACCAACTCGCACTGGACCAGCGTGGTGGATATGGCCCAATCACCCTTCGTTGGTAGCCCTACGTACAGTAGTCAAACGCAAACCTGTTTAAAATAAAAAAAAATTGTAACAGGATTTAATTTTTTTTTCAGGGTGATTCCGGTTCTCCCCTCCAAGTGGCATCCTCAGATAACCAGTGTATATTTTACGTCGTAGGAGTGACGTCATTCGGCCGCCGCTGCGGAGAATCCGACCGGCCGGCGATATACTCGCGCGTTGCTGCTTATATACCCTGGATTGAGAGCATCGTGTGGCCAGCTGAAGCTTAGAATAGAGAAATATCAATATCATAGAAATATTATAAAAATAAAACTTTTTTAAAATGACAAGCTTTTAACATCCTGGATATTATGTAGCAGAGAGCTAGCCAAGACAATAGTATATTTGACTAGTTTTTGGAAATCGTTTTAAATTATTCGTTAGTACATACTAAGCACACTACATTTATATTTCCTAGAGATCTACTGTATTAACAATGAAAATCAGTGTTAAAGAATAAATATTCAAGATTCTACCAAAAACGACATTCTGTAATGGCGCTGGTCTTTGACGTCACTCACGAGTATATAACGTTAGTTAATAGAAAGAAAGAAAGAAAATTTATTTACTATAAACTTACAATGAAATACAATCAAGTTACAATATCGTTAAATAACATAATTATGTGTGTAAGCTGAGCGAGTGATTTCAATGTAAAATATACATATAACGTGGTGCAGTGAGCCCCAAACTAAGGACGAGGCTTGTATCTTGGGGCTCGAGTGCGATGTAGCGGTAAGAATGTATACCTTGTGTGATGTAATGTAGACCGATTACCAAAATAAAGAGAATATTTTCAATGATGTCAAATAGCCTATTAAAACGAGCCCAAACACTACCCGCGTTACCACAGAACCTTTAAACTCTAAAGCGAGTTGGTTTAAACAGTGGTTTACCGTGCAATTAGTACCGACATTGTCTAAAGAGCGCGTAAAACTTTTGTGGTAACACGGTACGGGTCTATCTTGTTTAGAACAGGAGCTCCTATGGCCACTTTCCGACTCCATCATCAGATCAGCTCCAGGGCACCATATTATTGCATTGTCACGCGATATACATAAGCGTGCAAAATTTCAGCTCAATCGGTATCCGGGTAGTCCGGGTCAAGTTTAAATTGCAAGTACCAGTATAAGTATTTAATTAAACAAAATAAACTTAGGAGATTAAGTTACTTTATTAAATAGGTACTAGTTAATTTGCATAAGTAAATCGCGCGACAAGCTTTCGTGATCATATAAATTGTGTATAATAAGGTTGTAAGTTGATAGGTAAAATTTTAAAGGAAAATCTTGTTTTGTTCTTTTTAGAGCAACTAAATAAAAGCTTTGTATCAAACATATTTTTTGCTTTTAATTTATTTTTTACTTTTTAGTTAAGTAACCTACATTTTTATTATCAGCAAATCATTTCATTTAATACCCATACTATAACAAAGCATAAGAAACTTAAGACTAAAAAGCGTACCATCCGAAATGTAGATCTCGTCGAGCTCTATCACTTTTGTGAAGACAGCAGTAGTCTAGAATCAATAATAACCGAGATAAATCACGCTGAAATTTGACAGCTGTCATCGGAAATGTAGATCTCGTCGAGCTCTATCACTTTTGTGCAGACAGCAGTAGTCTAGAATCGATAATAACCATGGATTTATCATATAAACAGGATTGAGTACTGGCAAAGAAAAACGTGCCGACAAGGATACCACATCAGATGATTATGTCTCTTTTCCAAGTAGGATGACCAAAACATCTCGATCATCTTGGGATATAATTTTTCTTTGGAATGTTACTGCACGCAGGAATCGCAGTTATCTTACTCCTAACTCGTCGTCTTTCGTCATCGTCATCGCTTTAGTAATAAGACGCCTGCTGCTGGGCATAGGCCTTCCTTGAAGATCTCTATAAAACCAATCCCCATAAAAAACAATGGTCTAGAATTAATATACACGGAGATAATTCAGTTTCAAGTTTGACAGCTGTTATCGAAAATGTAGATCTTGAAGAGTTCTTTCACCTTTGTTAAGACAGCAATGGTCTAGAATTGATAATGACAGAGATAAACCACTTTTAAGTTTGACAGCTGTCATCGGAAATTTAGATCTCGATGAGTTCCTTCACTTATGTGACGACAGTAATGGTCTGGAATCCATATTTACGGTGTTGAACAACGTTTAAATTTCATAGATGTAATCTCGACACATATAACGCAACCCGTGTCAGTACTTAACCACGAAAAATGTTTTCACAAAAACTTTGTCACAAATAGACCATATCACGAAAAATCTTAATCACGAAAACTTGTCCACGAATAGACTTCCGTAGTTAACAGAATTTTAAGGCTTCCGTAGTAAACAAGGCATCCATTATGAAATAAAAAATAGCGGACTCACTTTTTTGAAAAAGTCGTCATGGGTATAGTTTTAGAGGTTTTTGGTGGTGTATATTTCAAAATTGGCATCCATTTTGAAGTAATGTTCGCCATCTTCAATTCCAAAATGGACGCTAGTTTTGAAATCTACACCCCCAAAAACCTTATAAACGACATCCATGACGACTTTTTCAAAATAGTGACGTCCGCCATCTTTAATTTCAAAATGGATGCCATTTTTGAAATCTACACCCCCAAAAACCTCGAAAATACACCCATAATTTTTTCAAAAAAGTGACGTCTGCCGTTTTTAATTCCAATATGGATGCCAATTTTGAAATCTACAACCTAAAAAAATTAAAAATGACAACCACGACTATTACACCAATTGTACACCCAGCATGTTTAAGAAATATGTCCAGCATAGTCACCCTATTACACTTCTTTGTATACATTATAGTACGCCATTTGCAATCGACGGTGATACTCTAGTCAAAAATAAAAAATAACCGTTAATCATAAAGACGTAGGTATATTCATACAAAATAAATATCAAACTCTGTTTTATTGGCATCTATTCGCAATTTTAACTAAAATCTTATTAAACTACATTGTTAAAAAAACTTAGAAATGGTTAAGACAGTCGCGGCTTTCCAAGTAATAATTCTACCATTTATAAGTGTCGTTTCGAAATGGCAATAGTGCGAGCGGAACAACTTCATCACTTTGGAAAGTCTCACTCGGCACAGCGTCTCTCTTATACAATTTCAAAGGAATATATGTTTTGTTACAACGCATTAAAGTTGAATTTTCCTAAACTAACTTTGAGCCAAATTTCGTCTGTGCGCAGTCCAGATAGTATACAAAGTCCTTGATAATAACCGAGATAAATCACGTTGAAGTTTGACAGCTGTCATCCGAAATGTAGATCTCGTCGAGCTCTATCACTTTTGTGAAGACAACAGTAGTTCAGAATCGATAATAACCGAGATAAATCACGACAAAACGATTCTTTTCTAAAATCAACGATCGCCAATTTTTTTTTAATTCCCTCTTCCTATCCTTAAATGGTTCGTAGATCTTGCCGAGCTGTATCACTTTTGTAAAGACATCAGTAAGATAGAGGATTAGTTATTTTTAATGCACTTCTACAATGTGGGTATCAAATGAAAGAGATGGTTGAGAGTAACTCGAAAAATAATGGTGACGTCATTCTAAATATGGTGGATCATCCCAGATAGAGAATTAGTTATTTTTTATGCACTTCTGCAATGTGGGTATCAAATGAAAGGGCTTATTGAGAGTAAATTGAAAAGTGAGCTCCAAGCGGAAATAGGTTTGACTTGTGTAATTTGACGAGATGGGCGACAACAGCATTGGGGTGTTAGGCTGGTGCCCCACGGACGACGCTTATCTCGGTTATTATCGACTCTAGACTACTGCTGTCTTTACAAAAATGATAGAGCTCGGCGAGATCTACGAACCTTTTAAGGATAGGAAGACGGAATTAAAAAAAAATTGGCGATCGTTAATTTTACAAAAGAATCGTTTTGTCGTGATTTATCTCGGTTATTATCGATTCTGAACTACTGTTGTCTTTACAAAAGTGATAGAGCTCGACGAGATCTACATTTCGGATAACAGCTGTCAAATTTCAACGTGATTTATCTCGGTTATTATCGATTCTAGACTACTGCTGTCTTCACAAAAGTCATAGAACTCGACGAGATCTACATTTCGGATGACAGCTGTCAAATTTCAACGTGATTTATCTCGGTTATTATCGACTCTAGACTAATGTTGTCTTTACAAAAGTGATAGAACTCGGCGAGATCTACGAACCTTTTAAGAATAGGAAGACGGAATTAAAAAAAATTGGCGATCGTTAATTTTACAAAAGAATCGTTTTGTCGTCATTTATCTCGGTTATTATCGATTCTGAACTACTGTTGTCTTTACAAAAGTCATAGAACTCGACGAGATCTACATTTCGGATGACAGCTGTCAAATTTCAACGTGATTTATCTCGGTTATTATCGATTCTAGACTACTGCTGTCTTCACAAAAGTCATAGAACTCGACGAGATCTACATTTCGGATGACAGCTGTCAAATTTCAACGTGATTTATCTCGGTTATTATCGATTCTAGACTACTGTTGTCTTTACAAAAGTGATAGATCTCGTCGAGCTCTACATTTCGGATGACAGCTGTCAAATTTCAACGTGATTTATCTCGGTTATTATCGATTCTAGACTACTGCTGTCTTGACAAAAGTGATAGAACTCGACGAGATCTACATTTCAGATGACAGCTGTCAAATTTCACCGTGATTTATCTCGGTTATTATCGACTCTAGACTAATGCTGGCTTTACAAAAGTGATAGAGCTCGGCGAAATCTACGAACCCTTTAAGGATAGGAAGACGGAATTAAAAAAAATTGCCGATCGTTAATTTTACAAAAGAATCGTTTTGTCGTGATTTATCTCGGTTATTATCGATTCTGAACTACTGTTGTCTTCACAAAAGTAATAGAGCTCGACGAGATCTATATTTCGGATGATACGCTTTTTAGTCTTAAGTTTCTTATGCTTTGTTATAGTATGGGTATTAAATGAAATGATTTGCTGATAATAAAAATGCAGGTTACATAACTAAAAAGTAGAAAATAAATTAAAAGCAAAAAATATGTTTGATACAAAGCTTTTATTTAATTGCTCTAAAAAAAACAAAACAAGATTTTCTTTTAAAATTTTACCTATCAACTTACAACCTTATTATACACAATATATATGATCACGAAAGCTTGTCGCGCGATTTACTTATGTAAATTAACTCGTACCTATTTAATAAAGTAACTTAATCTCCTAAGTTTATTTTGTTTAATTAAATACTTATACTGGTACTTGCAAGTTAAACTTGACCAACTACCCGGATTCCGATTGAGCTGAAATTTTGCACGCTTATGTATATCGCGTGACAATGCAATAATATGGTGCCATGGAGCTGATCTGATGATGAAGTCGGAAGGTGGCCATAGGAGCTCCTGTTCTAAACAAGATAGACCCGTACCGTGTTACCACAAAAGTTTTACGCACTCTTTAGACAATGTCGGTATAAATTGCACGGTAAACCACTGTTTAAACCAACTCGCTTTAGAGTTTAAAGGTCTTGTGGTTACGCGGGTAGTGTTTGGGCTCGTTTTAATAGGCTATTTGACAACATTAAAATATTCTATTTATTTTGGTAATCCATAATAGCCTGAAAATGAGATATTTCACTTTATTTAAACTAAAATATGTCTAATTTTTGCAAATCGAACGAAATAAAATACGATATTTTTTATTTTATATCTGTGACGTAAACGCTCTAAGAAGGGCGGCAACTCTGGTGACGTCACGTGCTGGTAAACAAGAATTTCTCAATTGACTGTTGTTTGTGTAATTTGTGTTTTGTGATTTCGGAGTAATATTATTGGATCTGTAAGTTACTTTTAAAGATGATTTATTATTATTATTATTATATATTATTTTACGATGATCCAATTGCTTTCTATGTAATAGTAGTGTAGTATTGTCATTATATTATAAAAAAAAAAAAAAAAAAATAAAAAAAAAAAAATAAAAAAAAAAAAAAAAAACTTTTAAAGTATTTTTTGTTAACTTTTAGATGTGAACTAGCGTATATACCAGTATTAACTAACGTTATTTACTCGTGAGTGACGTCAAAGACCAGCGCCATTACAGAATGTCGTTTTTGGTAGGATCTTGAATATCTATTCTTTAACACTGAATTTCATTGTTAATACAGTAGATCTCTCGGAAATATAAATGTAGTGTGCTTAGTATGTACTAACGAATAATTTAAAACGATTTCCAAAAACTAGTCAAATACCCTATTGTCTTGGCTAGCTCTCTGCTACATAATTTCCAGGATGTTAAAAGCTTGTCATTTTAAAAATATTATATTTTATAATATTTCTATGATATTTAATATTTCTCTATTCTAAGCTTCAGCTGGCCACACGATGCTCTCAATCCAGGGTATATAAGCAGCAACGCGCGAGTATATGGCCGGCCGGTCGGATTCTCCGCAGCTGCGGCCAAATGACGTCACTCCTATGACGTAAAATATACACTGGTTATCTGAGGATGCCACTTGGAGGGGAGAACCGGAATCACCCTGAAAAAAAATTAAATCCTGTTACATATTTTTTTTTATTTCAGACAGGTTTGCGTTTGACTACTATACTGTACCAGCCTTTTTAATAGTCCACTGCAGGACGTAGGCCTACCCACGAAGGGTGATTGGGCCATATCCACCACGCTGGTCCAGTGCGGGTTGGTGGATTCACATACGCCATCGAATTTCTTCTACGGACGTATGCAGGTTGCCTCACGATGTTTTCTCTCACCGAAAAGCCAGTGGTGTGAAATTCCGTACATAAGTTTCAAAGAAACTCATTGGTACGAGATCGGGATTTGAACCCACGACCTCACGATTGCAGGTCGGGTGTTACCACCACGGCTTTTTACTACACACTGACTGATATTAAGCAGATATGTGGTCTAGGAAATAGCACGCTTACCTAGAAGATACCTATTTACTCGGGATTTGAAGACATTGTACCTTAACGGGAAGACAGACCCAGGCAAAGCGTTCCACATTCTGCCTGTTCGTATGAGGAATGAGGATTTGAAACGCTTGGTTCTAACGCGTGGGATGTCCACCATAAGAGGGTGGCGCTTTGGTCGCGTCTGACCAAAATTTTTGACCGACGAAACGGAGGAGGTACTCAATTCGACGCGTTTTTTTTATACGCACGCATAACTTTTTTCGTAGTAGTCCGATTTCAATTTTTTTTTATTTGAAAGAGTATGCCTCGAAATTAATCCTATTTAAAGTTTATCGAAATCGGCAGAGCTATTTTTGATAAATCAACAATAATGTAAAAATGCTTCATCGATCCGTGCGAAATATTCGTGAATTCTGTACAGGTGAAGTCGGTCATGCCATTTTTGCAATAGTAATTGAAACGTGTAGAAGTGAACGTGCTTTATGAAGTTAACAGAAAGATGTGCCGGTCTACTGTTGAAAAAACTACTATATAGCTGTAACCCACCTGGCAAGTGTCCTTCCCCCCGCGCAGCTCCCCCGCACAGAGCTGCGTGTCCCGGAACCCGTCCCAGTTCCGGTTCTGGATTGTGGCCAGCTTCGGATCACAAAAGTCGTTCTGCAAGAGCGACAACGACACTTTCTGGAGCTCTTTCGATAAAACTTTTTCACCTGAAATGGACAAAACATATTTAGAGAATGTAGCAATGGGCAGGGCACAGAGTTTGAAGAACGGATGGTGCCGTAAAGTTCTCGGATGGAGATCACGGACTAGCTAGCGCAGCGTAGGACGTCCACCAACTAGGTGGGCTGACGGACGATATAATAAAGAAAGCAGGAACGCACTGAATGCAAGCCGCTAGGGGAGGCCTATGTCCAGCAGTGGACATCCTGCGACTGACAGATATGTAGATAAACGTGGTCTAATTTGTTCATTCATGTCTATTTGGAAACTAAGTACCTACTGAAATAACCGAAAATGTTTTGCGCTCGCTTCGCTCGCACGTATTTTTTTCTTCTTGAGCGGCCTGAAGCGGCGTGGTGAGTTAAAATTTAAACAACGCGTAGTAGGTATGATATAAATTCAAGTTCATCTGTGTGGTCCACAGTAATATTTCACTTCATTGTTTTAAGTGGCGCTCGACCAGTGTGACGACCACTGGATCTAATGTTCACATTGGTGTCTCAGACCTTAGAATAAGGACTAAAGTAATAGAAACCGTGCTAAAATAGCAATTAAGAAAAGAGATATACATCATTTTGTCCTATTTGAAATATGAAATTCAAAAGGTGCCGATGCACATACACCGTGTGCATCTTTTCCTAACACCTTTCTTCTTTCTTCCTTTTAGGAGCTTATTCTGTACATCAAAACTAACAACTTTTGTACATACTGCGAATTTTGTCAAAATTCGAAAAAAAAATCAGCTGTTCCATACTTTTTGTCGCGGATACACGATATTTTTTTATGGAACACCCATTTATTTTTAATTTGACAAAAGTCACAGAACAAAAGTTGTTAGTTTTGATGTACATAATAAGCCCCTAAAAGGATGCTAATTGATTAGAAATAATACTATTTATCTAAGTATGTATAGCACATCTCTTTTCACAATTCAATTGCAATTAAGAACTCCACCTAGGTATAATCCCTCCAAGGTAATGAGGCGTTTTCAAAAAAAAAAGATAGTTTCACAAAACTTACTAGCTACTTGAACGTTACCGTCTCAAACTTAGAAAATGACGGTCTGAAACCTATTTATACATCAAACGTCACGGCCCCGCGTCATTCGCGCGCGTTTGCTTACTAGGCGTCCCGCTAAAAACGTCCATCAAAGGAACAATAGACAAGCTACGTTCTTATAAAAAATACCGTGGCATAGCCTAATTTATTGGCAAAAGTGTTTTTTATAAGTCTATGATTCAAGTCTTACTTTAATACTTTAAAAAATGGTAAACAGCAAAACGGAGCCGCCAATGGCCGAGTCGGCCATACCCGACTTTAGAGCACAATATTTCGATCACAACACAACTAACACTGTAAATCATATACACCAGTCGATAGAAAACGTCTTTGGCAACGTTTTTATATTTAACACTATATTATTTAATTAAAGTTTACCACATATTTTAGAACAAAATCGCTGCACATAATGCCGCTGGAACCGGACCGGTGCGACTGGCGCCGGTTCTAAAATGGCTGCCGAACCACTCGAAAAGGGGAATTAACTTTTATGCACTCTGAGGCCATCTACGGTTCATTCCGAATACTAAATACTAGCGTTATCACAAAAAGGAGCTCTAACGTTACGGCTTAAAGCTGATTTCTGAAAAATCTCACCGCGGGACATATTTGTCCGGTAGCAGTTTTGTGAAGATTAGTCATGGGATAAGGTATATCCTGTTAAAATCCAAGTGGCTAGATGGCGTAATAGTCATATAAATTGATCTGTCATTATCAACTGGAATAGAGTGAGAGAGAGAAACCTATAGTACAGTCTCCAATGCTTTACTGAGGTATGACTTGGACTACGTTTGGTCGTGACCGTGACTTTATTGGACTATGACGTGACTATTTTGATAAAATATTATTAAAAATGATTCAAACTTAATACTTGACACTGGCAAATGCACAACAATGCGACGCCAAAACATAAAAAAAGAAGAAGAAGACTTCTTGAAAATGACAGTACAATTTCCATAGTCAAAGGATCGACGATTTCAAACTATTGTCGCCATCTATTGGATACTTTCATTACTAAGTTTTTTTTTTAGATAACGCCTTATCACTTACGCGCGGTATCATCAACAACTCCCCAGCCAGTGGCAATCGCCTTCGAATGAGATCCGAAGCCCGGCTGCGTCCACAGACACGCGGGCCGGATGTCCTTGTTGAACGACACGTCGTTAGCCAGCTCGAGCAGGCCTATGTCGTTGTATGTTATGGGAGGGTTGTATTCCGGGTGCTTGTGTGTCCTTCGGATTTGGGCCTAGAATTAAAAAACAAAACAATAATCATTTTCGCAAAGAATAGCATGACCGACTTCAACCGAGTACAGAATTCGCGAAAAGTTCGTAGGGATCGATGTAGCATTTTTCACGTTATTGTTGATTTATTAAAAATGGATCAGCCGATTTCAATAAAATTTATACTTCAAGGTGTACTCTTTCAAAAGAATTATCAAAATCGGACTACTATCTCAGAGCAAATAAAAAAATCAAGAGATAATGTTGTGAACAAACAAGTGAAGCCAACCAAAACTACGCCTCGCCGTGTACAGACAATTACACACACATCCAGTTAACTATCAAACTACGCCTTAGCTTGTCAGTCGAACTATGGCGGCGCAACAGCGACGCACTCACACATGTATAAAAAATCGGTTTCACTTGACTGTTCAACGACGTTCCCTCTTGATGTTTTTATTTGCTCTAAGACTACTATTTGAAAAGTTATGCGTGGTTACACATACAAAAATATATTTGAGTCGAATTGAGTACCTCCTCCGATTCGTCGGTCAAAAATTATATTTTCCATATCTTCTTTAGCGGCTTTGTGCACTTATTGGGATGGGTAAAAAAAATGTTAAAAACTCGCGTTAAGTGATCGAAAATTCGCAAGACGGAGCGAGCAAGTTTTTACTTTTTTACTATGGAAATTAACGTGGTTTTCACCCATTTTACACTATATAATTATAACGGGACTGAACTCACGTGTGGGGATAGTCGTAACGACTATAGTTTCGGTCGCGTCGCATTGCGAGACGGCTCCGCGTGCTAGCACTCGCCAACTTGAGAAAGGTCGCCGAATGCGACCGAAACTATAGTCGTTACGACTATCCCCACACGTGAGTTCAGTCCCGTTATATACAACGTGTAACGGAAAGACTGTATACATACTGAAAGTACCAAATCAGATAACGGTAACAAACTAGATGGGGGCATGTTTAGCCGTGTAAGTTCGTTTGCTGATTTTTAATCTTTTTTTGAAAAACTAGTCATTTATATGACTAATTCACATTTGCACAGCACTATCACACTAAACAGCTGTCAATAACACGACCTTGCCCATCAAAATCAGACCACACCTCCTTGTTGTGACATGTTTGTTTACGTGCAAAAGATTTTTCTAGTCAGTCATATTTAATTTTTTTTAAAAAGTGAATGTTGTTATTATGTCTCGGAATTTCGAATACAGCATCTATATAAGGTATAGTATCAACCCACTTTTTATGTATACAGCCTTTCCGTTACACGTTGTATAGTATAAAAAGTTTTTACTTCTGCCGACACTCCCGGAATGCAAGCCGTTGTTTTTTTTTCGTCAAAAATGGCACAACTGACTAATGGTGTTAGTTCAGAATTCAAATAGTTCTCGCGGATCGATTAAACATCCATGTAGATTTTTTTTACATTATTAATGATTTTTCAAAAACGGCTCATCTGATTTCGATAAAAATTAAATGGGACCGTCTCAAAAGTGAAACCCACCCTTTCGAAATAATAATGACTTTTTAAAATTAGCAAAAATATCGAATTTGAATGAATGAATTTGGTACGTCTAATTCGTATGAAAAGTTCTATACCTCACAGAACAAAAGTTGTTAGTTTTGATGTACAGAATAAGCCCCTAAAAGGATGCTAATTGATTACGAGTAACTCTGTATATTTGAGTTTTGGCGGGAACGCGGAAAAATCATGTCGCCTCAATGTATTATTTTGTTAAACTTGTGTTTTTATCACTGATAATTAGTGAAAAATGGTGGTATTTCGTTGATTATGAGCTGATTTACGTGCTTGAGTGTAGGCAAGTGATATAATGTGACGTATCATGTTGTTCCGTGTTGTTACCAAAACTCCATAGACGCCTCTAGTAAAGTCTCCACTGCTTTACTGAGGTATGACTTGAACTATGATTGGACTTGACCGCGACTTTATTGAACTATGACGAGACTACGACAGTGACTATTTTGATAAAATATTATCAAAAATTATTAAAACTTATTACTTGACACTGGCAAATGCAGAATAATGCGATGCCAAAACTAAGAAGAAGAAGAAGAACCCTGTATATTACTTACGTCAATTGGTTTTGCGCCATCATTGACACTTGGATCTGTAACAAATATTTGTTCTAAGTTCAGCTGAGGATCGTGAGCACGGAATTACTTCAATATGGCACAAATTTAAAACTGAGGGTCCATTTTCCTGTTAAGTATAGGTACTTTTTCTGAATAACATTAAATGGAGGGTAGTCCAGTATTAGTAGCTTCCCAACATATTCATTTATTAGGCTTAATTTTATTTATTAGGCATAATAATTTACTAGGCATAATCATTTATTAGGCATAATAATTTATTAGGCATAATAATTTACTAGGCATAATCATTTATTAGGCATAATCATTTATTAGGCATAATAATTTATTAGGCATAATCATTTATTAGGCATAATCATTTATTAAGCATAATAATTTATTAGGCATAATCATTTATTAGGCATAATAATTTACTAGGCATAATCATTTATTAGGTATAATCATTTATTAGGCATAATAATAAAAATGTGCAGATAAAATTTCCCAGTAGCTTATTTTATTAGTAGTTATTTATATAAGTGAAAATTGTTTAGCAGAATTAAATTCAACAAGTAAAAATATTTTTTGAAACATGCAGAAATAAAATAAAAAATGGTAATTTGGAAACCAAGTAAAAAATACATTAGGTACATAGTATATGCGAGCTTTTATGTATGTGTGTGTGTGAGAGAGAGTGTGTGTATGTGAGTGTGTAAGTGCGTGTGTGTAATCAACGTACCGATATTCTGGTCACCCAGCCTGACAATAACAGGCTTTGTCGTGTCCTGTTTCTCCAAGCAGTGCCCCGCGGTCAGCACAAACTTGGGAGAGATGAGGCTCCCACCGCAATCGAAGGTGTACGGGTCGCTAGACTCAGGAGCTGCCCAACCTATAGCGGCCTGGAAAATAAAAACAAAGTCATCAGACACAGCACAAACTAGGGAGAGATGAGAATGCCATTAAACACAGCACAATTAAACTAAGGAGAGATAAGAATGACATTATACACAGCATAAACTAGGGAGAGATGAGAATGCCATTATACACAGCACAAACTTGGGAGAGATGAGAATGACACTATACATAGCACAAACTAGGGAGGGAGGAGAATGCCATTATACATAGCACAAACTAGGGAGAGATGAGAATGCCATTATACATAGCACAAACTAGGGAGAGATGAGAATGCCATTATACACAGCACAAACTAGGGAGAGATGAGAATGCCATTATACACAGCACAAACTAGGGAGAGATGAGAATGCCATTATACACAGCACAAACTAGGGAGAGATGTGAATGCCATTATACATAGCACAAACTAGGGAGAGATGTGAATGCCATTATACACAACACAAACTTGGGACAGATGAGAATGCCATTATACACGGCACAAACTAGGGAGAGATGTGAATGCCATTATACATAGCACAAACTAGGGAGAGATGTGAATGCCATTATACACAACACAAACTTGGGACAGATGAGAATGCCATTATACACGGCACAAACTAGGGAGAGATGTGAATGCCATTATACACAGCACAAACTAGGGAGAGATGTGAATGCCATTATACACAGCACAAACTAGGGAGAGATGAGAATGACACTATACATAGCACAAACTAGGGAGAGATGAGAATGACACTATACATAGCACAAACTAGGGAGAGATGAGAATGACACTATACATTGCACAAACTAGGGAGAGATGAGAATGACACTATACATAGCACAAACTAGGGAGAGATGAGAATGCCATTATACACAGCACAAACTAGGGAGAGATGAGAATGACACTATACATAGCACAAACTAGGGAGAGATGAGAATGCCATTATACACAGCACAAACTAGGGAGAGATGAGAATGCCATTATACATAGCACAAACTAGGGAGAGATGAGAATGACACTATACATAGCGCAAACGAGGGAGAAATGAGAATGCCATTATGCATAGCACAAACTAGGGAGAGATGAGAATGCCATTATACATAGCACAAACTAGGGAGAGATGAGAATGCCATTATACATAGCACAACCTAGAGCAGTCGGTAATGGGAAAGTAATGCCAATATACATAGCTCAACCTACAATAGTCGGTAAGGGAAACGTACCGTCCATTAATGATAATTGGAACCTAATTGGCCATCATCATTGTCACTTCGTAGGGATTTTATAGTCGTCAATAATACGTTCTTGGTGTAGGTTTGAGATTAATGTTAGTGGTATTGTACTCACCATATGTGGGAATTCCCCCTGTTTCGCGTCCTCTCCCCCCACTATGAGCTCGACGCCATTGTAATCGCACTTGGCGGCCGATATGGACAGCAGCTCCGGGTCAGGGATCAGGGATATTAACGGGATGTTGTCCACCACGCCGCGGCTGTACTCCTCGCATTCTGACAATACCAAATAAAAAGATAGTTACATTATACAGGGTTATTTCTAATCAATTAGTTTTTTATTTTTTTTATTTCGAATAGGTTCGCGTTTGACTACACACTGCCTGATGTTAAGCAGATGTACGGTCTAGGGCGTAGCACGCTTACCTAGAAGATACCTATTTACTCGGGATTTTAAGACATCCACGTTGTATTTTAACGGGAAGACAGACCCAGGCAAAGCGTTCCACATTCCGGCTGTTCGTATGAGGAATGAGGATTCGAAACGCTTGGTTCTACCGCGCTGAATGTCCACCATAAAAGGGTGGCGCTTTGGTCGCGTCTGTCTAGCCGTACGATAGAAGAAAGGGGCAGGGGGGACCAGGTTGTGCAACTCCTGGGCGCACTCTCCGAAGTGTATCCGGTAAAAGGCCGACAAACACGCTACCTTGCGACGATGTATCCTTTCAGGGGCTTATTCTGTACATTAAAACTAACAACTTTTGTTCTCCGACTTTTACTAATTCAATTCTCAAAAACAAAGTTGTTGTTCCATAGAAAAATATCGTTTACCCTCGACAAAATGTATGGAACAGCTGATTTTTTTTTAAGTTTTGGCAAAAGACGCTGATCAAAACTTGTTAGTTTTGATGTACATAAGTCACTAAAACGATGCTAATTGATTAGGAATAATATAATAATAAAACCTTGTTGATATACCTACCTACTTGTCGTATTTTGTTGAATGCGGTGCCAAGTGCAACATTATATATGTCAATGTCACTGTCACGGATATATGACGTTTTACTCATAAGTGTTCTGTTTTTCCCTCTCTGCTACGAGTATGTTCGCCGCCTCAGTGACAACGTTATAAATTGTTTCTGTATTATTCAAACTAAATCCATTTAAATCATACATTAATTATAAATAATCTACCAATAATATTTTGATAAATATTACAGAGGATTATAACCTGATTAGCTGTGTTGTTATTTCGTGGTTAACCGATCTATGGACCTGTGCTCGTCACAAGAATTTTGCAATAAAAAATAAATACTGACTTCTCTCGCAAACTCGTCGTTTGTTATTGCTTGAACTTGAACTGGTTCCCCACACCGGACGACTGCAAAAAGAAAAACAACATTTACCTAAGAAAAGAAAAAGTTTATCAAAACACTACGTTTTGTTCCAAAAAAACGAGAATTACGAGGAAAAAATATGTAATGTAACAGGAAAAATAAAATGAAAATTTGGATATTTATGACGCATTGAAACTTACCTATATAAAGAATTCAAGTAAACATATTTTTTGCAAGCTTTTCATTTTTTGACCGACCATCCACCGGAGGAGGTATACAATTCGACGCGTATCTATATTTTTTTTGTATGTATAAACACGCATAACTTTTTTCATAGTGGTCCGATTTCAATAAAATTTTTTTATTGGTAAGAGTATAGTTCGAAATTGGTCCCATTTAAATTTTATCGAAATCGGCTATGCCATTTTTGATAAATCAACAATAATGTGAAAAATGTTCGTGCATAATATTTGCGTTCTAGCGATGCGCCCCGGTTTCGCACAGGTGTATTATACATATTATAAACATTTCTCTTGAATTACTCTATCTATTAAAACAAACTGCGTCAAAATCCGTTGCGTAGTTTTAAAGATATAAGCATACATGGGGACAGACAGCGGGAAGCGACTTTGTGTTATTACTATGTAATGATCCTGAACACGGATGAAGTCGGTCATGCTATTTTTGGCAAAAAATAATTATTAGGAATTTAACATTAGGAGAATTCAACTTTTTGTACCTAAAGGATCGAATGGATGTCATCCTTTTGGCATGATAATATGATGGGTGGGGCTGGGGCCTATAAGGTAACTTGACACTGTTACTTACTCTTGTGTATTAGTGTTAGCACCCTGCTGAACGTTGGCGCCATCGCGGCAGCAGACTAGGGGGGTGCCGTTATTCACACAAAATGTTGGACGTATGCCGCCTTGACTGTAAAAAAAACCGGACAAGTGCGAGTCAGGCTCGAACATCGAGGGTTCCGTACAAATCCAGAGAATTTCACAAAATTGGGAAGTTATTAAGTTGTTAATATATCTATACTATAACCACAAATACATAAAACATATACAAAAAAGTTTTTTTTTTTTCACTTTTCTCGTCATACATCGAAAATTACACAGTTAAAATAATTAATAACCTGTTTCAGCATGTGCTGATGAAGTTCTTTTATATGATACCTTACATGATACGATTTACTCACTTTGAATTTTGAACCCATATTTTGTGAAATTTTGAGTCCCTATTTTTTTGTGATTTAAATAAAAATGTACAGTTTTCAGATGTATTCCTATATGTGTACTCTAAGACAATGCTTCCCTCCAAATTTCATAGTTCTATGTCAACGGGAAGTACCCTGTAGGTTTTGATTTTTATGAGTGTCGAAATATGCTATTTTTTACGACATAAACGGCTCTAACATTTTTAATCGATAACTGAGAAGTTTTTCTTTTACACAACTGCAAGAAATTATAGATATACGTTTACAGTTTAAATTTAAACTCGATATCTTTACGCGTTCCCGAGATAAGAGAGTCTTGACAAACACACAGACGGACAACAAAGTGATCCTATAAGGGTTCCGTTTTTTCCGTTTGAGGTACGGAACCCTAAAAATATGCAAAGCATTAGATAGCTGCCTCTAAATTTTATATTCATTTCAGGTAGAACGTCCACTTTACACATAGGCCTCCTTGCGATTATATAAGGATTATTCACTATACAGGATGTGTTTTTTCAGTGCACATACTTAGCATACGGAAAGTATAATAAACAAACAATTTAAACCCCTAAATTGGTTTTCCTCACTTTAGTACAAAAATATTGATATAACTTTAAGAGAAAGTATACAGATAAATGGAGTAATCAATGTCACCCTACGTCTGAGTACCTTACGCGGCCGCGCCGTACCAAAGAAGATATAATAATACTACGCCGTACCTACGCCCGCGAGACGTTTTGGTAGTTATTGCACAGTAAATTATGTATTTACTGTGGTTGTTGTCTGGAGTGTAGGGTGCATAAAATATAATTTTCTTTGGTAGTTAGACAAAAAATGGATGAAAAAGTCGATCTTTTTATGAGCGAAATATGTTCTATCAAATGATATAAATAGTGCCACTTAGTATAATTTCGAAGGACTAGGAATGGTAGTGGCAACATTCCTGGGGTAACGCTGGTAACAAACGCTGCTGATTGTTTCCAAGGAGGTTTCGAGCGATATCGCATGATCGGCCGATGGGCGGTGCGAGATGAGATGTCACTTGTCAGTGGTAAGGAGAGCTGGTTCGGAGAGGTTATGGCGAACTGTGTTTAGAACGGCTCGAGTTGTGATTCTTGATAAAGGTGGCAGCGTGCGTTACGCTGCGGAACGCCATGTCCTTCGCTTAAAGTTTTCTCTATAATTGTAGTCATACGTAATCTTCTGTGAAATAAACTGATTGTTCGTGACGTCGCAATTTATCTCCTCGCCTGCTTAACCCACGCCACGCCACACTGAAGTATTGCTGGGTCAGATGGTATAAAATCATTACCACATTGAATCACCATAACTGATGCGGATCCTTTTATGGACAGGTATATTTCACGCTAAAAAATTGTGAATAAAAGTCAAAAGTCATGATGTATAAATGAACTAATCAATCTAGATTATATATCAATCAATAATAGAGATCCCATGGAAGGAAATGGGGGAGACCTTTGTCCTGGAGTATAGTTAGTATAGGTTAAAAAAATCACCAAATAGATACTTATCACCTCTAAACTTAGACAATCAGCTTTAAAAACCACTTAAACCCTTGTCTACCTAAAGCACACCTACACTCACTATTATCGTATTTAGTAACTACATCATAGCGATCGAATACCTAGGTACTACTTGGCCTTGGGTTATTTTTTAAGGAAATGTGGAACATCGAATTTGTACTTCGTCTTGGGTTAATTTTTAAGGAAACGTGGAATTTTTCCTTGCAAAGACGTTTTATGTAAAACTATAATTTACTACTTCTGCCATGTTTGCTTTTCAATATCTTTGAAGAAATTGGATAATAACATAAATATTAATAAGAAATTGTATGATAATTTTATTTTCAGTTCCCGAGTCAATTTTGTGTAAATGTGCTACTCATCGAGAGATGACGCTTTTCCAAAATAATAAAAAAAACTATGTTGAAAATGGTACAATAATGTTTAAAACTTGCTGAAACTCATTTTTCGCTGACTGGCATTTGTCTAGACTCCTAGAGAACTAGGTAGGTACACTTATATTCGTTTAGTAATAATACATTATATAGTAAACAATATTGTAGCCTACTGTACCTATCTACCTATTTGTGAGGAAAATTGTTACCTTTCCTGCTAATATGACAAAAGCGAAAGTAATATTATCAATTTTCCGTATGCATCGCGATGTTAAATCTTATTATATTTCATATTTAGATATTAAAATTACGACAACCATTCTAATTTGTTTCCATTTTGTTAAAATTAAATATAAGCGTGTAAGTATGTACATATCGACAGATGGCGCTTTTCTAAATAATGAAGTATATTATTTTAATTTTAAAAATTATGAAAAGTTAAATTAGTTTTTAAAACCGTTGTTAAACTTACTTATAATCCTTTTTTGCTGACTGACATTTGTCGTAAGGAGTACATCGGCCGCTCCTGTTCGTGTCATCCGTGCAAGAGTCACCTTCTGAAATGGTTTTAGATGGTTAGTATAGATGGCGCTAAAATAAAGTTACCTTTAATAGTAGTCTAAAAGAAAAGGATGTCAAAAACTCTAGAAAAACACGCTTTTATAGATCGTGTTCAAAGTTGCTTAACTACGTGGCCTTTCTCACAAGTGCAAACACGAATGCCAGTGCCTATCTTCCGGCTTCATCATCAGACCTTAAAACCTAATCGTGGTACAAAGTTCATGACAAGACTTTTCTTAGAAATCCAAAACAGCTATGATACGATTTTCCATCACGAAGTTCCAGTTCATATCTTCCGGCTCCATCATCAGATCAGTTCGACAGTACCATATTGTTGTATTGTCATCAGAACTACATACCTACAGCTGCCAATATTCATTACGCCACGACCCTTGGAAGATGGTTCAATTAGTTAAGTACCTTAGATTTCATTACGTACAGTCAGGTCGACCTAATAAAAGCGTGTTAAAAACAATAAAATAACTATTTTTAGAAAGGTTTTCATTTAAGCTATTGTGTAGCACTTGTAGCGACTAACTTCACTACATTCGCTACAAGATGGCGCTAGCTACGCGCGCCGTCCGGCAACCAATCACAAGCTGTATCGCCGCGCCTCAGCCAATGACAAGCCAGAATCTGCATCGCGCAAACGAAATTTACAACGACGGCTGAACCATATCAAAACCTAAGTTAATACTGTCGGATAGCTATCCCCGGGCACAACACCTCGCCCGGTGGAGTACTCCTTTGCGAGATGTTATCCTTTCATCATCATCATCTCGACATGGACGACCACAAAGTCCATACACTGTTAAAACTAACACATACGAAGTTTTTACTGAGGTTGTTTTTGCTTGAATTCCCAACATTCACGTAGTAAAAAAGCGCCTGATAAAAATCTTAGAGCAACAAAGTTTAGTTGTATCATCATCGTGGGATCATCTTGCTCCTTGTTGCTGGGAGCGAGGTTGCAGCCCCGAGGAATCCCTATTTGCTGCGGCTGGACGCTGCGAGAACACTGCCCGCAGGGCATTTGTCGGAGGGTGCGAGCGTCCGACTCACTCGCGAGGGCGAGTGGTGCTTCCAGCACCCTCTCAGCCGATTGGCTGGTGGCCTTCTAGGTTTTGATGAGCCTGAAACAATGGTTAGCAGGAGTAAGGAGGGGGAAAGGAAAAAAGGGGGGACTATCTTGGGAACGAAGGGGAGGGTGGGTTGGCTTTGTGGGAGAGGCGAGCTTCCGACACGTCCGCGAGGGCGATTGGTGGGCCGTCATGGCGTTGTTGGACTGAGTCTTCTTATTGAGGGCCTCATTCAGGGTCGCCTACTTCCTCTTCGCCTTTTTCTAGGAGAAGATCTCGAGGGAGAGAGCGCCAGGTTCGTTTGTTTACGTCAGGTGGACGAGCATGATGAGGAGCGATGTTCTGTAGGTGAGGGTGTGGCCCACAGCTGTCAGAAAAATCACGCCTATGAAGTCCTGAATTGAAATTGAAGTACCTGTCAATGTCATACTTTGTGGGCGTGATTAGTGATGGGAGACGAATGATCGTGACCACAGAGTTTTAGATAGAGTTTTAATTAAAATATCGATAGTTTATACTGTGTGTGTGTGTGAGCAAGCTGCATATAACCCAATCTTCACGCAGCAGTTAATTTCAGCATGAGCCAAACAATTTGAATTTCAAGAAGATACAAATATATGTGTGTGTGTGTGTAAGCAAGCTGCATAGGGGGCGTCCATAAATTACGTGAGATGATTTAGGGGGGGAGGGGGTCGAGTCAAATCTCATATAATCTCACGTTAGGGAGAGGGAGGGTCTAGACAAATATCACGAAATTTTTGTTCTGACTAAAACAAAAAAAAATATACTATTTTGGTCCATTCAATCCAAATTGTATGTACATGTTCAAGATTTAATCTTGAGCGTCATCGTAATACGATTAAGATTATTCACTAATTCGTTCGAAAGAAAATAATTTCATTCATACTTCGACGTTATACTTCTACTGAATGTCAAACCACCATATTTATTTTATACCAAATAGCTCAATTTTGTCTGAATTTACGGTACAGTGTAGCCCGTCCTTTGTTGTCGCGCCATTATTCCATATTCTTTTCTTTTTATCACAGTAGTCATGATTTAAGTATTCTATTGTTAAATTTTTATTACATTTATAATTCTCAGCAATATTGATTACTAGTCTTAACTAGTCGTAAATAAAAGCAAGAAGCAAATTGTTTTTTTTCTTTCTACAATATAACAACCCAACGCGTTTACGTAAGAAACCCACATTCTGAAAAATCTCACGTGAGATTGGGGGATGGGGGAGGGGGTTGAACAAAATCTCACGATATCTTACCAACGGGGGAGGGAGGGTCAGAAAATTGAAAAAAAACACCTCACGTAATTTATGGACGCCCCCATATAACCCAATCTTCACGCAGCAGTTAAAGTGAGCTTCAGCCAGGATTAGCCTATTCGCAGTTTGTTGCCAACATCACAGACGCCAAGTTGTTTGATTCAATACGACTTAAATGATACTAAGCGCCACACAAATCGGCGGATGGGAAGTTATGCGCAGAGCGCTGCGCGAAAGCCGAAATATAGGCATGCGCGGAACCAGAGAGACGAGACGCCGGGGCACACCCGCCCGCCAACCTCATGCCTCTGGCTTTGGCACTGGTGTTTTTATCTTTGCAATAAATATATTACTATATTATATTTTATACTATTCTAATATATATAAATCTCGTGTCACAATGTTTGTCCTCAATGGACTCCTAAACCACTTAACCGATTATAATAAAATTCGCACACCATGTGCAGTTCGATCCAACTTGAGAGATAGGAGAGTTTAAATCTCAAATTATAGTCGCAATTTTAATTTATTTAGCCACAGCAACGCGTGGCCGGGTCAGCTAGTATATCACTAGATTATATTTTATACTATATGTTATATGTATGTATTCATGTCATATTTACTCGTATGCTCATACATTACAAAACTTGTATGAGGCTATCTACCTAATTGGCATATTGTTAATAAAGCAGAAAACCGCGTTGGCAAATGTTCAGCTTGACAATGTCTCCGACTTATGTCGGGGGAAGTTCAAGAGGAACAACAAAAACTCATTCCTTCCGCGCGCTACCTACGCCCGTGCTCACCACTACGCCACGCGGCGTCGGCATTGGGCACACATGCGCAATAATTATCGAATCACGGCGAAGTGTCATCTGCGGCTAACTTCTCATCCGCCGACTTGTGTGGCGGTTAGTATAACTTACCTTGAAATGATTTTAATTTTATAGTGCATCCCCACCCACACTAAATAGGTTTATCTCAAAGAAAAATTCGACGCGTATGCAGTATTGCGGATTAGCTCAGTTGGGCAGAGCGTCGGGCTAGTGTTCCGAAGACGCAAGGTTGGAGTCCTGCATCCGCGAAGAATTTTTGAAATGTTTATCACAAAAATATAACTTACCTTTTGTCTGGCATTCAACGCAAGCAAACACAGCTAATAATAAAATGGCTCGATACATCTTAGGTCTTAATTTGGTACCTATTTTCTTAGGTATTTGCTTTTATAAATTTATAAAATTCTACTTGTCCTTGTGTGACTGCATAGCACCCAGTGCAACCTGTAAAGAAAAAAAAACCGGACAAGTGCAAGTCAGGCTCGCACACCGAGGGATCCGTACAAACCCAGAAAATTTCACAAAATTGGGAAGTACGTTGTTAAAATCTTTATACTCATCATCATCATCGACAAAAGTTTTTTTTTTGACTTCTCATCATTAATTGTAAATTGTTAAATAATTAAATACCTGTCTTAGCATGAGCTAATGAAGCTCTTTTATATGATACGATTTACGCGCACTTTGCATTTTAAATCCATATTTTGAGAATTTTGAAGCCCTATTTTTTTGCGATTTAAATAAAAATGTACAGTTTCAGATTTATTCCTATATGTGTACTCTAAGACAATGCTTCTAAAGAAAGTACCCTGTAGGTTTTGATTTTTGTGAGTGTCGAAATATTCTGTTTTTTACGACATAAACGGCTCTGACTTCTTTGTATGATAACTGAGAAGTTTTTCCTTTACACAACTGTAAGAAATCATAGATATACGTATACAGTTTCAATTTCAACTCGATATCTTTACGCGTTCACGAGATAAAGAGTCTTGACATAGACACAGACGGACAGACGGACAACAAAGTGATCCTATAAGGGTTCCGTTTTTTCCTTTTGATGTACGGAACCCTAAAAACAAAAAAAATACCTGTATCTAAATAAAATAAAATGACTTTCAAAGTTTTAGTTGTTTTAGCATAAAATATGCAAAAACTAAAAAAGAACAGCTCTGTGAATTTTATCGATACTTATGGCTTTTTAAAAGGGATTTTATAAGTCACTAGCGACCCGCCCCGGCTTCGCTCAGGTGTAGGTATTATACAGGGTTATTTCTAATCACTTAGCATCCTTTTAGGGGCTTATTCTGTACATCATAACTAACGTGTGCTCTACGACTTCTGTCAAAACTCAAAAAAAAATGTTTGTTGTTTCATATAAAAATATTGTTCATCCGCGACAAAATGGCCGTGTTGGGCATCGACTGTAGCGCCATCTAGTGCATTGAGAGTGATGAACCACTCTAGCGGAACGCCCAGCCAGCAGTGTTACGAGAACCACGGGCGGACTTGTATCCACGTACAGTGGAGCGGGTCCCGAAAAAGGCATCTCGTGCTCGGCGGATCGCTTACGGATTACAGTTACGGATTATTAATGTGATGTGATAATGTTATTACTATGAACTTTTGAACAGGAAAGTGATTTGAGACCAGAACAAGCCGTGATACAGTGTAGAAAGCAAGTTATATGTCCTCGCCCACGAAATAACCCACGCGCCTATGTCCATCAAACTAATGATGATGATGATGATGGACCCCTAGTTCCTTCATATGAAACAAAAGTTGTTAGTTTTGATGCAGTGTTAGAAATAACCCTGTACATATAAACCTTCCTCTTGAATCACTCTATCTATTAAAAAAATCAAAAAATGTTGCGTGGTTTTAAAGATAATTTAAAACTACGCAATTTTAATTTATTTATTTGCCACTAAGTGTACGTGTACATTGTTAACATTGTACATATCTTAGATAAGAGCTTGCAACTTAGCAGCCCTTGTCGGGCATTGCAAACACATGCTAGGGCGCTATCTAAAGAAAATAAAAATATCGAAACATAGGTACCTACATTGAGGCAGCTGATCGGCGTATAAATATAAACCATATAAATATAGATCTCGTTTTATTTTTTAATGCATACATAGGGACAGACAGGGAAGCGACTTTGTTTTATTCTATGTAGTGATAGCGATATAAATATTCCATTCGAGCAGTTTCATATAAACTTATTATAAGTAATTATTTTTCGCAAAAAATGGCAAAACGTACTCCCATCGTTTACAAAGGACATGTCCACAAAATGTATGGAGGCTGGTACCTATAATAATAATCAAAAATTCTAACCACAACACTCGTTACATTTCGAGAAAGTTCATATTTTTCTGAGTCCATTACAACAGTTAAAAACAAGAAAGAGCCCTCCGTTTTTTTAAAATTAATTTTGAATCTATTAGGATAAATAAATATACCTATTTGGCTCAATAAGTAGTTTATCTCTAGCAACCCTGATTAAGTAACCTCCAAATTGTTAAATAGAAGCATTTTTACCAATATGACACAGTTTTTTTAGTGATTTTTGTCACATTGTACCTACTAACTAGTCACACTGGTAGGTTATAATTTTTAATTATAGTGATAATTCACATGAATGTCGAAGAATCAGCTACAAATGCCAGTAAAATAACGATAGAAGCACTTTATTATTGCTAAACTAGAAAAAATACAAAGCTGTATTATTATTTTTCATACAATTTATTTTTCACATTTAAAAAATGGAGTGATAAAAAAATCTAAATTAAATATTTTTGAGAAGCCCATAAATCGAGCTTTCAAATGATGTATACATCATCTTGGTTAGATTTTTCTCTGAATAATATACCACATGTGGACGTCACCTTTAAATCTGTCTCGGTGGACGTCCTACGCTGAGCTTGCTGATACGTAGTCTCCACTCTAGAACTTTTTACTTCATACGCCATCAGTTGTAGTGAATGCAATCTCGCGAGATTCGGGCTCAGGCGAGATCTCGCGAGTTTATGAATAACAATATCGCGAGATCTCGCCAATTTCGTGATCTCGCGAGATTGGCAGTTTTGTGTGTTTATTTTTGCAAATAATGACAATATTTGAACAAATTCGAAAATAAGTAATAAGGATTATCGGTGTCATGCATTAACATTTATTTTGACGATGTTTTTCAATAAACTTTTATTTTACTATGGAAATTAACGTGGTTTTCACACATTTTATACTATATATAACGGGACTGAACTCACGTGTGGGGATAGTCGTAACGACTATAGTTTCGGTCGCATTCGGCGACCTTTCTCAAGTTGGCGAGTGCTAGCACGCGGAGCCGTCTCGCAATGCACTGATTGTGAATTGTGAATGTGCATTTTCTTAACATTGTTGTTTATTTAACATTCGTTTGACATATTTATCTATCATTTTTAAATAAAGTTTTGAGTAGTGAACTTTGACGTAGGTATCTAATAAAATAATAAATGAAATAAACCACCAGTTTTCTCTTCTAATATTAAGCAAACGTTTAGGTATTTCATAACAAAACAACAAAAAGACTAACTTAAATGAAACTCATTAACTATGGTGAGTTGACTTTGAAACTAAGATATTATTATTAATTAAACAAAAATATAGGTACCTACTCAGAGTTCTATCTATTAGATCAAATAGATCAATTAACAATATATAATAATCAAATGAAATGAAATAAAATATGTTTATTTGACAAAAATTGTTACATAGCTGTTGGATGACATGCCATAAGGGAAAGAAATTACAGACAAGAGTTTTTGAAATGAAAGGCTTGTTCAGTTAATTCTTATCACACACTAGTTTTTTTTAAAGTAGCTCCTTAACCCCTTACCGCATGGATTTTTACATTTCAATAATTTTAAGGGGGTATCCATAAAAAATAATAAAAAAAATAAAAAATTCATAGTTATCTAAAAATTAACAAAAAATAAAAAGTTCCAATTTTGGCACAACATGCACTCTAGTTCATAAAAACATGTGTTCCGAATTCGTCACAATATGCAGCAGTACTTAGTAGTCGTATAAAAAACACAATTTTTTATAAGCTTAAGTTTTTATTTCGAAATTCGTCGTCTGTAATATTCTCATCTTCACTGATGTCTGGTATAATTGCAGTACATCAATTTCGAGGGGAAATTGCATCTAAAACAAACAAAAAAATAATCAATAATAGGTATCTTCTTGTACAGCAATTTATCTAAAGTTTATATTTCCTAAATAAAAATGCCGTCCATCATCTTAATGATCTCATACTTAGGAAGCTTGTTGTTTTATCACAGAGATACCGTGGCCACCTTTCATCGCCATCATCAGATGTATATATATGTACATTAATCAGAAGGAGGGTCTAATTTTGTTTGCAAGGTTAGTTAGCCAAACATACATACATAATATATAGAGAATTGTAAAATAAAACATGTACTTTATCGTAGGCTACTTCTGCCACACTGCATAGTGTGCCAAATTTGTTTTGTCCTTCTACTGCATGATGTTCCAAATTTGACGGGTAAATTGAAACTTGACTGCATGATGTTCCGAATTTAGCACAAAGTTTAAATAACAAATTAATCACAATTTAAAAGTTGAAACTTACGTTTTTTGCCATAAAACCGTCGTGGGTCCATTGTTCTTCACTCCTAGATACTTTTTTTAATGATATTTAGCCCAAAACAATCACAAATATCTCATCCAAAACTCTAAACCTCATGCTCGACCAAAATGGCGGAACACACTGCTTTACCGACGTAATTTCGTACTCACATGACTAGTTATAAACGCGATCTGTATTTTTCTGGGTTCATACGTGCATTGGCTTGGCAAATAATGCGAAACTAGATACATAGATGGCATACATAGTTTGTTATTAGCGATTTTTGAAAATGTTCCAAATTTGTCCCGGTATGCGGTAAGGGGTTAAGAAGCAAAAAATGTTCATAGATCCGTCTGCTAAACAAATGGATTCTAATTTTGAGGGGCAGCTAGCTGAGAAAGCCTTTTTGGATTTATCGTAGTCACGCGCTATCACGCTTGAGATATGAAGTTTTATACCCGAGAGCAATCTCGTTAGTTTCGCGAGATCTCGTCCATTTTTCGGCCAAGATCAATCTCGCTAAAAAAGGCCGTGATCTCGCGAGAACGAGATTGCATTCCCTAATCAGTTGTCTTGTCTGTATGTGCCCTGCCCACTGCCATATCAATTTGCCAATCCGGTGGGCTATGTCTGTAACTTTGGTTATTCTAGGGAATGGATTTCTCATTTTTGATAAAAGTACGCCACATAAAACATAAATAAACTTCGGGAATAAAGTTCTATCAGTAAGTATTGTAGACTATTTTAGCTTTTTATTAATACAATACTTAATAATAGAACTTCCAAAACAATAAATTAATTAATTAATAATTATTTATAATATTTGATAATAATTATTATTTTTTTGTAAAAAATGGCATGACCGACTTCACCCGTGTATAGAAGTCGCAAAAATAGTTCGCACGGATCGATGGTAGCATTTTCTACATTATTGTTGATTTATCAAAAATTGCTCACCCCTTTTAATAAAGGTGACGTCCACAAGTGGTATATTATTCAGAGAAAAATCGAACCAAGATGAAGATACATCATTTGAAAGCTTGTTTTATGGGCTTCCCAAAAATATTTAATTTAGATTTTTTCACCCCTCCAATTTTTTTAAATGCGAAGAATAATTTGTATGAAAAATAACAATACAGCTTATTATTTTTTCTAGTTTAGCAATAATAAAGTGCTCCTATCGTTATTTTACTTGCATTCGTAGCTGATTCTGCCACATTCATCTCTTAATTTGCTAAAATTAAAAATTGTAACCTACCAGTGTGCCCAGTTAATAGGTACAATGTGACAAAAAAACACTTAAAAAGTGTGTCTAATGGGTAAAAATGCTTTTATTTAACTATTTGGAGGTTACTTAATCAGGATTGATAGAGATAAACTACCTATTGAGCCAAATATATTTATTTATCCTAATAAATTCAAAATTAATTTATAAAAATCGGAGGGCTCTTTTTTGTTTTTAACAGTTGTAATAGACTCAGAAAAATATAAACTTTCTCGAAATGTAACGAGTGTTGTGGTTAGATTTTTTGATTATTATTATACCAGCCTCCATACATTTTGTGGACATGTCCTTTTAAATTGGACCAATTTCCAATAAAAAAAGAATTACCAAAATCGGACAAAAAGATATGCGTGGTTATACATAAAAAAAAAATTATACGCATTGAATTGAGTACCTCCTCCGTTTCGTCTATCAATAACAAACAAACAAAGGGAAATAAAACAGCTATGATTAATACTTACTTATACAACCTCCAAAACACTAAATAAATTAATAAATAACAAACAAGCAAAGGGAAATAAAACTTAACGCGTGTTTCGCAAACCGTCTGCGGACTTCAACTAGTCTTGTGGCTTCCAAAACCGGAATCAGAATCAGAATATCGTTTATTGCTATAAAACTGGTACTTATGTTGTTAAAAAATTATAAGAGAAGTATCACAGTCTTACCCTTTTCGGGCGTGCAATATTTTACTGAATACATACCTAATTACCTATTTTTATAGGTCTAGGTAGGTATTATATCATATAGCTACTATAATACGCACACAAACAACATAACATAACATCTAGTATTTACAATTTCTAAATTATATTTTATAACAATTTTGATGTAGGTATCATCATTTTAGGTACATTGGTAAAAGGTGCTACGAGGTGCAAACTCGTTGAACCAATTCTTGACGGTGGCCATCGATGGAGAAGAGTCACCGTACACAGCATCCAAGCGCTCTTTGATTTCGATGCGCGTTTTCCCTTCCAAAAATAGGAATCTAATCACCGAACGATACCTATTGCTCTTTTTCCATTTTTGTAAAACCGATCGATACGTTCGCTTCCATAAGTTGTCAAATTAAAACAAATGAAGGGATTGGAATGAAAAGGTGACGTCCACAAGTGGTATATTATTCAGAGAAAAATCGAACCAAGATGGTATACACATCATTTGAAAGGTTGTTTTATGGGCGTCCCAAAAATATTTTATTTAGATTTTTTCACCACTCCAATTTTTTTTAAATGCGAAGAGTAAATTGTATGAAAAATAACAATACAGCTTATTATTTTTTTCTAGTTTAGCAATAATAAAGTGCTCGTATAGTTATTTTACTTGCATTCGTAGCCGATTCTTCCACAATCACATCTTAATTTGCTAAAATTAAAAATTATAACCTACCAGTGTGACCAGTTAGCAGGTACAATGTGACAAAAAAACACTTAAAAATATGTCTAATGGGTAAAAATGCGTTTATTTAACTATTTGAAGGTTACTTAATCAGGGTTGATGGAGATAAACTACCTATTGAGCCAAATATATTTATTTATCCTAATAAATTCAAAGTTAATTTTAATAAAATCGGAGGGCTCTTTTTTGTTTTTAACAGTTGTAATAGACTCAGAAAAATATGAACTTTCTCGAAATGTAACGAATGTTGTGGTTAGAATTTTTGATTATTATTATACCAGCCTCCATACATTTTGTAGACATGTCCTTTGAAAAAAGAATTAAAAAAGAATGTGCTACACTGTGGTAAAACTCTTTTGAAACTACAGCGCCCTCTGGCGATGAGGCTAGGTACTTATTGAATGCACCTCGTACCTAGTCATTAAAAAATTCTTTTAGTGAGTAGAACGTTTTTGCTATTAACCAAGATTTTAAGTTACGTTTGAATAATGTCAAACTGAGAGACTTTAATTCTATTGGTAAATGATTATAAACTTTGATTGCACTGTAGTAGGAGCTATTTGCATACATAGTGTTATTGACTTGAGGTATGCCAATATTATATTTTTGCTTTGACCGCAAGATGGCAGCACGGCTTGAGCTGTTTGCAAGAAAGTAGTGTTCGTTATTTTTTACAAATAAACAGATTTCTAGAATATAAATGCCAGTTAACGTCAAAAAGCTGTTCTCTCTAAATATACTCCGCAATGAATCTGTATCTTTTAAATTGTTAATGACACGACGTACACATCGTTTTTGCAAAACAAAAGTTGATTGCACATTAACGGAATTTCCCCAAAAATTCACCCCGTAACTTAAGTGAGGATAAACATTTCCGTAGTAAGCATTAGTTGCAATGGTTTTACTAGTGGCATTCTTGATTACAGATAAGGCATAACAGTATTGAAACAGTTTATTATTTACTCGTAAAACATGTTCTTTCCAATTTAGGTTGCAGTCTATCTTTACTCCCAAAAAGTTAGTATTGTTTACAAAATCTACTTTATTGTCATTGTTTTTAACATTTAGCTGTAATTGTTTTTTATTTTGTCGATAGGATCTAAAATTAATTAATTTTGTTTTTTCTATATTCACTTTTAAATTTAGCTTTTGAAGCCATGTAATAACTTGGTTTAATTTATTATTTATTTCAATTTCAAAAAGTTGGTCGGATGTTTTTTTCGGTATGTAAATAGTGGCGTCATCGGCAAACATTACACACATATCATTGGTTAACCTTGGTAAATCGTTGATATATAGCAAGAATAGAAGGGGCCCCAGAATACTGCCTTGGGGTACCCCCAGAATCTTGTAGGCGACGACCTTTTGTCTGACAGACGTCGCATTTATAAAGGGTTTCAGTCGAAACATTAGCTCTAAAGTACATATAAAATTTCTAACCAGTTTTAGTGGAGATAGAGACTTATAAGCAGGGTTATATAGCTATAGCTACCGCCGTATATATACCGTATCAATTATACGGGGCCCACGGGCCACAGGGGGAAATAATATAATTGAATTGGAGAAATCTTTACCCCAAACAAATTGTACGGGGCCCCGCCAAGGCACGCTACACCACTGCTTATATGCGATGACCTTTTATATGATAGACGTTGCATTAATAACGGGTTTCAGTAGAGACATTAGCTCTAAAGTGCATATAAAACTTCTAACGGGTTTTAGTGGAGATAGTGACTTATAATTATAAGCAGGGGTGTACCTACCGCCGTATACAGGTTTATTTCTAATCAATTAACATCCTTCTAGGCTTATTCTAGGCTCTTATACATCAAAACTAACAACTTTTGTTCTGCGGCTTTTGTCATAACTCAAAAAAAAGGGCTCTGTAAGGTCTAATGTTTTGAATTAGACTAAAGAATGAAACGAAAAAAATATTCAGAAATTTACTTAGTTTTTAATTGTTATACTTAGCTAGCGACCCGCCCCGGCTTCCCACAGGTGTATTATAGGTATTTAATTCATATAAGAACAGTGGGCAAACAAACTAGATGGCGTTAGTATCGCCTTAAAACGCACAATCATTGTATTTGCGAAATGTGTACGAACTAATAGTATGGCAAATAAATTCGGATTCCTACCCAACACCTAACGTGTCTCATTTAGAACAAGGAATTCTCACCACATTCTACAATAGGTACATATAAATCTTCCTCTTGAATCACTCTATCTATTAAAAAAACCACATCAAAATCCGTTGCGTAGTTTTATAGATATAAGCATACATGGGGACAGACAGCGGAAAGCGACTGTTTTAGACTATCTAGTGATTTAAATTCTAACAATTAATGAGACCACTTATACAATTTACAATTAAAAATCTCGTGTCTTATCTATTGTTTTTAGGGTTCCGTACCCAAAAGGTAAAAACGGGATCCTATTACTGAGACTCCGCTGTCCGTCACCAGGCTGTCATCTCATGAACTGGATAGCTAGACAGTTGAAATTTTCACAGATGATGTATTTATGTTGCCGCTATAACAACAAATACTACAAGATTTTTTTTTTTGCAAAAATTAGCATGACCGACTTCACCCGTGTACAGAATTCGCGAATATTTCGCACGGATCGATGGAGCATTTTTCACATTATTGTTGATTTATCAAAAATGGCTCAGCCGATTTCAATAAATTTTTAAATGAGACCAATTTCGAAGTATACTCTTTCCAATAAAAAAAGAACTATTGAAATAGAACTGCTATGAAAAAAGTTATGCGTGGTTATACATAAAAAATATACATATATAATTATATATACGCGTCGAATTGTATACCTCCTCCGGTGGTTCGTCGGTCAAAAAAGAAAATTATATATATAAATATATATATTGACAATCCTGAATTGTTGACTGTATATCGCGCAATATAAAAAAAAAATGTCTAGCCATTGCCACGAGATGAATGAATAACGGTAATAAGTCGACACTTTAAATATTCACAGAATATTAAAATGTAAGTATATTCACTAATAATAAATAGTTAAATTAAAATAAATATTTAAGGGGGGCTCTGATACAAGAAACATGTTTTTTTCTCGATATTAATAACTTAAACAGGGAGACACTTGAAATAATCACAGAATACCAATTTAATTGTACATTTACTTTAAAAATATATAGATAATTAAAATAACATGAATATTTAAGAGGGCTCCCATACAATAGATGTGATTATTTTGCTGTTTTTATCTCGATATTAATAACGGTAACAAGTAGACGCTTTAAATATTCACAGAATATTAAATTGTACATTCACTTTATTAATAAACAGTTAAATGAAAATAAAATAAATATTTAAGGGCCCCCCTTAATTATTTATTGCTGTTTGCAGCTCGATATTAATAACGGTAACAAGTAGACGCTTTTAATATTCACAGAATATTAAATTGTACATGCACTTTAAATAATAAACAGTTAAATGAAAATTAAATAAATATTTAAGGGCCCCCCTTAAATATTTATTGCTGTTTTAGCTTGATATTAATAACGGTAACAAGTAGTCGCTTTAAATATTCACAGAATATTAAATTGTACATTCACTTTAATAATAAACAGTTAAATGAAAATAAAATAAATAATAAAGAGTAACAAACATCCATCCATCCATCCTCACAAACTTTCGCGTTTATAATATTAATAAGATTAAGCTTTCTTATCCTTTGTTTACATTCACAGATGGTCAAATGCTTTGTTTGCCTATCTATAGAACTCGTGTGCGAAGTTAAACTTATAAATCAGTTACATAGCAATTTTCAGTGAGTGAACTCTGGCTCCTAGACAGAAGTACATTTACTGTTAAAGAAAAAGTGGACATCATTTTGATACTGAATAATGGTGAAAGCAATTGATCTGTGTAAACAATTTGATGTTTCACATTCTGCTATATCAACAATGTGGAAAAGACGCGAAAATTTACAGGACTTTTCATTATGGATATAGCGACTTTATACAGGGTTACAGGCTAAGTCGACCTATTCCCGTAAGCGTGTGTAGTTTACTACGTTTCTGACTGATTAGACTATGAAACACCATATCCTAAATCTCACAGTTTTCGACATATTTGAATCCAAATACTTTTTATAAAAGGTTAATTTTACAGACAATATTGGGTTGTGAGGTCATAAAACATTATTTTACGGCCGCCTTTTGTACCATTCTTCTGTCGTTATTTCTTTTTCTGTTATGTTTTACTACTTGTGGTGTCAATAAAGTGTTTTTGTATTGTATTTTACATGTAAAAATCAAATAAAAATAATAATACGACTACACGTTTCAAAATATCTGAGCTGAAAGCCAATTGGGAATTTTACAAATACCAATTTCAAATATCTGTTTTTTTCATCTTATCAAATTAGTCAGAAACAAAGTAAACTACACACCCTTAACGGGAATGGTTCGAATTACCCTGTAATCCTGTATACAGCGACGACATTAATGTGGTTCCTTGATCGCCGTTATAACCGAAATCCACTGTATTTTAGTTTTTTTTAAATCTATATTTATATAATTTTAAACTAAGTTTTTACAATAGTATGTTTATGAATCAGTCATCTGATACAATTTCTAACTTTACTATAGTATCTTTGATTATCATTTCTCTATCGTCTATACTATGTTCTAGCTTGATAGTTTCTCTATGATTTGTGTTATTTTGATCTAAAATTGTACAAGTATCATCTATATTAATATCTTCTTTGAAATGTGTATTGTTATCTTTGGTCAATTTTTCTACCTTTGTAGTATGCTCTATTACAAAATCTTCTAAAAATATCTTTTTTTGGTTTAAAAACTCTCCCTCTTCACTATCATGTCCTATATCAACATCTTTAAAATTTATCTTATTTATAATATCTTTATTCAAGATTTCTTTTTCTTCTAAGCTATGTTCTATGACAAAATCTTCTTTCAAAAGTGTCTTATGATTTAAAATTTCTTCATCTTGACTGTCATGTTCCATCAAATCTTCTTTCAAATCAATCTTCTTTGCAACATCATCTGCAATGACTTCCCCATCATCTAAATTAGGTAATATCTTTTCATCTTCTTTGAAACACTTCTTTTTATGGTTTAATGATTCTCCATCTCGACTATATTCTTCTTTTATGTCATATTCTATTTGACCATTTGCCAAGTTAGTTTTATTTACAATAGCATTTTGAATTGGCGTTTCTTCAACGTAGAAACTGGTTTGTATTTTGACGATATCTTTTTTTCTTTTAAAGTGATTTTTCTTATGGTTGAACAGGCTGCCAGCCTGGGCTGATTTGAAGCTGCAGAGGTTACATTTGTACGGTTGTTCTCCGGTATGCCTCCTCATATGGACCTTGAAAGAATAATGTTAGTGAGTTAGACAGGTTTACACAAATACCATGGAATTCATGAAGCCATGGTGGTCTAGAGGTAGTGACAGCCGCCTTACAATCGTGAGGTTGTGGGTCCAAATCCCCTGTACTGTACCAGCCTTTTTTTTTTAATAGTCCACTGCAGGACGTAGGCCTACCCACGAAGGGTGATTGGGCCATATCCACCACGCTGGCCCAGTGCGGGTTGGTGGATTCACATACGCCATCGAATTTCTTCTACGGACGTATTGCAGGTTGCCTCACGATGTTTTCTTTCACCGAAAAGCCAGTGGTGTGAAAAGCCGGTCTCGTACCAATGAGTTATTTGGAACTTATGTACGGAATTTCACACCACTGGCTTTTCAGTGAAGGAAAACATTGTGAGGCAACCCGGATATGTCTGTGGAAGAAATTCAATGGTGTATGAGAATCCATCAACCCGCACTGGGCCAGTGCGGTGGAAATGGCCCAATCACCCTTTGTAGGTATAGGCTGAGTGGCTGGCCCTGGTGTCAAAGTTTCTAAGCCGCCTGAAAGCCTATGACATAGCTAAACGTTTAAAGTAAGCGGCACATACAGTTTAACATGTCACCCAAGGCATGACAGCGCTCAGTTATAGATGTCACCTATGGCAAAGAAGATATAATAATACTACGTATAGAACGGTTACTCGTTACCCCCCACCCGTTTGAGTCTTCCTCACTTTCAGGGACCGATGTACTCTGCGCGCGGGCTGCACTGGCCGGTAGATTTTCTAATAAAAACTACCTAGACTGTGACAACAGGGAAGACTTGTACTGTGTATGGTTGAATATCAATGATACATAAAACAAAAAATTTAATGTGTTCCTAAGGATAAATAATAGGAACTTATTTTACATTATTTGGTAACTTCCTTGATATTTTCTTTCAAATGAAGTAGACTGGTTACTTTTTGTTAAAATACTTCCAAATTAAGTAATTGTTATAGTTTTTTAAGCACTAGATTTATATTAATTTTTGCGAATTGAATACGCAACTGTCTCACTCACGCGGCATGTCGTCACGTCGTGGTGATCGCTGACAGCCATAGACGTTCCGCACACACATGCACTTGTAACATTTGTGCGTATGTGTGTTGTCTGTGAGTAACTACTGTGTAGTGTGCCTAAGACAGCAGATTTTGTATGAAAAATTACAATGTCCAAGCTGTGCCTATGGTCACCTGTCTGAGGACTGACTGACTGCTCGTACATTGCTTAACTTTGGTGATTGATAATAAACATCTAGTCAGTTAGCTATGCTTTAATGCACAAAACACCCCATGCGGGACGTCAGTGCAGGACTTATCGCCCCCACTTCGAATTAGAATTAGCTATGCTATGAGAGCTACCTTTACTGTACTGTACTAGATTTTTTAACAGTTCACTGCAGGACACAGGCCTACCCATGTAGGGTGATTACTATTTATTTATTTATAGCCAAGCAGTGTATACTGATGTGCCTATATCAAGCAGAGTCGAATAAAATTAGTATTTATCTGTCAAGGAAATTTTTTCCTTCTTTATCCAAAGGTCCAGTCTATTCTTAAATGTGTTTATAGTTCTTGCCGAGATGACGTCTTCAGGCAACCTGTTCCAATTGTAGACAACTCTATTGCAGAGGATGTGGTGTGCAGTGTTGGTTTGTGATGGTGTAGGCTGTAAGGTAAATTTATGGCGTCTGCTATCCTGCATATTTTAATTCAAAGACATTTATAGTGAGCGCCACACAAATTGAAAGATGGGAAATTAGCCGCAGATGACACTTCGCCGTGATTCGCTAATTATTGCGCATGTGTGCACAATGCCTATACAAATGGCGAAGTAGTGAGCTCGGGCGTAGGGAGCGCGCGGGAGGTACGAGGTTGGCGGGCGGGTGTGCGCCGGCGCGAGTCTCTCTGGCACCCGCTAACGTCTATATTTTGGCGTTTGTGCAGCTCTCTGCAGCTAACTTCCCATCTTTCAATTTGTGTGGCGCTCAGTATACTACAACATATGATTACCTTCAATGTATTGCTACGTGCTGCTCTATAATCACACACGTCACACACATACTTCCGTTCCCCCGTGTGTCTCGTTTTATGTTGTTTCAAATGACTCGCCTGTCTTGTTTTAAACGGACACAAGTCACACTGATACGGCTTCTCTCCTGTGTGTGATTTTATGTGTACTTTTAAGTGACAAAGCTGTATTGCCTTATAATCGCAAATGTCACATTTATATGGTTTAACACCCGTGTGTCTTCGTTTGTGCCTTAGTAAGTCACACTCGTAAACTGACTTGTAATCACACTGGTCACATTTGTGTACTATTTCCCCGCTGTGCATACGTTTATGAAGCTTAAACGAGCCCGATTTTTCAGTTTTGAATTCGCAGGAATCACACTCAAAGATTTTTAAAGTATCGTGTACACGTTTGTGACGTTTCAGACCGAATTTTTCAACAGATCTGTAGTCACACAGATCGCATTTGAATACTTTGTTGCCTGTGTGAGTTCTTTTGTGCCTTTTGACGTGGTTACGCCTCACTGACATGTAGTCACAAAGGTCGCATTTGTAAACTTTTTCAAATGAATGTTTGGTTACATGCTTCTGTAGGTTGACAGGTTCGGTGCAAACAAAATTACACATATCACATTTAAAAAGTTTCAAATCAGGATGAGTTAGAAGATGGCGTTCCAAGACGCCTATTTTTAATGTTTTGAATTCGCAAATGTCACATTCGTATGATATTTTTTCGCTGTGCGTTTTAAAATGTTTCGTTAGCAAACTTTTTTGTGAGGTTTTAAACTCGCACACGTTGCATTTGTAGGGCGTTTGACCGGAGTGTGTCATTACATGCCTTTTTAACCATCCGTGCTTGCTGGTTTTATAATCGCACTGGGGACATTTATGGGCTCTTTTATCAGTATCGTTGTGTTTTGCAGTTGCATCCTCAGAGATATCTACGGAGTCAGCTTGGGGCTCGTCCTCGTTTGTTGGTGAAATAGCAATGATTATCCTTTCTACATCCATTGTTTCGAGGTCCACAGTTGCTGAGCACTCTCACAAGATTCAGATAACAAGATATTCATGGAGATTTTCGTGAAACTTCTATCCTTTTTCTTTGAAATAACAAGACAACAACATTGGAAAATTGTGGAGGTAAAATCTGTGAGATAATAATGTTGCTATGCTAGAACATTTGTAAAAAATCTTATTTAGCACTTTTATCAAACAACTATCTGAAATAAAAATATAACAACGAGAGATACCAGAAGGATAATTAATGTGGTCGATCCAGAAAATTTGAAAGATATAAATTGACTAAATATGGCACGACTCGGCAAGAGTTAAGAGACATCATGAAAAATCTCTCGTTTCAGTTGTTGTCGGAACGTTCAATTCTAGTCAAATTCCAATACCTGAATTGACGACTCACGCCCAGATTTTTCATAGGTACATTTTTGTCGTTAGGAAATGCTTCAGGTGACAACAACTTTGATCTGATGCATTTTGGCAATGAATGTAATATGAAAAATTCCTGTCACGTTTATTGCAGTCATTTTTGACGTACAATAAGTCAAAATTGCTACTTTTATAAACATACTTCTGGCAGCATTTTGAACAACGACGAGTTTTGACATTGACATCAACTGACAGCTTTAGTGCTTTTTTATTTTGTGCCAAGTATTAGTTCCAAGCTACTGTATATTTGTCCATCTTTTAGTATCGTTATCATAAATTAATTAGGTACCTACTTTTTACAAATAAACTTATACCTCTAACAATACAAACAGAACAGTGAGCTATATTACGCCTAAGTTCTGTAATGAACTTAGATAATGTATCATCTAGATCACGAACAGATGTATCGATAATTCAGCTTTATGAGTTTCCTTTGATACGACAAACAAAGAGAGATAATAATCTGATAGGTTATCTACATAGGTGATATTTTTATCGACAAATTAGCGAATAGCTTGTTAACCCTAAAATAGGATGGATGCTACGATCAACGTGGCACTCTAAGGGTGGACGTAGTTACTAATGTTTAGGCCTGATCCAGACTTCTTGGCAGCTGTGACGATAGCTACAAGCTGTGCAAAACCCAATCTTCCTTGCTCTACACCATCATCTTAATGCCCTCAGTGCCTCCCACCCGCTAGTAGACATCTTTGCCGACGAATGGACAACAATAATTGCTAAAAATATTTTTTCATATTACGAAGAAGTCAAATTGTGATCTCAAATATTCCTAAAATTTAACGTTAGGTATAGTTAGCGTAAAAAAATAATAACACGTTGTTGTTCTTATAACTTTTAATTCATGTTTGTATTTTTTCTGTTCTATTTTATGTAATTTTTTATTCGTAGTCTTTAAGGATAAAAAATATAAAGCCTAGTATTAATTGCTGTAAGTTACATTTTCTATAAATAAACAAATTGAAAATCTCGACTCGCTTTTGACCAGTTTTGCTCATATTTACAAATCTTGTTAGAATATACTAAACCATCTTGCGAAATATTATAAAAATTAGCTGATAAATATCGCGACAGCAAATTATATCTACCCGTAGTTACCGAGCTGTACTAGTTACTAAGTACAACACAGTTCATTATTTTGCTATTATACAAGAAAAGTGCATAGTTCATAGAAGTAGGTTTTTAATTGATTACAATGACTTACTACTAACGTACGTAGTATTAGATTATATATAAGTAGTAATTACTTCTCTCTACAACCCATAGGGGCGCCCTAGCACGAAAATAACGTATCATAGCTACGTCATAGCATATCTCGGAAACATGGCGTCGATTTTGCCCCGCCCCCTTGAAGCGTTGCGCTAAATCAATACTTCGAAAATCGATTCGAAACTCGAATCGATAAAAATATCGATTTTTCCGAGAAATACCTGACTGCCCACAGAAAAGAGACCTTCTCTCTGTGTGACTGCCGATGTACTAAACTTATAAAGCGTAGTTTTTAAGCTATACTAGGCCCAATTATGAAGGCGCTATCGTAAATTAAATAGCAAACTTAAAAAGTGTTCTCTCTATCGAATGCCTAAAGTGAAAAAGAAACAGAAATATGCTAATTAGCTATGATAATTAATTTCGATGGCGCCTTCATGATTGACACGACACCTTTTAAATTTACTGTCATAAATATGTATAGCTTTCCTCATTACTTCGCACTTTCTAAACCACTCAAAAAGTCGTAGAACAAAAGTTGTTAGTTTTGATATGTATACAGAACAAGCCCCTAAAACAATGCTAATTGATTAGAAATAACCCTGTTTAAAAGACATCATTCATTTTGGTCTATATCTGAAAGAGTGCCGGCCATAACAATTATTTAGGAAATAATATTCGTAGATACATAATATTATCCTGTACATTTTACCCCACATGACCAACCCTCTAGAATCACCTCCTGTGCAGTAGTTAGTTACCGAGTTTTGAAAACAATTATTTTAAAAAAGATTTTATCAACCAGCTATGACTGAAACTGAGACACTGTTTAATGTATCAACATACACTTAGGCCAGCGAACGAATATTTTGATATATTTGATAGTAGACCCTTTTGTGTTCTCTATTGAACTTAAAAACATTTATTTGAATGACAATCATCAAAATCACTGAAGCCGTTTCCGAGATCCAAAATCAATAAATTAGGTAGTTTAGAAAATACTAAAAAACACGCTTTCTTGGCATATCAAATAAAAAGTGTAAAATGATTTTTGATATAGGCAGAAAATAATAATGAACGAAAAATATTAATAATATTGTAAAAAAACCAGACAAGTGCGAGTCAGGCTCGCACATCGAGGGTTCCGTACAAACATATTGTTAAAATAATTAAAATCTTGTTATAGCATGTGCTAATGAAGTTATTTTATATGATACCTTACATGATATGATTTACTCACTTTGAATTTTGAACCCATATTTTGTGAATTTTCAGGCACTATTTTTATGTGATTTAAATAAAAATGTACAGTTTTCAGATTTATTCCTATATGTGTACTCTGAGACAATGCTTCTCACCAAATTTCATAGTTCTATGTTAACGGGAAGTACCCTGTAGGTTTTGATTTTTGTGTGCGTTGAAATATGCGTTTTTCAACGACATAAACGGCTCTAACTTTTTTATACGGTAATTGAGAAGCTTTTCTTTTACCCAACTGCAAGAATTTATAGGTTTACGTACATAGTTTAAATTTCAACTCGATATCTTTACGCGTTCCCGAGATAAAGAGTCTTGACATACACACAGACGGACAGACGGACAACAAAGTGATCCTATAAGGGTTCCGTTTTTTCCTTTTGAGGTACGGAACCCTAAAAAGTGTTTTGTGCCATAATTTTTCGTAAATCGAGCACCCCACGCTTTATTTACAATACTAGATGACAACCCGGCTTCGCTCGGGTGAAATATGACTTATAATACACACACACTCATCATAATTTTACTTGATCACCATCTTTACGAAGAGCTCTTCGCTGCATCATTTTTTTACAATCATGACAATGATTACCAAATGCAAGGAGCATAGATGAAGGAAGGATCGCTTCGCTCTGAGCGAAAACTTATCCTTCATCTATGGCAAGGAGATTAGGCTGATAACAAAATGATGAAGCTCAAGCAAAACAATTATGAAAGACATATATTAAAAAATAGGTAATTTCGGAATGATGGGTGTAAACAATATCCCAAAGTAATTGCTCAAAACTAAATGAATAAGTACTGAAAATGTATCTATACATTCTGATAAAACGAAAAGAAAGGCAACGTCAACTTTAAAGATTAGGTATGGCAAGTATTATATTTTCTATGATTATCTATCTATCTATCAGCCGTAGGACGTCCACAGCTGGACATAAGGCTCATAGATTTCCAAAAAGGCCGGTTGGTGATATATTATGATGTACTTTATGTAGCCTGTATCCTTTGCTTCTCCAGTGGAGTCTGATTACTACATTCACAAAATTAATAGCCTACACTCCTGTCCTATTTTATGTTTCGGATCATTGAAAACATTAAGTAGGTACCTAACCTTCGGTTAGGTACTAACCTAGTGTATTAGATGTCTGTGGTACTAACTAAAGGTAGGACCTTAACGTGACTACGACAGTGACTATTTTGATACAATATTATCAAAAATTATTAAAACTTAATACTTGACACTGGCAAATGCACCAAAATGCGACGCCAAAACATAAAAAACTTGACTGCTCAAGATCAGTGATGCCAATTTAGTATTTTTATGCTAAATTTAGCATATTTTCATCTTGTTTAGCATATTTATTTGCAATTTAGCATACGTCATATTTTTAGCATGTAAAATAATTGTACAATAAGTTTTTTACCATTAAAATTACATGCAGAATTGCAGATTTATGTCAGCAATATCGTTTTTAACGCTACCACTTTCAAATGACGAAATTGAATGGGTTTCTTTTAGTTTTAATATATTCAGTATTAAAAATTATGCTACGCAATTGTTTGTCGGTAAAAACTTTAAATGCTATTTTATACTTATAAGATTCAACTTAAAAAGGGCAAGGAAATGCTGCTAGTCTTACGCAGTTCCAGAGAACGCACTACGCTCTGTAGGCAAGATCCAAGACCAAGATACTTACATTTTATTTGAAAACATAATAATAGGTCATAGTCGATTAAAACACATATTTTTTAATTAATAATAATTTTATAATTATGTTACGTTTCATTTCATATTGAAAAATGTTATCACAATTTTTAGCATGTTTATATAGCATTATTTTGTCACAATTTTAACACCATTTTAGCAGATTCTTTATTTGTGGTGTTGGCAACACTTTTCAATTTATGTCATCCGTCATCCGGTGTCAATATGGACACCGTGTTTTTGTTTGTCAGCACCGTTATAATTTATTAAAATACTCGATAATCCGAATTTTTCGGATATATGTTGTCGACTCGAAATCATTATTTTTTTATGTTTTATCATTCAGATAAAGTTTCAATCGAGTCTACCGTACCCCTTGACGAAATTATTAATATAGATTATTAACATTTTTCGTTCATTATTATTTTCTGCCTATATTGGAAATTATTTTACACTTTTTAGTTTGATATGCTATGAAAGAGTGTTTTTTAGTTTTTTTTTACCATATTTATTTTTCAATTATAGATTTTTTTCTATTTTTTTAGTAAATGTATTGTCATCCATCTTTGATAGGTGTGGAAATTCAAAGAAAATGTTATCACTCAAAGTAGGTCAAAATCGAGCTCAAAGGGGTTGGTTACAAGCAAGCAAACATACAGGTTAAACTAATAAAACCATGTTAATAAAATAAATAAATGACAAGCCAACACATATTAACTACAGTAAAAAGCGTCTAATACTACTGAATATGCAATGAACGGTTCTAATAACTTATTAGAAATAAGCAGGTAAACTGGTGAATATTTTTGTTAATATATGAAAATAATTAATTTCAAAATTCGATAACTACGCAGGGAGTGATCATAGAGGGTTGGTCCCATGGTATAACATGTTTAGAATTATATGCATTAATACTATTTGGTCGGAATTATCAGGATTAGCCCAATATGAATGTTGTCTTTTACAAACCTAATAGTTAACCAAGATTCTACTTAAAAACATAGGTAGTCATTAATTGGTAGTCGGGTTAAAAGGAAGTTTGGCAAAAACGAGTACTGTACAACCATAGATTTATTATGACTTCTACCGATTATGCACCGCGAGAAGTATCGAATAACATATTGCAATGCAATAAAATCGTAACTTTGTCCATCACTATTTAAAGTAATGTAAACATTCAATATATTTGCTTTTCTCAAAATTATCGTTTTATGCTGTGTTGTGAATTAAAATAGATAGTTTTAAACGTCATTTATAGTTCCTGAACTGAACACTTATTCATATTTCAAAAACATAGACGTGAAAATACAAAAACTACGACTAACCTAAAAATTATAAACATTCGCTTTTGTTCTTAGAACACGATTCGCAGCCCCAAACACAGCAGGTAACCATGGTTGTTTTTTATTGTTTGTGCCCTTATAATGTTATAAATTCTATTTATTTACACGTTTAATACAATATTTGTAGAAATCACAATCAGCTTTGCTATAGCCAAAACACAAATATGAAGATAATTTCTTATTGGTTGGATGGTCTCAGAATAATGACGGCTACAACTGTCAAAAGCCTTTTGGGGTATAGTAGATGGTGGGAGGCGAAGAATTTGATTACATATTTTTAATGCCATAATCTTAAGATATAGGGAAGCAAACAATAAAATTAAAGCAATGAGGTGATGTAATGAGAGTTGGAGGGCAAAAATCAGAATATAATCCACGCCTTTCGTTCCTACAGGACCTCAAATTAGCAGACCACTATAAGGTCTGAATCTTTGCGGGAGGACATAAGAATTTACTTCGTATCTATTCCCTCTATAATCTAAGCTACAACCTCACATTCCCGGAATGTTTTGTTGTTATTGTCACCCTACACAAGAAACTTGTAAATAAACCAAGAAACTTAACTAAAAAATGAAATTCCACAACCAGCATAAGCTTCACTATTACAGCCCTTAACGCAACAATTTTTCACCATTTTTCAACTTATAAATAAATATTAAGCAGCAAGCAGAATGACGACTTTTGCATAAATTATCAGCCATATTGTTTTAGGAAGCGCTATAGGTGCATCCGTGCGTAGTTGGTAAATTACTACTAATTCTACTAATATGAAAAAACAGTTTTTTGTATTGCAAAAATAATTACGTACCAATATGCGCAATATGAACGTATTAATAAACTATTGGATGGTAGTTTATCTCATATACCTGGTAATCATTAAATCGCAATTAATCGTACAAGTTGATAAATAAATTAGCATAAAATGTATTTTAATTAACGTAATAAGTTCGAAAATGTTCTGATTTTAATTTTGGTACGTAATTATTTTTGTAATACAAAAACTGTTTTTTCATATTAGTAGAATTAGTAGTAATTTACCAACTACACACGGCCGCACATATGGCACTTCATAAAACAATATGGCTGATAATTTATGCAAAAGTCGTTATACTGCTTGCTGCTCAATATTTTTATAAGTTGAAAAATGGTGAAAAATTGTTGAAAAATTGGCTGTAATAGTGAAGCTTATCCTGGTTGTGGAATTTAATTTTTTAGGTAAGTTTCTTGGTTTATTTACAAATTTCTTGTGTAGGGTGACAATAACTACAAAACATTTCGGGAATGTGATGTTAGGTTGTAGAGAGAAGTAATTACTACTTATATAAATAATCTAATACTACGTACGTTAGTAAGTCATTGTAATCAATTTAGAACCTACTTCTATAAACTATGCACTTTTTTTGTATAATAGCAAAATAATTAACTGTGTTGTGTTGTACCTACTTAGTAACTAGTACAGCTCGGTAACTACGGGTAGATATAATTTTGCTGTTGCGCTATTTATCAGCTAATTTTTATAATATTTGGCAAGATGGTTTAGTATATTCTAACAAGATTTCTAAGTATGAGCAAAACTGGTCAAAAGCGAGTTGAGATTTTCAATTTGTTTATTTATAGAAAATGTAACTTACACCACTTAATAATAGGCTTTATATTTTTTATCCTTAAAGAATACGAATTAAAAATTACATAAAATAGAACAGAATAAATACAAACATGAATTAAAAGTTATAAGAACAACAACGTGTTATTATTTTTTACGCTAACTATACCTAACGTTAAATTTTAGGAATATTTGAGATCACAATTTGACTTCTTCGTAATATGAAAAAATATTTTTAGCAATTATTGTTGTCCATTCGTCGGCAAAGATGTCTACTAGCGGGTGGGAGGCACTGAGGGCATTAAGATGATGGTGTAGAGCAAGGAAGTTTCATACGAGAACAGGAACGCTTACGAAACAAAATTTAAAAAAGAAAAATGTACTTTATTTCTATACACAAAAGGTTCACATTTGTTTCTTACTTATCAAATGGGAAAAACATTCCGAGCAGGACAGCAATAATTGGTGGGCGTTGTCCCTTTCTCGAAACTTACCAGTATTAATAAAACTAATGGATGGTAGATTATCTCATATATCTGGTAATCATTAAATCGCATTTAATCGTACATGTTGATAAATAGATTAGCATAAAATGTATTCTATAACGTAATAAGTTCGATAATGTTCTGATTTTAATATTGGTACGTAATTATTTTTGCAATACAAAAAACTGTTTTTTCATATTAGTAGAATTAGTAGTAATTTACCAACTACGCACGGATGCACCTATAGCGCTTCCTAAAACAATATGGCTGATAATTTATGCAAAAGTCGTCATTCTGCTTGCTGCTTAATATTTATTTATAAGTTGAAAAATGGTGAAAAATTGTTGCGTTAAGGGCTGTAATAGTGAAGCTTATGCTGGTTGTGGAATTTCATTTTTTAGTTAAGTTTCTTGGTTTATTTACAAGTTTCTTGTGTAGGGTGACAATAACAACAAAACATTCCGGGAATGTGAGGTTGTAGCTTAGATTATAGAGGGAATAGATACGAAGTAAATTCTTATGTCCTCCCGCAAAGATTCAGACCTTATAGTGGTCTGCTAATTTGAGGTCCTGTAGGAACGAAAGGCGTGGATTATATTCTGATTTTTGCCCTCCAACTCTCATTACATCACCTCATTGCTTTAATTTTATTGTTTGCTTCCCTATATCTTAAGATTATGGCATTAAAAATATGTAATCAAATTCTTCGCCTCCCACCATCTACTATACCCCAAAAGGCTTTTGACAGTTGTAGCCGTCATTATTCTGAGACCATCCAACCAATAAGAAATTATCTTCATATTTGTGTTTTGGCTATAGCAAAGCTGATTGTGATTTCTACAAATATTGTATTAAACGTGTAAATAAATAGAATTTATAACATTATAAGGGCACAAACAATAAAAAACAACCATGGTTACCTGCTGTGTTTGGGGCTGCGAATCGTGTTCTAAGAACAAAAGCGAATGTTTATAATTTTTAGGTTAGTCGTAGTTTTTGTATTTTCACGTCTATGTTTTTGAAATATGAATAAGTGTTCAGTTCAGGAACTATAAATGACGTTTAAAACTATCTATTTTAATTCACAACACAGCATAAAACGATAATTTTGAGAAAAGCAAATATATTGAATGTTTACATTACTTTAAATAGTGATGGACAAAGTTACGATTTTATTGCATTGCAATATGTTATTCGATACTTCTCGCGGTGCATAATCGGTAGAAGTCATAATAAATCTATGGTTGTACAGTACTCGTTTTTGCCAAACTTCCTTTTAACCCGACTACCAATTAATGACTACCTATGTTTTTAAGTAGAATCTTGGTTAACTATTAGGTTTGTAAAAGACAACATTCATATTGGGCTAATCCTGATAATTCCGACCAAATAGTATTAATGCATATAATTCTAAACATGTTATACCATGGGACCAACCCTCTATGATCACTCCCTGCGTAGTTATCGAATTTTGAAATTAATTATTTTCATATATTAACAAAAATATTCACCAGTTTACCTGCTTATTTCTAATAAGTTATTAGAACCGTTCATTGCATATTCAGTAGTATTAGACGCTTTTTACTGTAGTTAATATGTGTTGGCTTGTCATTTATTTATTTTATTAACATGGTTTTATTAGTTTAACCTGTATGTTTGCTTGCTTGTAACCAACCCCTTTGAGCTCGATTTTGACCTACTTTGAGTGATAACATTTTCTTTGAATTTCCACACCTATCAAAGATGGATGACAATACATTTACTAAAAAAATAGAAAAAAATCTATAATTGAAAAATAAATATGGTAAAAAAAAACTAAAAAACACTCTTTCATAGCATATCAAACTAAAAAGTGTAAAATAATTTCCAATATAGGCAGAAAATAATAATGAACGAAAAATGTTAATAATCTATATTAATAATTTCGTCAAGGGGTACGGTAGACTCGATTGAAACTTTATCTGAATGATAAAACATAAAAAAATAATGATTTCGAGTCGACAACATATATCCGAAAAATTCGGATTATCGAGTATTTTAATAAATTATAACGGTGCTGACAAACAAAAACACGGTGTCCATATTGACACCGGATGACGGATGACATAAATTGAAAAGTGTTGCCAACACCACAAATAAAGAATCTGCTAAAATGGTGTTAAAATTGTGACAAAATAATGCTATATAAACATGCTAAAAATTGTGATAACATTTTTCAATATGAAATGAAACGTAACATAATTATAAAATTATTATTAATTAAAAAATATGTGTTTTAATCGACTATGACCTATTATTATGTTTTCAAATAAAATGTAAGTATCTTGGTCTTGGATCTTGCCTACAGAGCGTAGTGCGTTCTCTGGAACTGCGTAAGACTAGCAGCATTTCCTTGCCCTTTTTAAGTTGAATCTTATAAGTATAAAATAGCATTTAAAGTTTTTACCGACAAACAATTGCGTAGCATAATTTTTAATACTGAATATATTAAAACTAAAAGAAACCCATTCAATTTCGTCATTTGAAAGTGGTAGCGTTAAAAACGATATTGCTGACATAAATCTGCAATTCTGCATGTAATTTTAATGGTAAAAAACTTATTGTACAATTATTTTACATGCTAAAAATATGACGTATGCTAAATTGCAAATAAATATGCTAAACAAGATGAAAATATGCTAAATTTAGCATAAAAATACTAAATTGGCATCACTGATCTTGAGCAGTCAAGTTTTTTATGTTTTGGCGTCGCATTTTGGTGCATTTGCCAGTGTCAAGTATTAAGTTTTAATAATTTTTGATAATATTGTATCAAAATAGTCACTGTCGTAGTCACGTTAAGGTCCTACCTTTAGTTAGTACCACAGACATCTAATACACTAGGTTAGTACCTAACCGAAGGTTAGGTACCTACTTAATGTTTTCAATGATCCGAAACCTCATTCAACTATAAAAATATCTTCTACAAAATGAAACTAGAAAAATAAAATCTATAATTAATGTCCTTACAACCCGATGAGTAATAGTACAAAATTACGCGGGCGAAGCCGCGGGCTTATAACCTAGTTTAATATAACCTTTCAAACTAAACACTAACCAGTAACAACATGTCCTGGATAGTAGAAGAAGCTCATTGGGTCCAGGACTCTGGATAAGCAGCCAGCAAGCGCCAGGGAGGAACCAAGGATGTGCAACGTTCCGTGAATCAGCTGCTTCTGGGGCAACCCCAGGCCTCGAGCCCAGCCCTGTGCGCTGAACGCTATCACGGATTGGGTGAGAAGTACCATGTACTGAAACATAAATAAACGTCAAACTAAGTATAGGCTGAATTGTACAAGATGGAGGATGTAAGTAAGTTAGCTTCAATCTGCGCAATATCCAATCAACGAGCAGCATTATTGACCGACGAAACGGAGGAGGTACTCAATTAAAGTTAGGTACAAACTGCGCGAAACCCAATCAACGTGCAGCTTACATAATTTTTTTTTGGAAAAAGTAGCATAACCGGCTTCAACCGTGTTCCTAGAGAATTCGCGAATATTTCGCACGGATCGATGTAGCATTATTCACATTATTGTTGATTTATCAATGATGGCTCAGCCGATTTAGATAAAATATAAATGGGACCAATTTCGAAATATACTATTTCCAATATAAAAATAATTATTGAAATCGGACTACTATGTAAAAAGTTAAGCGTGGCTATACATATTTATATATGACAACAGTTTTTGCCATTAAAAAAAGCCATTTAGGAAACCAATTTCCTAACCCTGGTTTCCTAGGCGGCCGAAGCCAATATATGTATATATATATATATTTATATATATATATATATATAACGTGAATGTGAACGCGTGAACTGGGGCCTGATTCTCTATCGACAAAACGTAACGTAACGCGGTAAGTAATTTTTTTATTTCCTTGAATTTTATTTGAAGAACTGTTTGATAAATGTAAAATTACGTTAAAATAAATTTTAAACCGAGTTTAAGTTATGCTATTTGAAAAATAAGTAATTTTCATACTAATTTCTTAAAATCAAAGAGCACGTTAGAGCGCGTTACGTGCTTGTTTTCATACAGAATCACCCACCTGGTAAGTTTCGAGAAAGGGACAACGCCCAACAGTTGTTGCTGTCCTGCTCGGAATGTTTTTCCCATTTGATAATTAAGAAACATATGTGAACCTTTTGCCTATAGAAAGAAAGTACATTTTTCTTTATTAAATTTTGCTTCGTAAGCGTTCCAGTTCTCGTATAAAACTTCCTTGAATGCGCCTCACGATGTCTGGTCATCGCTCTTTATTGGACGTCAATCGGGTACACTCATGTTTTTTTTTTACATCATACACACGGCATCTGACCCCAAACTAAGCAAAGCTACTACATATACTTATTTTTTTTTACATATACATACTTATATAGATATTCTAGTGACTAAATAACACCCAGACATAGAGCAAACACCTTTGTTCATCATATACTTAAATATTTGCAGCTTAGGCGAACTTTAGTCAGGATTGGATTATCCGCAGCTTGTAGGTAACTTTCACAGCTCCCAAGAAGTATGATACGGCTATTATCACTATCACTACATAGTATGAAACAAATTCGCTTCCCTGTCTGTCTGTCCCTATGTTTGCTTAAAGATTTAAAACTACGCAACGGATTTGGATGCGGTTTTTTCTATTATATAGTGATTCAAGAGGAAGGTTTACATGTATAATACACCTGTGTAAAGCCGGGGCGGGTCGCTCTAGTATATTTATAAATGAATGAAATGGTTCGTTGTTTTATTACGGACTCGGAGGCTAAAAATAAAGAGCGCATCGCGCCGAAACGAAGTTCGTATAGGATGGGTGGCCAGCCCTGGTTTCTGAGCTTCCGCCTGTGGGGCTAGTCCAGCCCCCCGACCGCCTAAGCAATAGTAATAGCAATCGTTTATGACTTCATTTTAGTCATTTGGCACCGCCTATGTGTGTGACGTTAGCCATCAAAGTTGTTCATTCAACGATTGCTTTCGCAATCCGCGCAAAGCAATTGATGGCTAACGTCACATAGGCGGTGCCAAATGACTAAAATTAAGTCATAAACGATTGCTATTGCTTAGGCGGTCGGGGGGCAGATTCTAACGTAAATTGAAACTACAGCTGTTTCCGTATGGCTCTACACGTTTTTATACAGCGCCTCTGGCGGAAACGAGGAAGAACTAACTAAAAGTATGGAGCCACACGCGAACGCGAAAGTTAAAGTGAACTACGCAAAACCTGGACTAAGGGCTTTGAAGGTCCCTGACATGGCTAAACAATTAAAACAACTGGGATCTACACTTTAACGTCTCGTCCGAGCCACGGTAGCGCTCGTTGGAAAATGCCATCCGCGGTCACCCATCCAATGACTGATCGTGCGTAACGTTGCTTAATTTTGGTGATCGCTGACAAATACCTAATCAAACTACGACATTAATCGCTCGCGTACTTACGGGTTAAGTATTATCTCTCACTATCTAACTATCTTATACCTACTAACAAAAACACCAGTACAATCACCTTCCGAAGAAAAACGGACGCATTTTCAGAAACATTTTGTTTCAATAAACAAAATGGAGTCCAATACAGGACCGCCTCGATACGAAGACGTCATACACGTAACAAGAGAAAAAGCACAACTACCAGAGTTACAACCGATGCCTCCAGTAGCACCATCAGTACTGCCAGCTGCAGTACTACCACAGACGGTAGAACAACCAGAAGTGCAGACTGTAAGGGGGCCAACATTACCTACGCCAAGGATTCTGAACGTGGTCAACAATTTAACTCATTTTTCACTTGGAGCTGTGGTGTTTTGCGCGTTTATTATTGGTAATGCGCCGTGGAGAACGCCGCATGTGTTTTTGTGTGTTATTGGGGTAAGTACTTAAGTAGGTATAGATCAAAGATTTTTTGTATACTATCTGATAAATCCATTGTATAGATCGATTCAATTCAATTCTTGATTTGTGGCTTCTGCGAAGGTGTTTCACAATTTCGCCAATGTGAAGTACTGCCAAATCTCGTATCAAACGTAGATAATTTGCACGATATGTTACCTGTTTTTGACCAACGAACCACCGGAAGAGGTATACAATTCGACGCGTATTTATATATATATATATATACTTTCTTTCAGTACTTCACATTGGCGAAATTGTGAAACGCCTTCGCGTTCACATTCACGTTATATATATATATATATATATAAATATATATATATATACATATATTGGCTTCGGCCGCCTAGGAAACCAGGGTTAGGAAATTGGTTTCCTAAATGGCTTTTTTTAATGGCAAAAACTGTTGTCATATATAAATATGTATAGCCACGCTTAACTTTTTACATAGTAGTCCGATTTCAATAATTATTTTTATATTGGAAATAGTATATTTCGAAATTGGTCCCATTTATATTTTATCTAAATCGGCTGAGCCATCATTGATAAATCAACAATAATGTGAATAATGCTACATCGATCCGTGCGAAATATTCGCGAATTCTCTAGGAACACGGTTGAAGCCGGTTATGCTACTTTTTCCAAAAAAAAATTATGTAAGCTGCACGTTGATTGGGTTTCGCGCAGTTTGTACCTAACTTTAATTGAGTACCTCCTCCGTTTCGTCGGTCAATAATGCTGCTCGTTGATTGGATATTGCGCAGATTGAAGCTAACTTACTTACATCCTCCATCTTGTACAATTCAGCCTATACTTAGTTTGACGTTTATTTATGTTTCAGTACATGGTACTTCTCACCCAATCCGTGATAGCGTTCAGCGCACAGGGCTGGGCTCGAGGCCTGGGGTTGCCCCAGAAGCAGCTGATTCACGGAACGTTGCACATCCTTGGTTCCTCCCTGGCGCTTGCTGGCTGCTTATCCAGAGTCCTGGACCCAATGAGCTTCTTCTACTATCCAGGACATGTTGTTACTGGTTAGTGTTTAGTTTGAAAGGTTATATTAAACTAGGTTATAAGCCCGCGGCTTCGCCCGCGTAATTTTGTACTATTACTCATCGGGTTGTAAGGACATTAATTATAGATTTTATTTTTCTAGTTTCATTTTGTAGAAGATATTTTTATAGTTGAATGAGATATCGTCAAGAAAATGCTAAGTATAATTTATTGTGTCACCATTTTTCCAATATGGCGGCACGAGTAACAAATGATACAAGGTGGCAAAGTTGAAATTCGAAAAGAGCAGATCAATATCTATAAAATAACCCATTTTCGAAACTCCTGGTTTTTTCTGGTAAAACTGTAAAATGACTGCAGTATTTTTGAGTAGAGTTTTTGCAAAAAGAAGAGCGTTTTTGGTGAGGTCGCCCGTGTGCCATTTTACTAATTTGTTAGTTGACAACACTGCTCTGTCATTGGCGCAGTACAAGTGTTTGATACTTGGTAGACACCAATTCGGTTTTCATCAGTACTCGCGCCTATCAAAGTATAGTCGGTACCTTGGCTGCTGCTTAAAATGTTATTGTTATACTCCATAATAGGAGATGTCCACAAAATGTATGGAGGCTGGTTTAATAATAATCGAAAATTCTAACCACAACACTCGTTACATTTCGAGAAAGTTTATATTTTTCTGAGTCTATTACATCAGTTAAAAACAAAAAAGAGCCCTCGGTTTTTTTTTAAATTAATTTTGAATCTATTAGGATTAATAAATATATTTGGCTCGATGGGTAGTTTATCTCTAGCAACCCTGGTTAAGTAACCTCCATTATTGTTAAATAAAAGCATTTTTACCAATTAGACACAGTTTTTAAGTGTTTTTTGTCACATTGTGCCTACTACATACCTGGTTACACTGGTAGGTTATAATTTTTAATTTTAGCAAATTAAGAGATGAATGTGGAAGAATCAGCTACGAATGGAAGTAAAATAACGATAGAATCACTTTATTATTGCTAAACTAGAAAAAATACAAAGCTGTATTATTATTTTTCATACAATTTATTTTTCACATTTAAAAAAAATGGAGGCATAAATAAATCGAAATTAAATATTTTTGAGAAGCCCATAAATCAAGCTTTCAAATGATGTATATATCATCTTGGTTCGATTTTTCTCTGAATAATATACCACTTGTGGACGTCACCTTTAACTTGATCTCTGCGATAGCTGTCAGAAAAATCACGCCTATGAAGTCCTGAATTTCTCAATAGTACAGACAATACCTGTCAACGTCATACTTTATGGGCATGCCGATTAGTGATGGGCGACGAATGATCGTGACCACAGAGTTTTAGAAAGAGTTTTAATTAAAATATCGGTAGTTTGTACTGACGATATTTTAAATAAATCTTAATTTATCATTAATTTTATTGTATATTTTAATATCATAACATTTTTACATGTGTAATTAAATTAAACCCAATTATATGTTACATTAGCATCGATAATAGTGAAAAACGTCGATAAATACTACCGTTACATTATTATGAGTATTTAATTAATATCATAACATTATTTACACGTGTACATACTTGATCTTAAATAATAGTAAATAAATACAATCCAAATACTCACCTTCAACTACTCATTCGATTTCATTACGACATTGTTTTAAAATCGATTTTTTCCACCACTATCTCAACTCTAAAAATGTCAATCTTCTAAGTCAATGTCACTGTCGCAGAGATCAAGTTTTATAGAGTATAGTTCACCGTAACGTAACGCCACGACACGACGGTTCTCATTTTGCACACACTCTATCTAAAAGAGATAATGCAAAAATAAATCGATCTCAGGCCTTCATCTGGTACAGTATTTAATTATTTGCTCTATTTGTTTTGGAAAATGATTTTCCTATTATTTTCTTATGTAAAAATCACTATTTAAAGGAATTTTGATATACTCGTACTAAGTACTATATTAATACGGGACTTATCGCGCAATAAAACATGATTAATAAATACCTCTTTTTCTCTTTTTCCCGACGTTTCGACCAAGTTGCATTGGTCGTGGTCACGGGCAGACTAAATGCGACGCCGCCGTATCACTCAAATTGAAATTGTCACCACGACACACCACACTTCCTTCCTCAATGCACCACACCACAAACTAAAGAGATACTACGTATCAGACGACCGTCTGCCGAAGATTTTTTTAGCCCGTAACGTTATCTGTGGTGGTGCCAATTGAACCTCGCCCCCCGCATACTTCACCCCTCCGCCTACAATGCCATACATACTATTACTTATTCTGTGACATCAAATCGTATAGCTATATATATAGGTTTATATAGCTATACGATTTATTTACTTATTTTCTATACATTAGTATTTTTATTTAATATTTTGAGGAACTGAAAAGACTATGGGCGAAAATGAAACGAAATTTATCACTGTTTTGCACTGCACTTTATTATTTCTTAGATGTAAAACAAAAATACACACTGCATTGGTAATTTTTCATCCAATTTATGTAGAGGAGCCGGTCATCTCGAAACACGTTGAATTTATCTTGAAGTAAGTTATTGAAGACTCTAGATTCACACACAGGAAAAAGATTAAATCGAGGATGTTAGTACAATGACTTTTCGAAGTTTTCAAGGCGTGAAATTACTATTGTTTATTAATATTTTCCGTAAAACTGTAAAACAACAAGATAAAAGATGGCGGATGGAGAAAGCAATGAATGAAGAAATCACAGATATCTACTGAAGTAATGAACAACATATACAGCTTGTTCATTCATTTCTAAGGAAATTTTCATTTGATCCCCGTTCGGCCTATGGAAAGTTTTTTTTGTATGTCAGTGAGTCGGCGGTGCACCACACTGACAGTATCTGTAAAGGTCTTAATGCCTACACCACGACACTGATAGTTTGAAACCATCCTCTCGGTTGAAATTATGGTGTTTTTTAATTTCTACAGCCTTGCGAACTATTCTTGAGAAATAATGTCGATCAGTGGAGAGGACTTTCGGGTCGTGGAGCTCGATCCAATGACTAGGTAGTTCTTCCGTCAAGCAAATGCTCGGCCATGGCAGACTTCTCTATCTGGTGGTTTTTGACTGCTGCGATATATGTTCTAATAGATAATAATTCGATCTGTTAATATATCTCATGTTTTATTGCGCGATAAGTCCCGTATTAATATATTAGTATAATGTGCTCAAATAATAAGATCCAAATATAATTTTGATATATTTGGATTTTATTATTTTTTGACGTTGCTTGTAAATATGGCGGTGTGATGGCGGCCTTGAACAAAAATCAAATTAGAAAATATGAAATTCCATTTTAGCTAAGCATATACTACCGTTGTTTTTTCTGTGAATTTGTTTATCATATTTTAAAGCTTTTTTGGGCTACTGTAAATAAACTGAGCCCACTTTGAAAGTTCTTCTTTTGACAAGATTTGGGAGTATGGACCAAAGGTTTCATGTGACGTTTTATAACGTGAAATTAGCGCCCGTAACCCGACTTTACAGACCACAGACCAAATAAAAAATATGGGCAGAATGTTGTGAACAAAACAAGTGAGGCCGGCAAAACTCCATACACGTGAAAGGAAACTACGCCTTGAATTGTCAGTCGAACTATGGCGGCGCAACACCGACGCACTCACACATGTATAAAAAACCGGCCTCACTTGACTGTTCACGACGTTCTATCTTGATTTTTTAACACGCTTTATTAGTTTCACCTGTATGTTTGTAACCAACCTTTGAGCTCGATTTTGACCTACTTTGAGTGATGAGATTTTCTTCAAACTTTGCACACCTATCAGAGACCGAGAACAAGGCATATAATTTTTAAAAAAATTGATGACTCCTAAGCGTGTGTGTTAGTTTTTTTTTTAAACTACAGGGTGACTGCTAAAAACTTAGCAACCTTAGTGGCTTATTCTGTACATCAAAACTAACAACTTTTGTCGAAACTAAAAAAAAATTGGAGTTCCTTAGAAAAATATCGTTCACCCGCGACCAAATGTATGGGAGACAAGATTTTTTTTTTAAATTTTGACAAAAGTCTTCTTCTTCTTCTTTTGTTTGGCGTCGCATTGTTGTGCATTTGCCAGTGTCAAGTATTAAGTTTTAATATTTTTTGATATTTTATCAAAGTATTCACTGTCGTAGTCACGTCATAGTCCAATCAAGTCCAAACGTCGTCCAAGTCATACCTCAGTAAAGCAGTGGAGACTTTACTAGAGGCGTCTATGGAGTTTTGGTAACAACACGGAACAACACGATACGTCACATTATATCACTTGCCTACACTCATGCACGTAAATAAGCTCGTAATCAACGAAATGCCACAATTTTTCACTAATTATCACTGATAAAACACAAGTTTAACAAAATAATACAATGGGGCGACATGACTTTCCGCGTTCCCGCCAAAACTCATTAACAAAAGTCGCAGATCAAAAGTTGTTAGTTTTGATGTACAGAATAAGCCCCTAAAAGGTTGCTAAGTTTTTACCTGTATATTTATATTAATATTATTTGGTATGAGTACAGACAACCATTATTTTGTCCAGGTGGGATCGTGATGCTGCTAACCATCGCGAGTCTTGTCGGAGGGATCCTCAACTACAAATACTATGAAAAGATAAAGCAGACCAAGTACAAGAACCATAACGCGTACCTTTTCAACGGCACCATATTTATGGCGTTCTTGTGCCTTTGTTTCGCGTTTGGGGAATCGGATTATTTCGTTAATGGCTTCAGTACAGCTATGGCGATTATTTACACGCTATGTGCAATGTTTGGTGTATTATTCTTAGCGCATTTGAGATTGAAAAAGTCTTAGGTACTAATGTCTTAATATCTTATGGGTTAGTCTTAAGCTCGAAACATACTATCGCACATAAGTCGCGGACGTCACCTTCGGACGTCCGAGAGCGATATGGCACACCGGATGTTTTAAGACTGTGCACATTGCTATTAATAATAATAATATTTAATGCAATTAATAATAGCCGTGGTGGTATAGAGGTAGTGACACCCGCCTTACAATCGTGAGGTCGTGGGTTCAAATCCCCGGTCCTGTACCAATGAGTTCTTTGGAATTTATGTACGGAATTTCACATCACTGGCTTTTCGGTGAAGGAAAACATCGTGAGGCAACCTGCATACGTCCGTAGAAGAAATTCGATGGCGTATGTGAATCCACCAACCCGCACTGGGCTAGCGTGGTGGATATGGCCCAAACACCCTTCGTGGGTAGACCTACGTCCTGCAGTGGACTATTAAAAACAAGGCTGGTACAGTACAGTTACATTGCTAAGTCGCGGCTGTCAGTCGCGTCCGTCAACCGCGTCCGATAGTATGTTAAGCTTAAGTCTTATGGGTTGCCTGGAAGAGATCGCTTCCAGCAATAAGGCCGTCTTGAGTTACACTTATAAGTTTTTCATGTTTTACTGTTGTCTTATATTTTACTGTGTACAATAAAGTGTTTTCAATTCTATTCTTAATTTGAACCAGAGCCCTTAGTCCAGGTTTTGCGTAGTTTACTTACACTTTCGCGTTCGCGTGTGGCTCCATACATTTGGTAAGTTCTTCTTAGTTTCCGCCAAGGGCGCGGTACAAAAATGTATAGAGCCATACGGAAACAGCTGTAGTTTCAATTTACGTGTAAACCTGGACTAACCCCTCAGTCACTACCTTTGCTACTAATTTAAAAAATATTATTTGCCAAAAATGGCACAGATAAATTACTTCAATCATTGCAATCTATGTACCTACTGATGCATCGATAGTGGCCACTGCTCCCTTTTTGCCCATATGATGTCAAAATTAAAATCTTAACGGATAATAAACAATGTAACACCATAAATATTGTTTGAGTGAATGGTGACGTCCACAAGTGGTATATTATTCAGAGAAAAATCGAACCAAGATGGTATGCACATCATTTGAAAGCTTGTTTTATGGGCTTCCCAAAAATATTTAATTTAGATTTTTTCACCCCTCCAATTTTTTTTTAATGCGAGAAATAAATTGTATGAAAAATAACAATACAGTTTATTACTTTTTCTAGTTTAGAAATGATAAAGTGCTTCTATCGTTATTTTACTTGCATTCGTAGCTGATTCTTCCACATTCATCGCTTAATTTGCTAAAATTAAAAATTATAACCTAACAGTGTGACCAGTTAGTACTTAGGTACAATGTGACAAACAAACACTTTAAAAGTGTGTCTAATTGGTAAAAATGCTTTTATTTAACAATTTGGAGGTTACTTAATCAGGGTTGATAGAGATAAACTACAAACTTATTGAGCCAAATATATTTATTTATCCTAATAAATTCAAAATTAATTTAAAAAAAATCGGACGGCTCTTTTTTATTTTTAACTAATGTAATAGATTCAGAAAAATATGAACTTTCTCGAAATGTATCGAGTGTTGTGGTTAGAATTTTTGATTATTATTATACCAGCCTCCATACATTTTGTGGACATGTCCTGACATTAAAATGTTAAAATTCAATGTGGCTAAAATGATACTAATATGGCCACAACAGGTGCGATTATCTATTTTTTTAAGCATATAAAATTCAAATACTTTTCTGGAATCGATGGTATATCCGGTATAATATACAGGGTTACTGTTAATCAATTAGCATCCTTTGAAGATAAGATTAAGAGTGCGCCTAATGCTATGAAATAATCAGATTTCTCCCTCGCTTCTTGCATCGCCCGCTATCATCTATGTAGCTTTGTTTAGAGTCGAAAATCGCATGACGTATTATTATATTTTCACGAAAATTTTGGCTTCGAGCGCCAGCTTACATTTTTAGGTGACATTTATTTATTCAAAATTTAAGCATATATTAAAAAAACTAATCGATTACTCTACTAGAACATTAGTCTGGCTACGTAATTTGTCAAAAATAATGTGGTGTTTTCGCTGATAATTTCGAGCATTTAAAAAAAAAATTATTTTTTATGATGCGAAGGTTTAATTTTTTTCTTAAGTGACCATATTATTTTCCAAAATTCTACGCGATTACTCTGCTACTATAGGTTTTTCCTTTCCTATAGTATTTTTTTAATATGGATTTATGTTCGTGACCTTTACACCACGTCTTTAAAAATACACCTTTCGCTTGATTTTGGCATTAAGCGCCCCCTTAAGATAAATGTATTGATATTAATAGAACCAAAATATAACCTAATATAACAAAAATAATTTCATAATATTGATCCATAAACATGCTCGTAAGGTTTAACATTTTAACTTATAATGAATAGATACAGAACTGCAGTGTTATCTAAAACATTCACGTAAAAAATATTAAATTCATTGACAAAATACGCATTATGTCAATAATTATGTCAATCAAAAAATTCCAAAAAAAAATAGCTTGGAATAGAGGCTTACATAAAAAAAAACCGGACAAGTGCGAGTCAGGCTCGCACATCGAGGGTTCCGTACAAACATATTGTCAAAATAATTAAAAACCTGTTTTAGCATGTGCTAATGAAGTTCTTTTATATGATACCTTACATGATACGATTTACTCACTTTGAATTTTGAACCCATATTTTGTGAATTTTGAGGCCCTATTTTTATCTGATTTAAATAAAAATTTACAGTTTTCAGATTTATTCCTATATGTGGAAGTACCCTGTAGGTTTTGATTTTTGTGAGCGTTGAAATATGCGTTTTTTTTACGACATAAACGGCTCTAACTTTTTTATACGGTAACTGAGAAACTTTTCTTTTACACAACTGCAAGAATTCATAGGTTTACGTATACATATAGTTTAAATTTCAACTCGAAATCTTTACGCGTTCCCGAGATAAAGAGTCTTGACATACACACAGACGGACAGACGGACAACAAAGTGAGGGTATAACCCTATAAGGGTACCGTTTTTTCCTTTTGAGGCACGAAACCCTAAAAATAGATCGAAATTAGGTTAAAATATAGGTTTATTCTGTACATCAAACCTATAACAACTAATTATTCATTCAACGACTTTTATCGGACCTCAAAAAAGAATGATGTCCCATAGAAAAATATCGCTCACCCTGGACAAAATGTGGAACAGCTGTTTTTTTTAATTTTGTACAGAATAAGCCCTTAAAAGGATGCTAATTGATTACCAATAAGCCTGTATCGTAACCTATCTACAATTTTGAGATTGTCGACTTTTCAATTATTGTTGAATATGATCAACTTTTACTATGGGACAAACTAAAATAACGAATTAGTCTGCGTTATGAAATAGTTATTTAGAATAATTGTTATATGAAAAATATTAAAATTAAAAAAAAAAAAACAATCAATGATTTGTATGTGTGTAAAATTGTTTTTATTTTAAACGATGAACTTTTAAGACCCTTGATACTGGCAAGTAAATTTTTGTCCTTAACGGCGTAAAAAGAGCTTATGATAATTATTTTCAAGTGATTTTCAACCTTATCACTGTAGAGATAATGCCATCTCATTTCTCACACTCGGTACAGTTTGAGGCAACTTGTTTTTGTAATTTACCTAATTGGAAGTTAACCCTGAAATAGCGCGCGTGTTTCATCGCGCAAGCATTTTATAATATGTAGTAGATTTTGACCGGCTATAACAAACTAATTGACGCAGGACGCGGTAATCAAAGGTTCAATTTACATGAGCATTTTACATGATTTTTTCGTGGGATTGACTATTATATTTCATTTCAAAATTCAAATTTTGAATTTATTGACCTAATAAAAAAATCAAGACAGAATGTGAACGAACAAGTGAGGCCAGCAAAACTAAGCCTCGTCGTGTACAGACACAACAAACACATGTACACGTACAATGGCATGGCTTGGATTGTCGGATGTATAAAAAATCGGCCTAACTTGTCTGTTCACGATGTTCCGTCTTGATTTTTAGGGTTCCGTACCTCAAAATGAAAAAACGAAACCCTTATAGGAACACTTTGTTGTCCGTCTGTCCGTCTATCCGTCTGTCCGTCTGTGTGTATGTCAAGACTCTTTATCTCGAGAACGCGTAAAGATATCGATTTGAAATTTAAACTGTATACGTATATCGATGAACTCTTTAAAATTTTTAACATTAATTGTGTATTTTTCAAAACGACACACTTAAATTGATTTCAATAAAAAACTGAACAAAAAATCATCAATACCGAATCATTATTGACGGAGTAATATTATACGATCCTACGAAAAAAAAAATAAGAACCCTTCAAAAACCTAAATACCGCGCTTGTACAGTATTTCACTCCAGTATTTACGGGTTAGCTGCCTTATCATAACATTACTATAAATATTACGTTAGTGTAGTCATTATTTGACGAAGAACAGACGTTTCGTGGAATAACAAAATGGACGCCAGAACTGCCCCTCCTAGTTACGAAGACGTAATTAAAGCTCCAAAAGAAAATGTACACGTACCAGCATCCGAACCATTAGTAGTACCACTACCACCAGTACTACCAGCATCATTACCACTACCAGTAGTTCAACCAACAGAAAATCCAGAATCAAATGCAAAAGTGATATTGAACGTAGTAAACTCGCTGACGCATTTTCTGCTGGGAGCTGTGGTGATCACAGCATTTATAGTTGCAAATGGACACCCGCCATTTAATTACTATCAATTCGACCGCACCAATTATCAGATGCATATTTATTTGTGTGTTATCGGGGTAAGTAAATCCTACTAATATTATAAACGCGAAAGTTTGTGAGGATGGATGGATGGATGGATGTACCTATGGATGTTTGTTACTCTTTCACGCAAAAACTACTAAATAGATTGAGATGAAACTTTGCAATAATACAGCTTATATATCAGAATAACACATAGGCTACAAATTATAATGATATCCTTATAATATTATAAACGCGAAAGTTTGTGAGGATGGATGGATGGATGTATACATGTTTGTTACTCTTTCACGCAAAAACTACTGAACTGATTGAGATGACACTTTGCAATAATATAGCTTATATATCAGAATAACACATAGGCTATAAATTATAATGATATCCTACTAATATTATAAACGCGAAAGTTTGTGAGGATGGATGGATGGAAGGATGTATGGATGTTTGTTACTCTTTCACGCAAAAACTACTCAGCAGATTGAGATGAATCTTTGCAATAATACAGCTTATATATCAGAATAACACATAGGCTATAAATTATAATGATATTGCGTAACTTTTTTTATAATATAACGGTAAGTGTTAAGTAAGATCTAAGAACTAAGAAGCTAATCTAGAGTGCGCTTCAAGAAATGTCAAAAAAAAAACAACTGTCGAATCGAACAACCGTCAAATCGTTTTTTGTTTTATTTTTTGGATATTCCGCTTCCTTCATTAAGGGTGAACGGAATGTGACATAGTCTACTTTTATCCCGGATAAATAAAGGGTTCCCATGGGATAGCACAAAAATCAAAATATCATGCGGGCGAAGCCGCGGGTAAAAACTAGTTATAAATAAATAAATTCTTTATTGCATGATACAAAAGCCACTTATTAATAAAATTGATAAAAATACTATTTACATTTAGATTAAGTATCGGCTAGAGGTTACAAATATACAGGTTGACTGGTAAACATTAAGCAACCTTTCAGGGGCTTTTTTGTACATCAAAACTAACAAATTTTGTTCTGCGACATTTCATCATCATCATCATCATCATTTCAGCCATAGGCCTCTCCTAATGATTAATGTAGTAATATATGTAGTAATATGTAGGCCACAAGAAAACTACGTGACGCTACTCTATTATGATAATAAATTACGACACCCTGTATCCATAGTATTAAGTTAGTTCAGTAGACATATTGTTATTTAATTTCATCGAGACACTTCCCTCTAATATTAGATTACGACACCTTTATTATCCATAGTATTAAGTTAGTTTAGTAACACATTTAATTTTATCTAAGTATCTTATTGATAAGAAGCGCCATATCGCCATAAAACATTTGCAATGCCCGGAAAGGGCGACTAAGTTTGTAAGTGCAATTTTTAATATAAGACCTATGTAACACTTAGTGGCAAATAAATGAATATGAATATGATTTCCAATAATACCGGTTGATAGCGGTTTGCATCCAGCGCGATCCTGCGGTCCTAATAAGGTCATCCGTCCACCTTGTGGTTGGACGTCCTCCGCTGCGTTTGCCGGTACGTGGTCTCCACTCGAGAACTTTTCGACCCCATCGGTCATCAGTTCTCCGCGCTATGTGCCCTGCCCATTGCCACTTCAACTTGCCAATCCGCTGGGCTATGTCGGTAACTTTGGTTCTTCTACGGATCTATTCATTTCTGATTCGATCTCGCAGAGACTCCGAGCATAGCCCTCTCCGTAGCTCGTTGGGCTACTTGGAGCTTACTAATAAAGCCCATAGTGAGAGACCACGTTTCTGTGCCATAAGTCATCACTGGCAACACACACTGGTCGAAAACTTTCGACTTGAGGCACTGAGGTATGTCGGACGAGAAGACACTACGCAATTTTCCGAACGCTGCCCAGCCGAGTTCGATTCGGCGATGGGCCTCTTTGTTGAAATCGGACCTACCTAACTGGACTACTTGTCCTAGGTAGACTTACGAGTCAACGACTTCAAGAACCGAGTTTCCAACAGCAATCGGGGTGGGTAAAACATGTGAATTACACATGACTTTCGTCTTGTCCATGTTCATCTTAAGACTCACCTGTAGAGAAACCCGATTCAAGCCTTCGAGCATCGTGCTGAGCTCTTGTATCGATTTTGCCATGACTACTATATCGTCGGCAAACAGAAGGTGAGTGAGGTATTCGCCATTGACATTGATGCCGAATCCTTTCCATTCCAGGAGCTTCAACGCGTTCTCCAAAGTAGTCGTAAACAGTTGCAGAGAAATTACGTCTTACGCCTCTTTTTAAAGGGATCGCCTTGGAGCTCTCTTCCTGTACTTGGACCGATATAGTGGCGTTATTATACAAACACTTCGACGTACCGATAGTCAATACGGCATCGTTGGAGAGAGTCGAGCACAGCCCATGTCTCGACCGAATTAAAGGCTTTTTAATAGTCCACTAACGCTAAGAAAAGTGGCAGATTATACTCTTCGGTCTTCTGTATAACCTTCCGCAGCGTTTGAATGTGGTCCATGGTGCTAAAGCCTTCTCGGTAACCGGCTTGTTCGCAAGGCTGAAAGTCATCAAGCCTGCGCTCGAGACGGTTCGTAATGACCCTTGAAAACAGCTTATTAACACGGCTCGGTAGTGAGATAGGTCTGTAGTTCTTCAATAAAGTGTTGTCACCTTTCTTGAAAAACAACACCACCACGCTTCTGTTTCATGCTTTTGGCGTGATGCCCTTGAGGACGACGGTGTTGACGGTGAAGCTTCTAGAGAACTTTTAGTACCGGTGTTCCACTCGCTCTCAGCAGCTCTGATGTGATACCGGCGATCATCACCCGGCGCCTTGTTGTTCTTAAGCTGATTCAGGGCCATTCTAATCTCGTACAGGCTGATTTCCGGGATATATTCGGTGAAGTGTCGGGTCAACTTGGCTCTTGGATCTTTGGCCGCGCTGCTAAGAGGCTTAGCGACCGAAGCATATAGCTGTCCATAGAACCTTTCGATCTCCTCTAATACCTCTGCCTTGGTCAACGCTACACTGCCATCTTCTCTCTTCAGATTTATCAATTGGCTTTGTCCAATAGACAAATTTCTTGCGATCACTTTGGAGCCTTTGTTCCGCTCTATTGTCTTTTTAATATGTTTAGTATTAAAAAGACGGATGCCGTGTCGCAAGGATTTTGAAATTTGTCTATTGAGCCGCCTGTATGACTTTGTATAATCGGAAGGCTGCAGTCTTAGCGAGCGTCGTTCGGCCATGAGATTTAGAGTACGATCGGAGAATTTCTGAGGTTTATTTGAACGGCGGGGTCTAAAGAACTTAGCACCCATCGTTTGGACAGTTTCTACGAGCCCGTTCTTGATTTCGTCCACCGACGTCCGACGCAAGGTTCTCTAGGCAAGCAAAACGATTTGAGAGCTCGAGCTGAAAGTTCTCGGGGTTTTGGATATGTTCATGAGTGGGTCGGAGCGTGGACTTCATCAGGCGAGACCTTTCGAGCTTAACATTAATATCTAAAACTAGGAATGGTAGTGGCAACATTCCTTGGGTAACGCTTGTTACAAACGCTGCTGATTGGTTCAAAGGAAAATGAGATTTATTTATTATTATTTTTATTTATTTATTTATTATTTACAGTAAAATATAGCTTTACAGATTACACAAAATCCAATACGCTACATTTTATACTTTACCTAAGAAACTATATACATAACAGGTACTTTTAAATTATTCTAAAAAATATAGGAACACAAGATAATCAACAATTCAAAACATATTTCTAATAATCAGTCTAAACAATTGCATATAAGTCTTATGAATAAACCTTAACCTTAATTTTATTATATTAGTTATTACTTATTAATTTTTTGGCCGTAAGCAGAGCAGCATCTTTCTATGACGGTCCAATTATCCGCGAATAAGTCCAATTGAGGATACGCTGTCATGATCCGGTTCAGGTGTTTTTGAACCCGGAAAATTGGAGATTGTTGTCGCGCAGCTGTTCGCGCCGGGATGGGCGCGAATAGCGGCACACTTCCATTTCGAAATCTAGAACGCTGCTCAGGCACACATAGGCGACTTGCCTCACATATAATGTCAGGGCAGTCAATGTATCCCCGCAAAGTTTTCAACACCATTGAGATCTGTTCACATGTTCTTCGGGACTCTAGTGAATTAAATCCAAGCATGCCAAGGAGAAATTTGGTGGGGTACAGAAACGGGTAATAGCCATATATCACTTTGTATAAGTAACGTAAAAACCGCTTCTGTACCTTTTCCAAAATTAATATGTAAGTCGCCTCATGTGGGCTCCACACGCAAGCACTTGCCTCTAACTTAGATCGTACCAGGGCTGTGTACAAAAGTTTAATAGCTTTGGTATTTTGGAAATCCTTGCAGTTTCTTGTAACAAACCCTAATTTTTGGAAACAGTCGGTAGTGAGTGCCATCATATGATCATGGAAGGTAAGCTTATGGTCAAAAAGGATTCCTAGATCTTTCACCGCTAGGCGTCTCGAGATGATTTCACCACCCAATTGGTATTGAGAAATTATAGGATTGGAGGAACGGGTAAAACTCATAACTTGACATTTAGATATGTTCATGGATAGTTTGTTACGCTTGCACCATACCAATACTTTATTTAAGTTAGTTTGGAGGATATTGCAGTCTTGAGATGACTTTACTGGCATAAAGATTTTCAGGTCATCTGCATAGAGCAAACATTTAGCTTCCAGCAAGCATTCAGGTAAATCGTTAATCATTATTGCGAATTCTATTGGACCTATAGATGAACCCTGACTGACTCCGGACCGTGTGTGATATGGGTCAGAATCATAACATCCCAGTCGTACAAACTGAGTACGATTTTGATGACTGCTAGCAAATAGTTTAATTAACTTGGGAGCAAATCCTATATCTGCCATTTTAGAGAGAAGGATATCATTATCAACGTGGTCAAACGCTTTTTTAAAGTCCAGATAAATTACATCAACTTGTGTGCCTTCATCTAAGTTTTTTGAAACAAAATCGACTAAGCAAAGAAGGTTTGTATTTACTGATCTACGTTTACGAAAGGCGTGCTGTGCGTCATTGAGATACGGTTCAAACTGTTTGTAAATTTCATCATGCAGCGCACTTTCGAAAATTTTAGCAAAGCTTGATAAAATTGCAATAGGTCTATAGTTTTCAGCAGAGGACTTGTCACCTGTTTTGGGAATCGGCGTTACTCGTGATTTTTTCCATTGTTCGGGGTAAACTCCAGTGCTTATTGATAGGTTGAATATATAAGTCAGTGGAGTAACTAGTTCTACCTGAAAAGCTTTGATGATGTATGCAGGAACATTATCCGGGCCGGGTGCACTTCTGCTCTTTAGTTTTTTGATGAAATGATTGATTTTGTAGGAGGGAAATTCAGTGATGTTAATAAGTTTTTGGTCACTTGTAGAAGATGTCACTTGAGATGGATCTAGCGTAGGTGTGTTGGGAAGAAAAACGCTACTAAAATAATTAGCAAAAGCAGTAGATGATGACACGAGAGATGTCACTTGTCAGTTGTAAAGAGAGATGGTTCGGAGAGGTTATGGTGAACTGTGTTTAGAAACTGTTTGAATATATTCCAATAAGTAATCATTAATAACATTATAATTTAAATTTTTTGGACTCAGTAATACACGCCTTATTCCATTCAATCAATAATTAATTATTGGGTCGAGTAACGCTTGAATTAATAAGTTTCATTTAAATACAAACTGAGCTTAGAGAATAATTTAAGATCAAATTAGCTCTGAAACTTTGGATCTAATTAAATCTCAATGATGGGATTTTTTTAGATCTAATTAGATCCTTTTAGATGCTTCCCAATTTTTCTGAATCTACTCAGATCTAAGTAAATTGTAGTCAATTGTAGGTCTAAGTTATCTGAAAAGATTGAGATTTATTTCAACATAATTATGTATGTAGATTTTTCAAAAAAAAAAATCATTTGCAGTCTTTTTAGATCTAAAAATATCAAATTACATCTAAATTTTTGTACCGGTATTATAATTTTATTCTAAATTCGTTTTACATTTCTGACAGGTACGTAAACAACAGAATTTCGCACACTTGTTTAAAAACAATAAAGTAAAACAATACTTATTGTTCCTTTAAATATAGATAATAATATCGCTTTATATTTGAATTTCCTCATCACATTATTCCTATGATTATCAAAAAAAAATTTAATTCATTCCATCATTAACGAATTTAATGACTTTACTCCATTCCGTAACTCTGTATTGATTTATAACCTCATTTCTATAATTGATTTACATATTAATAGTTCGATAGTGGCAATCGGTAATAATGTTCTACTTTACCATATCCTTTTGAATATTCGATTCCCTATCGCTTTTTCTCCAACCTATGGTCGCAGACAGCCAACTCGAAGAAAAAAAAACTGATCTAAAATAGTTAAGCATCCCGACCCGTAGGGTTCTTCTAAAATGTTGAAAAATGCTATAGTCTACTCATATTATACAGCGAAAACAAGTTGTTTGTCAAAAAAATTATGAAAATATTGTTTTAGGAACTAAGAAAATTCCATCTAAGTAATTTGTGTCCATATTTTAGTGCCAAATGTGACAGAAAGTTGAAGAAAGTATGAGTCTCATTATTTTCAAATAGTTTCTCGACAGACTGTAATCGTAAAATAATAATTGAACTTACCACGAGTTTGTAAATAAATAACTTGCTAATACATGCTTGAAACTTCAATAGTTTGGAATCCTGAGGAAGGAAGGCAAGGAATGTAATCCAAACAGCCAAGTCTTATTTGGTGGGAGAAAAAAATTATGAACGCAAATTTAGAATGTTGAGAAAAACAGCAGAAGGCGTTTTTTTTTGTTTTTTACCCTTTGTAGTGCAAAGTAAATCACTAATATAGAAAAGGTATGAAAAAGGTACGGTCTACACTGAGGTACGGTTGTGTAATGAATAATACGGAAAACCGTATTTTTTGGTACGGTCTGGCAACACTGCTCGGCACGCTAAAAAGTGTACGGCAATGCTGACTTTCAATTCGCAAAATTAAGGGGTTAGTATAATCATCGTCACCAGTTCCGGACAATCCTGTATAGGGGATCAGTCCAAATCTCTGACACCAGGGCCAGCCACGTGGCCTAAACAAACTTACTTAGTCCCATAGTAAAAGTTGGTCATATACAATGATAATTTTTGTGACTAAGAATATATTTACCTGTGAAAGTTGTGCATTTTTGAGAGCTTATTACTAGAAAATGTTTTAGAAAATGTGTACTTGCGAGGTCTACTGTTTGGAGAGCTACAAGTTAATAGTTACAGATGTAAAAACCGCATTACACTATATACATACACCAAGTCTTGCTCCATTTAGATAAAAAGTTCATTTACTCACGACAAAATTTATGGGAATGCTGACTTTTTATTAGTAATATTGGGGAGTTAGTCCCATAGTAAATGTTGATCATAACATAAAGATGAGTACAATTATGTCATAGAACGTATTCGTGGCTCAGAAAAATACCCGATATAGAATGAAGCACTTTATTTCCTTTTTTCCTTACTCCCGCTTTACCCACGACGCGGCTCCTGGGCCGGATGACGTCACACGCATAAATCCGTCGCGGGTCTTTTTGATTTCATGCGGTCATGTTTAGACATCTATAACTCCGTCATTTATTAAGATATCCGAGTCATTTTTTCACTGTATCTAATATATTTCTAACGTCTTTAAATGTATAAAATTATTTTTAGTTTTTATGATAAAGGAAACTTCCTTATTCAAACGGGTATCCCCACTAAACGCTAAACATCAACTGACTGAATCCGGGGTATTGTTGTACACCACCATGACTATCTAATACCAAAAATCTAGGTCCTTTATAAAGTAGTTGCATTTTTGAGCTTACCATCGGGCTATTACATCCTCAGGCAACCTATTCTAGTTGTAGACAACTCTGTTGCAGAGGATGTGGTGTGCAGTGTTGGTTTGTGATGGTGTAGGATGTAAGAGTAAATTATGGCGTCTGCTATCGCGCATGTTTTCCTTCAAGCTGTACAATATATGTTGTGAATATCTATCTATCAGCCGTAGAATGTCCAGTGCTGGACATAGGCCTCCCCCAAGGATTTCCAATAAGGCCGGTTGGAAGCGGCCTGCATCCAGCGCGTTCCTGCGATTTTTATTATATCGTCAGTCCACCTAGTCGGTGGACGTCCTACGCTGCGCTTGCTAGTCGTGGTCTCCATTCGAGAACTTTCCGGCCTCATCGGCCATCCGTTCTTCGAACAATGTGTCCTGCCCATTACCACTTTAATTTGCTAATCCGCTGGGCTATGTCGGTAACTTTGGTTCGTCTGCGGATCTCCTCATTCCTGATTCGATCCCGCAGAGAGACACCGAGCATAGCACGTTGGGCTATCTTGAGCTTATCGTCGTGAATATAATTTAATAGAATTCGCTTAATAAGTAACATTTTAGTTGTTATATGAAACAGTTTCCTTATCTATATTTACGCATTTGCTGAGTACCTACTTATGCATCGGGTTTACCTATAGCAGATAAAGTTTATTGTTTTGTGGATTTACCAGTGACTGATTTTACATTAACCACAAGTCCCCCGAGAGAGACATATATAAAAACATAGTTGCAAATATACATCCTACTTCCTATCCTACTTCCTACTAATATTATAAACGCGAAAGTTTGTGAGGATGGATGGATGGATGTATGGATGTTTGTTACTCTTTCACGCAAAAACTACTGAACGGATGGAGATGAAACTTTGCAATAATATAGCTTATATATCAGAATAACACATAGGCTATAAATTATAATGATATCCTACTAATATTATAAACGTGAAAGTTTGTGAGGATGGATGGATGGATGTATGGATGTTTGTTACTCTTTCACGCAAAAACTATTGAACGGATTGAGATGAAACTTTGCAATAATATAGCTTATATATCAGAATAACACATAAGCTATAAATTATAATGATATATTGCGTACGCGGGCGAAGCCGCGGGTATAGGCTATAAATTATAATGATATCCTACTAATATTATAAACGTGAAAGTTTGTGAGGATGGATGGATGGATGTATGGATGTTTGTTACTCTTTCACGCAAAAACTATTGAACGGATTGAGATGAAACTTTGCAATAATATAGCTTATATTTCAGAATAACACATAGGCTATAAATTATAATGATATCCTACTAATATTATAAACGTGAAAGTTTGTGAGGATGGATGGATGGATGTATGGATGTTTGTTACTCTTTCACGCAAAAACTATTGAACGGATTGAGATGAAACTTTGCAATAATATAGCTTATATATCAGAATAACACATAAGCTATAAATTATAATGATTTATTGCGTACGCGGGCGAAGCCGCGGGTATAGGCTATAAATTATAATGATATCCTACTAATATTATAAACGTGAAAGTTTGTGAGGATGGATGGATGGATGTATGGATGTTTGTTACTCTTTCACGCAAAAACTATTGAACGGATTGAGATGAAACTTTGCAATAATATAGCTTATATTTCAGAATAACACATAGGCTATAAATTATAATGATATCCTACTAATATTATAAACGTGAAAGTTTGTGAGGATGGATGGATGGATGTATGGATGTTTGTTACTCTTTCACGCAAAAACTATTGAACGGATTGAGATGAAACTTTGCAATAATATAGCTTATAAATCAGAATAACACATAAGCTATAAATTATAATGATATATTGCGTACGCGGGCGAAGCCGCGGGTAAAAACTAGTACATAAATGAACAGTCAAGTGAGGCCGGTTTTTTATACGATGCGCGAGTGCGTCGTTGTTGCGCCGCCATAGTTCGACTGTCAAGCTAAGGCGTAGTTTCGTTGCACGGATGTGTGTGTTTGTCTGTACATGGCCAGGCGTAGTTTTGGTTGGCTTCACTTGTTTGTTCACAACATTTTCTCTTGATTTTTTTATTTGCTCTGAGATACAAATATATTTCCCGCTATTTCTGACATGTGATAGCTGTGATGTTTAATGGTTATTTTTGACGATGCTATTGCAGATATTTTAGAGTACTATTACGTTATTTTTTGATATGTAACCGCTATTGTGTTTCACTGTTAATTTTGACGATGCTATTGCAGATATTTTAGAGTACTATTACGTTATTTTTTGATATGTAACCGCTATTGTGTTTCACTGTTAATTTTGACGATGCTATTGCAGATATTTTAGAGTAGTAGGTAATTACGTTATTTTTGACATGTAACCGCTATTGTGTTTCACTGTTATTTTTGACGATGCTATTGCAGATATTTCAATTACAGTATTTCTGACATTTGAATTTTTCGAAATATTATATTTTTAATTGTATGTAATGTACCGAATTTTAATTAATTTAATGCAATATCATGTCTAATAATACAATTCAATTGAGTAGGAACATAATTAATAATTCTTATTTTGATGATTCGTAGGGTTTTGCTCACAGTATATTTTTGTATACCAATGTACATACCTATGTAGGTCCTATATCCTTACTGAAAACACAGAATATTAAAGGAGTTGGTAAACTTTTTATATGGGAGGCGGTCCTTGAAAACTGGCAGCGATGCGAGCTGTATTAATGTTTAGTGCCATATTTAAGAATATTATTTCACGCAAAAACATATTTTTGTGTATCGCCGTTTTATTATAATATCTCTTTATTTATTTCATAAGTAGAAAATATTTAGACTGAACTGGTAATACTAAGAGGAGGTCTACGTAGTCTACTTATCAGACAGGAATCTTCAAACAACCAATAGCGGGCTGGTATTTTAGAGCTTGACATTTATTTATTTTTTAAAACATGGCGACCAGCCCTCCTCTATTGGTTGTTCAATATTAACAATGTCATTTCCTTTTGCTGTTTCATAATGTCACTGTCAGGTTTTTTTTTCAATTTAGGCTTAATGCAGTTATTTGGTGTAGCACATAGTTCATTTGTCTAATGTTTTTAGAACCCATTTGAAAATTAAATGGCGATGAAAAAAATTCAAAAAAATATGTGTTTGAAAAGATAATTATATAAGCTTTTTATTGGTATATATTTTGTTTCTGCAAGATTTCAAAAACCGCATCTTTTCCATATCCTTTGTACCTTACGGCACTGAAAATAAATGATTATCTATCTATCTATAGAGAATTGACAAGTCAAGAAAGTAAATTATATAATAACACTTAGAATAGGCTAAATTACTATGAACGAGAAAAAATCTGAGAATGTATTTTTGAGATAGCAAAAAAAAGCAATCGGAAAATGTTCGTTTTAGATCATAAAATAAAAAAATAAATTTTAAAAATCAATACAAAATATTCCGTTTTTTTTAATCTATGCATAAAATAGTCACCGCTATTCTATGACGTCATACGGCTATGTAAACATTTAATTTTTTGTCCGTTGTTTGTACAAGTCCAGGAACAGCACACCAACGATAACTCATTAGTAACCATTTATAATAACTCTTTTTAAACTCAAATCTTAAACTTACAAACAAAGACACCATCGAGAAAAATATTTACACGCATTGTTTACATAGCCTAGTGACGTCATTCACGACCACAAAGTATAATAATGACATCCATCGTTTTCGTGAATTACGCGCGAAATTTTGAAACTGCACTTTTTAAAGCACTTATCAATTGAGTAATTATTTTTTGTATTTTTAGTGGTTCAGTAGACCAACAGAATCTAACTGGGATACTTTTCAAAAATGATTGTTATACTCTAAACTCAGAAAAGTAGGTTGGGGTCAAATATCGGGGGAACAATGGCATTTAGAAAAAAAACACAAACCCAGGGGGGGTTTGTGTTCCCCCTCTAACTACGCTTTTGCGTAAAATCAATGTATCATCGATGTGGGGTTTTTTTAATTTTTCAAAAACGACTCGGCCGATTTCGATAGAATTTAAATTTAAAATATCCAGATCACTTTTCTATTTTACGGACCGAGAAGTTATTTTTTTAATGTGTATTGTGTACATTATGAGTAATTAATTAAAAACTCACTGCCGCCCGCCGCTCTGGCGCGATCCTGTCAAACGCGACCGCGTAAAATTTGTCCCAGTGAAGGGGCGTATTACTCAATTTTTGAATTAATAGTCCACGAGGAAGCACCCAGTTTATCAATGCGTCACCTTAATGTTTTTTATTTCAGTACATGATACTACTAAAGGTGGGCACACACGGTCAGTTAAACTGATCAGTTTTGCGCGTCACTCCAACTGGGTGCTCATTCAGTTAATGAAAAGGTGGGAATTGGTGGTTCCATATTTGAAGACAGTGGAGCCATGATATTACTTTGATAAATAGTGTTAAGTGTTTCATTTTTTCATGAGAAATTATTGGAACCAAAGTTGTTTGAAATTTGATTTTCCACAACTTTCATATTTCATATTTATTTATTGCCACTAAGTGTTACATTTGAGGTCTTAATTAGGATATTATGTGCTTACAACTTAGTCGCCCTTGTCGGGCATTGCTAAATTATAACTTGCTAGGGCGCTCTCTAAATATATTTATCAAATAATTACATTATATTCTTAAGATCTAAGTTTAAGAATAGTTACATAAATGTTTAGTAGCAAGCAATTATAGAACTATTAAGAGATCGTCATACAAATAATCAAATAATATAAGTACCTACTTGGCAATAAACTTATTTATTACTTTTGTAGGTGGTGACTTCAAAGTATTCATCTAACGAATAAAAGCAATGTAATACTAAAAATTGTTTTAATTTAGAATTAAATGAAGTAAATTTTTGTTCATTTCGTATGGTGATTGGTAGTTTATTATATATTTTGACTGCCATATAATATGGGCTTTCATTTAACAGTTTTATTCTAGATGATGGCAAACTTAAGTTATCTTTATATCTAGTGTTTAAATTATGGGTTTCTTTTGTTTTAAGAAATGTGTTGTTGTTTTTATATACGTATGTGCACAATTCCTGGATATAAAGGGAGGGTAAGGGCAGTATGTTGTATTTTTTGAAGAATGGTCTACAACTGTCAGTATTTTCTATTTGTGAAATGATCCTAATGCATTTCTTTTGCATAATAAATAATTGTTCAGCATTGACACTGTTGCCCCACAACATCAAACCATATTTAAGCCAGGAATGGGCATACCCGTAATAAGCTGATATGGCTGTTTTTATGTCAGTGCTGGTTTTAATTTCAAAGAGTGCATATGTAAATCTTGATAACTTTGTCTTAATGAATTCTATATGAGTTTTCCAGTTTATATGTGTATCTATGTTTATTCCTAGAAGGCTAAGCGACTCTACTTTTTCAATTATTGTATTATTATAGTTAATTGATACATCTAGTGAGGGACTGTTATTGGACTTGAACTGCATAATTCTTGTTTTTTCACAGTTTATTTCCAAATTATGGCGGTGGAGCCAACTGGAAACATTTTCAAGAGTTTCCTTTAGAATTTTATTTGGGTCTTGATTTTTTTCTGTCTTTACCAGTATCGATATGTCATCAGCAAACAGTACAGGTTGTTCATTTTGGTTAAATATTTTTGGGAGATCATTAATGTACAGGAGAAATAGGATGCATCCTAACACGCTGCCTTGAGGAATTGAGCAAGTCAGATTTATTTGTTTTGATCTTATTATATGTTTTTCATTGCTTTTAGGGTCAAAATGTTCAATCTGGACTATTTGTTTTCTGTTGCTTAAGAAAGATTTTAACCATTGATAGGCTGGCCCACGAACGCCAGATCCGTAAAGCTTTGAAAGGAGTATTTTGTGTGAGACCTTGTCATATGCTTTAGTCATATCAAGCAGTAGACCCAGAGAAATATCTTTATCATTTATGTGTTGGAGGGCAGTTTGTACATATTTAAATACTGCAGATGTAGTGGATTTTGACTTTCTAAAGCCATTTTGACTGTCATCTAGTATTTGATATTTTTCCAGGAATGTGTATAACTGAATGTACATTGCTTTTTCGAAAATTTTGGAAAAAGTTGGTAGTAGCGATATCGGCCTATAGTTTTTAGGGGTTGTTGTATCACCTTTTTTGTGAACTGGTTTCACTAATGCTATTTTGAGTTGTTCTGGGAATTGACCATCGCGGAAGCTCTGGTTAATTAGATATGTCAAAGGAATAGAAAATTCTTCGGCGCATAGTTTTATAAGTGACGGTGGTATATCATCTAGCCCACAGCTCTGCTTGTTTTTTAATTTTTTTATAATATTAAGAGTGTCTTTTTGGTTTATACAGTGTAAATACATAGAGTTGTTGGGTGGATTTATAACGGGATCGCCTATTTTTTTATCGTTGCTATTGCTTTGGCCTATTGAAGAAAAATATTCATTGAACATGTTAGAAATTTTTATTGGGCAATCAATCACTTCTCTGTCTTGTTTTAACTTTAGGTTTTTCGCCTGATTTGTCTTAATTTTCCCTGTCTTTGTATTTATTATATTCCACATAGTCTTGGTTTTGTTATCGGATTTTTGCATTTGTTTAATGAAACCTATTTTTTTTGAAATTTTAACACTTCGTTTCAATATTTTACTATATTTCTGTAAATATTCTTTTATCACAGAACTTCTACTTTCATTTAATATAATCCTTAATATTCTTTTGTGCTTACAAGATTTTCTTAGACCTTTCGTTAACCAACCTTTTTTTAATTGAATTTTTATTTTAACTCTCTTCTTCGGTAAATAGTTGTTTAAAGATTGTGTTATTATGGACTGGAACATATCAAAATTTTCAGTGAATTTTTATTTTCATCGATTATTTTTTCCCAATTAATATTTTTCAGCGAATTTTTGAATAGGTCTATATTATTTTTCGTAAATATTCTTTTCTTTTTGTACCAAAATCTTTTTTTGCTGTACAATATATTTTGAGAATCAATTTCTACATTGATCGCCTTATGGTCTGATAGACCATAGTTTTTAACACATTTTTTATGTATTAAGGCTTTATGGTTGGTAAATAATAGATCAATGCACGTAGCAGTGGCATCAGTTACTCGAGTGGGCTCACGTATAACATTTACCATATTAAAAGAGTTCATAAGATGTAAGAGCTCTTGCGTAGTATGTATATACTTTGATTCCTATCAACTTTTTCTAGGATCGATTTTTTTTTAATAAGCCGGTGATGCCATGATGTTTCTTCGATAACTTGTGTTATTTCAATTTTTCATGAGAAATCATCGGAACACAAGTTGTTTGAAATTTGATTTCCTATAACTTTGATTCCTATCAACTTTTTCCAGAGTCGATATTTTTTTGCGTTAATTCAATTTTTCATGAGAAATTATTGGAACCAAAGTTGTTTGAAATTTGATTTGCCACAACTTTGATTCCTATCAACTTTTTCTAGGATCGATATTTTTTTAATAAGCCGGTGGTGCCATGATGTTTCTTCGATAACTTGTGTTATTTCAATTTTTCATGAGAAATTATCGGAACCAAAGTTGTTTGAAATTTGATTTCCTACAATTTTGATTCCCATCAACTTTTTCCAGGATCGATATTTTTTTAATAAGTTAGTGGTTCTATTTTGTTTCTTCCATAACTTGTTATTTCAATTTTTCATGAGAAATAATCGAAGCCGAAGTTGCTTGAAATTTGATTTCCTACAACTTTGATTCTCACCAACTTTTTATAGGATCGATATTTTTTTAATGAACCAGTGGTGCCATGATGTTTCTTCGATAACTTGTGTTATTTCAATTTTTTATGAGAAATTATAGGAACCAAAGTTGTTTGAAATTTGATTTTCTACAATTTTGATTCCTATCAACTTTTTCCAGGATCGATATTTTTTTTAATAAGTTAGTGGTTCTATTTTGTTTCTTCCATAACTTGTTATTTCAATTTTTCATGAGAAATTATCTAAGCCGAAGTTGCTTAAAATTTGATTTCCTACAACTTTGATTCTCACCAACTTTTTATAGGATCGATATTTTTTTAATAAACCAGTGGTGCCATGATGTTTCTTCGATAACTTGTGTTATTTCAATTTTTCATGAGAAATTATCGGAACCAAAGTTGTTTGAAATTTGATTTCCTACAACTTTGATTACCATCAACTTTTTCCAGGATCGATATTTTTTTAATAAGTTAGTGGTTCTATTTTACTATGGAAATTAACGTGGTTTTCACACATTTTATACACTATAACGGGACTGAACTCACGTGTGGGGACAGTCGTAACGACTATAGTTTCGGTCGCATTCGGCGACCTTTCTCAAGTTGGCGAGTGCTAGCACGCGGAGCCGTCTCGCAATGCACTGCGGGCTGCGGCGCGTAGCGCTCGCGATGACAGCGGTTGCGGTGGTGGGGCGGGGGCGGGTAGACAGGATTGTTGTGTCGGCGCGCACTGAAGATCCTCTTCGTCGGTATCCTGGTATACGTCGGGGATACTCCAGCACACTGAGCTCACTATGTCTCCACCAGTTCCACGGTTAAGTCCTTTGGATCCCTGAAGACACGGTTTCCACGTCGGTGGCAGTATCCATCCCCCGTCTCTATTGAAGTTAGGGCGTCTGCTAATCTCAATAGCCTCCCTAACTTTAAGGGGCACGAAAAACTTCTCTCGCGCTAGCACCTTCGCTCTATCAAATCTGATGAAGTGCTGCGCATCGGAATCGAGAGTGTGTTCTACCACCGCGGAACCATTCCTATCCAAGTTTTTCATTGACCGTATATGCTCCGTGAGCCTGGTAGAAACATTTCTTCTTGTCTCTCCGACGTAACACTTCCCGCAATCGCACGGGATCATGTAGACACCGGGGACACCCAAAGGGTCTCTATCCTTAGGAGAACGTAGCAACTGTCGTAGTTGTCCCGGAGGACGGAAGATGGTCTTAATGCTATACCTTCGGCGTAATAAATTACCAATTCTGTCCGTCACTCCTTTAATATATGGCAAATACGTTGCTACTCTCTCAACCAATGCCGGACGTGTCCTCGGAGATGCGTTTGCCAACCGCCAGCTCTGTTTCCACTTGTAACCATTACTGCTCAGCACACTTTTAATATGTTCAAGCTCAGTATCCAGGTACTCAAAATTACACAATTTTAGTGCTCTATTTATCAGTGTCCGTGGTACCGAGGTCAAGTGCTTGAACATATTAAAAGTGTGCTGAGCAGTAATGGTTACGAGTGGAAACAGAGCTGGCGGTTGGCAAACGCATCTCCGAGGACACGTCCGGCATTGGTTGAGAGAGTAGCAACGTATTTGCCATATATTAAAGGAGTGACGGACAGAATTGGTAATTTATTACGCCGAAGGTATAGCATTAAGACCATCTTCCGTCCTCCGGGACAACTAAGACAGTTGCTACGTTCTCCTAAGGATAGAGACCCTTTGGGTGTCCCCGGTGTCTACATGATCCCGTGCGATTGCGGGAAGTGTTACGTCGGAGAGACAAGAAGAAATGTTTCTACCAGGCTCACGGAGCATATACGGTCAATGAAAAACTTGGATAGGAATGGTTCCGCGGTGGTAGAACACACTCTCGATTCCGATGCGCAGCACTTCATCAGATTTGATAGAGCGAAGGTGCTAGCGCGAGAGAAGTTTTTCGTGCCCCGTAAAGTTAGGAAGGCTATTGAGATTAGCAGACGCCCTAACTTCAATAGAGACGGGGGATGGATACTGCCACCGACGTGGAAACCGTGTCTTCAGGGATCCAAAGGACTTAACCGTGGAACTGGTGGAGACATAGTGAGCTCAGTGTGCTGGAGTATCCCCGACGTATACCAGGATACCGACGAAGAGGATCTTCAGTGCGCGCCGACACAACAATCCTGTCTACCCGCCCCCGCCCCACCACCGCAACCGCTGTCATCGCGAGCGCTACGCGCCGCAGCCCGCAGTGCATTGCAAGACGGCTCCGCGTGCTAGCACTCGCCAACTTGAGAAAGGTCGCCGAATGCGACCGAAACTATAGTCGTTACGACTATCCCCACACGTGAGTTCAGTCCCGTTATATATAGTATAAAATTAGTGGTTCTATTTTGTTTCTTCCATAACTTTTGTTATTTCTTTCTTTCATGAGAAATTATTGGAACCAAAGTTGTTTGTAATTTGATTTCCTACAACTTTGATTCCTATGAACTTTTTATAGGAAAGATATTTTCTTCAATAAGACAGGTGTGCCATATTGTTTCTTTAATAACTTTTGTTATTTTTTTTAATGAGAAATTAACGGATCTATAGTTGTTTGAAATTTGATTTCCTACAACTTTGATTCCCATCAACTTTTTGTAGCATCTATATTTTTCGAATAAGATAGTGGTGTCATTTAGTTTCTTCAATTAAGCTTACCAGCAATAGTTATCAACATTAGGCCCCCGCTGCACTGATCTGATGAACAGATGCGATCATAGCATCGTGTGAGCTCAGCTTCAGGTAGTGGTTCAAATCGTGTACCACAAATTCCTACCTATTAATTTACTGAATGAGCCCCATTTGGAGTGACGCGAAAAACTGATCAGTTTAACTGACCGTGTATGGCCACCTTAACGCAGTCCGTCCTTGCATTCAGTGCACAGAGCTGGGCTCAAGGCCTAACGCGCCCTCAGAAGCAACTGGCCCACGGGATCATGCACATCCTGGGTTCGTCTCTGGCGCTCGCTGGCTGTCTCTCTAAAGTCTTGAGTCCGGTCACGTACAGAGGTCGAGGCCATGTGGTCACTGGTGAGTTCATGTTGAGTATCTTCTTCTGCTTCGTGTCGATGATCCAAACAATTTTTAAGTGATAATTAGTAAGATATTTTTTCCCAATGCCTTGCCTGCCGTTGTTGAGGGGCCTTAAAAAGGGCATTTGTAGGCAGACAGGCAGACAGACAGACAGACGGACAAATGGACAGATGGACAGACAGACGGACAGACAGATGGACGGACAGACGGACAGACAGACGGACAGACAGACGGACAGACAGACTGACAGACAGATGGACGGACAGACGGACAGACGGACAGACAGACGGACAGATAGATGGACGGACAGACGGACAGACAGACGGACAGACGGACAGACGGACAGACGGACAGACGGACAGACGGACAGACGGACAGACAGATGGACGGACAGACGGACAGACATACGGACAGACGGACAGACAGACTGACAGACAGATGGACGGACAGACAGACGGACAGACAGATGGACGGACAGACAGACGGACAGACGGACAGACAGACGGACAGACAGACAGACGGACAGATAGACGGACAGACAGATAGACAGACAGACAGACGGACAGTGGAGTCTTTAGGTACGGAACCTTAAAAAACTTCATTTTGTTTTTCCAGGTTGGATCGCAATGCTGCTAACTATAGCCAGTTTGGTCGGAGGGGTCCTCAACTTCAAATACTACGAACAGATAAAAAGGACCCAGTACAAGAACTGTTATTCATATATTTTCATCGCCATGCTAATTATGGCGTTTATATGTCTGAGTTTCGCGTATGGTGAATATAATTTATTTTATGATGCTGCGAATGGTCACGTGGCTATCGTGACTACAGTTTTTGCAATGTTAGGTGTATTGAAATTAGCTCATTTGAGACTTATAAAATAAAAAAATATTGACTTATTCTTATTCCATAAGTTACTTTTTAAGATTTGTAGGTAGTTCTTACACACTGCGTAGACGCGCTCAGCGAACAATGAAACGGCGAGGGGCGAGATAAAGGCGAGATATAAAAATTCATATAAAATTATCAAGTCAACTTTTTAACTGTTTTATATGATTTACCAATAGTTTAGCTTTTAGCTACTACTTAATATATATTAAACAGGGTCCTAAAGTAGACTTAAGTATGATAAGCATATAAAATAAGTTGTGTATGTTAATACTCTAAGTTACTTATTGGTGCAAATATTTTTTTTCTGATTCTGATTCATATTTTAAAAATACTACTTAAGGCCGAATAGAAGATGGCAAGACATTTTCACGCAAAGACACGGAGTTCAGTGGATGAAAGTAGCAAGAGACAGGAAAGTTTGGGCACAACTGGGGGAGGCCTACGCCAGAGAGGCGACAACTACATTGACAAACTAATCTTTCATTGACATATTATTATACAACGTGTAACAGAACGGTTCAACAATACTTAAACCACGCATGCTCAGACATATTTAAAACTTACCCCATAAGTCTCACAATCCTCAGTATGTTAGATTACGAGATAAACCAAGTTAAAGTTTTGCGTAAAATAACCTGATGTCAACCCTAAACTTATCAGCTGACGGTAATGACAAAGACTAATAAGTGTACAGAAATATTTTATTTTTGCCTACGTAATCGTGGACGGGCTTTTACACACAAACATTTAGGTAAGTAGGTACATGGTCATAGGTACAAGTTACAAGGTCCTAGATTGATCTACCTAACTCATCTAAACTGCCTAGACTAGAACATGTTGTAAGTACTACCTGTCGCATAAAATTATTACATCGTCTATGTAACACCCTCTCCGATGTAGTAGGACTGTAAAAAAAAGATTAACAAAGTTATTTTTTTTCTTGTCACGTCTAAGCACTCTGCCTATTCCACCGGCTCCAAGTCATGTCAAAATAAAAAATACATACCTACCTAACTGCATTGAAAGTTAAATTGTATTTAACTTACAAAGCATAGCTTGAAAAAATTTTAAACACGACACGGAAATACCTAGGTATTATTTTAACTGTAAAAAGAGCGAGGCAGAGAAGCCAAGTACCTAGGTAATATTAAAGTAAAAATGTTTAAGAGCTTGTGGTAGTTTCACTCCCCAAATACATTAAATTGCTTGATTTAGTTACCACAAAAATACTACATTAAAATAGAAGTCACGCGTAACAATAGGTATCAATATCAAACCAAAGTTGGAGCATTTCAATTACGCATCTTTATTTTTATTCTTTTTTATCGGCTTGAAGTCCACGTGGACTGTCCACGCCGACAAACGAGCCAACAAACGAGCCGACAAACGAGCCGAAACAAACACTGCACTAATCACGAATGAGCGGGTAATATGGCGGCTCTTTGAGCTCCGCCGCTTTTTTGAGCGAAAAATATGAATAATTAAAAATATGGGTTCCGTACATTTTTTTGTACTAGTATTATTTTATTATGGTAAAATGTCTAAAGCTTTGTTATTTAGTTTTTGCTACATCCATCCATCCATCAGCCATAGGATTTCCACTGCTAGACATAGACTTCCCCAAAAGATCTCTAATAAGCCCGGTTGGTAGCGGCTTGAAACCAGCGCGGTCTCGCGGTCTTGCTGAGGTCGTCCGTCTTCATAGTGGGTGGACGTCCGGCTGCCGTGGGCTGCGCTTGCCGGTATGTGGTCTCCACTCGAGAACTTTTCGACCCCATCGGTCACCAGTCCTCCGTGATATGTGCCTTATGTGTGTATTCTTCTATGGATTCCCTCATTCCTGATTCGATCTCGCAAAGAGACTCAAGCATAGCCTTATCCATAGCTCGTTTATTAATAAAGTACCACGTCACGCCACTTTCACGTGAAACTTTTACAATACAATACAAGAACAACTTTATTGACACCATAAGTAAAACATAACAGAAGAAGAAATAACGACAGAAGAATGGTACAAAAGGCGGTCTTATCGCTAAAAGCGATTTCTTCCAGACAACATCTCTCTTTTACGTCGTACTCGTACTTTGCGGGCGCTTGTTAACGAGAATGTTTCTACCCAGGAGGTTACGCCGGAGCTACGCACGGTTTTGAGCCGTAGTGTGCGTGCGTGAGTTCAGTCGTCAGTACAATTGTACAAAAAGAAATGAATTTCGCTTGCTGACCTAGTGACCTGATCTACTTTAAGTTCTGGTTCCGTTGAAATCAGTTTAAAGAATAATAATCCATCCATCCATCCAACAGCCGTAAGACTCCACTGCGGGACATAGGCTTCTCCTATAGATTTCCAATAAGGCCAGTTGGAAGCGGCCTGTATCCAGCGCGTTCCTGCGATCTTTATTATATCGTTAGTCCACCTAGTCGGTGGGCATCCTACGCTGCGCTTGCTGGTCCGTGGTCTCCATTTGAGAACTGTATGGTCCCGTCGGCCATCCGTTTTTCGAAGTTTGTGCGCATAAAAAAAACTTTCACTAAATACGAAATCCGAAATACCTACTACTGAACCCTAAAATTTTGATTCCAATTTTAATAGAAATAATCAGAATATTTTAGTCAGTCGCTCTCTGACCTTGCGGAAGTGAAGACGTTGTCTATCAACTCTTTCGACGATCGCGATGCCTAGACAGGCAGTCTAGGATACCTAACATTCTCAAATGTTTTTTTATGATATTGGTGATATGAATGGCAACAACGGTGCCGCGCACGAGCTAACATTTTGAAGATGGCCGCTTTCTAACCGACGCGGGCGCGCCGGTGGCGGCGGTGGCGGACGCGGACTTCTTAGATGGATGTGTCTAGTGTTTACATCTGCACAGTACCTACTGGGAACTTTCACGAAAACAGAAACGACCCGGTGCTCGAGTTGGTTCAAATCGCGAGACGCGCATTCTGCAGTATTTTGAAGATAGCCCAAGGACCAGCACGCGTCGGGCAGGAGCGGCGAGGTCCGAAGGACGTTCAACAGCGCCCGCGCACTATGCGCGCCGCGTCCGCGAGCACCTGGACGAGCGGTTTCCGGGGCGGTGGTCCTACATGAGGCGCGGTGTGCTGACCACCCAGGTCTCCGGACTTTACGTGATTAGACCTTTGATCATGGTACATTGAAATGTTGTTTATTCTGTGCCGTGCGACTCCAGTCCAGAGAGAAGATGAACCCTTTGCATCGTGGCGGTATTTAAATGTGGTGAACGTGAGAAAATCTATGGCTCGACCACGGCTCGACGTACTCGTACCTACGTACCTACTCGGTTGTGCTGCGACCGGGGAGGTTTGCATTTCGAGCCTTTCCTTTGACTTTTATTGAGTGTTTGTGGACGCCCTTGTGTGTGTTAATTTTAAGTAGGTTCCTAAGTAGGTATGTGGCAAATAAAAATAGTGAATTTAAAAAAATGTATCAATTTGTTTTTTTCTATCATTTCTGAGTGCCCATAGGACCTAATTACCTATGTAGGTCATTTTAAACGCCACGATAAGATAGGGTAAGTACAAGCTAAGTAGTGTCAAGAAACCTTACAATTAGGTAAGTAAATAGATATTTGCCAAAAACAGGATACCTAAATTGATTATCTACTCATGAAAATTCCTAGGTATATATTCAAGTTACGCACTAAAGTAAAACGTTACCTACTTTCTTTTTGCGATCCACGAATTTATAGCTGTTTTTAAAACTGAATTAGGTCTCGACTAGGTCAAGGGACTAGGTCTGAGAATCTGTAGGTAAGTAGCCTCCTTCAACAGCATTAGGTAGCCTAACTAGTTAGCGTGTCAGGCCGACGGCAGCGGGGGAACCAGCAGCGGGGCGCGGAGCCAGCGGCTTTTGAAACGAGGCCACCGACCTCACTAGTTTAGGGTTGTCCAAAATAATATGAAAAAAATATTTTTTAGTTTTATATGGAAAAAATAAGATGACTTTTGAAGTTTGAAATTCATACAGGTGATTCGTGACAGGATACACATACATGCCGTTCAGTATTGTTGAACCGTTCTGTTACACGTTGTATAAGAAGTAAAATTGACAAACATATTACGGACTAAAGAAATAATTGACGAGTACATAACGTGACATGAAGAATAGTTAAATAATAATTGAAATAACGTTTAGTAAAATTTAAATTGGAATTTTAATGTTAATTGTAATGATGTAATAATAATGTAGTTGAAATAAAGGCTTTTTTATATTAAAGAAACCATTGGTTTTTACTCACGTATAATATCGCAGCCGGGCCGCTGGGAACCCGACCGGTTTTAGAGTAATTAGTACTCCTTCGTCAGGGAATACGCGTGCGCCAGTCGACGGGAGCTAGGAAATAGGCCCGGCCGCGATATTATACGTGAGTAAAAATCGGTGTCTTCTTTAGTATAATGAATTCTCACGCGAGTTTTAATGAAGTGAAGGCTTTTTTACTTTGAATGAATGAATGAATTTTTATTTGTCTATGAAACTAGGTAAAATACAGATGTTATACAATATATACATATAAAGTACTCTATCTTCTACCTCTAGAGGTTTATAGACTAACAACTTAGACTAATATTATTCTAGAATAATTACATAAAGGACATGTCCACAAAATGCATGGAGGCTGGTATAATAATAATCAAAAATTCTAACCACAACACTCGTTACATTTCGAGAAAGTTCATATTTTTCTGAGTCTATTACAACAGTTAAAAACAAAAAAGACCCTTACGATTTTAAAAAAATTGATTTTAACAACTAACTGGTCACACTGGTAGGTTATAATTTTTAATTTTAGCAAATTAAGGGATGAATATAGAAGAATCAGCTACAAATGCAAGTAAAATAACGATAGAAGCACTTTATTATTGCTAAACTAGAAATAATAATAAGCTGTATTGTTATTTTTCATACAATTTATTTTTCGCATTTAAAAAAAAATTGGCGGGGTGTAAAAATCTAAATTAAATCTTTTTTGGGAAGCCCATTAAACAATCTTTAAAACAGCAGTTAACTTGCGCAGCTGTTACAAGTAGCGGCACATAAGTTTAGCGCTGAGCGAAGTGTGGAGGGGGTGGATGAATCTTCTTCTTCTGAGTTTTGGCGTTGCATTATTGTGCATTTGCCAGTGTCAAGTATTAAGTTTTAGTAATTTTTGATATTTTTTTAGGGTTCCGTACCTCAAAAAGAAAAAATGGAACCCTTATACTCGTAGGATCACTTTGTTGTCCGATCACTTGTGTGTCTGTCAAGACTCTTTAATACGAGAACGCGTAAAGATATCGAGTTGAAAGAAGGATGCGCGAGCCCATACATACCAGGACCTGTTATATACGAACAGACTAATTTTTCCTCACTTATTTTCTAAGAATGATATGTTTACCAATGTGATTTATAACGCTTCTAAAACTGTTCAAATATGTACAATTTGGCTAAAATTGAATATAAAATAAGAAAAAACGAAAACAATTTTCAAGCTATAAGTACCTATTTATAGACATGTATACACACTAAAGATTATGGATTGCCAGGTTTGTTATGTTCAGAGTGCTAAAATGGTGCTCGATTTTAAAAACTTGATGTCATGTATTTTTAGTCAATAATGTCTCAATGATATTTATATTGATTTTTAAAACAGTGCATGTCATCTTGTCTGTAATATCAGATTACTTTTTGGAGTTCATCGATTTATAAGACGTTGTCACGTCAAAAAATCAATGTCTAGGACTGATATAAAAAGAAAATGAAAAATGGAATGATAAAAAAAATTCGGTATTCATCCATTTCATTAGCAAAAGTACAAGAACCGCAACTATGATTATGTGCCAATAGTTAAAAAAGAAAATAATTATTACATCAACACGTCAACATTTCCAAAATTGCTAAGTCTGGATACCAACGACGAGTCTGGCAACACTAAATACGTCATCTGATTGACTGAATTTGACATTTCCTTTTTTTTTGACAGCAACAGTAATAAAAGATTGATTTTTTTTTCAAATAATTCGCCCATTTTTGGACACTAAAGCCTTTAAGACCATACCGCAACTTCTGTATGTATGTATGTATGTAATCCGTAATGTAAAAACAATAAAAAAATCATTGTAATTTTTCTGGTGGGTTAATTTTAATTTTAATTAGTGATATGAAAACAGCAAAAAATCCCTATATTTTTGAAGCACATATCATTTTTAGAAAATATGTTTGGTTTTTTACTAACAAAAAAAAATAAAAAATATTGACAGGTTAATTCCGTGCATCCTTCTTTAAACTGTATACGCATATCAATGAATTCTTGCTGTTGTGTAAAAGAAAAACTTCTCAGTTGTCGTTTAAAAAAGTTAGAGTCGTTTATGTCGTAAAAAACAGCATATTTTGACACTCACAAAAATCAAAACCTACAGGGTACTTCCCGTTGACGTAGAACTATCAAATTTGGCGAGAAGCATTGTCTCAGAGTACACATATAGGTATAAATCTGAAAACTGTACATTTTTATTTACATCACAAAAAATAGGGCTTCAAAATTCACAAAATATGGGCTCAAAATTCAAAGTGAGTAAATCGTATCATGAAAGGTGTCATATAAAAGAACTTCATTAGCTCATGCTAAAACAGGTTTTTAATTATTTTAACAATGTGTTTGTACGGAACCCTCGATGTGCGAGCCTGACTCGCACTTGTCCGGTTTTTTTTATCAATATGTTATCTCGACTTTACTGCGCATGGTGACCGCCATACTAAACCCATGCGCAGCCACCCCTAAACACTTCGCTCAGCGCTAGACTTAAGTAACAGCTACGCAAGGATTGGGTTTTGCGGAGCTTGTAGATAGAGTCTGGCCAACGAAAGCTGTCCACGTATTATTTTCAGAAGTTTTGAAATGGCAATAATTTAAGACTGTCAAAATTGACACTTTGACGTTTCGTACTACTGAAAGAGTTTTGGCGGGAACGCGGAAAAATCATGTCGCCTCATTGTATTATTTTGTTTAACTTGTGTTTTTATCAGTGATAATTAGTGAAAAATTGTGGTATTTCGTTGATTATGAGCTTTTTTATGTGCATGAGTATCGATGACGTATCATGTTGTTCCGTGTTGTTACCAAAACTCCATAGACGCCTCTAGTAAAGTCTCCACTGCTTTACTGAGGTATGATTTGGACTATGTTTGGATTTGACCGCGACTTTATTGGACTATGACGAGACTTCGACAGTGACTATTTTGATAAAATATTATCAAAAATTATTAAAACTTAATACTTGACACTGGCAAATGCACAATAGTGCGACGCCAAAACTAAGAAGAAGAAGAATACTACTGAAAACGAACTTGAACCATTCATAATACATGTTGGGGACAGTAGCAGTAGCAGCGAAGAAAGCAATGAAGCTGATTCAATATCAGGTGTAGAGTTTTTGGAATCCGATTTTAACTATGACTCATAGCTCCTATATTTATACGGCTCCTCGGGGTCCTCGACTGTACATAAATAATGGATTATTTGAAAATAATAAAAAGACAGAATTAAAAGTAATCTTTTATTTGATATTCTTCATAATACATTCGAAAATTTCAACAACAGTTGCTAACAAAACAAAATTTTTACAACTCGAAAAAAATGTACTTGCTGAAAAATAAATAGTATCAACTCCGTTTATGCGGTGTATAGCCAGGGTTAACAGCTCTTGATTTTTTAAAATTCCCGCCTTTTTTCTTGGACAGCTTTCGTTGGCCAGACTCTAAATCGACTGCCTCGGTGGCTCAGTGGTTAGTGACCCTGACTTCAAAACAAACAAACAAATAACTCTTTATTGTACACACAAAATAAACTAACAATAAATACATTAGTGAAATTCTTAAGGTAGTGCAACACTAGGCGGCCTTATCGCTGGAAGCGATCTCTTCCAGGCAACCCATGTACGGAAAGGAATGTGCTCAAAATAATTGACGGGGAGTACAATAAATACAACAACAATATATTATAGACCTAAATACTAATACTACACCACAGACATATAACTCTTATATGTCTGTGTACTACACACAATACCTAACACATAATAATACTACTACATAAATAGACAATACATAGATAGACATACATAAAATATATGAAGTACATATATAACATAATGAAATAAATGATACAGTACCAAATCATTTACAGAGATAATGACTGTTTACAAGACGTTTGAATGCATCCAGTGAGCGTGCACGCTTAATATCTAGAGGCAATTCGTTCCAAAGGTTCACAGCCTTCACCGCAAACGACGAACTGTAGAAGGAGGTTTTGTGGGAAGGAATATCGAGGGTCAAATTATCTGCAGATCTCAAGGTACGAGAGTTAACTGTGCTCCTAAACTTGAAGAGACTAGAAAGATAAAAAGGCTTCTGAATCAAAGAGGCGTGGGTTCGATTCCCACCAGGGCAAGCATTTTTGTGATGAACATAGGTGTTTGCTCTGTGTCTGGGTGTTATTTAGGTACTATCTATATAAGTTATAATAAATAAATAAATAAATAAATAAAATAAAATACCTAGCCTTTTATTCAGATCTACTTACTAGTTACAATATTAATAGTATATGGGGTATTACAATATAAACATAAAATAAACATACTGTATTAATAAAATTTAATCTAATAGTTGCTGTTTGCTTGTTTTCTGTAGATCTGTTTGCCAATCGGCAAAGGCCTCCTCCAACCTTTTCCATTCAAATCTTTCCTGAGCCACTCGGTTCCACGTCACTCCTGCTACTTCTTTGATGTCATCGTCCCATCGTTTCTGTGGTCTACCCCTCTTTCTTTTTCCTTCCCTGGGGTACCAACTTGTCACTCTCTTACTCCATTTATCGTGACCTCTGATCATGTCTCTGATCTATATAAGTATGTATTTAAAATAAGTATATGTAGTATATCAGTCTCTGGCAGCCATATCACAAGCTTTGCTTAGTTTGGGGTCAGAGACCGTGTGTGAGATGTCCCCCAATATTTATTTATTTATTTATTTTAAATATCCCAGCCGCTAAGAAGTTTGACTTGGCCTATAATATTTATATTTAATACATTTACAAACATAACACGAAAACTTGAGTCTTATGTTATTTGTTTTATTTAATTTTTGACCGACGAAACGGGGGAGGTACTCAATTCGACGCGTATATTTTTTTATGTATAACCGCGCATAACTTTTTACATTGTAGACCGAATTCAATAATATTTTTTTTACTGAAAAGAGTAAGTATACTTCAAAATTGGTCCCATTTAAATTTTATTGAAATCGGCTGAGATATTTTTGATAAATCAACAATAATGTAAATGAAATGAAATGAAATGAAATATCTTTATTCGACACATGCATAACACGTACAAAAAAAACTTATATAACTAATGAAAAAAAAAAAACAAAAGTGTCGAAAGGGACTCACCTCAGCTATAAAATGTTGAGTGCTGGAAGGAGCCAACACTCAACGCTGGTATTCTGATGAGCCCCTTATTGAAGGGTATGTGTAACTATAAAATATAAATGTGAAAAATGTTACATCGATCCGTGCATAACATTTGCGTTGTAGCGATGCGACCCGGAGCCGGGTATTATACATATAAACATTTCTCTTGAATTACTCTATCTAAGTATTAAAACAAACTGCTTCAAAATCCGTTGCGTAGTTTTGAAGATATAAGCATACATGGGGACAGACATTGCTACATCGATATTTGCGTACTAATCGCGAATTCTGTACACGCTTGAAGTCGCTCATGCCATTTTTTGCGAAAATTATAAATTGGTAGTAGTTGGTGGCAAAATTGTAAATATGTTATTTACAGCGCATAAGAAACTAACCCTAAAAAATTCCAAAATAAACTCAAAAAACTTTTAACAAAAAAATGCTATTATACCATTGAAGAATACCTGAACGAAAAAGTTTCAAGCTCACAAATCATCACAAAATAACGCTAAATTTTGACATGTACGTTATACCTACTTTGTTTATACCATTTGCGACACCCTAACGACAGGGTATAATGTGTACTGTATTACTATTATATAAGTGTAATTGTAACATAGGCATATTATAAGGCAATTGTATACCGAAATAAATAAATAAATAAATGAATCATACGAGTACGTTTACTGATTTCATCTTTTTGTTCTATCAAATTATTTTACTCGAGGTTAAATATGTTATCACAACTGATAACATCACAATAAATGCCAGTGCAATCATTTTTCGAAGAAAATCAGACGTGTCGTGCCAAAACAAAATGGAATTTCCAACTGCACCTCCTCGTTATGAAACTTTAATTCACGGACCAGAAGAAAAAGTGCATGGGCTACAACCTGTACCTCCAGTTGTACCACCAGTACTACTACAGACAGAAATAATGCATCAAACAGAAAATCCAGAATCAACTGGAAAAGTGATACTGAACGTTGTCAATTCACTGACGCATTTTTTGTTGGGAGCTGTGGTTTGCACAGCTCTTATCATTGCGAACGGACAGGGACGATCATCAAGTTACTACTACGACTACAGATACGATAATTTTACTGCACATATCTATTTATGTGTTATTGGGGTAAGTATTTATTTATTTGTTTATAGGCGAGCAGTATAAACTGATGTACCTATATCAAGCAGAGTCGAATAAAATTAGTATTTATCTGTCAAGGAAATGTATTCCTTCTTTATCCAAAGATCCAGTCTATTCTCAAATGTGTTAATAGTCCTTGGTGAGACTACATCCTCAGGCAACCTGTTCCAGTTGTAAACCACTCTGTTGCTGAGGATGTGGTGTGCAGTGTTGGTTTGTGAAGGTGTAGGCTGTAAGAGGAACTTATGGCGTCTGCTGTCGCGTATGTTTTCCTTCAAGGTGTACATGTCGTGGATATCCGGAAGATTATAGAAGCCATTGAGAATTTCGAAGGTCTCAATCAAGTCTCCACGCAATCGTCGTTCTTCGAGGGTCGTGAGACGAAGAGCTTTTAATCTATCTTCATAGTAAGGTTATAATCCCTAAGGATTCCTTAAGCATTATTACCTACTATGAAGATAGGTTAATAATGTTCTTTTTGTGATCAACATTACAAAAATTGACGCGCTCGCAGGATTTGAACCTGCATCCCTCTGGGATTCCACCACAGATGCTTTGTCCAAATTAAGCTAGAACGCTGTTTTACGAACCCGCCAAATTAGTGAAGTGTTGATCATTTTACTACTAACTTCTACAGTGTTGAAAGCGCCATCTATGACTACCGCGTTAAACCAGACAGTCGTCACTCAATATGAAATTATTAGAATTTGAGAAAGAGTGTGTTTATTGGTTTGTCCTCTTTCAAGCAGCAACGGAGCAACGCGTACGCGTCGTAACCTATTAAAGGTCCACCCTAGTTTCCAGTTTACTTGGGAATACAGCACTGCGGGTTGCTCTCCTGGAGTACCAGCAGAAGTGAAAACTTTTTCGCCGCGCGATAGAAGGAGAGAGGGATAGGTATTACTTCCTCTCCTACGCTGGACTGGCGGTCTACTCTCCCTCCGTCTTACGAATTCTGGTCACGTGTTCTAACGCGAGTGTAACATTTTTAACCATTCCAAAAAGTGCACAACGCCTCTAAACAAGTTTCCACTTCACAAATTGAGGTTTCCAACAGATTCTATTAAAACTATTGAATTTTGGCAGCGTTCTGCTTTGTCCTGCGTCCTAGAAATTTCCTTCAATTTTTTATGTAACTACTGGGCAAAGAAGTTGAAATGACCTCATCAAGACCGCAGGATCGCAGATGCAAGCCGCTTTCGGCCGATCTTATTGGAGATCCATACGGGAGGTCTATGTGCAGCAGCGGACACCCTATGGCTGATGGGTGGAAGGCGGAAAAACGGAGTCAATCTAGATTCGTCTGAAATGAGTGGAAGTATTCTTGAAATATGCAACTTTCCCCTTGTGTTTTGGGCTCATTTTTTGTTACATACTGCCCACACATGAAACCTATACCAAATAGTGGATATTATTGCCGCGAGTAACTTTCAATATGGCGTCACATAAATCGCACCACGGGTTTTTTTTTTGGAGGTATACATTAATGTTAAAAAAAAATCAACTGAGACAACATAATAATTCGCAAATTCCGTTGTGATTGGGAAAATACAATAGATTCCAGGTAGCGCAAATATAGAGCAGGTAGCAGAGCCTGCACCTAGACAATAATGCTTTCTCTCTCTTTCTCGTCTAAACCTGTTCTTTTTACCTCCCCTAGTCCCCGTGTTTTGTTGCACTCGCGCAGTCGCCCGTTGCTTGTTATTCGGAACGTTACTGTGTGCTCTATCGTATTTTTTATGACTTGGTTATTTCTTACGGACTTGTGTGATTCTTTGAATGTTTACTTTGGCTGTGCTTACTGGACTCGATTTATCCTAACGATGTTTGAACCACAATCGCAATTCGTGTGCTTGCTGTGCAATTGTTCTGTGTTACGGAGTCGGAGACACACCTTGACCGCAGAACTTCGTAACTTGCATTCACGCACGATCGAAAACATCCAAGCAGCGTGCCAGCGCGAGGTAAGTGACGCACCCTATAGTTATATTTTGATGTTTTCGTTTTGGGGATTTTTTTTATTCGAGATAAGCTTGCATTTGACCACATTCTCCTGATGTTAAGCAACGATACGGTGTAGGGAGCACACTTACCTAAAAGGTATCTGTTTACTCTAGATTTGATCACAAGTCAATTGACAACCTTTATATATGTATTTGGGAATCAATAATAAGTGCTTTATACATATATTACCACCTGAAATCTAAATAGCCGGTTAATAATAGTTATTTGTTATACAAGAGTACTAAGTTGCTTTTTAACCGCGTGCTCAATTTTGATGACCGAGCAAGCGAAGGATTCTAAAATTGGTTTACTATTTTCGTGATCCAGTATTTACCCTGCAGGAAGATCACACAGTAGAGCAAAATAAATAATAATGACATTGCATAACATAAGTTTCTACACCTGCATTTAACGCGAGGACGCGCGTATTTGCCCCTGCTCTTATCGATCATCATTTATTTTCAGATTACGTATAACAACGAAGAATACGTATGCCACCGTTGTTGGACTCGAGCTAGACGTGGTCGTCTAGCGCGCCATGATAACAACCCCGAACCGGTTCAACAATCTGACCAAGACCGTGAAATAGAATTGGAGGAACAACTACAAAGCAGCCCCGTTAATGTTATGTCTATTGATCCCCAACTGGTTGACCAGGAAAGAGCATCAAGCCACCCTGTTCCTACTGATCCTCAACCTATTCAACAACCAGATGAGGAACAACCTTCATCGGAGGAACAACCTTCATCAGAAGTAGAAATTAACCCTGAGCTGTTGAACAACAATGTATCCTTCAACTTGTCTGGATTTTCAAGAGCACCAAATGTGGCAAGGTCCTGCATTTTCTACGGATGCGAAAATACATCTCGACAAAGAATTGCAGAGAGTGTAAAAATGAAACTGTTAATGGAAAATAACTTTTATATTCCCCCGGAGGCACGTGTTTGTCATGAACATTCGATGACAAATAGTTGGCAGATTTTATTGGGTTCTCCAAATAGAAGATTTGATTTTAATCCTCAATATACACTAAATATAATTCATTTACTGAAGAATTATAACAACCGACTTCTGGATTTTGAAAAAATCGAAGATTTTGATGAAGCAGAACTACACTATTGGACCGGACGTACTTTCGATGAGTTTCAGCAAATACTGCAAGAGACACCATCTTTGCTGCGCAGTACCAGAAAACCAAGGACAACGCTTGGCATTTACCTAGCTAAGCTAAGAACAGGAGAAGCCGACGATAGGCTAGCGTCAATTTTTAAGATGACCAGGCAAAATCTGGAGAAAAAATTAAATATAGCAAGGCAATGCTTGACCGCAGACTTCGTTCCACTTCATTTGGGGTTCAATCATATCAGTCATGAAGAAGTTGCAAACAGGAACCTTTTGATACCCAACACATTATTTGGCAGTCCAAACAATGAAAAAGCAATTGTGATTTGCGATGCTACTTACATATATATACAAAAAAGTGCCAACTTCGCATTCCAAAAGGATACATACAGCCTTCATAAGTATAGAAATCTTCTAAAGCCATTCATGATAGTTAGTTGCGATGGATATATTTTAGACGTGTTGGGTCCATACGCAGCTACAAAAAATGACGCGACCATTTTAAAGGAATTACTATGGAGTGAAGATAGTGTTCTTCCCTGGTATTTTAATACTGGGGATGTATTTGTTTTGGATAGAGGATTTCGGGACGTAGTAAGGGAATTGGAAGAATTTGGTTATCGGGTCGTAATGCCAATTTCTAACAAAGGGCCAGCACATCAGCTAACTACTGAACAGGCCAACAAATCAAGACTCTGTACAATTTGTCGGTGGCCTGTTGAAGTGGTAAACGGAAGATTTAAGCGCGATTTCCGAATCTTTCGTCACAATTACTTTAATAAATCAATGTTGCATATGTTCGAAGATTTTAGGATCGCTGCAGCATTAACTAATGCATTTCATATTCCACTTGAAGATAACAGGCATGCCGCGGAATTCCTTAATATAATAGAAAATAGGCGGGATATGCCTAACCAGTTGGCCAATTACGTGGATGAGAATAACTTAAATAGACAAAGAGTAACTTTTCAAGATATTGTAGGCGATATTCCAAATCTCCCACAGTTTCCACAATTAACCAAAGATGATTTAATATTATACGCAGTGGGAACATACCATATTAAACTGGCTGCAAGCTATTACAGCGAGCACATCCGTGGCGGGAACTACTCAATAGAGTTAAGCGTGGAACGAGATATGTGCAGATTAGAAAACTACGACTTACCATTTTCAAATGTATCTTTACTAAGAGTGCGAATCAAAAGTCGGCACAGCAGCAGCAAAAAATATTTTTGCTACATTCTAGTGGACGAGAGCTCTGAAGGCATTCAATGCATAAATAATTACTGTTGTAATTGCTTGACGGGAAGGCGGACGATTGGTGTCTGCGCTCATGTAATGGCTGCAGTGTGGTATCTTGGTTGGGCCAGGCACCAAGAGTCAATCCACCGTCCCGCAATTTTTTTAGACAGTGTTATAATAAATGATGATGATTAATAGATATTTTCACTGTAATTGTATTTTAAATAAATAAATGTGTGCTCAATTCAAACCCCGAGTGTTTTTATCATGTTAAATACCTACTTATATTTGGCCCTTGAGACACAGTAAAAAGGAGGTACATTTTTATTTATTTATAAGGTATGCAACTCTTGACAAAAAAATAGTCTGGCAAAATAGTCAATAGCATAAAAGTAGATTTCTAACATGTTTATAGAAAACTTGTCATGTATACATATGTTGGTATGTATTTACATTATTCTTCCTTCACATTAAGTAACCTTCACAAGCATAATACCTTAAAATACAATAAAAATACCATGAGGTTCAAGGTTCAAAAAGCTATGTTTTTAGCAGTACATATCTTTTTTCCCCTAGGTTAGATTTTTATGACACTTTAGTAAAAAGTGATTGTATGAATAGGCTCTATAACTGAACGTATGTTTCATGTTTGGGCAAATATTGAGCCCAGTAAGTTGCATTATTGTAGTATGGAGTGCGTCGGTGGCTCAGTGGTGATTGCCTCGGTGGTTCAGTGGTTAGTGACCCTAACTTCTGGATGAAAGAGGCGTGGATTCGATCCCCACCCAGGGTAAATATTTATGTGATGAACATAAGTGTTTGCTCTGTGTCTGGGTGTTATTTAGTTACTATCTATATAAGTATGTATTTAAAAATAAATATATGTAGTATGTCAGTCTCTGGCAGCCATATCACAAGCTTTGCTTAGTTTGGGTTCAGAGGCCGTGTGTAAGATGTCCCAAAATATTTATTTATTTGTTCATTGAATTTTGATTTTTCCATTTCAGTACATGATACTACTGACGCAGTCCGTCCTCGCATTCAACTCACAGGGCTGGGCTCAAGTCCTAACACGCCCTCAGAAGCAGCTGGCCCACAGGATCATGCACATCCTGGGTTCGTCTCTGGCGCTCGCTGGCTGCCTCTGCAAAATCTTGGATGACGTAGGTGGCTACACTAGTCGAGGCCATGTTTTCACTGGTGAGTGTTATTAATTGTAACCCCCGATGCATAAATGAGGGCGGCAATAGACATTATTTGCCCCAGAAAAGGGGCGTCTTTAAATTATGTTAGGCAAGGTTCATATTTTTTAGCCCCCCCTTTCTTTGGTGAAATATTCTGAGACGCCTTATATATTATTATTTTTTCCTCTCGTCCGACATACGTCAGTGCCTCAAGTTGAAAGTTTTCGGCCAGTATGTGTTGCCAGTGATGACATTTGGCACAGAAACGTGATCTGTCACTATGGGCCTTATTAGTAAGCTCGGGCAACTCGGTAAAAAGTTATGCGTGGCTAAACATAAGCTTTAGATTATACAGCCTTGGCCAAAAGTATTAGGCACCCTGTATTTTCACTCTATCTTCTAAACTAATTTCACTCCTTTTTGGCATTTTTAACAAAATTAGGTGTCAATATAATCACATCAACAGAAATGAAAGCTTGTTTACTTGTTAGAGTCCAGAACACAAGTGACCAAACATTGACTGATAAGACCGAAAGAAAACCGAATCCTTTGTGTGTATGACCTTAACAAAGAGCCGCTTTATATTCTAAGAAGTTATTTATGACCCCGGTAAGTCATTTAAGATAAGCACTCAGTTATTTGTTAAGTAGTAAACATACATTTAGATTTTTTAAAGGTGCCTAATTTTTTTGGCCAAGGCTGTATCTCTTAGGTAAAAGGAAAGCAGGAAGACTGCAGGCTATCGCACTAAAAATTACAGCTGAACTACAATTGAACTTTAACCGAACTTCGACTTTTGTCTATTTTCGTATCGCGCTAATGATTCTGACTAAAGTTGAAACGCAACTCGATCAGAGTTGGAACGTAACCGGTGTCGAATGACCGGTTGGTGTATGATGTTTAGCGCAATACCTAATTCCTTGAAGCTGAATCGAAACTTAACTACAATTGCAACCGAACTTTAAGGGTGTTTACACATTATGCCGCAGCGGCAGCGGCACCGTCGCCGCCGCGGCGCCGCTGCGATAGTCTGCCTTAGATTTATATGGAGCTTTACATACGACGCCGCGGCGGCGACGTATGTAAAACCGCGGCGTCGTATGTAAAGCTCCATATAAATCTAAGGCAGACTATCGCAGCGGCGCCGCGGCGGCGACGGTGCCGCTGCCGCTGCGGCATAATGTGTAAACACCCTTAAAGTTCGGTTGCAATTGTAGTTAAGTTTCGATTCAGCTTCAAGGAATTAGGTATTGCGCTAAACATCATACACCAACCGGTCATTCGACACCGGTTACGTTCCAACTCTGATCGAGTTGCGTTTCAACTTTAGTCAGAATCATTAGCGCGATACGAAAATAGACAAAAGTCGAAGTTCGGTTAAAGTTCAATTGTAGTTCAGCTGTAATTTTTAGTGCGATAGCCTGCAGTCTTCCTGCTTTCCTTTTACCTAAGAGATACAGCCTTGGCCAAAAAAATTAGGCACCTTTAAAAAATCTAAATGTATGTTTACTACTTAACAAATAACTGAGTGCTTATCTTAAATGACTTACCGGGGTCATAAATAACTTCTTAGAATATAAAGCGGCTCTTTGTTAAGGTCATACACACAAAGGATTCGGTTTTCTTTCGGTCTTATCAGTCAATGTTTGGTCACTTGTGTTCTGGACTCTAACAAGTAAACAAGCTTTCATTTCTGTTGATGTGATTATATTGACACCTAATTTTGTTAAAAATGCCAAAAAGGAGTGAAATTAGTTTAGAAGATAGAGTGAAAATACAGGGTGCCTAATACTTTTGGCCAAGGCTGTATAATCTAAAGCTTATGTTTAGCCACGCATAACTTTTTACCGAGTTGCCCGAGCTTACTAATAAGGCCCATAGTGACAGATCACGTTTCTGTGCCAAATGTCATCACTGGCAACACATACTGGCCGAAAACTTTCAACTTGAGGCACTGACGTATGTCGGACGAGAGGAAAAAATAATAATATATAAGGCGTCTCAGAATATTTCACCAAAGAAAGGGGGGGCTAAAAAATATGAACCTTGCCTAACATAATTTAAAGACGCCCCTTTTCTGGGGCAAATAATGTCTATTGCCGCCCTCATTTATGCATCGGGGGTTACAATTAATAACACTCACCAGTGAAAACATGGCCTCGACTAGTGTAGCCACCTACGTCATCCAAGATTTTGCAGAGGCAGCCAGCGAGCGCCAGAGACGAACCCAGGATGTGCATGATCCTGTGGGCCAGCTGCTTCTGAGGGCGTGTTAGGACTTGAGCCCAGCCCTGTGAGTTGAATGCGAGGACGGACTGCGTCAGTAGTATCATGTACTGAAATGGAAAAATCAAAATTCAATGAACAAATAAATAAATATTTTGGGACATCTTACACACGGCCTCTGAACCCAAACTAAGCAAAGCTTGTGATATGGCTGCCAGAGACTGACATACTACATATATTTATTTTTAAATACATACTTATATAGATAGTAACTAAATAACACCCAGACACAGAGCAAACACTTATGTTCATCACATAAATATTTACCCTGGGTGGGGATCGAATCCACGCCTCTTTCATCCAGAAGTTAGGGTCACTAACCACTGAACCACCGAGGCAATCACCACTGAGCCACCGACGCACTCCATACTACAAATTTCAAGAATACTTCCACTCATTTCAGACGAATCTAGATTGACTCCGTTTTTCCGCCTTCCACCCATCAGCCATAGGGTGTCCGCTGCTGCACATAGACCTCCCGTATGGATCTCCAATAAGATCGGCCGAAAGCGGCTTGCATCTGCGATCCTGCGGTCTTGATGAGGTCATTTCAACTTCTTTGCCCAGTAGTTACATAAAAAATTGAAGGAAATTTCTAGGACGCAGGACAAAGCAGGACGCTGCCAAAATTCAATAGTTTTAATAGAATCTGTTGGAAACCTCAATTTGTGAAGTGAAAACTTGTTTAGAGGCGTTGTGCACTTTTTGGAATGGTTAAAAATGTAAAACTCGCGTCAGAACACGTGACCAGAATTCGTAAGACGGAGGGAGAGTAGACCGCCAGTCCAGCGTAGGAGAGGAAGTAATACCTATCCCCCTCTCCTTCTATCGCGCGGCAAAAAGGTTTCCATTCTGCTGGTACTCCAGGAGAGCAACCCGCAGTGCTGTATTCCCAAGTAAACTGGAAACTAGGGCGGACCTTTAATAGGTTACGACGCGTACGCGTTGTTCCGTTGCTGCTTGAAAGAGGACAAACCAATAATAAACACACTCTTTCAGAAATTCTAATAATTTCAAATTGAGTGACGACTGTCTGGTTTAATGCGGTAGTCATAGATGGCGCTTTCGACACTGTAGAAGTTAGTAGTAAAATGATAAACACTTCACTAATTTGGCGGGTTCGTAAAACAGCGTTCTAGCTTAATTTGGACAAAGCATCTGTGGTGGTATCCCAGAGGGATGCAGGTTCAAATCCTGCGAGCTCGTCAATTTTTGTAATGTTGATCACAAAAATAACATTATTAACCTATCTTCATAGTAGGTTATAATCCTTAAGGAATCCTTAGGGATTATAACCTACTATGAAGATAGATTAAAAGCTCTTCATCTCACGGCCCTCGAAGAACGACGATTGCGTGGAGACTTGATTGAGACCTTCGAAATTCTCAATGGCTTCTATAATCTTCCGGATATCCACGATATGTACACCTTGAAGGAAAACATACGCGACAGCAGACGCCATAAGTTCCTCTTACAGCCTACACCTTCACAAACCAACACTGCACACCACATCCTTAGCAACAGAGTGGTTTACAACTGGAACAGGTTGCCTGAGGATGTAATCTCAGCAAGGACTATTAACACATTTAAGAATAGACTGGATCTTTGGATAAAGAAGGAATACATTTCCTTGACAGATAAATACTAATTTTATTCGACTCTGCTCGATATAGGCACATCAGTTTATACTGCTCGCCTAAAAACAAATAAATAAATACTTACCCCAATAACACATAAATAGATATGTGCAGTAAAATTATCGTATCTGTAGTCGTAGTAGTAACTTGATGATCGTCCCTGTCCGTTCGCAATGATAAGAGCTGTGCAAACCACAGCTCCCAACAAAAAATGCGTCAGTGAATTGACAACGTTCAGTATCACTTTTCCAGTTGATTCTGGATTTTCTGTTTGATGCATTATTTCTGTCTGTAGTAGTACTGGTGGTACAACTGGAGGTACAGGTTGTAGCCCATGCACTTTTTCTTCTGGTCCGTGAATTAAAGTTTCATAACGAGGAGGTGCAGTTGGAAATTCCATTTTGTTTTGGCACGACACGTCTGATTTTCTTCGAAAAATGATTGCACTGGCATTTATTGTGATGTTACAGATACAGATACAGATAGTTTATTGGTAAAAGAAAATATTTACAAGTCAAAACAATGATAATTAATAACAATGGGTACAATTATTGTACATAATAATAATCATACTCGTATCTGTCTACAATTTGTCGTTTACGAATTCGTTAATAGAATAGTATGCTTTGCTCAGAAGCAACAGTTTTAATTTGGATTTAAATATATTATTGGAAGCTGCATTTCTGACGCATTCCGGCAGACGGTTGTATATTTGCGGGCCGCGCACATACACCGACTTGTCTGATTTTGCGAGCGAGTGAGCTGGCGTTTTTAATCTCCCTTTGAATCTGGTCGTATCAGGATCGCGCGTGGCTCCGAATTCCTCAAATATGTTGAGATTTAGTCGTACAAACACGCAAACTTGGTAAATGAATATCGACGGAACTGTTAGTATATTCAGTTTGATAAAGTGCGGCTTGGCGGATACGTCCCATTTGACTCCGGCAATCGCGCGAATAGCTCGCTTTTGGAGAATGAGCGGTCGCTCCGACTCCGCTGCACTACCCCACAGCTCAGTTCCGTACGTGAGTAGGGAATGAACCGTGGCGAAGTAGCAACTGAGTACGGCTCGCCTCGGAGCTGTTGCGGCCACTCTTCCGAGCGCGAAACAGGCTCAGGCGCGCGCACACTGCCTCGATATGAGTGTCCCACTTTAAAGCGCGATCCACATGGAACCCGAGCAACTTTACGGACGACACCTGCTTCAAAGCAACATCTCGAACAGATACTGCTAGGGCTTGTTGTGGTCTATTCGCGAGGTTAAAGTGGATACAGGAGGTTTTTTCCATATTGAGTGCAAAACCATTTGCCGCGAACCAGTCCTGTAACTTGTGTGTGACTCTCGTGACTTTCTGGATCAGTGCAGACAGACTGGGAGCCGTGACTAGAGCTGCGACATCGTCAGCAAACATGTACACCTCAGCGTCTTCCACCGATCCAGGTAAGTCATTCATTAGGAGTGCAAATGCGGTGTTTGATAAGCAGGAGCCTTGGGGGACACCCAAATCTGGGACTCCAGGTTGAGATCTAGCTTTATCTGAGTCTCCGACAACTGTTTGGCATCTTTCTGTGACGAAATCCGTCATCAAGTTTTCGGCAGGCCCTCTAGCACCATAGTGCTGGAATTTTGCTCTCATCAAGTTGCGGTCAGCTGTATCAAATGCACGTGATAAGTCACAGCAAATCGCCGCAACCTGATGTTTCTTTTCGCGCGCATGTAGAACCGTTCTAACGAACTCGCGAAGTAATCCTGTCGTAGATCTACCAGCACGATAAGCATACTGGCGATCAGATAAAATATCAGACTTATCCAAAAACTGGATAAGTCTTTTATTTATACCCACCTCGAATATTTTTGCCACGACAGGGATGATAGAGATAGGGCGATAGTTTTTTGCCTGCGCTTTGTCACCTTTGCCTTTATAAATAGGTATGATTTTTACTTTTTTAAGTGCCCGTGGGTAACAGCCACTCTTTAGACATCGGTTAAAAAGTTCAACTAATGGAAAAGCCAACACATGCGACACTTGGCGAATGAGAGGCATAGATAGGCCATATAGGTCAGCCGTTTTTTTGGGCGATATATATACATTTATAATTTTTAATATTTCCTCATAGGAAAAAGGTTTGAGATATAAAGATCGATTGTTATATTCTATAGCACTGGATAGCGCTGCCATACTCGCAGTCATCGATACAGCGGGGGCGCCCGCTTGTGCTCCAGCTGTCAGAAAGATATTATTTAAAAAATTTGCAACTTCACTTTTGTTTGCGAAAGATTCTCCGTCATCTCGTCGCACCAATTCTGTAAAGTCCATCCTGTCGTATACAGCACGGCCAGACTCTTTATTAACAATAGACCACATGGTTCTACATTTGTTCGTGCTGTGGTTGATTTGATGCTCATAAAATTGTTTTTTGGTCGAAATAATTTTATTGTTATATGTCATATTAATTTTATCATGAAATATTTTAATGTCATTATTGAATGGAAATTGTATTTTTAATTTATTAATGTCACCAATTAAATATTTTAAGTCAATTAAATCGTCCGTAACCCAATGGGAATCGGGTTTTCGTATAGGCATAAACTTTATTGGAAAAAATATTTCGAAATGGAGCTTTACATACGACGCCGCGGCGGCGACGTATGTAAAACCGCGGCGTCGTATGTAAAGCTCCATATAAATCTAAGGCAGACTATCGCAGCGGCGCCGCGGCGGCGACGGTGCCGCTGCCGCTGCGGCATAATGTGTAAACACCCTAACTGAATTACAGATGGAACGCAGCTATTGGCCTGCTGTTCCATTTCCTGTCGGTATAAATGCATTTGTTTGTCCAGGTTGGATCGTGACGCTACTGACCATCGCCAGTCTAGTCGGAGGGGTCCTCAACTTCAAATACTACGAGCAGATAAAAAGGACCCAGTACAAGAACTATTATTCCTATCTCTTAATCACCATGCTGGTTATGGCGTTTATAAGTCTGACTTTTGCGTTCGGTGAATATAATTACTTTCATGATGATTCGAGTTGTGCTCTGGCAGCTACGGCTACAGTTTTAGCAATGTTAGGTGTATTTAAATTCGCTCATTTAAGACTTACAAAATAAAAATGTACCTACCTACCACAGATATACCAAAGGGATAACGTAGTCGATCGAGAACAGAAAGAAAGAGATGCAATGATTTAATATGAATAGAATAGAAAACACTTTAGGGAGTTTTGGCGGGAACGCGGAAAAGTCATGTCGCCTCATTGTATTAACTTGTGTTTTTATTAGTGAAAAATTGTGGTATTTCGATGATTATGAGCTGATTTACGTGCATGACTGAAGGCAACGACATGATTCGTCATATTATATATATGACGAATCATGTCGTTGCGTGTTGCTACCAATACTCCATATACGCCTCTAGTTAAGTATCCACTGGTTTACTGAGGTATGACTTGGACTACGTTTGGACTTGACCGCGACTTTATTGGACTATGACGTGACTACGACAGTGACTATTTTGATAAAATAGTAAAAATAATTAAAACTTAATACTTGACACTGGCAAATGCACAAAAATGCGACGCCAAACAAAAGAAGAAGAAGAAAACACTTTAATATTATTGTGCACAAAATAAATAACAACGAACAGTAGTGTTCCGGCTTCATACCGGAGCTTGTTTTAATTATTATAATGCATTGTATTTTGTTGAAATACTTCAATGAGTTATTGCGATTGTAAAATAAAAGAATAAAACAAACACTTCTTTTTTACACCATTTCGAAGATCGCCAGGTGACAGACCCAGCTGCTCTGACGTCTTTATTGTCCAAAATTACATTTTTAAAAACCACAGATGTGCAAATATACCACATATAATAAAACTATGCATTTAATTTTACTTTACGGTTTAGTTACTTTAACAAGTAGTACAAAAAATACTAAGTATTTTTTAGTCTTAAGTCTTAAGTGTAACAGAAGGCGGCCTTATCGCTGGAAGCGATCTCCTCTTGCTTTTTCTCTTCGATCTCTTCTAATATGGCATGAGTTAGAAGGAGACATAATCTCGTAAGTATCTGGAGTCAGTGGCTATACTCTATAAAATTTAACTTGATCTCTGCGACATTGAGAGATTGACATTTCTAGAGTTGGGATAGTGGTGGAAAAAAACGATTTTCAAATAATGTTGTAATGAAATCGAATGAGTAGTTGAAGGTGAGAAATTGGATTTTATTTACTTACTATTATTTAAGATCAAGTATGTACACATGTAAATAATGTTATGATATTAATTAAATACTCATAATAATGTAACGATAGTATTTATCGACGTTTTTTACTATTATCGATGCTAATGTAACATATAATTGGGTTTAATTAAATTACACATATAAAAAATGTTATGATATTAAAATATACAATAAAATTAATGATAAATTAAGTTTTATTTAAAATATTTTTAATATAAACTATCGATATTTTAAATAAAACTCTATCTAAAACTTTGTGGTCACGATCATTCGTCGCCCATCACTAATCGGCATGCCCATAAAATATGACATTGACAGATACTGTCTTTACTATTAAGAAATTCAGGACTTCATAGGCGTGAATTTTCTGACAGCTGTCGCAGAGATCAAGTTAAATTTTATAGAGTATAGTTGCTGTGTTTTTCTCTCAGTAGTGTCAAATTCCAATACATATTTGACAGTTTTGACAGCGCTGAGCCAGATTTTCCACATATTTTTGGGGTTGAGAATTGCCTCAAGCGACAACAGCGCTATCTCTCTATTTGTAATAGCTCTGTGCTACCTACTTATTTATTTATACTCGTATAATATATAGGAGTTTTTATTTAGATTTGAGGATAAGGGCATTGTAAAAATTGAAATAATAGTCGATTGTGCGCCTAGAGAACAAAGATGTGTCTTGTGTCACTGCAAGGACGACGAGTTTTAAGCGCCCTGGGGCTTTTAACGACACTTCCCATGTCATCAAGGGAACGATGAGAGGTCAATATATGGCTGCTTATAATGCAATAGAAGGCTTCGTGGCCCTAGATGAGGAGGAGACGAATCGGACTGGCAAACTGAGGTACATGACACCACCAGAAGACCCTATTGTGGTTGCCGCCAAGTGTACCAAAATAGCATTATTTGATGACAGGATTATTGACATGGCAAAAACCATTGAGAGCAGTTCTGGAGTCGAGACACAGTGGGGCAATTGGACGGTACCCAAGATCCAGTGGGTCAATGGAGTGCCGGGTTGCGGTAAAACAACTTGGGTGGTACGACACTTCGATGTGGATAAGGACGTTATCATCACCACAACAACTGAAGCAGCCAAAGATCTAAGAGAGAAGCTGGCGCAGCGTATAGGTAATCTAGTAAGAACTAAAGTGCGCACCATGGCCTCGACTCTCGTAAATGGTTTCCGAAATTTCGAGAGCTGCTACCGCTTGATGGTGGATGAAGCTCTCATGAACCATTTTGGAGCCATAGTGATGGCTTTGAGGCTGTCTGGTGCCGGTAAACTTGTCCTCATCGGAGACGTCAATCAACTACCTTATATCGACAGAGAAAACCTCTTCGAGATGAGGTATATTTCTAGAGCAGAAAAATACACGGGTGCACAAATACCCTACAACCTCTCTAACACCCTTTATTTCGTCCACACTCAAAAAGAAAAGGAGACCCTTATCAGCCAAGGGTATGGAGTGGGGTCGGGGTCGCGCATCCTTACCATCCATGAAGCTCAAGGTCTGACATACGACTCTGTCATCGCCATTAAAATCAAGGCCAAGATTAGATTGCACGAAAGCGTTTCGCACGCGGTCGTCGCAGTTTCACGCCATCCCAGGTCCTTCACATACTTTGCCGACAACGAGGAAGACGCCATCAGCCGCTTCGTGCGGCGTGCGACGACTGCGTCACCTAAGGTCATCGTAGACTATAATTTAAAGATGGCCATTAGAGAGCGAGACGCGGCGGTGGTGGCGTTCCGTGTTGTTACCAAAACTCCATACACGCCTCTAGAAAAGTCTCCACTGCTTTACTGGGGTATGACTTGGGCTACGTTTGGACTTGACCGCGACTTTATTAGACTAGGGCGTGACTACGACAGTGACTATTTTAATAAAATATCAAAAACTAGCGAACCCGGCGAACTTTATACCGCGAAAGTTAATGAATGTAGGTAGCTAACCTTACGGAGATACCTACATTAAGATATTTTAAGTTTAATAATGGCTGTCATCCAAAATGTAGATGTCATTGAGCTATCTCACTTTTGTGAAGATAGCATTGATCAAAAGTTGACAGTTACGGAGATAAACCACTTTTTTTTCAAGTTCGACAGCTGTCATCCATGTAGATCTGGTTTAGCTATCTCACTTTTGTAATAACAGTAATGATCTAAAATCGGCAGATACGTATGAATGTATGTTCGTGTCAAGGTCACAGTTCACAGTCAAGGTCAAACCTTAGAGTCAAGATACTTATACTCATGCCACACTACTCCTAAAAATCAAGTCCCGCAATTTACAGCCGAGTCGGTTCAGCCATTCTTGAGTATTAAATGGTGTAACTAACACGAATTTCTTTTATATCTATAGATTATTAAAACTTAATACTTGACATTGGCAAATGCACAACAATGCGACGCCAAACAAAAGAAGAAGGTTCTCCATACAATACCAAAATTCGTCGTCAGTTCTTTCGAAGTTCAATAATTTACAGATCCCCAGGGGCTCTCTCTATAATAGACATGATGACTGGCAAAATAATCGTTAAGCACTTATTAAGCCCGATTACAGAGGTGCCAGCGTAAATTAATTAGCAACGTAAAATCGTTCTCTTTATCGAAAGCTTAAAGTGAAAAAGAAACAGAGCTAGGTGCTATTTAGCTAATACAGTTACGATGGCGCCTCTGTAATCGGGCTAACTATGTACCTATAATTAGTCCATGAGTTAGATTATAAAAAAATATTTGACACGTCGATTTTTATCAATCAAACTCTTGGAGCAGTTATATACTTCACTATGATCAAACTACATAATGACAATTGTAAACCTTGTCAAAGTTTGGGAAAGGGGGTCGGTGGAGGGTAGTGACGTCACTTCTTTGACAAAAGTCTATTACACGTTCCGTCACGCGGAACTTTAACGAGCTATGTTATCTTCATAATTTTTTTCTCATTGATGTAGGAAAAAAATACGTGTCTAATATATTTTGATAGAGATATACAGATACTGCTAGGGCTTGTTGTGGTCTATTCGCGAGGTTAAAGTGGATACAGGAGGTTTTTTCCATATTGAGTGCAAAACCATTTGCCGCGAACCAGTCCTGTAACTTGTGTGTGACTCTCGTGACTTTCTGGATCAGTGCAGACAGACTGGGAGCCGTGACTAGAGCTGCGACATCGTCAGCAAACATGTACACCTCAGCGTCTTCCACCGATCCAGGTAAGTCATTCATTAGGAGTGCAAATGCGGTGTTTGATAAGCAGGAGCCTTGGGGGACACCCAAATCTGGGACTCCAGGTTGAGATCTAGCTTTATCTGAGTCTCCGACAACTGTTTGGCATCTTTCTGTGACGAAATCCGTCATCAAGTTTTCGGCAGGCCCTCTAGCACCATAGTGCTGGAATTTTGCTCTCATCAAGTTGCGGTCAGCTGTATCAAATGCACGTGATAAGTCACAGCAAATCGCCGCAACCTGATGTTTCTTTTCGCGCGCATGTAGAACCGTTCTAACGAACTCGCGAAGTAATCCTGTCGTAGATCTACCAGCACGATAAGCATACTGGCGATCAGATAAAATATCAGACTTATCCAAAAACTGGATAAGTCTTTTATTTATACCCACCTCGAATATTTTTGCCACGACAGGGATGATAGAGATAGGGCGATAGTTTTTTGCCTGCGCTTTGTCACCTTTGCCTTTATAAATAGGTATGATTTTTACTTTTTTAAGTGCCCGTGGGTAACAGCCACTCTTTAGACATCGGTTAAAAAGTTCAACTAATGGAAAAGCCAACACATGCGACACTTGGCGAATGAGAGGCATAGATAGGCCATATAGGTCAGCCGTTTTTTTGGGCGATATATATACATTTATAATTTTTAATATTTCCTCATAGGAAAAAGGTTTGAGATATAAAGATCGATTGTTATATTCTATAGCACTGGATAGCGCTGCCATACTCGCAGTCATCGATACAGCGGGGGCGCCCGCTTGTGCTCCAGCTGTCAGAAAGATATTATTTAAAAAATTTGCAACTTCACTTTTGTTTGCGAAAGATTCTCCGTCATCTCGTCGCACCAATTCTGTAAAGTCCATCCTGTCGTATACAGCACGGCCAGACTCTTTATTAACAATAGACCACATGGTTCTACATTTGTTCGTGCTGTGGTTGATTTGATGCTCATAAAATTGTTTTTTGGTCGAAATAATTTTATTGTTATATGTCATATTAATTTTATCATGAAATATTTTAATGTCATTATTGAATGGAAATTGTATTTTTAATTTATTAATGTCACCAATTAAATATTTTAAGTCAATTAAATCGTCCGTAACCCAATGGGAATCGGGTTTTCGTATAGGCATAAACTTTATTGGAAAAAATATTTCGAAATGGAGCTTTACATACGACGCCGCGGCGGCGACGTATGTAAAACCGCGGCGTCGTATGTAAAGCTCCATATAAATCTAAGGCAGACTATCGCAGCGGCGCCGCGGCGGCGACGGTGCCGCTGCCGCTGCGGCATAATGTGTAAACACCCTAACTGAATTACAGATGGAACGCAGCTATTGGCCTGCTGTTCCATTTCCTGTCGGTATAAATGCATTTGTTTGTCCAGGTTGGATCGTGACGCTACTGACCATCGCCAGTCTAGTCGGAGGGGTCCTCAACTTCAAATACTACGAGCAGATAAAAAGGACCCAGTACAAGAACTATTATTCCTATCTCTTAATCACCATGCTGGTTATGGCGTTTATAAGTCTGACTTTTGCGTTCGGTGAATATAATTACTTTCATGATGATTCGAGTTGTGCTCTGGCAGCTACGGCTACAGTTTTAGCAATGTTAGGTGTATTTAAATTCGCTCATTTAAGACTTACAAAATAAAAATGTACCTACCTACCACAGATATACCAAAGGGATAACGTAGTCGATCGAGAACAGAAAGAAAGAGATGCAATGATTTAATATGAATAGAATAGAAAACACTTTAGGGAGTTTTGGCGGGAACGCGGAAAAGTCATGTCGCCTCATTGTATTAACTTGTGTTTTTATTAGTGAAAAATTGTGGTATTTCGATGATTATGAGCTGATTTACGTGCATGACTGAAGGCAACGACATGATTCGTCATATTATATATATGACGAATCATGTCGTTGCGTGTTGCTACCAATACTCCATATACGCCTCTAGTTAAGTATCCACTGGTTTACTGAGGTATGACTTGGACTACGTTTGGACTTGACCGCGACTTTATTGGACTATGACGTGACTACGACAGTGACTATTTTGATAAAATAGTAAAAATAATTAAAACTTAATACTTGACACTGGCAAATGCACAAAAATGCGACGCCAAACAAAAGAAGAAGAAGAAAACACTTTAATATTATTGTGCACAAAATAAATAACAACGAACAGTAGTGTTCCGGCTTCATACCGGAGCTTGTTTTAATTATTATAATGCATTGTATTTTGTTGAAATACTTCAATGAGTTATTGCGATTGTAAAATAAAAGAATAAAACAAACACTTCTTTTTTACACCATTTCGAAGATCGCCAGGTGACAGACCCAGCTGCTCTGACGTCTTTATTGTCCAAAATTACATTTTTAAAAACCACAGATGTGCAAATATACCACATATAATAAAACTATGCATTTAATTTTACTTTACGGTTTAGTTACTTTAACAAGTAGTACAAAAAATACTAAGTATTTTTTAGTCTTAAGTCTTAAGTGTAACAGAAGGCGGCCTTATCGCTGGAAGCGATCTCCTCTTGCTTTTTCTCTTCGATCTCTTCTAATATGGCATGAGTTAGAAGGAGACATAATCTCGTAAGTATCTGGAGTCAGTGGCTATACTCTATAAAATTTAACTTGATCTCTGCGACATTGAGAGATTGACATTTCTAGAGTTGGGATAGTGGTGGAAAAAAACGATTTTCAAATAATGTTGTAATGAAATCGAATGAGTAGTTGAAGGTGAGAAATTGGATTTTATTTACTTACTATTATTTAAGATCAAGTATGTACACATGTAAATAATGTTATGATATTAATTAAATACTCATAATAATGTAACGATAGTATTTATCGACGTTTTTTACTATTATCGATGCTAATGTAACATATAATTGGGTTTAATTAAATTACACATATAAAAAATGTTATGATATTAAAATATACAATAAAATTAATGATAAATTAAGTTTTATTTAAAATATTTTTAATATAAACTATCGATATTTTAAATAAAACTCTATCTAAAACTTTGTGGTCACGATCATTCGTCGCCCATCACTAATCGGCATGCCCATAAAATATGACATTGACAGATACTGTCTTTACTATTAAGAAATTCAGGACTTCATAGGCGTGAATTTTCTGACAGCTGTCGCAGAGATCAAGTTAAATTTTATAGAGTATAGTTGCTGTGTTTTTCTCTCAGTAGTGTCAAATTCCAATACATATTTGACAGTTTTGACAGCGCTGAGCCAGATTTTCCACATATTTTTGGGGTTGAGAATTGCCTCAAGCGACAACAGCGCTATCTCTCTATTTGTAATAGCTCTGTGCTACCTACTTATTTATTTATACTCGTATAATATATAGGAGTTTTTATTTAGATTTGAGGATAAGGGCATTGTAAAAATTGAAATAATAGTCGATTGTGCGCCTAGAGAACAAAGATGTGTCTTGTGTCACTGCAAGGACGACGAGTTTTAAGCGCCCTGGGGCTTTTAACGACACTTCCCATGTCATCAAGGGAACGATGAGAGGTCAATATATGGCTGCTTATAATGCAATAGAAGGCTTCGTGGCCCTAGATGAGGAGGAGACGAATCGGACTGGCAAACTGAGGTACATGACACCACCAGAAGACCCTATTGTGGTTGCCGCCAAGTGTACCAAAATAGCATTATTTGATGACAGGATTATTGACATGGCAAAAACCATTGAGAGCAGTTCTGGAGTCGAGACACAGTGGGGCAATTGGACGGTACCCAAGATCCAGTGGGTCAATGGAGTGCCGGGTTGCGGTAAAACAACTTGGGTGGTACGACACTTCGATGTGGATAAGGACGTTATCATCACCACAACAACTGAAGCAGCCAAAGATCTAAGAGAGAAGCTGGCGCAGCGTATAGGTAATCTAGTAAGAACTAAAGTGCGCACCATGGCCTCGACTCTCGTAAATGGTTTCCGAAATTTCGAGAGCTGCTACCGCTTGATGGTGGATGAAGCTCTCATGAACCATTTTGGAGCCATAGTGATGGCTTTGAGGCTGTCTGGTGCCGGTAAACTTGTCCTCATCGGAGACGTCAATCAACTACCTTATATCGACAGAGAAAACCTCTTCGAGATGAGGTATATTTCTAGAGCAGAAAAATACACGGGTGCACAAATACCCTACAACCTCTCTAACACCCTTTATTTCGTCCACACTCAAAAAGAAAAGGAGACCCTTATCAGCCAAGGGTATGGAGTGGGGTCGGGGTCGCGCATCCTTACCATCCATGAAGCTCAAGGTCTGACATACGACTCTGTCATCGCCATTAAAATCAAGGCCAAGATTAGATTGCACGAAAGCGTTTCGCACGCGGTCGTCGCAGTTTCACGCCATCCCAGGTCCTTCACATACTTTGCCGACAACGAGGAAGACGCCATCAGCCGCTTCGTGCGGCGTGCGACGACTGCGTCACCTAAGGTCATCGTAGACTATAATTTAAAGATGGCCATTAGAGAGCGAGACGCGGCGGTGGTGGCGTTCCGTGTTGTTACCAAAACTCCATACACGCCTCTAGAAAAGTCTCCACTGCTTTACTGGGGTATGACTTGGGCTACGTTTGGACTTGACCGCGACTTTATTAGACTAGGGCGTGACTACGACAGTGACTATTTTAATAAAATATCAAAAACTAGCGAACCCGGCGAACTTTATACCGCGAAAGTTAATGAATGTAGGTAGCTAACCTTACGGAGATACCTACATTAAGATATTTTAAGTTTAATAATGGCTGTCATCCAAAATGTAGATGTCATTGAGCTATCTCACTTTTGTGAAGATAGCATTGATCAAAAGTTGACAGTTACGGAGATAAACCACTTTTTTTTCAAGTTCGACAGCTGTCATCCATGTAGATCTGGTTTAGCTATCTCACTTTTGTAATAACAGTAATGATCTAAAATCGGCAGATACGTATGAATGTATGTTCGTGTCAAGGTCACAGTTCACAGTCAAGGTCAAACCTTAGAGTCAAGATACTTATACTCATGCCACACTACTCCTAAAAATCAAGTCCCGCAATTTACAGCCGAGTCGGTTCAGCCATTCTTGAGTATTAAATGGTGTAACTAACACGAATTTCTTTTATATCTATAGATTATTAAAACTTAATACTTGACATTGGCAAATGCACAACAATGCGACGCCAAACAAAAGAAGAAGGTTCTCCATACAATACCAAAATTCGTCGTCAGTTCTTTCGAAGTTCAATAATTTACAGATCCCCAGGGGCTCTCTCTATAATAGACATGATGACTGGCAAAATAATCGTTAAGCACTTATTAAGCCCGATTACAGAGGTGCCAGCGTAAATTAATTAGCAACGTAAAATCGTTCTCTTTATCGAAAGCTTAAAGTGAAAAAGAAACAGAGCTAGGTGCTATTTAGCTAATACAGTTACGATGGCGCCTCTGTAATCGGGCTAACTATGTACCTATAATTAGTCCATGAGTTAGATTATAAAAAAATATTTGACACGTCGATTTTTATCAATCAAACTCTTGGAGCAGTTATATACTTCACTATGATCAAACTACATAATGACAATTGTAAACCTTGTCAAAGTTTGGGAAAGGGGGTCGGTGGAGGGTAGTGACGTCACTTCTTTGACAAAAGTCTATTACACGTTCCGTCACGCGGAACTTTAACGAGCTATGTTATCTTCATAATTTTTTTCTCATTGATGTAGGAAAAAAATACGTGTCTAATATATTTTGATAATTTATCTGACGGACTGATTATATTTTGCTATTTACTTTCGTTAGATTTATAATTTATCCATCTATAAGGTACCGGTAGGGGCGGCAAAATTTTCAAATCCATCATTTTGCTGCTCCTGCCGTTACAGACTAAGTAGGTAAAATTCTTCATATTCAATAGTTTTTAAGCAATTAGGTACAATATAATATGTAAATTATAATTTACATATCCTATTTTGTACCTATATTTTAAGCGTATCGTGACATTATTTAATAGGTAAAAATGGCATGTAATGACGCCTTTTTGTTCGTCTTGCTAAATTATGTGAGAAATAAATAAATACTTAAACATGTTTTTGTAAATAATAGATATGCTATGTGGAAGAAAGAAAGAAAGAAAATTTTATTTATCGAAAACATGAGTTAAATTAACAATTTCAATAAAAGTTTATCATATCAATTTTGTACATAACTATACTGTAAAATTAATAGTGAGTCCCAAACTCGACTAGGGCGGTCTCTTGGGAGCCCTTACAAATAAAATTAGTCTGATTATCGATTTCCCGCTTTGACAGGGGTCTGTACAATTCAATTTAGTAATATTGTATCGTAATGTATAAGTACCAATTTTCAACATAAATTTATTTTAATAAGTCTTGTATCTTCGAAACACAAGCTATGTTTAGTTTGGAGATCGGAACCTCAGTGTCATCATATTATAGAACTTGTTTTTGAGTCAATAAATGGATTATGAATGAATTTTTGTCAATCAGTAAATTCGACACACATTCCAAAGTATGTAGGGAGCTTGGGCCATTGTTGCTTTATTTGTTTTGTACATGACCGAAGCAGAGCAGGAACTTCACCCGTGTACTTAATTCGCGAATATTTCGTACGGATCGATGTGGCGTAGAGAAAATTATCTACGCCTGTGTATACCGATCACATAGCGGAGACCAGGAGACGACCAGACTCACCGAATACCTTAGTGAGGCGGCAGATGCTGCTCAGCTCGGCTACCCTTCGGCCCAATTAGTGATCCTGGGGGATTTTAATGGCCACCATAAAGAGTGGCTTCACCCATACCTGGACACAAACCATGCTGGGCTTGAGACGCGCAAGCTTGCCTTGACACTTGATCTCACCCAGCTGGTTCAAGGCGCCACACGGGTACCTGATGTTGACTCGCACACGGCCTACTGCTTGGACCTTCTGCTGACTACCGATCCAGACCGTTATTCAGTGGCGATCTCCCCACCGTTAGGTACATCTGACCACTGTCTGGTGAAATCTGTATCCGTCTACTCCCCATCAGACCCCAGTCCCAAAGGGTCACGGCGCGTGTGGCGATACAAGTCAGCAGATTGGGACGAGATGCGGTGTTTCTTTGCTTCTTATCCTTGGCAGCCTGTTTGTTTTTCTTCCGATGATCCTTCTGCGTGCGCGGATGCCGTGACAGATGTGCTTCGTACCGCCATGGAATACTTCATCCCATTTTCGGACGTGCCTCTGTCTAGCAAAGCTCGGCCCTGGTTTGGGCCTGAATGTGGACGCGCCGAAGCGCAAAAGCATCAGGCATACCTGGCTTGGGTCGATGCTCGAAACCGTAAGTTGAGGGACGTTAGTCTGAGGAAGAAGGCATACAATAGGGCTGCTAAGTCCTGCAAAAAGGTTATGCGGAGGGCTCGCTTTGACCACATTTGTCGAATAGGAAACAAGCTTGCTTCTTACCCTGCGGGTAGTAAGGCATTCTGGTCCCTAGCTAAATCGGTTGAAGCGAACTTCTGCCGCCCCTCACTGCCTCCGTTGCTGAAACCCAATGGTTCACTGGCCCATACAGCGGTGGAGAAAGCAAATTTATTTGCATCTCAATTTGCTGAGTCTTCGCGTCTAGACCCCGGTAGTGCGAGACCTCCAACTTTGCCAAACTGTGACACTGTAATGAGTGAAATACACATCCGGCAAAAGGAGGTCCTCAAAGTTCTCCGCAGTCTAGATGTGAACAAAGCCAGTGGCCCTGATGGTATTCCGGCCATTGTATTGAGGACTTGTGCGCCTGAGCTGTCGCCTGTGCTGACTCGCCTCTTTCGCCTATCTCTGAAGACAGGTCAAGTGCCCAAATCTTGGAAGCTTGTTAACGTGCAACCTGTACCCAAGAAGGGCAGCCGTGCCGACTACAGGCCAATTTCGATCACGTCTATACTCTGTAAGTGTATGGAACGTGTTCTAAATAACAGGCTCCTGGCCTACCTGGAAGCGAATGACTTACTCAGTGACCGCCAGTACGGCTTTCGCCGAAACCGGTCTACTGGGGACCTTCTAGCGTACGCCACACACATCTGGAGTGAGGTCATGGAGAAGCACGGGGAGGCGTTGGCTGTCTCCTTGGACATTTCCAAAGCTTTTGATAGGGTCTGGCACGAGAGCCTTATTGGCAAGCTTCCATCTTACGGCCTGCCTGCTGATTTCTGCACATGGATATCAGATTTCTTGAGGAATCGGTCGATACGAGTTGTCGTTGATGGCTGCTCGTCAGACCAAATGGCTATCAATGCCGGTGTTCCTCAGGGGTCTGTACTCTCTGCGACACTCTTCCTACTGCATATCAACGATCTGCTTAAGCCCGGGATCTTTGGGTACGCAGATGACAGTACAGTCGTGGAGAGCTACACGTCCGATGCAAGAACCAGCGGGCCACAGATCGAGTTATACAGAGAGGCTATGGTTGAGCGGCTCAACTTGAGTCTGCAGGCGGTATCCGACTGGGGTGATGCTAACCTGGTCAAGTTTAATGCCACAAAGACTCAGGGCTGTCTGTTTTCGGCCATAAAGAGACCCTTTCAATTGTCTCCCGCTTTCCGTGGTGTCTCCGTTCCGGTAACTAACAGCTTGGAACTATTAGGCGTTTCACTCACATCTTCTCTTAACTTTGGCTCTTACATAGAGTCCAAAGCCCAATTAGCCTCCAAAAAACTTGGTGTTCTCTCTAAGGTGAGACGGTATTTCACACCTGAGCAACTGCTTAGTCTTTATAAAGCACAAGTCAGGTCTTGCATGGAATACTGCTCTCACCTTTGGGATGGCTCTGCCAAATATCAACTGGAGGCTCTGGAGTCGATTGAGAGACGAGCCTGGAGGCTGATTGACAACGACACCTTGACTAAGACGCAGCTGCAAAGTCTTGAGCATCGTCGCAAGGTAGCGTGTTTGTCGGTCTTTTACCGGATACACTTCGGAGAGTGCGCCCAGGAGTTGCACAATCTGGTCCCCCATGCCCCTTTCTTCTATCGTACGGCTAGACGGACGCGACCAAAGCGCCACCCATTTATGGTGGACATTCCGCGCGTTAGAACCAAGCGTTTTGAATCCTCATTCCTCATACGAACAGCCGGAATGTGGAATGCTTTGCCTGGGTCTGTCTTCCCGTTAAAGTACAACGTGAGTGTCTTCAAATCCCGAGTAAATAGGTATCTTCTAGGTAAGCGTGCTACACCCTAGACCGCACATCTGCTTATCATCAGGCAGTGTGTAGTCAAACGCAAACCTACACGAAATAAAAAAATAAAAAAAAAATGTAGCATTTTTTCACATTATTGTTGATTTATCAAAAACGGCTCAGTCGATTTCGATAAAAATTGAACCAATTTCAAAGTAATTAAAAACAGTGCTAAATCACAATAGGCATATATTCAACATTATCCTTAAAATCTCTTTTCAAATACATAAAAATAAAAGCAAGTAAATTTGGTAGCACCCCTAGTAAAATTGCGTAGACATATTTATTTATTGGTAAAGTATTGCCATAAGGAAATACCCATAAACCCCTTCTGTTACCATCTCGTACATGATGTGAAGTAAATGCTAATATTAACATGAAAGTTAGCAAGAATAAGTTGAAGTTTTTCACTAAATATGAGTAAATAAGTGAAGATATGGTGACGAGAGTCCAGAATGTAGTGCAGTGGAGTACGCCGCGTTGGCTTAGCGATGTTAAATCCTGAAAAAGATTTCAATTTTTAGATTTCCGTACCCAAAGGTTAAAAACGAGACCCTATTACTATACTCTATAAAATTTAACTTGATCTCTGCGACAGCTGTCAGAAAAATCACGCCTATGAAGTCCTGAATTTCTTAATAGTACAGACAGTACCTGTCAATGTCATACTTTATGGGCATGCCTATTAGTGATGGGCGACGAATGAAACATGCCCCCAAAATGCCGGAGGACCATATCCTACTTTGGTCAGCGGGTCCATCGGACCTAGCCGGTAGCTAGCTAGGCTGTACTACCGACCGTTCCCCCAAACCAAACTGTTGGTGACGGAACTCAAAATACGAGTATTCCGAAAAATTCTGGGGCCAACCAGGCGGGAAGATGGAAGTTGGAGGATCCGAAAAAACCGTGAAATTGAAGAGCTGGTGGCGGAGCCCAACATTGTTGGTGAAATTAAATCCCACAGACTCCGCTGGCTCGGACACCTGGAACGGATGGGAGAGGATCGTGCCGTAAAGAAGGCTCATTTGGGCATGCCGGAAGGGCGAATACCTGTTGGACGTCCCAAATACAGATGGAAAGATAAAGTGGCCGAAGACCTGCTGGAGATTGGGGTGCAAGACTGGCACCTACTCGCGCAGAATGGGGACAGATGACGGACCTTGGTATCGGAGGCCAAGACCCACTTTGGGTCGCTGTGCCAACAAAGATAGATAGATAGAAAAATATCGTTCACCCGCGACAAAATGTATGGAACAGCTGTTTTTTTATTAATTTTGACAAAAGTCGCAAAACAGTATTCGTTAAATAAATAAATATTTTGGGACATCTCACACACGGTCTCTGACCCCAAACTAAGCAAAGCTTGTGATATGGCTGCCAGAGACTTATATACTACACATATATACTTATTTTTAATACATACTTATAACGCGGTCACATTAACTGGACGCATCGCATTAATTTTTTTACGCGATCTTATTAAACAGGTAGAAACTTATCTTTTATAGAAGATGGTTCGGAACCTTTCGTGCGGGAGTCCGACTCGCACTTGACCGGTTTTTTTTGCACACCGTACTTAAGCGCCAAAATAACGTCACATGATCAAGTGTCTAGTTAATGTGACCGCGTTGTATATAGATGGTACCTAAATAACACCCAGACACAGAGCAAACACCTATGTTCATCACATAAATATTTGCCTTGGGTGGGGATCGAACCCACGCCTCTTAGATCCAGAAGTCAGGGTCACTAACCACTGAGCCACCGAGGCAGACAGTAAGTTAGTAAGTAGGTAAGTTGTTAATTTTGATGTACAGAATAAAGCTCGAAACATACTATCGGACGCGGCTTACGGACGCGACTGACAGCCGCGACCTAGACTATGAAATTACACTGAGCCGTGCACTCTATCGGACTATCGGACGTCCGAGAGCGATCTGGCACACCGGATGTTTTAAGACTGTGCACATTGCTAAGTCGCGGCTGTCAGTCGCGTCCGTCAGCCGCGTCCGATAGCATGTTTCCGGCTTAAGCCCCTAAAAGGATGCTAATTGATTAGAAATAACCCTGTATGTACTAGATGACTATCAACGTTCCATCTAATCTAAATAACAAATCTCCAATCTATTATCTTACTTATTATTATCTATCGAACTACTTATAAGGAACATTTGATATAGGCCGCGCCAAACAAGTCGGCGGATGTGAAGTTAGCTACAAGCTGCGCAATATCCAATCTTGACTGAAGCTCACACAAAGCCGCGCGTTGATTGGATATTGCGCAGCTTGTACTGTATGCTGAGTGTGAGTTTTGTCGCAAACATGACGCGCTCTTCGGTGAGCGCGTAAGCAAGTAATTTGTATGAAGAAATGTACAGCGCCACTAGCGGCGCGTTTTTGAAACACGACAAGTTCATACAAAAAACTGCATCCAGCGCTTTCCTGCGGTCTTAATAATATCGTCGGTCCACCTGGTCGGTGGACGTCCTACGCTGCGATTGCCGGTGCGTGGTCTCTATTCGAGAACTTTACTGCCCCATCGGCCATCAGTTCTCCGAGCTATGTGCCCTGCCCATTGCCATTTCAACTTACTTATCCGCTGGGCTATATCGGTAACTTTGGTTCGTCTTGGAATTACAACTTTTGAAATTTATATTAAATTACATGACAAAGTTAAAGCATAAATTTATAATATTATAGTTGTATGTTTAAATAAATTTATTATAAAATAATTATGTAAATAACATACACGCATACACACACCCCTACACACACACACACACCCCTACATACACACACACATACACACTGACACACACACACTCACACGCACACAAATAAACAGCGCAACTGTATAATAAGTATTAGGTATAAGTATGTAGTGAAACTGAAAAAAAAATGTATTTGGTAACATAGAATAAATCAGTTATTGGCAGTTATTTAGTTGTTAAGTTAATTTAATGTTTTAAGGGCTTTTGATTTCAGTAAATGAAAAAAGAAATTCATTCCAACTAAAGTTCGTCATGGAATGACAACTTACCTTTAAATTAAATGACTTGGCAACAAAAACATGGTCAATATCAATCATGGACGACACCGCGGTACAGAATAATGTGTTTAACACTGTTGCTTGACTGGTCACATTGATTTTATGGCTGAAGAATAGGGCTGCAGACTGGAGACCTGTAATAAATAATAAAAATAAATACTTTGGGACATCATACACACTGCCTCTGACCCCGAAACTAAGCAAAGTTTGTGATATGGCCACCAGAAACTGATATACTATGTATCCATGTTTTTAAATACATACTTGTATACATAATACCTAAATAACACCCAGACACAGAGCAAGACCTATGTTCATCATATAAATACTTGCCCTGGGTGGGGATCGAACCCACACCTGTTTGACACAGGAGTCAGGGTCACTATAACCACTGAGCCACCGAGTCAGTCAATTTAGTCATTTTGTAAGATACAATAAGAAACAAACAACAAAGCTCAGCAACTTTAAATGACAGTAAGTACAGGCCTCTGACATGGCTAAATGGGTAAAACAATTTAAAGTGTCATCCGAGCCATGGTAGCGCTCGGTTGTAAATGCCACCCACGGTTCACGCATCCAAAGACTGACCATTCTGAATGTTTCTAAAGAAGAAGGAAAAAAATTCTTAGACAGGTTCAGCCGTTCAAGTATTACGTAAGCAGATTTATTACAATTATAAGCCCCCCCTCCCCCCTTGTCAGCAAAAGTAAGCAAAGTTCTTACCCCTCCCCCCCATTTGTATACATTTGTCTTTTTTATGGATTCATGAGCAGCAGATTTAGCATAGAGGCCTTTAACACACATATGCGAAAAGAAATAAATGACTATTGGTGACGTAATCAACTTTTAGACACACCCCCCCCCCCCCCCCCCCATGTCATCAAAAATAAGCAAATGATGAATAAGCAAATGATGATTAATGCGAACCCCTTCCATTATTTATACGCTATCTATCCTCTCCATCCTAAGGTTGCCTGGCAGAGATCGCTATTAGCGATAAGGCCGCCCTTTGTTACACTGTTTTTGTATCTTTATTTCTTCTTATTATGGTTATTTCTTGGTGTGCAATAAAGCGTTTATGTATCTATCTATCTAAATGATAAACCCCTCCACCCCCCTATAGTGCTTACGTAATACTTGAACAGCCCCTAAATACTAATTTTATTCGACTGCTTGATATATACACAACAATATACACTGCTCGCCTATAAATAAATAACATTGATGATCGCTAATGACCTAGTCAAACTATGCTATGAGCGCTAAATGACACTGAGCAGGGCACAGGATTGAGTACAGATGGAGTAAGAAAATTCTCAAATGGAGAACACTCAGGCAAGTGCAGCATAAGACGTCTATGCATCAAACAAACTAGACCTAATTAAGACTGCATCATCGCTGTCTTATCACTACATAGTATAAAACAAACTCGCTTCCCTGTCTCTGTCCCTATGTATGTTTATGTATTTAAAACTACGCAACGGATTTTGATGCGGTTTTTTAAATAGATAGAGTGATTCAAGAGGAAGGTTTATATGTATAGTACACCTGGCGGGGCGGGTCGCTAGTGATAAAATAATATCGTAAGGCATTCTGTTGATCTAATGAAAATGGCTAAGATAAAAAAGTAATAAATACCTATGAAACCATGCACCAGACTATCGGTAACTGCTCGAAACACGACCGAATCGGAATATTTAGACTTAAAAACTATATAATCTCCTAAAAATGCAGATGAAAACAGTGTAAACGTGAGTATAAACTTTAAAAATCTCATTGTTTAATTTGGGGTATTTTGCTCGAATAGCAATCTCATTGTTACGATTTATATGGTTTGTTTGTGTAAATGTTTAGTTTTACAGCATTTCTATTGCAATTAATGCGACATTTTCACAGTTTTTCAGATTTTTCACGAATTTTGTTATTTATTTACATTTTTGACGTATCGTTTCGTTATCAATGTTTTGGTTGTCAGTTGTCAGTGTCAGTGATATTATCAAAAAATCTGGGCTGACATAGCTGCACTTTCAAATTGCCCATTTGGGGAAAAATTGTTGTATACGCGCCAAACTCATAGGGTGAAGGGGGGTCCCCCAGTAGGTTTTGCGACAGTATGAAATTGCTGTATATCCACAGACACAGCTTAAATTGCCGTATATTATGGCAATTAATGACACTTCCGCCAGCGGCGTAATTTTTTTTATTAGCTTTTAACTCTTTTCTAACTTCGTTGACTGTAACTTTTCTTTCGACAAGTTTGTTTTCACAAACTCATCGTTTATTTTTTTTCAATTGTTACCTATTTGGTATGACTTATCCTTTTATCATACGGAATCAACCAATAAATAATATGTAGATAAATGACACGTTAGAAAGTGGCATATTTTATGTCTGAATGATGAATATAACATTGTCTTGAACTATAACAAGATCAAAAAATAACAAACAATTTCATTACATGTAATTATTAACTACAAAACAAAGTTCTGATGGGTAAGAAAATAATAATATTAACAATTTTGCTTTTTCGGTCGACGCTCCACGGCGCGCCCCTGACGATGGAAGGATTTATGAAAATTAAAACAAATTACTCTCCGACATTTTGGGGAAACATTTTTTTGGCATTTTAAGTGGTAACATTTTCCATTGATAGTAGAGGAATAAAGGTACAATGTCACTGACGCGCACACTGAGCTGTGGTGCGACCCACCGTTACCATATAAACGATTTAAAATAAATTCGTTGCGAATTCAATTGCATGTTCTTTATGAACCTAACTGTTGAGACTGTACCTTACCTATAAGACAACCATTGTACACAGTAAATAAAGTATTATTCTATACTATTCTATTCATACGATTTTTTCCCGTTTTACTACTGTACGATCGAAGCACCGAATACGTACATGATTGTACGATCTTTTAAAGATTTTGAATGACCCATACAAAATGGTTTTCAAATGGTGGCCCTAGAACAATCAGGTGTTATTATCCTGTGGCGGTGCATGTTTACGCGCGTCAGCGATTTTGCCGCTCTCGGTTAGACTTAAGCTCTGCGCTCTCATACGCCGCAACATTTAGTCCATTACCTCCGCGCTATGTACTCGTGCTAGCTGACAATAAATCGACCGTGTAATGTAATCCAGTGTTTAATTGTGATGACGTAGTATGACGTAATCCTGTCTCCACATCTCCCGCCGCGCCAGCTATACTAAATTGCCTACATAACCTAATAAGGCAAAATTTTGTCTGTCAATGTCATAATTACTCCGTCATATACCTATACATTAACTCCGTAAAATCACGATTGATCCCAGCCACACCTTATCAATCTTATTGGAGATCCATAGGGGAGGCCTATTTCCAGCAGTGGACGTCCATGTCTGATGGATGGATGAATTAGCCTAGCTTAGGTATAGAAATTTGTGGTGACGTCCACATGTGGTATATTATTCAGAGAAAAATTGAACTAAGATGAAATTTATACATCATTTGAAAGCTTGTTTTACGGGGTTTTCAAAAATATTTAATTTTGATTTTTCAGTACCTCCATTTTTTTAAAAGTGAAAAATACATTGTCTGAAAAATAACAATACAGCTTTTTATTTTTACTAGTTTAGCAATAATAAAGTGCTTCAATCGTTTTTTTACTTCTATTCGTAGCAGATTCTTCCACATTCATGAGTTAATTTAGTAAAATTATAATTATAACCAACCAGTGTGGCCAGTTAGTAGGTACAATGTGACAAAAACACTTAAAAAGTGTGTCTAATTGGTAAAAAAGCTTTTAATTAACAATTTGGAGGTTACTTAATCAGGGTTGGTAGAGATAAACTATTTATTGAGCCAAATATATTTATTTACCTTACTAAATTCAAAATGAATTTTGAAAAAATCGGAGGGCTCTTTTTTAAATTTTTAACTGATGAATAGACTCCGAAAAATATGAACTTTTTCAAAATGTAACGAGTGTTGTGGTTAGAATTTTTGAATATTATTCTACCAGCCTCCATACATTTTGTGGACATGTCCTTTCCTGCACTATGCAAAACAACATCAGTTTGTACAATATACAGGGACATAGGTAAACGCAATACCTTTTAATGGTGGTTCTAGTACACCTAGAGAAACAACTTTTGTTCTAAGTCTTTTGGAAAATCGCTAAGAAAAAATTAGCTTTTTCATACAAAAAGTTCGTCAACGCGCGTCAAAATGTATGGAGAAGCAATTTTTTTGCGAACTTTCAAAAGCCGTAGTACAATAGTTGTTTGTCTACACGTACTAGACGCGCCCTTAAAAGGTTTTGCGTTTAATACCTATGACCTTGTATAATAATAAAACAGGGTTATTAATAATTAATTAGCATCATTTTAGGGACTTGTTCTGCTTCTATACATCAAAACTAACAACTTTAGTCAAAACTAAAAAAAATGTCGTTCACCCGGGACAAAATGTTTGGAACAGCTGATTTCTGATGATAATTGATTATACTCTATAAAATTTAACATGATCTCTGCGACAGTGACATTGACATAGAAGATCGACATTTTTAGAGTTGAGATAGGTAGTGGTGGAAAAAATCTATTTTCAAACAATGTTGTAACGATAGTATTTATCGACGTTTTTCATTATTATCGATGCTAAAGTAACAAATAATTGGGTTTAATTTAATTACACGTGTAAAAAATGTTATGATATTAAAATATACAAAAATTTTAATGATAAATTAAGTTTTATATAAAATATCGTTAGTATAAACTATCGATATTTTAAATAAAACTCTATCTAAAACTCTGTGGTCACGATCATTCGTCGCCCATCACTAATCGGCCTGCCCATAAAGTATGACTTTGACAGGTACTGTCTGTACTATTAAGACAATGAGGACTTCATAGGCGTGATTTTTCTGACAGCTGTCGCAGAGATCAAGTTAAATTTTATAGAGTATAGAAATAATCCTGTATAGGTACTCATCTATTTTGAATCTAAAAATATACACACTGACTGATGCAACGCGAAGCTACAGCTAGACACACGTACGTAGCCTCTCTGTGCGCAGCAGTGGAACAGCACCTTAATTTTCAAAATATTTTAAATAATACGGAAGTTTGGAGCTTACGTTGATAATATTGTCCTATGGTTCCGTATAATTACATAATATTAACGGATTCTATTGATGTCATTATTATATGTATTTTTATTTCGTAAATAGCATTTAATAAAAAATCAGGCTTAAAATTATACCTAAACACATGAATTTAGCAACAATGTGGGCAGCAATTTTGTATTATCATTTCATATGGGATTGCAGGTACCCTTTACAGCAAAATAATGGTAAGATTTTATGTCGAAAATAAATCGATGACACCCTTAATAGACAATGTTTAACCAATGTAGACTTTTGTTAGGGTCTAGGTAGGTACCTACGTGACTAAGTAGTTATATGTATTTTCAAACAGTCGCATTTTGTCAGCTGCGTAGTGTTGAAAACCAAAGCCACACGTATTATTGAAAAAAGTGTTTGTTTTATGTTTATCCAATCGTAAAAGAACTGTCGCACTTATTGAAGATCGCTAAAGTGAAGGTCACAGTAAACTGGATGTGAAATAGGTATAATAATAGTACTTATTGCTTAAAAAAATAACAAAATAGATAGGTATTCAGAACATTTGTTAATTGGTATCGTTATTTATACTGCATACATATCGGCATTTAACAAACAAAATCTAATCTGGGGTCATTTATTTTTTTCAGTACCTATTTTACGATAAGAAGAAATTAGAGGTTATATTTTTTTACGACGCAGCGCAGTGAAAACAATAATGCCTGAAATAATTCATGTACAAGTTGGGCAGTGCGGGAACCAAATTGGATCCAAGGTTAGTCTGTAGTCTACCTATCAATTATTTTCTTTTCTCCGAAAATATTTTAAAGTTTCCCAAAGGATAAAAACGGGACCCTATTACTAAGACTCCGCTGTCAGTTTTTCTGTTTGTCTGTCACCAGGCTGTTTATCAAGTACGGTGATAGCTTAACCTTGAAATTTTCACAAATGACGTACTTCTGTTGCCGCTTTAACAACAAATAGGTACTAAAAACAAAATAATCAATCAATATATTTTAAGGGGGGCTCCCATACAAATAACCTGATATTTTTGACGTACTTTTTGACGTAATTGTGTTGACTTACTTGATTGAAATATTTATAGAATATTTCGATAAATATGCACTTAAAAAAATTATTAAATTAATATAAAATATTTAAGGGGGCTTATTACGACAAAAAATGCTTCATTATACTTATTACTTAATTATAATTATACATATAATACTACTAGCTTTTGCCCGCGGCTCCGCCCGCGTGGAATTTCACTTTTGTGCTATCCCACAGGAACCTTTTATTTTTTCGGGATAAAAAGTAGCCTATGTCACTTTACGGCCTCTGAACTATATCCATGCCAAGAATCAAGTCGATCCGTTGCTCCGTTGCTGCGTGAAAGAGGAACAAACCAACAAACTTTTTGGATTTATAATAATACTAGTTTTTACCCGCGGCTTCGCCCGCATACGCAATATATCATTATAATTTATAGCCTATGTGTTATTCTGATATATAAGCTATATTATTGCAAAGTTTCATCTCAATCCGTTCAGTAGTTTTTGCGTGAAAGAGTAACAAACATCCATACATCCATACATCCATCCATCCATCCTCACAAACTTTCGCGTTTATAATATTAAGTAGGATTAGTATGATTTGATGCAATTGGTGTTATTAGTTAAACTTAAATGATATTGATAGTATTTCCTGAGATTTAATTATTGGTCTCGCTACTCTCGACTAGATACCTACCGCGCTATATGAAAACAATACGTGTCCAATTTTTTCGACAATCAAACTCACGCTTACGTTGCTTCGTTCACTCAACAGATTAAAATATTTCTTTTTGTGATTTAAGTATTGTTTTTTTGACAACTGTATTTTGTTTTTTCCTTACTCCCGCCTAACATATTACGTCACGGCGCGGTCACGGAGTTGTGACGTCATACGCATAAGTACGTCGCGGGGAGTTTTGGTTTCGTGCGGTCATGTATAAATATTCATAACTCCGTCATTTTTGAAGATAATTGATAAATAAAAACAACATAATTTATTGCTGGCTCAGTGTGATTTATTAAAATACTGGAAAATGGGAAACTTTCTTATTTGACATAGGTACTTAGTTTGAACTAGCAATCCGTCCCGGCTTCGCACATGTGCATTATACATATAAACCTTCCTCTTGAATCACACTATCTATTAAAAAAAAACCGCATCAAAGTTCGTTGCGTAGTTTTAAAGATATAAGCATACATAGGGACAGCGGGAAGCGACTTTGTTTTATACTGTGTAGTGAAGACGAAATATGACATAAACTACTTTTTATCCCGGAAAAATAAAAAAAATAAAATATCACGCGGGCGAAGCCGCGGGCAAAAGCGGGCGATGACGGACGGCCGCGACGCAGTGACGCACTGCAGTGGCAACGCCCGTCTGGCACCGCTCTAAATTGCCCAATTTTCTCAAGTTGACGGCGCTACCTAATCGTGCGGGGCGAGAACAATCATTGATCCATCAAACCGTGTACTCAAAACAAATAAAATAATCGGCCAAGTACGAGTCGGACTCGCGCGTGAAGGGTTCCGCATCAAATGGAAGCCCGTCAATATACAGGGCTATTTCTAATCAATTAGCATCCTTCTAGGTGCTTATTCTGTACATCAAAACTAACTACTTTGTTCTACGACTTTCGTCAAAACTAAAAAAAAAAAAAAAACTAACAACTTTTGTTAGTTTTGATGTACAGAATAAGCCCCTAGAAGGATGCTAATTGATTAGAAATAACCCTGTATTTTAGTTTAACCCTTGATTTTAACTTATTAATTTTTTTTGAAAGGAATATATTACATAATATTTCAGGCATCTGTTGCCGTTATTAATATCGAGCAAAACAAAACACGTAACTTGTATGGGAGCCCACGACATTAAATATTTATTTATTTTATTTACTTATTTATTTTTAAAGTGCATATTTAACTAAACATTCTGTGAATATTTCAAGCTTCTATCTGTTACCTTTATTAATATCTAGCGAAAAACGGCTAAAAATTCAGGTTTGTTGTATGGGAGCCCCCTTAAATATAAATCTTATTCTGTTTTATTATTTGTTGTTATAGGGGCGACAGAAATACATCATGTGTAAAAAATCAGGTTTCTAGCTATAACGGTTCATGGTATGCAGCCCGGTGACAGACAGACAGCGGAGTCTTAGTAAAAGGGTCCCGTTTTTACCCTTTGGGTACGGAACCCTAAAAATCAAGACAGAACGTCGTGAACAGACAAATGGGACTGGTTTTTTAAACATGTGTGAGTGCGTCGTTGTTGCGCCGCCATAGTTCGACTGACGAGCCAAGACGTAGTTTCCTTGTACGTGTTTGGTGTCTGTACACGGCGAGGCGTAGTTTTTCCGGCCTCACTTGTTTGTTTCACAACATTCTGTAAGTATTGATTTTTTTATTTGGTCTCGGACGTGTAGTGAATTTTATTGAGAGGTTCATAGATCGGGGCTTTTCAATATAAAGAGGGTTACAATCTTCTCCATCACTGTTTAATATTAATCTTCTACGTTTTACATTTTTAAAATACAAGTTCGCCGGCCATCTTTTTATCGAGAGAATGAAGCCATGGAATGAAGTTAGGGTCCGTCAGCCGCGTCCGATATTATGTTTCTAGCTTTAGGGGCTTATTCTGTACATCAAAACTAACAACATTTTTTCTGCGACTTTACATTGGTATAGCGAGCGCATTAGCGTCAAACATAGTAAAGTTTAGCAACTTGTCTGATTACCTTCAAACCCAATTATCTGAGGATTTATCTCTATGTAAACTGTATTTCTGGTTACCTATATCTTCAAACAATGTTTCTGTAAAAAATGAAGCCTAAACTTAAATATCTACACTAAATTGGCAACATTAGCCACATACATTTGGATGTCATCCATTTGGCGTGATGCTCAGTGGGGCCTATTATAACAGAGTCTTTTATTATCGAGCCAGTCTACCATCGATAGTCGAGAGAGCAACTATACCATCTGAGGCCAGTGGCAAATTTTTTAGATGGAGTAAAAATGTAAAAATGTAATGTAAATGACACGTTGTAATTTAATGTAATTTGTTGTTTTATTCAGTAAAGGGAAAATTTTATAGCTGAACGAAGCGCGAGCGCAGCGAGCGCAAAACATTTTCATGTTTATTTTTTCATTCCGGTAATAAAATTTGGAAATTTTGTTCTAAATGTTAGGCTATTTCTGTGTTTGCGGCCTCTTAGGCCGGGGCCCCCTCTAGTCCGGGGGCCCGTGGCATTTTGCCAGCCCTGCCACCCTATAGTTACGCATTCGTCTAACTGCTGGGCGATTCTGTTAACCGATCTCGTTGCTGAGGTGAAACGTTCTAGAACCTCTCTCGTTTTTTGACAGTTTTGAGCTGTCAGACCTGTCAGAAAAACGAGAGAGGTTTAAGAACGTATCAGAGAGTTTTGGCGGGAACGCGGAAAAATCATGTCGCCTCATTGTATTATTTTGTTAAACTTGTGTTTTTATCAGTGATAATTAGTGAAAAATTGTGGTATTTCGTTGATTATGAGCTATTTATGTGCATGAGTGTAGGCAAGTGATATAATGTGACTTATCATGTTGTTCAGTATTGTTACCAAAACTCCATAGACGCCTCTAGTAAAGTCTCCACTGCTTTACTGAGGTATGACTCGGACTATGTTTGGACTTGACCGCGACTTTATTGGACTATGACGAGACTACGACAGTGACTATTATGATAAAATGTTATCAAAAATTATTAAAACTTAATACTTGACACTGGCAAATGCACAATAATGCGACGCCAAAACTAAGAAGAAGAAGAACGTATCACTTCAGTAAATAAATTGGTTAACAGAATTGCCCCGCTGCTCTCGTGACAACTCCCTACCTAGAACGTCATGTCTAAACTATTCTAGACTATTCATGTCTAGATTATTATGTCTAGACTACTATAGATACGAATCTGAAAAGGTAGGATTACATTGGTAGTACACAAGTGATATCTTCGACAATGTTGTTGAAATAAAACGTCTATGATCAGTTTCATTATTGTAATTAACAAGAAAACGATCATGAATACAAATGCGAAACATTATCGTTATTAGCTCTAATTTTGAATCCTATTTTAAAAATAGCTTGAATACAACACGGTACCTTAAATGCTCGACCTACTTTCCCTTTTTCAACCATTACAACTTGGTACTTCAATTTTAATAACCAAAATAATGACTCCAAGAAACAGTATGGCCGCTGCGCAAAACCTTTCTGCCGGCACCCGCTTAGAGGCCCCAGTAAGGAGGCTAGTCCAACGGTAGTGTTGCCACTGTGATATCTGTACAAAGAGGTGCTAGTATGGTAGTTTCTAACACAAGGCTTGAAACCGGTTCAAAATTAACCAGAATTGAAACGGTCAAAACCGATTTCTCTGATTTTTTTGTTCGGTTCGTAACTATAATAATTATTTATCGCATTATGTGGCATGACCGACTTCACCCGTGTACAGAATTCGCGAATATTTCGCACCGATCGATGTAGCATTATTCACATTATTGTTGATCTATCAAAAATGGCTAAAATTTATAATATTTTGTAATTGGATTGTGATCAGATGTGAAACTCCTGGAAGGATCCCTCTTAATAGACAATTAAAGAAGTGGTTATTTTCCAAAGGATTTCATAATTTAAATAGAGTATTTCAATAATGGTAAATTTTTACTTAATTTTTTGTATGGTTAATAATTACTTATGATCCAAATCTGTAAATTAATTATATTATATTTAAAAAACTGTAACTGTACTAACTAAACATTGCACGCCCGTTAAGGGGTCTACTATTGACACTAATCTAATTATAATTAAGTAACATCTTTGTACATAGTATTGCAATAAATGATTCTTATTCTTAAAAAAAAACAATGTCAAGCTGACAGCCTCGGTGGCTCAGTGGTTAGTGACCCTGACTTCTGGAAAAAAGAGGCGTGGGTTCGATCCCCACGCAGGGCAAACATTTATGTGATGAACATGGTGTTTGCTCTGTGTCTGGGTGTTATTTAGATATTCTATGTAAGTATGTAATTAAAAATATGTATATGTAGTATATCAGTCTCTGGAAACCATATCACAAGCTTTGCTTAGTTTGGGGTCAGAGGCCGTGTGTAAGATGTCACCTAATACAAAAAAAATATTTAAATTAAAAAAATACATTAAGGGGGGCTTCCATATGGTACGGAACTCGTCGGGCGCGAGTCGGACTCGTACTTGGCCTATTATATAAATAGATATAAGAGTGATTAAAGAGGAAGGTTTATATGTATAATACTCCTGTGCGAAGTCGGGGCGGACTAGTTATTTATATATGAATACTTTGCAATAACATCTCATTGTAACCTAAAGATAAAAGGTAACAATACCTAAAAACAAGACGTGTATAAATAAGGTTGTGAATGAAGTTGATCTACCCACTAGCATAATAAAACTTACCTACAGACTGGTACCCTCGTGCATTGTATTGTCTATTATCATAATAAAATATATAAGTAAGTGTCTGCCGATCCGCAACTTCATTGATAGGTACAATAATTTAGAAAGGAGTTGGTAAACTTTTTATATGGGAGGCGGTCCTTGAAAACCGGCAGCGATGCGAGCTATATTAATGTTTAGTGCCATATTTAAGAATAATATTTCACGCAAAAACATATTTTTGTGTATCGCCGTTTTATTATAATATCTCTTTTTTATTTCACTAAGTAGAAAATATTTAGACTGAACTGGTAATACTAAGAGGAGGTCTACGTAGTCTACGTATCAGACAGGAATCTTCAAACAACCAATAGCGGGCTGATATTTTAGAGTTTGACATTTATTTATTTTTTAAAACATCCCTCTATTGGTTGTTCAATATTGACAATGTCATTTCCTTTTGCTGTTTCTTAATGTCACTGTCAGGTTTTTTTTTCAATTTAGGCTTAATGCAGTTATTTGGTGTAGCACATAGTTCATTTTTCTAATGTTTTTAGAACCCATTTGAAAATTAAATGGCGATGAAAAAAAATTCTAAAAAATATGTGTTTGAAAAGATAATTATGTAAGCTTTATATTGGTATAACTTTTGTTTCTGCAAGATTTCAAAACCCGCATCTTTTCCATTAATTCTTTCAACTCTTTGTACGATTGCCCTTGTTCTTTGTTTGCTTGTTTTCCTCGAGCAAATATCTACAGAGCCACAGTCCCTAAGAGAAAGTAGTAAATAATGGAGTTTTGGTGGGAACGCGGAAAAATCATGTCGCCTCATTGTATTATTTTGTTAAACTTGTGTTTTTATCAGTGATAATTACTGAGAAATTGTGGTATTTCTAAATAAAAAATATAAATTGTTTATGAGCTGATTTACGTGCATGAGTGTAGGCAAGTGATATAATGTGAGATACGAGTATCATGTCGTTCCGTGTTGTTACCAAAACTCCATAGACGCCTCTAGTAAAGTCTCCACTGCTTTACTGAGGTATGACTTGGACTATGTTTGGACTTGACCGCGACTTTATTGGACTATGACGTAACTACGACAGTGACTATTTTGATAAAATATCATAAATTATTAAACTTAATACTTGACATTGGCAAATGCACAATAATGCGATGCCAAAACTAAGAAGAAGAAGAAGTAGTAAAAAAAATGTCCGAGCGTCGTCATACATACCAACTTAGATATTGATACATTGATACAATAATTTAGAAAGGTGACGTCGACAAGTGGTATATTATTCAGAGAAAAATCGAACCAAGATGATATATACATCATTTGAAAGCTTGTTTTATGGGCTTTTCAAAAATATTTAATTTAGATTTTTCCATCACTCCATTTTTTTTAAATGTGAAAAATAAATTGTATGAAGAATAACAATGCAGCCTTTTATTTTTACTAGTTTAGCAATACTTAAGTGTTTCTATCGTTATTTTACTTCTATTCGTAGATGATTCTTCCACATTCATCTCTTAATTTGCTAAAATTAAACATTATAACCTACCAGTGTGACCAGTTAGTAGGTACAATGTGACAAAAAAACACTTAAAAAGTGTGTTTAATTGGTAAAAATCCTTTTATTTAATATTTTGGGGGTTACTTAATCAGGGTTGATAGAGATAAACTACCTATTGAGCCAAATATATTTATTTATCTTAATAAATTCAAAATTAATAAAAAAAATAGGAGGGATCTTTTATATTTTTAACTGATACAATAGACTCAGAAAAATATGTACTTTCTCGAAATGTAACGAGTGTTGTGGTTAGAATTTTTGATTATTATTATACCAGCCTCCATACATTTTGTGGGCATGTCCTTTAATTCTTTCAACTCTTTGTACGATTGTCCTTGTTCTTTGTTTGATTTGTACCTAAGTTTCCTCGAGCAAATATTTACAGAGTCACAGACCACAGTCAATAAGTGAAAGTACTAAAAAAATGTCCGAGCGTTGTCATACATACCAACATAGATATTTACATTAAGAGTGCACCTAATCCCATGAAAAAAAAACAGATTTCACCCGCGCTTCTTACATCGCCTGCTATCATCTAAGATGCTTTTTTGACCGGAGGAGGTACTCAATTCGACGCTTATATTATTTTTTTTATGTATAACCACGCATAACTTTTTTCATAGCAATCCGATTTCAATAGTTCTTTTTTTATTGGAAAGAGTATACTTCGAAATTGGTCCCATTTAAATTTTATCGAACTCGGCTGAGCCATTTTTAATAAATCAACAATAATGTGAATAATGTTACTTCGATCCGTGCGAAAGATTCGCGAATTCTGTACACGGGTGAAGTGGGTCATGCTAATTTTTGCAAAAAATAATCTTGTTTAGAGTCGAAAATCGCATGACACAGTTCACGATGATGTTGGCTTCGAGCTCCAGCCAAAGAAGATATAATAATATGCTCCAGCTTTTTATTTTTATTAATACTACTACTACATAGAAAGCAATTGGATCATCCACGGACCCTTGAAGGTCTAAAGATAATCCAAATGCTAAAGCCCACTGCCAGTTGGCAGCGTGCCCAGCATGCTGGTAGCATTGCCACGCTGAATGGCAATGCTTATACGTTGAGCCAAATAAACACCAGCATTTTGGTCACGCGTCGCGTCCAGCTTACATTTTTAGGTGACGTTTTATTTATTTATTCAAAATTTAAGCATGTATTAAAAAAAAAAACTAATTAATTACTTGGCTAGAACATTAGTCTGGCTACGTCATTTTTCAAAAATAATGTGGTGTTGTCGCTGCTAATTTCGAGAGTTTGAAAAAAAAAATGTATTTTATGATGCGAAGTTTTAATTTTTTTTCTAAAGTAACCATATTATTTTCCAAAATTCTACGCGATTACTTTACTACTATAGGATTTTTCTTTTCTTATAGTATTTTTTAAATATGGATATTTAAGTTCGTTACTCTTACACCACGTCTTTAAAAATACACCTTTCGATTGATTTTGGCATTAGGCGTCCCCTTAAATAATTCACAATGCCTATTTTTAAATCTCAAGGTTGTCATCTAATTAGTGCTTGTAACCGATCACTGTGGCATCGAGCCGTGCAAACCATCGGACATAAAGCTCGAAACATATTATCGGACGAAACATATTAGATAGTCTAGGTCGCGGCTGTCAGTCGCGTCCGTAAGCCGTGTCCGATAGTATGTTTCCGGCTTAAGTCGCGGACGTCACCTTGGGCTGACCTTGAGCGTTCAGACGTCCGAGAGCGATCCGGCGCGCCGGATGTTTTAAGACTGTGCACACTGCTAAGCCACCATCAGCCGCGTCCGTAAGCCGCATCTCTATACTCTATGTATAGTTTTCTTGTCAGCGTTGGAACGCCATAACGTCCATCGAATTGGCATTTTCGTTTTGTTTTAAATTCTACATTGATGATTATAATTTAAACTGATGAATTTACATGCACCCCCGTCAGTATTTTTATATCTTCTCTGCCCCCGTGCATAGTTTCTGTTTCCCGATTTTTATTAGTATGATGCCCATTAAAATCGGCTAGTATTTAACTGAGCACCTATTATTTTGAACTGAGCGAAAATTAATTCGAATTAAAGGAATCAAAAAAATTTGAAATTGCATACGGAAATAATGAACGAGCGACAAAAAGCGTGCGAAAACAAATGCCAAAATCAGTGACTAAACACAAAATATTTGAGATACTAAGTGTTACGCTTGTTTCATTGTGACTGCAGGGTCACGTTCACATCGGATGCAAGCCGCTTCCAATCGGTCTTATTAGAAATCTATAGGAGAGGCCTATGTACGCCGGTCGCTGCCGCGGCACGCTCGCTTCGCCCGCTCGGCGTGTGCGTTGTTTGTCACACCTAACATACTTTTTGTTTCACACCTAATCTTTAATGTAACGTAACAATATTCGTCTAATACTCGTAGTTGTTTGGCCTAGTGAAAGATTAGACAATTGATAAATGTTTCAAACGTTTTATGGTATATATAATAAAATAAACAATAATTCTGCCAAATCAACGTTCGCGTTGTCGTACAAAATTTTTCCAATCGTTGGTTGTCAAAGTGAAACATAGGTGAAACGTTGGTTGGCAAGTGATAATCGGCCAAACGAATTTCCGTGAAAAGGCAAGAAATCATTATAACGCTGCTCATAATTATGTATACAAACCCGACAAATAGTCACACACTAGATATAGTCGCCCTATCATGATATTTTTCACCCAGTTCATTATTATCCATTAAAATCCCCACAGAAGAGCAGGGCATCCCGCAAAATAATCGTGTTCTTATATGCAATGTTTACTAACAGCTCCCAGACAATATACCTACACCTACCTATAACACATTTTATGTCTTTGCGGTTATCGTAATAGCTTGTATACGTAGATTCAAACCATTAAGGGCCCCCGCAAACGGCGATTTTTGTAGCGATACAGTCGCTAGCTGTGTGCCCTCGCCCACTACGTAATTATGCAGTCGCTCGCGTCGAGCGTCTGTCGCGATTCAGTAAAAAGTCTATACCTTTTGCATCGATCGATAGGTACCTACAGTCGCGATGCTGTAGCGCATGTTAGCGCCTCTTGCCGTAGAATACCTTATAGTTATTACTAAAAGGGTCCTACACCGTAGATACTTAATAGTTTGTATGAAAAGTAGCTAATGCCACAGAATGAAGCACTTAGTAGGTGTTAACTGATGAGATGTTTTGTGGGCAGTTCGCCCTGCGCTATGGAAGAGGATAGACGTTATAAAATTGCATCGCGTCTGTGGCGCTTCCGTATCGCATATTCTGTAGCGCTTTAGTATCGCGTCTGTAGCGAGTTTGCATCGCGTCTGTCGCATGTTGCAAATGCGACTGGCGCGCGTTAGTAGCGATGCAATCGCGCGACTACGAAACGCGCGTCAGTCGCGCTTAGGGTTACCAGGCCTAAAAATGCAAAATTTTGTCTGGCATGTCCAAAAATCCTGATTTTGAAAAAAAAGTCCGGTCACGCACCTGTATTAAATACAAATCATAGTATTTAAGTAGGTACGTTTTTATTTACTAATATTATTTAGACCCATATTTATGGTTGCTAGCAACCACATGCAAAAAAATGATTTTTCCAGCTATTTCGCAATAAAATTGTTCACACGTCACGTGTTTATAGTTATATTGCGGAAACAATATGGCTCTCACGGACTCCACTGAAAGTCTGTTTCTATCCGGGCTCAGTGCGTGCGGCACCCGTCGCTTGAGCGGGCGGGGGGACATGCAGGTATGACAAAAATTCGGTCTAACGTAAAATCCGGGCGGAGTCTGGTCTAACACGTAAAAAATTCGGCCTAGACCGGCTTTATCCGGTCAGATGGTAATCCTAGTCGCGCTACAATAATCCGCCGTGGGCGAGAGCCCTAATTTCTCGATAAGCAGCTTTTACTGAGTTGTGTTAATATCAACACCGGGGGCGTGTTGATGTCATGATGTTGATATGAGTCATGCTTATCATTGCGATATGTGCTATAGCCATAGTTTAAGGTGACGCATTGAAAAACTCTTATTTCAAAAATTCTCCCTTCACGCGGACAAATTTTACGCGGTCGCGCTCGACAGGATCGCGCCAGAGCGGCGGACGGCAGTGAGTTTTTAATTAATTACTCATAATGTACACATTAAAAAAAATAACTTCTCGGTCTATGAAAAAAAAATAGCGGTCTGGCTATTTTATTCGTAAAAAATAATAGAGTGTTGTCTCTGATAATTCTGAGCATTCGAATTATTAAACTTTTTTTTGGTAAGACATTTGTTTTTTAGAAGTTTTTTTTAAATAAAGCCGGTTACTTATCAAAATTTTGTCCGGTTCACTAAATTTTTCAAGATTTTCCCTTATCTATGAGATTTTTTAAATTTGTATCAATATCATTCGTCCTCTCACATCGCGCAAAAGTACTCGTTTTCGTGTTTCTCGGCTCGTCTTAAGATCTCCCGCATCTAACCAAGTTTCAAAGATAATATTAATCAATAATATTTATCTATACCGCCCCCCCAACCCCCCTACCGCCTAAGCAATAGCAATCGTAATAGCAATCGTTTATGACTTCATTTTAGTCATTTGGCACCGCCTATGTGACGTTAGCCATCAAAGTTGTTCATTCAACGATTGCTTTCGCAATCCGTGCAAAGCAATTGATGGCTAACGTCACATAGGCGGTGCCAAATGACTAAAATGAAGTCATAAACGATTGCTCTTACGATTGCTATTGCTTAGGCGGTAGTGGGGCAGGTCGTAAACTTTTAGGAACAAACAACTTTCACGAAGAAAAATCAAAAAGTTCAAAAGTTTTTCATACAAAAAGTTCGTCAACGCGCGGCAAAATGTATGAAAAAGCATTTTTTTTGCTAATTTTCAAAAGATGTAGTATAAAAGTTGTTTGTCTACGAGTAGATGTACTAGACCCGCCCTTAATACGTTTTGCATTTAATACCTATGACCCTGTATAAATAGGGGTAGCGGTAATCAAATAGCATCCTTTTGTGGGCTTTATAAAGTTTTTGTTGAAAAACATCGTTCACCCTCGTCAAAATGTATGGAACAGCTGATTTTTTTTAGTTTTGGCAAAGAAGATATAATAATACTACGTATAGAACGGCCACTCGTTACCCCCCACCCGTTTGAGTCTTCCTCACTTCCACCCCGCGTCAGGACACGATTGACTACTCTGCGCGCGGGCTGCACAGGCCGCTGCAAATACCCGTGTAGCGTTCGTGCGTATGTGTAGTGTCTGTGAATAAATATAGTGTTGTGTGCGTAAGACAGCAGATTTTGTATGAAGAAACGCGGAGTGTCCGGGCTGTGGTTTTGGCTAAAGTCGCAGAACAATGTTGTTAGTTTTAATATACAAAATAAGCCCCTAAAAGGATGCTAATTGATTACCAATAACCCCGTATATTTGTTTAAGCAGCGAACATACGTTTTTTTTTTCAGTTTTGGGAGACCATATCAGATGAGCACGGCATCGATTCTCAGGGCGTGTATCGTGGGACCAACCCTCTGCAGAAACAGCGGATCAATGTCTACTACACCGAGGCATCTAATGGTAAACTATAGCCAGCATAATATATCCATAGACTGCTTCGGTGGCTCAGTGGTTAGTGACCCTGACTCCTTGGTCAAAGAGGTGTGGGTTCGATTCACACGCAGGGCAAATATTTATGTGGTGAACATAGGTGTTTGCTCTGTGTCTGGGTGTTATTTAGGTATTATCTATTTAAGTATGTATTTAAAAATATTTATATGTAGTATATCAGTCTCTGGCAGCCATATCACAAGCTTTGCTTAGTTTGGGGTCAGTGACCGTGTGTAAGATGTCTCCTAATACCTATTTATTAATTTAAGTCTATTGTTTTAAGGTTACACTAGTCCAGTAATTAAAAAAGCCGTGTTGGTTTACACTACACTCGCCTATCAATCATGTGTATTGTGTAGGTCTGTACAATTATCATATCTGTTTTCAAAATAATAGAAAAGAAAAAAACTTCGTGCTAGCTACACGCGTATAATTAAAATATACTTGGGTATAGTCTAGGTTTATAATAATCTACTTTAAAAAAAATTGCTTTCAAGTAACTAAAAATCCCGAAAAAAATTACGCTCGCTGCACTCGCGCATATAAGTAGTAGGTAACGTGGTCAACTTACATCATGTCTGTTTTGAAATTACTGAAAAAAGAAATTGAGGCTCACTGGGGTCGCGCATGATAGCAATGTGGTAAGTCTGTTTTGTTCATATCTGTTTTGAAATGACAAAAAAAAATAGCTAAATTTTGGCGCTCGCTGCGCTTGTGCATAATAATAGTGAGTTGCTCTGCTTTGTTCATGTCTGTTTTGGAATTACTGATAAAACCGAAATATTTTCGCGCTCGCTTCGCTCGCGCATATTTTTTTGCCTTGGCATATTTCTTAGACAGCGCGGTAACACATAACAACGCGAGCTAGTATATTATAATCTCAATTTCAACAGGGGCCGGGGCCGTTCAATTATATACTCGTAGCATACTCGTGACGTTACGCGGAACTTTTACGGGCTATATCTTCATCAATTTTTGTTAAATTGACAAAACAAAAAAAAACGTGTCTAATATTTTTTAATAATTTATCTGACGGACTAATTATATTTTTTTTAGTCATCAAGCCTATTCCGCACAAATCCATGGTACTTATTGGTAAGGGAGCAAATTCAAACTAAATTCATCTTTTCAGGGAACTACGTGCCGCGAGCAGTGATGGTCGACCTCGAACCAGGCACGATGGACTCGGTCCGCGCCGGCCCATACGGAGAACTGTTTCGTCCGGACAACTTCGTGTTCGGCCAGAGCGGCGCAGGTGAGTTGTCCTCTATTACGTTTAAGTCTCTCAATTAGTAATATTGTCGCCCAGTTAGTAATTTTGTAGCCGAATTTAGTAATCTTGTCGCTAAATTAGTAATTTAATCGCCCAAATGTGGAATCTGCCCCACTCGTCTCACCTTGGTGGGGCAGATTCCACTTACATTTTAGCATTTTTTTTTTCGATTAGGTTCGCGTTTGACTGTCTAGCCTAGAGCTGTCGGAAACTATCAAATATAAATTGCAATTTGACACTACTGAGAGAAATGAGAAAAAACACGGCAACTAGCTACTGAATCGAGATCTTTTTCATGTCTCGTTCTAGCTCATGTCATATTATATCATTGCATCTCTTCCTTTCTTTTCTCGATCGAAATGAATTATTCTACGACGTCAAAGATTTTCTGAAATTACCAGAAATTGTATCAGATTAACTTTTTAATAGATATAATAATATCTAATTTATATTATATTTTAAAATGAGATTGACTGCATTGTATCGTTTTGCTGTAATTTTGTAATTTGTATGTTTTTTTTATTAGTAATTTGACATGTAACTATGGTGGTACCAATAAATTATTTGTATTTGTATTTGACCACATGCAAACAGGATCGAACACATGAATTTGAGGTTTTTACTATTTTCAGGTAACAACTGGGCCAAAGGTCACTACACCGAGGGCGCCGAGCTGGTAGACTCTGTGATGGACGTCGTCAGAAAGGAAGCCGAGGACTGCGACTGCCTGCAAGGTTAGTAGTTTTGAGGTTAACGCCATCTGTATTTTAATACCTACCTAGAACATCGAGGAAGTATTGGTCCGTCCACACTCTCTACGAGGGAACGCGAGCCCAAGACAGTGAATTGTGCGCTCGTGTCGCCTCGCCTCGTCATTCCTCGCGTCGCCTCGCTGTCGCTCCGTTTGTACCCCGGGAGGTGAGCACAAAAATTTGAATTGTATTTAATTTTTATTTTGATATTTGTGACATTTTGACATGATAATTTTAATGTAGTTTTATAATAGTACGTCTTAAATAAAGAATAAATAATAAAAAATACAAGTACTCTCTAAAAGTAAATTTTTGGTACCTGTTACTTTATTATGGTGGTGTACTACAATTCCCTGGAGCCATTCAGCTAGGTTCCGTTTTACAGCGTCCTTAGCGTTTAGTAGGAGTACTTACCTCTTGTGTTTTTAAATAAATAAATTAGTATCTTGTCACTTCTTCTAAAAAAAGAGCTACACCAATTTTTAGCTTCTAAAAGCTAAAAATTGGTGTACGGATAGAAAGGAACCAGGAACCCAGCTGACTGACTCCGGTGTTTTATTGTACACCACCATGATGACGTAATATCAAAAATTCAGCTTTTAGAAAGTGCCTGCATTTTTTGCGCTTACCTCCCGGGCTACAAGCGGAGCGACAGCGAGGCGACGCGGAGAGGCAAGGTGACAGTGTTTATGGTGCCTCCACACAAGTCCGCGAGGCGACACGAGGGGATGCGAGCACAAGTGTGTGTATAGTGCGCTCGTGTCGCCTCGTCTCGCCTCGTCATTCCTCGCGTGGATGGCTATTGGCTAATGCCTTGTGGCGAGGGTCTCGCCTCGCCGCCTGGCATTAGTCATTAGCTGGAGTGTGTGGACGCACCACATGTATTACACATAGGGATGTCATCCTATTTAAGGGTAAAAGTGAATGTATCACGTAGGTAGTACTTAGGACGTTTTTAATGAATTGTGGATTAAGGAATTTTTATGGTAAAATGATTTAAGGAAATTTTAGGGTAAAATGATCGAGTCATTGTGCCATGGAGGAGAATGGAGAGCGCATGGGCCCCGTTTTTGTTGAAACAATAGGTCACCGATTTTAAGCGGGGGGAGAGGTAAGCTCCGCTGGCTGTAATTGGCTGACGCCAAAATGACGCAATGACAACATTTCTAGTAGTGGTGCCAAAAATGTTATTAGCAAAATATAGATATTTTTGACTTGGTTCTACTTTGAATAAAATATCGTATCGCAATAACTCATCTTTTTAACTATTAACACGATACTGGATCAAATATCGTATCGAAACCACACAATCGTATCGTCTCAACAAAGAGCGGCTTTAGAAAATATTAAGTATTTCTGTGTACTTTGCCACTTACAGGTTGGCCGACGTAAATAAGTATTGTTTATGTACCTAAAACAATAAACTTTGATGGTATAAAAGACAATATGTTCCATTTTTTAAAATACGATACCGGATCGATCCAAAATGTCGTATCGAAACAAGCGGATCGATACGCTGCGATGCGATCCATTGCAATCCAAAGTATCGATACAAACACCTGGATCGAGCATCCCTAGTCGGTAGTCATCTAGAGCGCCTATCGATGGTGAGCGAGGCCGCCCCGCGCACTCTCTCCACTGGTTAATATGCTCCTTGCATTGCGCTGATCCCCCGCAAGGATTCAAGTTAGTAATGCTGTTCTCATTTGAGGTAACTCTTAACCACATGCATCGAAAATCTTTCCAAGCTGCTGTCAAAACTGTTAAATATGTAAAGTGATTTGACGTTATCTGTCTTAAAAACCCGGAAAAATTCACGGAATCGAAATATTTTTTGACCGACGAACCACCGGAGGAGGTATACAATTCGACGCGTATATATTTTTTTATGTATAACCACGCATAACTTTTTTGATAGTAGTCCGATTTCAATAATTCTTTTTTTATTGGAAAGAATATACTTTGAAATTGATCCCATTTAAATTTTATCGAAATCGGCTGAGCCATTTTTGATAAATAAACAATAATGTGAATATGTTACATCGATCCGTGCACAATATTTGCGTTCCAGCGATGCACCCCGGCTTCGCACAGGTGTATTATACGTATAAACATTTATCTTGAATTACTCTATCTATTAAAACAAACTGCATCAAAATCCGTTGCGTAGTTTTAATTATAAAAGCATACAAGGGGACAGACAGCGGAAAGCGACTTTGTTTTATACTTTGTAATGATTCTGTACACGGGTGAAGTCGGTCATGCTATTTTTTGCAAAAAGTAATTATATTATCATGTCTCTTTCTAACTCGTGCCATTTTAAATTAAGACCAGTCGATCTAGAAAATCAAAATCAGAAAGAGATTCATCATCTTCGCTTCGCATCTACGAGTATCGCTGTAAGTCATAAAGATTGTTTATGACGATATTAATTATATTTTATATAGGCTTCCAGCTAGCTCACTCGCTCGGGGGCGGTACAGGCTCTGGCCTTGGGACTCTACTTCTCTCCAAGATACGCGAGGAGTTCCCTGACCGCATCATGAGCACCTTCAGCGTTCTACCTTCGCCGAAGGTATGTACTAATCTCAGACGAAATAAAAAAATCAAGACAGAATGTTTCGACAGAACACCAGACAGTGTACAGACATAATTACACACACAAACACGTACAACGAAACTACGCCTTGGCTCGTCAGTCGAACTATGGCGGCGCAACAGCGACGCACTCACAAATGTATATAAAACCGGCCTCACTTGTCTGTTCACGACGTTCTGTCTTGATTTTTTTATTTGGTCTGAGGTTATAATAATATATAATAAGTAACCAGCAGACAAATCGCGTTAATTTTAAACAGCTGCGTTCCATCTGTAACTCAGTTAAAGTTCGGTTGCAATTGTAGTTAAGTTTCGATTCAGTTTCAAGGAATTAGGTATTGCACTAAACATCATACACCAACCGTTCATTTGACACCGGTTACGTTCCAACTCTGATTTGATTGAGTTGCGTTTCAACTTTGGTCAGAATCATTAGTGCGATACGAAAATAGACAAAAAGTCGAAGTTCGGTTAAAGTTCAATTGAAGTTCAACTGTAAATTTTTAGTGCAATTGGCCGGCAGAGCTTGGACGGTTCATCGCCGTACCAGCGGGGTGATTCTGTTAGCCGATTTCGTTGCCGAGGTGACGCGTTTTTGGACTTCTCTCTTTTTTTTTAACAGCTTTGAGCTGTCAGAACTGTCAGAAAAAAAGCAAAGGTTCGGGAACGTGTCGGGGGACGGGGGAGTTACCCCTTTAATAAGCAGTTTTGAAATTTTTAAGTATTTAAAATTGAGATCTAAACTTACTTAAACTATCATAATTATAAAATTTCATGTTATTTGGTTGATAAATGTGGAATTAAGCTTTGTATTATTAGGACGGACGGACATACGGACGGACTGACGAACACCACGGTACATTTGGACATATTAGGACATATCTTTAATTTTTAGTTTTTGATGTTAAATTTATTAAGTACTAATTTGATGTTAAATTTATTACGTTTTATATACTAGTTCGGTGTCAATGGATTCATGATAAATATGTGATAATGTTTTCAGTCGAAATAAATTTATTATTATTTATTTATTTAAGGGTTCCTTGTTTTACTACGGTACCCTAAAAAATTTTAAACACGCGTCAGGTCACGTGAACTAATCGAAAATTCATAAAGCTCGAAACATACCTACTATCGGCCTCGGCTTACGGACGCGACTGAAAGCCGCGATCTAGACTATGAAAGTACACTGAGCCGTGCACACTATCGGACATAAGTCGCGGACGTCACCTTCGGACGACTTTGAGCGTTCGGACGTCCGAGAGCGATCTGGCACACCGGATGTCTTAAGACTGTGCACATTGCTAAGTCGCGGCTGTCAGTCGCGTCCGTTAGCCGCGTCCGATAGTATGTTTCCTGTTTAAGACGGATAGAGCAAGTTCGCACTTCTGCCGGCACTCCTGGAGTGCAAGCTATTATATTTATTTATTTATTTTCACTTCTTCCGTACCTATAATCCCTTGAAAAATGTTTTTTTTTCAACCTATGCTGTTCCACTTCTGCTCAAAGGTCTCCCCCACTTCTTTCCATAATAAATTAATAAATATAAAAAAATTAAATATATTAAGGGGGCTTCCATATGGTACGGAACCCTTCGTGCGCGAGTCCGAGTCGCACTTCCATCCATCAGTCGTAGGACGTCCACTGTTGGACATAGGCCTCCCCTATGGATTTCCAATAAGACCGGTTGGAAGCGGCCTGCATCCAGCGCGATCCTGCGGTCTTAATGAGGTCATCCGTTCACCTTGTGGGTGGACGTCCTACGCTGCGCTTGCTCGAGAACTTTTCGACTCCACCGGTCATCAGTCCTCCGCGCTATGTGCCCTGCCCATTGCCATTTTAACTTGCTAATCCGTTGGGCTATGTCGGTAACTTTAGTTCTTCTACGGATCTCCTCATTCCTCATTCGATCCCGCAGAGAGACTCCGAGCATAGTCCTCTCCATAGCTCGTTGGGCTACTTGGAGCTTAGGTACTAATAAGGCCCATAGTGAGAGACCACACTTAGCCGATTATTATTTATTTATTTATATTTTGACTTCTTCCCAGGTCAGCGAAGTAGTGCTGGAGCCGTACAACGCCACCCTTTCAATGCACCAACTGGTGGAAAACACGGATATGACCTTTTGCATCGACAACGAAGCTCTATACAACATCTGTTTCAAGACGCTACGTCTCCCCAGCCCCAGCTATGGCGACTTGAACCATTTAATCGCGGTGAGTGTATTATTAAGGTGACGCATTGACAAACTATTATTTCAAAAATTCTCCCTTCACTCGGACAAATTTGACGCGGGCGTGCTCGACAGGATCGCGCCAGAGCGGTGGGCGGCAGCGAATTTTTTTTTTTTTTTTTTATTTAAGTTTCACAAATCTGGATATATGCTAAAATATAACTTAAAATTATAAACTTACACAAAGTATATATCCTTCTAGTTGTGAACACAACATGCATAAAAGAAAGTACATTACCTAATACATAACTGAAACTAAAACAATCAAACTAAAAAAGAAGAAAATTTATTTAAATTTAAGGCAGAAATTAAGTGTCTCTTAAAGAAAGCGATAGAATCATTATACAAATCTATACTATTAGAAGAAGAGCACAAACGATATTAGACTTAGAGAGAGTTTTTATAAGAGAGTTTTTAATTAATTACTCATAATGTACACAATAAAAAAAAATAACTTCTCGGTCTATGAAAAAAATAGCGGTCTGGATATTTTATTCGTAAAAAATAATGGGGTGTTGTCGCTGATAATTCTGAGCATTCGAATTATTAAACTTTTTTTTGGTAAGAAATTTGTAAGTTTTTTTTAATAAATCCGGTTACTTTTCAAAAGTTTGTCCGGTTCACTAAATTTTTCAAGATTTTCCCTTATCTATGATATTTTTTAAATTTGCATCAATGTCATTCGTCCTCTCACATCGCGCATTCAAAAGTACTCATATTCGTGTTTCACGGCCCAATGCCTCGTCTTAAACGATTTTATTTAACTTCACTTGTACATTTTTTTGGGTCAAATCTAGCATTTAAAATTTGACCTCCTCCCCGTGGACAGTTTGATATGATTTTGATACTCAGCTTTAGTTTCGATGACAATACATTTTTTTGTATTCTGAGTGCCGAGTGCAGTTTTGCAAATCAAATCGAATTACTTTTACGTCGCGTTGACCGAGCGCGTCGAGCACACACTCGAGCACATTAACACACACGCTTGAGTTAGTCAATCACAGACGTTGCCACGCTCGTGTTTGATCGGTTTGGCGCTCGTTACATTACCGTGAAAAATACTCACACTTAGCTATACAGTTTTCTGTACGTGACACAAGATGGCTCTGTGCCATTTCCATAGAAATCACATCAAACGTTAATGCGATCGAGCTCGAGCGAAAATCTCCCACTTAGCCCTCAGTATTTCAATTTTTTGTATTCGACAGGGAATTGAACACATTGTCTACCTGCTTTCCTACTTTCTAAGAGATTTAATCTAAAGCTGTCGGAAGTCGGGTGAGGCAGAGCGAGGTAGCACGAAACGGAGTGATGTCGGCGTCCATACTATCCGCTTCGATTAACCTCGGGCAACATCGCGAGTAGTGTAGTGGAGGCTTAAGAAATCAAAACATCACGCGGGCGAAGCCGACGTCAAAAACTAGTGTTGCAATGAATGATTGAGTATTGTTATACTGAGCGCCACACAAATTGAAAGATAGCCGCAGAGAGCTGCGCAAACGCCAAAATATAGACGTTAGCGGGTGCCAGAGAGACGCCAGCGCACACCCGCCCGCCAACCTCGTGCTTCCCGCGCGCTCCCTACGCCCGAGCTCACTACTTCGCCATTTGTATAGGCATTGTGCTCACATGCGCAATAATTAACGAATCGCGGCGAAGTGTCATCTGCGGCTAACTTCCCATCTTTCAATTTGTGTGGCGCTCAGTATACAATGTATCCTATTTCACTACTACTACTACTACTAGATACAAATCCACACGTTCGTTCGGCATTACGACGCTTCGCGGCCGATTTGCATACCGAGAGCATACCTCGCTCCGAGGCGCGTAGGTATGATTCAAGTTCCGACCGTGTGTATGAACACGGAATACTGTTAGATATCATTACCGTGCGTTCGTTCACCACTACGACGCGGCGCGACTGACTAGCATACCGAGAGCATACCTCGCTCCGAGGCGCGTAGGTATGATTCAAGTTCCGACCGTGTGTATGAACACGGAATACTGTTAGATATCATTACCGTGCGTTCGTTCACCACTACGACGCGGCGCGACTGACTAGCATACCGAGAGCATACCTCGCTCCGAGGCGCGTAGGTATGATTCAAGTTCCGACCGTGTGTATGAACACGGAATACTGTTAGATATCATTACCGTGCGTACGTTCACCACTACGGCGCGCCGCGGCTGACTAGCATACCGAGAGCATACCTCGTTCCAAGGCACGTAGGTATGATTCAAGTTCCGACCGTGTGTATGAACACGGAATACTGTTAGATATCATTACCGTGCGTTCGTTCACCACTACGGCGCGCCGCGGCTGACTAGCATACCGAGAGCATACCTCGCTCCGAGGCGCGTAGGTATGATTCAAGTTCCGACCGTGTGTATGAACACGAAATACTGTTAGGTATCATTACCGTGTGTTCGTTCACCACTACGGCGCGCCGCGGCTGACTAGCATACCGAGAGCATACCTCGCTCCGAGGCGCGTAGGTATGATTCAAGTTCCGATCGTGTGTATGAACACGGAATACTGTTAGGTATCATTACCGTGCGTTCGTTCACCACTACGGCGCGCCGCGGCTGACTAGCATACCGAGAGCAAACCTCGCTCCGAGGCGCGTGGGTATGATTCAAGTTCCGACCGTGTGTATGAACACGGAATACTGTTAGATATCATTACCGTGCGTTCGTTCACCACTACGACGCGGCGCGACTGACTAGCATACCGAGAGCATACCTCGCTCCGAGGCGCGTAGGTATGATTCGTGTTCCGATCGTTTATATGAAGACGGAATACTGATAATAAGATATCATTACCGTGCCTGTTTGATTCCAGCTCACAATGTCGGGGGTGACCACCTGCCTGCGTTTCCCGGGACAACTGAACGCGGATCTTCGCAAAGTTGCCGTCAACATGGTCCCTTTCCCTCGGCTCCACTTCTTCATGCCTGGCTTCGCGCCTCTCACAGCTCGGAATAGTTACGACTTCAGGGCGCAGAACGTTTCAGAGCTCATGTCACAGGTAAGAGTTTGAGACAGGGCAGTCGTTGAGCTAATTTGAACTAGGGCAGCCGTTGAGATAATTTGAGCTAGGGCAGTCGTTGAGCTAATTTGAGCCATGACAGTCGTTGAGCTAATTTGGGCTACGGCAGCCGTTGAGATAATTTGAGCTAGGGCAGTCGTTGAGCTAATTTGAGCCATGACAGTCGTTGAGCTTATTTGGGCTAAGGCAGCCGTTGAGATAATTTGAGCTAGGGCAGTCGTTGAGCTAATTTGAGCCATGACAGTCGTTGAGCTTATTTGAGCTAGGGCAGCCGTTGAGATAATTTGAGCTAGGGCAGTCGTTGAGATAATTTGAGCTAGGGCAGTCGTTGAGCTAATTTGAGCCGGGATAGTCAACAAACTAATTTAAACGCTTTAATTAAAGAATAGCACAGGGGCTACTCACGCTTCATTGTAGATAACTATCTACTTAAATAAGTACATGTATATTGGTATTTTAGTTAAAATATGCAAAAACCGCGCTAGTTTATATAATAATCAAACTAATTTAGCCAGGATAGTCTATGATATGCTTGTATAGTAGCCGGCAAACAACTTGAACGTCAAACCATAGCTACCTCTCTTTTGTTTTCTCTGCTAACGAAAGGGAGAGAGTGATATTTATACTACACCTGCTCGGAAAGTACCTTGATACTTTATCAAATTTACGGTAGAAAGTACGTCATTGCATATCGAACAAATATGCGGCGAGAAAACGCATCTGAGCGGGAGAGAAAAGTGTATGAAAATCCATTTCTTACGTGGTTTTTCTTTTTTAATTTTGGGTAAGACTATGCGCTGGTAACCTAAATATCAAAAGCCAAAAAGTTTTTACAGTGAGTTTTTATCTCCAAGTTCGCAAAATGACACTGGCCACTAGCTGTGTGTTGGATGGTGTCAAACAATTTGACAAAAGAACATGTGAAAATTGCGGACCCCATTGGCGCCATTTTCAATTTGTGTGTTGTTTGAGGATTCAGTTTTCGTAGAAAAGTAAAATAAAACTATCAAAATGATAAGTAGTGATAGTGATGATGAAGATTACTTTAGTTTTTTTATTTTCCTCGTAGGTGTAGTATAAAGCACTATATATGACTCGAGAGAAAGTGCGATTCCCGAACTCGGGTGTTTTAAACGACACCCTCGACGGTAATCGGTCACTTTCTCCTCTCGGTGAACAATGTACTATTTTTTGTTCAACTTACGTGCCGGGACCTATATGTACCTAACATATTGCACGGTGACTTTGCTTGCGTCTGTCCAGATGTTGATTTTCATTACAGGCCGCATTTTTCAACGGATCTTGACGAAAATTGGTGCACAGTTTATACAGGGTATTAAACTCAAATCCTTTTAAGGGCGGGTCTAGTACATCTAGACGAACAACTTTTGTACTACGTCTTTTGAAAATTCGCAAAAATTAGTAGATTGTATCATATGGGAGCAAAATAATATTTTTACGGCGAGGGCGCTTTTTTGAATCCAGAGCGAAGTGAGGGATTCTAGAGTAGAACCCTGAACGTAGCGAGGGATTCAAAGTACGTCGCCCGAGACAAAAATATATTTTGCGCCCATATGATACAATCTACTATTTTTTTGCGAATTTCATCACCTCTATGAGAAAATAAAAGGCGCCTCATATTTATTATTTTTTAATAAAACGTAGAGTAACAACTAAATTGAAATTAAATGGTATCTAATAATAAAACAAATAAAAATATAAGTATATTTACATTCATTTTCTTGGCGCTGAACACTAATATTACAAATACTTCCAAATTCAAAGATCATCCCGTCGCACTTATTTGTTCCAAATTCAAAAAGTGCGCGGCAAAGATAATTCCGGCGCACTTATAAAGTTCCTTATAGAAAACACCAACTTTGGGCGCACTTAAAGGCGAACCAAGTAGTCCTTTTCGAATCGACGTGATGAAAAATTCGCTTCTCCATACATTTTGCCGCGCGTTGACGAACTTTTTCACAGAGTTGCCAGAGGGATAATCCTTTTTTATGGAAATCTGTGGGGATAATGTAGTCGATCGAGAAATGAAAGAAAGATATGCGTTAACTTAATATGGTATGAGTCAGAAAGAGACCTGAAAAATATCTCGATTTGGTGGCTATTTGCCGTGTTTTTGTCCAGATCGTGTCAAATTCTTGTTAAATTCCAATACATAAGTATATTTGACAGTAGACAACTATACTCTATAAAAATTAACTTGATCTCTGCGACAGCTGTCAGAAAAATCACGCCTATGAAGTCCTGAATTTCTTAATAGTACTGACAGTACCTGCCAATGTTATACTTTATGGGCATGCCGATTAGTGATGGGCGACGAATGATCGTGATCACAGAGTTTTAGATAGAGTTTAATTTAAAATATCGATTTATTATTAATTTTAGTGTACCTATATTTTAATATCATAACATGTGTAATTAAATTAAACCCAATTATATGTTACATAACATCGATAATAGTAAAAAACGTCGATAAATACTATTGTTACATTATTACGAGTATTTAATTAATATCATATTATCTCAATAACATTATTTACATGTGTACATACTTGATCTTAAATAATAGTAAGAATATAAAATCCAATTTCGTACCTTCAACTACTCATTCGATTTGATATTGTTTGAAAATCGATTTTTTCCACCACTATCTCAACTCTAAAAATGTCAATCTTCTATGTCAATGTCACTGTCGCAGAGATCAAGTTAAATTTTATAGAGTATAGTGATAGTGATCGTAATGAAACATTGAGAATTGCCTCAAGCGAAAACAACGCTATCTCTCTTGTTGTAATAGCTCTGTAAACTCGTTGTATGGAATGGCTGATTTTTTCTTTGTGGTTTTCCAAAAGTCCTGGAAAAAAGTTGTTTGTCTAGATGTACTAGACCTGCCCTTAAAAGGTTTTGTGTTTAATACCTATGACCCTGTATATTGACAGTGTTTTTTGTCGTCGGCGATTTTTAATAAAGGAGGGTGTGTATTTCTCTCAAAATGGGGGAAAGTTGCTGTCGAGCTATATATGTCGCAGGCAATTTGTATGATTCCGCCGTTTACATACGGCGTCGTCAGTTTAAAAACGCTCGCAGTTATGTAAAATGCCGAAGGCAAAATGTATTTTGCCGTGGCATTATATATTATGCCTAAACATTTGATTGACAATTGAAACGCCGTATACATAATGCCGCGGCAAATTAAAGTATTTAGTTCTGTTTCTTTCCACGCGCGTCGCTGTTGATCAAAACAAACAAAATGGCGTCAAATAGTGGTTTTATGACCCAAGAAAACATTGAAAATACTACGTGTACAAAAGGCTTTTCGCAAAATACTTGTGATTTTAAAGACATTTATTATAGTGAATTAAAAAAAAGTTACGATTCTTAAACGAAAGCAATAAACACGCCGTGGACAACTTTCAAGGTTTTTCAGTACTTAAAAAATGCTAAGGTGTCCATAGAATCTGGTGTTTCGAGGACTCCTGAAATATACAGGAGTCTTCCGATTTTTACATATCGACCATTGTTAAAAAATGGTCAGAGGATACAAATGGAGGCTAACCTAAACAATTGAAGTCGAAATACTCTAGATAAGTGCTTAAATTATGTTGGTTAGTTAATGTTAGAGTATACTATACATATATAACGGAAGGTCCTAAACTCGTAATAAGGACATATTGTTTCTGGCGCTTCGCCGGCCGCTGCCGCGGCACGCGTCGGTTTAGGCTCAGTGCCCCCATTCGTACACTCCAACCGTTAAACAAACCATATATCGAGATTATACACAATCTGATTGAATTGATTTGTCTGAAATGTGTTTTGTCATGGTCACCCTAAAACTACAACCGACGTTGAAATTATTACAATTGATCGAGTTGTCATTTTGCCTTCGGCAATTTACATAACTGCGAGCTTTTTTAAACTGACGACGCCGTATGTAAACGGCGGAATCATACAAATTGCCTGCGACATATATATCAGCCGATTTCGATAATATTTGGCAAGATTGTTAATAAATATGTAAATTCTAATGAACTAAAACATTATACAAGGTCATAGGTATTAAACGCAAATCCTTTTAAGGGCGAGTCTAGTACATCAAGATAAACAACTTTAGTTCTAGGACTTCAGGAAAAACACAAAGAAAAAGTCAGCTTTTTCATACAAAATAATACAAAAAGTTGTCAACGCTCAGCAAAATGTTTGGAGAAGCGATTTTTTTTGTGAATTTTCAGAAGTCGTAGTACAAAAGCTCAGACCAAATAAACAAAACCGGATCAGTGCGAGTCAGACTCGCACATCGAGGGTTCCGTACAAACACGTTGTTAAAATAATTAAAAACCTCTTTTAGCATGTGCTAATGAAGTTATTTTATATGATACCTTACATGATACGATTTGCTCACTTTGAATTTTTACCCATATTTTGTGAATTTTGAGGCTGAATTTTGTGAATTTTTTTTGTGATTTAAATAAAAATGTACAGTTTTCAGATTTATTCCTCTATATGTACTCTGAGACAATGCTTCTCGCCAAATTTCATAGTTCTACGTCAACGGGAAGTACCCTGTAGGTTTTGGTTTTTGTGAGTGCGAAATATGCGTTTTTTTACGACATAAACGGCTCTAACTTTTTAAAACGATAACTGAAGTTTTCTTTTACACAACTGCAAGAGATCATAGATATACGTATACAGTTTAAATTTCAACTCGATATCTTTACGCGTTCCCGAGATAAAGAGTCTTGACATATATACAGACGGACAACAAAGTGATCCTATAAGGGTTCCGTTCTTTCCGTTTGAGTTACGGAACCCTAAAAATAAAGACAGAATGTTGTGAACAAACAAGTGAAGCCGACCAAAACTACGCCTCGCCGTGTACAGAAATACACATCCACGTACAAGGAAAGTAAGGAAACTACGCCTTGGCTTGTCAGTCGAACTATAGCGGGGCAACAGCGATGCACTCACACATGTATAAAAAACCGGCTTCACTTGACTGTTCAACGACGTTCCCTCTGGAATTTTTTACTTGCTCTTAGTCGATAACATTTTGGATAACGATGTGTAGTATAAATATGAATATAAGCTAAATACTGAATTTTATTAAATTTTTGAAATGTTTACCACAAAAATAACTCTTTAAGCTAAATAACTATTATAGGTACAAACATAGAGCTCCGTAAGGTTGCTGCGAATGGTCCCCTTCCCGCGTCTTCACTCATTACACAGGTAAGATTATACTGATCATCGTCATCTTATTTCGGCCACTGCAGGGCATAGGCTTCCTCCCCCTTACGCCAATTCTCCCTGTCCTGTGCTAGTCTCATCCAGGTGTTGCCGCAAAACTTTCGGATGTCATCACGCCATAATGATTATAATAATTTATTAAATATCCATCCATCAGCACATGACTGCCTCGTTGGCTCAGTGGTTAATGACCCCAACTTCTGGATCAAAGAGGCGTGGGTTCGATTTCCACCCAGGGCAAATATTTATGTGATGAACATAGGTAAGGGTTTTCTCTGTGTCTGGGTGTTATTTAGTTACTATCTATTTAAGTATGTATTTAAAAATAAGTATAAGTAGTATATCAGTCTCTGGCAGCCATATCACAAGCTTTGCTTAGTTCGGGGTCAGAGGCCGCGTGTAAGATGTCCCAAAAATATTTATTTATTATTTATTTATTACATATCCTGGGAGGTAAGCGCAAAAAATGCAACTACTTTCTAAAAGCTGAATGTTTGGTATTAGGTAGTCATGGTGGTGTACAACAATACCCCGGAGTCCGTCAGCTGGGATGCTTAGCGTTTGGTGGGGATACCAGATTGAATTTCCAAATTTTATTTTTTTTTTTTATTTCTAATAGGTTTGCGTTTGACTACACACTGCCTGATGTAAAGCAGATATGCGGTCTACGATGTAGCACGCTTACCTAGAAGATACCTATAGATTTTCAATATATTAAAAATATATTGAAAATCTTGTAACTTTTTCTAAAAGCTGCAAATTAGTGTAGATACGAGTAAGTAATTTAAAAAGAGTTTCACCACAGCCAATTACCCAAAACATGTGACAGAGCTTTTCAGTCAGGCAGGATTTTTTTTATTTATTTGTTAACACATTACAATATCTTGTTTATTACAAAGAATAGGTACCAAAAAACCTTTAAAACGGCGCTACTTGTTACAGATAATTTGTTGAGGTTAAAATTTTTTTTAGTTATTATTCTACCCGCACGCCAATAATAAATATATAATAGAATCCATAGGTGTCTTAGTAAATATATTTAAAATAGTAATAATACATTTATTTATTTGTACAACACATAGTAATTAAAATTAAGATGATTACAGTAAGCATTAATTAAATTAAGTAGGTAATGGAATGATTTACATGTAATTTTATCTTAAAATAAAATAATTATAACAACATTATGTTTACGTGGGGCTTAAAAGTAGTTGCAAGATATTTATTTATATATTTTTTTAAATTCTAACGGGTATCCCCACCAAACGCTAAGCCTCCCAGCTGACTGACTCCGGGGTATTGTTGTTCACCGCCACGACTACCTAATACCAAAAAATCTGCTTTTAGAAAGTAGTTGCATTTTTTGCGCTTACCTCCCGGGCTAATAGGACGTCTGCTGGACTGCTGGACACAGGCCTCACCTATGGATCTCCAATAAGACCGGTTGGTAGCGGCTTGCATCCAGCGAGCTGGCAGTGAGGTCATTCGTCCACCTTCTGGGTGGACGTCGTACAGTGCGCATGCCGATGCATGGTGTTTGAATGTTGTCGGATTATTAAAAAAAAAACAACGGGATGCACTCCGGGAGGGCTGGCAGAAGTGAAAACTTGAACATATAAAGTACTATCATTTATGTCACTTCAATAAAACTACCGTGAGTATTCATCATAACTGTAACAGAATACGGCTAAAACTCACGTTGTAACAGTGCGCGCCCATGTCGACGGGGGTGCGCGTATTCCCTGAGGATGGAGTACTAAATACTCCGAAACTGGTCGGATTCCTTGCGGATCGACCGTATAATTATAACGTGAGTTTTAGCCGTATTCTGTTATAGTTATCATTTATGTGGTAAAATACAATATCACACGCACACTTGCGCAAGCGCCCTGCGCTAAACTAAAAAACTAAACAGCAGGAGTAGGCATACATTAACGCCGCGCGGTAGAAAGAGACAGATATATAGATAAACTCTTTATTGCACACCAAGAAATAAACAAAAAGAAGAAACAAAGATACATAAACAGTGTAACAATGGCGGCCTTATCGCTGATAGCGATCTCTGCCAGGCAACCTTAAAGAGGGGGACATTCCTTCCTCTCTACACCGCCCAAGCGCCGGCGGTCTACTCTCGCTCCGTCCTACGAATTTTCGATCAGAGGGCTAAATGCGAGATTTTCGCTCGAGCTCGATCGCGTTAACGTTTGATGTGATTTGTATGGAAATGGCACAGCGCCATCTTGTGTCACGTACAGAAAACTGAATAGTAGTAGTAGTAGTGTGAGTATTTTTTACGGTAATGTAACGAGCGCCAAACCGATCGAACACGAGCGTGGCAACGTCTGTGATTGGCTAATTCAAGCGTGTGTGTCAATGTGCTCGCGTGTGTGCGGCGCGCTCGGTCAACGCGACGTAAAAGTAATTCGATATGATTTGCAAATCTCCCACTTGGCCAGTGGCGTCACTATAGGGTGGCAGGGCTGGCAAAATGCCACGGGCCCCCGACTCGAGGGGCCCCGGCTCAAGAGGCCATAACCCAACATTTATAACAAAATTTCTAAATATTACTACTTTAAAGAAAAAAAACCATGAAAAATTTTCGCGCTCGTTGCGCTCGCGCTCTGTACAAATTAAAATATTTGTTTTAATCGCATCTCATCTCAAATTTTCCGTTTACTACATAAAACATCCAAAAATTTTCGCGCTCGCTGCGCTCCCGTTCAATGTTAATTGTTTTCTGTTTTTTGTCTGTTCTTCTCTTTATCTGATGTTTATATCAAATTAAAACCTGTAGTTTATAGTAAAATCACAAAAAATGTACTCGTTGAGCTCGCGTGAAAGATTTCCCGTTGGCTCAGATTTCATATAGCTAGATTTTGTAATTAATTCCAAAAGTAATATTCAAAAGTCTTTGTGTCCCCTACTTGCTGCTTTAGGAAATAAGATTTACCTACTAGGTATTGAACTAAAATATACATGTAATATTATTAATAGTGTTGGTTAATTGTTTATGAAAATTAAATTACAACGTGTTGATTAAATGGTTTATTAAAATTAAATTACAACGCGCCAATTTTTATTGGGAGGGCCCATCTAAAGAATTTGCCACGGGCCTCAGATGATATAGTTACTCCACTGCACTTGGCACTCAGGTCACGTGTCTTGACGCGAGTTTAACATGTTTTACCCACCCCAAAAAGTGCACAACTCAGCTAAAGAAGTATTTATTTCTAAAACCTGCTTTCAGATGTTCAACCCCGGTAACATGATGACAGCGTGTGATCCGAGGCACGGCCGCTACCTCACCATCACCATCATATTCCGCGGTCGCATGTCCATGAGAGACGTCGACAACCAAGTGCTGGCTGCACAGAACAAAAACTCTAAGTAAGAATAAGCAAGACAAATAAATAGTTGGATATTTGTCTTGCCCTTCTTTTATCATCGCGTGGATACCATTCCGTAATAATATTTGCCCATTTAATCTTGCTATCCCTTGTCATATGTCCTGTCTATCGCCATTTCAATTTCCATATTTTCATCAACACATCTTCGACCCTAGACGACGCCGTAATATCTTCTACTCTTTTACGGTCTTTTAGCGTGGTTTCCAACATACTTCTGTCAAAGAGGAACATAAATACATATTATTATCATTCAATCCGTCAGTTAGCTCACAAAAAAACGACAACTTTACGTGATAACGTCGAAAACATTGCTAAGTCAACTAATAGAAGTCAAACGGATAGGCCGATTGTGCCTCTCTATCACTTATTCTTATCTCTCGCTTGTACGTAGCTCCCAAACCGATGGACCAACTTTGATTTTGTTTTGGTCAGGCGGCAACAGAAATACGTCATTTGTAAAAATTTCAACGTTCTAGCTATCACGGTTCATGAGATACAGCCTGGTGACAGACAAACGGACAGCGGGGTCTTAGTAACAGGGTCCCAATCTTACCCTTGGGTACGGAATCCTAAAAAAAATTTATTATATTTCTAGCTACTTCGTGGAATGGATCCCGAACAACATGAAGGTGGCGGTGTGCGACGTGCCGCCGCGCGGGCTCAAGATGTCCGCCACCTTCCTGGCGAACTCCACCGCCATCCAGGAGATCTTCAAACGGATCTCCGAGCAGTTCACCGCCATGTTCCGGAGGAAGGTAAGAATATATAATTTTAAAATAGTTATTTACCTATTTATGAAAAATATAAATAATTGTAGTTTAAATTTGGAATCGACTAGTGGCGCTGTCTATAGTTTACCCAGGTAACTAAATTATAACACAACGCCATCTTTTATTGATATACTGAATCTTAATTAGTAACTAATCTAAACTATTTCTGGATTGTCCGCCACTATATGTTCCGTAGAAACGTACTCTAATTATTTATAAGTACAAACCCAAACCACGGCAATGAAAATAATTAATAGTAATAAACATCTTCAACCCCGCGTGGCCACGCAGTGTGTGACACTGGCAAGGGTTGCCCGCTTGGTAGGTACATCGCACGCGAGACTGATCAACAATAATGTGAAAATGACTACAACGATCCGTGCAAACTATTCGAATTCTGTACAAGGTTGAAGTCGGTTAAATGCCATATTTGGCCAAAAATCTTTAAACTTTTTTCTTTTGTCCCCCAGGCTTTCCTCCACTGGTACACCGGAGAAGGTATGGACGAGTTGGAATTCACAGAAGCTGCCAGCAATATGGCTGATCTCATCTCAGAATATCAGCAATACCAGGTGAATATCTTGTTGTTCCGAATCCGATCCGAATATATTTCCTTCACTGGTACAAGGTATGAACGAGATAGAATTCACAAAAGCTACCAGCAACATGGCTGATCGCATCTCAGAATCTCAGCAATACCAGGTGAATATCTTGTTGTATTATTTCTTTTTTGTTTCTGGTGTTTATTTGGCTCAACGTATAAGCATTGCCATTCAGCATGACAATGCTGCCAGCATGCTGGGCACGCTGCCAACTGGCAGTGGGCTTGAGCATTTGGATTATCTTTAGACCTTAAGGGGTCTGTGGATGATCCAATTGCGTTTTATGTTGTTTTAGCTTATAAAGTAATATTGTTTTTAGTTATAGTTAATAAATACACTTTTGCACGAGAAAAAAATAAGCAATTAAAAAAGTTTGTGCACGAACTCGCACATTACTTGTGTTTTTCAAGGTTAAAATTAGCATATCACCACAATTTCACAGCTGTTTGTTTTGTCCCACTAATGTGACATAGAAGAGGCGACAGCTTTTTTATATAAGTAATTTAACATGTTGGCGCCCACACTTTCTCCGTAATAAGTATGTTCCTATTGTTCCTACATTTCTATGTTCCTTAACTGGTACAAAGCATGGACAGAAGACATGAATTCACAGGAGCTGCCAGCAACATGGCTGAATTCATCTCAGAATATCACCAATACCAGGTCAATATCTTGTTGATGATATCTTGTTGTTTTATTTCCTTCTCTAGAGAAGCTAGCACAAGGCATGGACAAGATAGAATTCACAGAAGTTGGTTCATGGGTTCAAACCCCGGTCCCGTACCAATGAGTTCTTTAGAATTTTTATACGGAATTTCACACCTCTGGTTTTCAAGGAAAACATCGTGAGGCAACATGCATACGTCCGTAGAATAAATCCGATGGCGTACCTATGCGAAACCACCTACCCACACTGGGCCAGCTTGGTGGATATGGCCTTATCCCCCTTCGTCAACTTAGGCAGGCTTACGTCCTAAGCCCTTAGTCCAGGTTTTGCGTAGTTTACTTAAACTTTCGCGTCCTCGTGTGGCTCCATACATTTTGGTTAGTTGTTCCCCGTTTCCGCCAGGTTGCGCTGTACAGAAATTCAAAATTCAAAAATTCAAAATAATTTATTGTCACAAGATACAAATTATACAACTTCTACATTTATACACTATTCCTTAAACTGGGTACAACAAAGCACACGTATCTTGGGGCCCATTCTCGATATGTGCATGTAACAACAGAATTTATCAAAATAAACGTTTGGTTAAAAAAAATATATTAAAGTAATTAATTAAATTGGAATCAACATTTATTAACAAAATAAGAAAAACCTACGAATAATTTATAAGCTCAAATGTCAACTAAAATATCAAACATGAGATTAAACTATTAATTTGAAATAAATTATGTAGGTATAGAATACTGTACGGAAACAGATGTAGTTTCAATTTAGTGTAAACCTGGATTAACCTTTCAGCTGTAAATTCAATTTTGCACGAGAAATGGGCGCAGCCAAAGTTGTACAAAATTTGATTTCCTACATTTCTGTTTTCCATCAACTTTTTCTTATGACTTTAAAACATTTTTCAGGAAGCCACAGTTGATGACGAGGCTTTCGACGAAGAAGAAGAATTACAAGAGCAATCCGAACTGGAAGCGGAAATGGCGTAAACGGCGCGCTAACAGAATCACAATGGGAAGCTTAAAAGAGGGGGGGGGGGGGGGGGGAGGTTCCGGATGCAGCGGAAATACTGTGTGGTATAACAAGTAATCATAAGTAATAGTCATAGATTTACTGCACCGTTTTTGCCAATGCCTTATTCGATTTTCTACGGCAGTTTTTCTCTGCTTTATAGACTCAAAAGTTATATGTGTCTATAACTCAGAGCAAATAAAAAAATCAAGAGAGAATGTTGTAAACAAACAAGTGAAACCAACCAAAACCACGCCTCGCCGTGTACAGACAATTACACACACATCCAGGTAACAATGAAACTACGCCTTGGCTTGTCAGTCAAACTATGGCGGCGCAACAGCGACGCACTCACACATGTATAAAAAACCGACTTCACTTGACTGTTCACCGACGTTCTCTCTGGATTTTTTTATTTGCTCTGAGGTCTATAAGTGAAAAACTGCAACGTTCGTGTACAAAGTACAAACTCAAGTTTAGGGTGAGGTACCTATGCGGCATAGCTCACGCAAAAATTGAGGTTGTGTACGAACTCAACGAACGTAGGTACTTCTTGTATTTTGACCGACGAAACGGAGGAGATACTCAATTCGACGCGTATATTTTTTTTGTGTAACCACGCATAACTTTTCGCTCCGTATCAGAAGGCCTATCAAGGAAAATGACTTACTTTGCAGAACTACGTAGTATTATTATATCTTCTTTGGCAGAACGTCGGCATATTAGAACGTCTAAATGGTGGCAATGTCTTGAGTGACAAAATGACCTATACTATACTCATAGGGGCGCCCTAGCACAAAAATAACGTATCATAGCTACGTCACAGCATATCTCGGAAACATGGCGTCGATTTTGCCCCGCCCCCTTGAAGCGTTGCGCTAAATCAATACTTCGAAAATCGATTCGAAACTCGAATCGATAAAAATATCGATTTTTCCGAGAAATACCTGATTGCCCACAGAAATGAGACCTTCTCTCTTCTGTGTGACTGCCGATGTACTAAACTTATAAAGCGTAGTTTTTAAGCTATACTAGGCCCAATTATGAAGGCGCTATCGTAAATTAAATAGCAAACTTAAAAAGTGTTCTCTCTATCGAATGCCTAAAGTGAAAAAGAAACAGAAATATGCTAATTAGCTATTATAATTACGATGGCACCTTCATGATTGACACGACACGTTTTAAATTTACTATCATAAATATGTATAACTTTCCTCATTACTTCGCACTTTCTTAACCACTCAAAAAGTCGTAGAACAAAAGTTGTTAGTTTTGATATACAGAACAAGCCCCTAAAACAATGCTAATTGATTAGAAATAACCCTGTTTAAAAGACATCATTCATTTTGGGCTATATCTGAAAGAGTGCCGACCAAAACAATTATTTAGGCAATAATATTCGTAGATACATAATATTATCCTGTACATTTTACCCCACATGACCAACCCTCTAGAATCACCTCCTGTGCAGTAGTTAGTTACCGAGTTTTGAAAACAATTATTTAAAAAAAAAGATTTTATCAACCAATTGAATGAAACTGAGACACTGTTTAATGTATCAACATACACTTAGGCCAGCGAACGAATATTTTGATATATTTGATAGTAGACCCTTTTGTGTTCTCTATTGAACTTAAAAACATTTATTTGAATGACAATCATCAAAATCACTGAAGCCGTTTCCGAGATCCAAAATCAATATTAGGTAGTTTAGAAAATACTAAAAAACACGCTTTCTTGGCATATCAAATAAAAAGAGTAAAATAAAAGAGTGTTTTTAGGTTTTTTTACCATATTTATTTTTCAATTATAGATTTTTTTCTATTTTTATAGTAAATATATTGTCATCCATCTTTGATAGGTGTGGAAATTTAAAGAAAATGTTATCGCTCAAAGTAGGTCAAAATCGAGCTCAAAGGGGTTGGTTACAAGCAAGCAAACATACAGGTTAAACTAATAAAACCATGTTAATAAAATAAATAAATGACAAGCCAACACATATTAACTACAGTAAAAAGCGTCTAATACTACTGAATATGCAATGAACGGTTCTAATAACTTATTAGAAATAAGCAGGTAAATTGGTGAATATTTTTGTTAATATATGAAAATAATTAATTTCAAAATTCGATAACTACGCAGGGAGTGATCATAGAGGGTTGGTCCCATGGTATAACATGTTTAAAATTATATGCATTAATACTATTTGGTCGGAATTATCAGGATTAGTCCAATATGAATGTTGTCTTTTACAAACCTAATAGTTAACCAAGATTCTACTTAAAAACATAGGTAGTCATTAATTGGTAGTCGGGTTAAAAGGAAGTTTGGCAAAAACGAGTACTGTACAACCATAGATTTATTATGACTTCTACCGATTATGCACCGAGAGAAGTATCGAATAACATATTGCAATGCAATAAAATCGTAACTTTGTCCATCACTATTTGAAGTAATGTAAACATTCAATATATTTGCTTTTCTCAAAATTATCGTTTTATGCTGTGTTGTGAATTAAAATAGATAGTTTTAAACGTCATTTATAGTTCCTGCATTGAACACTTATTCATATTTCAAAAACATAGACGTGAAAATACAAAAACTACGACTAACCTAAAAATTAGAAACATTCGCTTTTGTTCTTAGAACACGATTCGCAGCCCCAAACACAGCAGGTAACCATGGTTGTTTTTTATTGTTTGTGCCCTTATAATGTTATAAATTCTATTTATTTACACGTTTAATACAATATTTGTAGAAATCACAATCAGCTTTGCTATAGCCAAAACATAAATATGAAGATAATTTCTTATTGGTTGGATGGTCTCAGAATAATGACGGCTACAACTGTCAAAAGCCTTTTGGGGTATAGTAGATGGCGGGAGGCGAAGAATTTGATTACATATTTTTAATGCCATAATCTTAAGACATAGGGAAGCAAACAATAAAATTAAAGCAATGAGGTGATGTAATGAGAGTTGAAGGGCAAAAATCAGAATATAATCCACGCCCTTCGTTCCTACAGGACCTCAAATTAGCCGACCACTATAAGGTCTGAATCTTTGCGGGAGGACATAAGAATTTACTTCGTATCTATTCCCTCTATAATCTAAGACTATACTCTATAAAATTTAACTTGATCTCTGCGACAGTGACATTGACATAGAAGATTGACATTTTTAGAGTTGAGATAGTGGTGGGAAAAATCGATTTTCAAACAATGTTGTAATGAAATCGAATGAGTAGTTGAAGGTGAGAAATTGGATTTTATTTACTTACTATTATTTAAGATCAAGTATGATGTTATGATATTAATTAAATACTCATAATAATGTAACGATAGTATTTATCGATGTTTTTCACTATTATCGATGATAATGTAACATATAATTGGGTTTCATTTAATTACACATGTAAAAAATGTTATGATATTAAAATATACAATAAAATTAATGATACATTAAGTTTTATTTAAAATATCGTTAGTATAAACTATCGATATTTTAAAAAATACTATCTAAAACTCTGTGGCCACGATCATTCGTCGCCCATCACTAATCGGCATGCCTATAAAGTATGACATTGACAGGTCTGTACTATTAAGACATTCAGGACTTCATAGGCGTGATTTTTCTGACAGCTGTCGCAGAGATCAAGTTAAATTTTATAGAGTATAGTAAAACGTCTAACTAAAATGTAAAATTGACACGAATATGAACTACAGGTAAGTATCAACATAATATGTGTTGCTTTTTTCCGAAAAGTACTTAGTTTGAGGTGGAATTTACATAGTAGTCCGATTTCTATATATTTTTTTTAATGGAAAGAGTATACATACTTCGAAGTTGGTGCCATTTTTGATAAATTAACAATATGTGTGCTACACTGCATCGATCCGTGCGAAATATTTTTAATTCTGTGGACGGTTGAAGTCGGTCATGCCATTTTTGCAAAGAATAATTAAGCTTAAAATTGTATAACAACACAAATTCACAACTGTTTGTTTTGTCCCACTAATTTGACGCAGAGGAGGCGGCAACTTCTTTATCTACTTATACTCTGTAAAATTTAACTTGATCTCTTCGACAGCTGTCAGAAAAATCACGCCTATGAAGTCCTGAATTTCTTAATAGTACTAAGGTGTCCACTTTGAATTTTAAGGATTGAAAAGACAATTCTATTTTAAATTAATATTTTAAAGAAATTTTGAAACATTTATATTTACACAAACAATATTTATGGTATTACATTGTTTATAATTATCATTTATGCAATAATTTTGACACCTAATGCCACAACCGGGTCAGTGGCCACAACCAGTACATAATAATTATATACTACGGGACTTATCGCGCACTAAAATTAGGAGATAAATAAATACCTCCTCATCCCGACGTTTCGGCCGAGTTGCATCGACCGTGGTCACGGGTAGACACCGGTACACCCACTATACCTCGCTAAATTAGAGAATCCCTGGAGGTTGGTCCCAGCGAGTGTCTAATAGACCTCTCAGCATTAATTTAGACCTCGAAGTCATTTTACCCTGAAATTCCCTGAATCCCTGTTTCAATAAAAAACACTCTAAGTATGTACCTAGTAAGTACTAGAAATATGCACTTTCACCTTAAAATAGAGTAGAATCCCTAAAAGTGGAAACACTGAGATGTGGAGCGTGAGAAATAATTTTATTAATAGTGTTTAATATGTAAAATGTATAATTTGAAATTGACGGCAAATAACACTGGTCTGCAACAAAATCCTCCTTCTTATAAATTGTATAATAATAACATTTGTTATAATACTAGCTGACCCGGCGAACTTCGTTCCACCTAACAGTCGATTAACGTAGCCTAAGTTACTCCTTACATCAGCTACCTGCCAATAAAAGCCCCGTCAAAATCGGTCCAGCCATTTCAGAGATTAGCCGGAACAAACAGACAAACCGACAGACAGACAAAAATTGTGAAAAATGTTATTTTGGTGTACCTATGTACCGTATACAACGTGTAACGGAAAGACTGTATACATACTGAAAGTACCAAATCAGATAACGGTAACAAACCAGATGGTATGTACGAGTATGTTTAGCCGTGTAAGTTCGTTTGCTGATTTTCAATCTTTTTTTGAAAAACTAGTCATTTTTATGACTAATTCACATTTGCACAGCACTATCACACTAAACAGCTGTGAGGTCAATAACACGACCTTGCCCATCAAAATCAGACCACACCTCCTTGAACTGCTGTTCTTTTTTTTTCTACACAGTCATATTTTTTTTTTAAAGTGAATATTGTTATTTTGGCTCGGAATTTCGAATACAGCATATATCAACCCACTTTTTATGTATACAGCCTTTCCGTTACACGTTGTATACATTCATATGCTTGTAGTTAAAAACGGTTATTTCAATATTACAAACAGACACTCCAATTTTATTTATATGTAGGTATGTATAGAATAAAATATACATCTTATAGATAACTAGTTTTTTACCCGCGGCTTCGCCCGCATGATATTTTGATTTTTGACGCAATATCATTATAATTTATAGCCTATGTGTTATTCTGATATATAAGCTATATTATTGCAAAGTTTCATCTCAATCCGTTCCGTAGTTTTTGCGTGAAAGAGTAACAAACATCCATCCATCCATCCATCCTCACAAATTTTCGAGTTTATATAATATTAAGTAGGATTTTAGTTTGTAAGATTTACCTTTCTTTTTGCTACACCCTATAAAACAGAGTTTTTAAGTAGACTTAAGTATGTTAAGCATAGTTGTCTATGTTCATTAATAATCCTAAGTTACTGGTGCAAATAACATGTCCTGATTTTATATATCTGCTCTCAATAAGAGAAGACATGATAAATAATATAATATACATATTTTTAAAAAAAACAGCGTACATGGTTTATATTTTTTATGCTTAATATCGACTGAGAAGAATAAAGTGTATTTAAATAATGTAGGTATAAAAAGTTTTTTGTAAAATGTTTAGATTTTTTTTTAAATTTTGCAGACCAGTTTTATTTTGTGTTTTAGTCATTAGATTGTTAATTGATTAATTTTTACTTGGTTATTTACCATACTTTGTAATATGAACAGCATATTTTCGTTACACCCTGATTATTTTGCTAATAATTTGAGTGTTTCGAGTTTTGGCGGGAAAGCGGAAAAGTCATGTCGCCTCATTGTAATTTTCTTACACTTGTGTTTTTTTCAGCAATAATTAGTGAAAAATTGTGGTATTTCGTTGATTATGAGCTGATTTACGTGCATAGTGTAGGCAAGTGATATAATGTGACATCATGTTGTTCCGTGTTGTTGCTAAACCTCCATAGACGCCTCTAGTAAAGTCTCCACTGCTTTACTGAAGTATGACTTGGACTGCGTTTGGACTTGACCGCGACTTTATTGGACTATGACGTGACTACGACACTTGACTATTTTGATAAAATATCAAAAATTATGAAAACTTAATAACACCGGTCTACAACATTTTTGCGCACGGGTTATACATACCTAATTTTTATTCCTTTTATACCTAGAAATAAGAAAAATAACAAAAAATAGTTCTGAATTTGTTTTTATGTGTGAAAAACGGAAAATTCAAATAAATGAAAATACATAAGAAATCGACATAGAGATGATTTATTAAAAGATACCAAACATCCATTTATGGTTCATTCTTACAATAGAAATTTTAAAATAAAGTCCAAACGTTTAAAAATGAAGAGTTTTACTTTTCCTTTCATGTTCAGTAGAAGTTTCTCTTATTAACCCCCAAATATAGTCCCCCATCATGCTTTCGGTATACTGGCCTTGGTAACGTCTCTCAAATTCCATTATATCTCGATGGAAGCGTTCCCCTTGCTCTTCCGAATAAGCTCCCATATTATTTTTAAATTTATCCAAATGAGAATGTAACATGTGCATCTTTAAAGACATTCTACATCCGATGATGGAAAAATTTGTAATCATGTCAGTGATCAGCTCGTCATAATTTTCAGCTCTATGGTTTCCAAGAAAACCATGAACTACTGCCTTAAAACTGTTCCAGGCATTTTTCTCCTCATTGCTAAGTAAGTCCGGGAAAATATCACAATCCATGATTTTTTTTATTTGAGGGCCTACAAAGATTCCAGCTTTAATTTTCGCCTCTGAAAGCTTTGGAAAAAATCTCTTCAAATATTTGAAAGCTTCGGACTCATGATTAAGAGCCTTTACAAATTGTTTATTCAGACCCAATTTAATATACAATGGCGGCATTAATATAGTTTTAAGATCGACAATTGCCTCCCATTTAATATTGCATTTTCCCACTTCATACACAGTACGTACAGGCCAATGTTTTTGACGGTAATGAGCGGCATCATTTCTACTATCCCACAGGCAAAGATAACAGGAGTATTTAGTATACCCACCTTGCATTCCGGTCAAAAAACACACCATCTTGAAGTCCCCAATAACTTCCCACTTGTATTCCATATATTTAATTGCAGTTAATAGCATTTTAATACTGTCATACATTAATCAGGCGTGAAAATAAAAAATGCTATAACTTCTTAAAAAGCAAATATTTTCATTCTGTAATCGCAATTTTTTATATAGATTTGCTTATATAATCAAAATATATTAGGTAAAACCCATGCGCAAAAAAAAAATTTTTTTTTTGTTGACCGGTGTAATTGACACTGGCAAATGCACAACAATGCGACGTCAAACAAAAGAAGAAGAAGAGTGTTTCAAAGGCACAGAGCTATTACAACTAGAGAGATAGCGCTGTTGTCGTCGCTTGAGACAATCCTCAACAGCAAAAATGTATGGAAAATTTGGCTCAGCGCTGTCAAAACTGTCAAATATGTATAGGAATTTGACACTATTGAGAGAAAAACACGGCAACATGCCACTGAATCGAGAAACTGATTATGTCTCTTTCTAACTCATGCCATTTAAAATCATTGCATCTCTTTCTTTCTTTTCTTGATCGACCACGTTATCCCTCTGGTATTTCTGTGTTCAAAGGTGTTTATTACATCATATTTCATTAATATGATGGAACCAGCGAAGCTGGCGTGTATTGATAGACTGTCTCAGTGGCTCAGAGGTTAGTGAGACTGACACCTGGGATAAAGAGGCGTGGGTCCGATTCCCACTCAGGACAAGCATTTATGTGATGAACATTGGTGTTTGCTCTGTGTCTGGATGTTATTATCTATTTAAGTATGCATTTAAAAATATGTAGTTTACTTTGTTAATTTTAATTTATTATTAATTAAACTTGTATGATTTGGCCTATACCTATAATGTTAATTAAGTGCCATCGCTAACGGTGCGAGTCACCTAGCCAGTAACGTTTCGCCATTTATACAGGGTTATTTCTAATCAATTGGCATCCTTTTAGGGGCTTATTCTGTACATCAAAACTAACAACTTTTGTTCAACGACTTTTGTCAAATTTATATTAAAAAAAAAAATTGTTGTTAACAACAATTATTTTAAACTTACATTTTGTCGCGGTTTTGATGAATAAGCCCTTAAAAGGATGCTAATTGCTTACCAATATTGCTGTATAATGTAGGTACATCTCGCGCCACGTAATAAAATTTTGCGCGAAAGTCGATTTATTTATAGTAGGTCGATAGGTACTTTAACTCAAATATGTTTGCTCAATGTGTTGTCTAGGGTGTAGAGATTTGAAGACATTTTTGAGAATTGTTTCTTTTGAAGTGTGGAAACTTGTAAAGCAAAAAGATTTCTGTACCAAAAATGTTTCTGTTGCTTATAAATATAACCAATAACTATTTCTCGTGCCATGTCTATTCACTAAAGCGCTCGATTATTATTTTTTATATCATCTAAGAATTGTTGCAATCCCATATGTGATTGATAAAAATATCTGCCTGGCAATGGCCGCTTTTTCTAGCCTCAGCGTTTCTGGCTGTACAGAAACGCTCGTCTGTGATCACCTTAAAGGGTTCTTTCGCAGTTTTACTGTACGATAAAAGTATTTTGTAACAGTAGATAACGCTTCAAGCTTTGAGTATATTATGTACAATGTTTAAAATTATTTTTTTACCAAATTAATCAAGCTTTAAGTATGTATTTAAATATTTTTTAATGAATAAAATGTTTCGGAAAAATCTGTTTTTTACTTAGTTTTCTAAACCCTCGATCATCTAAATACTCATCAATATACAGGGTTATTTCTAATCAATTAGCATCCTTTAAGGGGCTTATTCTGTTCATCGATGATCAAAACTAACAACTCTTGTTCTGCGACTATAGCAAAAACTAAAAAAAAAATGTTGTTGTATATCGTTCACCCGCGAGAAAATGTACGGATCAGCTGATTTTTTTTTAGTTTTGACAAAAGTCGCAGAACAAAGTTGTTAGTTTTGATGTACAGAATAAATCCCTGATGATGAAGGATGCTAATTAATTAGAAATAACCCTGTATATCATTCATTAATTATTTCTTAAACCAAGGAATGTTGGGTATGTTGTCTCTGCTTTTATTTTTTATGGTCACTTATTTCATTAAACTGTCAGTGCGAAAAGTCATGGCGTGTTTGATTTTTGTCCCGACTACATACATAGGTATTAACACCCATAGTATTAGTAGTTACATACGAGATTAACACTACATTCGTCTATGGTATAAACAAGTTTTACTATGGAACTACATACAGATAAGCTGTGGAGGCCCAGTGGTAGAGACACCCGCCTAATAATCGTGTGGTGGTGGGTTCAAATCCCGGTTCTGTAGGTACCAATGAGTTCTATGTAAGTGTCATACTCCCTGGCCGGACCACCTCGTTATATGTTATTTAGGTGTACAATTTCTGTACAATTATTTAGATGCATTACCTCCGGGAAATAACTGATATTTCGAGTATTCCACTTTCATTTGACGATTACTCTAAAAGTACATATTATGTACAAATTTTAATATTTCTGTACGAATTTGTACAAATATTATACAGATATAACGAAGTAATCCAGCCAGGGAGTATGACACCTTTGTAATTTATTACGTATATGTCCAAGCCGTGCGAAGTGCAAAAAGAATTTTAAACATTTTTGTTCAAGCGACAACAGCGCTATCTCTCTTGTTGTACTAGCTCTGTGATCAGGCTCTGGCTGTCAAAACTGTGAAATATGAATAAAAATATAGTACGCGCGAAGCCAAATGCCCCAAATGGGGAAAGAAGAAAAAAAAAATATATAGTAACGAAAGTATCCAATAGATGGCGACAATAGTTTGAAATCGTCGATCCTAAGACTATGGAAATCGTGCTGTCATTGTCAAGATGTCTTCTTCTTCTATTTTATGTTTTGGCGTCGCATTGTTGTGCATTTGCCAGTGTCAAGTATTAAGTTTGAATAATTTTTAAAAACATTTTATCAAAATAGTCACTGTCGTAGTCTCGTCATAGTCCAATAAAGTCGCGGTCAAGTCCAAACGTAGTCCCAAGTCATAACACAGTAAAGCATTGGAAACTTTACTATAGGCTTCTCTCTCTCACCCTATTCCAGTTGACAATGACAGATCAATTTATATGACTATTACGACATCTAGAAAGTTTTGTGAAACTATTTTTTTTTTGAAAATGCATCATTGGAATTTGACACTAATGAGAGAAAATCACGGTAACTATCCACTGAATCGAGATATTTTATGTCTCTTTCTAACTCATGGCATATTATATCATTGCATCTCCTTCTTTCTTTTCTCTCTCTGTGGAAAATCTCTATATTGTTGTCTATGGAAGTTGCGAATAATCCATTCAAGTTCCGTACGACCAAGCCGTACGAAGTTCAAATAATCAGTTAAGTGTGAGTTGAACTCGCACATTAAGGGTTCCGTGCCGTATGGGCGCCCCATTATAATTTTTTATTTATTTAATTTGGTATTTATTTTTGAACTGAATATACAATGAAATATTCTATACATATTTCAAGCATCTGCCGGTTGCCGTAATTAGTGTCGAGCAAAAAATACGCTATTTGCCCTCCTTAAGTATTTATTTTTAAAGTAAATATACAACTACATTCAGTGAATATTTGAAGCGTTTACTTGTTACCGTTATTAATCATATGTATTTAGTAAAACAATTGTTAAAAATTATGGTTTGTTGTATTGGAGCCCCCCTTAAATATTCATTTAATTCTTTTTTTAATATTTGTTGTTATAGCGACAACAGAGATAAACAACTTGTGAAAATTTCAACTGTCTAGCTATCACGGTTCATGAGATACAGCTCGGTGACAGACAGACAGACGGACAGCGGAGTCTTAGTTATAGGGTCCCGTTTTTACCCTTTGGGTACGGAACCCTAAAATCGCTCCCCCGGGATGTCGAAGTTCAACTTCGAACGCCTCAGAAATTTAATTCTTTAACTTCGGCTTCTGTGAGGGTGTTTCACAATTTCGCCAATGTCTTGTGTAGTACTGCCATCAAACAGAGAATTTGTACGGAGTCTAATGATATACCTACTGTATTTTATTAGTTTAAAGTTTTTAGGAATTTAATAATTTATTTTTGTTTATGAACGTATGTACGGAACCACGGAATTTAATTTTAGATAAGAACGGAACTTTGACAGTGACAGTTCGAAAACAATTTTCCGATGTTTTTTTAATTCGGGTGAGAATACCAGGTTTTTCCCTGGAAATTTACCCTACTTTTGGGGTCTTTATAGCAAAGAAGTGTTCGCTTATACGAAACTGTTGTTTCTGATTTTGGTACAGTAGCCCAAAAAAAGCTTTAAAATATGGTAAACCCATAGTGAAGTATATAACTAGACAAGGCGCTAAATAATAATAATTACAAAAGTAAGAGAAGGCGAGATGTGCAAGTATAATGAGTGAACAGGACGAAAGTAATATCTTTTGTCTCTATTTGCGTATACGTTTTTTTTTGTTTGACTATTACGCACTGCCTAGACGCAATAGGCAAATTTTTCGCGCCAAAAACTACTGTTGAATTTTTGATGAGATGCTTAAGCAAATCAACATATTTATGAACTATTACCTATTTTCTATCATTTTTATTAGTATTATGAAGGTTTTTACTATTATCTAGAGTATTCTAGAGTCTAAATATGATAAAATCATAACGACGTGTATATAGCTATCTAAGTATGTTTAGCACATCTTTTTTCTCACATCATATTCGCAATAGGCTATTTGACAACATTGAAAATATACTATTGATTGTGGTAATCCTTAAAGATAATAATAAAGCCTGAAAAAGACATATTTCTCTTTACTTAAACTAAAATATGTCTAATTTTCGCAAATCGCACGAAATAAAAGACGATATTATTTTGATATTTTATCTGTGACGTAAACGCTCTAAGAAGAGCGGCAACTCTGGTGACGTCACATGATAGTAAATAAAAATTTCTCGAATGACTGTTGTTTGTGTAATTTGTGTTTTGTGATTTTGGAGTCATATTACAGGATCTGTAAGTTACTTTTAAGGTATTTTTTGTCAATTTTAGATGTGAACTAGCGTATTTACTCACGTTATTTATTGTGTGACGTCAAAGACCAGCGCCATTACAGGATGTCGTTTTTGGTGGGATCTGTAGTAGTTGATGATTGAATCAGGCGTTACTTTGCGGAAATTCATCTTCAAATCTATGTTTTGAATAAATATTTAGTGTGTTTCTGCTATCTTGTTGTAGGCAAGGGCATTAAGAACATTTAATAAAAAAAAAAAAAAAAAAATTACAAACAATTACTAATATCAAAATAATTATACATTTAAAAACTTAATTTTACAAAATAGATAAAATAATAATAAATATCAAATCTTATAAAAATAATATGACAAAATATTGAAAACACTAATAAATAACACCCTTATTCTCACTGCACTACACTCTGTTCGACACGTGTTTCGCCTCTCAACGAGGCGTCATCTTCAGGATGTGTTGACTCTTCGAGGTCGCTCGCAAGAAACTTGAATATCTATTCTTTAACACTGATTTTCATTGTTATTTTAATACAGTAGATCTCTCGGAAATATAAATGTAGTGTGCTTAGTATGTACTAACGAATAATTTAAAACGATTTCCAAAAACTAGTCAAATAGCCTATTGAGGATTCTAGTCATACTTATCTATGGATGGGTAAACAAATTCACAAAAAAAAACAATTTGATTTTTGTTCAAGGCCGCGCCGCCATATTTCACAAGCAATGTCAAAGATGTTTAAACCTGAAAATTTGCAATTTCTTTTAATTGTGATTTTTACTAAAGAAAATAGTAGGAAAATCATTTTCCTAGACAAACAAAGCAAATAATTAAATGAAATGAAAAGAAATGAAATTAATGAAATGAAAGCATATATTATCACAATAAACATTGAAAACAATGAAATAAAATAATATGCTCATCAATGTTCCTATTAATGGACTCGTCCAACAAAAGATCACAACACAAATACATGATTAGAAAAACAAATTCAATATCATATCACCAATACATATATACATATCACAAATACATATCACCAATACATATATTTAATACATTTTTGCGGTGGAGAATTGCCTCAAGCGACAACAGCGCTATATTTCTTGTAATAGCTCTGTGGAGTATTGTCAACTTCCATAGACAACATAGAGATTTTCCATACAATCTGTATTTCTTTATACTTTCCATTTCACGATTTTTCCCTTTGCTATATAATACTTACTATCTTTAAAAATTGCCATGTCCATTACTTAAGTTTTGCGTGAAATGGATAATTTCAAACAAATTTTGAGAAAAATTAAGATGTCCGTAGAGATAAGTACGAGTAAGCGTTCCCAGACCTAAGTTCAAAAATATGTCCTCTGCGGGCAGGCGTGCCCATAATACGTTCCCAGGCGTGCGGTTTTCCTCAAAACCAGGAGACCTAAAACTTCGAACGCCTAGTAACGTATACAGAACTTTGACAGATTGTAAGAAAACACTCTATATTGTCTATGGAAGTTATGAGTAGGTACTCCATACAAGTTCCGTATACGTCCGAGCCGTGCGAAGTTCAATTTTAGGTCCCCAGGGGACCTATTTTTTAAAACTTCGAACGCCTCGGAACGTATACGGAATTTTGACAGATTGTATGAAAAACCGTATAAGCCGTGGTGGTCAAGAGGTAGTGACACCCGCATCACAATCGTGAGGTCGTAGGTTCGAATCCCCGGTCCTGTACCAATGCGTTCTTTGGAATTTATGTACGGAATTTCACACCACTGGCTTTTCGGTGAAGGAAAACATCGTGAGGCAACCTGCATACGTCCGTAGAAGAAATTCGATGGTGTATGTGAATCCACCAACCCGCACTGGGCCAGCGTGGTGGATATGGCCTAATCACCCTTCGTGGGTAGGCCTACGTCCTGCAGTGGACTATTAAAAAGGCTGGTACAGTACAGTATGAAAAACCTCTATGCTGTCTATGAAAATTACCAATGCTACATACAAGTTCCGTATACGTCCAAGCCGTGCGAAGTTCGAAATTAGGCCTGAATTTTGGGGGATTCCAAGATTGATTTGGGGAAAAACTAGACAGTCATCTGGTAACACTGACCTAATTTTCAACATAATTTAAATAAAGGCCTTGAGGCTCATCATACATTGATAATAATATTTTCTTGGTTCCGTACATATTTTCCTTATCAGCTGCTATTGATATCACTATATATAACTAAGTATTTTTATTTCGTAAATAGAATTTTTAGAAAAAATCAGGCCAAAAATTATAATACACATGAATTTTGCTACAACAGATGTAGAAACCTACCCTACATATATTTTATATGGCATTGTAGTACCTACTACAACAGCAAAAAGATGCTCAATTCTATCTCGTTGAAAATAAAATGGATGTCACACTCAATAGACAATAATAACCAACGTAGACTTTTGTTAAATTAACACTTGGTGTACGTGACTGTAAATTCCTAGTCGCATTTTGTCAGAATAATCTTGAAAACCGCACCTATTAGTGAAAAAGTGATTGTTTTAGTTCCATCCAATCTTAAAAGAACTTGAATACTGATTGAAGATCATTAAAGTGAAGGTCAAAGTAAACTGGATGTCGAAATAAATGCTTACAAACATAATAAAATAGATATTCAGTCGTTATCGTTAATGCTGCATAGCTATCGGCATTTACTGAGAAAACTCCGATAAGATATGATAAAGAATACAAATTCTAATCTACGGTCACTTTTCAGTATAGTAATTTTATATCAAGAAGTTTGAGGTTATAATTTATTGCGGCCAGTGCACAGTGAATATAATAAAATGCCTGAAATAATTCATGTACAAGCTGGGCAGTGCGGAAACCAAATTGGATCCAAGGTTAGTTTGTGGCTATCAATTTTATTATTTTGAAAATAATTCTTATCAATTGTTAGGCAATAGCCGGTAAAAAAAAGCGTTTCAATAAACGTTTAACGTTATGATTACAAATGAATATTTGTTTCAATTGATTTTATTAGTAAAATAAGATAATAACTTGTGTGGAAAAAAATATTGTTATTTTAACCTAAAAAAAAATAATAAACGCCTTACAGAATTGACATAGCTACGGATGCAAGGACCTCCCGCGCGTTTATTCTTAAATCTGTCAGTGTAGGTTCGTAGTAGACATTTTTGTTTTGACTAGCGACCCGCCCAGGCTTCGCACAGGTGTTAGGTATTATACATATAAACCTTCCTCATGAATCACTCTATCTATTAAAAGAAACCGCATCAAAATCCGTTGCGTAGTTTTAAAGATATAGGGACAGACAGCGGGAAACGACTTTGTTTTATACTATGTAGTGATAGTGACGTAGTGATATTTGATAATAACTTTTTAAATTTTCAACCGCCTTCTAAAAAGAGGGTTCTTAATTTGTCTGTATGTTTTTTTATTCTTATGCTGCGAGGTATTAGTACCAGTTTTTATAATAAGCGAAAGCTATTGATAATAATATGAATTATATTAGACCGGCGGCCGGCCGTAGGTACGAGTATTGTGTAGGCGTTCTGAGTCAGTCCAGGTTTGCACGTAAATAAAAACTACAGCTGTTTCCGTATGGCTCTATACATTTTTGTAAAGCGCCCCTGCCGGAAACGAAAAAGAACTAACCAAAATGTATGAACTACACGCGAACGGTAAGTAAACTGCGCAAAACCTGGACTAAGGGCTACGTTTGGCTTCACTTTTACTCCTGTTCATTCATTTCATGTAGGTACATTACATATATTTTGTGTAATGTATGTAGTGCGTTCCATAAACACTCTGTACGCACGGGATGGGAAGTACAAAATGTATGGAACGACACGGTCCATCATGTTATTACGAATCATTCCTTGTTTTCGAGTAGCACAAAGTTTTTCGCTGTCACCGCCAGGGGCGCTGTACAAAAATAAACGGAGCCACTCGGAAATAACTCAGTGATGTTCTTTCAAGTTCTTTGAACATCACTCACATTATGTCGGGTCCCGTCGCGTCGCAGCACAAAGTTCCGCTCAAATCGCTTATAGTGCTACATAAAAGACTTGAAAATAAATGAGGTCGCCACCATCGCTTTGTTATCATATTTTGCATTATTTTTTTTTTGCATAATGATACTGTTTTCCTTTTCACAATCCACAAAATAACACAAAACGAGAAAAAAGGCTAGGAAGTTAACAATTATTGACAGCTCAGTGTGCCAAGTGGGAGTTTTGCAAATCAAATCGAATTACTTTTACGTCGCGTTGACCGAGCGTGCCGCACACACACGCGAGCACATTGACACACACGCTTGAATTAGCCATCACAGACGTTGCCGCGCTCGTGTTTAATCACTTTGGCGCTCGTTACATTACCGTAAAAAATACTCACACTTAGCTATTAATTTTTCTGTACGTGACACAAGATGGCGCTGTGCCATTTCCATAGAAATCACATCAAACGTTAACGCGATCGAGCTTGAGTGAAAATCTCCCACTTAGCCCTCAGGTTGTGGTTCCAGCAAAAGTGATGAGTTCCCGAATAATTCATTTCATCTCTTTTGTGTTGCACTGTTTGTATTTTATAATAAACTAGCGCACGCTATGCCGGGGCGCAGCGGCATTCCTCATTTCCATATTCATATTGCGCTGCGGCACGCTCCGCCCCGCAGCGACCCGACATAATGTGTGCAAACTTTTATAGGGTTCGGCCCCCCTACCGCCTAAGCAATAGCAATCGTAATAGCAGTCGTTTATTACTTCATTTTAGTCATTTGGCACCGCCTATATGACGTTAGCCATCAAAGTTGTTCATTCAACGATTACTTTCGCAATCAAAGCAATTGATGGCTAACGTCACATAGGCGGTGCCAAATGACTAAAATGAAGTCATAAACGACTGCTATTACGATTGCTATTGCTTAGGCGGTAGGGGGCGGGTCCTCCAAAAACCCTAATACGGCTTTCATGTCCCTTTTTAAACTAAATCAAAAAATCCAATAACAAAATAATTTTATTTAAAAAATTAGTACAAATCCTTCATCATCATACATCATGTATTGTATGAATATGATACGGACCTCTCATAAATTTTTGCCCATATATTGTCCCTAAAATACGGCTATCTTGAGGTTGACATACGTCCATCCATCCATCAGCCATAGAACGTTCACTGCTGGACATAGTGTTGGAATATGATACAAAAACTAATCTATCTCACTCTAACATGTAATTGTATGTGAGTGTTTCTCTTTCCTTCACGACGTTTACATTATAGTAAAATACCCCTTTGTTCTACAGCTTTAATGCTTAGCCTACTTATTATGAATTCGTCACCACTGTTCTTATAGAGCTGTGCTAGACCGTACTCGCACCTGTCTTACCAAATATCGGTAAATAAATGATTTATATTTTAAACCAATTAACTAAATATTTTATTTCTGGCATCCAAACCCTTTTCATACCCTGTCGGGCACTGCATATTCGAGTGAGAGTGGTCACGTTCACTGCTGGACATAGCCCTCCCCTATGGGTCTCCAATAAATAAAACACATTGGTAGCGGCTTGCATCCAGCGCGAACCTGCTAACTTATTGAGGTGGTCTCCACTCGAGAACATTGAACAAAAATTGTCTTGGAACATCATGGATTCCTCATCATTGTTCCTTCTTTTTAACTGACGCAACTGAGGTTCTCAAGTCAATCAAGTCATATTTTAATGATGACCAGTGTCCACGCATAACTTTTTACATAGTAGTCCGATATCAATAATTCTTTTTTTATTGGAAAAAGTATAGTTCAAAATACGATTTAAATAAAATTTAAATGGGACCACATTTTTGATAATAATTATGATAATAATGTGAAAAATGCTACATCGGTCCGTGTGAAATATTCGCGAATTCTGTACACGGGTGAAGTCGGTCATGACATTTTTTGCAAAATATAATTAGGTATGTGAAATAATTTGGGTGGTTTATTAATTTGTTTGCTTATATTGTGTATGTTAGAAGTTAAAAGTATTTATTAGTTTATTTTACTATATTATTTATTTATGTATTAGTACCTATTTATAACATTTGTATGTATGTCTATTGTATAATTCTTTTATTATTTATATTATTTTGTTTTACTTTTAAAGTGTCCTCTAATTTAGTTACCTCATCTTATTTTCTTTTATACCTATCTCTCTCCATCCTAAAGTTGCCTGGAAGGAATCACTTTCAGTGATAAGGCCGCCGGTTGCTTCACATGTTTTAGCATCTGTTTGTCTTTATTTTCTGTTTTATGTGTGGGTGAATGTGAATCAATAAAGAGTTTATCTATCAATCTATCTATCTATGTGGTGTATGTCGCGCGACGCCCTGACAGCCCCCGTCCGACCCCGTCCCGTGCCCGCCCCGTCCAAATATAAATGATCCAGCAGCCAAATATAAATGGTCAGCCGCGTCTGTCAGTCGTGTCCGATAGTTTGTTTCCAGCATAAGTCGCGACCGTCAGCCGCATCCGATAGTTTGTTTCCAACTTAAATCGCGACTGTCAGCCGCGTCCGTCAGCCGCGTCTGATAGTTTGTTTCCAGCTTAAGTCGCGACCGTCAGCCGCGTCTGTCAGTCGCGTCCGGTAGTTTGTTTCCAACTTAAATCGCGACCGTCAGCCGCGTCCGTCAGTCGTGTCCGATAGTTTGTTTCCAGCTTAAGTCGCGACCGTCAGCCGCGTCTGTCAGTCGCGTCCGGTAGTTTATTTCCAACTTAAATCGCGACCGTCAGCCGCGTCCGTCAGTCGCGTCCGATAGTTTGTTTCCAGCTTAAGTCACGACCGTCAGTCGCGTCCGTCAGTCGCGTCCGATAGTTTGTTTCCAGCTTAAGTCACGACCGTCAGCCGCGTCCGTCAGTCGCGTCCGGTAGTTTGTTTCCAACTTAAATCGCGACCGTCAGCCGCGTCCGTCAGTCGTGTCCGATAGTTTGGTTCCAGCTTAAATCGCGACCGTCTGCCGCGTCCGTCAGTCGTGTCCGATAGTTTGTTTCCAACTTAAATCGCGACCGTCAGCCGCGTCCGTCAGTCGTGTCCGATAGTTTGTTTCCAACTTAAGTCGCGACCGTCAGCCGCGTCCGTCAGTCGTGTCCGATAGTTTGTTTCCAGCTTAAGTCGCGACCGTCAGCCGCGTCTGTCAGTCGCGTCCGGTAGTTTGTTTCCAGCTTAATGAACATAATAATGTTTTCATTCCAGTTCTGGGAGATCATATCAGACGAGCACGGCATCGACGCCCAGGGCGTGTACCGCGGGACCAACCCGCTGCAGCAGGAGAGGATCAATGTCTACTACACCGAGGCGTCTAGCGGTAAATGATAATATACATCATTTAAAATAATTATTGTGACATTCAATAATTATTTTATGTTATTGACATTGTACTACAGTACTCTCTCGCTAATCCGCCGCTCGATTATCCGACATTTACTATAATCCGTCGTTTTTTGGACTGGAGATTGGTCTTGATTGACCGACGAACCACCGGAGGAGGTATACAATTCGACGCGTATACATATATTTTTTTTATGTATAACCACGCATAATTTTTTTCATAGTAGTCCGATTTCAATAGTTCTTTTTTTATTGGAAAGAGTATACTTCGAAATTGGTCCCATTTAAATTTTATTGAAATTGGCTGAGCCATTTTTGACAAGTCAACAATAATGTGAAAAATTTTACATCGATCCGTGCATAATATTTGCGTTCTAGCGATGCGCCCCGGCTTCGCACAGGTGTATTATACATATAAACATTTCTCTTGAATTACTCTATGTATTAAAACAACCTGCATTAAAATCCGTTGCGATTTTTTAAAGATATAAGCATACACGGGGACAGACAGCGGAAAGCGACTTTGTTTTATACTATGTAATGATTCTGTACACGGGTGAAGTCGGTCATGCTATTTTTTGCAAAAAATAATGATTAAAGTATGTAATCAACCGACACTGAAAGTCTTCGACTCGATAATCCGCCGTCTTACCTCTATCATGCTTAAGACAAACAGAGTTCTATACTCCGCCGCACGGTGCTAAGCAACCACTCTTTAGTCCGCCCACGACTTCGCGCGCATTCCACACTGCGTTTCGTGAAGTTAAGCATCTAAAATGGCGTCGTTACCTAAACAATCAACAAAACGAAAGCATGAAACTCTTTGGCTTTAGTGCAAGCAAGTTTTTCGGTGTTTTTTTTTTCAATTTGTTTTTCCTATTTATTATACTTAGTTATAATCCGCCGCTTTCAGTAATCCGCCGATGGTTAGGATTTTTTGCGGCGGCGGATTAGCGCGAGAGAGTACTTGGTATTATATTATTGACATTGTATTTAAATTAATTTTAATATAATTTATTTAAAAGCTTAAGTGCAAGCAATTTTTTTTGGTGTTTTTTTTTTCAATTTGTTTTTCCTGTTTATTATTATCCGCCGTTTTCAGTAATCCGCCGATGGTTAGGATTTTTTGTGGTGGCGGATTAGCGCGAGAGAGTACTTGATATTATATTATTGACATTGTATTTAAATTAATTTTTATATATTTTATTTATTTTTGTACAATTTTACATTCTCTTTCATTATCACAAATCTACCAAAAGTTGATGGGCATTTTGGTTTGGTAGGTTTCCATCACTCATAAACTGGCACCTTGTTGTGTTTAGTCCACAAACTAAGGAGATAGTTCAATTGACATATTTTAACATCACGTTAAACTATCGTCCGTAAACCGACTTTACAGACTACCAATTTATTTTCCAGGAAACTATGTTCCGAGGGCAGTGCTGGTCGACCTGGAGCCGGGCACGATGGACTCGGTGCGCTCCGGCCCGTACGGACAGCTGTTCCGTCCCGACAACTTCGTGTTTGGACAGAGCGGCGCTGGTAAGAATATAAATTAGAAATATAGTCGCTAAGTTAGTAATATTGTCGCCAAGTTAGTAATATTATCGCCAAGTTAGTAATATTATCGCCAAGTTAGTAATATTATCGCCGAGTTAGTAATATTATCGCCGAGTTAGTAATATTATCGCCGAGTTAGTAATATTATCGCCAAGTTAGTAATATTATCGCCGAGTTAGTAATATTATCGTCAAGTTAGTAATATTGTAGTCCAAGTAGCCCAACGAGCTATGGAGAGGGCCATACTCGGAGTCTCTGCGAGATCAAATCAGACACGAGGAGATCCGCAGAAGAACCAAAGTTTACGACATAGCTCCACGGATTGGCAAGTTGATACGGCAATGGGCAGGGCACATAGCGCGGAGGACTGTTGAGAGATGGGGTCGAAAAGTTCTAAGTAAAGAGTAGAGACCACGTACCGGCAAGCGCAGCGTAGGACGACCACCTACAAGGTGGACGGATTACCTCATTAAGACCGCAGGATCGCGCTGGATGCAAGCCGCTTCCAACCAGTATTATTGGAGATCCATAGCCTATGTCCAGCAATGGACTTCTTATGGCTGATTGATTGGATGGATGTAATATTGTCGCCCAATTAGTAATATAGTCGCCCAATTAGTAATATAGTCGCCCAAGACATTTAGGAAACCAGTTTCCTAACCCCGGTTTCCTAAACGGCCGAAGCGAAATTGTCACTATGTCTCGCGGGCTGCTAGTCGACCTCGACCACAGAGATACCAGAGGGATAACGTGGTCGATCGAGAAAAGAAAGAAAGTGATGCATAGATTTATTATGGCATGAGTTAAAAAGAGACATAATAAGTAGGTATCTCGTCAGTGGCTAGTTGCCGTGTTTTAGTCTCTAGTACTCTACTCTCAGTAGTGTCAAATTCCAATGCAAATTTGACAGTTTTGACAGCGCTGAGCCAGATTTTCCATACATTTTTGTGGTTGAGAGTTGCCTTAAGCGACAACAGCGCTATCTCTCTAGTTGTAATAGCTCAATGACCTCGAGCCTGTGACCTCGACCATGCACCCAGCGCCGCTGGTGCCGTGATCTCTACATGCTGCAGGCTGATAATCTCGATAAGAGCGCGAATTTTTTTTTTTTTTGGGTTTTTGCCTTTGACAGATACGAGTAAACTACCTATTATAAGTTTACGAAAACTCAATTTGCGGTCATCTATAGATATGAATATAATATTATATAAATGAGTTACACCTTCGTGCATTACCCAACTGATTTTCACGTTAGTTTTTAGGTAGCGGACTCTTTTATGCATAAACTGGCCACTATTTCGGTTTCTAGGTGTACTTACCTCGTATTCATGGCAGCTTAATGAATTTACGTAAACCTAAGACAAGTAGATTATTAAAGATTATAACAATAAATGATAATATTAAAGGTGACGTCCACAAGTGGTATATTATTCAGAGAAAAATCGAACCAAGATGATATATACATCATTTGAAAGCTTGTCATATGGGCTTCCCAAAATTATTTAATTTAGATTTTTCCACCCCTCCAATTTTTTTTAAATGTGTTAATTAAATTGTATGAAAAATAAGACAGCTTATTATTTTTCTAGTTTAGCAATAATAAAGTGCTTCTATCGTTATTTTTCTTGCATTCGTAGCTGATCATCGCTTAATTTGCTAAAATTAAAAATGATAACCTACTAGTGTGACCAGTTAGTAGGTAAAATGTGACAAAAAACAATATTTAACAATATGGAGGTTACTTAATCAGGGTTGCTAGAGAAAAACTACCTATTGAGCCAAATATATTTATTTTTTCTAATAAATTCAAAATTAATTTAAATAATAATAATATTTATAATTTATAATTTTCTTTTACTATACGATGGCTTCGAAAATATCTGCGACATAAATACTATAACTACAAACAATTCGTAATTTTTGACTTTAGGTAATTGTGCTTTATTTTACTGACTTCTTAATATTTTGCATTAAATGTCTTATCTGTTCATTTGGTGGGACGCAATAATGATTAAAATTTTGCAGTAAAATTTGCACTTCATGGCACTACTAATTAAATTTAAAATCGTGCGACACCCTCGGTGGGGCAGATTCCACTGGTCTAAAAAGTGAGTGGAATCGCCCCACCAAGATGACGAGTGGAATCTGCCCCATCAGTGGGGCGCTTTGGTGGGGCAGAGTGGAAGTACTCCTTTCTTATGTCAATTTGATCGAACAATAAATGACAAAAATAACCCTTTTCAAAGTTCGAGAGTGGGAGCTCGTGACTTCTGACGTCACTTTTCGGTCAAAGGTCTATACTTTTGTAATCTACTTAGTTAGTCTAGTCTAGGAACTTCACGGTCTATATTTTCATCAATTTTAGTTTAATTGAAGAAACAAATAAATAACTGAAAATGATTTTTATCGTGCTTCACACACTAGGTGTATAGAAACTTTCTTTTTGTGATAAACATTTCAAAAATTGACGCGTTCGCAGCATTTGAACCTGCATCACTCTGGGATTCCGGCCCAGATGTTTTGTCCAAGTTAAGCTAAAACGCTATCTGCGAAAACGTCGAATCATTGAAAGTGGTTTATCATTTTTTGCCAACTTTATTACATTGCTGTAGTTCTGATAATTTCACATTAAGTGACTAACTGGTTTAAGCAGTTTTCACAAGATGGCGCTTCCAACAATGCAATAAAGTTGGCAAAAATGATAAACCACTTTCAATGATTCGACGTTTTCGCAGATAGCGTTTTAGCTTAACTTGGACAAAGCATCTGGGCCGGAATCCCAGAGGATGCAGGTTCAAATCCTGCGAACGCGTCAATTTTTGAAATGTTTATCACAAAAAGAAAATAAATAACTGTCTAATATTTTTGATTATCATATCTGACAGACTTTTTATATTTTTTTAGTCATTGCTCTATCTTTAGCCTATTATAAATCGATTTGTTTGTAGGAAGGACTTTTTTGGTAGATCGTTCTTCTGACGACGTCCCATTTTTATTTTGATTTGTTTGTTGTAGAAATCTTTTCATCAAACTTCTATAATTTATTGTATATTTTGTTCGTCAGGTAACAACTGGGCCAAAGGTCACTACACCGAGGGCGCCGAGCTGGTAGACTCTGTCATGGACGTCATCAGGAAAGAAGCCGAGGACTGCGACTGTCTGCAAGGTTAGTAGGATTCAGATCAGCGCCATCTATATTTTATACATAGAACTAATTTGATATACCTGATTATTCCGCCACGATGAAGATTAAAATATTTACGGGAGTTTTGGCGGGAGCGCGGCAAATGTCACCGTATTTTATTATTTTGTTAAACTTGAGTTTTTATCAGTGATAATTAGTGAATAATTGTGGTATTTCGTTGATTATGAGCAGATTTACGTGCATGAGCAAGTGATATAATGTGACGTATCATGTCGTTCCGTGTTGTTACCAAAACTTCACCTCTGGTGAAGTCTCCACTGCTTTACTGAGTTATGACTTGGACTATGTTTAGACTTGACCGCGATTTTATTGGACTATGACGTGACTACGATACGACACATCCGTCAGCCGCATCCGATAGTTTGTTTTTAGCTCTATAGTTTTATCACAGCCGCTTTTGATCATTATTTCTCGGCTGGTCTTGCCAATCAATAAATTATTTATTTATTTATTATTTCTACTCCATACAGGTTTCCAGCTAACTCACTCCCTCGGGGGCGGCACTGGCTCGGGGATGGGGACTTTACTTCTCTCCAAGATACGCGAGGAGTTCCCTGATCGCATCATGAGCACCTTCAGCGTTGTACCGTCGCCGAAGGTGAGTAACATGTGCTGCCATCTATCCTGTTGCCAGTAAACAACCTATATCTAACCAGCATGTCAAAATAGCTTGAATAGCTATTTTGATTACCCTTATGTCAAAATAGCTACAATAGCTATTTTGATTAGGCTTATGTCAAAATAGCTCGAATGGCTATGTTATGGTTTTTATATTTTGAGTTCTTTCCATACTAGCTTTTATCTCAAAGAGTTATCTTTATGATAAGCATTTCAAAAATCTGAAGCGAACGCAGGATTTGACCTGCCCCTGCCCCGCCTCCTACGGGTAATACGGGTATCACAGGTGGCGCCACCTACGCTATTAGTTGGTGTAATGTAAGCACTTAAAAAATTTGACGCTTGCGTAGGAGGCGGGCTGGCTCAGTTGGTTAGAGCGTCGGGCTAGTGATCCGAAGGTGCAGGTTCAAATCCTGCGTTCGCCTCAGATTTTTGAAATGCTTATCACAACGATAACTCTTTGTCAAATGGCTATTTTTATTAGGCTAATGTCAAAATAGCTCGAATAGCTATTTTGATTAGGCTAATGACAAAATAGCTCGAATAGCTATTTTGATTAGCCTAGTGTCAAAATAGCATGGATGAGTTCCCAGAAAAGTATGCTTAAATATTTCCTAAACTGGATATTTTTAGTTTAATTGATTTTTTTAAATTTCTTTATTATTGTCTTATGTCATTTTTGACTGGGAAATAAATATCTCAATTCTGTATGGTACGTGTATGCTGTATCAAAATCAAAATTTGCTTTATTCTTTAGACATATGGAAATGCGCTTAGAATCGTCTTTTTACAAAGGTTTTCGATAACATAATTAGTTACTAATTACAGTTGAATTAATTAGGCACATAAAATAATCTATTACAAAATAGATCACCCTAACATAAAATAATCTAAAAAAAATAAAATTAAAACAATATAATAGGTATATCTGCAATAGCATCGTCATAAAAGATCAAAAATAATTAAAATTATATAAAATTAAGAGAGCATTCAGTCAAATTACAAAATTTAAATAATCCTAACCTAAAAAAGATTGTACCTGCAATAGCATTGTCAAAAGATAAAAAAACAAATGAATTTTCATACGAACTGAGATTTTAAAGGGCAGGATAGATTCATACAGATAAAAATATACGCTTATCAGAAATATCATCTGCTAATTTATAATAGCTTTTGTCCAGTAGATGGCTCTTTACGTAGCTTTAATATATCATTTTTTGGCCTAATTTTAATACTTTCCGGAATCTTGTTTTAGAATTCGATTCCCAAGCAGTAGAAAATGTTTGACGTTTTAGTGAGCCGCCGAGGCGGCCTCATTATATGACTGCCTACTATCTCGACCACTATATGCACCAATTTTTAAATGTTAGTGTACGAACTTTGCTACTTGTGGCGCCATCTATCTTGAGCCAACCACGCGCCATCTATCCGCCATCCAAAATCCAAAAGACAAGCATCCACCACTCAAGCAGTTATTTATTTAGTTATACAAGCTTATGTCTATCAAAGGACGTCTCACGGCTGATACGACGATTTATACAAGTTTATTTTTAACCGACTTCCAAAAAGAATGAGGTTCTATCTTTTTCTGTATGTTTGTTTTTCTGTATATTCGTTGACATTTTCTCTAACTGTGAACAGATTAAAAAAAATATTTTTAGTTCGATAAGATAATACAGACAATAGAACAATAGACAATAGACAGTTCTTTATTAAGACAAAAATAAAATTAAACAAAACAACAAAGCAAACAACACAGCAAAACAAATCAAAATAAACATCATAAACATTTACTCATAATTATTTTACATTGTTATCCTACTTAAGTACTTAATTTTATTTTTGTCACAACCCGGTCCCACCTCAGCATATGCTGGTTGTGGACCAACCAACGCTGGTCTTCCGGCAGGACCGGCAGGTGACGTCTCATGCGAATATAAAAAAAAAACAATATGGCTATTGTTGGAGCAACAGCGTGCAAACATAATTAAAAATAAATCATAACATCCATTTTATATACCTACTAGCTGACCCGGCCACGCGTTGCTGTGGCTAAATAAATTAAAATTGCTCGTATAATTTGAGATTTAAACTATCCTATCTCTCAAGTTGGATCGAACTGCACATGGTGTGCGAATTTTATTATAATCGGTTAAGTGGTTTAGGAGTCCATTGAGGACAAACATTGTGACACGAGATTTATATATATTAAGAATAATATCCAATATATACCTACTCCCATATAATAGCGAAATTGGTTGATCCGTTTTTAAAAAAATCAATACTAATGTGAAAATTACTACATCGATGATATATTGAACAGTGCATATTTGAATTCTGTACACGGTTGAAGCCGAAGGTTGAGCAGTGGTGGTCAAGAGGTAGTGACACCCGCCTTACAATCGTGAGGTCGTGGGTTCGAATCCCCGGTCCCGTACCAATGAATTCTCTGGTATTTATGTACGGAATCTCACACCACTGGCTTTTCGGTTAACGAAAACATCGTGAGGCAACCTGCATACGTCCGTAGAAGAAATTCGATGGCGTATGCGAATCTACCAACCCGCACTGGGCCAGCGTGGTGGATATGGCCCAATCACCCTTCGTGGGTAGGCCTACGTCCTGCAGTGGACTATTAAAAAGGCTGGTACAGTATGCCATTTTACGCAAAAATAATGATCGTTTAATCATGTCAAAATGATTTTCTTCCCAGGTCAGCGAAGTGGTCCTGGAGCCGTACAACGCCACACTTTCAGTCCACCAACTGGTAGAAAACACGGATATGTCGTTCTGTATCGACAACGAAGCATTGTATAACATCTGTTTCAAGACGCTACGGCTGGCAAGCCCTAGCTATGGAGACTTGAACCATTTAATCTCGGTGAGTTTACAAGAATTAACGTTTTCTTGTTCGATATTCCTCAGTACCTTCTTCAAGGCGAAAGTTCTTGACCAGCAGCTTTTTTCTTAGTCTTAAGTTTTGTATCATGATTCATGTGTCAAAATGACGTCATATGTAATGACGTCATCCGCCGGGCTCTAACTACCGCTAACGCGGCTATCCTAGTGCCAAGTGGCCTCGCACGCAGCGATGGAAAAGACCCGATGGGATGACCCTGATTCCTTGGAAGATGGGACGGCCTTTAGTATGGGACGCCACGTGTGTTGATACTCTCGCTCCGTCCCATCTTCCAAGAACTCAGAATAGGGCTGGCGCTGCGGCTGAATATGCAGAAGGCCTCAAAAGGAACAAATATGCGAACATTGACAGTGGATACATATTTGAACCTTTTGGGGTCGAAACTTTAGGACCGTGGGGACCGGGAGTAAAAAATATTTACAAAGATCTTTCATCACGCCTGGTCGACGCAACACGTGACCAAAATGCTGGCCTCTATTTTGCCCAAAGGATCAGTATTGCTATCCAACGTGGCAATGGGGCCAGCATTTTGGGAACTGTGCCCGCTGGTAGTGGGCTTTTAGATTAGGGTTTTCATCGTCATCTATATATACTCATTTTTTTAGTTCAAGTGGTTTTTTTTTTGGTAATATATAGTTATAAGTTTATGAAATGTTACTTAAGTTTCATGTGTCTAGTGTCGAATAAAAATAATTTCATTTAATTGAAAAAATTCTAAACATATACTTAGATCTATAACTATTGTTACATTACAATGTATCTTTTGTTGTTAATTTTAAACTTTTGCGATTTGAGCACAATATCCTTATATACGCGACTTATCGCGCAATAAAACATGAAATATGTAATTAAATACTTCTTTTTCCCAACGTTTCGACCAAGCTATAATTAAATACTAAGGGACATCTTACACACGGCCTCTGACCCCAAACTTAGCTTAGCTTGTAATATGGCTGCCAGAGACTGATTATTTTTAAATAAATACTTATATAGATACTACTTATTTTTAAATACATAATTGTATAGATAGTAACTAAATAACACCCAGACACAGAGCAAACACTTATGTTCATCACATAAATGTTTTCCCTGGGTGGGGAACAGAACCCACGCCTCTTTGACCTAAAAGCCAGTAATTACTGAGCCACCGAGGCAGTCAGTTGCACGTGTCGTGGTCACGGGCAGACTAAACTTGCGAACGTACCACTCAAATTGAAATTGTTACCACGACACCACGTGTCTTCCTTTGATTCCAGCTCACAATGTCGGGGGTGACCACCTGCCTGCGTTTCCCGGGACAACTGAACGCGGATCTCCGCAAAGTTGCCGTCAACATGGTCCCCTTCCCGCGGCTCCACTTCTTCATGCCTGGCTTCGCGCCTCTCACAGCAAGGAATAGCTTTGACTACAGGGCGCAAAACGTTTCAGAGCTCATTACACAGGTAAGAATTTGAGCCAGGACAGTCGTTGAGCTAATTTGAGCCATGGTAGTCGTTTAAGTAATTTGAGTCGGGATAGTCAATGAGCTGATTTGAGTCTGAAATAATAAGCAAAATGACTGTTATTATTTTGAGTATATTATTATGAGTTCTAAAGTAGAAATGCACAAAGTTGATTGCCTGGCCTGACTTCTTCATGCCTTGGTTCGCGCCAATCACAGCTAGAAATAGTTTTGACTACAGGGCGCAGAACGTTTCAAACCTCAGGTCAGTAAGCGTGCTTATCTGCTTAACATCAGGCAGTATGTAGTCAAACACAAACCTAAATGGAATAAATTAAAAAAGTAGCAATCAAATTAATAAATATGTTAAGAACATCTTTAACACGGTGTCTGTTACCAAACTAAATATGGCTGCAAGAGATTGTTCGATAAGGTAATTTGGGTCAGGATAGCTAATTTGAGCCCCGATAGTCAATCACTGAAGTTACTTTGTATCTGCCATAAATAGGCATATGAACCAGTTTGAGAGATGATTAAATTTACAAGATAAAGACGTGAACCGGGTTAGTAAATAATACACAAGTAAGAATTTGGGCCAGGGCAGCCGTTGAGCTAATTTGAGCCGGGTTAGTCAATAAACTAATTTAAAACAAGATACTCTTAACCAAAAGTTATTTTATACTACACCTGCTCGGAAAGTACCTTGATACTTTATCAAATTTACGGTAGAAAGTACGTCATTGCATATCGAACAAATATGCGGCGAGAAAACGCATCTGAGCGGGAGAGAAAAGTGTATGAAAATCCATTTCTTACGTGATTTTTCTCTTTTAATTTTGGGTAAGACTATGCGCTGGTAACCTAAATATCAAAAGCCAAAAAGTTTTTACAGTGAGTTTTTATCTCCAAGTTCGCAAAATGACACTGGCCACTAGCTGTGTGTTGGATGGTGTCAAACAATTTGAAAAAAGAACATGTGAAAATTGCAGACGCCATTGGCGCCATTTTCAATTTGTTGTTGTTATAGATTTAGTTTTTTATTTTCCTCATAGGTGTCGTATAAAGCACTATGTATCACTCGAGAGAAAGTGCGATTCCCGATCTCGGGAGTTTTAAAGACGACACCCTCGACGGTAATCGGTCACTTTCTCCTCTCGGTGAACAATGTACTATTATGGCTACCATAAATAAGCGTTGCACCATTACATTTGATAAGCCAAATTCATATTATGCAGTAACTGTTAGCATAGCATAATTAATGACTAAAGGACATGTCCACAAAATGTTTTTTTTTTTTTTTTTTTTTTTATTTCAAATAGGTTTGCGTTTGACTACACACTGCCTGATGTAAAGCAGATATGCGGTCTAGGATGTAGCACGCTTACCTAGAAGATACCTATTTACTCGAGATTTGAAGACACCTACATTGTACTTTAACGGAAAGACAGACTTAGGCAAAGCGTTCCACATTCTGGCAGTTCGTATGAGGAATGTGGACTCAAAACGCTTTGTTCTAACGCGTGGGATGTCCACCATAAAAGGGTGGCGCTTTGGTCGCGTCTGTCTAGCCGTACGATAGAAGAAAGGGGCAGGTGGGACTAGATCGTGCAACTCCTGGGCGCACTCACCGAAGTGTATCCGATAGTAGACAGACAGACACGCCACCCTACGTCGATGCTCAAGACTTTGCAGCTTCGACTCAGTCAAGATTTCGTTGCCTATCAGCCTCCTGGCTCGCCTTTCAATGGACTCCAAAGCCTCCAACTGGTATTTGGCAGAGCCATCCCAAAGGTGAGAGCAGTATTCCATGCAAGACCTGACTTGCGCTTTATAAAGACTAAGCAGTTGCTCAGGTGTGAAATACCGTCTCACCTTAGAGAGAACACCAAGTTTTTTTGAGGCTAATTGGGCTTTTGACTCTATATAAGACCCAAAGTTGAGAGTCGATGATAGCGTAACGCCTAATAGTTCCAGACTGTTAGTTACCGGAACGGATACACCACGGAAAGCAGGAGACAGTTGGAAGGGCCTCTTTTTGGCCGAAAACAAACAGCTTTGAGTTTTCGTGGCATTAAACTTGACCAGGTTAGCATCACCCCAGTCAGATACCGCCTCCAGACTCAAGTTGAGCCGTTCGACCATAGCCTCTCTGAGTGACTCGATCTGTGCCCCGCTCGTTCTTGCTTCGGATGTGTAGCTCTCCATGACTGTACTGTCGTCTGCGTACCCAAAAATACCAGGCTTTAGCAAGTCGTTAATATGCAGTAGGAAGAGTGTCGCAGAGAGCACAGACCCCTGAGGAACACCGGCATTGATAGCCATTTGGTCTGACGAGCAGCCATCAACGACAACTCGTATCGACCGATTCCTCAAGAAATCTGATATCCATGTGCAGAAATCAGCAGGCAGGCCGTAAGATGGAAGCTTGCCAATAAGGCTCTCGTGCCAGACCCTATCAAATGCTTTCGAGATGTCCAAGGAGACAGCCAGCGCCTCCCCGTGCTTCTCAATGACCTCACTCCAAATGTGTGTGGCGTACGCCAGAAGGTCCCCAGTAGACCGGTTTCGGCGAAAGCCGTACTGGCGGTCACTGAGTAGGTCATTTGCTTCCAGGTAGGCCAGGAGCCTGTTGTTAAGAACACGTTCCATACTCTTGCAAAGTATGGACGTGATCGAAATCGGTCTGTAATTGGCAGGGTCAGCACGGCTACCTTTTTTGGGTACAGGCTGCACGTTAGCAAGCTTCCAAGATTTGGGCACTTGACCCGTCTTCAGAGAGAGGCGAAAGAGGCGGGTCAACACAGGCGACAGCTCAGGCGCACAAGTCCTTAGTACAATAGCTGGAATACCATCTGGGCCACTGGCCTTATTCACATCTAGACCGCGGAGAACTTTGAGAACCTCCTTTTGCCGGATATGTATTTCACTCATTAAGGTGCCACAGTTTGGCAAAGTTGGAGGTCTCGCACTACCGGGGTCCAGACGCGAAGACTCCGCAAATTGAGATGCAAATAAATTTGCCTTCTCTACCGCGGTATGAGCCAGCGAACCATTGGGTTTCAGCAACGGAGGCAATGAAGGGCGGCAGAAGTTCGCTTCGACTGATTTAGCTAGGGACCAGAATGCCTTGCTACCCGCAGGGTAAGAAGCAAGCTTGTTCCCTATTCGACTAATATGCTCAAAGCGAGCCCTCCGCATAACCTTTTTGCAGGACTTAGCAGCCTTATTGTAAGTCTTCTTCCTCAGATGTATGTCCTTCGTCTTACGGTTACGAGCATCGACCCAAGCCAGGTATGCCTGATGCTTTTGCGCTTCGGCGCGTCCACATTCAGGCCCAAACCAGGGCCGAGCTTTGTTGGACAGAGGCACGTCCGAAAATGGGATGAAGTATTCCATGGCGGTACGAAGCACGTCTGTCACGGCATCCGCGCACGAAGAAGGATCATCAGAAGAGAAGCACACAGGCTGCCAAGGATAAGACGCAAAGAAACACCGCATCTCATCCCAATCTGCCAACTTGTACCGCCACACCCGCCGTGACCCTTTTGGACTGGGGTCTGAAGGGGAGTAGACGGATACGGATTTCACCAGACAGTGATCAGATGTACCTAACGGAGAGGAAATCGCCACTGAATATCGGTCTGGATCAGTTGTTAGCAGAAGGTCCAAGCAGTAGGCCGTATGCGAGTCAACATCAGGTACCCGTGTGGCGCCATGAACCAGCTGGGTAAGACCTAGCGTCAAAGCTAGCTTGCGCGTTTCAAGCCCAGCATGGTTTGTGTCCAGGTATGGGTGAAGCCACTCCTTATGATGGCCATTAAAGTCCCCCAGGATCACTAATTGGGCCGAAGGGTAGCTGAGCTGAGCAGCATCCGCCACCTCACTGAGGTAATCAGTAAGTCTAGTTGCCTCCCGGTCTCCGCTATGCGATCGGTATACACAGGCATAGACAATCTTCTCTATGCCAGTGTCCGCCAGAGCCCAAAGCACTGAAAAAGAAGGGTCTTCAAACCTTCGAAGACGCAGAAAACAAATGTCATCCCGGGCGTAAACGCATACACCCGCACGTGGTTTGTAAAGATGCTCCAGAGAATACCCTGGGTAGGATAGATACGACACGTCGGATGGACCAGCAATCTGCGTCTCCGTGAGAAACAATAGGTGGGGTCGTTCTGTCTCAAGATGATGATGGACAGGCGTGAGATTGGAGTGCAGGCCCCGAATATTGCACAGGTGCACTTTGAGTGAGAGGGAGTGCTGCCGCTGTGTATACGTTCTTTTTCTTTTATTGTTTCTCATGCTTGCGGAGTAAAGTAGGTAGGAAGTCAGCAGTGGAACGAGGCTTCACACTAAGTAGAATTCAGTGGTACAACACACAAACCACACACATCTATGGGAGACCAGCCTGGAGACCGCGGGGACGCCCGAGCCCCCCCAAGGATGTCCATCGGGCCCTCTCGTCCGGTCGCCAACCGGCACGATGGCGCATCCCTGGGATTTTTCGACAGATGGCGGGGCAGCCTTTCATGAGTGGCTAGCTCACTACTTGGGCCCCCTACTATCTGCGGTCGGCCAGCGACAAACCGTGCCTCGGATCCCGCTGCCCTCCACGGCTGGCCGTCCGATGCGGTAATCGATGTGTGCACCGTATTCATCCACCAGACGACGCTACTGTTCCGACCCAACTTCCCGATTGACGTCACCAGACTTCGCGCCGGAACACGATCCCAAGAGAGCCGCTTGGCGGCGCGGCTTAGTCTGGTGGGTGGTCTCTCGCCACGGCTAAAGCCTACCACCAGAATGGTTGTTGCCTGGTTAGCACCACCCAGGACCACGCGTGGGGGATAAAATAAATGGGTTCCTACCCACGGACGAAGGCAACTCGGTCCCAAAAATGTATGGAGGCTGGTATAATAATAATAAAAAATTCTAACCACAACTGTACATTTCAAGAAAGTTCATATTTTTCTGAGTCTATTACAACATTTAAAATCAAAAAAGAGCCCTCCGATTTTTTTCAAATTAATTTTGAATCTATTAGGATAATTAAATATATTTGGCTCAATAGGTAGTTTATATCTAGCAACCCTGGTTAAGTAACCTCCATTATTGTTAAATAGAAGCATTTTTACCAATTAGACACAGTTTTTAAGTATTTTTGTCACATTGTACCTACTAACTGGTCACACTGGTGGGTTATAATTTTTTATTTCAGCAAATTAAGATATGAATGGAAATAATCTGCTACGAGTGCCAGTAAAATAACGATAGAAGCACTTTGTTATTGCTAAACTAGAAATAATACAGAGCTGTATTATTATTTTTCAAGAAATTTATTTTTCACATTTAAAAAAAAATGGAGGGATAAAAAAACCTAAATTAAATATTTTGGAAAACCCCATAAAGCAAGCATTCAAATGATGTATATATCATCTTGGTTCGATTTTTCTCTGGATAATAAACCACTTGTGGACGTCACCTTTTCGATATCAACCAATAACCTCCGTTGTCTTCAGATGTTCAACCCCGGTAACATGATGACGGCGTGTGATCCGAGGCACGGCCGCTACCTGACAGTGACCACCATATTCCGCGGGCACATGTCCATGAGAGACGTCGACAACCAAGTGATGGCTGTGCAGAACAAGAACTCTAGGTAAGTACGAATTTTCAACGATAATAAAACACATCATAATAAATTGTTCCAATACAAATAAAAAAAATGCCATACTCTTATAGGGTCATCTGTATGACTACAAAAAATGTTAACTAAAAAACCGCATGTAAATTTTATATGTTGCAATAAATTATCTGAGTTTGAGTTTAAGTTCCTATATTAGCCCTGCTAAATGACTAATGAAATAATTATTTTTAGCAAAAAATAGAACAACTGACTTCAATCGTACATAATTATTTTTCGACAAAAATTACTCAAACTACTTCTACCGTGTACATAATTCGAATAGTTCGCACGAATTAATGTATCATAAAAAAACCGGACAAGTGCGAGTCAGGCTCGCACACCGAGGGTTCCGTACAAATCCTGAAAATTAACACAAAATTGGGAAGTAAATTGTTAAAATCTCTATACTATAACCATCGACAAAAAAGTTTTTTTTTTCACTTTTCTCGTAATACATCAAAAATTACACATTGTTAAAAAAATTATAAACCTGTTTTAGCATGTACTAATGAAGTTCTTTTGTATGATACTTTACAGGATACGATTTACTTACTTTAAATTTTGAACCCATATTTTGTGAATTTTGAGGCCTTATTTTTTGTGATTTAAATAAAAATGTACAGTTTTCAGATTTATTCCTATGTGTACTCTGAGACAATGCTTCTCGCCAAATTTCATAGTTCTATGTCAACGGGAAGTACCCTGTAGGTTTTGATTTTTGTGAGTGTCGAAATATGCGGTTTTTTACGACATAAACGGCTCTAGCTTTTTTAAACGATAACTGACTGAGGTTTTTCTTTTACACAGCTGCAAGAGACCATAGATTTACGTAAACAGTTTAAATTTTAACTCGATATCCTTACGCGAACCCGAGATAAAGAATCTTGACATACCTACACACAGACGGACACAATAAAGTGATCCTATAAGGGTTCTGTTTTATCCGTTTGAGCTACGGAACCCTAAAAAGAGCAAGTGCCTTTATTAACTACCACTAAATACATGACTTACGTAATCTAAAACTACTATGTATCATTGAAATAGTAAGTTTCACGTTATTGTTGACTTTTCAAAAACAACTCACCCGTTTATTTAAAATTTAAATGAGATCACATCTAAAGTATGATCTATAAAAAAAAGAATCATCAGAATCTCTTCGTAAATGGAAGAGTAATCGCGTAACATTCATATAAGTTAAAAAAAAACACTCAGTCAAATTAAGAACCTACATAACTATGTATTTCTATTATTTTTGTGACATTATTGATGACATGACATGTGATTTTTACTGATATTACGTACCTGTTATTCATCAATAATTGTTATTAATTAATAATTAAATATTCCATCCATCCATCAGTCATAGGACATCCACTGCTGGACATAGGCCTCCCCTATAGATCACCAATAAGACCGGTTGGTACCGGCTTGCATCCAGCGCATATTAAATATTGATTTACTGTTATATCCAGCTATTTCGTGGAATGGATCCCGAACAACATGAAGGTGGCGGTGTGCGACGTGCCGCCGCGCGGGCTCAAGATGTCCGCCACCTTCCTGGCGAACTCCACCGCCATCCAGGAGATCTTCAAACGGATCTCCGAGCAGTTCACCGCCATGTTCCGTAGGAAGGTGAGAAAATATAAACATTTATGTATGTATATTAATACAGTACTTAGATATTAGAGAAACTGCGGAAATTGTATAAAAATCGAAGTCATAAAGAAACTTGTGGCGCCATCTATTGCTATCCTAAGTAACTAAATTACATGACAACACTATCTTAAAACTATACAATAAACGAAAATATACTTCGAATTTTGAAATGACTTGTGGCGGTATCTATGATTATCTTAAGTAACTTACAGCTAAGCTAAAATTACAGAATTTCAATATTGTTCAAATGACGATTTTATTTTAATTTGGAACAGACTATTGCCGTCATCTATAGTATTCTCAAGTATCTAAATCACACCATCTAAAAATTGCACAAAATTATACGTTAGGAACTGACTTGTGGCGACATCTATCGTTATCCCAAGTAACTAAACTACACTACAATGCCATCTATTTCTGGTGTATGTAAACTTACACAAGCAACTTATATCGTGCGGACTCGAGATGTCCGCCACCTCCCTGGCGAACTCCACCGCCATACAGGAGATCTTCAAACGTATCCCCGAACAGTTCACTGCTATGCTCCGTAAGAAGATAAAGCCCCTGATTGACGTACAAAACTAAACCGCGGCTGTAAAGGATGTTTGGCTCGTCAAAATATAAAATGTTGACATACCTCTCTTTATTCCTACCACAAAAAAAAGTATACAATACGTAGAAGCGCTTTCACGATAGCACCCGTCCTCCTGACGTCTATATGTGCGTTTTCTTAATTTCGCTTCTGTCTCGCTCACTCCAGCACGGCGCGAATCTCTTCAAATAATAATAAATAAAAATGTATCTGTACCAGCCTTTTTAGTAGTCCACTGCAGAACGTAGGCCTACCCACGAAGGGTAATTGGGCCATATCCACCACGCGGGCCCAGTGCGGGTTGGTGGATTCACATACGTCATCGAATTTCTTCTACGGACGTATGAAGGTTGCCTCACGATGTTTTGAAAAAAAAAATGTATCATTGGTGTCTAAAATTATAAGTAATGCAATTATTATTGTACCTTGTGTAATTTTGTTATGTGCATAAGTTAAGTATGTAATATTGTATGATAAGAATCCTCAATACAGGGTATATATACCATAATATGTTTAGTTAATCTGGTTTTTAGCTGAATTATGTATATATTTGCAATAAATAAATAAAGTTGGAAAATGTATGTTATCTTGCTAACACGGTTAAGCCACAGCGGGTCATTTTTCACTTTTAAACACATTCTTATAGAGTTTTAAATTATCTATCGGTCACTGTAAGAATTATTTTTTTATCGTTTATAGTTCAGAAGATAGAAATTGTGAAAACACCGCTATTGACATTCTTATTTCTACTTTACAAGTCAATAAAGTCGTCATCCAACAAAACATAACTTAATACCGCTGTGATCCCATAATTATTTGAAAACATCATTATTATACAAATAATAGCTTACCATTAAAGCCGTTTTTGCAAATAATTGTCTAAATCATAGTTGAAATACTTTATCTGGCTACCGCGTTTTTCGCTGATACCCAAAAAATTGGTTTTGTGGTTTAACGGCTTCTTAGGTTATAGACGGCAGCGTACCGTAGCGTACAACGAAATTATAAAAAAAAACAATAACGCCCTAAAATATGGGTAAAGAGTTGGATAGAATAAAATAGTAAAGAATTACTTAATTAAAATAAATATTTAAAAAAACTCTGGATTGTGATACATATAAATAATGCTAGGACTTTTGTCATACACATTTTAAACCTTGTTATTTTGTCCCATAGGCTTTCCTCCACTGGTACACCGGAGAAGGCATGGATGAAATGGAATTCACAGAAGCTGCCAGCAACATGGCTGACCTCATCTCGGAATATCAGCAATACCAGGTGAACATCTTGTTGATCCGAATATCTTGTTGCACTTCCTCCATCGGTACATAAGAGAAGGTATGAACAAGACAGAATTCACAGAAGCTGCCAGCAACATGGCTGACCTCATCTCGGAATATCAACAATACCAGGTGAATATCTTGTTGTTCTGAATTTCTCGTTGCGCTTCCTCTATCGGTACATAAGAGAAGGTATGAACGAGACATAATTCAAAGAAGCTACCAGCAACATGGCAGACCTCATCTCGGAAAATAAGCAATACCAGGTTAATATCTTGTTGTTCTAAATATATTGTTGCGCTTTCTCCATCGGTACATAAGAGAAGGTATGATCGAGACGGAATTCACAGAAGCTGCCAGCAACATGGCTGACCTCATCTCGGAATATCAGCAATACCAGGTGTATATCTTGTTGTCCTAAATATCTTGTTGCGCTTTCTCCATCGGTACATAAGAGAAGGTATATGAACGAGACGGAATTCACAGAAGCCAGCCACATCAACTGGCTGATCTCATCTCTGAATACCAGGTGAATACCTTATTGTTCCGAATATTTCATTGTACCGAATACCTTGTTGTTCCACTTTGGTACACAAGGGAAGATTTACATACCGACCACAGTATGGAGAGAACCTGAAAATCCAGTTAAAAATATCTTGTTGTTCCGCTTTCTCCCATAGAAGAGGGATATATTATATAATTAACAGACTCGGTGAACTTCACTCAACATTCTGTCAATGACAACTTTTACATGCAGGAACATTTTGTATGGGAAAATTAAATTCACCATTCTACTATTTTACTCCCTACATTTTTATATTTTCTCCCCATTTAAACCTTCCATGTGAGATTCCGTACATAAGTTCCAAAGAAACTCATCGGAAACAACCACGATTCATGTTTATATACTGGGTGATTGGTAAACAATTAGCATCCTTTAAGGGGCTTATTCTGTACCTACATCAAAACTAACAACTTTTGTTCTGCGGCTTTTGTTAAAACTCAAAAAATGAATCACTTGTTCCATACATTTTGTCAAGAGTGAATGATATTTTTTGACCGACGAACCACCAGAGGAGGTATACAATTCGACGCGTATATATATTTTTTTATGTATAACCACGCACAACTTTTTTCATAGTGGTCCGATTTCAATAATTCTTTTTTTATTGTAAAGAGTATACTTCGAAATTGGTCCCATTTAAATTTTATCGAAATTGGCTAAGCCATTTTTGATAAATCAACAATAATGTGAAAAATATTACATCGATCCTTGCATAATATTTGCGTTCTAGCGATGCGCCTCGAAGCCGAGGCGGGTGTATTATACATATAAACATTTCTCTTGAATTATTCTATCTATTAAAACAAATTGCATCAAAATCCGTTGCGTAGTTTTAAAGATGCATAAATGGGGACAGACAGCGAAAAGCGACTTTGTTTTATACTATATAATGATTCTGTACACGGGTGAAGTCGGTCATGCTATTTTTTGCAAAAAATAATTATCTATGCAACAACATTTAGGTTTGATACCTAATAGTCGTTGAACAAAAGTTGTTAATTTTGATGTACAGAATAAGCCCCTAAAAGGATACTAATTAATTAGAAATTACCCTGTATATGTATAAATCATTTAGCAGTTAATAAATGTTTAAGTTTTTTTCTGAATTAGTATTTATGCTCTATCATTTCTTGTTGACCGAACGAAGTGAGAGTCTCAATTGTGATTCGCCATTTTTGCTTTCGTCTGTTCGGATATTGATTCGCCTCTCCATTTTTCAACAAACCTGCCCCCCTACCGCCTAAGCAATAGCAATCGTTTATGACTTCATTTTAGTCATTTGGCACCGCCTATGTGACGTTAGCCATCAATTGCTTTGTGCGGATTGCGAAAGCAATCATTGAATGAACAACTTTGATGGTTAACGTCACATAGGCGGTGCCAAATGACTAAAATGAAGTCATAAACGATTGCTATTGCTTAGGCGGTAGGGGGGCTGAACGAAACTTGAGACACATCTAAAAATCGTCCCATACTCCCAATACCTCGTTCCGTAGTTAGGGTACAAAATTTCGCACCAAATTCACCCACTTTATGTCCTCAAAAAAATTCTACTTGATTTTAAAACAATTCCAGGAAGCCACAGCTGACGACGAAGTTTTCGACGAAGAAGAGGAATTACAAGAGCAACCCGAACTGGAAGCGGAAATGGCGCAGATGGCGCGCTAACGGAAACAGGGGGGGCTGACAGGGGAGGGGGGGGTTATACCGGATGTACCGGATATACTGTGTAATATAACAAGTAATCATTGGTACAGGTCCAATCAAGCGTTAAAGGAAACAAAGAGGGGAGGGACTTCGGGGGGGTTGGGGGGGGAGGGTTTCATACCGGAAACAAAGGGGGGAGGGGTTATACCGGATGTATCGGATATAATGTGCAGTATAAAAGTAATCATAGGTACCTACAGGCCACGTCAGATGCTAACGGAAATAAGGGGAGAGGGAGGGGAGTGTACCGTGTAAAAAGTAATCATAGGTACATGCCGAATCAAATGCTAACGTAAACAAGAGGGGTGAGGGCTGAAAGAGAGGGGAGTTATTTCGGATATTGTGTGTAGTAATCATTGTAATAATCAAAACACAGGGGGGCTGAGGGGGAGGGATTATACTGGAAATACTGTGTATTATATATAACAAATAATCATTGTAATAATCAAAACACAGAGGTTGATAGGGGGGGGGGGGGGGTGTTATACCGGATAAAACTGTGTATTATAGCAAGTAATCATATCTAATAATCACAGGTTTACTGCACCGATATTGGCAAAACCTCAATTAGAAGGTGTTTTTCTCAGTCAGTTTTCCACTGTCCACGCATAAATCACGCAAAAATTAAGTTTGTACGCGAACTCGCGCATTATTTCTTGTATTTTATTAAAAATTGCATAAAACCACATGTTCACAGCCGTTTGTTTTATCCCAGTAATGTCAAATGTGACATAAATTACCTGAACGTGACGTTTGACATTTGTAATTCTTGTGACGAGCACAGGTCCATAGATCGGTTAACCACGAAATAACAACACAGCTAATCAGGTTATAATCCTCTGTAATATTTATCAAAATATTATTGGTAGATTATTTACAATTAATGTATGATTTAAATGGATTTAGTTTGAATAATACAGAAACAATTTATAACGTTGTCACAGAGGCGGCGAACATAGCAGAGAGGGAAAAACAGAACACTTATGAGTAAAACGTCATATATCCGTGACAGTGACATTGACATATATAATGTTGCACTTGGCACCGCATTCAACAAAATACGACAAGTATATCAACAGTAATAGCAAAAAGGTGCGTTTCACGAAACAAGTCCCGCGGTAGAAAGTGATACTAATTTTAAAAGATTGCCCTGACGCGTAGTTCTTAGAGTTTTCTTTCAAGAAAAGTGCTCTAGTATCTCTGTATGAGTTAAACGAGTCCGCATAACGTCAGGAGTCCCGAGAAATAAGTGAAACTAGTTTTAACGTTTCGGTTTTTTTGATTCGCCATTTTGATTCGATTGTGGCAACTCACAGAGCTATAATAACTAGAGAGATAGCGCTGTTGTTGCTTGAGGCAATTCTCAACCACAAAAATGTATGGGAAGTCTGGCTCCGCGCTGTCAAAACTGTCAATATGTACTGGAACTTGACACTTCTGAGAGAAATGCACGGCAACTAGCCAGTGAATCGGTATACTTATTATGTCTCTTTCTAACTCATGCCATATTAAATCATTGCATCTCTTTCTTTTTTCTCGATCGACCACGTTATCCCTCTGGTATCTCTGTGCGGCGACGGGTCTGGCTGGCTTCCTTCGTGAAACGCAGTTTACCCATCTATTACAGCGCCACAAACTTATCTGACCTGGTGGTCGAAAGAGGAACTAACGACGCCATTTTGAAAGAAAGCCTAAGAAATGGATGGGCAAACCTACAACACAAACTTTCGCATTAAAGTGATTCATTCATACCGAATTTTAGCATAACATAAAATATTGGCAGCGCTATTTATAAGTAAGTATGTATTTAAAATATATATTGTGTAGTATATCAGTCTCTGGTAGCCATATCACAAGCTTTGCTTAGTTCGGGGTCAGAGGCCGTGTGTAAGATGTCCCAAAATATTTATTTATTTACTATAAACGACGGCTGCGACACCGCCACCAGGTCTTATAAGTTAGTGGCACCGTAGAGAGACAGTAGAGCATAAAGTAAAAAGGTTGTAACACATAATCGTAGCAAGATGGCGCGTGGCGTCGGAAACTGCTGTGTAATCTTGACACAAATGACACTTGAACTAGTGATCAAATGTCACAATTGCATTGCATTGATATGGCGGACATACTTCAAAAGGTGCGTTCGTATTGGGCTCGATGGCGTTTTTAGCTTTTGTTTAGCGTTGATGTAAACCGTTCGGTTTGGGAATTTCACCCATTTCGCCAATAATGCTACTTTTGCCAATAAAACTAACGCTAAAACGTCAAAGTCAAATGATCATAAAGAACCCACCTCCGCAGGTGGGTCAAAAGTGGCAGTTCACGATGGCATTTTTAGCTGTTTTTGAGCTATCCGAACGGATCACTCTCTATATCGGATCTCTCTATAGATCCAGTCGATAAATCCACGGTAGATCCAGTGAGACATCGGTGTATTGTGGAAATAAATGAAATGAAATGAATGAAAATAGTTAAAAATGCAACTTTTGCTCATACACTCAAAACTAACGCTGAATGTTATCGTTGTTGGCGTTTTTAACTGCTAATTTCGCCATCAGTAGGCTATCCGAACGCACCTAAAAGCATCGTAGGCGGGGCTTATATTTTCACTATCACTGCATAGTATAAAACAAAGTCGCTTCTCTATCTGTCTGTCCCTATGTATGCTTATATCTACAAAATTACGCAACGGATTTTGATGCTGTTTTTTTTAATAGATAGAGTGATTCAAGATAAAGGTTTATGTATAATACACCAGTGTGTAGCCGGGGCGGGTCGCTAGTAAATTATATAACGATAGTAATAATGCCTTTATAATAACTCCTTTCAAAAACCCAGCCCTCTCTATACCGACGCTGTCTCCGATTACTATAAAGGAAGAACAGATAAAGAATATCAGAGGTTTTTAATTTTAATGGCATCGTTAGGACAGTAGTATAAACTAAGGACATTATTTATTATTCACATCATTACAGCACGGCTAAAATTATTTATTTTTCTAACCATAGCGTTTCTCGCTGTACAGAAAAGCTCGTCTGCGATCACCTTAAAAGGCTTCATTCGCAGGTTTTAGTGAAAAAGTGTTTTGTAATAGAACGCTTCAAGCTTTGATTTGTCTCCGATTACTATAAAGGAAGAACAGATAAAGAATACCAGAGGTTTTTTATTATATTGGCATCGTTAGGACAGTAGTAGAAAGTAAGGAAATTATTTAATTCACATCATTGACAGCACGGCTAAAATCATTTATTGTAAGTTTTGTTTAACAGTTGTCTTGCCTAGCAAGAACAAAATTGTTTAAAATTTAAACTTCCTTGTTTTCCTAATTATAAGATCAAAATTCTATTTTTTTCTATTAAAGTCTTTAGTGAAAGGCGAAACTGTTAATTTCGTAATCGAAATTTTAATACCTGGGTGCTTTATTGTATCTATTTTGGGTAATAGTGTCTGATACCTACTTACAATGTTTATTTTAATTTTTTACATAACATTTTTTTTTGTTTTAGTTATTAGATTGTAGATTGATTAAATTGTTAGTTTTAAAAATTGTTAGTTTATATATTTAGCATTTTAATACGAACGGCATATTTTCGTTACACCCCGTATTGCACTCCCCTATTTTTAATTAAGGCAACATTTTACAATTAAGCATTTTAATTTAGAAAATAAATAAAGTTATTTTAAGTGTGTTTCAAAGATGTTTGATACCTTGGAGGATTTACCTACGGGAGATGCCTTTAACTATCATACCGCACTTGAAAAAATGCTGTCAGAAAGTATGCTTACTTTTCCTAAAGAGCCCTGAATCATGTATAGTGTAATGTGGTAACTAAGTGCCATCGCTAACGAGGCGTGTCGCCTGGCCACAAACGCTTCGAATGCCATTTTGCCTTAAAAATCTTGCGCGAAGGTCGATTTTTAGGTTTTTTGTCTGAAATGTGGAAACTTGTGAAGGATATGGATTTTAGGGAGGTGGGAAAGTGACCAAAACTGATTTTAGCTCAAGTTCGCTATAATTGAATCATAAGAACGATTGAACGAGTGGGAGCGGGAGCGATCATTGAACATCTGTGATTGTGGAAGCGGGAGGGCGGATTGTTCGTATACTATTTTTTTCGAATGTTTTGAATCATAGCGTCCCACAAATGTAGCCATCTATCTCTCGAGTAATCTTCACGAAAGCATTGTATTATTTTTTTTTATCATCAAAAAAACTAGTACCGACCCAGAGGCGGATATACGTTATTGCTGAAGACGTGACGCAGTGTTGGTTTGTGATAGTGCAGGATGTTAAATATACAGGGTTATTTCTAATCAATTAGCATCCTTTTCGGGGCTTATTCTGTACATCAAAACTAACAACTTTTGTTCTGCGGCTTTTGTCAAAACTCAAAAAAATCAGCTGTTCCACACATTTTGTCGAGGGTGAACTATATTTTTCTATAGAACAACTTTTTTTTGAGAATTAATAAAAGTCGTAGAACAAAAGTTGTTAGTTTTGATGTAAAGAATAAGCCCTTGAGAGGATGCTAATTGATGAAAAATAACCCTGTATACAACGTGTAACAGAAAAGTTGAACAATACTGAAGGGCATATAGGTATGTGTATCCAGTTATGAATTTAGAACTTCAAAAGCTATGTTATTTTTCCATACAAAACAATTTTTTTTTATCGACAACCCAATTATTTTGGACAACCCTAACAAATAAAAACAAAATGCGGACGCCAGCGCGCGGCATATTACCGCGTCAATGGCTGTCGGCGCGCGAAGGCGACGCACCTACAAAACGCGTCGCATATTGGCTGTCGTCAGCCGGCCGTCCGAACTTCGCCCGGCACGTGCGGCATTCTTAGGGTTGACATCGGGTTATTTTACGCAAAGCTTTAACTTGGTATAGCTCGTAAACTATCATACTGATGATTATTTTACCTTCTGGGGTAAGTTTTAAATATATCTGGGTATGAGTGGTTTAAGTATTTTTAACCTTTCTGTTACACGTTGTATATAATAATATATCCTTATATTACTATGGTGTGGAAAGCATCATGTATTCACGGGGCAAAATTTGAATAACCTACTGAAGGGCAATATGTAAATCCAACCGAAAATGGACGCTTTTTCTAATCATAGCGTTTCTCGCTGAACAGAAACGCTCATCTGCGATCACTTTAAAAGACTTCATTCGCAGGTTTTAGTGAAAAAGTGTTTTGTAATAGAACGCTTCAAGCTTTGAGTATACTATGTTTACAATTATTTTTTTAACTAATTAAATGTTTTAGAAAATTGTGTTTTTTACTTAGTTTTTGAAAACCTTAAGGGGCATCATTACGGTTGGTTGTCTCACGATGTTTTCTTTCACCGAAAAGCCAGTGGTGTGAAATCCCGTTCATAAATTCCAAAGAACTCATTAGCACGGGACTAAAGACTTCTTTAGAATTAAATTAAATAAAATAAATAAATATTAGGGGACATCTTACACACGGCCTCTGACCCCAAACTAAGCATAGCTTGTGATATGGCGGCCAGAGACTGATATACTACATATACCTACATATCTTTATATACATACTTATGCAGATAGTAACTAAATAACACCCAGACACAGAGCAAACACTCAAGTCATCACATAAATATTTGCCCTGGGTGGGGATCGAACCCACGCCTCTTTGATCCAGAAGTTAGGGTCACTAACCACTGAGGCAGTCAATTGCCCATTTTCACCAGTACCGTAGCAATCACAGCATGGCAAAGGGATAAAACAATTACATAATTATGAAGGAAAACATCGTGAGGCAACCTGCATACGTCAGTAGAAGAAATTCGATGGCGTATGTGAATCCACCAACCCGCACTGAGCCAGCGTGGTGGATATGGCCCAATCACCCTTCGTGGGTAGGCCTACGTCTTGCAGTAGACTATTAGAAAGGCTGGTACATCGAAATTTTAATAGCAATTTAGAGTAGCTCAGAGCCCTTAGTCCAGGTTTTGCGTAATTTAAAACTTTTGCGTTCGCGTGTGGCACCATACATTTTGGTTAGTTCTTCCTCGTTCCCGCCAGAGGCGCTGTACAAAAACGTATAGAGCCATACGGAAACAGCTGTAGTTTCCTGTTTATGTGTAAACCTGGACTAACCTCCGTTTCTATTTCACTATAATCATGCATTTGATGAGAGAACACTTGTATGATGGCGTCTTTGAAATTGGGCCTATAATATGACCCAGAAATGAAATTACGATTTTAATTCCACGATTTTATTACGAAATTCATTTACTAAAATTAAAACTACAATAAATAAGAGCTATAATTTACATATAATTATAAGTACTAGCTATATACTTAAGCATGTCATGGATATTCCAAGATCTTAGAAGTTTAATGCATAATTTCAGGCCGAAATATACAGGGTGACTGGTAATCAATTAGCATCCTTTTAGGGGCTTATTCTGTACATTAAAACTAACAACATTTATCAAATATAAAAAAAGCTGACTGTTCAAATTAAGACTAACTATAGGGCGATCTGCGTGCCCTTATATACAAAATCATCTACTTGGCTGTTAGTTCCACTGACCAATCAGAGCTCTCCGAATGTTCGAGAACATTCCCTTCTTTCTAAGTAGGTTACAATGTATCGGGAAGGTTCTAGAACACCTTTCTGGAATGTTCTATGAATCGAATTCGATCGAACGGATAAAAATAGGTAAAAATCTATTCTGAACTGATTCGAAACTGTAATTTAAACTATTTTATGTCCGAATTAGTGTTGATCGCCGACAGAACAGCTGTTTTTTTTTAGTTCTGACAAAAGTTATTAGTTTTGAACTACAGAATAAGCCTCTAATTGGGTGCTAATTGATGACCAGTAACCCTGTATAACGCTATGGGCCCCAAAGTAAAAGTTGTTCATAATGAATAATAACGATGAATAGACATGGTGACTAATACATATAATATTGTTACGAGATGGCTTCCTGGATAATCAGTTAAAACGCCGATTAATCACTTTGCACTTTATTTATTTTTTCACTTAGTAGAACTCCAATTATCCGAATTAATGGGGACCGGGACCCATTCGGATAATCGGATTTTTTTAAATAAAATTGCCATTGGAGAGAATAAAAGCTACGTTTTGATATTGCACTATTTTTTTATTGAATTAAATGAAAGTAACATGAAATATTCACATGTTTTAAATATAAATAAAATGTACTTATGTACAAGTTTAGAAATAAAAATCATTCAAGGTAGCGTGTTTGTCGGTCTTTTACCGGATACACTTCGGAGAGTGCGCCCAGGAGTTGCACAACCTGGTCCCCCCTGCCCCTTTCTTCTATCGTACGGCTAGACGGACGCGACCAAAGCGTCACCCTTTTATGGTGGACATTCCGCGCGTTAGAACCAAGCGTTTCGAATCCTCATTCCTCATACGTACAGCCGGAATGTGGAACGCTTTGCCTGGGTCTGTCTTCCCGTTAAAGTACAACGTGAATGTCTTCAAATCCCGAGTAAATAGATATCTTCTAGGTAAGCGTGCTACATCCTAGACCGCACATCTGCTTAACATCAGGCAGTGTGTAGTCAAACGCAAACCTATTCGAAAAAAAAAATTGTTTTTTAAGCATCCTCGTCAATGTAAGCTGTTTTGCGGTCATTTTTGTGATTCGGATAATCGGCGATTCGTATAGTCGGAGTTCGGATAATTGGAGTTCTACTGTATATTCATTTATTATCTTAAATCTAAGTTTTTTTACAATATTTATATAAAAGAACAAAATACTATAAAAAAACCTAAACCTAGAGTGCCGCCGGCAGCGGGGCGGGGCCCAAGCTACCGGTGGTTGGGTCTACAGAGAGAGGAACCTCCTGACAATGCGCGCTGTGTCCAGGACGACCGCCTTCTGTATCTGACCCTTGACCCAACCGTCTAGCGAGAGCCTCTTAAGATAGTGGTCGAGACTCTTCGCTATTAAGCCGTTTACCGAAACGACTATCGGGACAATGATCGTAGAGTCCACATCCCACATGGCGGTAACCTCGTGAGCCAAGTCAAGGTACTTGCTGAGCTTGTCCTTCTCGGCCTTCACGAGGTTCTCGTCATGTGGGATGGTGACGTCGACGAGCACTGCCCGGCGCTGGGACCGGTCGACCACCACGATATCAGGCCTATTGGCGACAATAGTCCTGTCCGTGATGATAGAGCGGTCCCAATAGAGCAACGCACGGAGTTTATTTATTTTATTAATAAACTCCACTAACACTGTGCACACCAACACAACACACGAAAGAACAGAATAAAAAGGACTAAGTGACACAGCAATTACAGGCGAAGACAGCTTGCCCTGAGTATATATAACATCGTAAAAAAAGAATATAAATGATAAATTTACTGTGACAAAATTAAAGAATTATTTTATTGCACACAATCACAATACACACGACACAAACACTTCACACTGCCACTGATGTTATATTATATTGTGACGCAGTAGGTACGCCGCGCGGTAATGACGGCGGGTTGTTTACACCTAAGTGCAAGGTTTATGGATTTATGACTCGAGCGGGATCAGTCTTTATATCTCGTCTATTGTTTAGTTTATTTGTTGGGTGTTTACGTATTTGAAAAACAATAGGGAATTCTCGAACTTTCAAGTTGTTTACTTGTTAACACAATAGCGTTTATTAAGATCGAGTAATTTTGCGAATTATCTCGTAGGTTCAGACTGTAGGAAATAACGGATATAAATACGCCGGCCGACCCTTGGGGACTCAGTTTTTCGTTTACCGTCGAAGCGAAAACATCTCATGTTAAAGTGCGGTACCAGTGATTGTGAAGTAACTAGTTTGTGTGAATATCAGTGCCAGTGTGAAGTGTTTGTGCGAACAGTTTTGTCGTGTGTATTGTGATTCTGTGCAATAAAGTGCAAAGTGAATAATCGGCGTTTTTTATCTAGTCATCATGGCTATATACCATTGAAAATTCCAGTACTTTATAAAACAAAGAATTACACGTATGTTACGCAGTTATTATAAAACTATAATAATATCTATCAATTACATCTATAATATAAATTATGGCATCGATTTATACATTTATAATTATAATTATTTATTCATATTAAATAATATCATAATCAGATCTTATAAATAAAGCGTACGTCTTGGTTATAACTTATTATTTATGTAGCTACTTATTTAGATTTTATTTAACGCCTTTTAAATCGATGAACGCCGGCTGCACGTACGAAAAAGTGTCACCTTTCGCCTGATCCGAACGTGCGAGCGAGACCGCGGAGCAAGCGATAGAGAGGAGAGGCACGGTCGGCCTGAGAGTTCGGCTTGTTTCAGTTGTTGATTCAACAATGTTTTTTTATGACGTTATCGAGTATACAGGGTTATTTCTAATTAGATGCTAATTGATACTGCTACGTTCATTCAGATTCACTTTTGTTCTTTCACTATCTCTTTCATTCATTCACTACTGCTATCGTTCCTTCAGCTGTGCTTTCGTTCTTTCACTGTCTCTTTCATTCGTTCACTACTGTTATCGTTCATTTAGCATCGCTTTCGTTCTTTCACTGTCTCTTTCATTCATTCACCACTGTTATCGTTCATTCAGCATCGCTTTCGTTCTTTCACTATCTCTTTCATTCATTCACTACTGTTATCGTTCATTTAGCATCGCTTTCGTTCTTTCACTATTTCTTTCATTCATTCACTACTGCTATCGTTGATTCAGCATCGCTTTCGTTCTTTCACTATCTCTTTCATTCGTTCACTACTGATATCGTTCATTCCGCATTCTTTCGTTCTTTCACTATCTCTTTCATTCGTTCATTACTGATATCGTTCATTCCGCATTCTTTCGTTATTTCACTATCTCTTTTATTCATTCGCTACTGCTATCGTTCATTCAGCATCGCTTTCGTTCTTTCACTATCTCTTTCATTCATTCACTACTGCTATCGTTCATTCAACATCGCTTTCGTTCTTTCACTATCTCTTTCATTAATTCACCACCGATTTCGTTCATTCGTATCTATTTTATTCATTCATTATCACTTTCATCCTTTCACAATCCTTTTCGTTCATTCAGTATGTTCGTTCATTCACTATCTATACAGGGTTATTTCTAATCAATTAGTATCCTTTTAGGGGCTTACTCTGTACATAAAAACTAACAACTTTTGTTTTACGACTTTTACTAATTCTCAAAAACAAAGTTAATGTTCCATAGAAAAATATCGTTCACTCGCGACAAAATGTATGGAACAGTTGTTTTTTTTTTGAGTTTTGACAAAAGTCGCAGAACAAAAGTTGTTAGTTTTGACGTACAGAATAATCCCCTGGAAGGATGCTAATTGATTAGAAATAACCCTGTATACTTTTTTTGTCCATAAACCGACTTTACAGATAACTAATTGAAATTTGAACTTCTTTAGCGGCGCTGTGTACTTTTTGGAATGGGCAAGAAAGAATTTAAATTTTATCGAAATCAACAATAATGTGAAAAATGTTACATCGATTTGTGCGGAATATTCGCGAATTCTGTACACGGGTGAAGTCGGTCATGCCATTATATATTCAAGCTATATACATTTTGCAAAAAATAATTTTCGAAATGTTCCAGTCCAGTTATTAACCGTTTTTCGTCGGTTATATCTTCAAGTTATAGTAAACAGGTTTATCGTCCAATATATTGATGTCCGTCATCTTGGGGTCGCAAGCTGCCCACACGGGGGGCATCTCCATTTCGGGGTTCGCTTCAACCGGCGGCACGGAACCCTAAAACACAAAATAAATACTTTATCATTATCAGCCGCAAGATATCCACATTAGTATTTTTCGTTTACTTAAGTGATTTCATACGAATTTTAGTGAAAAAAGACTTAGTTTTTTTTTCGTTTTTCAAGAATGCGTCAAATAAGAACTAATTTAAAATTCAAGGTATACTAAGCGCCATACAAATCGGCGGATGGGAAGTTATGAGCAGAACGCTGCGCAAAAGCCAAAATATTGGTATACGCGGGAGCCAGAGAAACGAGACGCCGGGGCACTCCCGCCCGCCAACCTCAAGCCTCCCGCGCGCTCCCTACGCACTACGACACGCCTCGGAATTGTGCACACATGCGCAATAAAGAAATAAAAAAATAAAATATTATTTTTTGCAAAAAATAGCATGGCCGACTTCGCCCGTGTACAGAATCATTACATAGTATAAAACAAAGTCGCTTCCCGCTGTCTGTCCCCATGTATGCTTATATCTTTAAAACTACGCAACGGATTTAGATGCAGTTTGTTTTAATAGATAGAGTAATTCAAGAAAAATGTTTATATGTATAATACACCTGTGCGAAGCCGGGGCGCATCGCTAGAACGCAAATATTACGCACAGAACGATGTAGCATTTTTCACATTATTGTTGATTTATCAAAAATGGCTCAGCCGATTTCAATAAAATTAAAATTCTTTCCAATAAAAAAAGGATTATTGAAATCGGACTACTACAAAAAAAGTTATGCGTGGTTATAAATTAAAATATATATATATATATACGCGTCGAATTGTATACCTCCTCCGGTAGTTCGTCGGTCAAAATTTCATTTATTTCGGGCGTGTAGGGCCCATATTAGCAGAAAAATAAAATTACACATCACAAGTCATCATAACAAAATTCAAATCACGGCGAAGTGTCATCTGCGGCTAACTTCTCATCCGCCAACTTGTGTGGCGCTTAGTATACTAAGTGCGATAGCATTTCAGAATCTACATAAATTGCGCCAACATTTTAAATAACTTGCCACTACTACTTTCATACATTTTGACTTGGCCCAAACTTAGAACATAACCATCACATCCCATCATAAGAAATGTTATATTTGTAAATCTGGCAAAAACTATTTTGTTTAGAAAAGCTATTGCACTTCCTGTTATATTTTTGATTGCGACTGGTAGCTCATGTATTTAGCTTTAAAAGGTGTTGTCCACAAGTGGTATATTATTCAGAGAAAAATCGAACCAAGATGATATATACATCATTTGAAAGCTTGATTTATGGGCTTCTCAAAAATATTTAATTTTGATTTTTTTTATCCCTCCATTTTGTTTTAAATGTGAAAAATAAATTGTATGTAAAACAATAATACAGCTTTGTATTTTATCTAGTTTAGCAATAATAAAGGGCTTCTATCGTTATTTTACTTGCATTCGTAGCTGATTCTTCCACAATCATCTCTTAATTTGCGAAAATTAAAAATGATAACCTACCAGTGTGACCAGTTAGTAGTTACAATGTGACAAACATCACTTAAAAACTGTGTCTAAATGGTAATAATGCTTCCATTTAACAATAATGGAGGTTACTTAACCAGGGTTGCTAGAGATAAACTACCTTTTGAGCCAAATATATTTATTTATCCTAATAGATTCAAAATTAATTTAAAAAAACGGAGGGCTCATTTTTAGTTTTAGCTGATGTAATAGACTCAGAAAAATATGAACTTTCTCGAAATGTAACGAGTGTTGTGGTTAGAATTTTTGATTATTATTATACCAGCCTCCATACATTTTGTAGACATGTCCTTTAAACATAAAAAATAAATAATGTTGACTCGAGGCGCAGCTTGAACTGGAGTGCCGCAAGGTGCCATTTTTGGTCACACTTCTAATATTGACCTTATCTCAAAAACCAAGAGGGTAGGGTTTACAATCTTTCAGTGTTTAGAGTCCATATATACAGGGTGTTCAGGGACACCCTATACATGCATATATTACCTGTCTAGTATGTCGTTTCCCGCGGCTGCGCTTGGGCCAAGGTTTCTTGAGGTGTACGTATGTAACATGGGCCCGTTTCTATATATATATTACCTGTCTCGTATGTCGTTTCCCGCGGCTGCGCTTGGGCCAAGGTTTCTTGAGGTGTACGTATGTAACATGGGCCCGTTTCTATATATATATTACCTGTCTCGTATGTCGTTTCCCGCGGCTGCGCTTGGGCCAAGGTTTCTTGAGGTGTACGTATGTAACATGGGCCCGTTTCTATATTTATATTACCTGTCTAGTATGTCGTTTCCCGCGGCTGCGCTTGGGCCAAGGTTTCTTGAGGTGTACGTATGTAACATGGGCCCGTTTCTATATTTATATTACCTGTCTAGTATGTCGTTTCCCGCGGCTGCGCTTGGGCCAAGGTTTCTTGAGGTGTACGTATGTAACATGGGCCCGTTTCTATATTTATATTACCTGTCTAGTATGTCGTTTCCCGCGGCTGCGCTTGGGCCAAGGTTTCTTGAGGTGTACGTATGTAACATGGGCCCGTTTCTATATTTATATTACCTGTCTAGTATGTCGTTTCCCGCGGCTGCGCTTGGGCCAAGGTTTCTTGAGGTGTACGTATGTAACATGGGCCCGTTTCTATATTTATATTACCTGTCTAGTATGTCGTTTCCCGCGGCTGCGCTTGGGCCAAGGTTTCTTGAGGTGTACGTATGTAACATGGGCTCGTTTCTCGGACGCGTGCTTGAACCCTTTCCCGCACATTTCGCATTTGAAAGGCTTCAGGCCCGTGTGGATCTGAAATAGTAATGAAACATTGTTAGTGTTTGAAATGATTTTAATTCTATGTTTTGAATAAATATTTTGTGTTAAGGACATTACCTAATAAAAAAAATACAATCAATTACTAATATTACAATAGTTATAATTTAAAAACTTAATTTTACAAAATAGATAAAATAATAATAAATATCACTTATTTTCACTGCACTCTATTATATATTTTTTTAAATACTATATTAATAATTATATAATGATTTTAATTGTATAGTGCATCCCACACAAGGTTTCTCAAAGTGTTAATTATTATAAACATTTCAAAAATTCGTCGCGATTGCAGGACTCGAACCTGCGTCTTCGGATCACTAGCCCGACGCTCTGCCAAGTGAGCTAATTCGCAGTCCTGACTTTGTGTAGAATCATTTCATTGATTTAGCAGTGCGCCATCTCTCGTCAATAGTCAGAAGTTCTTACAACTTTAATTGAATGATAACCTGGCTAATACGGGTGTCACAGGTGGCGCCGCCAACGCTATAAGTTGGTTAAAATGATAAACACTTCACAAATTGAAAAAAAAAATGAAAAATATTTTATTTAACAACTTATGACAAATACTTGTAACAAATGAATGTCGATTGCCCTACTAGGCTGAGCCTGTATCAGGGCAACCTGGAAACCTGATTACAAATGTCTTAAATTGTCAGACCCCGTTTACAAGACAGTCTTTTCATAAATTTTTTACACAGCTTACAAACTAAAACGGTTTTATATCTAAAACTTCAAATTAATAATTCTATATAATATAACTTGATCTCTGCGACAGCTGTCAGAAAAATCACGCCTATAAAGTCCTGAATGTCTTAATAGTACAGACAGTACCTGTCAATGTCATACTTTATGGGCATGCCGATTAGTTATGGGCGACGAATGATCGTGACCACAGAGTTTTAGATAGAGTTTTATTTAAAATATCGATAGTTTATACTAACGATATTTTAAATAAAATTTAATTTATCATTAATTTTATTGTATATTTTAATATCATAACATCTTTTACATGTGTAATTAAATTAAACCCAATCATATGTTACATTAGCATCGATAATAGTGAAAAACGTCGATAAATGCTATCGTTACATTATTATGAGTATTTAATTAATATCATAACATTATTAACATGTGTATGTGGTCGTCACGGACGATTTACTGTATTTTACCGGGTGGCATTTTCTAACTGAGCGCTGCCGTAGCTCGGATGACACGTTAAATTGTGGGTCCCGGTTGTTTTAACCGTTTGGCCATGTCGGAGGCCTTCAGGCGGCCTAAATACTCTGACACCAGGGCTAGCCTCCCGGCCTACATGAACTTACTTACTTACTTACTTACTTACTTACTTACTTACTTTTATCAATATATTATTAGACATAATCTAATGAATTAATCAATCTATTATAAGACGGTCGTTTGAATTTTAGCGCCAAATATTTAAATTATAAATTAGTTCAAGTGGCGCTAGTGAAGTAACTTTGCGTTGTCGTTCCTGTCGACGTACATTCATAAAACAATTTAAATTACAATCTCATTTAAAAAATAATAATTAAACCTATAGAACTTTGAAGTGGTAAATAACTTATTGAAATAAAACATTAGTATTAATTTATTTTAGGTGAAACTTGTGTGAAAATAATAATTACATGAGCTAATGACAAGACAAGGGGCTTCATCATCGCCAAAATATTGCGTAAGTTGAAACATAAGCTGATTGTAAAATTAATTAAAAAAAAAAAAAAGAGAAATGGCAGATCATTGTTTTGAGCTTGGAAAATAACTTCTTATTTTTGGTTGTAATCGTTCCATTTTTAGTATTTAATCAATAAATTGTAATTAATGGTTTCTATTTGTATTATTTAGGTTCCTGTCGCCGAAAGCAGCGGTGGGATATCCATCATGACCTCTGAAGGGCTGTACTTCTACTGCACTGCAACTTCTCATGGAGAAAACTTAAGGAAAAACTGAGAAACCTTTGAAGATATTAATGCAGAGCTATTTCACAAGAAAACAAGCCAGGTGATGTGTTTTGTTTGTTAATTGGCAACGTAATGTGACGAGATCGTAATATTTCACTTCTAACCTCAACTTTGTCCTTTATCTGATTTGTGATTTAGAAACGAATAAACTAAATATTACATGCCGCTGTGGCTGCCTGTAAATACTTTTAAAGTGCTACACTCTCGTGTTGCATCGAGGAAATGTTTTTGATATAGGTAAAGTATGAAAATTGCAATAGTCTTGTTACAGAGTTTTCTGCCGGTCTTTAGCTGAGAACACAGTCGCTGGCATAATAATGCCAGTTGATGCTGTTGACAATCCATAAGGTTTACTTCTGTGGTCTTTACATTATGACAATATAATTTATCTTTGTTTTCCTTCATAAGCATTCTCTGATCAATTTGTATAACACTCACAAACAGACAATAAGTCACAATGAAACCTAGAAGACCTAATTTTCTTTTCGGCTAATTTAGAGTTATAATTAACTAGCTACTTGGCCCGGCTCCACTCAGCTATGAATAAATTATTGGTATAAACCTTTTGAAATAAATAATTTATAAGATAGTGGAACCTGCATTGCTATCTGTTGTATAGTTTAGGCCATATAAGAGAAAATAAAGGGACACAGAAATATAGACTGCTTTATAATATGTTGTGATATTGTTATAGAACTAATGCGAGTTGTTTTTCTGGCAGAGAATAAAAATGAATGCAGTTCTACGCTGAAGGCTCGGAAGTGATGCTGCAGTACTACACTAGAGCAATGTAAGAATGCTTCGGAGCATAGGTACTGTCTGAGCTGAGTACTGTCTTCAATTCCCCGTGCAACATGATCAGCTTCGCTTTCCTCGAGGACAGAGAGCCGATATTTAACAGTGGATTTTATATGTTATGAATAAGTAATAGGTAAAGGCTAAATAATTTATTTTGTTCATGTTTAATTTTGATTGTTGTAATAATGCCAAAGTAACTGTTGGCTGACTATCTTACAAAATTATTTTTAATCTAGAATAATATTACAATTTTACTGTTATGTTGGTTGTTGCAATGGAAGAACTGAAAATTAATTATGTTGATATAAAGTGCCTCTAATAAAATAGGGTCAACCTGTCATGGCTGAACTATCTGTCTATACTGCTATAATATTATCTTTCTAATCTTATATGTAATATATTGGTATCAATTTAGTGGAAACGTCCTGGTCCAGGGTTTCTCAAACTTTGGGTCATGACCCACTGTCGAGTCGTCGGCAAATATTTGAATGGGCCCTGCCTGTAGAACAATACACTAACCGATCGAGCAAAAGAATGTTATTTCATGTTGGCATTGGTTAATTTTCCTAGAGGTGGTGTAACGAGTTTGTATTTCAATTATCATGTGCTTAGATACGTCATTACAACAAAATTAAAATTATACATTTACAGAATATTTATAACATACGGTAAACTTATTTAAGATGAGTTGTAGTCCAGTCAACTTTGGGAACCACTGCCCTAGTCAACTAACTGCAGTACCTAGACTGCCGTGATATTTAGTTTTCAGTAAATAGAGCTGTAACTGTGTAATGCAATAGAGGAAAATATCAAAAGATGTTTATTATCAGTCTACTATTACTAGCACATAATTATCATTATCATAAATCGTGATATTAATGCCCAAACATTAAAAACTTATAGACCTTATAATTGATAAATAATTGAATGTAAAAACAATGTAATACAATATTTCAAGATCAAATACTAATCACTACATCTATGATGCTCATAAATAAATGTAAAATGGAAACCAAAGAGTTCTGTTTAGCCGACTTCACATAAAGTAACAAGGTTTTCACCTTAGATCTTTAGAAAAACTGATTTTATCGAAGCTGTGTTGATATTTTAAAGGTGTGATCGTATAAACAGTACTGATTGTCATTTCCTTATTAGGCGTAGAGACATTAGATTTTTGACACAAATGAGTTAAAAGATAACAAATACATAAATCCACTGGCTGTGATCTCACATTATGTAATTTTCAGCCAGTGGCTTTTCTCAAGCTTTAACAATGTACTTAATAAGATTTAAATTAAATTCATGGGTCCTTATAGAATTTTGCTCTGGAAATTAACAGGGCTTTTACACATTTTAAGTCTTAGTATAACGGGTGTGTTTTCATGTATTAAATTAAAAAGGAAATTATTAAACTTCACTAAAATATAATTGGTTAAATATAATTCATAGAACCAATTGATAAAATATTTTTGATTTTTTTTTATATTGTAAAAAAAAAGAAATAAGATAACTTAGTGAATACGTAATTTCGTCGAAATATAAGAAGTTTATGCCTGTAATAAGTAATTCAGTTCTGTCATAGCCTTGCTTTTCAGAAATAAAACAATGTAGGGCTGAACGCCAAAGTAGAATTTAATTTATTATATAGGTGTGTACTTGAAATGATTTTAGTTTTCAGAGTTTTGTTCTTCTGTTTACCTAGTTCAAGTTATTATTCTTAACATAACTTAAAGTTGCTCTTTTACATTCAAATCGCTCGTTCTTATAACTTTGCGCAATTTTCAGCAATATACATTGAACAACAACAACAAAGATCCATTATTGCTCATATTATGTCTTATTATAATGTTAAAGTTGGCATTTGAGTTAGACCTGCTTTTAACTTCTCTACAGTAAAAATGAGACACTGATTCCTGAATTGTAAGTTTAAGGAAAGCAAATCCAAATCAGAATTTCTATCAATATTTATATTCGCTCACCCCGTCTGATAAATCTGCGATTGTTATGTCATCACTTATTGAATTTTATAATTTTGACTTAATTACTATGTTCGTTTGTTGGAAATCTGTCACCTTCCCGTAAAGGCGACATATTAATTTTGTTTTTGTTGTTATTTTTATTATTATTTGTAGATACGCCGTTCTAAAATCCTTAAGATAATAATTGCCTTTTAATCTACTTAATAACCATTTCTTGGCTGTCAGTTATATTTAGTAAGAATTTAATTATTGGCCTTATAACATATGTAAACAATAGAAATAAAAAAAAAAATGTCGCAAAAGTTTCAATGATTTTAAAAGGACTTAACTCATTCAGGGATGGTCGAGCAGTTTTACATTCTAATTGTTTTAGTGGCTTGGTTGGATTAATACAAAATATTTGAGGTTGCTCATATTTTCAAAAAAAATTATAACCATGTAAGTTGTACTAAATTAAAATACTAAAATAAATACAGAAATAATCTGTTTAGGATAGATATTCGATTCTTGGATAAGATGATGTTTCATTTCAGTAATGCAAATATTGTGAATGTAACTTTTCTTGTCCTTTAAGTTAATGTGTCAAGTGTAATTTTTGTTTATTTATATTGCCGCTCTTTTGATGTTATGTTAAATGCAACCTAGTAGGTAAAAATTCTAGGTAAACCCTGATTTTAAATTTTATGTGAACAGTATATACAGTGGAAACTCCAATATCCGGATTTTTGAATATCCGAATGCTCAACGACACTAGTTAGTCCGGTTAATCGAGTCTCCACGTAGATTATTTTTGAAACTGATGTAATTTTCGCAACCATGATTTTACTAAGCATATAGATAATTTATTGAGTGATTACCTATAGAGCTAAAATGTAGAACACGGATGATATTTTGTAAATGATCAACAGATAAAGTTCAGATAAATCTCGTTCTAATCTTAACCCGCTCTTATGCCTTTGGATGTCTTTGTTATAATCTTTAATATATCGAGAACAGCCGGCTGAATAAGATAGACATGCCATATCTGTTGTCTTTCCGGTAATATTTAACGTATTTTCGCAACGCTTGCGCTGATATATGTATGATTTTTTTACGTGATTCTACTACTTCCTTATCCTTGTCTTCTTTCCTTATTCCTTCCTACTGATTCGCCAAAGTGAGAGATCGGAATGGTTGAACTTTGGGCTTCCTGGGCAAGATGTCATGTGATGAGCCTGGGGTCAGTAGTTCCTTTTCCTTCATCCTCTTTACTGATTTGATGAGCGAGAAACCGGAATGGTGTAAGCTTGGAGTCGTTGACTTGATCGGTGGTTCCTTTTCCTTCATCCTCTTTACTGATTTGATAAGCGAGACACCGGAATGGTGTAAGCTTGGATTGGCGGGGTTGACTTGGTTGGTGCTATCTTTCCCTTCATCTTCTCTACTGATTTGATGAGCGAGACACCGGAATGGTGTAAGCTTGGGAGTGGTGGTTCACTTCCTTTATTCTTTCTGATTTGAATTTGAATATATCTATCCGCGTTTTGAATATATCTAGCCGTGTTTTACTTTTCCTTTTTGTTACTTAAACTTACAACAAGACAACAGAACTGGCAGTGTTACTTCCATTTGTTGTATCGAACATTATTTGATTTTCTATTACAACTCCATGCATCTTAAATTTCCTTATTCTCTTCGTAACAAAACTAACTAATTAATCTATTGTTCGCACTGAGAAATTAACATTGAACTATCTATTAATTATTACACTTGATGTTTCACAGTTAAAATAATAACTGTGATTTTGAAATGTTTTAACATATAATGTAACGTTATGGTAGTGATAGTTTACTGACATTGTTATTACTATTACCCCATTTGTGAATAATTATTATGCAATCTTATTAATTAATATTAGGGCTGAGTTATATTGTTATTTAGACACATTTCCTGATGTTTGTGTTTTTCTTCATTATTCAATCAAGCTGTTAACGTAATAATTTGGTTGCATACGCTTTAGAAAGTAAAATGTATTAATGGGTTAAGACAGTAACGCTACATTATTTCTTGCATTGTTTATTGAACAACAAATTCAGATTCATATGACCGTGTGGTCGTAAAATGTTAAAATAAAAAAAAAAAAAACAACAAAAAACAAAAAAAAAATAGATTCTCTTCCGAAATTTATTTGTGTCTCACACAATGCAGTTTTGGCGTAACGTTTCATTTACGAATAAATTCCGTAGGTACCAAACATGACATGTGAATATTATTAATTATAAAGAGGATAAAAATGAAGTTATCTAAGACATTGTAAATTTATTCTTGAACATTATGAAAAACAAATAGAAAAATCATGGAAAAATTCATTATTTATAACCATATTATATTAGAACTTTCCAGTACTGTCTGTGTTTGTAACATTGTAAGGTGTAATAGTTTTACGCTCTTTCTTTGTTTAGACTTTATTTATTTGTTTTAATTTTGTTTTAAATAGTTTAGTTAAGGTGTTGATGGTCCTTGTCGATGCATTTGACATGTTATTTTCACGTATTCTGTTAAAATCGCAGAGTCGCGATTTGAGCAGAATGGCCGTGTGGTCGTCACGGACGATTTACTGTATTTTACCGGGTGGCATTTTCTAACTGAGCGCTGCCGTAGCTCGGATGACACGTTAAATTGTGGGTCCCGGTTGTTTTAACCGTTTGGCCATGTCGGAGGCCTTCAGGCGGCCTAAATACTCTGACACCAGGGCTAGCCTCCCGGCCTACATGAACTTACTTACTTACTTACTTACTTACTTACTTACTTACTTTTATCAATATATTATTAGACATAATCTAATGAATTAATCAATCTATTATAAGACGGTCGTTTGAATTTTAGCGCCAAATATTTAAATTATAAATTAGTTCAAGTGGCGCTAGTGAAGTAACTTTGCGTTGTCGTTCCTGTCGACGTACATTCATAAAACAATTTAAATTACAATCTCATTTAAAAAATAATAATTAAACCTATAGAACTTTGAAGTGGTAAATAACTTATTGAAATAAAACATTAGTATTAATTTATTTTAGGTGAAACTTGTGTGAAAATAATAATTACATGAGCTAATGACAAGACAAGGGGCTTCATCATCGCCAAAATATTGCGTAAGTTGAAACATAAGCTGATTGTAAAATTAATTAAAAAAAAAAAAAGAGAAATGGCAGATCATTGTTTTGAGCTTGGAAAATAACTTCTTATTTTTGGTTGTAATCGTTCCATTTTTAGTATTTAATCAATAAATTGTAATTAATGGTTTCTATTTGTATTATTTAGGTTCCTGTCGCCGAAATGTACATACTTGATCTTAAATAATAGTAAGTAAATAAAATCCAATTTCTCACCTTCAACTACTCATTCGATTTCATTACAACATTGTTTGAAAATCGATTTTTTCCACCACTATCTCAACTCTAAATATGTCAATGTCACTGTCGCAGGGATCAAGTTAAATTTTATAGAGTATATGTATTTTCTTTAGAATGTCCTCCGTGTCATCATATGAAAGAGATCTTAACCATTTCAAAATTATAGTTTTCGCTTCATGAACTTTTTTGTTTTTAATGTCACAAAACTTTATTACGATTCTATAAACGGAAACAATATTAAAGTCACCAAAACGCTGAGCAAAGCTTGTTTTGGTTGCTGGAAAAGGTATTCTGTATACACGACGATTTACAATTTTATCATGATCCGACTATACTGACCTATGAGCTTTAAGCGCAGTATTCAGGAGGAAAAGTTGACGAACATTTAATACTCCAGCTTCTTCATAAATGCTTTCTGTAGGGTACAAATAAGGTTTTCGACACAATTCGACGCAATGTCAGTACAGCGAATTAGCTTAGTTGGGAGAGCGTCGGGCTAGTGATTCGAACACGCGGGTTCGAGTCCTGCGATCGCGACGAATTTTTGAAATGTTTATCACAAAAATAACTCATTGTTAGTGTTCTCTTGAGAGAGAGAGAAGCCGTGGTGGCCTAGAGGTAGTGACACCCGCCTTGCAATCGTGAGGTCGTGGGTTTAAATCCCGGTCCCGTACCAATGAGTTCTTTGGAATTTATGTGAAGGAAAACATCGTGAGGCAACCTGCATACGGCCGTAGAAGAAATTCGATGGCGTATGTGAATCCACCAACCCGCACTGGGCCAGCAGGGTGGATATGGCCCAATCACCATTCGTGGGTAGGCCTACGTCCTGCAGTGGACTATTAAAAAAGGCTGATACAGTACAGTACAGTGTTCTCTTGTTGTTTTTACACTTTCGAACTTTTTGATTTGAACACATTATTATTATTCAGGGAGCGGATCTAGTACATATAGACAAACAACTTTATTTTAGTAGTACTCACAAACATATGCCGCTGCCGGTTGCTGTGCGTAGAGAAGTGCTTCCCACACACAGTACAGCAATAACTAGCTTTGACTAGCGCGTGCACGCGGCGGTGCGCGACCAGGCGCTGCTTCATGCGGAAGGCCTTCCCGCACTCGGCGCACGCGAAGGGCCGCTCGCCCGTGTGCGTCCACGTGTGGTCCTTTAGGAGCGCGTAGCTCTGGGAACGTAACAATAAACATATCTTATACAGGGTTATTGCTAATCAATTAGCATCCTCTTAGAGCCTTATTCTGTACACCAAAACTAACAACTTTTGTTCGGCGACTTTTGTCAAAACTCAAAAAAATATTTTTTGTTCTAAATAAAACACCGGTTTTTACTCATTTATTACCGTATGCCGGTTTCGGACCAATTAGCACTCCTTCGTCAGGGAATACGCGCGCTCCCGTCGACTGGCGCACGCGCACTGTTTTCTTTAGTATAATGAATTCTCACGCGAGTTTTAATGAAGTAATATTTGGTGTTCCATAGAAAAATATCGTTCACCCGCGACAAAATGTATAAAACAGATGATTTTAATTTAGTTTAGCGAAAAGTTGCAGAACAAAAGTTACTAGCTTTGATGTACAGAATAAGCCCCTGAAAGGATTCTAATTGATTAGAAATAACCCTGTATATAATAAAAATTAATCGTGGTTGTTAGTCTCGCTAAAACTCGACAATGGCTAGACCGATTAGGCTAATTATATTTAATTTTTAAGTAACATGGAAAACAAACTGCTTTCTAACAAACACAGTAAAAAGAGTCTTGAAATATCCGTGGAAGCTAAGGGAAGGTATTTATACTGTGAGAAAATATAAAAAATCTGTGAGTAAATGAATGAATTTCATTTTCCCATACAAAATGTTCCCGCGTGTAAAATTGTCATTGACAGATGGCGAGATGAAGTTCACTAGTTTTAAATATTTTTTCATCACAAAAGGACTACTTGGTTCGACTGGTTCACAAAGGAGGTGTTTTCTATAAGGAACTTTATAAGTGCGACGGAATGATTTTTGCCGCGCACTTTTTGAATTTGGAAGTATTTGTACTGTTAGTGTTCAGCGCCAAGAAAATGAATGAAAAGAATGTAAATATATGTTTTCATTTGTTTTATTATTAGATACCATTTAATTTCAATGTAGTTGAATCCTTTCATTTATTACATTCAGTCACTCAGTTACTTTTCATTTTTCGTAACTCTTATTCACTCTTTCATTCACTCGCCACGACTTTCGATCATTCACTGAACTTTCGTTTTGTTCATTCGCCTTCGCTTTCATTCTTTCACAATCTTTTTCGTTCTTTTAGTACCTGTACCTGTACCAGCCTTTTTAATAGTCCACTGCAGGACGTAGGCCTACCCACGAAGGGTGTTTGGGCCATATCCACCACGCTGGCCCAGTGCGGGTTGGTGGATTCACATACGCCATCGAATTTCTTCTACGGCCGTAAGCAGGTTGCCTCACGATATTCCCTTTCACCGACAAGCCAGTGATGTGAAATTCCGTACATAAATTCCAAGGAACTCATTGGTACGGGACCGGGATTTAAACCCACGACCTCACGATTGTAAGGCGGGCGTCACTACCTCTAGACCACCACGTTCGTTTAGTATACGTGTGCATTCAGTATCCTTGTTCATTCAGTAACCTTGTTCAATCGGTATCCTCGTTCATTCACTACCTCTATACATATTAGCTTTCTTCGTGAATGTTCACAGCCGCTTCCTCCATAAATTTAAGAAATAGAAATTGCTTTTTTGGTTTCAAAAAATATAATTATTTATAATTGTCTTACCTGGAAGATTTGGGTCAAATTATTTCACCAGAAGACCAAATGCAAAAAGAAGTAAGCATCAGAATAAGCAACTCTTGGAAAATATTTTGGTCTCTAAAAGAGATTATGAAGAATCCACACGTGAAAATTAAGGAAAAATCTAAAATATTTAACTCGTGCATATTACTATGCATGACAGATGGAGCTCAAACCTGGAGTCTCACCGATAAATGCAGACAAGCACTAAAAGTCTGTCAGCATAAAATGGAGAGGAGAGTCTTAAACATCAGACTACGAGACAAGATCAAACTAACTAATCTATATACGAGTATATAAAAATGAAACCCGTTTTCCGTTGTCACGACATAACATGAAAACGGCTTGACCGATTTGGCTTATTTTTTTTTGTAGTTTTCTAATACTCTGTACAAGGTTCTTACGACTTCTAGGCGAAACGAAGTTCGCCGGGTCCGCTAGTCTATATATATAAAAATGAAACCCGTTTTCCGTTGTCACGACATAACATGAAAACGGCTTGACCGATTTGGCTTATTTTTTTTTTGTAGTTTTCTAATACTCTGTACAAGGTTCTTACGACTTCTAGGCGAAACGAAGTTCGCCGGGTCCGCTAGTCTATATATATAAAAATGAAACCCGTTTTCCGTTGTCACGACATAACATGAAAACGGCTTGACCGATTTGGCTTATTTTTTTTTGTAGTTTTCTAATACTCTGTACAAGGTTCTTACGACTTCTAGGCGAAACGAAGTTCGCCGGGTCCGCTAAACTATATATATAAAAATGAAACCCGTTTTCTGTTGTCACGACATAACATGAAAACGGCTTGACCGATTTGGCTTATTTTTTTTTGTAGTTTTCTAATACTCTGTACAAGGTTCTTACGACTTCTAGGCGAAACGAAGTTCGCCGGGTCCGCTAGTCTATATATATAAAAATGAAACCCGTTTTCCGTTGTCACGACATAACATGAAAACGGCTTGACCGATTTGGCTTATTTTTTTTTGTAGTTTTCTAATACTCTGTACAAGGTTCTTACGACTTCTAGGCGAAACGAAGTTCGCCGGGTCCGCTAAACTATATATATAAAAATGAAACCCGTTTTCTGTTGTCACGACATAACATGAAAACGGCTTGACCGATTTGGCTTATTTTTTTTTGTAGTTTTCTAATACTCTGTACAAGGTTCTTACGGAAAGCGAAACGAAGTTCGCCGGGTCCGCTAGTATTAGAAAAAAAACTAAAGTTACTGATGTTGCATATTCAATAAACAAACTTAAATGGAACTGGACGGGCCATATGATTAGAAATAGGACAGAGAAGTGGTCAAAAGATGTCACTATGTGGTACCCTCGTGAAGGAAAAAAGAAAAAGGGACGACAGAAAAAGAGATGGGAAGAAGAAATTAGGAAAATAGCTGGACCACTATGGAGAAGAATGGCCACAGACAGAAAAATATCGCAAAATCTGGGGGAGGCCTTTGCCAAAAGGGAATCTGATACTAATGTTACTGATGTCTCAATTTGAATTGTATGTAATATACATGTATGTAAATATTATTATCATAATTCACATCAAACAACTTGTGAAAGCTCACTATCTGAAATCATAATGCTACTTGTTCCTTTCGCTACTATTTTATAACGTATGTAGGTATGTATATATGTAGGTATATGTATAATTATATTTATATATTATATCATATATATGTAAGTATATTTAAAACTTAGATTGAATTAAGTATATTTAGTTTATTATTTATAGGTGTTTTCTTTGTTAATATCTACTCGTATTTAAGGCCACTATTTCTTGTTCTTGTCGGTTCATATTCGTGCAAGGTTGCCTGGAAGAAATCGATCCATGGGTGATAAGGCCGCCACTTTATAATCATATTTTTTGTCGTATATATGTAAATAGTGTTTATTTTTCTAATTGTGGTTGTAAATAAAGAGTTTTGTCTGTCTGTCTGTCTGTCACATCATTATCAATATTAATTTATTATAAAGTATGAAAATGTATGTAATAGTTAATTAATAGTATCAGAAATAAAGGCATTTGTATTTGTATACCTGGAAGATCCGTCCGCACAGTTCGCACATGCACGGAGACTTCATAGACGGGTAGTTGGTTCGGTTCTTGTCGGGGTGTGCGCGCCGGAAGTGGCCGTGGTACGCCCGAGAGTCTTCCAGCTGAAGCCCGCACTGCAAATATTATAAATCGAAAACATGAAAACATACTCAACAAAAAAAAATAATCTCAAAGATTTATATAGCCACACTAGCTGACCCGGCCACGCGTTGCTGTGGCTAAATAAATTAAAATTGCGACTATAATTTGAGATTTAAACTATCCTATCTCTCAAGTTGGATCGAACTGCACATGGTGTGCGAGTTTTATTATAATCGGTTAAGTGGTTTAGGAGTCCATTGAGGACAAACATTGTGACACGAGATTTATATATATTAAGAATAAGATATTGAACCTTCGATATGACAAAGTTATAAAATTAATAAAATGAATTAAGTACGTCAAAATTATGAAGCTAAAGCTATGGAGAGAGCCATGGTCGGAGTCTCTTTGGGAGATCGAATCAGAAATTAGGAGATCCACAGACAAAGCAAAGCTACCGACTAGTACCGACACAGCTCAGCGGAGTAGCAAATTAAACTGGCAACGGGCAGATCACATAGTTTTTTTATTTTTTATTTATTTATTTATTTATTTGATAAATTACAATGATAGAAAACTCGTTCATACATTGTCTTAAAACCTAGATTAGGTTTGTCTAGACAATCTAGTTCTCTTATATTAACAGTATCAAAATATTCTGTGCTACAAGACACATTTTCATGCATAAACAAATATACATCCATATCAGTGCATATAAACATACAAAAAGATCATGAAATACATTTTAAATGATAACGAAGAAGTAATTCGACAAAGCAAACAACGCGCGAACGCACAGTCAGCTGCCGGTAGGTACCCACGAGCCCACGACGGAACACAGAGTTCGAAAAACGGATGGCTCATGGGGCCGCAAAGTTCTCGAATGGAGACCCAGCTAGCACAGCGTAGGACGTCCACCTACTAAGTGGACTGGCGAAATATTTTTTTTATTCCATATTGGTTTACGTTTGACTACATACTGCTGATGTTGAGCAGATATGCGGTCTAGGGTGTAACACGCTTACCTAAAAGATACCTATTTACTCCGGATTTGGAGCTAATTGTTGCTGTTTCAATAACAGTCATAAGTTATTTATTGATAAAATGTCAATTTACACGTACAATTTATACATAAACGTTGAATACAATGATGTAATAAATTAGAATTATAATAATCATTAGCAAAAGCTTCAATAAAAAATGAAAATTAAATAATAATATAGTTTGGTACCTGTTCGCAAGGTATGGGACCTTCTGCCTTCCTCAGTTGACTGGGGTAATTCCTCCTCTCGTCACCCTCATCTAAATCTCCCTCCTCTTTCGACGACTTCTCTCTGAAAGTGCAAAACAAATATCTCTAAGTCAATTTATAAAGAAACTAGATTTTATGGCGACTTTCCACGAGATCTATTATTTTTTTCCGGGATAAAAGTAGTCTAATATATACGAGTATGCATATCAATCCTTAGAAAAATTACAAGTAATAGAAGTGTTGCTAAAGGACATGTCCACAAAATGTATGGAGGCGGTATAATAATAATCGAAAATTCTAACCACAACACTCGTTACATTTCGAGAAAGTTCATATTTTTCTAAGACGATTAAGACATCAGTTAAAACCAAAAAATAGCCCTCCGTTTTTTTTTAAATTAATTTTTAAATCTATTAGGATAAATAAATATATTTGGCTCAATAGTTAGTTTATCTCTAGCAACCCTGATTAAGTAACCTCCAAATTGTTAAATAGAACCTATTTCACCAATAAGACACAGTTTTTAGTGATTTTTTGTCACATTGTACCTACTAACTGGTCACACTGGTAGGTTATAATTATTAAATTTGGCAAATGCAGAGATGAATGTGGAAGAATCAGCTACGAATGCAAGTAAAATAACGATAGAAGCACTTTATTATTGCTAAACTAGAAAAATACAAAGCTATATTATTATTTTTCATACAATTTATAACACATTTAAAAAAATTGAGGGATAAAAAAATCTAAATTAAATATTTTCGAGAAGCCCATAAATCAAGCTTTCAAATGATGTATAATTCATCTTGGTTCTATATTTCTCTGAATAATATACCACTTGTGGACGTCACCTTTACTCAAATAAAAACCACTTATTCATATCTAGCATACGCGAAAGTGAGTGGAACAAAAAAAAACACAATGTCTGCCGCATACGCCAAAATCACCAGTTGGAATGTCAAAATGGTTAAAATTTGGTTAGATTAAGTCATTTGTATTTTTCGGAAATTCGAACCCTCTAGTCTCAGTAAAAAGGTTCAAATCTCTGATCATTTTACCTTCCTACTTTGTATCTTTTTGAATTTGGTCAGCCGAGATAGCTCAATGCTAGTTTGTGAAACCCTTCGAAATTACGTAAGTTTGGGTGTATGTGCATCTTTATCTAACACCTTTTAAATTTCATATTTAGAATGAGAGAAAGAGATGTATTTTCTTGCTATTTTAGTACTGTTTCTATTACTTGTAATTTTTCTAAGAGTTATTTTGACTGCCTCGGTGGCTCAGTGGTCAGTGAATCTGACTTCTGGATCAAAGAGGCGTGGGTTCGATCCCCACCCAGGGCAAGCATTTTTGTGATGAACATAGGTGTTTGCTCTGTGTCTGGGTGTTATTTAGGTACTATCTATATAAGTATGTATTAAAAATAAGTATGTGTAGTATATCAGTCTCTGGCAGCCATATCACAAGCTTTGCTTAGTTTGGGGTCAGAGACCGTGTGTGAGATGTTGTTTTTAAACTTTCGCGATTTGAACACATAATTATTATATACTACGGGACTAATCGCGCACTAAAATTACGAGATAACTAAATACCTCCTCATCCCGACGTTTCGGCCGAGTCGCATCGACCGTGGTCACGGGTAGACGGGTCAGTCTACCGGTGACCACGGTCGATGCGACTCTGAAATATTTATTTAGAGATATATTATTTATTTATTTTCGTCTGTTCCACGGCATCGCCCGCGTATGTTTTGATTGATGTGCCATAGGAACCTTTTATTTTTCCGTGATATAATTATTTTTTGCAAAAAATAGCATGACCGATTTAAACTAACCTTTTTGTTAGCTTCTCTACATTCAAACTCTTTCTAACTAGACGATAATACTGTACTTCAACGATTCTAACTATAAAAAATTAGAAATAATTTTTGACAGAATCAGCGATCTTTTATGCTCGGAACATACTATCGGACGCGGCTTACGGACGCGACTGACAGCCGCGACCTAGACTATGAAAGTACACTGAGCCGTGCACACTATCGGACATAAGTCGCGGACGTCACCTTCGGACGTCCTTGAGCGTTCGGACGTCCGAGAGTGATCTGGCGCGCCGGATGTTTTAAGACTGTGCACATTGCTAAGTCGCGGCTGTCAGTCGCGTCCGTCAGCCGCGTCCGATAGTATGTTTCCGGCTTAAAAAATTCCTTCAGTCATCGAGAAGGCATGGTCTGATCATTGAGGAAGGAATCAGATTCCTTCCTCAATGGGTCTGATGCAGTAGTGGAGTGTAATTATTTATAAATGTAATGCGTGGATTTTGTTCTCCATCTTCGACTGAACCTATGAGAGTTTTGGCGGGAACGCGGAAAAGTCATGTCGCCTCATTTTGTTAAACTTGTGTTTTTATCAGTGATAGTCAGTGAAAAATTGTGGTATTTCGTTGATTATGAGCTGATTTACGTGCATGAGTGTAGGCAAGTGATATAATGTGACGTATCATGTTGTTCCGTGTTGTTACCAAAACTCCATAGACGCCTCTAGTAAAGTCTCCACTGCTTTACTGAGGTATGACTTGGACTACGTTTGGACTTAACCGCGACTTTATTAGACTAAGACGTGACTACGATTGACTATTTTGATTAAATATCAAATATTATTAAAACGTAATCCTTGACACTGGCAAATGCACAACAATGCGATGCCAAACAATAGAAGAAGAAACTGAACCTATGGGACTGAGTGCTTGGGACAGGGTGTGGTGAGGGGTCACGATACCATCTTTAAGTTTTTTCTAGAACGACTCATTCGTCGGGGGCCGCTGCTCCCCGAGCACTCAACCGGCGCTACTACTACGTGCCCCGCCGGCCAGACTGGGCCGAAGCCATCTCTTCGAGCGCCCAGCTGGCGCTGCACCGTCAGCATACTACGGAAACTTCGGGTCACCGCTCAACCTTATCCCCCTTGCGTGATCGTTCTGTCTTCTCAAAGTCAAAGTCAAATCATTTATTGCGGTTCTTAGTTAACATGTTTTGTATAGTGATACATATGACCCTATAAGGGTATGGCAATTTTATTATTTGTATTGGAACGATTTATTATAATGTTTTCTAGATAATCGTTAAAAAATTCGTCTAATGTGTAATAGCATTTCGATAAAAGGATTATTTTTAGTTGTTTTATGAAACAGTTTTAACTTTCGATATCTTTTAGATTAATTAATTGGCAATTTATTGAATATTTTTATAGCCATAGAATCTGGACTATATAGAACTGTGCATTGCTAAGTTAGACTTTGGTTCTACGAGTTTATGTCTATATTGTGATCTAATTTTGTGCGATTTATCAGACGCTTTTAAAATAGTCAGGGTGCTTTTTTTAATTTTGCATATTTAAATATATAAATAGATACCAGGGACATAATTTCAAGTTTTATAAAGTATGGTTTATATATCGGGAGTTTTTATACGAATACATTTTTTTTTTGTATTATAAATACTTCATGCGCGTTTACACTATTCCCCCATAAACTAATTCCATATTGGAGCCACGAGGACGCAAAGGCATGATAAGCACTTTTGGCTGTCGGTAAATCTGTAGCCAGTCTGAGTTCTTTAAGGGCGTAAGTGAAGCTGCTTAATTTAATTCTCACCACCCTCCTCCGTTTTTCCGGCTGTGCCTTTAGACTTTAAGTGCTGACTTGTGTAAATAGTGAATTAAAACTTCTTAAGTTCTTTATTTTATTTTACCCTCGAACCGCTTGCAACATACAGGTCTCTCTCTGATCCTCTTAACTCGTGGTGCTGCACCGGAAAACCAAAAAAAAAAGGTAATATCTTACCTCTCCCGAATCTCCCTTGACTTTCTCCCCTTGTTCACTTTGTTCGCCTCTCGAGTCTCCTTTGTAGTGTCTTGCAGATACGCTCAGGTGTTTTATTAGCTTTTATAAATATTCTACAGCCATTATGACCTATTATTAGTTATTTATAACAAATATCTTACCTCTAACACATTATGCAGAAACTAGAATCGCTTGCGGGTTGCATGACGCTATGCCTGCTTTGTCATCAGCATCGACATCATCCTCATCGCCACCTAGTATACCATCCAAGCCACTGGAGCAGTTATGCCAGCGGCCCAGAGCCACGCTCCGTTACAGACATGCCACACGGGCGGTCGTCACGTCATGACACCGCGGCGGCCAGTGTTGCCGGTAGCGATTTAGACATTAAATCTAGAGTATTCGAGCATTCTATGAATATTTAGCGTGAAAAAAAGGTTTTGACGACAACCGTTCAATCTTAAACTGAAGATGAGAAAAATCCCTCGTACACGTTAGAAATCGGATCGCGTAATTTGTCACGACGAATGTCACAGTAACAGCTTTCCATGTGACAGCTGTCAAACTTCAAAGTCATTTATCTCGGTCATTGTCAATTCTAGACTACTGTTGTCTTCACAAAAGTGATAAAACTCGACAAGATCTACATTTCGGATGACAGCTGTCAAACTAAAAAGTGATTTATCTCAGTCATTGTCAATTCTAGACTACTGTTGTCTTCACAAAAGTGATAGAACTCGACAAGATCTACATTTCGGATGACAGCTGTCAAACTAAAAAGTGATTTATCTCGGTCATTGTCAATTCTAGACTACTGTTGTCTTCACTAAAGTGATAGAACTCGACAAGATCTACATTTCGGATGACAGCTGTCAAACTTAAAAGTGATTTATCTCGGTTATTAATGATTCTAGACCATTGATGTCTTCACAAACATATTAAATCAGTGTCATATTAAATCAATGCATCTCTTTCAGATTTTATCGATCGACCATTATTCATTCATTATTCATCTAGTATATCTGTGATAAAACGAAAAACAAAAAATACACTTTCTGATTTATAATATTAGAAAGTGTATGAGAGATTTTACTTATCTTCAACTTAAGGTTGAACGGTTATCCCTAAAACTTTATTTTCCGCTAACTGTCTAGATGTCATCAGTGTCTAAGGCAACACTGGGCGCCGCGGTGCGATGTCGCGGCGACTCCGCCCGTCTGGCATCTCTCTTACTTTAGCTTTACTTTACGTTAGCTGGGCTGGCTCGGGTAGTCGCTGGAGGGAGAAATGCACAAAACACCCCATGCGGGACGTCAGTGCAGGACTTATCGCCCCCACTTCGAATGAGAATGAGAATCTTACCTTTCCCGAATCTCCCTTGACTTTCTCCTCTTGTTAGCTTTGTTCGCCTCTTGCGTCTCCTTTGTAGTGTCTTGCAGTCTATAAGCTTATTTTATTAGCTTTTATAAATATTCTACAGCCATTATGACCTATTATTAGTTATTTATAACAAATATCTTACCTTTAACACACTAGGCAGAAACTAGAATCGCTTGCGGGTTGCATGTCGCTACTATTGCTTTGTCAACAGCATCGACATCATCCTCATCGCCATCTGGTATACCATCCAAGCTACTGGAGCAGTTGTGCCAACGGCCCAGAGCCACGTTACTTTAAGGAGCTGGGCTGGCTCGGGTAGACGCTGGAGGGGGAAATGCACGAAACACCCCATGCGGGACGTCAGTGCAGGACTTATCGCCCCCACTTCGAATGAGAATGAGAATCTTACCTTTCCCGAATCTCCCTTGACTTTCTCCCCTTGTTAGCTTTGTTAGCCTCTCGGGTCTCCTTTGTAGTGTGTCTGGCGGACACGCTCAGATGTTTTCTGTAAGCTTCTTGCGAGGCGAAGCGCACGTTACACTGCTCGCAGAACGGACCGTCTTCTGGGATCTGTGGGACGACATAAGGTTCTGATCTGAAAAAATCTTCGAGAAATAATTGTTTTTTATTGATGAATTTATCAAAAAATAAACAAGCAAAAAAATCACATTTTATTATTATACAGGGTTATTAATCAATCAGCATCCTTCTATGGGCTTATTCCATACATGTTTTGATATACAGAATAAGCTCCTAGAAGGATGCTAATTGATTGGAAATAACCCTGTATATGCCGACACAATGCCGACGCCGCGTGGTGTAGCGAGCAAAGGGCGTAGAGAGCGCGCGGGAGGCACGAGGTTGACGGACGGGTGTGCCCCCGCGTCTCGCCTATCTGGCTCCCGCGCATACCTATATTTCGGCTTTTCCGCAGCGTTCTGCGCATAACTTCCCAACCGCAGATTTGTGTGGCGCTTAGTCTACCCGCACAGCGCGCAAGCGAGGCCGATGTACGTTGTGAATCTATAAGTGTGTATGTGTGTGGGAAGGTAATTTTGTGGGCCGGATTTTGTTGGGAGGAGAGATGTTGTAGGGGGGATTTCGTTGCAGAGATTTTGTAGGGGTGACTTTGTTAAAGAGATTTTGTATGGGGGAGATTTTGTGGGATGGAATTTTAATGTGGGGAGATTTTGTGAGGTGAGTTTTTGTGGGGTGGGATTTTGTGGGGTGGTATTTTGTAGGATGAGATTATTTTGTGGAATGAGATTTTTTCGTGGGGGAGATTTTGTGGGGCGAGATTTTATGGCATGGGATTTTGTGGGATGGAATTTTGTGTGGGGGAGATTTTGTGGTGGATGTATTGTGGGGGCAGGAGGGGTTAATTGTATTGTTATATGCTTGTAATGTTTTTTATGTATGTAATTTGGTTGTCTAATAAAGTGTTATTGTTTATTAGTTGTGGGAAAGTAGGTATAAACGACTCACGGGTGGCGCCTGCCTGTGTTTGAGCTTCTTGTGCAGATCGATCCCCTTCCCGCTGACGAAGGAGTACCCGCACAGCGCGCACACGAAGTCCGAGGGGTGCTTGATGCGAACATGGCCCATGTACGTTGTGAATTTGCTGAAACATAATCAATACAAATAATTATTTACAAAATAATAGGCATGGTGCTTATTATTTCATTTATTCATGCTTCCAAAGAAAGTCCTTCAGACTAAGTGTTACTAAAGTCTATTTCAACTAGAGAGCGAAAAACGTACGTTCACGCCATGGTACCACGAGAGCACCGAAAACAAACGATGCGTATCGTTATCCATACATTTATGTATCGTTTCCCTGTCGCTTACGCATTTACCGTGTTTCGTGGTACCGGGCGAGGCGAGCGACAAGGCCAATCAGATATTGCAAACCTGTTTTGACATGTTTCGGTAAGATTCTCATCCTCATTAGACCAGGAATTGGATAAAACTGTGGATTCATTTATCATAAACGTAACAGGCGAAACATCAGACAGCAGCTCGTCAGACGATAGTAATTTTGATTCAGATTTAATTTAATGTCATTTTTTAATTCGTTTGATTTTATTTTCTTAATCGTTTCCTTTAAATAGGTGATAATAATAAAAAATAGTTTATTTGGCACACACTTAAATCTTAAACTAATTACACCTGTCAATGTCAGATGATTAATTTACTAATGTGTAGGTAGATAGTTACATGTAAAACTTGTTCTACAGTTTTGAGTTAAATAGTGATAATAGTAAAATAATGATAATTGTTGGGTAAAAACTGAAAACCTGAATTTTGATAGTGACAAAATAGTTGTTAAGTATTAAAATAATTTATTGATGCAAAGAAGGTTGGTCTTCCCTGCGCAACACTAAAACGTCAATGTCCGTTTTTCGCTCTCTAGTTGAAATAGACTATACACTATTAGTGATTTTATGACTGACAAAACATTAATTGGAATACTATTATTGACTAATCTTTCCATGACATTGCAATCTACTAACATAACTTAATAACTAACCCATGACATTGTCATCAACTAACATCATATTGACTAGGTAACTAAACCTGACATTGTAGGTAATCAATTTAAATATAATTTGAGAATTTTAATTTTGTAATAATAATTTGATTTAGGTAATAATAATAAATAAAGCTGCCAGTAATGTTGCACGTCTTGCATAGGAAAGTTTGTATTGAGTCATGATTATATCTATACCACCTTTGTACATGCAAACTGCAATAAAAATCTTTGACTTTGACTTTCCATAAGTAAGCCGTGGTGGTCTAGAGGTAGTGACACCCGCCTTACAATCGTGAGGTCGTGGGTCCCGTACCAATGAGTTCTTCGGAATTTATGTACGGAATTTGACACCACTGGCTTTTCGGTGAAGGAAAACATCGTGAGGCAACCTGCGTTCGTCCTTAGAAGAAATTCGATGGCGTATGTGAATCCACCAACCCGCACTGGGCCAGCGTGGTGGATATGGCCCGAACACCCTTCGTGGGTAGGCCTACGTCCTGCAGTGGGCTATTAAAAAGGCAGGTACAGTTACAGTTTTATGCTTTCATACAGTACAGGATGTTAATAACAAAGTTAAGGTACAAAGTTCAGTATGGACCCTGTCGGGCGCTGCATATTCGAGTGAGAGTGGTCACTTATGTCAATAATAATTTGGTTTAAATAATAAGTAAGCTCCAAGTAGCTCAACGAGCTATGGGGTGGGCTATGCTCGGAGTCTCTCTGCGAGATCGAATCAGAAATGAAGAGATCCGTAGAAGACCCAAAGTTATCGACATAGACAAATGGATTGGCAAGTTGAAATGGCAATGGGCAGGGCACATAGCGCGGAGGACTGATGACCGATGGGGTCGAAAAGTTCTCGAGTGGAGACCACGTACCGGCATGCGCAGCGTAGGACACCTTGTGGGTGGACAGATGACCTCATTAAGACCGCAGGATCGCGCTGGATGCAAGCCGCTACCAACCGGTCTTATTGGAGATCCACAGGGGAGGCCTATGTTCATCAGTGGACTTTTTATGGCTGATAGATGGATGGATATAATATTGTCGCCCGATTAGTAATATAGTCGCCCAATCAGTAAAATTGTCTCTCTCTCCATGAGTCAGATTATCAAAACATATCGGACACGTATTTTTTCTTTTGTCAATCAAACAACAAATGACAAAGATAAACCTTGTCAAAGTTTGCGAGTGGGGGTCGTGACGTCACCTCTCTTACAGAAGTCCATACATTTGTATGGCACTTGTGACGTCACGCGGAACTTTGACGGACTACATCTTCATCAATTTACGTTTATTTGACAAAAGAAAAAACACGTGTCTAATATTTATTGATAGTCTATCTGACGAATTAATTTATATATTTTGTATACATTATGTATTTTTAATACATGAATACTGTCTTCATTAATTCAAGTCAATGTCCATACAAATTATAGTCAAATAATAATCCTACTTCCTACTAATATTATAAACGCGAAAGTTTGTGAGGATGGATGGATGGATGGATGTTTGTTACTCTTTCACGCAAAAACTACTGAACGGATTGAGATGAAACTTTGCAATAATATAGCTTATATATCAGAATAACACATAGGCTATAAATTATAATGATATATTGCGTATGCGGGCAAAGCCGTGGGTAAAAGCTAGTAATAAATAATTTATTTGAAACTAATAATAATATGATCATAGTTTTTTAGTCTTAACCAAAGTGACATAAAAATAACAATTTAATGATATTGAATATACTTGATTTTATACAATTACAATTATAAGATTATTTTCAAGATACTAGTATATGTAGGAGTCGTGGTGGCCTAGTGGTAGTAACACCTGACCTGCAATCGTGAGGTCGTGGGTTCAAATCCCGATCCCGTACCAATGAGTTTCTTTGGAACTTATGTACTGAATTTCACACCATTGGCTTTTCGGTGAAGGAAAACATCGTGAGGCAACCTGCATACGTCCGTAGAAGAAATTCGATGGCGTATGTGGATCCACCAACCCGCACTGGGCCAGCGTGGTGGATATGGCCCAATCACCCTTCGTGGGTAGGCCTACGTCCTGCAGTGGACTATTAAAAAGGCTGATACAGTACAGTACAGTATATGTAGTTGCATTTGAATGTTCAAGTATGAATTAATGTTGACTTTATTATCCATCATTAATTATTCTCTAACCGCCGCTGTAGGATTCCCTGTGTCGCGGTGGCTAGTATTATCGTACACCAATAAAGCATTAAATTCCCTTAGAGTACAGTACAATAATGGTTTTAGGATACTGTTGGGGCTGCCACGTTAAGGCTCCATCAAACACAGGCGGTACGAGCGGTACGAGCGGTAGAGCGGTACGAGCGGTAATGGGCGGTACGGCAGTACCGCGACTGGACCTGTGTGAGCCCTTCTTATATAACCAGTGCAATACAGATGCCCGCCCGTCTGCTATACCGCTCGTACCGCCTGTGTGTAAAGGAGCCTTTATTGTAGCGCATCAGGGATGTTCACACAAGCTCGAACCGATGGTTTTCATGCCATCATGAGGAAAAAAGTATACTCCCTGCTGACAAGAATGCGTGGCAGCAGTAACAGTCTCCTACACATAATTATTAGTAAACCGGATTGCCCTATACAGGGACATTGGAATAATGTTTTACTAGGTATCTTAAGATAATAATATCTATATCAATTGCACTGAGAGAAAAACTAACAAAAAAATAGTAATCTTTACTAAAATTTTACTAAATCCGAGGACAACAAATGACCTGTAATAAATACAAATCGATTTTTGTTAATGGAATTAGTAGGTATTACAATATCAGTTCTGTTATATCTAGTAAGGTCCCAGTAGCTTCAATAGATTAGCTTGTAATATCTAGTAAAGTCCATAGTACTCTTTACTAAAATGTTACTAATCCCGAGGACAACAAATGACCTGTTAAAAATACAAATCGATATTTAATAGGTATTACTAATACCTGTTTTGTTATAGCTAGCAAAGTCAAAGTAAAATCTTAGTAAAGAATACTAAAGATTTTACTAATTCCGAGGACAACAAATGCCCTGTAAAAAATACAAATTGATATTTAGTAGGGATTATTAATACCTGTTTTGTTACATGTAGTAAGGCCCCAGTAGATCCAATAGATTAGTTTTGTAATATCTAGTAAAGTCCTAGTAATTTCGAAATTATAGTTCTGTATCATCTAGTAAACACCTAGTAATTTTGATAGATTAGTTTTGTATTATCTATAAACCCCTAGTAATTTTAATAGAATAGTTTTGTAATATCTAGTCAAGTCTTAGTACTTTCAAAAGTTTAGTTCTGTATCATCTAGTAAACACCTAGTAATTTTGATAGATTAGTTTTGTAATATCTAGTAAGCCTTAGTACTTTCGAAAGTTTAGTTCAGTATTATCTAGTAAAAGTCTAGTAGTTTCAATAGCTTAATTTTGTATTATCTAGTTGATTTTTGTAATGTCTAGTTTAGTTCTGTGTTATCAATTTAATAAACCATATCCAAGAAAAAGTTATAAAACACTTCAAATTGAAATATTAAAAACTGTATACCTACTTATAACAATTACCTATAAGTATACAGTTTTAAATATTTCAATTTGAAGCGTTTTATAACTTTTTTATGGAAAGGGTTTATTAAGTAGATATCACAGAACTAAACTAGACATTACAAAAACCAACTAGATAATACAAAATTAAGCTATTGAAACTACTTGAGTTACATATCTTACAAAACGAATCTAAGGTTATAAACTAAGGTATAAGGTATAAGGTTATAAACTAAAAAATCTAAATGTAAGTTACAAGGTGAATAATAAAAATAACATAAAAATAAAGATTCAAGTGAAGTCATATTATATATTTATTAAGTATTACACATTTATAATATAACACACGAAAGCCACATGTACAATAAAACATAATTTACATTGCCGGCGAGTATAATGTATTCACGGAGAAATCCAGTTACTTCGTAGATTCTGGGTAAAATTGACAATTTTCACTTACACTGGTTAAATCTGTACTTATGACACTACACTATTAAACACAGTTAGTTGGTACGCACTGAGCTTCATTCTCCATGTTTACTCTACTGCACGCAACGACGAAATGGCTGCTGGAAAGGCGGGATCGTATTCACTGCGACCCCAACTACTCAGTAAGATGACTGTATAGCTGTTATAACAATGACTCCTGGGTAAGATTGTCAATTGTCACTCACAGTGTTTAAATCTGTTGGTAAAACACAGTTTGTTGGTACTGAACTTCACTCTCCATGTTTACTCTACTGCAAGCAACTACGAAATGGCTGCTGAAAAGGCGGGATCGTATTCATAAAGCAAAACACACCGGACACTTTACTGGAAATAACAAAACATTTCGTTGAAATTACTTAGCTTATTGCTGGATTTACAAAATAGACCAAAAACTAAATGTTTCTGTTGCATTAACTAAAATATTGTAGTAAAATTACAATAGTGTCTTGAAATTAGTAAAGCCTCATGTTTGAAATTATTCTTCCTTTCAATACAAATGACAATCGTGTTTTGAAAATGATTAAACCCACGCTTGTAATTACAAAACAAGGTAAATCAATTTTTTTTCATCTTCCAAACCAGTGGTATATCAAATACCAATACTTGTCTATACCAGTACCTATCTAGGTACCAACGCGGTGGATTTTTTTTGTAAGTACATAGTACTAATCGCCTAAGCATGTCAAACCCTACGAAGTACTCGTATGATACTCGTGTACTGAATTACTGAAACCAAAGCCAAAGCCGTCAAATAAGAATATTTCAACGACGTTGGCGGGAACAGAAAACGCGGCTACAGAAAAAAAATTAATGCCAATTAGAATTAATGCTTATGTATTAATTTGAGATTTTTCGAGTGTTAAAGTGTAAACTTATCTCGTATATTATTCCAGTAACTTCAGTGCCCTTACCATGACTTTTGATAGTAAACGTAAACTTTTTTCCGTTTCCGTTTAATAGCTTCATATATTTAACCATACCTTATTAAATTTTAAAGCCAAAAATTTGCTTTTTATTTGTAAGCGTTTAGAATTCAGCAGCTATGCTTATTCTTCATTTTTTTACTCTTTACTCAAGACTTGCCATAGCGTAAAATAATTATATTATAATTTGTTCTGGGAAAAATATCAAATTGTTACTTACTACTACTTATGATCTAATATTTGCAATTATTAGGCTAATTTTGTCAATTTTATAACTTTGTTTGTTGTTGAAAAGCAATAATGCTTTGTTTGGGAATTTTATTATCTTGTAATTTCAATTGAGATTATTATCGTAAGAGCGCTTATAATGTTTGTTTCTGAAAAAACAGTACGTCATATTTTGATTCCTGTGGGCGAAGCCGCTGGATGCTCATAATAATTAAAGCGTGTTAAGATAAATTAATTATATTTGTTGTACCAAATAAAGTTCTTGCTAAATTTTACAAACGTGTGTTGAAGTTAAATAAGCGTGTTATTTGGAATTGCAAAACGGGAAAAACTAAATAATTATGTTGTATCAATATTCTTTACTCAACTTTACTCAATCAAAGTTCTTTATAAATTTCACAAACGTGTGTAAAAAATTAATAAAGTATGTTCTTTGGAATTACAAAAAGGGGAAAACTAAATATTATTGTTGTACCAATTAAAGTTATTTCTAATATTTACAAACGCGTGTTGAAATTAATAAGGCATGTTGCTTGGAATTACAAAAACGGAAATACTAAATATTTTTGTTGTACCAATTAAAGTTCTTTCTAAACATCACAAACGTGTGTTGAAATTAATAAAGTATGTTGTTAGGAATTACAAAAATGGGAAACAATAAATATTATTGTTGTACCAGTTAAAGCTATTTCTAATAATTACAAACTAGTGTTGAAATTAATAAAGCGTGTGGCTTGTTATTACAAAAAGGGAAATATTATATATTTTTGTTGCACCAATTAAAGTTATTTCTAATATTTACAAACGGGTGTTGAAATTAATAAAGCATGTTGCTTGGAATTACAAAAAGGGTAAAACAAAATATTTTTGATGTACCAATTAAAGTTCTTTCTAAAAATTACAAACGTGTATTGAAATTAATAAAGCATGCTCTTTGGAATTACAAAAAGGGGGAAAACTAAATATTATTGTTGTACCAATTAAAGTTATTTCTAATAATTACAAACGAGTGTTGAAATTAATAAAGCGTGTTACTTGGAATTACAAAAACGGAAAAACTAAATATTTTTGTTGTACCAATTACAGTTATTTCTAATATTTACAAACGCGTGTTGAAATTGAAAAAGCATGTTACTTGGAATTACAAAAAGGGTAAAACAAAATATTTTTGTTGTACCAATTAAAGTTCTTTCTAACAATTACTAATGCGTGTTGAAATTAATAAAACGAGATACTTGGAATTACAAAAGGTAAAAACTAAATCTTTTCTTGTACCAATAATTTTATATTTTCTAAAAATTACAAACCCGTGTTGAAATAAATAAAGCGTGTTGCTTGGAATTACAAAAAGGTAAAACTAAATATTTTTGTTGTATAAAATATAGTTAATTCTTAAAATTACAAACGTTTTTTAAAATTGATTAAAAGTATTACTTAGAATTACAAAATAGGTAAACTGTTAGAAATACAACTACCTTTTCTTGAAAATAGTAATTGAATTTGCGGAATTTACAAAACTCTAACAATATTTACTATAAATTTGTAATAAATATTAAACTTTTGCAATATCTGCATTTACTAAAATCGTATTTTAGGAATTACAATTACAAAAACAAAACTGTTAGTAAAAAATAATAAAAATTGCAAATACAGCAAAACTTTGCTAAATTATACTAAAATTTAGTGTTTTCGCCAAATACAAAGCACTTTTGTTATATTTAGTGGCGATTTTTTTCTCAGTGTGCAGGGGCGACTTTGTGGCGAGTCGTCGGTGAGTGGCGACACCGCGAACCCTGATTCCCTGGGGCTAAATGAGACCCCTGACTCCTCTCTTGCCTTAACCGGCCGGTTTGGAGTGGAAACCGCAAGAGCTAAGAACCTAAGCTCCAGGGTGGAAGTGTTAAAGGGCATAACGCCGCGAGTAGCGTCTAGTGAAAGCGCAGCACACCTCTCGACACCCGACAGCCGTCCACACCAATGTTGCCCCTCCGGTGCCAACTTACGGTAGCCTTTATGGGGGCCCATTTAGTGGACGGCAAGTCACCACCCGCTACGAAATTTTGAAATGGGGCATATTTAGCGGGTGCCGTACCTCATTCCATAGTCTAATTTTACAAAACATTTAAAATTTCACTAAAATAGCCCAGTTACAATATTTCAAGTCATTTTATATGCCACTAGTTTTTACCCGCGGCTTCGCCCGCATACGCAATATATCATTATAATTTATAGCCTATGTGTTATTCTGATATGTAAGCTATATTATTGCAAAGTTTCATCTCAATCCGTTCAGTAGTTTTTGCGTGAAAGAGTAACAAACATCCATACATCCATCCATCCATCCATACATCTATCCATCCATCCATCCATCCATCCTCACAAACTTTCACGTTTATAATATTAGTAGGATAGTTTCCATTTCACGCTATCTTTTTTATACCTACCACTGTTTTTATATTTCGTATTAAAATTGTAAAAGGGGCCTCTCAATGTTGGCTTAGGCTCCATTGATGCCTAATAAAGGACCAGGCTAAGCCTGTGATTTCAGTTGTCTAGTATAAAAAATTACTGCTGTAATATGGACTTAGTATTGTCTGAAATAAAGATTTTATATTATAAAAAGGCACACTCACACGAAATCTTCCGGGCAGTGCGGACATCTGTACCTCGTCCCTTTGTGCCACCTCTCGTGGAGTCGCGCCGTTTGTCTGCAAACAATTAAACAAACAAACTGTCATTTTATAATTTTTTTTTTTTTTTTAAATTTATTCATGACCATGGATACAGAGTCCTTCAGTCGAAGTCTTAAATAATAAACAATTTACAAACATATTTTATCAAAATAGTCACAGTCGTAGTCTCGTCATAGTCCAATAAAGTCGCTGTCAAATCCAATCATAGTCCAATTCATACCTCAGTAAAGCAGTGGAGACTTTACTAGAGGCGTCTATGGAGTTTTGGTAACAACACGGAACAACATGATACGTCACATTATATCACTTGCCTACACTCATGCACGTAAATCAGCTCATAATCAACGAAATACCACCATTTTTCACTAATTATGACTGATAAAAACACAAGTTTAACAAAATAATACAATGAGGCGACATGATCTTTCCGCGTTCCCGCCAAAAACTGTCATTTTATCACGCTTTTATTAGTGTCACCTGTACCTATGTTCGGATGCTATGCTCGGAGTCTCTCTGCGGGATCGAATCAGGAATGAGGAGATCCGTAGAAGAACCAGCGTTCGGAAAATTGCGTAGCGTCTTCTCGTCCGACATACCTCAGTGCCTCACGTCGAAAGTTTTCGACCAGTGTGTTGCCAGTGATGACTTTTGGCACAGAAACGTGGTCTCTAACTATGGGGCTTATTAGTAAGCTCCACGTAGCCCAACGAGCTATGGAGAGGGCTATGCTCGGAGTCTCTCTGCGGGATCGAATCAGGAATGAGGAGATCCGTAGAAGAACCAAAGTTACCGACATAGCCCAACGGATTAGCAAGTTGAAATGGCAATGGGCAGGGCACATAGCGCGGAGGACTGATGACCGGTGGAGTCGAAAAGTTCTCGAACAAGCGCAGCGTAGGACGTCCACTCACAAGATGGACGGATGACCTCATTAAGACCGCAGGATCGCGCTGGATGCAAGCCGCTTCCAACCAGTCTTATTGGAGATCCATAGGGGAGGCAGTGGATGTCCTTTGGCTGATGGATGGATGAATATAATAATAATGTGTTCAAATCGCGAAAGTTTAAAAACAACATGTCTCTCTGGCTGACTTTTGCGCAGCGTTCTGCGCATATCTTCCCATCCGCCGACTTGTGTGGCGCTTAGTATACTGACCTTTGCCCGCGTTTACTTTATAGCCCATGACACTCGAAAATAATGTGGCTTTCTATTGGTATTTAACCCCATATGACACTCGAAAATAATGTGGCTTTCTATTGGTATTTAACCCCATATGACACTCGAAAATAATGTGGCTTTCTATTGGTATTTAACCCCATATGACACTCGAAAATAATGTGGCTTTCTATTGGTATTTAACCCCATATGACACTCGAAAATAATGTGGCTTTTTATTGGTATTTAACCCCATATGACACTCGAAAATAATGTGGCTTTCTATTGGTATTTAACCCCATATGACACTCGAAAATAATGTGGCTTTCTATTGGTATTTAACCCCATATGACACTCGAAAATAATGTGGCTTTCTATTGGTATTTAACCCCATATGACACTCGAAAATAATGTGGCTTTCTATTGGTATTTAACCCCATATGACACTCGAAAATAATGTGGCTTTCTATTGGTATTTAACCCCATATGACACTCGAAAATAATGTGGCTTTCTATTGGTATTTAACCCCATATGACACTCGAAAATAATGTGGCTTACTATTGGTATTTAACCCCATATGCCTTGTCAGTCAACATGTTATTTTACTGGTTTTTACCTATTTTATTGGTAATTCCCATGTAGTTATTTCTTATCTCCAAAATGTCATTGAGCGGGTGAGATATAAATATAAAACAAAATATATCTAACTTATACAGCCATGAACTTATACAGCCATGGCCTTATTAGGCACTTTTAAAAATCAAAATGCATGTTTACTAGGTTTTTTTTTTTTCAAATAGGTTCGCGTTTGACTACACACTGCCTGATGTTAAGCAGATGTGCGGTCTAGGGTGTAGCACGCTTACCTAGAAGATACCTATTTACTCGGGATTTGAAGACAATCACGTTGTACTTTAACGGGAAGACAGAGCCAGGCAAAGCGTTCCACATTCCGGCTGTTCGTATGAGGAATGAGGATTCGAAACGCTTGGTTCTAACGCGCTGAATGTCCACCATAAAAGGGTGGCGCTTTGGTCGCGTCCGTCTAGCCGTACTATAGAAGAAAGGGGCAGGGGGGACCAGATTGTGCAACTCCTGGGCGCACTCTCCGAAGTGTAGGTATCCGGTAAAAGGCCGACAAACACGCCACCTTGCGACGATGCTCAAGACTTTGCAGCTGCGTCTTAGTCAAGGTGTCGTTGTCAATCAGCCTCCTGGCTCGCCTCTCAATCGACTCCAGAGCCTCCAGTTGATATTTGGCAGAGCCATCCCAAAGGTGAGAGCAGTATTCCATGCAAGTCCTGACTAGTGCTTTATAAAGACTAAGCAATTGCTCAGGCTTACTACTTAACCAACAACTGAGCGCTCATCTTAAATGACTTACCGGGGTCATAAATAACTTCTTAGAATATCAAGCGGCTCTTTGTTAAGGTCATGAAACACCTGGTGACCGAAAACAAAGGATTCGGTTTTCTTTCGGTCTTATCAGTCAATGTTTGGTCACTTGTGTTCTGGACTCTAACAAGTAAACACGCTTTCATTTCTGTTGATGTGATTAAATTGACACCTAATTTTGTTAAAAATGCCAAAAAGGAGTGAAATTAGTTTAGAAGATAGAGCGAAAATACAGGATACCTAATACTTTTGGCCAAGGTTGCAGAAAGTTAAATCAAGAAATACATTAATTATTAATTTATCATTATTTATTACAATAATTATTTAATTATCATTTCTAGGCACTTTGCTGTAATCATCGGTTGATAACCAGGGGTTTATCAGTAATAATTATTTTACGAAAAGAACAGCATGACCGACTTGACCCGTGTACAGAATTCGCGAATATTTCGTATGGATCGATGTAGAATTTTTCACATTATTGTTGATTTATCAAAAATGGCTCACCCGATTTCGATAAAATTTAAATGAAACCAATTTTGAAGTATACTATCCTACTAATATTATAAACGCGAAAGTTTGTGAGAATGGATGGATGGATAGATGGATGGATGTATGGATGTTTGTTACTCTTTCACGCAAAAACTACTGAACGGATTGAGATGAAACTTTGCAAAAATATAGCTTATATATCAGAATAACACATAACCTATAAATTGTATTGATATATTACGTATGCGGGCGAAGCCGCGGGTAAAATCTAGTTTCCAATAAAAAAAGAATTATTCAAATCGGACAACTACGAAAAAAGTTATGCGTGGTTATACATAAAAATATATAGATATATATACGCGTCGAATTGTATACCTCCTCCGGTGGTTCGTCGGTCAAAAAATCGAATCGTTTTGTTATACGCTTGAATTAATGTGTTGACATAGTTTTGTGAAGAAATAATTGCATTTTTTTAAGTTCAATTGAGTGTCTTTACACTTTTGATAAATGAAAAAAAAGGCCACGATCAAAAGTTACACCTAAACCTTTGATATGACTTACTCTATTTATAGTTGTCGTGTAAACGATAACCTAAGTAAGTTGGATTCTTCTTCCGATCGAAGGTCATGACATTGCATTTGCCCAGGTTAAATAGCATTTTGTTCTTGACACTCCACTCATAAATACGGTTGATGTCGTGCTGGAGACTTAATGAGTTCCTGGGTGTTTTGATCTCAGGAAAACGTTTGAGATCATCCGCGTAGAAGAGACATTGAGCGGAAAATCAATACTTTGGCCAGGTCATGGATCATCGTCTGGAAGAAGAGCGGACCAGTCACGGAACCCTGGCTTACTCCAGATCTAGTGGGATAAGGACTGGACTCATACGTCCCGTGATTAGAAGTTTATGACGTAAGTATTACTGATATTCCTGGGGTTTTATTTTCTCGTAGGAGGTATGAAAAGTAGAGTATGCACCACTAGAACCAAGTCAGTCTACGTCTTAGGCGACTTGAACCCCTCGCTTCACTCAGGACGCTAAATAATTCCCTCACTTCGCTCGGGAGTCCCTCGCTACGCTCAGGTTCCAATATGTCGAACGTGACGTAAGATACGACCTGGTTCTATCGGTATATAATCTACTAATACGATATGTAATTTTCGGTTTATGAAGAAAAATCCCCAGTTATCGATGTTTTTCGTGAGTTCCGGGATTTGTATGGAACCCGCGGTGGGCGAGCCTAACTCGCACATGCCCAGTTTTTTTTGATAAGCACACTTATCTATCTCTCTAGCAAAAATATATGAAAATTCACAATTAGTTATCGTCTTTCGCACAGAGAACACGTAAATAGCACAAACAAAAAACTGACCTTTGACTCTAAACATACAGATATTAGTAGATAGTGTAGATCTCCATTGCTACTTCATCACGTTTGGTGAGTTTAGTGACAGTGAGTTCAGTGAGCAGGTGGTAGGCCCTAGTATCAGTTTTTAAACAGCCTAAAGGCCTACGACCGTGGCGAAATAAAACACCCTAGCAGAATACAGAAAACAAGAGTTGAACATACCAAAATGGATCCACCACGTTACGAAGACATAGAATTTGAGAAAATTGACGAACAAAAACGTGAAGCATTCAAAGAGGTATCAAAAAGACCTCTGTATATACCAACTGTACCGTCTGCTTCGTTGCCATCACCGCCCGTACCGTCTGCACCGGAAGAAACGCTGATTTTAACTGTACAACCACAACTGTCTCAAACAAATGAGTCGACACAAGGGCCAACTATATCCAAGGGGATTGTTTTAAAAGTTATTTATACATTGACGCAATTTCTTCTTCCTGTTATGTTGGGCAGCGTGCTCGTGATCTGTCATGGCCGAAACAATGGAACAACGCACACATATTTTTGTGTCATTGGGGTATGTATTGTATAGTACACAGCTCGCGATATATAAGGACAAAATATTTGATTTTTTTTCAATGATTCTTTTTTGTTAGGTACCTAGTTCATACTTCGAAGTATGTTGTGAGGTTGTTAAAATCCTACTAATACTATAAACGCGAAAGTTTGTGAGGATGGATGGATGGATGTTTGTTACTCTTTCACGCAAAAACTACTGAACGGATTGAGATGAAACTTTGCAATAATATAAATTATATATCAGAATAACACATAGGCTATAAATTATAATGATATTGCGTAGACTTTTCATAATATAACGATAAGTGAGAACTCTCAGAAGCTGTTCTAGAATGCGCTACAACAAATGTCAAAAAAAAACAACTGTCGAATCGAACAACTGTTTTTTGTTTTATTTTTTTGGATTTTCCACCTCCTTTTATGGGTGATTAGGTAGGCCTCGGGCTTGAAAGACGGAACGTGACATAGTCTACTTTTTATCCCGGATAAATAAAGGATTCCCATGGGATAGCACAAAAATCAAAATATCATGCGGGCGAAGCCGCGGGTAAAAACTAGTCCACAATAATCCAATAACCGGCCAAGTACGAGTCGGACTCGCGAACGAAGGGTTCCGCACCGTATGGGAGCATATTTATTTTGTTTTAATTTAATTATTTATTTTTGAAGTAAATATACAACTAAATCTTCTGTCAATATTTCAAGCATATACCTGTTTCCATTTTTAAGATAACGTTTATTTTGCTCAAAAAGTTACAGGTTTAGGAGTTAGTAAATCTTGATGATGCTTAAAGTAATGTTAGTAGGTAGGAACTTAGATTAAATTTACAAACTTCCAGAGTGGAACCCTAAATCTCACACTAGGGTGGTCCTGTGTCGTGAGATTTAGTCTCTTCCGCTTTTAGATAAGACATATCATAATTATTACCTAATGTAATGAAAAGAGTGACTTAACAATGAGTTCTTAGTAATTTACTTAAATACGAGTACAAGTAATTTCCATTTTACGATTGCGTAATGTGTGTGTAGCGTGCATGTTGGTGTGTGAGTGGGTGTATGTTGCGAGTGTGTCTGTACAGTGAGGGCTTTGCTTGATTAATACTTTGAAGCAACTGGCGTGTTTATTATTTCTTTTTTTTATTCTTTATTTTAATAGATATGGATAAAGTGGGACGAGATTTTAAGAGTGTCTAACGTGGCAGATATTCCTATGGAGTCAATTTTTAATAGGTATCGGGCGAAAAACGGCAATAAATTCAGGTTTGTTGTAAAGGAGCCCCCCTTAAACATTTATTTTATTCTGTTTTTAGTATTTGGTTGTTATAGCGGAAACAGAAATACGTCATGACGGTGGCTCAGTGGTTAGTGAACCTGACTTCTGGATCAAAGAGGCGTGGATTCGATCCCCACCCAGGGCAAGCATTTATGTGGTGAACATTGGTGTTTGCTCTGTGTCTGGGTGTATTTAAATACTATCTATAAGTATGTATATGTAGTAATATGTATATGTGTAAACATTATGGTTAGTTTTCTATATTAATCTCCTTTCTCCGAACCGATAGGAATCCTAACCACTAGGCAGGACTCTTTGGGTAAGTTCTCGAAGTCTCGTAATTTGTGGTGTTGCAACCGGCTCCCCCGCTTGCAACATTACCGGTTCTTACTCTGATACTCTTAACCTGTGGTGCTGCAACCGGCTACCCCGCTTGCCACATTACAGGTTCTTACTCTGATACTCTTAACCTGTGGTGCTGCAACCGGCTACCCCGCTTGCCACATTACAGGTTCTTACTCTGATACTCTTAACCTGTGGTGCTGCAACCGGCTACCCCGCTTGCCACATTACAGATTCCTCTCTAATCCTCTCTTAACTTGTGGTGCTGCAAACGGCTACCCCGTTTGCAACGCTAGTCTCTAGCAGCCACAAGCTTTGCTTAGTTTGGGGTCAGATGTCCCCCAAAATTTATTATTATTATTATCATCTGAAAATTTCAACTTCATAGCTGTCACGGTTCATGAGATCGGACAGCCTGGTGACAGACAGACAGACGGAAAGCGGAGTCTTGGTAATCGGGTCTTGTTTTTACCCTTTGGGTAAAAGAACCCTAAAAATTGTATACATGTCGAGCAACTATGTTGTCGGTGATATGAATTCGTTAGTGCCATTTTAGGGAAAAATAAAATTATTTACTCTTTTATTTTAACACGCTTTTATTAGTTTCACCTGTATGTTTGCTTGCTTGCTTGTAACCAACCCCTTTGAGCTCAATTTTGACCTACTTTGAGCGATCAGATTTTCTTTAAACTTTGCACACCTATCAAAGACAGATGACAATGCATTTATAAAACATAAAAAAAATTAAGAAATGGATGAGTCCAAAGCATGTTTTTTAGTTTTTTAAAAACTATATTTATATTATTTTCAGTTCATAATTATGACCCAATGTCTGTTATCGTTCAACTCCCATGGCGGGTGGGCACGTAACCTCTCTCCGACCCAGAAGCAAACTACTGACAACATTATGAAGAGTCTGAGTCTCTTACTAATAATCTTCGGCTGTATCCTCGGAATATATTTAAAGGGATCCGTTGTGACTGATGCCATCAACGCCCACGTCAGTTTCGGTAAGATACGGCACTCAGTAAGTTCTGATTTTCAAAATTGTGTTTATAAGGGGTAGGTACTGTACTGTACTGTACCAGCCTTTTTATTTATTTATTGCACAATGCACAGTTATAACAAAAGTTATTACAAACTAGAGTCTTAACTTAGTGACATTGACCCCGTAAGGGCGTCGCAGTTTAAGGAAGAACATTAGCTCTACTCGATATATTAATAATAAACAATCTATCAAATTGTGGTGTATTGACCAAAGAGTATTTAGTTATTTTAAGAAGAAAACTATTTTGTTTTGTTTTATATGTGTCATGTCAGTTTTGGTTAGCGACGAATAAAAGTAGCATATTGCATTTACAAAAATGTGTATTATTGGGCCAAAAACTCATTAATTGGCGACGAGGATGGGATGCGTGGAGACCGCTAACGCCTGCGCGCCGGCCGCGGCTCCACCAGATTGCGCCGACTGCAGCGCCGATCTCGCACAGCGCACACTTTGCGCTAACTCCAATGCTCTTCCGAAAGTTAACGTTTCGATATTTTCAGCAAACAATTTTTCCTTCTCCTTGGCATTTTCTAGTCCCAAAACAAAACGATCTCGGAGGGCTGTTTCCAACTCAGATTTAAATCCACAAAACTGAGCCAAACTGCGCACCCGCGCTGCCCACTCAGCTAAGTCCTCACTGGGTCGCTGCTCTGCCTTATAAAAGTTGAATCTTTCTGCAAAAGTGCTCTTTTTTGGCGAAAAATGTTTATTTAACTTTTCTGTCAACACCGAAAATTCGACACCATCTAGGTCATCCGGAAAAACCAAGTCTCTTGCAACACGATATGTCTCCTCCACTAAAGCAGTGAGTAAAAGTGCTCGTCGTTTTAATCCAGCTTTATCAGTTTCGCTAGTAATGTCGTTTGCAGTACAAAACTGGACGAATCTACTGATGAAAATGTTCCACTCTTGACTTCGGTGGTCGAACGTGAGGTTGCCCCCGAATAAGGCCGAACTACCCATTCTAAGTTCACAGCAACACTTTTTCACACGTTGATTACTATCTTTATGGGCGGTCAAAACCTTTTATTTTGCGTACCGACCACAAGCCTCTTTTGGCTATTTTTGGCGGTAAGAAGGGTGTGCCTGTTTTGGCAGCTAATAGGCTGCAGCGATATGCGTTGTTTCTGTCAGCATATAATTTTGAAATTGAATACGTCAAAAGTGAAGAAAATGTGGCAGATTTCTTATCGCGTTCGGTTGATTCTCCAATTGTGAACGATTTGCAGGAGCGTACGGACAATACATCGTATGTCAATTTCATTGGAGATACAACTTTACTTCCAATTACGTTAGATGACGTTAAAGAGAAGACAAAGCACGATGAGATTTTAAATAAGGTGTGTAAATTTTCCAGTGAAGGTTGGCCATCTAAAATTGATGACGTGGTTTTAAAACCGTTTTTCTTATGCCGTCACGAGCTTTCTGTGGAAAACGGTTGTATTATGCGCGGTCATAAAGTCGTGATTCCGTCACTGTTTAGAGAAAGACTGCTAGATGAACTACACCGTTCTCATTTTGGAGTAGTAAGAACCAAATCGGAAGCAAGATCACGCATGTGGTGGCCAAATATCGACAAGGACATAGAAGAAAAAGTTGGTTCTTGTAATGTTTGTAACACTTTACGTAGCAATCCTCCACACGCGCCACTTGCACCATGGCCATACCCGGAGCGTCCCTGGGACCGTGTGCATTTAGATATGTTTATGTTGTATGGCAAGCAATATTTGATTGCAATCGACGCTTACTCTAAGTGGGTTGAATGCTTTTCAATGCAAAAGACTGACAGTGAAACTGTTATAAGCAAGTTATGCGAGATGTTCAGCAGATTCGGGCTAGTGCGTACTTTGGTTACTGACAATGCATCAAACTTTTGCTCCAATGAAGTTGAATCTTTTTGCAGTCTGAATGGAATTAAGCATTTGACAATTGCTCCTTACCACCCCGCATCAAATGGGCAGGCAGAAAACTGCGTAAAAACTGTTAAGAACGGTTTAAAAGCTATTTTATCTAGCGCAGATAGTCAGAAGGTAATTTTGGCGAGGTTGAATACATTTTTGTTTGATTATAGGAATTCCGTTCATTTAACTACGGGATTTTCTCCAGCCCAGTTGATGTTAGGGAGACCTCTGCGGTGTCGGCTCGACTTGTTGCGAGCCTCTAAAGTTGCACCTTCGTCATCGTCTGCATTGGCCACTAATAATGTTTTTAATAAACAGGTTGCGCAGAGTAAACAGTATGGACAAAGAAAAATTAATTTTTCTATTGGCGACAATGTTTTGGTAAAATATTATTTCAACAATGGTAATAAGCATACCTGGAAGCGAGGAATCGTTCAAAGTTGTATTGGCTCTAGGATGTTTATTGTTTTTATACCAGTGTTAAATATTACGGTTAAGAAACATATAGATCAGTTATTGGCGTACAAGGGACGTTTGTCGGCGGACTGTGAAGATCAAGATGATGTCAGTTGTTTCGGAGATTATTCAATTCCGGAGCCAACTCCAAGAATAGAAACGAATATATTGGATTCTTCCGCGAGTCCTAGGATTCCTGAAAATGAAAGTGGTGGTATTGTATTGGGGGAGGAAAGAGATGTGAATTCCGGAGACGAATTTTTAGATGCGTCTTCTTCCGGACTTATATCTAGTTCTGACACTGAGCAAGGATCGCCAGAACGACAACTTGTACGCCGGTATCCTGTTAGGGGGACTAGGAATCTAGATGTTAATTATAGGTGTTAGTTATTAGTTATTTTATTGTTATGGTTTTTGTTAATTAGTTGGGGAGGAATGTGGTGTATTGACCAAAGAGTATTTAGTTATTTTAAGAAGAAAACTATTTTGTTTTGTTTTATATGTGTCATGTCAGTTTTGGTTAGCGACGAATAAAAGTAGCATATTGCATTTACAAAAATGTGTATTATTGGGCCAAAAACTCATTACAAATATTTAGTTTCCTGACTATGCTAGGCTGTGTAGACATAAAATATAAAAAAAAAATATATATATATTATACACTGTCAAATATTCTATTATTCTAAACTGTATATAAACTATAATGATATTTATGTAACTATCACAAGTAGGTTATATCATAACAACACTATCAAATTATATTATTACTATAATTATCAGCTTTGGACTTGAACACGCTAGTTAATAATTATGGCTAAATTAAATCACATAATAAGTTAACGATATTGAATCTTTTAAAAATTTGTCAGCTAGCTACCATTTATCGTCCATAAAATCCTGAATCGTGTAATAGGCTTTCTCAATTAGTATTGTTTTAATTTTGTTCTTGAAAATATGGTCTTTATTTATATTTTTAAAGCTATCGGGTATTTTGTTATATATTTTAGCAAATCGGTATTCCGGGCTACTTTTAAATATTTCCAAATTGGGGATGGGGAGAGCTAATTTTGTGTTACGTCGTGGGTTTTGTTCGAAAGTAAATAGATGTAAATGTTTCCTAACGAACATGGTAACTTCTAGGATATACATTGATGGCAGAGTCAGCATTTTTTCTTTTATAAAATGGGGTTTGCATGTTTTCCTTTGTTTGATATTAACTAATATTCTTAGGCATTTCTTTTGCGCAATAAATAGGTTTTTGGCGTCTGTGTAGTCCACTGCAGGACGTAGGCCTACCCACGAAGGGTGATTGGGCCATATCCACCACGCGGGCCCAGTGCAGGTTGGTGGATTCACATACGCCATTGAATTTCTTCTATGGACGTATGCAGGTTGCCTCACGATGTTTTCCTTCACCGAAAAGCCTGTGGTGTGAAATTCCGTACATAAATTCCAAAGAACTCATTGGTACGGGACCGGGGATTCGAACCCACGACCTCACGATTGTAAGGCGGGTGTCACTACCTCTTGACCACCACGGCTTCAAGGGGTAGGTATACATGTATAAATATTAATTTTGGGACATCTTACACACGGTCTCTGACCCTAAACTAAGCAAAGCTTGTGATATGGCTGCCAGAGACTGATATACTACATATACTTATTTTTAAATACATACTTATATAGATAGTAACTAGATATAGTCATCACAATATAATAGGCCCGTTTTGACAGTTGATAGTCTATTTTAGGTATACAATTCGACGCGTATATTTTTTTTAATGAATAACCAAGCATTCCTTTTTCATAGTAGTCCGATTTCAATAATTATTTTTTTATAGGAAAGTATTGGAAATTGGTCCCATTAAAATTTTATCGAAATCGGCTGAGCTATTTTTGATAAATCAACAATATTGTGAAAAATGCTACATCGATCCGTGCGAAATATTCGCGAATTCTGTACACGGTAATGCTATTTTTTGCAAAAAAATAATTATTTACCGATCGCAATGTTCAATGTAATACATTTTCCATTGATGGGTAACGCCCACTCGTCTAAGTGCTGTTCATAACGATTGTTTCATACTATCCATCAAATCAAAATTTGCTTTATTCTTTAGACATATGGAAATGCGCTTAGAATCGTCTTTTTACAAAGGTTTTCGATAACATAATTACTAATTACAGTTGAATTAATTAGGCACATAAAATAATCTATTACAAATTAGAACAACCTAACAAAAAAATCCATGTTATGGTTACACCACTAGTTACGTGGCGAACACAAATGTCAACGGGCCTATTATTTTGTGATGACTATAGTGGGGATGAAAAAAATTTCAACCCATAAATTTTAAATTTTCATACTCCTTATGTGGGGCATCGTTGAATAGGGTTTCTAAAATGAGTGTACGGTTTCTTAAATCATTTTTGTCACGTGTACTATTTATGAGAAATAGGTTCCCAAAGTTGAAAAAAAGTGTGTGCAACAGTTTTGACATAAGTCGCAGAACAAAAGTTGATATAGTCATATAGTCATTTATTCATAACACCATTTGTTAGAAGTCAATAAGTAAACATTACATTAGGGTACTATACAATATAGCACAAAATTAAAATAAACCGGACAAGTGCGAGTCAGGCTCGCACATCGAGGGTTCCGTACAAACACATTGTTAATATCATTAAAAACCTGTTTTAGCATGTGCTAATGAATGTTCTTTTATTTATATGATACCTTACATGATACGATTTACTCACTTTGAATTTTGAACCCATATTTTGTGAATTTTGAGGCCCTATTTATTGTGATTTAAATAAAAATGTACAGTTTTCAGATTTATTCCTATATGTGTACTCTGAGACAATGCTTTTCGCCAAATTTCATAGTTCTATATCAACGGGAAGTACCCTGTATGTTTTGATTTTTGTGAGTGTCGAAATATGCGGTTTTTTACGACATAAACGGCTCTAACTTTTTTAAAAGATAACTCAGAAGTTTTTCTTTTACACAACTGCAAGAGATCATAGATATATGTATACAGTTTAAATTTCAAATCGATATCTTTACGCGTTCCCGAGATAAAGAGTCTTGACATACACACAGACGGACAGACGGACAACAAAGTGATCCTATAAGGGTCCCGTTTTTTCCATTTGAGGTACGGAACCCTAAAAATAGAACTTGACAATTACCAAATTAGTCACAAAATCTTAATACAATTCAGATAATTTCAAAAAGTCATTTATGTCATAAAATAGTTGCTCATGTAGCCAACATTTTAATTTATTCCTAAACGAGCCAGCGGAAGGTGCATCCCGAACTTCTACGGGTATTCGGTTGTATATAGCGGGCCCACCAATATATACAGACTTCTCCGATTTCGCCAGCCTATGAGAGGGAGTCACCAGTTGATTTTTTTCTAGCATTGCTTCTTATGATAACATGTGGACCAAGGCAGTCACCGAGTGGTACCCGCGAGAAGGACAACGACATAGGCAGACCACCAGCTCGATGATCGGATGACGTCATCAAACTTGTCGGGAAGCAATGGATGAGGCTAGCACAAGACCGGAAAGAATGGCGAGAAAGAGAGGAGGCCTATACTCAGCAGAGGGTGGAACAGGCTGAATAGATAGAGATAGATTGTTTCTTAAAGGACATGTCCACAAAATGTATAGAGACTGGTATAATAATAATCAAAAATTATAACTAACACTCGTTACATTTCGAGAAAGTTCATATTTTCTGAGTCTATTACAACAGTTACAAAAAAGAGCCCTCCGATTTTTTTTAAATTAATTTTTATTTATTATGATAAATAAATATATTTGGTTCAATAGGTAGTTTATCTCTAGCAACCCTCATTAATTAACCTCCAAATTGTTAAATAACAGCATTTTTACCAATTAGACACAATTTTAAAGAGTTTTTTTGTCAGATTGTACCTATTAACTGGTCACACTGGTAGTTTATAATTTTTAATTTCAGCAAATTAAGTGATGAATGTGGAAGAATCAGCTACGAATGCAAGTAAAATAACGATAGAAGCACTTTATCATTGCTAAACTAGAAAAAGTAATAAATTGTATTGTTATTTTTCATACAATTTATTTTTCACATTAAAAAATGGAGGATAGAAAAAAATCTAAAGTAAATATTTTTGGGAAGCCCATAAAACAAGCTTTCAAGTGATGTAAATATCATCTTGGTTCGATTTTTCTCTGAATAATATACCACTTGTGGACGTCACCTTTAACCTAGAATAGGTACCTTTCCTCTCAAATAATTCTAAATGGTTGTGCGTGAAAAGGGCTACCTGATAGATTAGTTCGCACGGGAATATATTGATATTTATGATGTACAGAACCAGACCCTAAAAGGATGCTAATTGATTACGAATAACCCTGTATTTTCGAGGTCCCATTTAAATTTTATCGAAATCGGCTCAGCTGTTTTTGATACACTATTGAGCATAGATACACTATTGACTATTGAACAAACTATTCGAATTCTTAAAGCCGGAAACATACATCGGACGCGGCTGACGGACGCGACTGACAGCCGCGACTTAGCAATGTGTAGTCTTAAAACATCCGGCGCGCCAGATCGCTCTCGGACGTCCGAACGCTCAAGGTCATCCGAAGGTGACGTCCGCGACTGATGTCCGATAGTGTGCACGACTCAGTGTACTTTCATAGTCTAGATACCTATCAGTCGCGGTTGTCAGTCGCGTCCGAAAACCGCGTCCGATAGTATGTTTCAAGCTTTACACGGTGGAAGTTGGTGTTGCAAGTT